>CAXIVR010000001.1:223674873-224922373 GCA_964035755.1 Teleogryllus oceanicus | reverse complement strand
TTGCCTAGTTGACTCCTGATTGCTTTGTCACATCCTAATGTAATTTGTCAGTTACTTCCTCTGAGGCTTGAATATAATTATTTTATTCATGATGTCAGTTTGTTGTAGTCTTTTGTGGAACATTGTATGAAATAGTTTTTTAGGAATTCATATCAAATCATGAAATTCCAAATTATTGGTGCCTATTCTTATCTGTTATAGCATTGTGTATATTCGTTTTGTGACTATTTTCCCCACTTTGAGTGTAAAAGTGCATCTCATAGAGTTGTTATTACTTATATACTCATTTTGTGTTATTATTTGTAATTCATAAACAGATATGTTCATGTCAACCTGAACATTTAACACACAATGAATTTTTTTAATACAATATGAATTATATTTTTCTTTTTAAAATTTATTATATCTTTTCTTTATAATGTCAAAATCAACATTCAAAGAAATAATGTATTCCTTACCAAAATGTGAAATAATGATCCTGATTTTTCTAGACCATATTTACAACATCTAAAACACTGGAATACAAATTTTACAATTATGAAAGATTAATCATGTGATATTTGGAAGGAAATCTTTAGAACAATGGTTTGCAATTTTTTCTTTCATTAAACACCGTAAAGAATTGTTTTATTTATCAGTAGGGAATGGCTCGTGTATTTATTTTCTGAATGTCAAGTTTATTGAGAGTTTTGGGTCAAGCCACTTGCACTAATCTCTCTAGCAAAGGATCTATCTAGGATTTAGCAAATAAGGAGGTGAATAAAAATTAATCTTAAATAAATGAATAGCTTTGAAAAGCCAGAACATGATTAATGTTAAGAAAATGAATACTCTTTATACTTTTATTGGAAGAACACGTGGTAGTTATTTAGTTACATACTGCTGATGGATGCAGTTAATTTATCCCTAAAGAGTTTTACATTTTTAAAAATATTATTGTATCTTAACAAATAGTGTCCTTTCCTAATCAACAAATTCTTGGCTTGAAATATTGACATAATATTACTGAAACATTCTTTTTGTTAATTAAGTCAATGAATAAATGCAATTTTTTGTTTAAAAATCATGCTGGACCATGACAATATATAATTTTCTTAATTTAGTTCTTAAAAAAATTTAAATTTAAAAAAAAGTGCAATAAAAAGGTTTTTATTTCAATTTTGATTAGAAAACGTCATTTAAATAGCTGAATTCTCTTTCTGTTGTGAGAAACCATATAGTGTTGAAAATTAACAATTTACAAATATACAAGATTCTAAAATATCAACTCTAAATAAAATATATGTTATCTACTTAATGATTGATCTAGCATTTACTATTCTATTAGAATTTCATTTAACACCAATTTTTATCTTCTCTCGTTTATGATTCTTCATTTATGTAGACTTTTCTCATTTATGTTTATGATTTCCCACAATGTGATTTTCGATTAATGAAGGTAATATTTAAAATTATGCAAAAAAATATTTCAGTAGTTTGTAGGATTGAAAATAATTTGTCGAATATTTATCAGAGAAATTAGAGCAATGAAGACTGTTGTACATTTCACATGTCAAAATTGACTTCCTTATTGTCGAAATGTGAATTCTTTTTAGGAAAAGCAGCAAACACTAGTTACGTGTGATGCTGTATTTTGGTACTCTGCGTAGGTGTAGTTGCCGTGGTCTTCCTCAGGGGATGGATGTAGTTATCATTTAAACTCAAAAAACCATCCGTTTGATCGCATATAGTAATAGAGCCCCTGCAGGCTGAGTTCATTTGAACACATGGCTATGACAGACTTTAGGAAGGATTATCGGAACATAAGGCTTTTATTTCTCGTCATTGCAGCCACACAATATGTAGCTGCATGACGTCAGCAAATCGATTGTCTCTAGCTCGTCATTTTCAGAGAAATGACGTTAGAATAATGCTTTGAACAGTGCGAATATAAGAACTTGAAACACACTAGTTTCTAGGTTGAAAAGATATATAACTGCATAAAATTTTGGAGTCGCAATAATAGTTAACTATGAGTCAGAATTTTTTTTGTGAGAATAACGCCCTATGTGTTTGTAATAAGATTCATTACACGTGTTTCGTTATTTGATTTAAGATTTAAAGTTTTGTCAAACCATCAACAGGAAAAATATTGAGTGTTATTTTCGGTGTATATATGTGTTGACCACTAAAAATTCATTTTAATGAATTCGTTTGCAATGAGATCTTTTTGAAATAATTGGGAATTTTTAATTTTAATACGTTTAACTAACAAAGCACACTCAACAAGTACTACCCATGTGTCACGCTGCTCATTATTCATTATCATAATTTTAATAAATAGATAACATCAGATGTGGTGAAATCGCTGTTTACGTTTGCGAAATATTAACCTCTGGTCAGTTTAGAATGAAGTTCAGCATATGAAATTGTGTCCAAATAGAAGTGTCAGACGTACAAATCTTCGATGCCACTATGAAATATATGTTTTTCGACTACATACGAAAACGTGTACTAGTAAGAAAACCTCCACTTATGCGTGTGATGTTCCTTGGTTGACACTTCATTATCTGAAATATAAACTATATATGCATAGAAAACACTTAAAAGGGAAGTTTTTCTGCGTTGAATATCTCGTTCTTTCTCTTATGAGATTTGTACTATCAGAAAGGATTTCTAGAATATATATATCTAGAAATATCACTATAGTACAGTAACAGGTATTTGTAAAAGATCTCAAGGTGCATTTGGATTTGATCATCCAGTAGCGGAAATAATACAACAGTAGTGCAGCAATCAACAAGGATTACCCTTTAGATTTATGGGCAGAACTATCCTTGCAGTTCGGAGCGAAGGAACTCGTGGGATCTTCATAAACAAAGTTTAGTATAAGAGAGCAGTCAATGTAGACACGACCCTCTTTTAAAACTCAAATGCAATGATTCTTTTTCTTCTCCTGTTATTCTAATATTACCTTTATAACACGAACAGAAATAAGATCGGAACATGAGCAATATATATGCACTGATGGAGATACAGGTAGTGGAACATACATAGGTGCTGCGAGTTGAGGCATCATTCACAATGCACCCTTAGAATACCAAAAAACATGAAAAAAGTCAAAAGAAAACAATCGATATCATCTAGAATATTTGTAATGTCAAAATGAAATTGTACAAGTGCGACTCGTGCTACTTCGCCGCTTGTGGACTGACCGGCTCGGCGCCGGGTCTCTTCGGGCTCCTGCGGGCCCCGAGGCCGCCGGGGAGCGGATTCGCAAGCAACACCGTCCGCGTAGGGCAGTGATGTCAAGGTCTCCTCTTGGCGGTAAGGGCACGCTCCATGGCGCCGGGGCGTACCACGAGCTTCTCAGCGCAACTAGCCTCGGGAAAGGAAACTATCAGGAGAAACCCCGCCGTATTACGACTTGGTGGAATCGTAAGAAAAGAAGAGGATACGCACAGAAAAATAAAAGTAAAAATATATATAAAAATAACAACAAACCTTGAATTTATTTATCTAAATCCCGCCTAATCGTAGTATTTCTTGTGGGAAGTGTAAAAGCCTTCAGGGCGACTTTGACCACCTACTGCTCTCTTGTGGCGAGGTGATCAACTGCGTGGAGGGGTGATCGTGCCACGGACTCCCTCTGGTTGCGTCGACCTTGACATCACTGGCGTCGTGAGTGCTGCGGGGCGTCGCTGGGGAACCTCCGCCTTAGGGTTACCACCCGCTCGGGAACGCTCCTGAAGAAGCCCGGGACACCGGAAGTAAGTTCGGAGTCCAGAGATGCGATGAAACCGGACACCAAAACGACCGGAAATATAAAATGTTGGCTCTACGCCACGTCAAATAAGAAATTCGCCTGAAAATCTAAGTAACGACTATAAAATGGAGAAATTCGATTCTCTATCCCAATATTCTATGGTTGTACGAGAACTCGCAGGCAGAATATTGTTTATGAATAAGCATGAATCTAGAGCAGCAGATTCCAAAGTTCCAAAGATTTAAAATGTGTAAAAGTTACTTGAAATGTGTAAAAGAATTTTGAAACTATACAAAAAAACTACCTGAAGGAAAGTCCGCAAATTTTCGTGTGCACAAGCAACGAAAATGTAAATATGCACCCTTTATAAATATTCATAGCAATGCCACTTCATTGTTCTTACTAAAGCTGTAAAGAGGCACCCGGAAATACGCCAATAAATAGGTGGTAACCCTACTCCGCCATAATGTAACGTTGATGATGTTTGCACCTAGGTGCCTACGCATCTGACATGTTCTTAGAGAAGGCGAGCTTGGAACGTAAAGCGATGTGAACCCGACAGATATTAACCAGAATAAGTTTGCAATCAGAGAATGCGTAAGAGAGAAAGTGGAAATGATAATCTCCTCATGTGCCATTACATTATGAAAGACAAAGTGAATGACCAGTAGTGTCAGTGAACATTTGGTGAGTCTTGCACAATTTCAGTAACATTTCTATTTGTAACATGGTATCCTAGAAGTAACTTTGCTACGAAGTTTTGAGCACAATTAAAGATTCGACTAAGATAAGACTAACGACAGCTTGTCTAAGCCTAGTACAAGCCTAACAAGAGAAATGTCAAGCATTTTCTTTACAAATTATTTCCAACATTTTTGTAACAAGTTTCATATATTTTTCAAAGCCTTCCCATTGATTTTTAATATTGCCAACGGCTTTGTCTACAAGAGAAGTGAAATAGTTTTTTTTACAATTTCAGTCGGAAATGAAGATTTTCAGTGGGCTCCAATTCTGGGCACTATGAAAGATATTTCATTTAAAACACCATACAGAATGGTTTTCTCTTGACAATTGTAAACGTTCTCCCTCCTCTACTCAGTATTTTCACGAAAATACTCTAATGTGCTTTCAATGAAGTCATTGAGGAATCACTATGAAATAGAAAATTTACAATATTGTAACAAATAACAACAGTGTCATAAATACTTTATATTTGACTTCTGTGTGCCATAGGCGTAATAATGATCACTAGTAGGGCACAGCATTCGTTAAACAGAGATATTTTAAAATGTGAGAGAGATGCACTCTTCGGCAACAGTATCTGTACAGGACGGGGAGTTCTAAAACTAGCCTTTACAAGACGCATTTTACCTACAACAATTTTTTACAAGAATGCTGCTCGATATGACCTTCTTTAGAAGACCTTAAAGTTTTATATTGCCAAGAGCAGTGTCGTGCAAATGGTGTTCGAAATGAAATTTCTTCCCTGTAAAGTCACGAGCCATCAGTCACCTGGAAGAAAAATTGAATTTTAATCCAGTTCGAAGCAGAAAGTTTATTTTCAGCTAATGTTGATTGCAAACATTCCATTAATATCGCTTTTATCAGGAATGAAAAAACTGGGGAGATAAGAACAGCACAGCTGCTGGAGAAGTTAGAATCAAGAATAACCAATAGATTACAAGTAAATTGGCAAACAGCAGCTGATCCAACTATACTTCTGCACAGTGTATTGATTACGATAGTAATATAGGCCTTAATGGAAACACACGGCCGCATCGGCACTAGACATGCACACTAGATAACGGACATCGTACATCCTCCATGACAAAACAAACACAGTAAGACCTGCAGTACGAGGGGTAAAATTAGTATAGATTTTTTGACAATGAAAATAACGATAACAATTTAATAGTGCCAGTAAATATAAAGTAACACATCCATAAGCCGTTTCATATTCATTTATGTATTATGTCGATATCATGTGCTTGGAAAGAGGCATTATTTAGCCCCTTTGTTGTGCAATTGGATGACAGTAAAATTTCGAAGGGGCAAAGGAACACATCACTAACTCTACCTCACCGACTGCATACCGCCCGATCAGCATGAAAAGGTAACAAGAACCTTTTTCCACCAGGGCGCACAACTAAAGGAGTACACACCAAAGAAACCACTCGAAAGTTTTTGAAAAGCCGCGAGCAAAGACATTGTGCAACGACTGTCCAGTACAAGAGGTAGGATGGATGTGCTACTCGTGTACCTAGTGGCACTCATCGGTTACAGTCACACGCGACACTGAACACTGCGAGTTACCGTTCTTTTGTTTCGTCGCGGTTAGAATTCCTGTGTAAGTCCTCTTCTGCGTGGCGCACAGTTTGCGAGAACCTCATGCTCCGAGATGAGGTGAAACAGGAACATAACGGAAAGAGACGAAAATACAACTCTACAATGCATATCTCGAAACGGAAGAAGGAAGTCCTGCGACCAGCATCTTGACGAAGTAAGGGAATGAAAACACGGTCGAGGTGAAACAGAGGCTCTCCAGTTCTCTGCGCCCTCCGTCTTCAGTCGCTGCGGCGCTAGGGCGGCGAGGGCTCCGGGCTGGCACTGGCACTGGCACTGGCACTGGCGCTGACGCTGACGCTGACGCTGGCTGTCTCCCGAGCGGCACAGCGTCGCTGGCTGTCTGTGCTGACGGAAACCGAATGACCAATCACTTCGAGGAATACTTTCATATTGAGACACTGACATATTTAGAAAAATTATGCAACTGATGATATATGTATATTTTTATATATTAGAGAGGGAAACCATTGTTTGAATCTTCTAAACCAACATACGTCTAACTGGAACGATTGCTCAGTTGCATCTGAAACTCAACACACACACACATATAATTGTTTTTGCTGGGCCTACGCGGGCTCATGATTGCTAACGCATGTGATTCATATCTTTTTTTTAGATATTTAAACGAAATGTATCAAACAAAGAATACACAGCATTGAGATATACAGTACACGAAAGACATAGAAAGATATATGTATATGCATATGTATATATATTCACCCTTATAATGAAACACATTTCTGCGACGATTATGATGGGCTTTAGGCATGCACTGCCGTGTACCGGCGAGCTAGCCAGCTGGGGACGGTAGCCGACTGCCGTTTTGCCGTGGGCTGACGCGCAAGCTGCCTGCGACTCGGGCGGTCGGCCCTGCCTCGTCCCGTGTCCCTCGCCCCACGTCCCACGCTCCACGTCCCACGACTCACGACCCACGTCCCACGCCTCGTGCCTCGTCCTCCGCGTCCCGCACCCTGCGCCTGCTCCACACCCCGTGGCCTTGGGCTCGGAGTCACCACAGAAAAGGCAGATGCTTAGAACCCCCTGCGAATCGACAAGAGATCGCGAAACAAGGCGACGGTTTCTCGAATCTTCCCTCCCACTCGTAAGAAATTCGAAAAAGTACTACTATTGTGTACTTCCACGTCATCGAAGGTCGTTCGCGGACGCCTTCCGACGAACACCCCGATGCGCACGTGGAAGAAATATCTCGGCGGGCGCGGAACGTGTCCGCTCTTGACACACTCAAAGCTATTAAATGCTCGTTTACACAAAAGGGAGAGACAAAGCTGCAATACAGAGAGTTACTGGATTTCACACCTTTTTTTTTGACACAAACGAGACCCCCACAAGATTAGTAAAACATCTCACGTACCTCGTCATATATATGTGTATATACATATATATACACCACACGCACACACTCGCGCGCACACACAAACGCTCTACACGCACACGAGTCGCTGTCGAGACGAACGTCGCTATCTACCCACAACGTCCTATATACATCGGTCACAGAGCGGCCGGCAACCGCGCGGTATGTGGAGCGCAGCTCGACTGACTTGCACTACTGCAGCGCGAAAGCCACGAGGAGCTGGAGTTTGACTGTGTGTATATAAGTAAATAAAATTACAAATATACACGCTGAGTGTATATTTGTGATTTTAATAGCTATGCTTTTTGCTAGGTGTCCTATGAAAAAGAACTAGTTGATGTCTTTTAAAATATCCACGAATATTTTAAAGCTCATTCCGAAGTCTTTCGTGTGCCGATACAAAGAGTCCGAGAGTCCTCAGCGGGGCGCTCAGTCGTCGCCGTCCATGTCGATGAGTTCGCCTTGAAGACGGCCTTTGTAGCGGCAGCACAACGTCAAAACCAAGGGCCACAGGATCATGCCTTCCAGAACGAGTTGAGGATGCCGAGCCACACGATGCTGAAGTGTAGGTATGGCACCTGGAACTTGTAGCCGGTAAAGTATTCGTAGAGCTTGACGGTCGCGTACGGCGTCCACGACAACCAGAAGGTCACGACGAGGACGAAGGACATCACGTGACTCGGATTCGATAAGTTCTCAGACAGCGCCGTGGCGTATTCTTTGTCGTGAATCGGGACGCCGCTGCGGAGTTTCTTCATCATGGAGAAGATGTACGTGTAGGTGTAGATGATGGTGATGAGGCTCGGTCCCAGCATGAGGATGGCCACGGTGACGGAGTACGCCGCCATGTTGCCCCAGTCCAGCATACAGATGTAAGCATCGCGGTCGAAGTGGGGTTTGTTGAAGCCCAGCAGCGGCGGGCAGCACAACATGGCGGCGGAGATCCATGTGAAGACCATCCAGCATTGGCAGCGCGTCTTGGTCTGCACTGTCTCGTAGCGCAGAGGTTTGCGCACTGCCAAGTACCGGTCCACGCTGATCCACATGAACGTGAATATGCTGACGCTCCATAAGGTGACCTCGAGGTAGCCGACGAGTCGACACACCACGTCGCCGTACACCCACTGCTGTACGATGGCCGGGTACACCGACAGCGGCACCACTAAGATGCCGCATAGCAGGTCGGCCACAGCCAGCGACAGCAGGTAAATGTTGATCACCTCCGATGGACCTGCATCAGAAAATGAGTCAACAATCTGCCATATATGTGCAAAAATGCGCGAGCGCGAACATTTATTATATTAACAAATAAGCGGTCGATAAGATAGGATCATGATATTGTTTATTTGATATATTTTCTTTATACGCAATATCGTGAACATAAATACGTGTTTTGAAAACTAGTGCAGATATACTAATAAAGTCTTAAAAGAGTTAAAATGCGAATGCAAACATGATAAATTCTTTGTTATTACTTTGGTGAATTAAAATTTGCTTCATTCATCGCATTTTAGTTAGATTTAACTAAAATAACTTAAAAGAGTCAACAAGTGTTGTAATATGCTTCACAATCAAGCAAGCTTCTTATTTTATAAAATTTCCGGAAGAAATTAAACAGATTAATTTGCATTCCAGCAGTTTTTCATGATGTTCATTATTTTCTCATTGTTATAATATTTGCGATCTAAAATATGAAGTTTATATAATTTATTAAATAAAACATTTTTACTAAATTTGTCAGTAACATTCAAGACCTAATGTCGTCGCTTGTCTAATCGTCGAGTGGTTTTGTATTCATCATGTATTACTTTTATAGGCAGTATGCCTCGTTTATTATACATTTTCTTTCTAATACATTCGGAAATAAAAAAAAGATTGTCTAGAGAAAAAATATGTTTTTTAAAGTTACTTATTTAAAGTCGCTTTTCAAATTCTAAAATAATATAGCGACCACTGTAAGTAACATGGGGTAACGATATCGGTCACACACAAACATCTATGCCTCGGGCGGGATTCGAATTCACGACCTTCCAGGCACGGCTCTGCAGCCTTAGCAACCTCGAATATCCAGGCCGGCAAAATACGTGATTCTCATTGAAGGTGTGGGAATAAAATAAAGAGTTGATTTTTTTGTTTCTACCTCGCCATACTTTGCCAAAATTGATGTAAGCCAAGTGTCAACTAAGACTACATCAAAATTCATGTTTGATTTTCAGAATATGAAATTAAAATATTGTCAAAATTACGCAAAAAAATAAATTTACAATTGTAAAGACTTCGAATTCTAAACTTGCCGCCGTGCATTTTCTTCTTTTACTTGATGTATTAGAGAAAGTCTGTTGGACGAGTATGTAGTATATATATATATATATATATATATATATATATATATATATATATATATATATATATACACACATACATACATACACACACATAGTGTATATAATGGTAATTTGTTTAATAGCAGGGTAACATTTTTACCTTGAATACAAAATTGTATAATTATATTTTATAACTATTTCAAAAATGTGTACAGTGCTTTGCAATGCAAACATACTGTGATGGAAACTCGTTAAAGATAATAATTCCTTGAACAATTCATTTGCAAAACATATTTTTGTTTAATACATTATTTTTATACTTTTCATATTTTGCAGTAATTATATTTTGTAAAATTTTGCGTACTTTTCACATTGTAATTCGTTATTGAATAATGTGAACAATCTTTATCAGTTTTATTGTCGCGCAGCATGCCATCAATTCTTATTGTGACGATGTAGTATTTGGTAAAAACAAAACAATTTTGACTAATTTTGCAAATAGATTTTTTTTGGAAGAAAAGTTACACAAATGACGTACAGCTCTATTTGAAAATTAGCGATTGTAAATAGTTAGAAAAAGTCTTCTGTGTATATGTGTGTGTATGGGAAATATCCTGCAAACTTGCAGGATATTTCAGAATAAATGTTACAAGCTTCAAAAACATGGAGATGGACTGAAGGTCATCTCGTTTTGCCAATGAACATCTGGTGGGAAATTTCACATTACGAATATTACATTTGACCCAGCGTATTCGCCAACTCTCATACACAAGTGTGCTGTAGTGTGCTAGCAGGTAAAGTTGTGACGAATTCCAAGAGATTTTGTGTTCCTTCACAGCACTGCGTCAGGATTCCTACCATACGTTTATTGGCAAAAAGTGTTACTTTCAATCCCTCTACATCCCCTACAAGTTTGCAATATTTTTTCCGATTGTCTTTCAAATGCGCATCTTTTAATTTACAATATATATTACTGGGTAACTTGATATGACGCCGGATGATGTAAACACACAAATCATTTCACGTAATAAATGCTTTGTGAGAAAATGAATAAACCGTATATAAGTGTTACTAGCTAAAGAGAGTTTGATAATGATGACGATTACGTAGAATCTCTGCTCCATCTCTGAAAACTCGAAACATTATTAAACATTTAAAATTATTCCCGTTATTACTAAAATTATGTGAACTTATCTAAATGGCTATGGTTTAAATTTTTCTTTATTTTATGGATACGTTTAAAAAGAAAATAAACGTTAACTACTGAGCACAGTTTTATTTTACCACAGATTCGGGTTAACAGGAAATAATCTAGTTAATTACTGGTTCACCGGCAATTTGTATAATTTCAAACGTAGTTACCTTAAATAATACAAAATAATTTAATAAAATTACTTTGTATTACTTTACGATGAACATACAGTATAAAAACACATTTGGAAATTAAACGACTTCTTTTAGAACTCTTTCAAATATATTTGATGCAATATTTCAACTGTGGAAATTTTAAGCGGAAATTTAGGCAATAAAATGTATTTCTGTAATGTGTCCATAAGACATAATTAACTAATTTTATTCGATATTAATTTAATATTTAAGACACACGTAGAATAGTGGTAGATAACACCCAAACACAATACACAAAAATTAAATTTCATGTACTACATCAATATTACTACTATTTTGTCGCTTGGATATTCACCACGAAAGTTGAGGAAGGTAGCGATGATGAGGACATTGGTCACGATGATGGCTACCCCCATGACGAAAATGATCCCCGCTTGCGTTAGAGTCTCCAGGGTGAAGCGTGTGTTGTTGTCGTGGTTGTCAGTACTAAGGACGATCATAGTCGCGGTGAGGGGTGCAGGGTGGAGGTGGTTGTTGGCCTCCGCCCTGGAAGCGGAGAGCCATGGCGGGCCGGGCCTCTTCTAGCGGGGCCGCTGCTCCATCCCCGCCACCAGCACCCGACCATCGCCCACGCTATCACCGACCGCTGCCGTCCCGAGGCCTCATGGAGCTGCAACACACCGCGCGCCGCACGTTAGTGTAAGGAAATTGCGTTGAAAAGTGACGCCTTATGTAAGACGCGATTAAATAGAAGGGTGAAGCCAAAGGAAAGGCGTTTTCATCCCTCAATGTTAAATGAATGAATAGCACAAATCTAATAATGTACAGGAAGCTCAGAATAAATGTTACAAACTTCTACAGCATGTAGAAGGTCGAAGATAGTAACTTTTTGTCAATGAAAACGTGGTGGGAAACTTCAGAAGACGAAGTTACACATGCGATATTTGACACTGATTGTTAGACCACTTATCATGCACTAATATTCGGCACGAAATCTCTTTGACTGCATTATAACGTGACCTGCCAAACACCAGTGCATATTGAGTTGTCTACCGATCAGAGAAAAATATCATGCGCGAAACGTCATTAAGTGAAGTTTCTCGTCACATGAATATTGGGAAAATATTATCATATTCGACCTCTACTCACGCTCCAAAAGTTTGTATCATACATTCTGAAACATTGTGTGTTTTAATGTATATTGAGAACTACTTCACCTGTTCACTAAGAAGGATATATATTTAAACACTGATCACCCCTGCAAAAAATATTTTCTGCACATTCATTATTGCTCATGCAATCATTCGCTAAAGACATGATTTACTACGCATCTCTTTACGTCTCGAGGTGCCTGCTCTATGTTTTTCCAATTCAAATAGATTCGAAAAAATAGCATTGAACGAAAGTTCATATTACATGAAGATTATTTCTAAAATTGGCGTTAAGCAAATAAAAATAAATAAATAAAGTGACTTCAAAAGCAAACGAATTATCGGAAGAATTTCTAGTGAATATTTTTATTCAGGGAATCTTGGTACTCGATGTACACCAAAGGAGGATCGAATTAAAAAGATTCAAGAGACTCCTAGAGGTTAAGAAATTGAGCATACTAAATGAGGGTATTTTCCCGATAGGTTGTAAAGGTCTAGTAAGCCCAAAGTTCCCTCAAATGAACCATCTGCAGAGAGGCGATGGAGCGTTAGCCAAATTTCCGTACGTAGAAGTCAAGATCGTTGCCGTAAGTCGGCGTATCGCTCGGTTCTTCCCATCCATGCTCCTGAGTCAGGTCTTAGTCCCAAGATTTCTGAACTAAAAATAAGTGGTCGAATTCTATCCGTCTACTTTTTATTTTGCAAGTGATTTTGGAGGGAGACTGTTCATGGGTTCTAATGTCTTATTCTATGAAGTTAAAAGTTATTTATCTTGAAATAGCCTACCAATCACATATATAATATGTTAAATAATTATAGGAATAATACGTTAATGAAAAGTGGCAATGAACACTATTTGCCTTAATAAATGTGTATTTCTCGGGAGTGGGATAAATCAGTAAATAGAGAATGTAAATTAATGTTAATCTATATATTAAAAAAATAAGGCATTCTGCCATGGCTTCATTTCGAGCTTCTACTTCACCGATTGTATTTATTTTTACTTTAAATGAAAGAATGTGATCCCTAGATGTGATATCAGTTATTGTTTGTGTTGATTCACCAGCATTTACGGGGAAAATTAATTAAATAAATAATTCTTTAACAGTACGCGTATCAGTAGTCAATTGTTTTCTTCCAAAGGCTGTGTTTCAATATCGATCGATATGAGTATATCGATAGACGTACGTCCTCGCCGCTTGGTGCGCGTATTGTTTACAATTCGTGTAGGTTGTGTTTCAGGAGCAATATTTGCATTTTGGTGGAGACTGTGTTTGCGTCAATTTTTGTTTTCGTGGTGTATTTTGTAGAGAAATTTGGACAGCGCGTTTTATTCAATTTTACTGACGTAGTCAAGTAATTTCGTTTACTGTTGGGTCTTAATCTATGAAATGTCTGTATTGTTCTGCTATGTACTTCCTGTGTGAGAGAAATTCTGCAAACCAGACTACTTTGTGTTGCTTAAATGGAAAAATAAGTTTTTCTTCTAGCAACACGTCAGAAGAAATGAAACAGTTGTTTATAAATGACATCGAAGAACTTCAGAAATAATATCAGTCAATATAATTATAGTCTGCCTTCTGTGTCATTCGGTGCTGATATTATGTTGCCACTTGGTCACAGACCTCACGTGTTCAACTGTGTAAGTGTTAATATAAAACAGTTTCTTTTGTTCTGCATAATATCTAATCATCCTGACCATAAAAGTAAATATTTGCAGAGATGAAAAAAGTAGCATTAAATAAGAGAAGTATGCTCTCTCTTCTTCCTATTTAAGAATTTGCTTTGTGAACATTAGTCTAGGCACAGTATTTTACATTTATATTAGATCTCACCGTCAAATGTTGACGGGTTCCCGCTAGTATGTATGATAATGTTTAGAGTGCAAACTGAGAAAGACACCTTTATAATAAAAGCATCGTATTGTTCATATATACGTCGCATATAAAGTCTGTTTTACACGATCATTTTCATTATTTTTCATGGCTATAGAAAAGTGCCGGACCAGATTGGATGTAATTTGTAAAGAAAAATGAAGCATGTAATATAATAATATCAAATATTTACACCCAGTTTGAAAACGCGCTCCTTGCATCACTTTCCCGAACTTTTCCTAGGTTGCCATACATGTGCTATTTGTTACTTTTGTGCAGTTTTGAGTGCGTTCTAATGTGTTGAATTTTATTGTGAAGTGATTTGCGTGGTGAAAAGTAAAACGGTTGTAAATGTACTGTGTTTTAATGACGTCTCGTTTCGAGCTTAGTCCTAATCTTATAACTTAATTTATTTCCTTTGAAGCGATGTTCAACTGTTTGATCTTTAGCGCTTTCTGCGGCGTCCGAGGAAAATATTTACATTACGATTTCATGCAGAAAACGAAATGACCATGTAACACTGGTTATCGGTCATCCAGTTTCAATACCGAAACAGTACCGTGTATAAACGACCCTTTTCTATCCATTTTGTGAACAGAAAAAGGAAAATATTACCATGTGAAACTGGCGTAAATGGTGCCTTAAATGGTGAATATGAAAAAAATGTAAAAAATTAGAAATCAATTGGTAATCTATGTATTCGTACTACTCGTTTACAATGTATTTTCACAAAATTTTCAAAAATTAAAGTATTTTTGAATTATTTTGCAATGCCGTATTGTATTCTACCTTGATTGGAAATATTGTTCAAAAACAGGTCGTCATTACACGGCGAATATTGACGTCCATTGAAGAAAACATACATGGATAAGTAAACGAATAATTTCTAGAGTCAGAAGTCAAAGGGAAATGTTTTGTTGCTTTTTAATGCGCGGCACTATGGATAGAACTAGTAAGGTTTCATGTTATGCAATGCTTTCTAAGAAAGCGTTAGACTTGCTTTTGTCAAGACAATATTGTCAGATACAACATACTTTCCGTCTGTAATCCCTTTTTCGAATACCTCGCACACAAGTAAATGAAAAATATGATGCACAGGCATCTTTGACGAGACAATTTTAATCAAGCACAATCGCCGATGTGGAAATTTTATCTTCATGAAGGGTCTTTCTCTTTGCGTTGATTTGACTAGATTATTGAATATCACCAACAACTTAATAACATATTTCAATATTTATATTTGTTAACAACAAACAACCGAAAAGCAGTTCGGTAATTTAAGAGAAGAGGGAAGTTTGATTTAATATCCAAGAGCAAACAAACATTCATCTTTGAATTGTGTCGTTGGGAAATAAGGAGAAACCGTAAATGCAGATGGAAGATATTGCCACAGAAAGTTTTCAAGATGTATAGGAAAACTCAATGATCGGTGAATCAAATACGAAAAAGCAAATTTTGAATGATGAATTATCAAACTTTTCTTGGAAGAAGGAGAATACAACGGTTATAAGGATAGGTAATAAATGAATTACAAAATGTTATAATTAACACATATACGTTAGTAATTAATACGTTTTATTGTAATAGTAATTATTGGAGAAGTAATTAATATTATAATTTAGAAATATACGGCTCTGTTGAGATAATTATTTTATTGATAATAAGCAAACATTGAATTTATAATATAATTCTTCGTAAAACATGCAAACTTTAAGAGAAGTTCCAGTAGAATAAAGAAAATCATCTGTAAATTTGGAAGGAAAAGGAAAAAAATATTTTTAAAATAAGAAGAAATTTTAAATTTATTGTAAGAGATAAATGAATTCTCTCGGATTAAATATACAAATGACACAGACAAACAATTGAATTTGTAATTGAACAAATAAGAACAATTATTAATGCACTGAAAACCATGGACGAAGGTTGCCATGTTTCTCAGAACTATATGGAAGCGTTGTCTTGAGGAATGAGACAGTATGAAGGAGATTCTCGATCGATTCAACTTCGTCGATTCCACCTGGGTCCAATACATTAGTTAGTGGCGCCCGAGAACCTTACTCGCGCCTAACGCTCGATGTTGAAGAGACCTTGGGAGAAGTCGGGCGCGTTTCGAAGCGTGACTGATTGCGATTATTCAGGGGTTTACACGCACCTGCCCACTCTGTGTTCCGTGTCGAGAAATGGACTCATATCTGCAAAGGGAATGGTCGTTTGTGACTTGCAGAACTTGCCCTGCATTGCTTGACACGTGATGAACAACTTGCACCCAACGTTGTAACGGATCTTATGTGCTAAATTAACATATTTTAAAAACTTGCTTGGTAATGCAATTGGTTATGACGCATCTAAAATTGCAGAACTCGGTACTTTGTGAGGCAATGCATCGCTGGCGTCTAGTCCATATTTTACAAGTCAGTAGTTAGTATTTGGCAACCATCTCTCAAAGTTGCGTGATTATTTGGAAAACCCTCGCTCTTTGTTGTTTTTAGTGAAATAGTTCAATGCAAAGGAAATACCTGAAATAATTTTCTACATGCTAACGATCGCATACTAATATAACATGGATATCAACATTTTTTAAGTGAACGGAAAATGTATTAAATCATCCAATATCTTTACGGAAATGTATTTAATCATTCTATAAAGGCATTTAAGTTTTTAATAATACTAAGGGATACTAATATTGTTCAAAACTATATTGATGGAAACAAAACGAAAGATAAAATTATATTCAAATTATAAATATATTCATAATTTCATGTTCAGTTTTGTGATATACGAGTAAAATAAAAATGAAAATGCACATCTTGTCACTATTAATGAAAGATCAAAGAATTATCTACAACTTGAAACTAAAAATGGTCCCTTCTTTTTTTGCATTATAGAAGGATTATAATTTATTTCCAGGCAATCGGTAACAGGATCGGTTCCAGGCAATCGGTGCGGCGGGCAAAAAAAAAAGTAAACGATGACCCATTCATACTTTCAAGTGATCTCGTGCATTTGAAACTGTATTCCAGTTGCCAAGGTAATTTTCCAGTTGAAGTCGAATACTCAAAGATGTTTGCAAAAAGTACTCTGGGTTTTATTTTAGGGAAAAATTTTTTTAAAATTTTTAGGGGTTAATGAAGATTTTGGGGATTTCAAATAGAAAGATCATTATCCCATACCTAACACCATTAAGTATTATTTATTGACATTGCTACTTGTAAATGAATTAATGACAAAGGGTAGAAATTAAATCGTATTTTCTCATTCCATATTAAAAAAAACACTGACTAAAGTACACAATAAGGGAATAAAGAATGTCATTCTTGACGTGCACTTTCAGATAAGTGGGTAGTATATGAATCTATACAGTATTTATTTATGCACAGGTACTTTCATTTACAGAAATACTAATTAGAGCGTGATGTGTTATATGTTTTTTGTCAGTGAGCAAATAAATGATAAAGGGCCCAAATTTTGTTAGAGACAGAAAAATCACTTGCTCAACAAAAATTTTGCAAAAATCTTAACTGGGCTTATAACACTTACCCCCCCAACCCGATACTTTCGGGTATTTGCGGTTAGAAATTAGAAATGAATGAGCAAGTGTAAAACATTCAACCATAATTTAACTTTTATTAGTTATTAATTATTTATTTATATATTTATTTATATATTTATTTATATATTTATTTATATATTTATTTATATATTTTTTATAATTTATTTATATATTTATTTATATATTTATATATTTATTTATTTATATATTTATATATTTATTTATTTATTTATTTATTTATTTATTTATTTAAACTGTTAAAACTGTGTATCACGAACTTTAGGGAGAAGTGCTACCTGTGAACGTATATAAAATTATATTAATAAAACTAGGATTTGTATTTATTAGTACTCTACGTGATTCTTTGTTGCTTATTGTTAGTGGTCGTTAGAATGGCCGTTGTATTGGCGACGTATTTTAACTTAATTGCCAAATCTTATTTTAAACGCTTCAAAAACACGGGGCAAAAACCGTTATGGAGGACGGTTAAAAACGACATTATAAAATCAGTCCTACATAGCCACTTAGCTTTTATTTTGTGTGAAATCGGAGCGTGGGTACGAACGATGAGCTACCTATTAGCATCCAGTCTCTGGAGGCGTTGATCATTTGATTTGACTTGATTTGTTTTCGTCAAGAATAGCAAAAACTGCACGTGACGTATGAGTGGAACTATAATCAGAGCACGTTTTCTTGAGCTTCAAAATCTCTTCTCTACTTTTTAATTCTACGTGCTTGAACGATGAGTAAAGTTGCCAACAGATAGAGGTTAGCACCATTTAATTTTCTCCCAAGTTTTAAAAACTTCTGCTTAGGTAAACGAGTAGATTAAAATTTTTAGTATTGCTAACAAAATTGCAACTCGGCTCCACTTCTACCAAAAGTAAAAGGAGAGCTCAACGAAACGTGCGCCCAGTGAAGATGTATTTAATCACCATCACGCGAGGCGCAGCCAAGTTGAGGTTACAGTGACTTAACTGCTGAAATGGCAAATGTCGAAAGTTTGTTTTGATACTGTTGGTTCCTTTATTCATCATTCAACTATGTATAGTAAATGGTGCAATGAGGATTCCGGAGCTCAAGAAAACCTGCGCAGGTTATGTCACCCCATACGTCACATAGTTTGGTTTAATGTTTACGAAAACAAATCAAATGAAATCACATACTTGCGTCAATCCCTCTACATACTATCCCTAAAACATAGATGGACCAATTTTTAATTTAAAAAGTTGAAAAAGACAGTCATACACAAAGTTTTATCAAAAACATATGCCTTACGTAATTGTCATTTAAAATGCCACCTTCATGCTTGGACAAGGTATAATATTCCATATTGGTATTGATCTCCTAGCTGGTTTTTATCGCATTTCCATTAAGATATTGAGGTGAAGTAAAATATTTCAAAACTGAACCACAAAAGCTTTGACATGACATTGGTTGAATTGATTGAAATCGGGTATGCTACTTCTTGGATGAAAAGACTCTGATCCGATCGAACGTTTTCCTGCTTTTCTCCGATTTCAGATCTTCTAACCACGCGACAAGGCCAGTAGACAACATTTCCTTTTCCATCCTGACCCCACTGTTAGGGGTCACTGTTAGGGAAGAGTTAGGGGGAAGCCCCACTAGCCGACGGTAGATCGGCGCCGGATCTCGCCATTCAGCGGGGTAAGATCACCGCCATCTTCCGAGAAAAAACATGCATTACACTAACGGGACTAATGACCAAAGCAGTTGACGCGCCCGGAAACACGAAAAAATCAATCAATCAAACAATGAAGCAACAACTTTCGATAAGGATGTTTGCTTGATTCCGTGAGTTGGTCCACTATTGCACCGCTTTCATCGTTGAAAGCAGCAGCTTGTGCGCAGACAATGCATGGTTCTTTCGTTTAACTTTCGTCTTAAGTGTCCACTTAAAGGTTGCTAGAAGAACTTCAGTTCTTCTCGCATCGACTTGTCTCAAACAGGGCTTCATAAACTGTGTGCCTTTGTCTTTCTGAGATTCACTCGCCATTCATCAAAGTGCTGCATAACTACAAGAGGTGATCACTAACTTAATGATACCTTTTATAACCTCACACGATGATTCTTATGACATTTTCTAGTAGTGTTGCATGGTTTCTAGCTGAAGTTGTGTAAACAAGAGGTCATTAGAGTGGTTATGACGGATATGGGCAGTATATAAATCGATTGGATAATTGCAGTAATCGTATGACTGAGAAGAAGGATGTTTTGCGAGGGTTCTTAAGATTTTGTTTATGTGGTTTATGTCGACAAGTTTCATGTGTGAACCCCGAGAGAATATCCTTATGAAATACAACGAGTCTGAGAAAAAATATTACAAAATTCTGGGCATGTAACGGGTCGAAAACGATAATTTTTTCCATTGAGCCATTGAGCATAGGGTGTGAAATTTTATTTAACAGATATGCATCTACGGACATTCTGACATAGAGCCCCTGAGTGGTAGACAACTAATACTGCATGGATGCTTTGGCGGGTAGCATATCTTCAGGAAACGACGAGAACAGGAGACTAGCTATGAAATTATGTAACTAATACAAAATTTTTGTACAAATTGCCCAAAATTACGGCCAGGAAGCCTGATGCATGTTTGACAAAGAAGATGCGCTAGTGACACATTAAAAAAAAGTACTTGATGTAATCTGCTTCGAGGATATTGGCGTAGAAATTCTAACTTCCACTTCCTCCGCGCATCTGCCTAAGGATTAACACAGAAACGCAACCATGTCCGCTGGTGAATGTGTTGGGAGGATTATTATCGGACCACAAGTGATGTTCGAAAATGAATTCTCGTCAATGAAGTAAACGTAGTGAGGGATGTCCGAAACATTTAATATTCATCGCGAAAACGACCTACTGTACGGAACAAGAGGTGAAAAGTTTTCTGAGCAAGTGTTGCACATTCTGTAAATAGAAGGGGTATAGTGTTTCTTCCTGTATAACCCCAAACACGCAACTTTTGTTCCTTTGCATACTGAAGTAATGGATACCGCGCTTGTGGATGATTCTCTCTCACAGCTGCGAAATATCTCAAATCTTTTGGGGCAGAGTGGCTCATGTGACCTACTCGAACGTGTGTTAAAACTAATGGTGCTATACAATGGTGCATGTACTTTCTCCTTCGTTTTTTTCACGTAAAATTACGCGAAAAGTACTCAAAGTTTCGAAAAATTGTACATGACCTTATTTCAAAACCTATCTATGAAAATAAATTTCATTAAAGAAAAAAAACTATATCTTTAATTTAGCCGTAGGAAGACTCCTAAACAATTTTGAATTTTGTAATTTTCGAAAAATCAGGATTTTGAAGGAACATGAAACATTCACCATTCTCTTAAACAATCTTAACATTATCCAACAACAAAAATTTATTCAAAAACGATTGAGCAAAATTTTTGAAAATATTGAAAATGTCTTAGAGGCTTCGTACCTCAAAATTGCGTTATCAATTTCAAATTCAAGATGCCGCGACATCAGCCAGATTGATTGGGAAATATCAATTTCGGAGAAAATAGGGTGAACGGTTGAGCCGCTAGTGTTTTTCACTGACGGACAGACGGAGAAACTGAAAGACGGACGGACGGACGGGCAGACAGACGTTTTGCCGTCATTCGATTTTTCAGTATCAGGGACTCACAAAACATTAACACTTTTGGCTACACCACGTGTTAGGGGATTTTTTAAATAAATTTTGCAACTGTATGTATCCACTTTTTCGATACCAGGGCTCTGTAATAAGAGTTTTCCCCGGCGAAAATTTGCAATTTTTCGCGCAGCACTACCTACCTTTCTCTCTACTCCGTAGGGAGAAAGTAAAAAATTTCATCTCGTGCCATGGAGCCGTTGGCCTGCTCATGTGAAACGAGTGTCCGAAGAGTGAGGTCTACCCGTGCAAAAAAAGAGCCAGGAAAAATGCTGCACGTACGTAGCTGCTATTATATTGACTTCAGTGATCTCGTACACAAACAGCATGTCGGCATACGTCGCAAACGTTTAACTCTCTTGCACGGGCGTTCGAACAGCGACAAAAATAATAGATCGAATGTTATACTAATACTGACGCGCAATGAGGGTGGCAGTTAAATGTAACCGCGTTACAAGATTCGTGGTCCATGATTCGGCCGCAGTCAGGGGGTGGACGATCGGAAAGGAAAGCGCGGGGGCAGCAAGAGGCAAAATTGCACACCCGCCACACTTTGGTGCAGGATGAGTTGCCTATCCACCAGGGGCTCTTCGTCAGAATTTCTGTAGATGCATCTCTATTAAATTAAATTTCTTACCCTACGTTCATTGGCAAAAATGATAATCTTCATCACCTAACGTGCCCTAAATTTTGTTGATTCTGAGATGGCCCGTATAATATATAATATTTTTAATAAATCAATATTACCTATCGTCTTAAGCAGTAAATACTGGGAAGGTAAAGGTGGGCGGAACACGGTTTGCTACATCTTCTAGTTGCTGACGATGAAAAAAATGGAACTCGAACCATCATCTTCCACAAAAAGCTACATGACTCTAACGCGCAAGTTTCATAGCATCTTTCACTTTTTACGCGATACTACACTGAGAGTGAGTACGTTTAAAAAGAAGCAAGGAGAAAGACAAACGGAAATAAATACTGTAAGGTTTCGGTAATTCAACAAGGATCAGACTAAGATTATATCAGATTGAATATACCGACTTAGGTGGCTCAAGGCATCAACATGTCACTGCAGTGCCTCTAACCTGGAGGTCGTAGGGTTCAAGCCTCGACAGTGGCAGGATTTCTGACACTAGCAAGATATAGCTAGGTGGAATTCAGCCGCTACTGTTTGGGGCAGGATTCTAGTGGTCAGCTGCCCCGATTGGTAGTTTTCCGTGGTTTCTCCGGTCATTACCTTGCGAATGGGGGAGCAATACTCTAACATACCGTCCACATACCGCGCGCGATATTTCCTTCCTCGTCCTTGTTCTCTCACATACTTACACACACATATACATGCCTACACCACCACACATTTCGGGAAGCTCTTCGGGAGATTAGAGATTTCCAGAGTGGGGAAATCCGCTGGTGAGAGATACCTGGTTGAGAGTCATAATCCCCGCAAGCTGACGTTTAGGTCGGCACCATATCTCACCATCCAGCGGGGGAAGAACACAGCAAGATATGTACTACCATTACGGGATCATAGCTTTTTGATCATAGCAATTAACGCACCCGGAAATACGAAATAATCAATCGAATTTCAAAAGTATGTTGTATTTTTGAAATTGAAATGTAGCTACAATAATAAATTATATTCATTTATTTATGAAGTATTGGTAGTCTGACCGTCCGTATAAGATGCAATACATGGCAAAACATTAGAAAGGAGTACATATGTAAGACCCGGCGATTGGTATTACGCTAATAAATAACCTCACTACATTGGTCAAAATACTCGCGAATTCTTTGTTGAACTACGATTACTATTTCGTCTACTACGTACTATATACGTAGGTATTTCGTCAGAATAAACTCATATTGTGGTGCTCTACTGTCTTCAAAGTGGATAAATCTTGACGCTATAACCTACTTTGTCACCCGGAGCGTAGTCATAATCCGCGTTTTGTGAGTCCTTGATACTGAAAAATTCGCGGTCGTCGGTGGTCAACGCTAGTGCTATATTAATTTTTCTATACTGTATTAGTTTTCCTGATGTCATTTATATAATATAAACATTTTATTTAATATCTTTTCTAATTGGGAATACTTTTTTGTGATTGCTCTAGAAATTGCTGTCATCATCCGACTAACTGTCGATTTTGGGAGCATTAGTTCGTGTCTTAACAGTCTCAGTTCGTGTCTGAATAGTGTTTATTGGTTATGTGCTCATTGTGCACAGTCTAGTTGAAATTGACTGGAATATGAAAGGTATGATGAGGCATGTCGTCATTCCTACGTTTCCATGAGAGAATTTGGAACAGGGTCTTTGGCAGCCCTCGTGACGTTCACTTTGGCAGCACTCCTACGTGACATGACGCATGCTCTCTCTCTCTCTTTCTTTTTCTCTCTCGTTCGCTTGTCACGTACGCGCGGGATGTTATCGCACGGGAGCAGGCTCTAGGGAGCCGGATGCGTTGAGTGACTGACACCTTCCCCTTGCAGTGGGTGTCAGCCTCTTCAACTGCGCAAAGCGAAACGGCACGCGCTGGCTGGCGTCGTGTGTGTGTGTTATGTGTATGTGTTATGTGTATGAGGGCACATTGGCCAAAATCGCGTATTCATTTCGAGTAGATGTGTGTGTGTGTGTGTGTGTGTGTGAGTGTGAATGTTCCGAGAACTTTGTTGCGTATTCCCGTAACCCTTCGTTCGAATTCTTCAGCATTTTTATTGGGAGGGACAGGTGATGTCAATATAGAGACATATGGCTTATACGACATCATGGAGTTACTGCAATTAGGGATATGAAAGGAATAGAGTAATTGAGTATATATTCCGGGCGCGTCCACTTCTGAGGTCAGTAATCCCATAAAGGATGTGTATGTTATATCCTGAGAGATGGTGGAGTTCCTTCTGTGCTGAAACGTGAAATCTGGCTCCTTTCTCCACGTTAAATTTCCTCTCTCCGAGAATCTCCCCCAGCACACGGGGCAACGGCTCAGCTGGGACAAACTGTAAGCTTCCAATTGCTCTCCCAACGTTTGTAGTGGCGTTGCGTGTATTAGTACGTGTGTGTATATAAAACGTGAGAAGAGGAGGGCAAGGATGAGGAAGAAAAGGTCGTGTTCTCTCCGTGGCCCGTATTTTAGGAACCGCTCCGGCAACTATTGACCAGAGCAGTCAGACGCTAGAAATATTTTCCGACAGTGATTGAATTCTATCCAATTTAGAGAAAATGTGTCACCAACAGGACTCGAACCTTAAGGCCTCCCGATCACGATGCTGGTCTACTGCTCGCATATGTGAGGGAATCTCCCTATCGGCATTCACCTAGAATCTATCCGAGTCCCAAAGGGGCAACTTTCGCACTGTCGGCCCACAGCACAAAGGCCGACACCATGTACGTTCGCTCCTTAGCGTTAACCTGTACCCCGAGAAAAGAGCCCAAGGGTGGGGGTGGGGGCTGGTTTCAAATCCCAGGGGGGTCTACTGCATAGCTAATAGGATTATCCAGCATGTTTTTTCGCGAGGAACATGTGATGTCAATATAAAATAATAGTTGAAATGGTGAATGATAAGGGAAATGATGGAATAATAAGAATCGAGAATACCTCCAGCGAATTGCTCATAGCTCTCCTCACTTCAAATATCTAGCGATATGATCAAATACTTAACTGCGATCTTTAAAAGTGGTAGATAAGGACACTGGTTTTTGAGCTATGATCACATTCTTTTTCAAGAATAACAGTAGGTATAACTATCTTTAATACATGTGTTGTGATGCTTATGCCACAGTCCGTGAAGAATGTGCAAGGTTTTGTTCTCTCTGCGAATAATTGTGCTAAAAGAACTGGTTTAACACAGCGAAATCTCCTAGACGTTTCCTTGCTTTCCATTTTAGGCGTGTTAAAAATTTGTTTTGGCGTAATAACAACTTCTTAGGTAAATTGTGTTCATCTGATAGCAGATCAATGCGATTATTGGAAGAGGGTAACATACTTAATAGTAGTGAATTATATTTGTTATATGGGACGTTTTAGGAGTCAGTTTTAACTTTCGCCGTTCGTCGCTGACTGCTGTTTATTGAGAAATGTTTAACTATTTTTATATTTTGACGCATTTATTTATTTAGTATTATTAATTTGTTTATTTATTTATTCATATATTTTTGTATTTATTTACGTAACGTCAAAACAGTTAAAACTGTGCGACGAACTGTGAGAAGAAGTGTATTCTGAGCCCTTTTTCTTAATTTCTGGGATCCCTACCGTATATACAAGTTGAATTTTAATAGAAATAGAAAGGAACGTTTTTGTCAAGGATTGTTAAGAGAAATATTCGTTACGCTAATGAAACGCTAATAAAAACTAGGAGTATTAGTATAGGTAAATAGTTTTTTGGGGTGACATTTCACTATTTATATAGTACTTTTAAATTATTTTACTCTGAAATCGGTTCTCGTTTTATGGCGGGTTTAGCCACGAGAAAGGCAGAATAGATGCTTGGTTTTTAGTTTCTGGGGAATGTGAACATATCACCCCCTGAACCCCGCAGAGTCCCTCATTGAGGCCAACGCAAGTCTCTACTGGGAACGGAAGTCGAATTCGTGCTACATGCAAGGGCGTTAGCTATTCATTTATACGCTAATCAAATGAACTAGCTTGTAAATGAAACATTTATAAAAACATCTATAATGAGTGCGATGACTGTTTCCACGTTTCAAATTCCATAGACCAGCTTTCTCAGACACATTCTTTTGTCTTCTGCTTTGGTGAGATCAAAACAGGCCCAGTTTCGTACAGAACATGTCATGTATTTCTATTATGTTTGGTTAGCGGTTGTGAATATTTCAAATAATTCCGATATATTAAGTTGTAACAAATTTAGAAGGGAAAGTTTATGTTCTTGTGGCGGATTTTGGCAATTCTCCCTGATAGCAGTATGTTATCGGCACCCCGCATCTTTAATTCGTTAACAATCTTACGACATTATTAATATTACATGCATACCTATATATGTACTATAATACACAATTGTATTACATATATATATATATATATATATATATATATATATATATATATATACACAAATACTTCAATATCCAGAGGACTGAAAAGAAACAAAGATACTAACGAAATGATAATATTGATATAGATTTCTTCGAAAATTTTACAGAGTTTTAGATAAGTCAAGACTTATACAAATAATAAATATATTAAAGCAGGAAGCTTGTTTTGCAGTGTTTACAGGGCTGTAAATAATACCGATGCATTTTCATTTGTCTTAGGTAAACATGACTAAAATATTTCTATCGGTAAATTACCTACAGATATGATTTTTTGGTATTGCTAACAAAATGGGAACCCACACCCCGGCTCTACTCCTACCAAAACTAGTAAATGGAGAGCTCAACAAAACGTGCACAAAGTGAAGATACATTGATACATTAAATCGTGCACATAGTGAAGAAGCACAAAGTGAACATACATACATGTATTATTATTATTATTATTATTATTATTATTATTATTATTATTATTATTATTATTATTATTATTATTATTATTATTATTATTATTATTATTATTATTATTATTATTATTATTATTAATATTATTATTATTACATGTTGAAATTAGTATCACTGACAGTTCTACACGTAATAATTATTTGTTATGAGATATGAATGTTACATGAGACAGAGTAACAACATTTAATTTCTTGTTTTCCGATATCTCGAATTAATAACGAATCGAATGATCAGCCTTAGAGGTCCTATGATTTTCTTATAATTTTATTCAAATACCAATTATACACAGATATCTCACAATAATTATTAGGAACTTATAAAACTTGCAGAGGGATCGAGAATTATCACCTTTTGCCAATGAACATATAATAGGAACATATACTTTCATGCAGTGGAGTTACGCGAGGAACACGTGCCTCTGATTGTTAGGCAACTGTTTTTGCACAGGTGTTCTGCATGTCACGTTTTGTACAGTCGAGGAAAGGAGTACCTGCAGAATACGTGAACATACGGGATTGCCCAACATTCAGGGGCAAACATTAATGTGTAACAAAGTTATATGAACATTTTTAAAAATATTAGTTGTTTTAGAGTAACTTTGTGTTAATACGTGGGAATTTGCGTAGGTTTGATAATCAATTGAATTTTAATTATCAGGACCCATGAATCGAGCACCCTGATAGACGAGTGGCTCGGGTTTTGAAATACCAATCTAAAAGCCAGGATTGGATTTCCACTATTCCCAGATAATAATTTTAAAAAAAGTTTCGAGCAAAGAAAAGTGCGTTTATATATATACGGTATAAATCCGATTTTCATTAAAGCCTGCGAACTTCAGAAAATCGGAAATCTTCCAAAATTACAAAGTGGAATCTTCGCGCTTGTTTTACTGAAGAGTATTGTTCAAGAGATGACTGAAAATAATAGCAAGGTACAATTTACAATCTTAAAATATTACGTGACCATGACAAATTACACGAGAATTTATGTGCTGTTGCAGCACCATTGGTTTGATTTTGATTTAGTTGAAAATTAGTACATCAAATTATCCGGCGAAATAACTAATTCTGTTCTAAAAAGACCTAAAAGTTGTATTTTACAACGCCGATATATGAAAATCTGAAATTAATTACGTTATTTCAGAGATTAAAAATACGAAGGCGCGGTGCGAAAGAGGGTCAGGGTCATTGAACATTCGACCATTTGCAACCGTTCAACCGATGTCCTGATCGATAGCAATGTACACGCAGTTGCATTCATAAACCGTTGGATTTCAGCACTGATTTATATCTCGAGAGCATCTCCAGAGATGCGATGTCGGATATATCCAAATAATAAATTTGTATGTCCTTCATTCAATATGCGATTGGTAACAGATCGATAGCGATTATTGCGTTTCCAAAGTCAACCGTTTTCAAACCTGTGAGAGACACGGGAAATTTATTCACAAGTGTTCATTTAAGGAGAAATCTAAACATGCTTTACTTGTTAAAACGTTTTAATTTATTTTTAATGCCTACTAACTAAAGCCTCTTAAATTACTAAATAAAGCCTTTTAACATTATTAAAGCCAGAAAAGATTGATATAATCTTTAAGAGGAACATAAATATCAGAGTTGTTATCCATTTAGTGAAATGTTAACACTGTACTATATTGTGACCATCCGTTTGCCGAGGTCTCGAAAACGGAGCACATCAATATTCAAGAATAAGATGAGCTGTTTGAACGCGCGCCAACGCGCATGAATACAATCCGAAAATGGAAACTACGAACTATATCCGTAAGGGAGCGTCTCGGTAGGTATGCGACACCGAGATCGGGAAGAAAGTTTTCTTTTCTGAAGTAACAGCGGGAAGTGAGGACCTACCGATCACGAGAAGGCGGCACCGCGTACTACTACGGACTTCAGGACTGCATCTACGATAAAACTCTTCAAGACATTCGAGGAGGTAATTATCATATTACAAGGCATTAAAACAATTCATCAGGAAAAGGATGAAAGTATAAGTGACGCATTTAAAATCTTTGTAAGAGAGAGAGTGTGAATAGCATGAAACTAACGAGGCCATTCATTTCTTTTCTTTGCAGTTTTTCTTATTTTATATTTACTCTTCTTATACGATAGACTCAGTTGTCGTATTGTAGATTTTTTTAAATATGGAATTAAAAGCTAGTTACATTCTATAAAAGAATACGAAAGAGTATCAACGGAAAACGAGACGAGCCACATCGTGAGTTGAACAACGGTTCTGCAGAGGGCGGCTTTGCTCCGACCGAGCTGCAGGACAAGGACACCGAGCGACTGGAAGAGTCGACGCCGTAGATTCTCTACGCCGTGAAAAGACACAGTAGGTCGTGCCAACAAAACAATTTGTAGATATTAGAAGGAATAATTTGTTTCGGAAAGAAAGTATTAGTACAGGTTCTTTATACCGATATTCTGGAAAAAATAGAATCAATCTTTTCTTTCAAGAAAAACTTAGCTAATTGTAAAGTTGCAACTAGGGAATTTACGACTGGAATGATTAGTCAAAGTTTTAAGTATTCTTTGAAATTGATTTAAATAGAGAAAGAAACAGTGTAGTTAATTATTGAGAGTGTAAGTTGTTTTCTTTTTCAGCAAGACAAAATTCTTGTATATGTAAAGTGTTTATGTTCATTGACTGTAATAGCAATTTAATTAGAATATACTTAGTAAGTGGAAAGTGATTCGACTTGAGTTTCTGTGTAAATGCATTCAATCCACAACGGCCCACATGACCCTGATCCTGCTATTCTAATTGTATTTTTATTTGCCCCACCTTGAAAACCCATTCTGAGCTAGCCGGCGGAGGGTGGGTCGCAACTAGGCCATAAGGGGCTCGATTATTGGATGCATTTACCAAAACTCGATTTGAAAAAAACTGAGACAAAAATTTGGTGGAACCAAAATTACTAGTACAATTGAATCACAGTTCACTAAAATTTCTGACCAGGTTGCAGAATACAAGTGTGTTGAGTAAAAGTGTGTTATTTCAGGAGTGTTTTTTTTTTCGAAAAGGATATTTATTATATGAGAGTTTTATCAGTTTCAAATTGTGTCTGGTATTTCTGTGTAAATATTTTGTGAAAGGTGTATGGTGCTGGGAAAGGCAGTTAAAGATCAAAATGGCAGATAAGTATAACGTGGCTAGGAATTTACCTACCGTGGAAGGAACTTCTGAGGAATCAGATAGCGATAGGGAAACTGGGGACAAGCACCAGGTACGATGATCGGGGGGAAACGACAGGAGTAGAACTAGGAACGGCAGGAGAAACTGCGAGACGTCGCCGACAGAATCACAGCCAACGCCAACACGAGATCAGGATGAGGAAGAACAGAAACCTCGAGAGGGCTAATTCAATGATGCAACGGTTAATAGGTCAATTTATGCAACAATTAGATGTGAGGTTAGTCATGCAGGATGGAAAAACAGAGAAACCATAAAAATTAGGGGTTACTTGGAAACTAAACTGAGGAGAACAAAGTTACTTTGGAAACTAAACTAGAGGAGAACAAGGCTACTTTGGAAACCAAATTAGAGGAAAATAATTCGGCAATAAGTGCATTGGAAACAAAATTCACGGAATTCGACACGAAATTAGAAGAAAATAATAGGAAGTTAGAAGAAAATTTAAAAGCACAGTTTACTGAATTAGCGGAGCAGTGGAAGGTCGAATTTAGAGCGAGGTTCAAGCAAGAATTAGCACAGGAACATGAGAACTTAGAAAAAATTCACGGAGCTGGGACTTGAATTAGAAGAAAAGGTTGATCAAGTAACGAAAGAATTTGAAACTAGGATCGAAGCACAATCGGATCTTATAACCGCCGTATCCGACAGGCAGATTGAGGTAGAGCAAGGAGTAGAAAAGTTCCAGAAATTAGTTACTGAACAAGTTCAGGTTCAAGCTAATAAATTAGATAGTGGAATAAAGGCTCTTTCTGAACAGGATGGCGTTCTACAACATCAAATTAATGCATATAAGAATGAAGTAATAGAACTGAAAAATCAATTAGAAAATTTACCATCGAGTGGAGAAAGTGTTCAGCCCACGTATGTTTCATTACCGTGTACTCCTAATTTCAGTGCAGCGGAGATGAAAATCCATGTATTTATGAAAGAGGTAGATAATTTCTTTTCTTTAAATTGTGTTCCGGACAGTAAGAAAACTCGAATCGTTTATCAGATGTTGCAGGGTAATGCACGAATCTGGGCAGATAGTTTAGGAGAGTTTCCCAAAACTATGGCCGAACTCAAAGAAAAATTTTATTCGAGATATTGGAATAACGAAACTCAAATCAATTTTAAAGTTAACGTAATGTATGGTACGTGGAAGAAGGATTACGATGTCCATGCAGGAATATGCAACGGAAAAATTAGCTTGTTTCAAATTATGTACTCCGACGATACCGGATGAAGAAATTGTCTGTTTATTAATACGTCATTTTCCTTCCTCGACCAAAATTTGCTTAAAAATCTCTTACCAATGTCCACTGAAAAATTAATAACGCAGCTAAGGTTGTATGATGCCACTTTCGTGTATAATGAAAGGTTACAGAAAGCAAGGGCAAATGCTAATGGTCCCGGGAAATGGTCAAGATAGCAGGCAGCAACAACATAATGTAAGCAAACCAGAAACAGGAGAAACTTACAAGCCGAAACATTACAAGAAAAACAAACTTATGCTAGACAAGACAGGACCTCGTCTAGGGATAGAAATAGAAAAATTCTATTGATAGAGGTTTTCCAACCCAGAAATACAGGACCAAGTACATCTCCGGACATGAGTCGGAAAATTAGAAAGGTTTGTTTCGACACGCCATCCGCCCAAACCAAATAGAACAACCTAGTGAAGAGGTGGCGATATTATCAATCGAATTAATCTCATTTGATGATGAACCGTGGAACGAAGAAGAACAAATGCAGATCGGATCAGGAGGCAGTGTCCAGAATTAAAGTTAAATGTGAGGTGTTGATACTTCGGTATTAGTAGACACAGGTTGTGCAACTTCCGTCATAGCTGAAAGTTTGTTGCATGAATTAAAGAACAAAGGAGTGGAAGTACCTACATTGCCGCTCGTGAAATCTTTTCTGATAGGTGCGAATCGGAAAAAAACAAAACCAATAACAAGACAAGTTTATTTGGAAATAGAGATAGGCAAGAATAAGTATCAAGTTTGTGTCTTGTAGCGTCAGAACTTTTATATCCACTCATACTGGAGTCGATTTCATGAAACAACACGGAGTTGTTATCAACTTAGAGAACAATACTTAACTTTGAAACCGAATAATCAGCAGGATCTCGATTTGATTCATTCACGTGGAATTATTGGGGGGCTAATTGTTTGGAGGAAGAAGATGTGAACCTACAAATTCGTTCGAGTGTGCAGAGAAACGATAATCTCAATGCATATCAGAAGAAACAGTTAACTGAAGTATTACTTAGGAATCAAAGGTGTTTGCAAAAACAAGAATCAGTAAAAGATTTTCAATTCGAAATAGAATTAACAGATAAAACACCATTCACGGTTACCAATATGTCATTCAGAAAAACATAAGGAAGAGGTGGATAAGCTCATTGCTACCATGGTCAAAGATGATATCATCATGAAGTCCAAAACCTCTTATCTAAATCCGATAGTGCTCGTAGAAAAGAGTAATGGGAAGATAAGGTTGTGTTTAGATGCAAGACGATTGAATCAAGTTACCCTACCGTACAGAGACAGACCGTTGCGTGTGTAGGCTTTAACTAATCAATTATCCGGCATCAAGTGGTTGAGTTCAACCGACTTCACTGCATCGTATTGGCAGATAGCGATAGCACCTGAATGTAGACAATATACAGGATTTATTCACCGGGGAATTTCGTATGTTTTCAAAAGAATGCCATTTGGACTCAAGAACAGTGCATCTGCTCTTGTGCAATGTTTAGACAATATCATTGACAGAGAGATGTCTAGCGATGCTTTATCTATATTGATGACGTGCTCGTGTATTCGAAGACATTTGAAGAACACATGAACAAGCTAGATATTTTGTTGAAACGTCTAATTGAAAATAATTTACAACTGAATTTGGAGAAAAGTAATTTCTGCACTAAACAAGTTAAGTTCCTGGGTTATGATGTGACAGTTAACGAGTCAAAATGAATATGGAAAAGATGCGAGAGATAGATAAAATTGCACGCCAAAAACACGAAACAACTTAAAAGTTTGTTAGGTTGCGTCAATTATTACGCCAGATTTATTCCTAATTTCGCCATGCACACTGCAATATTTCTTCCGTTGCTGCAAACACTAGATGAAAGTGGAATACAATCGGAAAGTACAATTTCACAGTTTGCGACCATTTAAAGAATGAAATAAATGGCAAAATGATGAAACAAACAGATAAAGTAACCGACAAGAATCATGTAAAAGAAACGAAAAAAACAGGAGGGAAAGAAGGAGATAAAAGAATAAAGACGAAGAAGAAGGAGAAGAAAAAAAGAAGAAGAAGGAGAAGGAAGAAACAAGATAGCTCGACATTCCAGAATCAAGACAGAAGAAAGGAAGACATAAGTTTGGTTAAAAGATTTTTCGGCATATGAAATCAAATTCCACAAAATCTTTTTTTCGAAAGAAGGGGTTATGTGACCATCCGTTTGCCGAGGTCTCGGAAACGGAGCACATCAATATTCAAGAATAAGATGAGCTGTTTGAACGCGCCAACGCGCATGAATACAATCCGAAAATGGAAACTACGAACTATATCCGTAGGGAGCGTCTCGGTAGGTATGCGACACCGAGAGTCGGGAGAAGAAAGTTTTCTTTTCTGAAGTAACAGCTGAGAGTGAGGACCTACCGATCACGAGAAGGCGGCACCGCGTACTACTACGGACTTCAGGACTGCATCTACGATAAAACTCTTCAAGACATTCGAGGAGGTAATTATCATATTACAAGGCATTAAAACAATTCATCAGGAAAGGATGAAAGTATAAGTGACGCATTTAAAATCTTTGTAGAGAGAGGAGTGTGAATAGCATGAAACTAACGAGGCCATTCATTTCTTTTCTTTGCAGTTTTCTTATTTTATATTTACTCTTCTTATACGATAGACTCAGTTGTCGTATTGTAGATTCTTTTAAATATGGAATTAAAGCTAGTTACATTCTATAAAAGAATACGAAAAGAGTATCAACGGAAAACGAGACGGAGGCCACATCGTGAGTTGAACAACGGTTCTGCAGAGGGCGGCTTTGCTCCCGACCGAGCTGCAAGGACAAGGACACCGAGCGACTGGAAGAGTCGACGCCGTAGATTTCTCTACGCCGTGAAAAGACACAGTAAGGTCGTGCCAACGAACAATTTGTAGATATTAGAAGGAATAATTTGTTTCGGAAAGAAGTATTAGTACAGGTTCTTTATACCGATATTCTGGAAAAATAGAATCAATCTTTTCTTTCAAGAAAACTTAGCTAATTGTAAAGTTGCAACTAGGAATTTACGACTGGAATGATTAGTCAAAGTTTTAAGTATTCTTTGAAATTGATTTAAATGAGAGAAAGAAACAGTGTAGTTAATTATTGAGTGTAAGTTGTTTTCTTTTTTCAGCAAGACAAAATTCTTGTATATATAAAGTGTTTTATGTTCATTGACTGTAATAGCAATTTAATTAGAATATACTTAAGTAAGTGGAAAGTGATTCGACTTGAGTTTCTGTGTAAATGCATTCAATCCACAACGCCACATGACCCTGATCCCTGCTATTCTAATTGTATTTTTTATTTTGCGCCACCTTGAAAACCCATTCTGAGCTAGCCGGCGGAGGGTGGGTCGAATATCACCTCTGCTACGAGAGGCATCTACGGACATAAATTATAATGAATAATGGACACAAACTAAATGATAAATAATGTGTGGTTTGTTACATTGAAAGACTTGTGACAATGTTAAAACACTGTAAGCACTACCCGAAGCTAGTTTATTTTGTTCGAATATTACAGCTTTTTTAACCAATTAACAGTAATTTTAAGTCATTAATGAAATCAAATATCAATATTGATTCTCAGATTTCACCTTTCATCTTATATACCGCTTTAGATTTCGTCGGCATTTTATATATTCGAGACATGTCGAGCGAACGCCTTGCTTTGTTGATTAGTAGCCTTCTACGCTGTTTCCAGCAGTGCTAACGCTGCTTGGAGCCTGGTTAGTCAGCGCATAAGCGGGCGCGTCGTGGCTTGCCGGGGCCCTTAATGCTCAGCCTTGGTCTAGGATTCGACATCGACTCAAGATGCCGCCTCTCGAAATAAGCTGGAGCGGCCACGAGGGGCCGGGGCGGTGGCGGCGGACAGCGTGCCTCCCATGCGTCGCGTGCGGACGGCGCTGCTGAATAATGGAGAGATGAGCGGTCGTGGAGGCGGGGTAAGCGGCAAAGCCGAGAGCGGAGAAAGGGTAGGGAAAGGGAATACGGGGATAGGGATGGGGACAGGGAAAGGGACATGGAAGAGGACAGGAAGGGGACAGGGAAGCGGACAGGGCAGGGGGGGGGGGGGGGGGAGGGGAAGGGGACGGGGGGCGACGGAGAGGGGAAGGGGACGGGGCGGGGATGGCCTAGCCTTGTGCCTAGATGCATATGGAGGCTCCTTATGGAGGCAGGAGTGGTGTTGGGGTTACGTGAAGACGGCAGTGAAGAGACGCATTACACACACACACACACACAGAGCGTACTTAGTCCTGAAGATCTCACTATGACAACCGAAACCTTGGCAACTGTGCCTAGGACTCGGCGTCTCCCGGACAGCCAAGAATCTAGTGCACAAAAGCATTTCTATCGTGAATATATTTGATTACAGGCTCCGTATTGTGTCGCAGTCGATGTCGTTAGTAAACTGAATAATGTTTTAGTAGAAGCCAATCTATTCTAACTATAAACAGTCGCATTATCGGCACTTGTATCTCTATGTAGTAGTGACTGGTATATGGCAAGGGGACGCAGATTACATGTAGCCTTGATATATCACTCCTCCCACAGGCTGATCAATACGGCCATGGAAGCCCTACTAAATCTGGAAAATCGAGTCCGGCTGCTAGCCGATTTTAACACGAGGCATAAATTCTCGGTCTGTGGTGGAACATACGACAGAGGAAATCTATTTGTGAAACTATTCTCAGGCCTATGTTTTTCATGAAAATGTCTCTCCTGGATGCAAACGTTTTTCTGTTGGCGACAAACGTCGTGAAATAAACAACTTATCTAGGAGATTGATTCTATGCATAGACAGTCGTCAATTTGAACGCAGATCACAAGAGGGTGCTACGCACTAATAATTTTCTATCAAAATGTGTAGTGTCAGTGTTGATAGGGGATTCAGGTTTTATGAGAATTGATATCTGGCGTTTAATTACAATTTCTATACGTATTTAATTGTTCAAAAAGTGGATAATTGCTACTTATTTTTAAATAAAATTTTTAAAACATGCATCCTTTACTAAAGATTCGATTTTCTGGTGTAAGATATTTTCATCCCTTTCCCAGTTGGCACAGACTGTACTATCTTCCAGGAAAGGAGCATAAACAGACTAAAACCTATTTCCTCCCTACCAGAATTTCCTGGAAATACACTTCTGAAAAACGACTGCTCGGAATCGTGTGGAAGTGACTCCATAGCGCTCAGTGCTGACTCAATGGGCGAAGAGCGAAAGGGGATGGGAGAGGTCATGGCCAAGTCTCTCGTGGGAAATTCCTCAGCATACGGAACAAGGAATTCATGGAAACCGATTCATACTTACTCTGTAAATTTATTGAAATTATTATGTTAATACTGAATTATAAATGAAAGGCACCATGTAAATAAAAGTAGGATATTCGTATCGTAACATCTTATTACAATAATCCATTCGGTCTTACAGCATCCCTTGATATTTCTTCAACCTTATTTTGTAATGAGATGTCTTACTCTAAGTAAGTAGTTCCTAAATTACTCTTAGCGGCCTAGACTGAAAAGTTCAATTTTCCGACCGGCTGAGATGGCTCTGAACATCAACTGGTGTCACTGCAGTAACTCTGGCTAACATAGTGCTCTCATTAGCAAAAAATAATTTTTTGATTCTTCATTCACCGTAATGGATTGATTGGTTCAAAGTGAAGGTGGGAATAAACTCAGAAAATCCCAGGGAAAAATATAACCTTCCTTTCTTCCTTCGATTTAGATAAACATTTCACTGCAGTACCTCTGACCGTGAAGTTCCGGGGTTCGAGTCCTGACAGTAGCAGGATCTTCGACACTAGGTGGAATTCAGTCATCTGGGGGAGAATCCTAGTTCTGATCCGCAGTTTTCCATGGTTTCTCCGATCAACACCAGACGAATATCGGAGCAGTACCCTAGCAAACGGGGTACGGACCGCCCGCGATCTTCTTCGTGCTACCCTCTCCACATACACACACTTACACTTACGTGCAGTACACTACCACACATACTGAGAGACCAGTTGGGAGCTTAGAGCTTGTCCTGACTGGGGCGGTGACCCGCTGGTGGGTGGTTGGGAAAAAATCAACACACGGTGACGTATAGGTCGGCGCCCGATCTCACTATTCAGCAAGGGAAAAACACTGCCATCTCTCGTGATAAAACATAGATTACACTTACAGAATTAATGACCATAGCATTTGAAGCGCCTGGAAACACGAGATAATCAGTGAATCAATTCGATTTTACGGGCGAGAAACAATCCATTAAACGCTACTTTGGAGGCGAGTGTAAAAAAACTTCTCTAACTACCCATAATAATCTTTTCTCTTGTCTAGCTATATAGGATGATTTCACAATATGTACTCAAATATGGTGGGTGATTTATAAAACGAAAAAATGAAAGGCTTGTTGTAATGAACATAATAGGAAATGCATTTTTAATGACTCTCCATTTTCACAGTAAAATGTTTTGTGTTGTGTTCATTACACCATTGTGCTTGTGCCAGTGCGTTCTTTGCGACGAGTTGTGAAAGAAATCGTTCTTGCGAGGACGGGGAACGTAAATGGCCCTTGGATAAGTATCAATTTTAAAGGATAGAAATTGTGATATGCAATGGATAAATGGAGCCCAATTACTTATTAGAAATATGCAGAAGATTTATTAGACCAGTTTGTCAAATGTTCTCGGGACAGACGGGCAGGCGCTGGAAGGGCCACTCACGTCTTGTTTCGCATTCCGACGGAAATTCCTTCGACGGAAACGCATTCCGACGGAAGCCGGTGGCGCTAGCCGAATTCGTTTACTACGCTCCGCGAAGTCACGAAGGTTAAGCGAATTCGAGACTCGCGGGTTCTTGCTTGGGTGACCGGCCAGGAACCCCGGGATCTAATGTCGTCGAGCCCCTGGCCGAAGGGATAAAAGGCACTTACTGACTGCGACGTGACGAGACTTGACTTGAGATTATTCTCAGTAACGGAGTATGAGTATAGTATGCTCAGTAATGGAGGATTACTCCAGAAGAAAGCGATCAACGCCCAACAAGGGTTAAGAGAGGCGTTGCATCAACAACGTCGCAACGAATTAAAAAGAAAATTACTCCAGATGGCATCCCGGAGTCTCAATACCTACTCTCGCTGTTGGTTAAATAAAAATCATATAAAAACAAATAAATAAATACTCTTAAGAGTTTCTATTGAACTAGGTAATGTTGTTATTGAATTTAAATTAAGGGTCATATGTAAATTTTCAGAACATTTTATTACTAAAAAGGTACATGTGGCCATATGCGTGCACGATTTCGAGCAATTTTATCTCGAAGATCTGATGCATGTTTGAAATCTGCTCGACTTATTTACATAGAATCAGGTCTCTCTAGGTGAATGCGTGCAGTCTCATTAGTCGTTTGCACGGTTTTCAAATGAGCACCTCGTTTAGAATATAGAAATGCTGCATTGAAACTAGAAGCAACTCATGGTGGATCAATAAAAACGGCGCATAGAGAAACATGCTTCAAGTCGATAGCAGTTTTGTTACAAGTTTTCGGAAAAGTAGAAATGACGTTTATGGAACCTCTATTTGATGGTAACACTGTATCATTTAGCTACTTGCTTTAGAAAATGTTATATTATTACTTGTGTAAAATTGTCTGCAGAGCAAAGTTGACTTATACTCGAATAAATTATTGAACGTGATTGAATATACCGCTACTAATTGGCGCTCCTATCTTGGATTGTAAATAGTTATGTTTTGAACAATTTTGATCTACCTGCGATTAAAAGCATTTGGTTACATTTCTAGTAGTCTCAACGCTCGTGAGGAGAATTCAAGCGATCGGCTGCTCTGATAGGGAGTTTTCCGTAAAGTTCTTCGACATCAGATGAATGCTGGAGCAGTATCCTAATAAATCGGCCGCTGGAGCAGTATCCTAATAAAAAGGTCCGCGCGCTATCTGTCCTTCTTCTTCCTTGTCCTATCTTCACCCCTTACATGCACCCTTTTATACTTACGTGCATTACAGTACCAACCACGTCAGGCGATTAGAGCTTGTCCCGCCTGAGGCTTGTTGGAGATACCTGGGTGGGGAAAATTCGGCATGCCAACATACAAGCCAGCGTCGAATCTCACCATTCAGCGGGAAGTCACTGCCACATTTCGTAATAATACCATGCATTACACTTACGGGAAAATGACCAAAGCAGCTGATGGGCCCGGAAACACGAAATAATCGATCAGTCACATGATATGCAAGATCCGAACACTAGCAGAGAGCATTTCGCACCGTTCAGAGCCCGATGTATAGGAGAACAAATTAAGTGTTCTGATTACTAGTAATTATGCGTCGAATAGTCACGCGAATTGCTGCGTCGCTCTGCAGAATTCCTTCCGTTAAAAACTTGAACAGGGAAGACAGAAGAGAGAAGCTCTCGAATTACTAGACCACGGACCACATTTCCATTTAGCTCTAATATATCATTATAATCAGAGGATTACAGATTACTATCAAGGCGAGGAAATAAATGATCATTTAATTAGTCAATAAATGATTATTTAATAATTTCATACGAAGAAAAAAAAATAAAGGAAATCTACTCTTGCCTAATAAAAAAAGGAAACTGCAGTTGGCTTTTTGATTTTTTTGGATAAACTAGTTCACAAAATTACGTGTGGGAAGAGTGTATTCTCGCCGAAAACCCCCAGAATAACACGCGTCAGAATTGTAGCCTCAGTAACAAGCAATATATTCATGTGAAATTCCAGTGAGCATAGTCGGTGACTAATTTTACAACAGTATCTACTGAAAGTAAGAGAATTTATTTTGCGTTTAGCAATTGTCCAAACGAATGGTTTCAAGTTGTTAGTTTGGACGTCAAGACAGAAGCTCAGCGAATTATTTTTACGGACAGGTAGAAAAGAACCGCCCCCCCACACCTGCTTCCCTTTCTTCCTCTCATATAAACACCAATTTCGCCCTTCTTAGCATCCTACCTTCACCCCAAAATACTCTCCCACATTTCCTCATGACGAATATTCAATAATTAAAGCACAAATCCAAGCTCAATTACAACCTATAATTATTCATCAGTATCTCATTCACCTGTCGAAATTAAACTACCAATGCCATTTCCCAGAAAATAATTTTAAAATATTCCCTTTCAACGTTGGTATGACCTTAATCGCGGCGTATCATGTTCAACCAATAGGCTATTTCAAGTTGCAAGGTTACTTACTACACAGTGGTTACAGAATTTCCCATTTATCCTCTGTAGGAGTCAAAATAATTTAATTAATACATTTTTAATCATGACTTGATAAAATATTTCCATTATTTTATATAAACCTCTGATACGCCAATAACTCTTCTAGCTGTTTATGAATCCTATATAATAACTAAAACAAACTTACCTCAATACTATTTTCTGTTCTCGACCCCCGCAATAGCCTTCGGCGATTTCAATATAAACACTGTGTCTGGGGCAGCAGATTTTCTTCCTCAAATAGAAAAATGCTCTTTAATTACTCTTTTAGTAATAATACAATAATACCTACATGCTCATTCGTAAACCCAGTCCTGTCCATAAAATGACCGAACCTCCCGGACATAGCTGTTAACAAGGATATCTGCAAAAGACCCCTCAATTGTAGACTACTGTCATCTGATATCTACAATTACAAACTTCTCCGTGACCTATACACTGAATGATTTCAACCTTAATTACAAAAACGGTGTAAATGTGTAGACATTTTAACCGTACCAATCTCAGCCCCGCCCTTCCTAAAAATCTGAAACCAAATAGACTCAGCAATCACATTCTTCACGGTTACCATAGCATCAGCAGTCATAGCGGCCTCTTTCCCGGAAAACAGTTTCAATCGTCCCCATAAAACCCTATCCTCCTAATCCTACTCCTCACAAAACGGAAACGTTTAACAAGGCGCATTTGACAACATATCAGCTACAGCACGGGGAATTAGTTCCGTAAGTGTGGTGCATGTATTTTCCTTGTGAAGTGGCGGGGTTCTCCCATTTGATGGCGAAATCCGGCGCCGACCTACAGTCGGCTAGCTGGGTTTTACTCTACCAAGTATCTCCCACCAGCAGGGCACCGCCCCACCCGGGAGAAGCTCTAACCTCCCGACCGGTCTCCCGGCATGTATGATAGTGTGGTGCATGTTAGTGTAAGTGTGTGTAAGAGAGGATAGGACAAGGAAGAGTTAGGAAATATCGCGCGCGGTCCGTGGGCCGTTCGCTATGTTACTGCTCCGGCATTCGCCTGGGGTTAATTGGAGAAACCACAGTAAACTACCGATCAGAGCAGCCAGCCGCGAGAATTCTTCCCCAGACAGTGACTGAATTCGACCTAGCTACCACGCCAGTGTCGAAAATCCTGTCACCGCCAGGACTCGAACCTGGGACCTCCCGGTCAGAGGGACAGCAGTGATAGGAGTTGATGCTCTGAGCCACCTCTTCCGGTGCAGTGTTCGGGCTGCCTTGGAGCATCGCGTGGAGTTATTTGCTCGAGCAAGCAACGAGCGGGCAAGCGTCGGAATTTGGTCGCCAGCGGAGGGGTGGGGCGGGGCGAGGAGGGAGGAGGCAGGGTAGTGGCGAGCGTGGGGGCAGAGCTGGGGCAGTCGAAGCAGGGTGTGGGCGAAGGCGGGGACAGGGGGGGGGCTGGGACGAGGGAATGGAGAGAACGGCGGCGGGAGCGATGGCCGGAGGCGACGGGGAGGATGGCGGTGGGGGCTGCGGCGAGGTCGCGGGTCACATCGCGTGCTCGCTGTCCGTCGTCCGGCGGCGTTCCGATCGCTCGCGATGGCTGTACCGCACGCCCGGCCACGACCCCTGTAAAAGTCGTTCGATCTCGAATGCTTGCGGGACGAGATACACTAGGTTGCATCTCGCCCCCTCGCTGGACGCGCACAGGAGTTTAAAAGTTGCCTGTTGGAAAGGTGGCAAAGCAAGCGAGCGAGCGAGCGAGCGAGCAGAGCGAGAGAGAGAGAGAGAGAGAGAGAGAGAGAGAGAGAGAGAGAGAGAGGAGAGTGAGTGAGTGAGTGAGTGAGTGAGTGAGTGTTTGCACTTTTTCACTCGACATGTCTACAGGATCACAAATTGATGCTTCTTAGGTTAGTACTTTGCTGAAGCTTCTATATGTTTTATTCCAATGATGTTTTAATAAAAATAATGAAATAGTTTTGGAATATCGACTAATATCAGAGAAATTTGAATTTCACACTTTTTAATCAGCTTCGAAAGGAGGAAGTCATAATTTTTACAAACGGAACCCAATTTAAATGATTTTGCCTTTAAAGATACAGTTTTTCGTTGGTACCCCGGTAGTTTAATGATATTATGATGATGCAAACCAAAGATATAATAGTTCATGTAGTGATGCAACGATTCATATATATATATATATATATATATATATATATATATATATATATATATTATGCATCATCATAATATCATTAAACTACCGGGGTGTGGCAGAACTTCGTTTTCCGCCCAGCAGCTACAAGCTCTGAAGATGATCGCTATGCGATCGAAAAGATCTTAAGCAGAAATATAAAAAAGAAATTGATACCAGACAACATCTGTTTTATTTACTTTGAGACATGTGACACTCGATATACGAAATTTCATTAACATCGAAGACAACCACGTGGGGAGTTTTAGACCAGTTGACATGGAATGACCCATAGTGTTTTTAATCTTTTGCTATCATGGAAATAAAAGTTGTTTTATCAAAAAATATATTTGAAAGAGTTTAAAAAGACTTTTGGTGTCTTATAGTTGGGACATGTAAATGACTAAAATTTTCTTACTACGAAAACGAAAGTTCCCGTACCATTTTGGGAAGGAAGAAAACCACTCTTCATAATGTTAAAATTACTTTCTCAATTATTCGAGAAATTCTTTAATTTTTGTATTGAATGAAAAAATAATTTGTTATCATTATAGTACGGAGATACAGATTATTCATCGAATTTTCAGCAAATGTTTTTAATCACTAAGGAATTCTTTAAATTTATTCTGTTCACTAGTTATTTCGACTTATTCGAGAAATAAATTAAGTATTAGAATTCCATTAATCGTTTAGAATGTAATCAAATACTTATCACTATACATTTAGCGTTTAAATATCGTCTCCAATGTAATTCGCTTAGTTAACGACGAAACATCACGAGGAAGTATGTAAAATGTGGTATAATTTGTGTATTTGATTTGCGGGTGGGTTTGACGCATGTCAAACTATCAGAAGTAATAAATCTGAAGTTTCAATTGCAAGTGAACTCCAACGTTTCTAATTTTATATCAGTCGTCAACACGTTAGTGTAGGGTGGTTCTCCGCCTTTGTCCATTAGAGGAGATAACGTTATCAATATCTGTCTGCCAGGGAAATGGTACCCAGAGCACGTCACAAAGCGCTTAGTCACGAACGACGCAAAAAGATTAAATGCCAGCATTCAATACAAGCGTAGTTTTCATGTTCAAAGTTCATTTTCATCATTTATCGATACAATCAGTCATGTTGTCATCAATGTGCTTTAGATTTATTTAGTATTGTATGAATTCCTATTACATTTAAAATATATTTAGAAAACCATAAATGGGTGATATGAAGTTATACAAAGAATGTCAATCATTCATGAACGATTAGCGATATGTTTTATGACCATTCTTACATCAATATGCTTGCAGACATTCTTTATGTATCGGTCGTTGAACAATTATCGGAATTTTTTTCTGAAAATATGTCATGCACAAAATTTGTTCATACGTAATTATAAAAAAATGTGACGAAATTAAAGTGAATCTCTGTTTTCATTATTTTGATCGTAAAGATTGTAAGAGCTAAGAAACCAACTAATTTATTTCGTATATTTTAGATTTCTTGCGTTATTTATTATAGAGTTTGTTTTTGAAATATTTGGCCAAATTAAAGACAAGTTAAATTTCACGAGACTGAAGTTTTAAGGAAACTAAAGGTCTTTAAAAGGACTCAAAAGGACAAATACAGATTATGAGGAGATGGTGGTGAGAAGTTACATAATCCATAATACATGTCTGACAATGCTCGTTCTGTAGAAAATTTGACTTATCCGCGTGTCGACTTGCGAAGTTGCTTCATCTAAAGTCAAAATAAAAATATTCTCCTCTGACATCTGCAGTAGACATTACAAGGCTTCAGTAAAAACGATAACTGCGCCTCTTGCTTTCTATTTTGTTTTAAGAATCTATTGTAAAAGACATTGCATATGATTGTATTAATTGACATTGTATATTAATAGGTTTGTTCATAAAAATTGATGAAAGCGACATCAGACGGCGGACATATTTTTTAAAGAATGCCTGTTTCATGAAACTGAAAGCGTAAATTTTGTACTTAAATATTAGAATATTCATAATGTAATACATGTGAAAAACCATATTCTTTTGTGTGAAAAAAAGAGTTCTCAAAATTGAGAAAGTTTTGTAATGTTAAACCGAACGGTTACGGCAAGAAGAGAGTAGATCAATGTATAAATGTTTGTAGTAGTTTAAACTTAATTGAAACTGTCATCCGATTGTTAAATCAAAAGAGGTTGTTACGTTGACGTTCAAATTAGATTTATCATGTAATGCCTTAGAATAGGAGAAATTACTTATCCTATTTCGAGAATCTTTTAGAACACGTGAAAATAAAATTAGTAATCAATTTGTTGCATCTATGACATACTTATAGCTCAATACTATTAGTTCCTTTTTTTTAAATTAGTTAGAACTTTCAATAATATATAAATGTATAGTGACTTGAGTTATCTATATTTCAAAGATTTTTGCCTCTAGAACTTGCCCAGATATCAATTAGAAAACGAGAATTCCCTCTGTCAATACGGAAGTAGAAATACTGGTGAGTCCGTGGGAGAAGTTGAATTCGTCGACATGCGAGGGGCCAACGACTTCGCGGCGGGGTCCGGGGAGATGACATTTGTCAGCGCAAAAAGCGGAAAATTCCCGCGCCGGAATCCGCGACGCCGGAACGCCTTTCCTCAAACCGTGAAACGGCCACCGCCGCAGGGAAGAAGGGTAGACTTTCGCCTTGGAAGCATGTGGAACAGCCAGATCATCAACGAACAAGAAGATATTTGTAATAATTCATTCTCACCCTATTGCCAGGGATTCTATTTGAAGGTACGGAGAAACAAACGAAACTACTTACTTATATATTTTCATTTAAAATCAAGAAAATAATGGTTTTACAAGATTTGTGATACTTTAAAATATACTTACGGTCTGAGGGAACTTAAAGGAAAGTACCCCCATTCGAAGTATTATTTCGGTTCTCATTTTACATTTTTCTGGCACTCATTAAAGTTACACAACAATTTTTTTAAATTTTTAAAATTGAAAACATTTTTTGTTTATTTTCGCAAACTATTTTTATTAATTTTAAAGTTACAGTTACATTTGTTTTAACGCGTGAACAAGATTTCATCAAAGAAAATATTTTACAATTAGAAAGAATAGTATTTATTATATCAAAGAATGAAACGAGCAATGTGTAAAACATGTGGTTAAACAAAAGCACATGCTTTTTTGCCTCATTTGTAATTTTTACAATTCTCAAAAATTCAGAAAGTTTGAAGAAAATGAGAGGTGCAGAATGTTTAAGCGTCCTTTGTTCTACCTGAAAAAGAAAAATTAAAGAAAAAATTGGCGTCGTTTTTGAGAATCAATATAAATTATCTCTATTTCGAGCAAAAATTATGCAAAAATACCGTTTTTAACAAATCATATCCGAACTTTTTAAATATCTAATTTTTTTAAAACACATTTTATTAAGGAACAATTCTATATCTTCAATAGTGTTGTTAAATGAAGACACAAAAAAGTTGAAATCTTGCAATTTTCAGCAATTGAGAGAGCTATACGAAAACTTTATCCAAGGAAAAAGGTTAATAAAAAATTAGAGCCATTTTCAAGAACATGTTGGTGATGCTTAATGTAAAGAACCCAAAAAATCAAAACATGGGTTTCAAACTCGCAGGGCCTTGAGTTAATTCAGATCGATCGGGGAATATCAACTTTAGAGAAAGTAGTCTGAACGGTTTTGGTGCTAGCTTTGACCGCACACAGACAGTCAGACAGACCAGCCGACCGACAGATGGACGGACAGACGTTTTGCCGTGTACCAAGTTTTCGATATCAGAGTCCCTCAAAACGTAGATTCTGTCTACATGTGTTTTGAAGAAATTCATTACGCATAGAAAGAACATTAATGCAGTTTTTCGATGTTAAGGTCCCCAAATGCGAGTTTGTCTCTCTGTGATTTTTCTGTGAAAAAATCCCTTTTTCCCACAACATTACAATACTTTTTCTGTACTAGGAAATTAGATTGCAAATAAAAATGGATTTTAAAAAAATGTTGGAAAATTTTACCCAAAACCTAGTCTATTTTTTCCTATTATGATTAAGTTTTAAAAATAAAGAATAGAATCACAACTGAATATTTTCTTTGACTTTTAGTGAAGTTGAACAAATTAATTGGATATAATAGTTCTAAACGTGGGTCTCTTTTTCGGATCCGATGTACTCTCCATGGTCTACAAAATATGACATTGGGAATCATTATCAAAAGTTAACCTGTGGTATCATCAGCAAATTTATCACACATTTTCTCCAAGTTTAATCGGCATTCCGAGTGAATATTTCTGAAGAAAGTTCTGAAGTAACGAATTGACATATCTTCAACACACCTTCAACACACACTTTTTGTCATTGGGGCGCTTTGTGACCAGTATTTGGCTTTTATCCTTAAATGGGTGCTGACCTCCAGTCTCGTACTAAGCCTACGGCTGCGTCACAACCCTTTGCTTGCTGCTTGTCTTCTTCAACGTTTCTGGCTTCTGGAGGGAAAGACAGAGGGAACGAGAGAGAGAGAGAGAGAGAGAGAGAGAGAGAGAGACAGAGCGAGAGAGAGAAAGGGAGAGAGAGAAAACAGAAAGAAAAAAAGAGGGAGAAAGAAAGACGGAGAAAGAGGGAGACGATTAGAGAGAGAGAGAGAGAGAGAGAGACGGAGAAATGAAAGAAAGAAGGGAAGTAACCAGAAAAAGTGAGAGGAGAAGAGAGAAAGGAGAGAGCAGATGCGAATGAAATGTTGATGACCTAATTATTACTTGAGTTTACTTTTTATTTATTTTACGTCAAAAAAGTGAAAAAGCTGTGTGTGACGTCAAAAATGTGTGAGTCGAATCGGACTTAATAAAATATTGACAGACTGATTACAGATGGGTAGTGAGACATCTTCGTTTAAATTAAAAATCAACAACTATTGAGTGACGAGGGTGAAAAAACTAGAAGGCACCTGAATCGATACACATTTTGAACATTCTTTACGTGATACTGTTTTCAACACTATTTCTTACATTTATTTTAATTCCATAAGTGCTGTTTATTATTGCTAAAAGATTCAAATAACAAAAGTAGTACCTAACAAATGATAAAGAGCTATGCGTAGGACAGGAGTGAGTAACTGCTCCCAAAGAAGCCCTGTGAAACACGCGCATCCGTGGAGTCCCGCAGTGCGGCGCAGTGCGCCACGGGGCGGGCTCAGCCCAGCAGCCGCCCGCCGCCCACGCCTTTATGAAAGCATCGCCCCGCGCGAAATGAGTTTGAAGCTGGGAGCCAAGAGCATTATCCGGGGCTCGCTGAGTGCTGCACAATTGTGGTTTTACGATCAAATTCCGGGAACAACGGCTGTGTTAACAGACGCAGACATAAACTTCCGACGGACCCATTACCTCCGGTTTCAAGACACCCACCCCACGGTGGCGCCGACGAACACCTTCCGAAGACGGAACGTCCCTTCTTGTCGCTGGTGTCTCGAAGACATTACTTCTCGTCGTAGGATAAGCATTTTTAATATAGTTTTGGCTTACCCGTACCCGTTTCTTTATAGATCTCGCTGTTTAACACAACGAATCTCTATAAATGAAAACTGCAGCGGTTGCAGTCAACATTTTCTATTACCTTCGGCCTTGAAAAGTATGCAAATTTTACTTATCTTCGTTAGATATATTTATTTAGAGTTATATTAAGTAGATCAAGCAACATGAGACTAATTCGGGACGAATTTACCTCAAATGTACTCTAATGTCGCCACGCAAAATTAATATTACTTCGCACGCTGTATCCTATATTAAAGAATATTCAGAAACATTCATAGGCCATTGAAAAATACACTCGAATACCTATCGATAAATAATTTCATGTGGTATAATTAAAAAAATGTTTATTAGAAGCCAGATCTAATTTAGCCTTAGCAGCTCTGTAGGAAGAGACGCACGTTTGAATCTCACCGATGGAATTGATGCTTATTTTCTTGTTTCTTATACACATTGTATCCCGAAGTGTGTCGGTTGGTACTGACCTATTGTCAAAGAGTTCGCAAGAGTGTCTAATATACGGACAGAGGAAGAGTAATAATGAGGAGTTTGAACTAAATGACGCGTTGTGTAGTCAGAATCCCCATTTTGTAGATCCTTGATACCAAAAATGGATTTACCGCAAAACGCTAGTCTGACCGACTGTCCGTCTGACCGACTGTCGTCTGACCAACCGTCTATCCGTCTGTCCATCAATCTGTCCGTCCGTGTCTCATTCTGTCTGCCGATCTATCGGTCCGTCTCTGTCTGTCTGCCTATACATCCGTCTGTGATCAACGCAAATGCCTAAACCGTTCACACGATTTTCTCCAAAATTAATATTCCCCAATCAATCTGACCGAAATCGAGGCCCAGCGTTTGGGAGGTACTTTTTAAAAAGCCTTAACAACATTTTCTCAAAAATAGCTCTTGATTTTTTTGATTATATTTTTCCTCCGATAACGAAAAGGACGCATAACGAATGGCATAGGTCAAACATTCGTTGAACACTGAATTTTTTAAGATTGCCAAATTTAAAAGTATTGGGAGAAAGTATGAGCTGTTGTAGAACCGTTAGAAATGAATTCATGCAATAGTTTTTACGTCGCTAGATTGTATAGGATTACGCTGCTCTGTAGCAGAAACAAAACTAATTCTGTCGAATCCAAGACTTCGCGCTTCTCGCGTGGCTTCCTACCTGTTCATCGGTGCACCGCGAGAGGTGAGAACGCCCGGCATATCCACAGTCCATCTATATTGGATGAGGATTCAGTAGTGGGATTTCTAATCCACTTACGCCAACTGTCGGTTTCGTAGTTTCCGCGCTTTCAATTGCTCTTCTTTGACGATTGTAGCTCATGCGCATGAACATTTTTCACTCTATCGGTTGATGGAAAATTGGCTCCATTTCTTTCTACTCGCGTACTATTTCTAATAGGTGAATCTTTGATTCTTTTACTATTTTACTCTGAAATATTCAATGACATGGATATGAAATGTTTATAACACCAAATGACACTTTGATGAATTTAAAGTGCGGGAAGGGGTCGAATTTGGAGTGCCGAAACACAGCTCAAAAATAACTGGGACGGAAGCTGATTCATAAAGATTTCATTCATAAAAATTTGTTCTTGTTTATTAGTCGCGTTGTAAAGGTACTGCAACATGTTTTCTAAGAGAACTCTGCCAAAGCTTCGAGCTGGACTGTATTACGACACTACAACCAAAGCTTTTGATTAGAAAGGTGCTGCCGCAGATAAATTTTATTGTTTACAAAATGATTTACGTATTCGCAAAGAACAACATACAATATGACGTAAGTATGGGCACTGAGAAAGAGACGTTTTTCCAAAACATTTTTCCATCAAAATCTATATGTATTTGAAGTATTACTTAACTTAATCTACATTCCTTGTACAAAAGTATACGAAAAAATTAACGAAGAATGGCGGAGAAAAGTTAGAGAGGTGAGGGGATGAGGGGGAAATATATAAATATGGAATTCTATTCTTTACACGAGCTAAGCATCAAGCTAGAAATATCCGGACCTCTTATAGTCTCAAAAAACGAGCTACCTCTTGCTCACTCTGTGTCCATTTAGCTTATTCGGAAAATTTTCTCTTGATAAAAACAACCACGAAAGCGGCATTTAGAGCCTTTATCGAGCCCATGCTTCAAATATTATTCACGTAAGGGCGAAGTTCAGTGGATTGGGCGGGCAGTGCGCCGCTTGGGATAATGCCACAGGCGGGACGTCAGCGTCTGTGACGTCGTTGGCGTCTCCGGCGTCGCCTTTGAGATGTTGATGGATTGGCTAAACACCCCTCGCTCCTTATTCATGAACGTACTTAACTGGCGCGGGGACTCCCGCGCGTGAATGATTTGATCTCTTCAGCGTGATGCGCGACTCCCCTGCATAATAGAGGCGGAACGGGGGAATCAGGGAGCGGGGAGCAGCGCGTTGTGGGGCGTGGCGGGGAGGAGGCCGAGCCGCTCCGGCGCCGTCGCTTAACGGGAGCTAAGGATTAGGCGGCGCGCGTCCTATTCAGGGCGAAATGACGCCGTCGATCCCCTCAGTGCTCTGTATTATGGCCCCGCCCCCGCCCTCGCCACCCACCCCTTGACGCAGCGTCGCACTTCCGAAAATTTCACGATAGGGCCTCTCGCTGCCTGTTGTACCCGTAATCCTGAAGGAAGAGTGAGAATCGTTGCTTACGTCCTGCCTCTCAGAATTGACCTGGCAGCTTCTGACAAGCGTTCCCTCTCCGTTTCTTACTCTTTTTGTCGTGTTTCTATCGCCCTTTCGATCTTGACATCAGATCGTCGAATTGAATTGTATATTTTGATGCGAAACACGTTCTATTGCCCTCTCCAGTTTTGTAGTTGTCAATTGAAGGTTGTATTTTTCATCATTGTATTAAATGTGCGAGATCCTAGAGGCATTTTTGACGTGCCAACGATACTACTCTAAGCATTTTTTCAGATTCCAATATTTATATTCATGATTTTTTTTCGAACAGGCATCATTTTAGGTTTTTGTTAATATAGTTGTTTGTAAATATGTTCATTAAGCCATTTCTTAATCACGAACCCATTTTACACGAGTTACAAATTTCAAATATATTCAAAATGATATTAGGAAGGTTATTAAATAACGGAAAGAATTAAATAGGGAAATTGAGACAGTTAACGTGAAGATAAAGTAGGAAGATACATAATTTACGACAATTATGCTGATGTCATTCGGGTATAATAAATTGTACTGCATACTTCTTTGCCTTTAATTTAAATACTAGTAATAGGTTCTGTCACAATTAATAACACGTATTTTTTTAAATACTAACAAATGGCTTGTGTTAAACGTGTTAAGAAATTATGAATTTATTTTATTTTCTTGAGGGACAATCCACGTTAAATTGAAGATCAAGAATGAGAGAGTAAACATATTTCGACCGAGTGAAGGCACTATACGTTATTCCCTCTTACATCTGCTTTGCAATGTCTTTGATGATGACTCAGATCCTTTTTGTTTCCATCCTTTTCTCCTCTTTCTTTTGGCACTTGAAGTCTATTTTATGTAAATTGAATAATGCATCAAATTTAAGTTTATGAAAGGGGCTCGATGCTCGCAGAAATAAAAACATAGTAAGGTTATAAATTTGTTCATATTCGCAGAATGTAAGGGTATTACAATACACATCCCTGCTTTTTCAGAGTTATCAAGATTTCTGGTGAATAACAAATCAGATAATAAGATTTGACTATGTTATACAAAACATATCAGAAATGGTTAAATCTCCAAAACGTATTTACCAATCCCTCAAAATAACGGAAGTTTACTAAACCATGAAGTAACACGAAGAATGTGAGTTGAAATTATATTCACTGGGAGGAAAACGTTTAACTACATGAAGCTACTGCCAGAGGAGAAACTTGAGGTGATATAACAACACATGCTTTCTCATAGTATTTGTGACGAATAGGTAATATTCTAAGTCGTACTAAACCCGGGAGAAAATACCGCACATTTCAAGTTGATTATATATGTTGTTGAGGTGACGGATATCTTCACTATAGCATCGCCTCACAACATGGATAAGAGCCAAAATTTATTGCCTTTTTATCCTTGAAAATAGATTTTATTACATGGGAGCTTTTTTTAAAAACTTTAAGTAGTATATGACTTAATGTAGGGATCACAGAATTTTGAAAATGTGCACACAATTCACTTTTCCTCATAGCACGTCATACGCAGTTTTAAATGTTTTTTTGACGTAAAATAAATACATAAATAAATGAGAGCTCATTTATCCAACATATGTCTCTGCAAGTGTTACCAACCAGCAAAACGTTCACTAGCTGAGAACTCGCGCACATTGATTTAGGAGTTTATCGTGAACAACTCGAGTGATCTGCTGAGAATAAGGAACTTTTTCCCTCACGCAGGACCGTGGATGCCACGATTAATATTTGAAGTATTAACATAATTAAAGCGCACATTTTAATGTTTTGAAAATTCAAAAAAATGTTAATAAGAATGGCATTTATGCCATTGAATAAGGGTATTGTTCTCTATATTTACAAAAATCTATGGGAATAACTGGGAGGCGTTCTTGAAGAAATCTTGTTTACGTATTTCTGATATATTTTGATGATTTAACTTAAACTTGCGCGGAAATGACTTATATTTCTAAAACATACTGTGCCCGAATTAATGTAAAGATTTAATATTGAAAATTTAAAAGTTTTGGTACAATGAAGCGTAAGGAGAAAATGTCGAAAAAATATTGATAAAATGATGATAAACAACGAATTTCTCACGTGATAATTTACCGACGCGAGTTCGATTATGTCTTGCTTGTAAATTTTAATTAACAAATATGTGTTTGTAATGACAATGTGTAGTAAAGTTTATAGTGATCAAACAGGACTGCATTCAGTGCGAGTGCTCTGCTGGGCATAATACCTGTATACGCAATTGTCTTCAGTCATCACATAGGACTCAATCGAGAATCTACCCTCTCAGTGGAACAGAACTGACGGTCCGAGCACCAAGCACAAACTACATGGCTCAGTCTCTGATGATTACAATGTAAATAAACGTCTCTGGGGATCCGTCGCCTTTCCGCCCCCCGCCCCCCGCTCCGTCTCTCGAGAGCGAGTCTCCTCTGGGATTGCCAACGCGCCCCTCCATCCTCACCAACCCTCAGGGAGGCGTTTGGGCGGCGCGAGGAATGTTTTTCTCCGGGAGAAGGAAGAGCCTCCCAAGAAGAGGGAACGAAGGATCCATAAGTGGGAAGAAATCAGTCCTCCTAAGGGACACCACAAAACGATTTCCACAAACTTATGGACGGAACGGCAGCACGTCCGCTAACCGTCCCTCGTGGCCGGACTTGTATCCTTAAGCGTCTGTCTTGTGACTATTACTTTTTTAAGGTGTTTCAATTACTTTTTATGATGTTTTCACAAAATACTTGGATGTTAGAAATAATAATGAAGTGCGACATTGTGTGAGGATAATACATCGTAATATATTTCTTTGCGGATTCTCAACAAAACGTAATAATTTGTTATATGCTTCTTTATTAAACTAGTCATAAAATTTTGACCTCGACCAACGACCATTCATTAATATAGAACCATGTTGATTACAAAAAAAATATCAATGGGTAGATTTCCACACGAAATTATCGTTTAAATTAGTTCCAAAAAATTAATACAATTCGATTTTCCCTATATTATAGAACGCTGAGTCAATTACTTCTACGATAAAGGATTCCGAAATTTCATCGGACCAGTTGAATAAATGGTGAGGTATGTTTTTCTTTCACGTCTAAACAGTAAACAGCAATTTTCTCTCACATTTCAGAAAGCGGATAGCAAGTAATGAATGGCTGACGAGGTGTGTGGGTGAAAATGACGACTGGACACGGGTGATGGACGGCGAGTGATTTGGGATGGGGACGTGCGGTGAATGATGTTACGCGGGTGAGGGTATTGAGTGAGAACGAGGATGATGGAACATGGATGACTGGAGACGGAAGATGGACGACGAGTGGCTTGTAACGAATGATGGGTGACATGAAATGAGTGGTGTGATGTGTGACGGGAATGAAGTTATTAAGGGGGGGGTGAGGCGGGGACCGGGGTTCGGGGTCGACGACAGGGTCTAAGGGAGGGGGACGAGGACGGGCGATGGGGCAGGAGGCCGTGCCAGTGCCCGACGGCAGCGGGGTCGAAGGGGGGTGGGCCGAGGGGGCGTGACCGCGGGCGGCCTGGAATCCTATTAAGACGCACGCCCTCTACGTCGGGAGTTGGCAATATGCAGATTCAATTAAGCCGACATTTCGCCAGGACGTTGAGTCCGCCCTGGCGAAAATCCCGCTGGCGCGCCGCGTCCGTGGCTGCCGCTGCCCTCGCGCGGCCTGCCGACCCGGGAAGCCCTCCCAGAGCGCCGCCGACCCCACGCAGTTCGCCGCGGCTTTATCACCTTCTGCAGCGGATCACGCAGCGCACCTACGAACATCTTCATTAGTGTAGATGACGGTGCCGAATTTGACGAATTCGCTTGCGGAGAAAGTACGGGTTATTCGCCAAAATATACAGCGAGTGATAAATGATAGATGTACCTCTGATACAATGACCAACTGTGAGACAGATTATTTCCGTCTATAAAAAATATGTTTTCAGTCATTCTAAAGTTCTATTTATTTACACTAACAATTCTGTCCGTGTCAGCTCTTTTGTGTTAATATAAATATGTTACACATTGTCAGTGCAGACATAATTGAGAGTGTGGCGTTCTCATTGAAATATTGAAAATCACATTTCCCTGTGTTTTTAAACGACATTTAACATTTGTTTTACAAAATACATTACTTTTGCTTAATATATAAACAAATTGGGTGGAATAGACCAAGTAAAAGTCCATTATCAAAAGAGGAGGCAAGTTTCAATTATGGGTTTTCTTCCTCTTAATCGTAGTATAAAGTTATGTAATGCTGAAAAAAATATATATCAATATTTTGACAAGAAAACACGTTTAGGTAAACACACACTGCACATCGTCTTATTTAAAGATCAAACTGTTTAGAACCGGTTTCATTTGGGAAAAATTCTTTGTCATTAATATCGTACTATTTCCTCGAGTGAGCATTGGCAGGTGGAACGCTGTGTGATCTTGCCTAGGGGGTGTCGTCGTGTTGGGTGATAGATTCACGACTTCAGTTCAACACGTAGCGCAAAACGTCAAACTTTCTAAACCAATGCATATATAAGATAATTGTATGGATATATATATATATATATATAGAATGTATGTGTAATGGTATGTAAAGAAACAGATGATAAAAAGAAATGAATACATGCTTCTATGCTTCTATTGATTCCATTCTCTTGTGTGCTTCCTTGAAATATGCATTGCAAATACCTTCTATACATTACATTCATACACATACATACAAATTCATTGCAATATCTTCGTTCAAAAAAAACAAAAAAACAAACGGCAAGGGGTACTAACATATCGTGACTCATTCTGTATAAGGGTAGACGAATACTGGAGTAGATCCAATCCAATGTGTTTTATGCTCAGTACATCAGTTAAAGTACAAGCATACAAACTATTTATTTTATTTACTTATTTGTGGTTATATGATAGGTTAATAAATATATATTTATCACAACCAAAGCTCGATCAAAGTTGCAATTGCTTCCTCTGTCTAGAATATTATGTTATGAAACTGATATATTATAATCCACGAAGTTATTTGTAGTGTATAATATGATTTACATACACAAATAAAATAAAGGGATATCTAATAATCCCACGAGTTCCGCGGCACATATATCAAAGTTTGCGCTGCCCTTAAAAAAACATAGTATAGAACATGGTAGATATTTCGCAGCAGAAGAGAATGATGCGACCAATAGGCTGTGACACAACGCGACGTTTCGTTGAAATAGGTAACAGCAATGAAGTATCAATACAGGACCGCCACCAATAGCAAGTAGTAGTTAACATTTGTCAACAAATGCAGGGATGAGTTTTCCTAGCACAGAATTACTGTAAATTTGTATCCGACTGACAACATGCATGAACATTGAACGCGACCTATTGGAATTCTGATCATCACATTACTTCAGCCTCAATTAAAAGCACTAAACTGGACGACCGTCGGTGAGCAAAGCAGCGGTATATGAAAACTGTTTGGCCAATTGATTGATTGATTAATGCTTCCGGGCGCGTAGACCGGACGCGATGACCAAGATCATCAATCCCATAAATATAGCACATGTTTTTTACGTGATGTTCCCCTGTTGGATGGTGAGATCCGGCTGACCTACAAGTCAGCTTGCAGTGTTTCTCCATCCAAGTATCTCCCACCAGCGGGGCATCGCTCTAGCTGGAACTAGCTTTAAGCCTCAGACTGGTTCCCGATGTGTGGTAGTGATGTGTATGTAAGTGTAAGAATGTGTAAATGAGTGAGGATTGAACAAGGAAGACGAAGGAAAAATCGCGCGCGGTCCTGGCCCGTTTGTTAGGGTACTGCTCAGGCATTCGTCTGGCGTTGTTCGAAAAAACCTGATCAGTGCCGCCGACCGCTAGAATTCTTCTCCAAACAGCGGCAAAATTCGACCTATCTCCTTAGTGTCGAAATCCTGCCCCCGTTGGGACTCAAACCGTAGGATCTCCCGGTCAGACGCACTGCAGTGATACCCGAGCCACCTAAGCCGGTATGTGCGGCCGAAATGCTGACGCGAGTGTCTGCCGCTTGCCGGGGGTCCCTTGACGGTGGCGGGGGTGTGCAGGGGGTGCGGCGCGGGCGTAGAGGGGTGTGCGGGGACCCGCGAGCGGCGCCCATCCATCATCTGCAGGCGGGCCAGCGCCGTCGCAGCGAGAGGCCTCCGGGGCGGGGCCAGAGGGCCGCTGTCTGTTCGGGGCGTCGATGACGCGGACTCGAGGTGAGTACAGCCGACACCCGCTCCCTCTGCGGCGCACCCACAAAAACGCTGGCCAAGTGGCGGCCACGCCTCTCCCACCCCTCCCGGCGCCCCGCCCCGCCCACTTCTCCACGGGACGGTCTTCTTTGCGGCGATCGCCCCCGCCGCCGACGCGCCGCCCGCTTCTGGCAGCTCTCGAATAACGAGGGGCCGGGGTGGGGCGCTGATGGGTGTGAACGGGCTTTTGAGATGGCGGCTGTGGCGGGGACTATGGTGCGGAAGTGCAAGCAGGAGAAGCGTGGTTGGGGCGGTTGGGGGAGGAAGAGAAAGAGGCGAGAAAGAAGGTGCAGGTGGAACAATAAAAGATGTTGCATTGTCAGGAGTGTCGAATGAAAGCTTAGGAGAGATAGCATGGGAGATATAGCTTAGAAGTAGGCGAGTAGTTAGTAGAGGGAGGCGGTGCAGTGGTTCTTTAGACAGATGACTCTGCGGCGACTCTAGTAAATATTGTGCCATTGGAAGACGACTTGCTTCGGGAGAGCGGCGTAGCCAATAGAAATGCGAAGGGTCGTGCACCAATGAGGGTGCAGTCTGAGGTGGCGTGAAGATTTGGAGTCTGCAGGAAATGCCGCCAGAGTAGAGAAAGAAAGCGGTAATAACGTTATAAGTAATGAGGTTAGTTGGCGGGGGCTGGTGGCTCGCGCGCCAAGGATCAGCGCGGAGCGGCGCTGGCTGCGGAGGCGATTGATGCCGCACAGTGGGCTGAAACGAGCTGAAACGTGCGCATCGGATGAAAAATCGAAGTCCGTGGAAATGAAGAAAATTGTATATATTTCTAAGACTTTCGGCCAACTTGATATTTTACACCGTTTTTCGATTGCGTGTTTTATAAGAGAAAGCACGCCAAACAGAATTACAATGAAAATAATATATTCATATAATTTCAATGAGTAAGTAGATCTTCCTTAAAATGCTGCAGCTTCTTTGTGCCTCAGAATTCCAAATGCGAATATTAGGAATGAAACTCCATTTACAAAGCTATTCTTTATGCTTATATGCAGCAGCATGTACTTACCACCACGAAAATTACAGCATATCAAAAAAAGATAAAATTGCTAGAAAACCTGGTTTGCAATCAACTGTAATGCATTTTACCGGTTAAATTCTTCCGTAATCATTCACAAAAATTCTAAATGTTACCGAATTTTAATTCAATGCAAAGACAACGATTTTCAGTAGAATATATATACGAATATATTTGTACAATTGTAAATAAATGCAAGTTATGCAAGCAAATTATGCAATAATTAAGGACAAACAAAAATAGATTCTATTACATAAAATACTAATCACCCGTCAAACTAAACAAGTAATTACGGTGATGCCACCATCTGTAATTTGCAATTTAAAAAAATCGAACTTGAGATCTCATATTAAAACGCGACCCGCATCGACGGTGTGTATGCACTATGTTACAGGAGCTATCCGCTGTGCGTTTCTCAGCCCGTGGCGGTATCGGAGTTGGCGGGCGGTTGAGGCGGACGCATTGGCGGCGCTCTGGTTGGTTTCACGCCGTCTCGCCGCACGCACTTGGCTGTGCAATCCGCACAGAGCCGAGTGCGTGCGGGCAGCCGGCTATCGAGATTAGCTTTTGTTTTGGGATTATTTTAAGGTCACTGCACAAATATAGAGATAAACATAATACGTATTCGGAGTCTATTCAATATACAAGAAATATTCGTTTTCCGTATATGTGGCACTTAAGCATGTAGCAAATGTTATACGTTTTTCATTTGCTTATACACAATGTATTGTTCCATGAATTTAACCTTGTATATTAACATAATGTTTTTCAGTAGTATACAATATGGTGAGACTCACTGATCTCGTGTATTGAAAATTTTGTAAAATGTTAATTTATTGGGGAAATGTTCATTTATTGGCGCTTGAATGAAATCAATTTTAAAACTAACATCACAAGAACATGTCACTAACTGAATGAATATTTATGCATTTAAGAACGTAAATGGTTTTTAATTGTGAATTTGTAAATCTTTTTTTATGTACAAGTGAAAAAGGTGCTAGAAGAAATAAATGAAAGTAAAAGTAATGTAAAAATAATATTACCATATATGATAAATGTAGTGAGCCTATCAGTGGTAGGGCGTTAATGCTGCCGTAGAGAGAGAAATGAAGCGAGAGATACGAGAGACGAGAAAGTCAGAAGTCATGGCGTGTAACTGCCATCACAAATATTGTGAATGATATTGAAAAGTTATACACAGATCTCTCACAATAAATGTTACAAAAATATAGTGCGTTGATAGCGCCATAATCACTTTTGCCAATGATCATATGGTGAGAAATTTCATACAACGAAATTACGCACGTGCCACTTGCTCCTGATTAGTAGGCAGAAGAATTTAACATCAAAAGCACAGTTATGTATAACGTACTATGGAGAGAAGTACAATATCTGCACGTTTTCTTGAGCTTTAGGATTGCTCTCCAACTCATGGATATATTAAGTTGAGTTATGAATACAGGTAACAACGAGCATTTGTATCAAGAAATGATAAGAAAACGTTTCACTAGTGTACCAACGATATGCGGATATAAAATGCAATTCTGGGAGTTTGGCTACTTTTGTTTTTTGAAACATACTAAGTCTAACAAACAGAGTGACAGACGAAAAATCCATGCCACGTATTTTGGCGGTCCACCCTCGCCTACTCTCTCGCCTCCTCCTCGCGTGGTCCTAGCTTCGACGCGCCGTGCCGCATCTTGCCGAGTGCGGTGCTCCCCGTGTTACGTAACGGCGCGGTGGCGGCGGTGGCGCGTGGGGCTCCAGGGAGGCTGCGCAGGGAAGGCAACTTACAATTGTTATTTTACGCCACGGCAGTCTGTGACGGGATCCGTAAAATCTGTTGTGGAGGCTGATCAATATCCAGCGAGGCGGCGGAGGAGGCGGGGGTGGAGGCGAGGGCGGAGGCGGGGGCGGAGGCGAGCTCGGTGCGCCCTTTTCCGCTCCCCCGCCCTCCTGCGCCCGCACTCCTCCATCTTCTCCAGCTTCCCTTCCTCTCTCTCTCTCTCTCTCTGTCTTCCCCCTCTCTCTCTTTTGCTGTCCTCGCCTGCCTTGCAGGCTTTCCCCGCCTACCCCTTCCCCCTTGCGAACCGCCGGCACAAATTACTTTCATAATTTTCCAGTAACATTAAGCGGGATTGCAGCGCAGCGCGGCCATTCACTGCCTGGGGCTTGAAGTGCGGTTTGGGGACAAACGGGCCCGCCCGCATGCGGTAGTCCGAAGGCCAAAGGTCGTGAGAAAGCTCCTCGAATCTCGTCTAGGCTTTATGGGCGAGGGATTTGTGTGGGATGTGGAATGCTATAACCGTACGTTTGCTGAAGCTTTTGTTGATTCGACTGATCACAGAGGTGAAGGTCACAGGGTCACTGAGCGTCGCGCTTCTGAACTCGAGCTGTGTTTCTCGGAATTGTATATTTTTTAACTTCAGCGTTAGATGCCTGTAGCAACCGAATGATTTATTTACCACGAAATTACAAAAAAACTAATTGAATGCATAAATATTATTTATTGTATCGATAAATATTGAAGTAATATTTAGTAGGAATGTAATTATGATGTAATGAGAGAAAGACATCAAGTATAAAATTATACACTAGATATGCCTCACACTTCCAGAAAGTGGATAGGACATAAGATCGAACCTTGCGGGACGCAATGCTCAATTGTTAGAGAATTGAAACGATAAGTAAATAACGTCCTTTCGTGCAAGTACGGTATTACTACTTTTCGAGGTCGTTGATTAAGGAACGCGATCAATAACGTCAAAAGCTTTCGAAACATCTAAACATATTCCAATAGCTGCTTCATTTTGGTCCATTGATGAAGCAACATTAAGAAAAGAAAAAATGACAGTTTCCGTAGATTTTTATTTCCTGAAACCGTGTTGTGAGTCTGAAAACGCTTCGTTTTTTCTGAGAAAATTTTCCATTCGCGTATAGAAAAGCCTCTCTAATATTCTTGAGAAAATTGACAAAAAACAAAATTGTCTGGTAATGTTTAATTTCGTTGTTGTTCCCTATTTTAAAAAGTGGCTTAACTTTTGCTGTTTTAAAAATATCTGGAAATATTCATGTGCATAAGGAAGCACTGATAATGTGAGTTAACCGATGTATAAAGGCAGGTGCACAACTTTTTAATAAACAATCCGGAAATTCATCCAAACCAAATAAATATTTGTTTTTTAGCTTACTGACTATTCTGAGGATTCCATTGGAAGAACCATTGAAAATAAACATCGTGTCAAAAAATGTTGGGAAGCGTTTGATGTTGAATTTCTTGGTTTTAGTCCCTTCGTGAGATAAGCCGCAATTCTAAACAAGTGTTCGTTGAAGAATTTCGCAACTTTTTCCGGATTACTTTCATCTCTTTCATTAACCTAGAAAATAACATTATCTACAAAGTATTGAGATGATGTGGTCGTATTTTTTACAATATTCCACGTTGCTTTAGTTTTGTTACTAGCGTTCAAAATATCCTGATTATTTTTCATTATTTTTGCGTGAACTATTACTTTCAATTGAATTATTGGACCACCTTGATATTATTGTTAAGAAATTTCGATTAACAAAGTGAGCACATTTCATTAATATGCATGGAAAAGTTAGAAATAGTTCCTATATGGCATGGGAATGATCTGAAAGACCTAGTGCGCACTAGCTCCGAACTGTACGGCAAGCCATACGTGATTTATATACGTGATTTTTAAAAACCAAAATATTGTGCGCCCTAGTCTGCTATGCGTGGGATACTCATCTTCCACTATTTAAAAACAGGCATAAAGATATTTTTTCAACATTCCGATATGCCATCCTGTCTGTACTAATGTTTCACCGGCTATTTTTGAATGCACGCGCACGTGCTTTGAGACAGGTTTCCCGTCATGTCAGTTTTGTGGCGTGAACGTGCTGATTGTGTCTAAATTAATTATGTTCTATCAAAATACGACACTCAGAACAGTACATCAACATCAGACGAGAAATCTCTCAGGATGAGTTTAACGGTATTTTGAATAAGAAAGCATATTGTTTTTTTATATAATTTTTTAAACATTTGTTGCGTCAACTCACGACGCAACGCGTCTCCTTCTTGGATGTTGAGAGCTATTGGAGGTTACTGTATATATTTATATATTTCTGTCCCTCACGTTTCGTCGCAGTCTGCTGTCAAGAGGACAGCCAGGTAGCATTTTCGCGTACCTCGCGCGCCTCCTACCACGCGCTCCTGCGTCACTACTCAGAGGCCAGAATTGGGAAGAAATAAGGATAGGGGTAGGGTTTAGGACACTTCGCAGGAGTTAGACTAGCCCTTGTGAAGCAGCCAAACTCGTTTTGTTGGAACAAATTTCACATGAGATTCGAAGGGAATCGAACCCACATCTCCTTCGTGAAAGGCGAGTGACTTCGCTCTGCGCCACGAGATGACCAATTGTCTAACTGTATATTGTATAATTTTATTTTAATTATTGTACTTTTCCTTTAATTAGAATTATTTTAGTGGAATAATATTTACTGTTATATTGAAAAATAGTTTTGGATGTAGCCAAAATATTTCCCGAAGGGTTCTCTTGAATAAAACGGTAAAAAGTTCCCTAAAGCCCAATGGCATATGAATAGTTAAACTATGACTCTAACATAAAAATAAGATTTTTGAAAGGTTTCTTAGCCGTGTACCACCACGCTCAAAACGTTTATTTTTAATTAATTTTTTTGTCAACTTAACACAATTTTATATTATTGAAAAACTTTAAAAATAAGAAAATAATTTATAGTATCAGAAAAAGCATTTTGATATTTTCTCAGCCCAAAATTCAAACGCAAAAAATATTTTTGAAAAAGAATTACTGTCTTCGGACCTAGTAGAGGTCCAGGTAAATCTCAACACGTTATCGCGAAACACAAGTTGTGTACTTTTTTCAGATTTGTTCGACTGCTGGGCAGTAGTTAAAAAATAAAAACAGTTTTTATTCTTTTTCCGTCTTTTAATAACTTTCATTTTAAATACACCTTGAAAGTGATAATTTTCGAGATGGTGTATGAAGTGATTGTCCCATGCGATATTTTACTCTTAAACATTATTGGTCCAAACAAACCAATGCGTTGCAACGGATGAACCTTAGTATTTTGTTTTTCGTACTTCCGGCTATTCTGATGCCTGAGCCAATTGATTTTGCTGACTGTTAATGTCAATCCTCTAACATTCCTCCAACCTCCTCGTGCTCCAGCCTGCACGTGAAACGTCTTTCTCCCCTTCAGCACCTCTATTGCAATTTGTGTAGTAACCCATGATGAAACGGCCAACTGCGCCCCAGATTCGTAGTTGGAATCTGAATTTCGTAGTTGGAATCCTAGGATTGCAATCCAAGGCATTCCATGCGGAATTCAAGAGAACGCCTGTCACGTTCTCATGAAGAACTGACTCCCTCACTCTCTGCCTCTCGTTATGCCCAAAATTGCATTCCAGTGCTAATCATTCATCTCTTTGGCATTCTCCACTGTCATTATCTTTATCTATGATTACCTATGTAAATAAAATAGGGGTATCTGTGATTTCAAAATAAGTGCATTTTTGTACTCATACGTTTATGAAGGTGATATAAAAACAAATAAATTATTTTGAAGAGTTTTGTATTCCTGTCTCCTCGGTGTAATTTTTGGAACGTCTGAACCGATTTCAATTCGGTTTTATTCCGATCTTTATGAAAGTTTGCACATCTGACTTTCGAAACACGATAAACTGTTTGCATGAGCTCTAGAAAAACTAGACCGTCTCCATTTCCATCCCCTTAAACGTAAATTTAAGAATGGACACTCAGTTTTCTTCGAATATCTCTAAACCCTTGAGGAAATTCACGTGAATTCAAGTGAATTGAACATTTTTTAACGACTATAAAATTTCCTGATTTGATTCATTGAGATTCGCTTACGCAGATTCAATTACGCTTTGAGTAATTGAATGTCCGAATTGTTTCTGGAAGTTTGCCGGCAGTTCTCAGGAATGCATCCGTCTAGTTGTCCGTCGAAACGATGGTGGTAGCAGCGATATTTGTTGCAAACACGGCCGGTCGGTGGGGAGAGGGACCAGGTGACCAAATTAAGACGGGGGGAGGGCGGGGCGGGGCAGGTGGGATGGGGTAGGATGGCATCAGGCGGGACAGGGAAGGGATGTGATAGTACAGGCTGATTAGGATGGGTTAGGGCGAGAGTATATAAAATATAGAATTATTTCCTTTTCCTGTCTTATACAGAATTGTTAAAAATAAATATTTGTTAAAAAACAAATATGTAGTTTTCGTGTAATTTCTCCTCGGGATTAATGAAATTTATAAAAAAATTCTCAAACCGGATATATTTTTTTCTCGGATAGAGTAAAGGACGCTTAAAAATGGAGCATTTTGGAAGAACAATGAATTTTCGGATAGTGACGTGGTGCAATGTCGAATACAGTGACAGGGTGCCAGTGGAAGTGCAGAGGCGGGGTGCAGTGGGGATGCAGCGGCGGGGTGCCGTAATGGGGTACATTAGCGGGGTGCAATGTTTGAGCGCAGTGACGGGATGCAGCGGGGGGGGCAGCGGGGGGTGCAGCGGCGGGGTGCAGCGGCGGGGTGCAGCGGCGGGGTGCAGCGGCGGGGTGCAGCGGCGGGGTGCAGCGGCGGGGTGCAGCGGCGGGGTGCAGCGGCGGGGTGCAGTGGCGCGGGGTGGATTGGCGAGGCCGTGGCACAGAGCAGCGGCGAGGAACCGTTGTGAGTAGCAGAGGCGTGAACTGGGGTGCGGGTAGTGGGGGCTGGCGGCTAGAACAGTGCGGGCGACGGCAGCGTGGCAAGGCCTTACCGGAAGGCGCGCCGCCCGTCCCCTCCCTTCCCCGTCCCCGCACTCGCTGATGGCTCCGGGCGGTCGCCTCTCCCCGCAAGCAGCCGTGGCGGTGCCGTAACGGCCGGCGAGCTCCCGCAGTCGACCGTTGCGGCGAAGTAACGAGTTAGGAGCTCCCGCAAACAACCGCCGCCGAGCGCACAGAAGTCGCTGCCACTGATCGTCGCGGGCCATCGGCTATACTTCCATTTAAATAGAATGACGTTTGATAGATCATTAGCTGCGAAGCGGTTATCCAATCGGGAGCTTCAATAATAAAAATTGAATTCGCAACGAATCTCTGGATTGGATAACCGTGTCCGATAACCATGTTCATCTGTCAGAAGTCTCTCTATTTAAATAAATGTATAGTTATGACTTTCCCCGATTTAATTATAGTGACTTCTGAAGTACGATTAGCTGAAACGAAGTTATCCAATCGGGAGCTTTAATATAAAAACAATAAGTTGTAATCAAGCTTCCGATTGGATAAGCGCCCCAGCTAATGATCTATCAGAAGTTAGTATAATTAAATCGAAGTATACACGGTATCACTTTGCCTCTGAGATTCGTCACACCAATTGGAAGAGCTCTTTCAGCTCTTGAATTCCGAAATCGGCCCCTAGTGTGACAATTTTACGAGAAATGTTTGTCTTAAAATTTTTTGCTCATGTGCGGCAACTGAGAATTTAATACTTTCTCGAATCTTGGTAATGAGAGAAAGCATGATTATTTTCTGATCCCTTGTCCTTAGCCTCGAATGAAGATCCTTTACAAATTCGAGCTACATTTTCTTCTCCAGGCAGAGAAATAAAATATATTTTGGAGACATTTGACCAAGTAATGATCCATTAAGCAATCTAATGACTGCTTCTTAAATATATTTTTGTTTCTATTACAATCATCCTGTAAGCAGTGTTTCATTAAGCAATGCAGTTGGCACTACTAAAGCCGAATAACAAAAATACATGTCATGGAGGATTTTCATAGGTGGTAATTGAGAATACTTTCCTTCTTCTAATCAAGCTTGAATTAGTATGGTGAATCTGTATTTGTGTTTTCACTACTATTTAAAAAAAATAATAAGCTGACAGATCTTGCGGAAGATTAAAACAGATATAACGTTAATTAATTATAATACTCTGTACGCATTGTCAACTACAAACTGAGTTAGTGGAACAACTGATTGGGTTCGTTAACGTTTTATTGCCCAAAGCGTGATCAGAACCTCGACTCTTCGTACTGGTACGCAAGTCGATGAGCTCCAGGTCCCCCTGGCAATCCAGGTAACTTGGAGCATAAGAGTACACAGCTCCCACAATCGGCTGCCACAGTGGAGCAGCTAGCGGCGAAGTAATACCTAGTTCCTCTACCGTGCCAACGGACTGTGGGAGGTGCGCTCCGAGCGCCAGCCGCAGGACGATGTGCCGGGGACCGACTTGGGCGCGCAGCAGTCGCTGTGCCGGTGGATCACGGAGGTGCTGAGGAGATCTCCTGTGAATATGCGGCGTGTGCAGAACCGCGAGCGTCCCGTCCCATATTCTACCCTTCATGAAGGGCATGAAAATGATGACTTCACTCACCCATTAATTGTTTATGGTAAAAGTCTTGTATTTTGTTCCTCGAGCTCACGAAATGCCTATGCTAGACTTATGGATTACACTTATGCATGGAAAATGCCTTTCTATTCTTGAAATACCATGACTAGCTACCAATTTACTACTCGATTGACATTGAACATGAACTTTGAGCTCCACTAATGAGTGTTATGTCTTTGTATTGGATGTCGCTCCCGATAATGATTCATTTATCTGATCGTTGAGAAACTTCGCTAATGGCACAAAATGAACTCTACAAACTTCGCTAAATAACACCCATGGTCCAATCCAATTAATAGAACACCCACTTCGTCTTCATTTTCGGGATTCTTTCCACCAACAAACGTATTTAAAATGCTTTCTGTCTTGTCGCCGTTTTCCATTTGGCGTCGAAAACAGAAGCCGCTTGCCTGATGCCGCATTGCTTCTTCGCGCGAACTGGTTTTCTTTTCGCTAAATGTCGTGCTGGCGAGGTCTATGGAATTTGGTATCTCCATGCTCCCCCCTTGGCAGCGTGCCAACCGCTCAGGACGTCGCATTTTGAGAAATGCGCTCCGAAGCCTTCGCGCAGTGACAGCAGCGCCGGAAGTGGACCGGAATGAGGAAGAGAGCTAATGAAGGCGTTCAGAGTTCCGGATTCCACTTAAACAGAGGCCGCCAAAGTAACGGCGAGGTTGGTCGACGTCACAGAAAGAGGAGAGGAAACGACAGAAGAGCCCCTGTGTCTGCAAATCTGCCTGCATGGGCAGGCGAACTGCTTTACCGCGCTCCGTGAAGTTACGGAGGTAAAGCAGCTTGAGACACCGAGGGTTCCTGGATGGGTGAGTCTGGGAGTACCGGACACTAATGGTGCCGTGACACTGGCCAATTGGGATAAAAGGCAATGACATATCAAAAAAATATGTTCAAAAAGAATTACTCCAAATAATTTATGACTGACTACATTAAAGGAGAACTACTCCACATTTAATTTCTAATAAGACTTGGGAACATTGATACGGAAAGTAACAGAATTTTTAAGAAATATGAAAACTGAATTCGTGGGTGCAGCCGCTCTGTTTGCCCGAATGTGTTACGCAGGGAGAGTAATGTGTTTAAGTATCGTGTTTGCTTCATCGCGTTCCTCTCAATTATTGAACCAAGTGCAATGAAACACAAACGAGCATAGTCCTTACGTTTTTGTGGTAGACCTAAGTTAATGATATTTTGTGTTATAAGAGAAGTAAAGAGATATAGATACAAAATAGATATGTAGGTAGCGAAATAAATGAATATATAGACAGATTCAAACTGCAGTTGGATATAACTTGCTAATAGTTCAAACTTTCAAATATTTCGCAGTCTACCTTGACGAAGGTGTTTGGAGCATCGTCCATGAACGCAAAAACAAAAGCTGCAGGTACGCGTAAGGCATGGATGTTTTCACCACGTGGTTGCTGGATGGTTTCCATCGCAAACCACCACTTTCCCCATCAGTGCATCCTTTCACATATAATCATCTGTCATAGTAATTCATCCCTCATAATCACCGCACCGTCTTTCATACAACGAATGGCGAATGCAAACTTCCACTGTGAACACCCACTCACGAAAGGGGAGGCAAGTAAGGCTTGTGCCTCCTCCCTCACCCATGCTCTGAAATGAGAGTGGTTCTTATCAAATATGGATACATTTTAGCGATACTTTCTTCACAACTATGTATATCATAATTATTTACTCTACTCATAAATGTGAATTATTGATTAATTTGAAACGAAGGGGCATTGTATAAATACAGATTTTATTTTGTATAAGAAATATACTGACCTAAAATACAATTAAAGCTCATTGATACATATTATAAAACACCCAGATGAATGTAATAATCAGCCGTCAGCACAGCATCATAGATATAATTTTAGGTCAATGTAAATTTCGTTTTTTAATTGAACGAAAATTGTTTCAGAATGAACTAACCGATCACAAGTATACACGATTCGAGTGGCTTGTGCGCATGCTTTTCTGGGACTGACGCATATCTCAGCGATATCCAGTAGTTTCTATAACAGCAGGAGGTTTCAAGAAAATTCGTTACAATATTGCATTAGGTCATTATGGGTTATGAATGTATTAGTTCAGTTTCATTCATTTAGTGAACTATTAACAATAAGACTTGTCACTGATAACATTCGAATAATCAGTGCACCATGCTACGTACTTGGTTTCCGCAATTAAATTAAAATATCAATTCAGGCGGTTTAGTTCGTTTTTACCTCATTAGTTCTTTGTGGAACTGAACAATTGTTCCTACGTGAAATAATGACGAAAAGAATGCCGGCTGCGCTAGCGGAATTCGTTTACTACGCTCCGCGAAGTCACGAAGGTTAAGCGAATTCGAGACTCGCGGGTTCCTGGTTGGGTGACCGGCTAGGAACCTAGGGATCTAACAACGTCGAGCCCCTGGCCGAAGGGTTAAAAGGCACTGACTGCAATGTGACGATACTCGACAAAACGTAAATTACCAATGATAGTAATTACTTGGTTACGGAGGAGTACTCGCAACAAAAGCGCTCAACGTCCAGCAAGGGTTAAGAGACGCGTTGCGTCAACCACGACGCAACAAATTAAAAAAAAGCTTCACTGCAGATTCTGGGTCAAGAATCCTCATCTCGATCAGGTTTTTCGTCCAGTTTTCCTGATGCTTTGAGCAAATGCTGAGATGGCTTTTTTTTGCTTCTGGACATAAAGGTAGCTGCACGTCTTCTAGAATTCGGTGGGAAGTATTCAAATTATCGTTGTTGCGGCAAGAAGTATTATTCCTTCACGAAGGACATGATGAGGGATAAGAGACCAAATTCATAGCTGATTTACCCTGAAAAATAGATTTTATTACATCGGAACGAATATGTTTATTAACAATCCTTGCAGAAAATGATCATTTCTTTCTGTATTCAACATTCAAGTAGTTTTTGTCTTAGGCTAGGGATCACAGAATTATGAAAACGTGCACAGAACTCTCTTGTCGCCGTAGCACGTCTCACGCAGTTTTTGACGTATAATAAATACAAAAGTAAATATCAAAATCTGCCAGAGCAGGTATTGACGCAGTCAGTGGTTGTCAAATTGTTGACAACCACTGAACAGTACAATCTTTAAGTACTTTGACTCCAACAAAGTGGAGGCTTCTTCAAGGTGGACACCAACATGCATCCTTCATCTCAACATGCCTATTGCTAACACGTCTATTGTAATGCAGTTATCTGTAATTAGTAAACATCACCTCGAATAGTGGATGCAATTACCTGAGTATAATTAATTGACCGTGTTCTTGGCATATTTATACAATTTATTTGCAATGTAAGCAACGCTGCAGGATTACTTAAAAATTGTCGTTTACGAGCAGCAAGAAGATCAAGGAACTCATTGAGAGTAGTGTTTTAAACATCGCCATTGCAAGCCTTTATGCTTCAATGAACAACGAAGTATCAGTACATTTTCTCACAATCAGCTGTTGTGGGTGACAATCCGGAAATGTAGTACTTGATATATTACTGGATACAACCAGTGTTTGAATACCACTAAGAAATATTGCTACTTTCTTGGATGGTCTCAATAGTTGTTAATTTTACGACCAACAATAGTATCGAGCCCACTGTTTATCTACATTAGCTTCTGTCTTTTACTTATTTGTTTACTTTTATATTTATTTACTGTAAAACATGGTAAAAAGTCATATGATGTATATGCAGAAGTAACATTTCCGCTCGTTTTATTGTCCGTCATGTGCACGCGATTTACTTACAACGTCCATGGCTTTGGAACCTAGAAAGAAGCATTTACACGAACTTCAGTTGACGAGCAATACCGTTCTTCGATGCCACGCACCGTTTGGGACTAAGCGGATTATACGGAACCACGATACAACATTTTGTGTCACATTTTTTGTCAAATTGATAAGCAGAGGACACTCTCGTTCTGAAAAAAAAAGTATTAGGAATGTTCCGATTGCTACTCTATCCACGTTCCGTTGCATTGAAAAGCGAAGTGAATGTTTGGCTGATGGCCAAGAGCGGAGTGTTGGGTGTCCACGCTATCAAATAAAACGTTTTCGTGCCGAATGGAGTATAATAAATAAAACTAAAGTGAAAAACACTCCTAACATTTTAATAGGATGGAAGCAAGATATTACTTTTTGATTGCTTGCCTCATTTTGAATTTCCATTTTTTATAACGGAGAATTCAGAGTGACATTTTCCTTAATGTCACTCACTTTTTCAGTCGCTAATATTAATGATTGCTTTTCAAGGACCAAAAAGACTCATAAAAATCGATCCATGATTTATGAATGGAATATGATGCCAGTTTCAAATGGTCAGAAACATTCGGAGGCCAATATAATAATCGGTAAGAAGAACGATTGACAACAATGTATACTTTTGATTTGGTTGGAATCACAAACTCATTTAACGGACGTACCTACATACAAACATGTCTCCAAAGGTGACACACTAGATGCATTATTTGCCTTTTGTCAATTATTTTGAAAGTAAAGAGTAGGCTAATTTCTTGTAAAAAATGCGTTCAAAGAGTAATGGGTGTTTATTTTCATGTAATTATTTAATTTGCGTTCATTCAATATTATATGTTCCGTTATTTTGTAATTTAAATTAAACGAACATGATCATTTCTCCTAAAGGAAGCAAATTCATGTTTGAAGACGGCGTTGAAACCATACAATTATTCACGAATATTTTTTTGTCTTATCATACAAATTGTATTTAATATATGTATAAATGTTAAATACATTGTGTCCGTCGGTTGACTCATAGAGAGCGTGCTAGCTTTCTGTTAAGCAGCCCCATGTTGGATTCCTGGCCGGGGCAAAAATAAAGCCAAACTGTCCACATGTCTCCCTTACCTCCAGGCTCAGGCCTCGAAACTGGAAGCTAGGTAAAAGTGGGGTAATATGCTAAATACATAATACATAAATACATTGTTATTGTATTTAAAATGTATAAATGTGTATAAATTGTATAAATATCCGTACATTGTCATACGTATTTATGTGCTGCGGATGTCGTGAAAAACACTACGCGTTTCTTCGGATTCAGTTCAACGTGAGATTCAATGTTCGCTGTACTAATTACGAATAATAGTTCCGTCATTATAGATTCGTCTAACTCATCTTGTGCAATATTCTTAACGAGAACTTAGCGACCAAGCACAGGGGACTGATACTCAGTTTTCCCATTCAATAATAAAACTATCAATGGTGATTCAGAAGAAGTTAAGAACTGTTTTACTGTTGTGTTGTGTTCTGTGCTAGAGATTTGAATACATAACGCTAGCAAAAGGATTTTGCGACTTCACTCACTTGTGTTATTTAGATCGACTACTATAGATTACAGAAAGTAATTACAAAATTTGTACAACTAGCAATACCGGAAGTGGCGAGAAGAAAAGCAACGCTTTAGGCGCGAGTCCATTCAGTGATTGGGATCGCGGGCTCGATTACGGCAAGGCGCCTGAAATTTATTTATGTGTTTTGATTTGATTTATTTTGACAAAGAATGGTAAAGATTGTATGTGGCGTATAGAGGAGAAGTACAATCTGGGAACGTTTTCTTGAGCTCCAGAATATTTTCCTTACCTTACGATAAATAGTCGAATTGTGAATAAAATTTCAAACAAAGTTTAACATCGGTGAGTTTGTAACCAGCAGGAATATAAGTCGTCGGGTGAATGCTCTGATGATTAGTTTCCTTGGTTCTTATATCACCTCAAAGTGATTGCCGAACCAATACACTACACAAAGAGCCACGAATCATGCACGATGTTTACTTCTCTTTCCCAACCCCTACCCAACTACAGCAGCCCATCATCTCCCATAATCCGGAATGGAACCCTGTGGGAGAATATGTCCCATCCTAACTTCACCCCGTAACAACAGTCATATGCAGACGGGGAGGTTTTGAGAACCCGTCTTGCCCAAGCCTAACGTACGGAAAAATTAAAAACTATCGAATACTGAAGGAGTAAAAGCAAGACATTGAAATTGCTATGAAGAACAGGTTTATATTGAAAAGTATTTGCTGAAATTAAATTAATTATGAAAATGCGGATGATCCGTTTGTTCTTGATATTCTTGTCAATATTTTTCCTTCTCGTCGGAGACATTCCTCTTGGAGACCAGCAGAGGGCCACCAGAGGCACAGCGCCTGCCGTTCGCGAGCGGAGCGCTGCTAGGGACAGAGCGACGCCTCGCTCGTCGATGGCTTTTTCTCATCGTCACTTGGAGGTCTTCCTTTGTGAACTACGGCTCGGCAAAGAGCTTCTCGGGGGACGAACCCCGTCAGAAATAAGCCCGAGTCGTCTTTATAAGGTGAAAGATTAAGTGAGTTCGCGAGACAGAAAGAAACGCAGAGGAAAGTATTGGACCAGCGAAGAAAAATTCCTCCTTGCAACGTGCCTGGAAACAGCAAGTCGTTTTTGTGTCGACAGTTCCCGCCTCGCACCTACAGCTGTAACCTACATTCATTGCGCAAATTCCAGAGCTCCAAAAACTTGCTGAACACGAGAAGTCTGTCGATGTCGGAGTCGACTGCTGCGCGGGAGGAGTTGACTGCTGCGCGGGAGGAGACGACTGCTGCGCGGGAGGAGTCGACTGCTGCGCGGGAGGAGACGACTGCTGCGCGGGAGGAGACGACTGCTGCGCGGGAGGAGTCGACTGCTGCGCGGGAGGAGTCGACTGCTGCGCGGGAGGAGTCGACTGCTGCGCGGAGGAGTCGACTGCTGCGCGGGAGGAGACGACTGCTGCGCGGGAGGAGACGACTGCTGCGCGGGAGGAGACGACTGCTGCGCGGGGGGAGTCGACTGCTGCGCCGGAGGAGACGACTGCTGCGCGGGAGGAGTCGACTGCTGCGCGGGAGGAGTCGACTGCTGCGCGGGAGGAGTCGACTGCTGCGCGGGAGGAGTCGACTGCTGCGCCGGAGGAGACGACTGCTGCGCGGGAGGAGACGACTGCTGCGCGGGAGGAGACGACTGCTGCGGGGACGCAGGCACCTGAACAGGACGCACGAGTCCCAAACTCGGACTTGCAGGTGAGGAGAGGTTTCATTAGATTGTTGCAGGTGAACTGTCGTAGCATCGTAAATAAAGTAGATACGTGATAGGTACAGAATCTTGGCTCTCGGATGCGGTAGCAAATGCGAAATTTTTCGGTCTGATTATTTTACGTTTAGGAGAGATCGCGGAACTAGAGGCGGCGGAGTATTCATTTGTGTGAAAAACACTTTAAATGTCGTATCAAATTGGGTCGATAATGTTTTTGAAATGACGGGGTTGGAAATTTACTGTTCAGGAAATAACTTAGAAATAATTGCTTGCTATCGTCCACCGGCTAGCAATTACGAAATATTAGGCGCGCTACAGAAAGAAAAAAAATATACGTAGCCATCCGTTGTTATTGCCGGAGATTTAAATCTTCCAGACACAATTTGGAAAGGGTGCGTATGCGATGGACACGTGCAGAATCTTGTCAATAGACTGGTCTGGGACAACGGATTAGCGCAGGTAGTAGACCAGCCGACTCGCCAGGACGCGCTTCTAGATATTTGCCTTGTTAGACCAAAGGACTTATTCTTATCGTGCGACGTCATGGAAGGCATAAGTGACCATAAAGCAGTTCTTGTCGACTTAGACTTAAGTATTTTAAGGAAAAGTACTAACACCGGGTTCCTAGTGAGGCAATACAAGAAAACCAATGTAGTAGGCCTTCAAAATTACTTAAGGAGCAGTACGATGAGTTTCTTAGAACAGGAGGGAATAGAAGAAATATGGCAGAATTTAAAAACATTCTTGAAAATGCCGTGCAGACATTTGTTCCATGTAAATTGGTAAAAGAAATCCCGACCAGAATATTATAATGCAAAGATTAGACGTATGAAAAGAAAAACCAGAAAGGCGTTTAGTAACAGGCACATTAGTGGCAACCACATGGCATTATTTCGAAGTTATTCAAAGCGTTAGAAAGGAAAAGAAAATCGCGGAGGAACGTCATTTAAAATATATCCTTAATGCGGATGGCAATAATTGGTCGGAATTTTTAAGTATGTTCATAGAAGGAAGGAAACAAAGACGAAATTCCAGTTGTTCGTGTTAATAATTTGCCAATAACTGACGACAGAGAAAAAGCAAACGCTTTAATGCATATTTTGCTTCGGTTTTAAGCAGAAAACTGACTGTACACAGATACCAACGTTATCAGATAGAAATCTATTTCAGGTCGACGTAAGTACTCTACGGAAAAAGAATAAAATTAATGAAAAGCGGAAAATCTCGAGGCCCAGATTCTATTTCCACGGACATTATTAAATTAGGTGGATGGGCTATTCTACCGTACCTAATTAGGTTATTTAATATTTCTATCAATAAATGCTTGCGTACGGGAGGATTGGAAGTTAGCACTCGTAGTACCTGTTTTAAAAGTGGCGATAAAACGGCACTAAGTAACTATAGGCCGATAAGTCTCACGTCAGTCGTATGCAAACTCATGGAAAAACTAATTACTAACTACATCCGGAAAGAATGGGAGGGCAAGGAATGGCTTTATCAGGGTCAGCACGGCTTCGAAACGGGTTCTCCTGCAGAGTCAGCTTGTCTCACTTCTACAAGATCTAACCGACGAAATTGATAAAGGTGGAAGGGTAGACGCAATAGTAATAGATTTTGCCAAAGCTTTTGATGTTGTTCCTCACGATCGTCTTGTAAATAAATTAATAGATTCGGGTATAGACACTAGGGTGGTGGCTTGGATAAACGAACTATTACGTGATAGGAAACAACAGGTTCGAATCGGAAGACATCTATCAACCTCCGCAAGTGTTACGTCAGGAATTCCACAAGGAAGTGTCATTGGACCTCTCATGTTTCTCGCCTTCGTGAATGACTTGCCAAAAAATTTAGCTTTAAACGTAAGACTCTTTGCTGATGACTGTATCATCTATCTGGTTATCGAATCAGAGGAGGACGTGAATATTTTGCAGCGAGACACAGACAAATTACACTCCTGGGCAAAACAAATGGCATGGAAATTAACAGTTCAAAAGTAAAGCCATCACGTTTGGTAGGGGTCAGAAGTTATGGTGAAACTGTGTACAAATTGAACAACAAAGTCATACCTACAGTCACATCTTGCAAATATTTAGGAATTCAATTAGATAGTAAATTGAGCTGGAAAATCAGGTAAATTTCGTTGTGGGAAAAGCCTGGAGATCTCTACATTTCGTTATGCGGATCCTAAAGAAGAGTACAGTGAGAGGTAAAGAGATTAGCTTATATGTCACTAGTCCGACCCGTATTAGAATATGGCGCGGTATGTTGGGACCCGTACAGAATATCGCAGCAAGGAAATCTAGAAAGGTCAGCGCAGAGCATCGAATTTACTTTCAGAGGATCAAAAATAGAGGTGCATGGAATCACTCGAAAAGAGGCGGATTAAGCTGCGACTCTATGCTATATACAAAGCATACGCAGGCTATCCTGCTTGGAATGAAATACACCGTCGTCTAGAAAACCTACATACTTCGGTAGAGCGGATCACGTGCATAAAATTAAGACAAGAATGCAGAAAACGGATGTCGGAAATTTTCATTTACAAACCGAACTATTAGAGACTGGAACAGTTTGCCTGCGACAATCTTAGAACCCTTTCCTCAAAGCTTGAGCAACTTTAAAAATAAATTAGTTTTCTAGTTAATTAATTAGGTTATTGTATCAATGTTAATTTTCCACTGTTAGATTAGTAAGTTTCATACAATGTAAGTTGTTTAATTGTTAGTATAAATATCAGTTGTAGTAGTATTGTTATTATTATCTTTATTATTAATATTTTATTATTATTCATGTAGTACAGTGCAGTGAGTGCAGTGAGTGCAGTGTGTGCAGCGCAGTGTCCACTGTATAGATTAGGTTAAGTGGAGGAAGGGAATGCGAGAAGAAGCGAGTGTGAAAGAAATGCGTCACAGTTAAGTGTTGTGCAGTGAAGTGAAGTGGAGTAAGGTTTGCGTGGTGATTTTAATGTACTATTTATTATTATTATTATATTATTATTTATTATTATTATTATTATTATTTATTATTATTATTATTATTATTATTATAATTAACTCCTTTTTGTAACTTTTGTTAATGAATGTAAGTTTAATGTATGTAAGTTCACGATATTCTGCCACCAAGTTACTACATTAATTGCAGAATTAACAATAAATCTAAAATCTAAAATGTTGTTCGACCTCGACGTATTTCTTTTCGGTCCTACAGTGCGAGAAGCGGTAGAAATATGAGTGTTTTACTAATGCTGCCTTCAGATGACGTACCTGGTGGCCTAAATCCGTCGTCACAAAATGGGAAAACGTTTTTTCCCTGATAAGGATGAAGTTGTATTGCAAAAATACTTCGAGTATTTTCATAACAAAGTGTAATATTCCTTTGAAGGCGAAATGAGACATCAGCTTGCAGTTGAAAATTTGGAGGAAAAAAATACTTTAAACATTTCTTGTAATATTGAATTAATTAATTAATTAAAATATCTTTTAATATTAAATCGATACATTGTTAGTCAGTCGCACAGTATTATTTCATCAATGCACAGCATAGTTAAGATTCTTATTCCTAATAATCCCTTTTTTGTAGGATGACCTTCCGGCGCTATGCAGCATCCTATCTGCACCTCTATAGTGAGCCGAGGAAACGACAGTTAGCCACTGAATATGCTCTCCTCGTACACGAACAGAAATACATTGGGGGCAGCAGTCGTCCGGGCAAATCTTGACGACTCGTGTCGCTATGTTAGGGTCAGAACTGTCACTGTAGGTGAAATGTTATCAATATGATACTGGGTAAACTTAATTATTAAATTACCCATATTTATCGTGTACTTTTTTATAATCGCACCGGCTGAGTGGAACGCCCCACCTCAGATCCAGAGCCATTATCGATCTCTCTGCAGCGATTCTGATCAGATCTCAGGATTCGAGTTTTGACGGTGTTAGATTTTCGACACTAGTTATAGCTTGAAATCGAATTGAAACAGTCTGGAAGGGAATTCTTCCGGCGGATGCCCTGATCGTTAGTTTTATATTGTTTCCCGATCAATAGCAATTATATGCCGGAGCAGTACCCTAACTAAAAGGCCACGGACCGCGCGCAAACTCTCCTTCTTCGTCCTTGTCTTACCCTCTCCTCTTTCTCACACTCACACGCACTATACTACCACACATGCGAGGAGACTATTCGGTTGCTTAGAGCTTGTTTCGACTAGAGCGGTGCTCTAGGAGGAGATAACTGAAAGGGGAGATTCTCCGACACGGGCATGTTTGTCGGCACCGGATCTCATTGCCCTGTGAGTAAAGAATATCACCACTTCCAAGGACCAAACACTCACTACACTAATTAGACCATGAATATGTCAGCTGACGTGCACAGAAACACTTGTTAATTCATCAAAATCAATCAATCAAAACTTCCTCTAAGGAAGACTAACCAATTTCCATATTGATAAGAAAGATTCTAAAATTCCGTTTCCAGAAATTCGAGAACGAGGAGGCTACAACAATCTGTAGAAGAAATGTCTCAAAACATGCAGAGAGCTGTTACGTCATTGAGCTTTGGCAACTCTGTTGTGTCAGCATCAAAAACTGAAGTTTTCAATTTGATAACGGGACCTCCTCTCTTTCGTAATTCAATAGCTGTCAATCCTGTGGAAATTTTAATCCAATTGTAATGATTTGTGTTGTTTCACGTTTGAAAAGTGTAATAGGATAGTTATTTACGAGGAAGTTTATCTGTTTTTAATTATTCACCTTTTTATTGAGTTTTATATTTGAGTTACATTCCCAGAAGTAGAATTTTACAGAAACGTAAAGTTGAACCATTTCAATTTCAAGCAATCACAGAATCGCAGTTATTGCAGAAAATATTTGCATAAGAATATTTTGTGATATTACACTGTCGGATAACATATTTTATTTCAAAAACTTTGTTGAAAATATTTCATCTTTTAATATAAGATAATTCTTGAAAGAAATTATATTCTAACCCTTTTGACGCATGTGCAGAAAGCGTTTCATTTTCCTATTACTTAAATCTAGAAAATATTTTTACGTCAAAATAGTTGTGCAGTAATCTCTGCTTAAAACTATGCAATTGCTCTGCAGCTCTGTCCAATTTAGAGTCATGTCAGGAACAGACTAAAGAGAGCATCATTCTCCTTCATGAGCAATCCATATTACCTCGAATATTCTATTTCACTAGCCTTCATTTCTCAAATTGAGGTTATTTATCCAAGCTCTAAGAGACTGAACAGTTTTAAAGAAGTTTCATAATAAATTATTCTAACTGGCAAGAAGTCCACAATTTCACTCAAACCTTCTCAAACTGAATTGTTAGTCTTTTACTAGAGCATCCGTGCAACAGTGAAATGACACTTGCTTCACTTACTTGTGTGAGAAATGGAACTGTGATGGTCAATGTCTTTCTCGACAGCCAAACTACTCTCTTTACGGTAGGAACGGATTTATATCACATATATGATAACTATTTATTATGGAGTCTGGACGTTACCTTCGTATTCTTGTAAAAGCGTGTTTGAATGTGTTTCAGAAACGGATTGACGCTGCCCTTTTGGGGAAATGAGAAAGGGGTTGCGACTGATTGAGTGGAAGAGGCATTAGCCAACCTTCCACGTCCCTTGCACTGCGTCCCGCCCATTGTCTTGGCAATGCCTCGGACAATAGGGCAAACTCTCCAAACGCAAGTTAAAATACGACAATCAGAGAGCTCAGCGACATGGGGGTAAGTTTATTAATATTTTGTGATTTCAGGCGCATCAGGAGCTGTGATCATTCATTCTGTAAGGGGAGTATGTTTCTATCACAGGGGGTGGCGGTGTTCTCCCCCTGCTGGATGGTGAGATCCAGTGACGACCTACACGATGGATTGCGGGGTTTTCACGTCCAGATATCTCTCTCCAGCGGGGCATCGGTCCAGTCGGAAGGAGATCTAAGTTCCGAACCGGACTCTTGACATATGTGGTAGTGTGGCATGCAATTGTGTGTTAGTATGATGTGAGGATACGATCAGAATGACGAACGAAAGATGGAACGCGGTCATGGCTCGTTTCTTAGAGTACTGCATTCCTCTGGTGTTGATCGACGTAACTACGGAAAACTATCTTTCTCTTTGGATATTTGGAACCAAATGAGCTCTGTAGATTGTGAAGCTGAAAGTTGCCCTTTCTCTTTGGATATTTGGAACCAAATGAGCTCTGTAGGTTGTGAAGCTGAAAGTTTTCACACCTCCCCTACCACCAGTTTTCCTATCAAGCGCAAGCGCACGTGCTCTAAAGATGTCGACTTGTCGCTTACTTTCAGAACATACTTTGCATTCCGTGAAACACTTGCTTTTCTACAAAACTTTCATAACCTAGAATAATTTACTTAAAGGATGGAAATTGTTTAAATATACGAGATTGTACAACGTTCTCATAATACAAAAATTGTTTTGCTCATTTTAATTGCTTAGGTATTTTTCGTACGATGGATAATGTGATAGAATTCCAATCGTAGTCTATACGTGCAACCATTTTATCTAATTTCCTACCCTGTGTCTTTATTTCTCGATTTGTGTCGTGCTTTCCTGCCTCCTGCTTCTCTTACGTGGAAGCTCTTGGGGCCGCCAGACCGGGGCCGGCGTCCCTGTTTCCTCGCTCCCCTGCACCTCGCCCCCACTCCCGGAACCCCGCCCCCCACGGCCCGCCCTTCCTGCAGTCGGCTCAGCACTTTCGGCGGAGGGGAGCGGCGCGCGGCACGTGGGCGGCAGCGGAGGAACGCAAAGGCGCAGGCGCCGCGGCGGGGGCGGGGCGGGGGGGGCGGGGGCGCGGGGCGCAGAGAAACGTCAAAGAGACAGCTCGAGGGGAAGGCGAGGCAGGGGATACGCCGAGGGGGCTGCACAGAGTTAAAAGGTCGCCACAAAAGAGGGTCAGCAGGACAGCAGCGGAAGACCGGGCACGAGGGGACGAGAGAACCGCGGCACACATCACAACACCCGAGCGGGGTGATAAGGTCACTGACAAAAGGGAAAGAAACAGAGTAGGTGGGATACTAGTGACAAGAAGAGTGGGAACTACTAACAGAGAAGGCACTCGGAACTCCCGTTTAAAGATGGAGGAGATTGGAGAATCAAATAACCCCAGTCAATTATCTACAAAATTGGCCGTTATGTGAAGAAAATTGGGAGAACGTAAAACCTAGAGTAATGTAAATGAAGTCGACAGATTAATAGCAGAAAATAAAAGACAAAGTGGTAATAACTGCTCAAACGAAGAGAGAACAGAAAATCCCATTAATGGCAAAAGGAAGGGCATGCACTCCGATTGTAGAGCAAACATGAAACACAAGAATTGCTAACTGTCCTTTCTTTGAAACTTTTTCTCATCATTCAACTATTTATAGTTAAAATGTTGGGAAGAGGTTCTGGAGATTATGAAAACGTGCGCAGAATTCTCCACCATTCATCACAGAAATGTTTTAATTTTCCAGTAAGTGTAGTACACGTTTTTCCTTAGTTGGCAATTATCTTCCCCTGACGGAGGGCGAGATCCGGTGCCGACTTCCTGTCGGATCGCGGGTTTTTCTCAACCAGATATCTCCCACCAGTGTGACACCGCACCAACCAAAACAAGCTCTAATTTCTCCCGGACGTGCGGTAGTGTAGTGGATGTTAGTGTGTGTGTGTGTAAGTAAGGGGTGAGGATAGAACGAAAAAGAGGATGGAAAGATCGCGCGCGGTCCGTGGCCCGTTTGATAGGGTACTGCTCCGTCATTCACCTGGTATTGATCAGAAAGAAAACCAACCGCTTGTCTACCGATCAGAGCAGCCGGCCGCTAGAATTCTCCAGATAGCTAGTGAATTCGACCTAGCTGAGAAGCCAGTAGCGAAAATCCTTCCACTGTCGGGACCCAAACCTAGGACCTCCCGGTCCGAGGTACTGCAGTGGCATCAGTTGGTCCCCCGATCCGGTGCACGCGGCCTCGCGAGCCGCTCCGCCGCCCCCGCCGCGCAGGGCCAGCGCAGCAGCGCAGCAGCTCTCGCGGCGCGCGCCCGGGGGCAGGAGGCTGCGGGGCCGGGTCAGGCGCGCCCACGTGGCGCACGCACGCAAGTACACGACGGGTGCGCATGTCGGCCGTTAAGAAGGAGGAGGAAAACGTCACTGAGAATACTCTCAAAAGAAAACAGACAATTACAAAAACAGAATATTGAATTGGCAACAGATGGCATAGAAAAGATTCTGCATGAATTCCGCAGTGGCCGCAGAGATATTGTGGTACTCCATTTAAATGCTCTATTGATATTAATTTTAGTGTTTATTTGTATTTGTATTTCTTCTATATGTCTTGATTTATTCATATGGTAATTTGTTCGTTCATTTTCCCGAAATTCGCGTATGGCTGAATTTTCTGTTTATTAACATTCATATTGTAATAAACTACTTGTGGGTGATACCTCTGCTATCCTGAATCAATAAGATCCTGCATGTTTGCTGCGGAAACGCTGGATGTTAGGAATAGCCAGTCCTATCACTAGGACGAGGTGCAATTACATTGGTAGGGCGCACATTATGTGTCATTGGTGGAATAGGGTTGCTGAAAGAAGGTGGTGCGTGGTCGGAGTTTCGGGGTCGATGGTACGGAGTCGGTAGAACAGGGTCTGTGGTGCAGGGTCTGTGGTGCAGGGTCTGGTGCGGGTCTGTGGTGCAGGGTCTGTGGTGCAGGGTCTGTGGTGCAGGGTCTGTGGTGCAGGGTCTGTGGTGCAGGGTCTGTGGTGCAGGGTCTGTGGTGCAGGGTCTGCGGTGCAGGGTCTGTGGTGCAGGGTCTGGGTGCAGGGTCTGCGGTGCAGGGTCTGTGGTGCAGGGTCTGCGGTGCAGGGTCTGTGGTGCAGGGTCTGTGGTGCAGGGTCTGGGGTGCAGGGTCTGTGGTGCAGGGTCTGCGGTGCAGGGTCTGTGGTGCAGGGTCTGTGGTCAGGGTCTGTGGTGCAGGGTCTGCGGGGCAGGGTCTGTGGTGCAGGGTCTGCGGTGCAGGGTCTGTGGTGCAGGGTCTGTGGTGCAGGGTCTGTGGTGCAGGGTCTGTGGTGCAGGGTCTGTGGTGCAGGGTCTGTGGTGCAGGGTCTGCGGTGCAGGGTCTGTGGTGCAGGGTCTGTGGTGCAGGGTCTGCGGTGCAGGGTCTGTGGTGCAGGGTCTGTGGTGCAGGGTCTGTGGTGCAGGGTCTGTGGTGCAGGGTCTGTGGTGCAGGGTCTGTGGTGCAGGGTCTGTGGTGCAGGGTCTGTGGTGCAGGGTCTGTGGTGCAGGGTCTGCGGTGCAGGGTCTGTGGTGCAGGGTCAGTTATGCAGAATTGCTTGTGCTTGGTCATTAATGCATGGTTCGTTATGAAGGGTAGGTGGTGTGAGGTCGCTAGGGGGCGGTGGGGGGGGGTTGGCCGGGGGGGGGGTGGGGCCGGCGGGCGGGCGGGCGGCGCAGGGCGCGGACGCAGTGGGAAAGGGACGCCGCGCGGAGCCGCGAGGGCCGCGGGAGGCGCGGCGGAAGGCGGGACGGGCGCAGCGGGAGCCGTTGCGTATCGATTGCGTGCGGACGCCCTAGGCGATATGACAGCGACACAGCAGAGCCCGGGGGCGGCTGCGGCCCGTGCGGCCGAGTGCGCCCAGCGGCAGGGGTGGAGGGAGGGGACGGAGTGGGACTGGTGGAGGAAGGGGGTGACGAGGGGTTGGAACAGCGGATGCGGTACAGCGCCTGCCTCACCACTGCCCCTCCTCACTTTTCCTTTCTCTTCCATTCCCCTTGTGGCGCATCAGCTGATCATTCCCACGCTCCTATGCCCTCCATTCATTTTCACTTGGATTTCATTCATTTGACTTTTTGGTGTAATTTGTATCAAGTGGTTCTATGGCGGCTTGGAATCGTCTTCTCATTTACATTCTCTCACATTTCCTATTTTCGCGCCCTTCTACGTTGCTTGCTTCTCTTTCATTATATGTACACTAGACACGGCACGTCTGAATCTGCAGTGACCTCGGCATTTCAATGTGATGAACAAACTGAGTGCATTGCCTCCCTCGGTACTGATCCCCAGAGCCTGTATGTCTTCCAACCCGGGCTTCACAGTTCGTGATATTCTTTACACTTTTTTGATTTCTCTCGCTCCCCTTACATTACTGCTTAACTGTCAAGATATTCTACTCTTGTTTTTCTTCTCGAAACTCTCCTCTCACCTCGCTCCAGGCGATTTCCGTTTGGTTCCAGCTCGTTGTCGGCCTTCAATCTGTCTCTCATGCGCCTCTGCCTCTTTTCACTGTTGCCCTATGTCGCTCCGTTCGAAGAGACTAGCGTAATTCTCTTGCAAGCCGTACTTTGCCCCTTGACGATCTCTCCACAGTCAAGTTATCCAACTCTCCCTTTCCGGCCGCGTTCCCTCCTTTGTGCGGCGCCGTCCGTTCCGGGCGCAGCCGCCAGGCGAGGGGCGGTGGAGGAGGAGGGCGGCAGGTGGGGAGCGGAGGGGGGGAGGGGTGGCTCGGCGTCCGCCTCCTCCGCCGGGTCCTCCTCGCCGCGGGCCGCTCGGGCGGGGAGGAGGGGGCGGGGCTCGCAGTGAGCGGGTGGCGGCGACGGCGGCGGCGGCGGGGGCGGCGGCGGCCGATCAATGATCCAAGCGGCGCTCGCGCCCCGCAACCTCACGACCCACTTTCCATCGCCAGCATCCGGAAGCTCCCCCGCGCCGTGCCGCCCGGGCAGCCGCCACCGCCGCCGCCGCCGCCGCCGGCCGGCTGGGCCGCCCCGCGCCAGCCGCCCACGCGCCAGTCGCCGCCCGGTCGCATGGCCGTCCCCGTGCCCGCGGGCGCGGCCGGGCGCGCCGCACACGCCGCGGTCGTGGGTGCCGGCGCGCGCCCAGATGCGATGACCTGCCGCGTCTCCCTCGACTCCGACGACTCGCTCGAGGTAACCTCCGGACGCACGCGGCGGCACGCACTCCCGCGATTGCACGGCGCCTCCCGGCACGCAGGGGCACGCTGCGCTTTGGAGCTGGCTCACATTTCGAAGCAATGCATCACTCGCCACTGCCATTGCACGAACCCTCTCAGGCCTAAGATAGAACACTTCCGATTATTTCAACAATAAAATATCTACTCACAATAAAAGGAGAAAGGTTTTAAACGAAAGTTCGAAGAATTATTTGGGGTTTTGTAATTTACTAGATAACTGAACGCTTTTAATTCAATTAAGACGAAAGCTTTTTACTCTTGCTAAATTGCATTACGTACATTCTTTGCATTATTTTTATATAAGCTGTTCGCTGAATGTTCTGTGCAGAGAGCTGTATATTTGGGAAACAAGATGAATCCTACACACGTCGTCATTTTTGCATACAATGACATTCGTATAATTTGCTTAGCATCCTCATCTCTGTGATGGTGCAAAAGTTAAACACGAAATTTACACAACGATTTTCAAATCAGAATGCATCTAGGATCGTTAGAATACGATAAAATAATATGGATGTATGTTTCTTGGTCATTTCAATTCAATTTAAATTTTCCTGCAGATGGCATTTATCAGATTGATATTAGGAAAAATACGCCAACACTCCTAACTTACTGAATCTATATGTCACGTATGAATTTCATCTCGCACGAAAATCGTAGCATTTGGAAACAACCTTTCATCTCTAAATTGCGAAATCATTTGCTCTGAGTTCACTCAGTACTATGCTCCTAGAAATCCCTAAAAATCACTATCGTAAGAGCAGAGAAACCTAGTCAAACCCTCTTCGTACAGAGATAATGGTATTTTCCTGAAATTAGAAATGATTCTGAGGATTTAATTAATGTAGATGTTAATAGGAGCACTAATGTTTGCACAAAAAATGCCATATAAAAATTAAATTTATTAGAAACGATAGATAGAAACTATGTAGCATTAATGATGTTACAATTCAAAATCACTGGCACCGTCCAGCGACCAGCAATAATTGCATATTATCTTTACCGTTCACTGGACTGTCCAGTAGGGTTTGCGTGTACAGCCAGTTCATCGGATCTAATACAATATTATTGGTGTGAAAAGTGGTCGGCTTTTGTCACTCAATCACTTGCTCAGACGGCTCGGGACGTTAGAGCATCTCCCGGCTGGTGTGGTACCATGCTGGCCGGAGATACCTGGTTGAGGGGAAAACTTTACTAGCTGACGTGTAGGTCGTCTTCAGATCTCACAATTCTGTAGGGGAAGATCACCGCCACCTCTTGCGATAAAAAATGCACCACGATGACCTTAGCAGTTGACGCACCCGAAATAAGTAATCAATGAATGAATCTCGTGCGCAGGTATGGGACTCGCTGGAGGAGCCGCTGAGCGGGCCGCGTCCGCGCCGCCGCCACTGCCGCCGCCGCGTGCGCAGCCGGGCGCCCCTCCGCGTGCGCACTGCCCCGTCGCCCGCGCCCCCGCCCCGCCGCCCGTGCCCGCCCCGGCACGCCCTCGTCCACGTCGTCGTCGGCGGCGGCGGCGGTGGCGCAGCGGGCGGCGGCGGCCGCGCGCTGGAGGTGTGGGACGGGCCGCCGGCCGCGCCCCCGCGGGCCCGCCCCCGCCGCTGCGCGCGTTGCTCGCGCCTGTGCGCAGCCGCGGTGGCCGCGCAGGCCGCACACGCCGCCGCTGCCGCCGCCTCCCGCCCCGCGCGACGCCCGCGCCCCGCCCCGCGCCCGCCCCGCGGGCCCCGCGGCCTGCAGGTGTGGGCCAACGCCGCGCGCCTGCCGCTCGACTGCAGCCTCGAGGTGTGGAACGGAGGCGGCGCACTGCGCGCCAACGCCGACGGCCTCCAGGCGCAGGTGCAGGTGGAGGTGGCGCTGGCGCCGCAGGGCAGCGACGTCTGGATCCGGCCTGTGCCGCGGCTCTCCACCCCGGACCCGCCCACCCCGGATCCACCCACTCCCAATCCGTCCTCTCCGCAGCCGCCTACCCTGAACCCACATAACCCGCATCCACCCACTCCCGATCCTCCTACTCCAGAGCCACCTGCCCCGAACCCACATAATCCGAACCCTCATAACCCGAACCCACATAGCCGAACCCACATAGCCGAACCCACATAGCGAACCCTCATACCGAACCCATACCCGAACCCACATAACCCGAACCCACATAGCCCGAATCTACATAACCCGAATCCACATAACCCACATTCACCCACGCCGGATCCACCTACTCCGGACCCACCTACCCCAGATCCACCTACACCGAACCCACCTACTCCATCCATCCCCTTCCCGGCCCACTCCGGAGCCCCCCCCCGGAACCGCCTACCCCAGAACCACCAACTCCGGAACCGCCAACCCCAGAGCCGCCTTCCCCAGAACCGCCCACCCCGGAGCCGTAGAACGGGAGATTATATGTTTTGCTCATGGTGCGCCTGCTGTCAGGCTGTTCCTTCTCAGAACTTCGGTGCCTACCCATAGTTTGTACCGGAAATATGGAAAATAAAATAGTTTTTGAGAATTGTAACTGTGATATTTTTTTACCTATTCCTTATTTAGTGATTAGACTCCTAATATATTAAATCAATAAACAGAATAGACTAGCATTGCAAGTGCAATATGTTCACGGTCAATTTGAAAACTAAAAACAACTAAATTTTCGATGCTTTGAAATTTTTGCCAATTTTGCACACACGTTTTCCTCTACACGATAAATCGCACCTGTTCAGATGATCATGGGATTACTTACAGATGTTAGTCTCGCAGACAAACAATTTATGGCAAGAAGTACCAATTGATCGAAGAAAATAGGTACAGTTAAACGAGTAAGTAGAGTACCAGAATGTTTCGGACAATTTGTTGTTGGTATGCTCTAAACTGACGATTTCTGGTTTTGTTATGATTACTAACATCCTCGAAAAATGTAAGAGAATGCTCTTCCTTTTCTAGTCACGACAAACACACTTCCTAAGAAAGCTGTAACGTTAAGTAAAGCTCCATGTCGATGATAAATTTATTTCTTATATTTATTACTTGGTTATGGTTAAAGAACTAGTCTGAGTGAGGTAGAAATGACGTACACCTCTCATTACTCGAAAGTTGTTTCACGAAACGATCAACATTGATAGTTCTTCAGGGTGGTATTAATTCAGCTTAGGGATAAACGTGACCGAGATCGACGATCATTTGGAGATCATTTGTCCGAATTAAAGTTTCCCAGCAATGACGCTAGAGAGAACGGGGTTAATGGATTTGTTTAGAAGCGCAATGGAACATAAACAAACACACAAACAAACAATGAATCGAATGAGTGTTAAAAAAGAGAATTGGTTTGGCAATCAAGTAATTAACCTAGCGTTTGATTTCGGACGTTCATTGATCGAACGTTTATTTTGGTGTACAATAGCGGGTTTATTTGCAGACCTCTACACCAAAATTGCTGTTAACCATTAGACTGATCTAATATTTTAATTTCCTGAAATAGCCATAGCAAATCATCGTTTAGACTTAGGCACGTTGAGACGTTAGACAGGATTTGCACAAGGCAGATTTATGGGAGTCTAGGAGGAGCTTATAACGACTTGGGCTCATAAATCAGTCGCCTTCGGCGCATTCCGCTTGCGGCGAACGAGGAGCCCCGTGACCGGGCGGCGCGTGGCGACAGAAATACACATCTCGTTTCCTGACAACGAGGCATTACTGCGCCTTTCCGGGAGGCGGACCGCCTCCGTTTGGGTAATGACGTAAAAGAAGGCCCCGGCGGCGGAGGCCAATAAATGACCTGGCAGCGACGGCGTCCCCAGCGCCGTTTCAAAAGCGGAGTCGGAGGTGGGGGTGGGGCGGAGGGGAGTTGCAGAAGGCGGGGGCGGAGGGGAGGTCGGAGAGGGAGTCGGGGAGGGAGGACGGAGAGGAGATCGGAGAGGAGGTCGGAGAGGAGGTCGGAGAGGGGGTCGGAGGGGAGGTCGGAGAGGAGGTCGGAGAGGAGGTCGGAGAGGGAGGTCGGAGAGGAGATCGGAGAGGGAGGTCGGAGAGGAGGTCGGAGAGGGAGGTCGGAGAGGGAGGTCGGAGAGGGAGGTCGGAGAGGGAGGTCGGAGAGAGTGTTCGGAGAGAGTGTTCGGAGAGAGTGTTCGGAGAGAGTGTTCGGAGAGAGTGTTCGGAGAGAGTGTTCGGAGAGAGTGTTCGTAGAGAGTGTTCAGAGGCAGGGGGTAATAGCAGTGGCGCGCGTTAAAGGCAGGGAGGCGGAGGGTGACGGAGGAAGACCCTTGGTGGGGATGGGGTGGGGGCGGGGGCGGCGGGGCGGAGGCGAGGCCTGAGGCGAGGCCGGAGGCGGCGGCGGCTCGCACCGACAGCGTGGCCACACGCCACCGCGTCGCCCGTGCCGGGAGGGAGCGGTCGCCTGGCACCGCCGGGCACCCTCGTCCCGCCGCCGACGCCGCCACCGCCGCCCGCCCCGGGGTCAAGGTGAATGCGGCGCCGTTTGTGGCTTGGCCCTCGGCAGGGGAAGGGGAACACGACCCCGGCTCTCCGGCTAGATTAGGAGTAGAAGTTACGGCTAGAGAGAAAACAACGATGGGAAATGGGGAGGTGACGAGTGGGGAAAGTTGACGACTCGGCGGCGGGAGTTAAAGACACTATTTCGCGATACCGGGCGCACAAATTGTTATGGTCATTAGTTCCGTAAAAGTAGTGCATGCATCACGTTATCACGGAGGGGGCTGTAATCTCCCTCCTGCTTGATGGGGAGATCTGGCGCTGACCTTCATGTCGGCTCGCTGGGTTTTCCTCAACCGATATCTTCAACCAGCGTAGTTCAACCTCAGCAGGGAGGAAAACAACTCTCGACTGGTCTCTCGAGTGTAGGGTAGAGCAAGTAAGTGGGTGTATTTTAAAGGTTAAGGTCTCCGGTATTCACGTGGTGTTGATCGGAGAAAGCACAGAAAACTACCGATTCTGATCGGCCGGCCGCTAGAATTCTCCTCCTGTCAGCGGCTAAATTCGCCCTTTCTCTCTAACTAGTGTCGAGAACCCTGCCTCCGTCAGGATTCGAACCCTAGCAACTCCCGGCCAGAGTACTTCAGTGACATCAGTTGATCTGGGCGAGTAAGTCGGTAGGGTGTGGAGAGGGTGGCGAGGGCAGCAAGACACGTCGCGGAGGGAGCGGCAGCGAGGGAAAAGAAGTGGGAGAGGAAGGAAACTCGAGTGTGATGGTATTCCAGGTTCACGCGCGTGGCTAGTCCGATCTCTAAATTCATTTGCATCTCTGCCGTAACTCAAGGGTAAAAACTACGTAGTTATTAAGATCAGACATTATCACCATTGAAATAGGTAAACGAATGGAATGTATCTACTTTTTTCTCGCGTGAGATTTTACTATAAATTCTGAGAACATTGATGATGGTTTGTGTTAATAATGCATCCAATTTATAGAGATATTTTCTCGTGCCACTCGGCTTGATTTTAGTAATTAAATTCTTTCGCTCACTAGTCATATGACCATACGGAGCGAAAATATGATACGACAGTAGGGATGAAAAACATACTTGATAATGTGATGGAAAACCACAGAGATCAATGAATTTTGAAATTTCCTAAAATACATATAGACAGAAAGTTAAAATAAAGCACTTGTTTTCACATTTCATTTTACTAGTTGGCATGTTTTTAAAATAGTCTGTAAATCACTATGATCAAAGGGAAATCACAGTAAATACACAATTGGAAGGATGGTGACAATGAATCTATATTAAACCTGCTAACTAATGTATCATATTCTGTCTGTCATATTATCCTTCTGACATCATATTCAATCACATTAATAAAAATGCTAACGTTGAGTATTGAAAAAGTGGTAAGTTTCCAACATTCATTGTATGCTTTTTCGGACACACTCGTCGTCCTACTTCCTTCAAACTGTCAAAATTGACTTGAGACTTCTCCGAGCATGAGTCTTTCGAGACTTCGCGCCATATTTCATGCCAACTCCCTGCTCAAACTTCCCCTAAATGTTCGCCTTGGCGCTGTCTTACATTCCCCACCCCCCTGGAAGGCGTTGGGGAGCCTCCCGCAGGCAGACGAGCTCCCCGACGATCTTCCCTGCGCTCCACGGATTTCCTAGCGAGTGCACGTCGAGCAGCTGCCAGCGCTGCCACTCGTTCCACGTCTTTCTGCTTCGGCCCACTTCTGCCTGCTCTGGGCAGCTCCGGCCCACGCCGTCCCCCCCACTCCGCCGCTCCCTCCTCCGCCCCGCCCTCCCCGTCCCGCTCCGCTCAGCCCCGACCCGATCCGCATTGCTCCTCCCCGCCACGATAATTATTCGAGAATAAAGAAAGAAATAAGATAAATAATAATAATAATAATAATAATAATAATAATAAAATAGGTATAAAATGATAATAAACACACTTGAACAATAATCTTTTTTTCCGAAATGTACTTTACTGAAACAACTAACTTTCGCGTAGTTCATCACAACTATACATTCATCTTGAAATTTCACCAGAACGCGTTCGAGACTTCGCATTTGCTTTAACGCAGCCCACATCGCATCGATGTATTGCGGGGCAGCGTCCGGCGGGCGCGCAGGGAACGACCGAGGAGGGGCAGCGCGAGCCGGGCCGGGCTGCGGAAAAGGGTCAAGTAGGGATCCGGCGCTCTCGGTAGGTAATCGTGCTGGAGTGCAGTACAAGGCAGCGGAACATGCAGGGAGCTACGGCCTCGGTAGGGGCTTTGGCTGAGGGCTCGTGGCCCACTCGGCCCCGCTCCGCCCATCACCGTTTCGAGACTCGCCTGCTGCGGCCGCCACAGCTGTTGACTCTGGTCGGCGCATGCTGCTCCCGCGGCCATGCGGCCCTCTTCGCGCGCTGCGCCTCGCCTCGTTCAGGTCCCTCTACGCCGCTGCTCTATAGCCCGTGCACGGGAACGGAATGAAAGTTGAAAGTCGGACATCTCAGGCGGGAACGGGAACGAGAAGGATGATCAACATTTATTTTGTCCCGGAAACAGGAAGCCTCTCGACCAATGAAAGTACAGGAAATGGCGGCGAAGCTTTCCAGCTGATCGCGCGCGACCTGAGCGCGGCAATGGCCTGGAGCGGATTTGAGAGTGTAGTGCGATTTTGAGGTAAGAGTGTGGATTTACGAGGTTAGAGTTTAAGGGGTGTTTTGTTGGTCTGTTGTTTTAGTTTCTTTTATTAATTACAGTATACTTGTTTTCTAATTATATTAATGCTTAGAATTAAAACTTCCCTCAAAATTATTTTTATATGTTTCGTTAAACTACACTGAAGTTGTTCGTTTATTGATAAAATTGTAGTTAGTTGCATTGTTCGTATGTTCGCAGTAGTTTTTGATTTTAATCATTCTTATGACATTTTTATAATTAATATTCTTTTGTTAAAGTATTGATTACTTGTAGCAGCATATGAAAACGGACAGATGACAAAGCAAAGTGTGAACAGAGTAGGGTAGCTATGAGGGCTTTGGTTTCGGCTGTTTCTTGAAAGTCTCGCTTTTGCCTCTACAGATTCATAGCGCTGTTCGCCTTCCCGTTGGCGTTTATTGTGAAGCGCACCTCGCGGGCTATTGTGCAGCGGGCGGCGGTGGCTTGCGCAGTGGCCCCCGCGCCGCCGCTGCCTCCGTGGCTTGCCCTCCACCCGCCGCCCGGGTCGTGGCCACCGCTAGCGCCGCTCGTCGCCGGCGTCCTCCACGCCCACGCTCAATGTGCATTAAGCCCTGTTGGCGCTTACCGCTCTCGCCCTTTACTTTCCCGCGCTTTCACTCCGCTGTTCCGCATCCCTAGTGGACGTCATCTCCATTCCCTTTCCATCCAATCTCCTCAACGACCCTTGGGCCTTACGTCAGCGCCTGCTTCACCGATTGCTTCTACATCATATCTGCAAGCGTCGAATCCGTCTCCAACTCCGGTATTATCGTTTCCTCCAACATCTCAGCGCCCCGATCCTCCACTTCTCTGCTCCTATCCCGTCAAGATCGTCCCGTTCCGTGCACGTCCTCTGTTATATTTTGCGCAATAGTGGCGAAATCATATTTAAAATAGTGACACTAAAATTATGACATTATCTGTCGCTAACAAATAATGCAATCTTATCGTTTAGACGGAATGATGAGCTCTGCTTCTACACCATCGCTGTTTGTTAAAGATTCATCCGTAGAAAATAAAATTATCAGTTTTGGGCATCTGAAAACTAGTCAAGAAAATAAGAAATGACTTTAGAGTCATATAAAACAATATTTTAATCAATCGTGTACAGAACAAGAGGACATTACAAATCTTGGCAATTCAATTAAGTGTTGTGCATGATTTTATCACGGGAGGTGGTCGGTACTATTCTCCCACTCGATGATGAGGTAAAGCATCGGTCAACACGTCCGTTTGCGGGTTTTCCTTATCCAAGTATCTTCCACCATTGCAGCATCACTCCAGCGCAAGAAGATCTAAGCTCCAAGTTGATTTCCCAACATGTGCGGAATTTATTTATTTATTTAACCTCCAAGACAGTTAAAACTGTATGTGACGTGCTATGGGAAGAACTATAGAGGTAGTGAAGAGCATGTAATTGTAAGGGGTGTGAGTAGAAGGATGAGAAAGGTAAGATCGCGTGCAGTCCATGGCCTGTTTGTAGGCATACTGCTCTGGCATTCGTCTGATATTGCTCGGAGAAACCACGGAAAACAACCGAGCAGATCAGCCGGCTGCTAGAATTCTCCTCCAGACCGTGACCTACTTTGACCTAGCTATCTAGATAGTGTGGAAAATCCTGTCTCCGTCGGGACACGACCCCTAGGACTTCTCGTTTTGAGACTCTGTAGTGATATCCGTTGATATCCTGAGCCACCTCAGATGGTCAATCAGTTTAATTTTACATACAATAATATAATTCCATTCATAATACGTCCTAGCGGGTTTGGTAAATCCTGCTTAAAAAGCTGAATACTCAAAAACATAACAGTCGGTTAACAGAAATCTAATTTTATGGCTTGCAGCATAACGAACGAACTTCGACGCACCTGCGTGTTACGGGGTTGCACGCAAGCACTTGAGTGTTGCGTGTTTGCATGTGGGTATGTCTGTCTTTTTTATAGCGCAATCTACAAAATTGTACAATCTTCGTCTTAAAACGTTTCTGCGTGTTCGAGGGGTAATTTTGTATCCATAAGTATCAAATTTATTTATTGCTGAGTGTTTGAAATATAGAATCAACTTCGTTTCTTACTTAGAAAAATCATCAATCTTTGATGAATACGTCTAAATGGAAATTTAAACTGTATACATTTTGGGAAGAGTAAATAAATATTTTCAGTTCAGAAACGAACACATAACTCTTTCAGCAATCACCCTCAGAGAGTCACGATCAAGAGGGAAGGATTTTGACTGAGGAACCCTTCGCAAACCACATAAATTAACCTACTTTAAATTATATTTTTAAACGGCGATTTTAAAAAACTATGATGCTGCTCTATTAATTTAGCAATATTTCATCAAAGCACTAATTGTACACTCTCATCATATATTTCAGCTTTTTAAAGGAAAATTCATATATCATCGGCTCGCTTAAAAAGTGACAGATCTTAAATAATATTTTTGTTAATTGAAGGAACATGTTTAGAAAAATAGAGTATTTTTATTAGAAATCCATAAAAATAGTTTTAAGACAGCCGGTGTTTACAGGTGTTTCTCTTTGGCTGCAAATAAACATTCAGAATAAAATCCTACAAAACAGTTATTTTTGAAATGTTTCACTTTTATGTGCACCGTCGTCATGAACATATAATCATCTGAACAAAGATAATTCAGTTGTATAAAAGAAACATGAAAGCAAAACTTCTATAATATACGGAAACGAATTTACCTGAATTTACTTCTAAAAATTACTCACTGGATGTGTATCAGACTTTCAGAAATTACCTTTTTTGAAACAAAATTCAAGAAATGAAATTCACCCTTAAACAACGAGAGAGATCAAAAATAATTGTCCACCAAGAGACAGTTTTAACGAAATACGTCAGGCATCCTCATTTTCAAACATGAAGTGATGTTACGCTTTTCTAGTCATCATGTTTCGAAAGTGTGGTTGATAAAGTTAATCTTTATTGGCCATAATCCCACAGTATTCCCTAACGATAGGAACAAGGTGATTCGGAAATGAGTGACCAAAGTGAGTTTCTTGTATTCTTGTGCAGCAATTGTATTCTCTTCCCTAACACGCACCTGGTTCTACGCGTAATTCTACTCACAGCTGCAATTTGGCTACACAGAGCACGGTGCTCGGTGAAGCCAAATTGCAGGACTGTGCCCGCGCGTTGGCCGAGTCGTCTGGTCAGCCGGGGTGGAAGGGAGAGCGGACGATACAGCGAGAAAGCGGGTTGGAGAGACGTCGACTTCTCTCAGCCTCGGAGCTTTTCGCGCGGGTCAATATGACCTCTGACCCTCACCTCGCTCCTCCTTGCCTCCTCCTCGCCTGCGCCGCCACCCGCTGCCGGAGCCCAGCATCGTGAATCAGCGTCTCGAGGCTTTGCGGCGGCGGCGAGGGCGAGGACGAGGGCGAGGGCGAGGGCGAGGGGGAAAGAGAGGCGGCGAGCTGAGTGGCACGGAGGGAGGGGGCGGTAGGAGCGGGTCGGCCAAGTGGCCTCGGGAGCCGGGGGGGGGGGGGGATGAAGGGGGGAATGCTTGGCTGGGGTGAGGACTGAGTCGGGTGAGCAAATGACTCAAAGAGGTGCTGAACGGGAGATGCTGTCTGCTGACAACAAAGACGAGGGTCGGGAGACAGAAGATTGGAAGAAACGAGGACTCAATGGAGCAGGCGAGTTTTGGATGGAGGAGGGAACTATGTGAGGAAGGTATTTAAAGGAAATCGGTCAGGGTGATTATAGGTTCCTGTAAGTATTGAAAGAGAGGAATTGAGTGGCCACCATTTCGCGAAGATGAAAATTGACTGATGCGGCAATTGAGTGAGACGATCATTTGGCAAGGCAAGTATCGAATGTAATGAGAAAATACTTAATGATAAAAGAAACTTAAAACGTTACGGTGGTATGGCAGAATTCGAGAATTAGACGATAGCGACAGGAAACGTTGGAAATAGTATAGCAAGACACGCATTATTAATGAAATTGGCAAATGAGAGAGAATGATACTCTTGCGATTTGTTCAGCGCATTAAGTGCCGTGCAAGAATTATTATTACTATATATTTTCATGAGTATCAAAGTTAAATTTAGGTTTTGTGTTTTGTTGCACAGGCTCATTATCAGAATCAAAGGTTCAGTTTCCAATGCTTCGTTTATTGTGAACCAAAACAATCGAATTTATATGCCCAAACGCAACGTTCATATGTTTCTGCCAAACATTCTCAGAGGAATATCGTAGGTCAACTATATAGTTGATTCGAATGACTGATTGCACGCCTTGGGTAAATCTCTTCTTTATGATTTCATCACGGTCAGGAACCAACATAAGAATGGGGAATAATGACAGCGTCTACAAAAGGAAGGGAGCATGAGAGAGAAAATATCATTGAGAGCGACAGTCGACTTGCTCCCTGCCGGGAGGTCGCGGAGATCTAAGTCGTTTTCGATTCGCCCATATATCTAACAACGAAGCAGAATTCTGTTTTTCTTACTGGTTGCAACAGCAGGAAGATACATTTACAACAATCAAATCACAATTTTAAATCAATGATTTGAACGAAATGGAAATTTTCTGGAAATTCCGTTATTGCCTTACGGTTGAACAAAGGCCAATATGACAACAAATTGACATTGAATTGCAAAAGTAGTTCAACTAAGTTGTTATACCTAAAGCATTATTGAAATTAAAGTACGATATTCAAATTAATTCAGATACCGTGCTTTAAGTACTCAGCGAGTAACAGCAGAAATATCCAAGTCTACAAAATAGTCAAAACGAAATGAGTTCTATCTACACCGCTTTTTTTTTGAAACTCACGGAGTTGAAAACGTATTAGTAAAAGCCTATGCGTAAGCACCAGAAATATAAAATGTATTACAAATAATAATTGTGCAGTAGTCAAATTCTTGGTACGCAACTGTCCCGATGAATCACCAAAAGTTCTTGGCATCACTTATCAGAGTTCTTTGAAACTTTGTTTTGTTGTTCACGTGTTCACATTTTCATCCTTCTATTAAACCCTTTCATTTATCAGAGGGATGGATAACTGGTTTATGGCTAGGAACACATCGTTACTCTCAATGCTGTGGAAGGTTCGTATATTTAATGACAGGCATGCAGTATTTGTTTTCTTGCCACATAATTTATAATTCTCATTGCTATAATAGAATTCTAGTTCTTGCTCCGCAATTATAATATGAAATGGTAGGGTCTGCATAACGTCATCACGAAAATTTGGTTAAGAGGCTCCTGTTACTCAGAGTCTCATTGGCACAAACAAGCCTAGCTCAGTTTCATCTATGCAGCAGTTCATAGCAGAAACTACATTTTAATTTTCAAATGAACGTATGAAATAATATTACAAATAACAGTATAAAAAATAGTGCAGGTTTGTGCATAACACATTAATTGGAAGTACTCATTATTCATTTAATTATATTAATCTACCCTTTTACTCGTATGTTTTCCATCTAGCGTGTTCTTGCCATTTACACATACTAAACTCTATATGGGAATTTACCTTCGTACAAAAGTTACAGTTACAATTATTTAAAAGTTTGTCAGCTCGAAACAGCAATTGGTTTTTGTGATGTTGCGCAGTAAACGAGGTAATGCATCATTTTGGCAATTAACGGAGCCGTAAAATGTGAGTTATTTATCCAATTGACAAAATCAGCAATTAAATGGATTGCCTTTCAAATACAGCGTTTCCCTTCATCAAAAAAGCAATCGGCGCGATTTTGCATGTTAATGTATTCTCCCTCGTTAAGAACGACAATACGTGCGACGCACATCGGCTGGAAGTGGGCCAAAAGACCCGCATTCAACAAAAACGGAGAAGGCAACTGGAAAATCCCTATTGTCTCAAACTACGCAAATATTGGAGACAAAGAATGAGGAAATGTTTGAGTTTCGCAATGCAGATGTTAACTGGAAGCGATGATGCTCAACAGTGTAGATTTTAAGTGTGGTGTAGATGATTGATGAATGTTTCTGGAACGTATTCCATCTTTTAAACAAAATTTAAATAAAGTGAATCCTGAAAACAGTAATGTTAGTAATGCCTTTATTTTGGATGAAAGTAGCAATTCTGGTTACTATTTCCATTCTCGAATTCTCTCACCACGAACATGAACTTACATTGTAAAAAATATTTTTTTTTAAAAAAGATTGATTGATTTAAAAAGAATTATATATATATATATACTATATATATATATACTATATATATATATATATAAAATTTTATTTCATTATTGCTTCACATATCATATTTCTCAATCTTTAGCAAAAAATGATAAAATTGTTCTCTTCTTACATGAGAAAAGTAATACAGATAAACAGAGGTGAGCCAATTCAAGGGAAAAATAACTTTCTCTTCTTACGAAGAGTTCGTAAAGCGTGAAAGTAATAACATCAATATTCTCTTCACAATATTAGCGATGAATAATTTGGTCGTTTTGGTCAATGAACAGTTTTTGCCTCAGAAGCATGGATTCTTCCAGCAAGTATTTTGTAATTGTTCGATCTGCTCGCAGCCTACCAATCATAGCAACTTTATGCGAATTTACAAGATGCGAAGCGTTGTTGTATGCTAGGGAGTTCCTCAGTATCATTAGTGAACAACGCGTGCACGGCAAGTATAACGGCCGACTAGCAGGTTAAGGTTCTGACGGGCTAAAATTGGGCATGATTGCGCTATATTATACCTAAGAATAGAAATGGACAAAAAAGGAGTGTGCACAAATGAAGTGCTTCTAAGAAACGTGACAGTAGAAAATATTGTGTTTATAATTGAGGAGAAAATGCAGTGTATTTCGCCCATTGGAAATGACTAGCGTGTATATTGTCGGAATTAAAGTTGAAAGACGGCCAAAACAATTCAATCGGTTTATTATTTGTCGTCGGTGAAAAATCTGCTTCAAAATCCCAGACAGTAAGCCACGGGTGCAGTTTTGGACCCACTGTGCATGGGACGCGACGCCTGTCTACGCACCGGATCCGGCCGTCATGGCCGTCCCGCGCATCCGCCCATGTGACGAGCGAGCCGGAACCGGACGGAGTCGCCACGCACGCCACTCAGCCCCAGCGATCGATCCTGTCAGCGGAGGGCGACCTGCTTTTTGCCACGATTTGTGTGTTTCATCCGATGCGCCTATTTCGGATTGCATTACCTCATTGATGGCGCGTCCTGTCTACAGCAAAAAGGGGTTTAACGTATGCACTCGCTCAAAAACAGATACAGCAATGCACGCACGTAAGCGCACACAACAAACACACCAACAACATACACATCTACTCGTACATACTCGTATTATATAAGGATGTGTGAGACTAACGCTTAACCGCATTTTCAGGAATGATGAACCGAGGAAGATTTGCATTATAAACCATTGCACTTTCAATTCTTTCAAAATGCAAAGGAAATAAGTCATTACATCTTTTATGCTAAAGATTACAAATATAATATAATTCATTAGCTTCCATATACGCATAGTAAGACGAATTGAAATAGTAAGACCCTTGATATAGTTGTACAGGGTTTCCTGTTTCCTATACTTTGACGTGTTGCCGAAATTCGACCTCAGACGTTCCTTGATTGGACAAGTCTTAGGCGGCTAGGAAGCATTATTTTGTATTTTTCTTTCACGACAACGAAAGCAATGGATTAGAGTGCATGTAAACAGAAGATGATATTGTGCGCAATTTGATGCTCTGTTGGATAGACAACAAACAATCCTAGTTGTACGAACATTGGTCAAATGACAATGAATAGTTTTTTAGATTTTTATATCCATTAAAACAAAAAGGAGCAATGGAATTAAAATGTTTAAGATTGTTGTCAATTTTTCGGAAAGCACCTCATATCATCTATTAGAAGGAGTGGAAAGGACAGTTTAAACGAACAGTCCATTCAACAGAAAGTAGGACAATCCAAAAGCCAAGGTAAGAGATTTAAAGAGAATAAGATTAAAAAAAATCAGTTTCTCTTGTTGAATTTAGTTAATTCTGCATGATATGTTGAAAGAGAAAGGAAGAAGATATTGTCGTGTTTCTTGGATATATATTATACGTTCATACTTTGGTGCTTTGAAATGAAATCCAGCATTAAGAAATTTATCTGTACACGTTACAGAGTTGAAATATAATGTTATTAGCCACGTTGTTGTTTCTTAACATTTTACTAAAAGCATATTAGAAGGTTTTTATAGAATAAAAATTGAGAAGTTTACTCAATACTCATTTACTCAATACTACATAGTGCTTTCACAAATTTGGAAGATTTTTACCCTGACAGGTAAGTTCAGTGTTGTGCAATATTGAAATTATTTCTTTTAGATATTATCTTGACTATTAGAATGAGATGTGAAAATCATTAAATAAATGGGTCTGTAAATAATATTTTATCAAGGACATGAAAATAAAACATGGAAATGGAAAATGAAAAGTCGGTGGAAATGAGGCAATTTGAATCAGAAGCTAGAAGAAACTGGCTGACTACAAGAAACTAAAGAATTTATACTAAAACATATTTTTAAATACTCACATATTTGCTACTAGCAAAAGAATTGCTACGTACCAGGTACATAAATTAACATTTTTATATCCCAAATCTTTTATTTTTTAAGAGACGTGAAAAAGGTTCACCATATTTGAAGACGTAGTTTTTATGCGGACTGCCATGATGACTAATCCAGATATAGCTGTGACGCGTGTCAGTGCCACATTGTCAATGGTGCAGATCTGCGTATTTGTGCGGTGCTAATGTTAAAAATTGTTAACAAGCAATTTGCTGAAAATTCTTGTAATAGGTGAAGGCTTTTCAAAGAGCTTGGCTGAAAACGAGCATGAGATGCTTTGAGTAGGTGAAGAACGGTCCCTTTATGTCAGTCAAAAGAAAAGTTTATGAGGTTGTGCTGAGGCTGCAAATCCAAATCGAATAATTTTGAACTCTTGGATTCCCCCTAAATAGCCCCTATACGTCATCTATGTTACTAACTTGGTATGTGCACAGACATGACGAGCTGCACAGACTATGGCCATGTGAAATGTGTGAATAGTTTCGTTAAATACGCAGGATCTCGGAAAATATACAAAAACAACGAAACACTTCAGAGTTTCATTGAAAACGCAAATTTGTTAATGTAGGGTTAGTAAAGACTGTTTTTGTGAAAATCTTTAAGTTATTGCAGTGTTATACGAGAACATCTTGTTGTTGTTCTTGAGCGTTGTGCGTGCAACTTCTTGAAAAACCATTTTGTGTGGTTTTGTTCAGCAGCATTTTTGCTGCTTCAGGTCACTGGTATAAATGCTAAATGGTGTCCTGTTTACTTTTTATGAATCTTCACGGAGCACAGTCACCCATTCTAAACGCCTCTAAGAAGAGCGCAGGTTCTAATTTGAGTTCTGTGAAAAAAAAGCATGGCCATTGTCAGTGTTTTCTTGTAGTTCTAGCTATCTGGTCTAGCAGAAACTCTGCAAGATGGGAACACGTCACGCATATTATAGTCCAAGAACGTCCGTTCAATGGGTTTTGCGTTATAAGGACCTACAGAGCATTCGAAGTTAACGAGTAACTGATGAAACACCTTTGAAACTGTTAAAGGAGTAAAAAGGTCTATGCTAAGTGTGTTATTTAGCAAATTTATGGAAGCAAAATAAGCTCACTTCGTTCTCCTCTGATTCATTCTCTAGTGAATGAAATCTACAGATACTATTCATGTATTAGCGGCTAGTTAAAACCCCAGGGGAAAGTCAGGATGTAGTGCTGAAAATGATTCAAAATGATGGATGATAATGAGCGAGAAACCATACAACACCTCGCATATTCTCTTGATTTCAGTTCATTCCATATTGATATTATTTTGAAATTCGACATTTTAACCATAGCTCGGAAAGCACCTTAAAGATAGGAAAATATTTTAACAGTATATCGACTGTGTGTAGACGAATTACATATTACCAATTTTATTCTACCCCTTTAACATTGGATACTTGTAGAAGATATGGGGAATTATTTTGAAGTATTATTTGAAGTGTGATTATTTTGGGTTATTTTGCGTTTCATAATAGCTCTGCTTTGGTAACCATCAATTGTTAATTTGTGTTCCTGGACACCATCATTTCTAACTTAGAGAAGCACATTTAGGGAGCGTTAAATACATATAGTGCAATTGTATTATTGTAACTTAAATTAAAGGTTAACAGTTACAGTTTCATTGTTTCTAATCGGCCTCTAAGACGAACCAGTACGTTTTATTGAATTTGGAGAACGAAATATCAGGCGCCGAGAGAAATGGGTGTCTGAAGTTCAGCCATTTTGTGATATGATACATCTATTACTGGATACGTCTTCTTGTGTCCTTTATATTTTCCACAAGACATAAATACACACAAAACACATTCATTAAATAACTTCTCATATAAAGACTGAGCAAGAAATGATTTCATATTACGTAAAAAATGCTTAAATGTAAGAATAAAATGTCAAAATGATATAGAAATAAATACATGTAGACAGCAATTGCAAGGTTAAGAATCTAGAAGGGTGTTCTCCACTTAATTTGTAAGCTCATTACAGAATACCTACACGGAAATTTTGAGATATCACCAGTACCGGACAGACAAAAAAGACAATGACGTTAATTTTTATATGAGTAATGCTTTCCTTGAAAAGTGTTACTGATTTTTGAGATACACAAACCGTAGTAAAATAAATACTTTTCAACTGTCAGCAATCTAATGGATTTTTATGAATTCGTGTCACGTAAACTTGTTTGACACGAATTTGAAACATATTGAAGCACGAATAGATGTTACTTAATTCCAAACGTAATGAATAATTAGTGATTTGAGAACAACGTTTTAATGTAGAAAATGCGAATCCAAATCTAGAAGGAAGCAAAAGCGTTATGTAAGCGCAAGTGGCAGAATCAACGCATGCCGTAGTACGTTGGCGAGCCAGTCGAGCAATGCTGCAGAGAATATTAGAAAAGGCAGGCACACAGTTAAAGTATTGCATTTCTTACATGGAGATAATAGATTTCTTCAAAGGAAGTCTGAAAGATGAAATAAGAAATGGCCTAGAAGATGGCTAGCACACTTTGAGATGAAGCGAGAAGAACTGCAGAGAAGTAGAAGCAATCTTGATGCATGGACGTACATACCTGTTACATTAAGTTAAGTGACAAGGACAAAGCCTACATGTTGTCTTCTACCTGAAAAAATCGAAAAAATTCATTTTTTAAGTCTCTCTAATGACATGAGTGCATGGGACATAAATAGAATATCACGATAAGAAGGCTGATAATCTGGAATGATACTTTCAAAATAATCTTTTAAAAGTTATTTTTAATTCTATAAAAAAATCTATCTAGTAACCCAAAATAAAGATTTAAATTTCACTGGCCACTCATGTGTGGAGGCATTTTGAAAAACAAAGTTCAGAAGAAATTTGAACAATTGGCGATTAATTTATACAACTTATGATATTTTTATGGCGTTGATATATAGTAATAAGTCGAAAGAGGAACAATTTTAATACAAATAAATAAACTAATAACGGAATAATTTTACGAATATTTTTGCTTGTTTACAACTTGATTCACGAGTCATTACAATTCACAATACTTTGAGAAACTCAGATCCATTTCATATTTCTCTGTGACTACCCAATACTCGCGAGGTCTGTATTCCTGCCGGCAAAGAGGCGTTGCAGATGAATCTTCTATGCGAACACGAAATTCGTCTTCGTCACTGTCAGTAAATATTTGATGACAAGCGAATTGAACTGAGACGGGAGTGGCTATGGCACTGTTTCACTCCCGGGAATGACATGTTTAACACTGTGTCTGTCATGTTAGTTCACACCATGGTACAGACATAGAATTTCTTTGCATTCTCACGTAACGAATTTTGTTACTATTTTGTAATAGCCCCCGTGAGAATTACTTTATGTACTTTATAAGTAATAATAAGTTTATATAAAGTTAAAATGAAATAAATATAAGAATATTTTAGAAAATAAATAATTGCCACGTTTTTACGGCTCTTACGATAAAAGGGAAGTTGAACTCTCTATCCTAATAATTTGAGGGAGAATACTGGGTCTTTTCAATTGAATTAATATTGAACGGAGGTTGAGTGTTCCTTAAAATTGCATAAATGTCTCAAATGCCTTTCAGGAACTACCACAATTATAACCATATGTTTTTAACCAATCAATAATGCACTGAATATAACAAAAATAGCAAGGATGGAAAGATAGTCTGAACTATTGGAATATTTTTTAACGTTCATGATAACATGAACATTTTGGGACCTGTAATTGATAATCACCATATGGAGTCCCACAACCAAAAGAAGGAACTGTGGCTATTGATTTTCGGTCTCTTTTCCAGCCCTTTTAACATTTTCTATATTCAAATAATCAACATTCTTATTTTATCATCTTGAAACCAGAACAGATAGTGCCATCGAAAGAGTTGGACCGTCGTTAAAATATAGGTTAATTTCTATAGAACCGCTTTCTTCAATAAAATGTTCCCACTAAAAAATAATGTGGTTAGAAGTCACAACATACGACTTTCCTGTATAGATAGTATATCCACATGGAAGTCGTCAGATTTTTTTTAATTTATTTAAATAATTTTATTATTATATAATTTCTAATTCAGTTATGTTTTATATAAAAATTTAGAATAATAGTATTTTGAAATTTATTAAGGATCACTTTTTAAATTATTCATTGAAACATGCCACCAAATACAATTGACAGAATAGAATGTCATTGTATTGCTTTGCGAATTGCTTTATTTCGCACATTCTTCTTGGCGCAGCTCGGAGATTCCTATTTTATCATCTTTTATTTTTGGCAACCGAACGTTTTTGCACCTGTATAATTCCAAAATTTTCACACTTTTATTTTTAACTGCTTCTTCAGCAGTCCATGGGCCAGAGATGTGAGTTAGAGTCGCGCTCTGCCTTGAGGCTTGCCTTGAGTAGGCTAGACAGCGGCCACTGGGGTTTAAATTTTTCACAGCGGTGTTTCCTTTCGCCCTTCTCAGGATGTCGGAGCCTGGGGCCATCGGCCGGCGCGCTCAGGTACCATGGGGTCTAGCGCCCAGTTTGCAATTGGAGCCTTGTGAATAAATGACGAGGGCGTGGCGGCGATTGACTGGCCCGGCCACATGGCGCCAGTCATTTGCCTCCACATGACCTTGGAAAAAGAAATCGCTTTGCAGTAACCGTTACCCTATTCACCCTACCGCGTAAGGCAAGTTGACCTACGGTGATCGGAAAATGAAATAACATAATTCACAACTCAGAACAAGTGAGGTTGTTTCATTTGAACAAGCTTTGAGTGCACATATGTGGCTTTCTACCACCCGACAAATCGACGCGATATCCGTTTTAAAATATAATACATTAGACTAAAAAAGTTTCTTGGCTTAACGGCTTTAACGACTTTTGATCTGTATGATCTAAAGAACAACGTACTAAAATTTCAGACAATTTGACCGAAACCTTATTTCCATAAGATTTGTGCGGGGTTCTTTAAGAAAAAAACAACAACGAAAGTTTCCATTTTGACTGAAAAATGCAAACATTGATAATGTTACTCCGTTTATTCTGATTCCGTATCGAGTGCGTCACTTTTACTGATCGTATCGAGTGCGTTACTGGTTACGACACATTTGACGTCATGGGAGGGCAAATCTTCAAGGAAAATTTAATATTTGCTATAAACGTGTTGCTTTAGAGAACAGCAACTTTTCAATAGTCTCGGAAAGTAGAGAACTGTTGTGTGTATACTATTATGTCATATTACAGTATTACCTTTTTTGTCAAAATAATTAATTTATCTTAGTGTTTCACAAGAGTATTGTATTTGTTGTTCTTGAACAGTGTGGTATAACTTTTAGTAAAACCTTTTTATGTGTTTCTTATTCTATTATCTTTCTTATGTGATCTTATTCCATTATGGAGTTGCAGCAATGCATAGAATAAAATACTTTGAACGTCAGGTAAGAAAGAGTGTTGTGCAATTTAATCGATGACATAAACAAAATTAACAGTCATCGCTTTCTGGACCAAGTTCTCGCAGGGGAGCATATGCAACCCGCAATGGTTCGAAGTATAACGGGCGACAGATAACATTGTTTTGAAAGCCTTCCAAAAAGATTACTATTCACTCAACATGTAGGTATTTGTTGTATTAAGAGTTTTGTCTGTAATAAAATAATTTCTCGTGAGACACAGCTTAGGCGTCAAGACCAAAACTGCTTGTCCACACAATCGAGTTTGAAAAATTAGTGTATTACTTCACATTATATTTCATTTAATCAACAATACGTTCTTTTGTTTAGAATACGTGAATTTCTTTCATATAGTGATGTTGAGGAAATATATTATCGGAAAACTGTGGATCTGGATACATGAGAAAGAACTTGCACATTATTTGTCAATGTGTACGTCACTTTATAATTCCATTTATGACTGAAAAATAAAATTTCCTCGCAAATATTTGCATTCATTTGCTTGTGAACATTCGGGATGTTACTGAATTGGAAAGCATATAGATAATTATGATAGAAATGCATTCGAGAAACAAATTTATCACTGTTTGCTTTTGAATTTGATGAAATATTCCCTGACAAGAGGTGACAGTTGCATTTTTCTTAACGTTTTATTGACATTTTTAATTCTACGTTTTATACGTTTATTTTACACATTTCAGTAGGTAATGTAGCACGTGAACTTTCGAATGCAAATGTCAAGCGTGATTGAGCGATCATTCAAATATTAAGCTTCTATATTTAATCACTAAATATTCATATTGGTCACGTTCGGCTTTCAAAAGCTGTTGACTAATTAAAATCACCACTGTGAAATGGTGCACTTCTACGTTTTAACGCGCTTTTTCAATAACATAAATATATATGGGGCTCAGAGAAAAACAAACCTGTGACACTTTGTGGAAAATAATTTAAAGGCATAATTGAACACTAGAAACTGAGTTAAATTAGAGAAAAAATATTCCAAGAACTACCTACTACGTGTGATGACCTCTGGTGAGAGAAAATTAAACTGCTTTTAAAATATATTTTTTGTTTGAGGAAAGGTAGTCTAAGTAGACGTATTTCTTGTGTTTTTTTTATGCATGAGCATGCATTATTATTCAGACAATGAATGAAAATGATATTAATAATACATGTAATAATAATGTAATAAAGGATGACGTAAGTGATAGTAAGGTGGTCAAGTAGAGAGCAATTAAATGAATCAGACGAGAGAAAATATTTTCTTTCACAATTCACGACACGCAGGTCCAAATGTACAGCTGCAGGGTGTGACATGATTACTGAATACAGTAGTGATGGTCAACGTGAATGAAAATTAATCAAAAATGTAGTACAAATAAAGAGTTAACAAAGTTATGATTATTTATCAGTTAAGTTGTCAATAGTTTTCACTGTGAAAAATTGGGCGTTATCTTGGAGAATAACTTAAAATACAGAGTTAAAAACAAATAGATATTATGCAACCTTATTAATAAAGTATATAAATTATAAAGCAAAGTGTATTTTCTATATCTGTAAATCATCATTTATTATTATGACTTAAACATTGTGTTGTCTTTTAGAGGAACTTATAATTCTGAGGTGCGCGTCTATAGAAGCAACAAGTTCTATACCTAAACATCCTCTTCTATCTCATTCTATTATTTAATTATAATTTAGGGAAGTGCATTGGTTGCAGTAGTCACATTGGTTGTAGAATATCAGTTCGTAATGTATACTACATTTTCTCTTACCCTCTACAGAGCAAAGAAGTTTTAGTCTAAAAATACTTTTTAAATCAGAAAATAATTGCAAAGTTATAGTTACGATAAAATATATCCAAGACAATATCTAAGATTTTGTGCTACAAGCTCGACCTTTATCGCATTATTTGTAACGGTCAAGCAAAGTCATTCAACATCGTGAACCTGCAAAAGTGTTCCCAGTCAGGAATTTTATTTCCGTGAACAGATTCAAATGCAGATCCTCCGAGTCAACAGACCCCGTTACATCCCCGTTACACCACGCAGTCGCCCGGGCATGCGCGCTTTCGCCAATGCTTAAAAACTAAAGATCTCTCTCATTGTTTCTGACTTCTATTTTCAAAACTCCAGAGAGTTCAACAAAAGTGAGATCTGCAACATTTTTTAAAGTTTTGATCAACCCGTGGAAAAATAGAGGAACTTTTGGGACTTTGTTTTATAAATTTCATTAACTTTGAGCAGAAACTATGGGAAAACTTTTTTAAAACAAGTACATGATCTTATTTACAGACCTGCTTCATAGAACAGTTTACATTTGAGACAAAAATCTCTGTTATTAATATCGTACGTTTGAAATTTAATTATTTTAAATTTAGAAAATAGAGTTCGTTGAAAATGGGACAAGAATCCCCTTTTATACTGTTCTTTGATACGCACGAGAAGTACATTTAAAGAGAAAATTCGAAGACATTTTTGGAATAATTGTTTATAGGTACCAACATTTCACGCAAAATTAATAGAAAACTATTCACATGTTCGAAAAGCGGTACAAAATCTTATTTCAAGATATGTGTTTGAACAACATATTTTATTAAAAATCTCTCCTCAATATTAAAGTTGTAAGAAGACGACGAAAATATGAAAACTTTTTCAATTTTTTGCAAATTCTGAGATTTCAACGAAAATTAGGCCTGCAGCGTTCTTTTAAGCACCGTCTACGCCATCTTAGGCGTAAGTTCAATCAAAAAATTTGAAACCAGTTTGGGAAAATTTTGAAAATGTTGAAGTTTTATGTAAAGTACCGCAAAAATCAACATATCCGTTTCAAACTCGTAGGACCTCGAGTTTGTTAAGAGCAATTGGGGAATATCACTTTTGGAAAAAATCGACTGAACGGTTTAGACGCTATCGTTGACCACGCACAGACAGATAGACTTTTTGCCGTCAATCGATTTTACTTACTCGCGTTACTTCATGGGAAGAGAAAGTATTCTAATCATGTAGCGGAATTTGGCGACATTCCGGCAGAAAAAAAATCTTATTGCCAGACTTCGAACGAAAAAGTGAATAAATCTTGTTTTGGAATCAAGAACCGACAAATCGTCAATTTTGATTACGCGTGTTACAGAAAGTAATTTACTACATATAGGTACTAGAGTTATCCAAGTTTTCGTTAATAGAGCCCAATAAAATGAGTTTTTTTACGAAATCTCAACGATTTTTGCCGTACGATTACGAAACTTTCTCTTAATAACTTACGTGGTAAGGTGTGAAAGTAAGAACGGCTTGTGATGAATCTTCATAATAAAGTTAATCAATGTTTTGTCACAATAATCTTTAGATTGAATAATCTCAGAAAGTGAAAAGTACCACTAGCCTCGTTTTCCTCTTTAGCCCTTATTAAGACAAACTCGATCAAGGTGACACTGAAATAGGTAGAAGGCGTGGCAGGTTCAATAGAATATGGAGCAGAACAGAATAGAAATTTGAAGGTGAGATGAGTGCAGGGAATGGAAAACGCACAAGGGTATATCCGAGATCTGCATGTTATTGCAAATGCTCTATAGCCGCGTCGTCAATACTGCGCAGAACAAAAGATTGGTCGAATCCGTTAGACAACTGGTGTCATAACTCTAACATTATATGTAATTTCTGTATACTTAGAATACGACGTATAGATAAGATAAATATATACCATAATATCTATTGTATAACTTCTCATCAATTTGTAATTGCTAGGGAAAACCCAAAACTAGCTCACTGACATTTGTTTCCAAACTACCATCAAAAATACAGCAATAAGAATGTATTCCACGAGCAAGAAAAAAAGAAATCATTTGGTCAGGCATAATTAAGAATAATTTACTATAATGAGAAACAACTCTGTACAGAAAAGAGTTGACAAGTCGGATATGAAGTAGTAAAACGTAAAGAAGGAATTTGATGAAGGATAAAGCAGATAGGAGGGTGCAGGAGAGCGCCGAAGGGCACAGGGAGACACGCGAGAGCGCCGGCGGGTAAAACACAAAAGGGCTCCAAAGGGCCTGTAAGAATGCGGGAGCCCAGGGAGATAGAGGAAGGTGGAGGAGGACACATGATTGCACAGAGACGCCGCGAGAGGGGGTCGCAGGGCCCAAGATGTCGAAGGTCTCAGGTTGGTCTACGGCTGTGCAAGAATGCATAGGAAGGCGGAGCGCCGACTTGAGCGGTGGGTGATGGGCAGTGAAGGGGGTGCAGTTACCGGGAGAGGTGGCTGAGGGCATCAACTAATGTCACTACAGTGCCTCTGACCGGGATGTCCTTGGTTCGAATCTCTATAGTGGCAGGATTTTTGATCCTCGGTAGATAGCTCGATTTCTGTCGCTGTCTGGAGGAGAACTCTAGCGGCCGGCTGTTCTGATCGGTAGTTTGCCGTGGTTTCTTCGACCAACACCATGTGAATGCCGCAGCAGTAGCCTAACAAACGGGCCACGGTCCGCGCGAGATTTTTCTTCCCTCTCCCTTATCCTATTCTCACCGATTACTTACACACACTTTCACTACCATGCACTGCACTACCACATACTAGGAGACCGGCTGGGAACTTAGATCTTGACCCGGCTGGGGAGGCGCGGTGCCTCGCTGGTGGGAGACACTTGCTTGGGGAAACCCCGCTAACCCACGGTAGGTCGACGCCGGATCTCAATATCTTGCGCGGGAGGATCACCGCCACCTACCGAGGAAAAACATGCAATACACTTACGAAACTAACAACAATAGTAGTTGACGCTCCCGTAATCATGAATCAATCAATCAAAGCGGGCGCAGATGAGTGAAGAGAACTCTAGAATGAGCCAGAGAGCGACGAAAGACAAAAAGAAAACGCAGAAAGCTTGAGGGGAAAGAGTGATGCAGGAGAATGAAGGAGGTTACAAAAGTACTTATGAGAATAGTCAAACTTTTGGGCGAGGATGAGAGGGAACTTTTGGGCAGGAGGACGCAGGCAGCTTTAGAAGGGGATGGAGGTTGTAGAAGGACCCAGAAGGAGAAAGCTGGACAAAGGAGGCACAGGGAGGGAGCGTGTAAGCTCGCGGTGGCTCTAGGCCATAGCGCTGACTCAGCCACGCGGTCGCGCAGCGTCCTGCCTGATGGGTGGGCGGGAGGGGCGGCGGCGGGCAGAAGGGGGGGGAGGGAGGTGGGCGAGCGGGCAAGTGGACGGGCGAGTGGGTGAGTAGGCGCGCCAGCGGGCGCGTAGGTCTGCGGGCGGGTAGATCGCGGGGCGGGGGGGGTTGGGTGGCGGGTGGGAAGTGGGGGGCGATCGGGCGGGCGATCTAGCGGGCGGGGCGGGTGGGCGGCGGGCGGGCGGGCGGGGGGGGGGGAGCGGACGCGACAACGGCGCGAACGCGACCTAACGGGATCTTGGGCTTCGGGCTTCAGCTCGACTTCATCCGCGAGTAGTCTCCCCGCGTGCGCCCTCTCCCTCCACTCCACCCACCCCCCGCCCTGCTGCCCCCGCCCGGCCCCTCCCTGCCCCGCCCCTCCCCGCCCGCCAGCGCGCGTCCTCCGCCGAATCCAAGACGGCCGTCTGGGGCCGCGGCCAGCGCCTCGCCCACGCCGCCGCTGCGCCAGGGGTGGCCACCTCCAGCGGCAGGGCTGCCAAGGCCTCGCGCTTCTTCGCGATTTTCCTCAAAGAATCGCAGCGGCTGTTTTCTACGCAGCTTCTGAGCAGGTGTCTAAATTAGAGAATGCGTTTGGTTCGTTGTTAGTGGCGTGCATACATTCTTAGAATGCAAATCGATTAAAAATTTTGTTCTTTTAGTATTTGTATTGAAATCTTGAATGTTGTCATACGTTTGAAAAAGTAATAAAGTATTATCGTGTTAAGAGAGATAAATCGTAAATAATGTTCTTACTAAAATAGACTGGAAAACAGGATACATTTCGTAAAATACAGAAACTGTTTTGAAAGAGAGTTAACTTTTGTGAGAATTACCTCGCTAAGCAATACTATGAAATTATGATAAGGTGGTCTTGGTTCTGTAACAATATAACCCACGTCAACCAGAACAAGCCTCTCAATATTGTTACATTTCAATATCTTGATCATTTTGATGAAAGTTATTTTCTTACTGTATTGCCTTATTGATATTTATGAAGTGTCTGGGGCAGAAACAAGATAGCATACAGACTAAAATCGAGTTATTGACGTTTACAAATACTGAAAATAAACTTACTTTAAACTATATTTTACTTCTTATAAGTTCACAAAAATACTTGTTATGTTAGAAATTTCAAAACATGGAAGGGAAAAGCATGTGGTTGTTTTAAATGCAGGCTTCTTTATGCCATTCGCAAGTTCTGATAGCTTGATAGCTCTGATTGCTTTCCATGCCGGCGGCTTTGGGTACGCCTGGAAGAGAGTACACAGTCGTGCTGCCTTTCTACGTGTAACTAATGTTTCTGTGTAGTATATCTTACATGATTAGCCCAGCTGAGGTCGCTTCTATTACGCCCATATATTTACAACAGGGACTTTATTTGCCACAGGGACTTTATTTCTACCCAATATGAAGTTTAGTGTTTCGTGTGTTCGCGCCTTTGAAAAACTAATTATTTTGCTTTTATCTGGATTAATTTTTATTCCGTTTACCTGGGACCATTTCATCAATTCGTCAGCATCTTAATGCAACTGATTGTCGGATTTGTCTAATTTTTTGATACTGAATGCAGTCGTCCGTGAAAAGCCTGATTGTTAGTCAAATTTCGGTACTAATATCATTAACACACATAAGAACTAGTGGTGCTACAGAATGGCACAGACTTTCTCGTAGTAAAGTTTTCTAAATTCTTTGGTGGACTAGCATTACGATCTTGCCCCATCGTCTGACCAGCCACCATCTATCGTCGCACATACTACATTTTCTTGGCATTTTTTCAATGCTTCTGTTTTCTAATAGTAGAACCGAAATATTATTTTAAGGATATTAAAGAAGAGTAAAACCTCGTTCTAAATAGCAATTTTCATTGAAAATTTTAGAGCCATTTTTCAGAAAATAGCGTTTAAGCGTTACTGTAAATGTGAAATTTGAAACGTTTTCACAAGAATCTATTGAATTTCCAAAAAAAAAAACATTTTCATTCACAAAGACAAAAATGTATATAAATAGCTGGACATGTGCTTATTATCGGCGTGAGAGATATTTAAAAAATTACATTTGTGTAAAAAAAAAAATACACCGAAACGAACTTTATGTCTATTAAACAGTGCTATTAGCACTTTTCGTTGGAAGAGTTTGAAGAAAAAATTTGGAGCAATTTTTGAGAAAATGCAACTTGAGCGTTTCTCGAAATGCGTAAAGTTGAGCTCACTTTCACAGAAAACTGTTGAGTTTTCGAGGAACTTTATCTGACATTATTTACTACACATATACTCATAAAGGCAGTAATGTCAACAAAGTGCCTCTAATGAAAATATTAACGACCTGAGATATAAGTCAAAACTTTTTTGTAATTTTTGGAAAGAAGAAAAAGAATAGGGCAATATGACGTTTATGCCATCTTGTAGGGTACATTTAGCAATTTCCCTTACAAAAGTTTAGATAAAGAATTTGGAGCGATTTCCGAGAAAATCTTGTTTTAGTTATTTTTTAAAATTGCACATATTGCACGCAATATTGCTCGAAAACTACTAAAATTCTCAAAAAATGTACATGGACTGAAAGAACTGATTATGCACAATAAATTTCATTTAAAGGAAAAATCTCTGTCTTTAATTTTATAGTTGAAGGAAGACGCGGAAAATATTCACTTTTCAAATTTTCGAAAATTTAGAGTTAACCGAGAAAATAGGACCTACGCCACCTTTATAAGTGCATTTTACTCTATTCTTACAAGAAATTTTAAGAAAAGATTTGAAGCCGTTTTTGAGAAAATTTTGAATATGTCCGGAGGGCTTCACGTAAGGTACCCCCAAATTTCAAAGAATGTTTTTCAAAATTTTAAAGCTTCGACTCGAGCCAGGTAGACATGGGTTTCTTCAATTTTCAAAAGATATTATGCATGGTTTAGGCGTTAGTGGTGTTCACAGACGGACGATTAAAAAAACACTTTTCGGTACCAGGCGGCCCCAAAGCGTGTATTTCCGTTGAAATTTCGAAATCGATTTTCCGCAGCATTACATAACTTTCTCGAAACTATGTATGTTACTCTGTATACGTAGTACGTATACGAGAAAGTAAAAGGGAGCGGCCCTGAGACACTTTTCTCAGGGACGCCGGACGTCACATAAATCTCGTTGAATATAGTCATAAATTCGAACTCGCTGGGTCCGACTGCGGAGAAATTTCTTAACCCAGATGACTTAAGGTATAAGACTGTCGAGATAGAAAGTATATGAACGTGGAAAGAGATGGTACTGTTGTAGCATTTTATAAGAGTGAGAGGATATTATATAGTCAAAAATGCTTCAATTTGTCTTTGGAATAGCGTTGGTCATTGTCATAGGATGTGCGTTTTGCTGCATGTGCCATCAGTAAACGATTCTGTCAGTGGTAACTGGATGTGAAATATCTTATTAGTATCTATCGAAAAGACAGTGTGAGAACAGACTTCGGAAACCCCTGCATCTAACGAGAGTTGCCTTGAAAGAGCTGTGATTATTTCAGTTGAAGTTTCAGCTAATAAAAAAGATGAGTATTAATTTAAATATGTATTGTTGTATCTATAGTTTTTGAAATTTGTAAATCTGTTGCTTCTGTTTTGAATTGACTTGAATCGTTTATTTTAATGTTTGTATAACAGACCTCATTAAACAGTTTTTAATTAGTTTGCTTATGTTTTATTCTAGTTGATTTAGAGCTCCCTAATTTGAATTTTACTGTTTTAGAATTTTGTTTATTTCAGTTTTTAAATATCTGATCTTCTCATGCTTTGGCAAAAACGTCTAAGATTGCGCTTGCTTTTAATTAACTTTAATATTCTAAAGGAAAAGTACTTTTAAAACTGTTTTTTTTATTCTGAATGGCAAAGTTCATTACGAGTAGAATTTTGTACTATCTCAATGAGTGTTCATACATGATAGTTTAAATATTTTTCTGAAATATAAGATTTACATTCTTTTTTTAAATTATGGCCATTTCACGCGGCGAACCTAAGTATCTACGGAATGTTTATTGTTCGGTTACATATTTGTTGTTTTGACTACTAAGATGATATAAGCGTCAAATTCAGATACAACTATTTGTTAAATTGGTTGGTTGTAGTCTTTTACTATTATTACGTCTAAAACATCTGGAACTATATTGCAATTGGAAAAGTAATGGTTTGGTTTCGTAGTGCAACGCTTTGTATATCATTAACATAAGCAAATATCAGTAGATTGTTAACCTTGTGAGGTCGCAGAATTGCATCCCCACAAAGCAAACATTGATATGTGAACGCGCGTGACGAAAAGCTTTTTTCTCCACCGCTTGGCGCGACGCGTACCTTGCCTGTCTTTTATCGCGCCCAAATCAGCCGCGCTCCGCCCGGCGCGGCGGAACGGGGAGGTCTGGAGGGGCGGCGCAGTGGAGCGGTGTGGCGGGGTGGCATGGCGGGAAGGCGTGGAGGGACGACTGGTGGGAGGCGGGCGGCTGGTGGGGAGGCGGGGCGGGGCATGGGGGAGGCGGGCGACTGGTGGGGAGGCGGGGCGACTGGTGGGGAGGCGGGGCGACTGGTGGGGAGGCGGGGCGACTGGTGGGGAGGCGGGGCGACTGGTGGGGAGGCGGGGCGACTGGTGGGGAGGCGGGGCGACTGGTGGGGAGGCGGGGCGGGGGGGGGCGACGGCGGGGCGGGGTGGGGCAGTTTGGCGGGGCGTGGTGTGACGGTGCGGCGTGGGGACGTGACGGGAGGGTCGAGGCGGCGTGGCGGGGCTTGTCCTAATGACGCTCGTCTGCGTTGCGCGCAGTGGCCGCCGGCCGGGCCCTCTGGGAGCTCTAAGGTGGGCTGGCCGCTAGCACCCGTCGTAAAACGGCTACGGGGCCCGCGTACCCGTGCCCGCAGGTGGCCATGCCGCACCAGCCAGCACCACAACACGGACGAGGGATATCATTAGGAAACAACTGACCGTAAAACTCTACATTAGCGCCCGTTTAAAAGTGGGAGTGGAAGTTTCGATAAACGCGCGCCAAGCTCTAAACGCCCCGCATGCGAAAGGGCGCTGGTGAAAGCTCGTATATTCTCGACGTGAGGGGTTGGTTAGAACAAGGCAAAGGATACAGAGTCCATCAGAGCTTCTGTCAACGCATGATGTCGGTCAAGACTGTCTCTTATTTAGTATTTTCGGTGTAAACAAGAATGAAGGTGCTTGGCGACTTGACAAGTGTAAGTAAGAATTGACAAGTGTGACTAATGTACCGTTCAAGACAAGGAGTACAGAAAACTGAAGTATTGTATTGAAAGTAAGAAAATCGATTGAAAATCTCTAAAAATAATTTTTAACATGGGAAATTTGTTTTCTTGTATACTGCAATATTATAAAAACACAGCAAAAGTAAATTTTGTTACATGATGTAATATGCATTCATTTCGGTTTTACCATATTAATAGTATGCAAATAGATCTAGATGCAAATAAAAGTATAATCATATGAAGAAATATACTTTTAATTTAAATTACATATTCCCTTTTATTATTTAAACTATCATACAAATTGTAGCATTACTATTTTATACACTTACTTTTCCTTAAATATGATAGATTTTTTCGATACGCTCGTGGTCTATATTCGCGGTCTTTTAGGCATTTTATTATTCCAAATGATCATCAATCAACAGTCGCTATTCATAATAGAGAACTTCTTTGAGCTCACCAAAGGGACTGACTGGGTAAGAAAACGAGTTGTGCTTTCGCCGATTTGTCACGTGAAAGTCGAATAAGAAACAGCAAAAAGAACCACGGCTTGCACGCAACTGTCGTTTGCGCGTTTGTGTCCGCACCAAAGCTCTGATGGCACTTACGTTGAATATGAGTTCTCCCTACATCACTGAAGTATTCCCAGAAACTAAAGAAGAAGATATGATTCTGCTAAAATAATATAATAATATAATTATTATTTTATCCAACTTGAAGAGTATAAGGATTAAACAGAAAAAAGAAGTTAGAGATTGAGTAATTGTGAGGGTAGAAGAAATGAAAGAATAACAAAAAATAGAACACAGGTAAAATATTGCTTAAGAAAAAAGGCTGTGAAAAAGAAAGAGGTGAAAGGGGTGGGTTAATGGGGAGGAATGGATGGAAATCAGCAATTATCTGGCCATGTAAGTCGATTGTTGGTTGGTTGGTTGGTGGTTGGTGATTCCGAGCGCGTCAACCACTCAGGTCATTAGTCCCATAAGTGCAGTGCATGTTTTTTCATCGGAAGGCGATCATCTCCCGCTGAATGGCGAGATCCGGCGCCGACTTACTGTCGGTTAGCGGGGTTCCCTCAACCAGGTATCTCCCACCAGAGAGAGTGTCTGGGGAGTACCGCCCCAGACCCGACAAGCTCTAAGCAGCCGATCGGTCTCTCGGCATGTATAAGTGTAGTGCATGTTAGTGTATGTTTGTTTAAAAGGTGAAGATAGAACAGGGAAGAGGAAGGAAACATCGCACGCGGTCCGTGGCCCGTTTGTTAAGGCACTGCTCCAGTATTCGCCTGGTGTTGATCGCAAAAAACACGAAAAACTACCGATCAGAGCAACCGGCCTCTAGAATTGTTCTCCAGACAGCGACTGAACTTGATCTGGCTGACAAGCTAGGGTCGAAAATCTTGCCACTGTCAGGACTTAAACCTAGGACCTCCCGATGCAGTGCAGTGTCAGTTGCACTGAGCCATCTCTCCCGGTCGATTGTTCGTTATAGTTCGTGATTCATGTGGATTGGTGAGATTTAACATTGTTGACGAAGGTAAATAGCGGTGGATAATGTAAACGTTGAAAGATATATGTTAAAAGTTATAGTGGAAATTATAGTGTTGATAATTTATGATTGTATTTGAAAATATTGGTAATGGTAGATGGTGGTGTATTGTTTTGTCTCTTGTAATAATAATAATAATAATAATAATAATAATAATAATGGTCGCATTTACTACTCGGAGTAGACTACACATAAAGAATAAATGTATTTTCATTGTGATTTTTCTGATCTCGAAAGCTAATGTGATATAAAGAGAGCCTTTGCATCGAATTTATTCAAAAGATGTAAAAGGTCAATAATCTTAATTTTGAAAAAAGTCGGAAGTTATCTCTTACACTCGAATTCCTCAATTATAAACAAATTGCAAAAATGGAGGGGAGATTTTACATTTATATTTTTAAGCTTTTGTAAGCATGTGTTGATGATGGCGGATGTTTGCTTGTGGTTTATGGTTGGTGTTGAAGGCTGTTACTAATTGCCGATGAAATTGGCTTGGTAGTGGTCGTCAGAAGGAGAACACCACATAAATACAAGTAAAACAAAAAATGTAAAGAAAGTGATGTAGTGAGGTGGATCTCATTTTCGCTGGCAGTGCTGTCTTCCGGCAGCGACACGGGCAGATGGAGTCGGCCGTGTGCCCGCAGGGGGAGTTAGCTGATGGCTTTGGCTGGCGCGGAGCGAGGCGGGGAGAAGCAAGGCGTGGCGAAGAGAGGCGGGGAGGGGGGGGAAAAGGGGGGGGGGGGGGAAAGGTGGGGTGGAGAGGGGCGGTGCGAGGGCGGGCGGTGCGGAGCGCCCCTCCGAGGACTTGTTCGGTTGCCCCGCCGCTGATCCTCGCGCCGGCGTCGCAGGGGAGCCGCAGGATGCCCGCGGATAATGTTCACGTCCCACCTAAGACCCCTCGCTCTTCCCACTTCTTTGCTCGGAGGGATCGCGGAAGACCGCTGCGGGACTTAACCTTCCCGCGACGGGGGCTCGCGGGTGGCTAAAGCCCCAAATGAGAACAGGTCCCTTGCGCACTCTTTATTTGCTTCGCCTTCGGGTATTCTTTCCTTACACCTCTAATTACTCACCGCTTCGTCAACGAACGAGCAGATATGGGCAGTTATGAATTAGTAAAAGAAACTTGCTAAAAGAAAGTGAGGAGCTCAAACTGAGACTAAAAGATAAAAAATATTTTATACTCTTGCAGATGTATCAAATTTAAAGATGCAGTGTCAACTCTCGCCAGGAAAAAGTATAGACTTTTTTCTTAAAATTCATCAAAAAGTCCAAGTTTCTTATCATTAATTAAAAAAACTCTTTTCAATAATGATGTTTCTCTTAAAAAATCCTCATTATTGTTTTCTCTTCATAATAACTTCGAGTCAAAGAAATTCCCTTCTTATCTTTCTGCAACAACATCGACATAGGATTGATAACCTGCCGATGTTTATCGCATGAAAGCAAGGTATTTAATGTTCTATATTATGAAAAGCTCGGAGAAAATTTGTATCTGCTGTCACTTCAAATGTAAATTTGACTCGTAGCATTGCTGCATTGAGTTTTTAATTAATTATGCAATTACTAAATGGACCTGCTGCATGCAGAACCTGCTGCATGAAAAACCAGTCTCTTAATATTCACTGAGTTCTGATTTGAAGTAAACACATTTCATTTACCCATTCCTAATAATTATATCAGTAATATATCCCTTCCTATGAGATTTTAGACAATAATCGCAGGTGATGGTAGAAAGCCATTGATAACGGTAGATAATGGTTGATAGTGCTAGATAAAGGTCAATAGTGATAGTGGTAGATAAGCGCAGATATTAGTAGATAATAGATGATAAAAGTAAAAATAGATACATAATTGTACAGTCTTAGATAATGGGCGTATTGAGGCATATTTTGACATCTTTTATAACGTATTTAGGTTTTGTTACACGAGTAGGTTTTGTAAAATGATTCCTAATCGTACAAGTCTCTAACACATTACAGGTGCACGTGCATACCATGCCACTTGCCCCAGATCGCTTTCGTCTTTCCGCCTGAGTGCGAGTGGGCTGTGGCCATGAAACTTCTCCCAGCGCCAACTCGCTTGGCGCGGGAGGAAGTGCACAGTTCCCCGAAAGTTCTACCCGGCGCGAAATACCACTACCCGGGAGAGGATTCGAGGAAAACCAAAGCCCAAATTCCAAGAACGCTCCATTCGAACGCGGAGATTCCAGGCAATTACGCAGGTGGCGTTTGCTGGTGTCGCTGCATAAATTTCAGAGAATAGCATTTAACGACTGGCAACAGGAGATGAATTTTCTAATATATTTTTCTGACTAACAGATGAACGTATCCTATGACAATAAAATGGTCACATACGGGAACCTTTTTCCTAACGAAATTGTGGTTAATACATTCTAATACTTTTTTGCATTCAATTCTGATCTAAAATTATTATATAATAAGCAGTGCTTGTCATGAACATTATAAATCATCAGAGAACTTTTTATCAATGAACTCACCTATAGAGATGTTTTAACGCAAGTAACTTAAAATGAATTATTTTAGGTTATATCGATCTAAGAAAGTCTGGTACGATGCCAAATAAAAAGTAGAGAAAGCAAAGAAAACATCGGCACGTGAATAAGGCGTTGTCTTGTTTTGAATTCCATAAGTTCTGTAACTATTCCCTAGGTAGGAAGAAATCATTAACATCTTTAAGGAATCATCACATTATCAAACATCCTAACATGTTTATATCATCTAATCTGTAACAATGCCGAAACAATGGAAGTGTCATCTCCTTAGGTGTATTCCTCTCGTTCTGTTGAATTATTTTTTATTGTTTTCTTAATAGGATTATCCTCCATTGGTAATTGCGAAACGCCATTAGAAGTGCTCGTAAATACAAGACAATATTGAGACCCTAATTCCTCTTTTTTGGAAAAACAAAGTTACAAATGTTTCATGGAATGTAAAAGTCTAAATGTGATTTACGACATCGTGCAGGAAAAAGTATTTTCAATTACCTAACTAGCAACTTACAATTTCAGAATTCAAATCATTAGAAGAAATACTTTGGTAACCTTTGATATAGTGGTATTCTCAGCAAAACGAGACGTGTGACTAGGCTTGAGACGATTTGCAAAAATGTCTTTAGTTTTACACCGGCTGAGTTCAGTTCACAGCCCGCATTGCAGCTATCTCTGCAGTGATTCGAACAGGGAAGTCCTAAGTTCCGAGTCCTGACTGTGACTTTTTCGATACTAGCTGAAGAGCTAGGTCGAATTCAGGAGGTGTCTGAAGATGAAGTTTAGCGGCCGGCTACTCTGATCGGCAGTTTTCCAATGTCGGAGCAGTACCCTAACACACGAGCCACGCAACGCTCGTCATCTTTCCTTCCCCTGTCCTCTCTCCTCACAAACACACAGTTACACGCACTACACTAATACACATATGGGCATACGGGAAGCAAAAGCTTGCCCCGGCTAGGGAGATGCCCCGCTAGAAGGTAATACCTGGAGGGGGAATACCCTGCAAGCTGACGTGTAGGCCTGCGACAGATCTCACCATCCAGTAGGAACGAAATCACCGCCCCCTCCCGAGATATAAAATTTGCTTCACAAACGAAGTGACCATAGTAGTCGACTGTCGGAAAACATCAGTAAATCAATTAATCTGTAGTTTTACAAAACCACAACTTATTGTTTTAATAATATTTTGTCAGTTCACATTAATCTATTGATGGATCAGTTTAAATACATTCATTCTGCTGCCAAGTGGAATAAAACATATCAACAATGCATTGTTTGTGTAGTTGTCTTTCCAGTTACAATCACAACGTTTGTTGTCGGGAGTTTTCCATTTTCTTCCAAGCAGGGACTTAAAAAGGAAACTTTTCGAGTCCACGAACATGTTAAACACATTCGTCGAGCGTGATTTCACTTGTTCTAGACAATGTCTTCCTCTGAAATGCTTCCCGGAACATTCGTTTAAAACCTAAAATCCCCGACCTATACGTCATTTGAAGCACACACGACACGAACCTACCGCATTGGAGAGAAAGAGAGGTGAAAAACATTCAACGAATCGCATCGGCGGTGGAGCGTTCAATCGGAACCTGTCGCCCCCTTGAGGAGGGCCCGTTCGTGTCCGCCCCGTCCCTCCATTCAGCTTGCGCGCAAGTTCAACGGCCCGCGCGGGGGCCGGCGGCCCATCGCCCGTCATCGAGCGCGCGCGACCGAAAAATCAATAGGCGCGGGTGTTTATGTGCGTGGCGCGACCCTGCCATGACCCCGCAAAAACGCTCCAAAACACTTTAGATGCATTTAGCTGATTGGGGTGGTCGCGGACACCGCGCCACGCGCGGTCGCCGGGCCTCCCTCCCTCACCGCGTCAAGGAGGGGGCGAGAGGCCCATGGCAGCCTTGGGGCAAAGCATGCATGGTACGACGGGGGTGCAGGGTGGACGGGAAACGATGAAGAGGGATAGAAGGAAAATAGCGAGAGAGAGTGACAAGGAATGATGGAAGACGAAGGGAAACTGGTCGTTGGTGGGTGAAGAATGGTGGGTTTGGAGGTAGATGGGAGTGAGGGTCGAGGATACAGGATGGAAGACGAGGATTGCGTGTGAAAGACAGGTTTAGGACGGGGAGGACGAAGTTTGGAAAGTAGAAGGGTGTAGGTAGGGAAGTGAAGGTACGAAGGTGAAAGACCGAAGGTGAAAGTTTGAAGAAGAAGGTTTGAAGGACGACGTTTGATGGAGGACGTTTGAAGGAGGAGGTTTGAAGGAGAAATGTGGTGAATGGAAGGTGGAAGGAAATAGTTATCGAATGATTGATACCGGTGTGGGAAGCAGTGAATTGGTGAGTTGTCTCTGATAAGGAGGCAGTATTACAGTGCAACAAGTATCAGGTAGACAGAGATTGACGGCAAATGCTGCTAACAGGTAGAAAGAGACTAGCAGCAGTTATCTGATAGCAATAAATGAAATAGACTAGGGGTACTGGGTTTAGGTTGTTCTGAAATTAGAGTTAATTATCAGGAGCAGGTATGGGTAGCGAGTGAATGGCTGCAGGTACAGGCGCCGTGTGGCGGTTTCCGTTGAGTGGGGACGTGTAGTGTGCTAACGTGATGTTAACACCATTTGTCATTTTAACGCTTCTTCACAAATTACAATGGTGACGATGGCAGCGTTAGACCGCAGCCATAGAGTGCTTTGGGCAGGAGCCCCGCCGTAGCGATGGCAGTGAAAGCAAAGGCAAGGTGAAGAGAAGGGGTAATAGCGGGTGTGGCCCCGTGTGACGACCTTTCCGTCTGGGCTTCGAACCCGCGTGGTGCCAATGACCGAGAGGTAGACCACCGCTGGCTCTATGAATCGCGTGCACGCCATTTACATTCTGCTTATTCTACATTACCTCTTCTGGGGAATCATTACCATCTCTAGAGTTCTTTTCTACTCTATTATAAATATTCTTTACCCATTGAATATATGAGGTGGAATCGCCTCTAAAAAGATGTGTGCCATTTTTCAGAGATCAACTAGATAGAAAGACATTGAATGCTAAATAATACTAAGTGTAGTGCAATACCTCTGCAAAAATGGGGAAAATATAATGATTTAAAAAATTAAAAGCGGGATTTTTATGTAAATTTAATTTTACGTAAAAATATTTAATATCTTAGATGTAATACTTATTTAATTTATAAAAAAAAAAATTATTTATCATATATTATTAATTTTTATAGCGATTATGTCATGTTTTATTTGATTACATGGATCTTAATTACCTTTCAGCTATTTTTAAGTATATTTTGTTCATTTAGTATTCTAGACAGTAGTATTTTGAAAACTTTTATATTAACATTATTATTTTATTTATTTAATAGGTAATTATTACATACAAATTACAAAACTTGATGCTAGGTAGCTAGACCAAAGGCCTTTAAGCCATTTCAATACCTACATTATACCGCGTTCTAACCTTTCGTATTCTGGTATTCACCCCAAATGGTCTCTCCATCGCATCAATGCCGCGGAAAAGAGGCCATAAGGTACGGCTGAGGAAAAAAACCCCTAAAAGGTGAAAAACGTGCCGTCAGAAACCGAGTACAATCTAACCGATTTTTGTTTTTATACTATTTATTTATTTGGCGCGGGCGTCAGGCATTCTCCTTCCAGTGTTTGGCCTCCTGAGCATCTGAAAACAAACAGCACCACAGAAGATTGTCCGCACCAACGCCTCTGCCCTTACATTTCCGATTCCCACTTCCTTTCGCCCCCTAATGTGCTTATTACTTTAACCGTTTCCTTTTATTTTATTTTTATTTTATTTTACTTTATTTTAATTTATTTAATTTATTTTAAGTTAGTTTATTTTTATTGACTCATTTATGTACTTATACTTTTTTTTTTTTTTTTTTTTATTTAAGATATTTACTATTCTTACTTTTTTAGATTTTTATTACCTAAAATGCTGTTTTCCCACTCCCTAATTTCAGTTTCCCTAATGGTCCGAACCTTTCCCTAGAAATGTTCCTAATTCTTTCATGAATTTAGATCTCTTATCACCTAAAATGTTTTGGGTGAGCATTACGTTCCTATTTTGGACATAGTAATTTCCCATTCCCATCCATTTTCCTCTCCATGTTTAGGTCGCACAGCAAATTAAAAGGATGTGGATCCAGTCTTCCCTATCACCGCAAGACACACAGACACCATTACCATTAGAGTCCTTTAATCTTCGTTGCATCCACCCCCCATCCTGAACCAAGCGTATACCCCTCGTGCGTCCTTTCGAAGTGTTTGTACGTAACGCTCGCAATCCCATAACGGACTGGCCTGAATTTGCGCAACTAGCGAACGTTTTTCGGCCGTAGCTGCCAGGATCTCTTTCCTTTTAATATTCGCAAGTCTATCGGAAGTAAGCCGTTCTATCTCACGTGTTCCCCTATCTCCCACCAACGCAGGAGAAACGTCTCCCAGATCACCGCCATCTTTCGAGAAAAGACATACACTACACTTACGGGACTAATTATCGAAGCAATTGACGCGCCCGGAAACGCGAAAAAATCAATCAATCAATCAATCAATGTAGCCGACGGCTGCTTCGATTTATAGTTTTCAATAGTTTCTCCGATCAATATCAGGTGAACTCGGAGCAATTCGTTAAGAATTGGGCCACGGACCGCGCGTAACATTTCCTTCCTGTTTTTTGTTCTATTCCCTCCCCTTACAGACACTCTCTCTCTCTCTCTCTCTCTCTCTCTCTCTCACACACACACACACACACGTGTAGTGACGTTCACTACATGCACGACACTACCATACATGTCAGAATCATCCAGAAATTTTGAGCATCTTCCGACTGGGGTTGAGTTTCGATGAGGGGAGATACCTGAAGGATAAATACCCCGCAAGCCGACGTGCAGTTTGGTGCCAGATCTCCCCATCCAGCTGGGAAGCAATAATCCAATCTCCTGGGATAGAACATTCACTACAATAACGTCTAATGACGGGTCAAATGACCATAGGAGTTGACGTGCCCGGAAACACCAATCACTCAATCTTTTAAGCAAACTGTATTACTCGCAAAAGTACTTTCATAATTTTGAAAGCTTATTTTGAATGTAATACACTAACCACATGAGTCCCTGAACATAATTTGTCAATTAGGCGTGGAACGGAAAAAAATAATGTATAGTTTGCAACAATAAGTCTACATGAAATTCAGAGAGACAGATTAAACCGGTTTATTCTAGTCATATTGAAGTGATAGAATGACAATGAATTTTGAAAACACTATTTTAAATAAAATTCGTCGTAAGAGAAAATCAATAGCACAGTGGAGTGGAAGGTATGGAGAACGGTTCAGGCCACGTAGCCCAAAGGGGCTCAAAAGCTCGGGATGTGCGGCGCTAACCAACGTTATGCAACCCCACACACACGTCACATAACGAACGTTCAGTGAGCTTCTGTGCGAATCTTATCACTCGCAATATATACTAGCTAAAGATGAATAGATGAAGTTACAAAACGAGAGCATAAGCTAAGCGTCACGTAACTTGCAATGCGTTTTACGTCATATGTGTTGCCATAGCAAGGGGAACTCAAGCAAAACGAGCAGACACAATGTTTACCTTAAAATAATTAGAGAGGAGACTTTTGTTGGCAGAGCATTTCAGTTATACACAGTTATACAGTGTAAATGTAAGTATACATTTGCAAAGACAGCCAAACCAATATGTGTGTAATCCAGAGTTGTGTGAATAAGTTAATGATGCTATGTATGGAAAAAAATAAAACGCCTATCTTCAGATTAATCATACACAATGAATTGGAATATAAATGAAAGTCATTCTCTGTTTTTAATGTTTTAAAAAGATAATTATAGAAACCAAAGGACTTGAAAGAAGGAATGCTGCAACACCAAGAAGACCAAAAAGGAAACTTATCTAAAACTAATAGAGAAAATAGCCATTACATTTCTCATCGACAACCGAACATTTATTTATCGTATATGATTACGTTAAACGATTTTGATGCAGTATCAACAATCAGCATTCTGGATGACAAATGTTCCATAGCACAGCCAGTACCCACGATTTTCAAAAGGGTTTTGTAAATCTGTATGTGCTTCAATTTGTGTAGAAACTTCCTGATTTCAACACATTTAGTTTTTATGAACACGTATGTATACACATGAAAAAAGGAACGCTGTGGGGAGGAGGATCATCAAAGAGTGCTTGGACCATAACGTTTTGTTTCCTTTTTTCTTTTTTTATGGAAAAATCTTTTTTCGGATATGTGAAACGTGGGTTAGCACTATGTTATTCGGACCCCGTCATTTGATTTTAGAGACTTAAATAATGAGGGGAGTTATAACTTTGTTTTTAAATGTGAACATTTGAAAGGCGCGAGAATAACGTGCTGAGCAGCAAACAATGGAGAAGAGCACGGTGAACTACAAAATACCATTCAGAAAATTTAAAAAGACTTTTTAAAAGAGCTATCAATGTTACAAATTTCATCGAAGTGTCACAAAATAATTAATTTTGTACTATTAAATTCATTATTGTCGTGTTAACTTCCAGATGAATGCTGTTTTTGACAAAATGCTCATTTTCATTACTTATATCACAAAGGGAACCATGCCGCTCACTCTCACTCAGTCTCTTCGAATTCTTTCCTATCACGCCTTTTATTGTAGTTTCCTCTCCGTTACTTGTATTTCAACCATTTGTAGTTTAATAATTACCCAGGATACAGCATAATATGACAAATATGTACTGCTTTATACAAATGATATGTACTGCCTTACAGTTGGTTGGGCGACTCTTGATGAAGTAATTAGATAGCTCTTCTTCCCGGGACCTGGGGACCGGAGTTTAAATCCCGGCCGATCCAATGCGGAATTTGTGGTGGACACAGCGGGTTCGCGGCAGGTTTTCTGAGGGTAGTCCTTTTCTTTGTTTACCATTCCACCGTCATTTCATCGTTCAAAGCATATCATCATCACCGTCACCTATTTATCTAAACCATTCATCCCAGGTATGGCCGAAAACACAAAGAACCTATCATAATACGTACTTTTTGCACAGAGTACAGTATAGTAATCGAGAGCAATCATTCGACCACTCTATACCAAATCTGAACATCTGCGCATGTGCAACTCGAACACCGGATGCGCAGAGGTTCGAGATTGCTGTCAATTGCTGCAAGAAGTCCCTAATACGGAAGATGTATAGGCAAAATATGTAAAACTAGAAAGGCAAAATACTGGAGTGTATGACTCTCTCACGTGGAGAATGTAATTGCAGATTGTTCGTTGTATAAGAATGTTTAAGACGATCTGGCAATATAATATTGTGATAACTTACGCAAATATATTGGCATGCAACATCTTAAGATAGGAGATTTTAATATTTGGCAAAGTTATTCAATACGCGCAGAAAAGTTGGTGGTTGGTGCAGTGATAATGTGACCCCGCGAACACAGTATCGAAACCGAGGTTGCCGTGAGCAATATGAGAGGGCCAGGAGAAGGGCGTATGGAATTTGTAAGGCGGGGAAAACTACAGTGGAGAAATTGTTATGACGATCAACCGAGCTACTATAGCGTCGAGAGAAAAATGTAAATTAAAAAAAAATTAGACGACAAAAATGTTTGACCTATGTTCTTGAGAGCGGAAACGGAGTTCTAATCCCTCCATAAATGTTTGCAAATCATAAGCGTTCTGAAATCAAGAGCGTATTTTCAATTTTCAAACTACAAAATAATGATTATTAGAGATCAGTAGGAGAGGAATATATTTCTGTCCGATGTGAAGGAGGTAAACACGATCAATTGGCATTCTTCTTGATTATTTTCCCCCGATTTATTGTAGTCATTGTTTACTTATTTTTTCCAGCTAAGAAGCAAAGAATAATATAGGATATAATAGATTATAAGAGAGGAGAACTGATACAAATTGAACATATATTTTGGAATAAGAGGAGTGGTCTATTCTGCCTGGTATAAACGTGCAAACCTAATTTGATGTACCAAACTTTTCGGCGAAAAAATCGGAATTTGAAGCTTGAAAATACTGGTCAATACTGCACAGCTGATTATCCCAGCGATAAGTATTTCACTTATTGTTACCCAGTACCCGAATTTTCGCCTTCACAAAGGGAAACGAATCACTCACTGTGTGATTAATGGCATGACTGACGATGGGGAAGCTGGGAGAAAGAAGAACGCGGAAGAAAACTGTCACGAATCCACTAAACCTACAGCAAATTCCACGCAGCGCGACCATTTTCGAATCTAGGAATGGAGAAGTGGAAAGTTATCGTGCAGACGCCACCCCGCTCCGCCCACGCCGAGCGACGATGAAGCTCGGCGATCATGTGGAGGAGCTGCAGCGCTGCGGGGGTGGCGCAATGCCGCAGCGCGCGCGGCGGTCGCAGCGGCGGGCGGCCGGGGAGGGGTGGGCGCGGGACGGAGGGGGCGGGGCGGGCGCCGCAGGAGCCGCGAGTGGCGGGCGGGGCGGGCGCGTGGCGGAGCGGGGGTGAGCGCGGGTGTGGGAGGCGAAACGCGTCAGCGCGGGGGGCGTGGGCGGGCGGCCCGGCCGCCTGCCCGAGTGAAGCTGCTGCGCGCCGCGCTCGCCGCCGGGATGCGAGGATGCTGGCGCCGACCGCTCCAGCGAAGAAGGCTGCCGCCGCCCGTGTTTGCACGAACCGCCACTCGACAAGCAGACGACTCAGACAACCCACGTTGGGCGCCAACCTGACTCGGTACGAGATGAGGTCCCCGGGATAACGAAATGTTAAAACTTCTTTCCCTAGATTATGAAGATTTTCAGAAATAATTATTTCTATAATTCAACATCTATTAAATCCGTTATTTGTCAGTATTTTTTTTATAGTTTTCCTTTACAATTGAAATCTGACCGTTCGAGAACGTTCTTTCTTTCCAAGCACTGTCTCTTCCCTGTAGAAAAAAGGTAGTTTTGAAGCGATGCAAGTAGATCACTTTCAATACATTAAGAATAATGCAAGGAAAATTAGAAAACGGTAGATTAATATAATACATTACCAATAACACAAGGGAAATCTTAGTCAAAAACATTTATGAAATATATTCAAAATGGGAAAAAGATCAGGTTAAAGTAAACAGGATATCTCAAGTCCTGCTCGCATACCAATCCATACAGCCATTGGAGATCGGCGCTCTAAGGCACACATTCCAGTTATTAAGTGACAAGAATTTTACAGCAATATATTATGGACTTGTATGGCCGTAACCACTTCTTCTCAACAAGAAATAGTTCATTACATTTCTTCTTCGGTAGATGATGTACTAAATATTTTAATCGCGTTTGCCGCAATCACGTTAGCCGCAATGATACGGTGAAACTAGCGTCTATATTCTACGACAGATAGATCTTTCTCTATTGCCTTCCATCAGTTTTCTTTGGTCGCAGTTCTATTCAAATCGAAGGGTATATAGACTTATGGAGCTATCACCCAAAAGATAATACTTTATAATGTACTTTTGGATGCATTATCTGAATCAATGTCATTTTACGAAAAACAGATAGAAACAGGCGCTCGTGGCGCATAGCGAAGTCTCTAGCCTTTCACCACTGAGGTCCGAGTTCGATTCCCGTCGATTCTCATGTGAAATTTGTTCCAACAAAACGAGTTTGGCTGCTTCACAAGGGCTTGCCCAACCCCTGTGAAGTGTCCTAAACCGTACCCCTATCCTTATTCCTTCCCAATTCTGGCCGCTCAGTAGTGACGCAGGAGCGCGTAGCATGAGGCGCGTACGCGGAGATGCTACGATTGCTCCCCAGCCCTCAACGCCCCTTAAGGGGCTTGGAGACGCGTTGCGTAAATATGTAAACGCAACAAATTAAAAAAACTAGCACACTTCAATGAAACATTTCATTTTAATCTAGAACTCCGCAAATAATGTTTCAGAAGAAACAGGAAATCGGCATATCTGGAATTTAGAACCAAAGTACAAAAAATACAAACGTCGGAGTTGAAATAGAAGACTTTGTAATCATTGCTATATAAATTTAAAAATATGGTGCTATGAAGAAATTTAAATTTATATTGTTTGTTGTTATCAGAATTCTTACAACTCATTTTGTAACTGATGTAAAATGTAATATAATGGAGACCTCTTTTGTAGCAGTCCGAATTACACATCAAATGGAACGTTTCAGTCCGAATACGTTCAAATGGAACGTTTGGTTGACGAAGTTGTTTCGCAGCAGGTTAATAATAATAATAATAATAGTAATAATACTAGTAATATTAAAGATAATGTGTTCCTATATAACACCAATTCGTTGATGTGAAGAAAGATCTTAAGGGAAGGACAAGTAGATTGGCTCCAGGTAAAAGCAGTAGCCCGCGATTGTATGTTTAATGGAAATACAGAAATGGCGAATGTTGATGAGAAGTAGCAAAAATTGGAAGGAGAAAATATGGGAATGTGACAGTTCATAATGATACATGTAACAATGAACTACGTTATTATACAAACAAAACCTCTATATTAGTGATAAAATGGTGTGAAGTGCAGAGGAACTCTATAAGATGAGTAAGACATTTCCTTGTACAAGACAATTTCACTGTGAAGTCTGAAATACTTTACTGTGGTTGAACGTCCCCTCTGGATTACCTACAAAGATAGGAGACGCTACGTTGACCAAGTAAATGAAATGAAACCTGTGAAACACCACAGGCTATTTCATATAACATTCACAACTTCAAGTAACACACAAAAGAATTAATAATTTACAAGTTTTCAATTGGTTGTTACTGTTATAATTGTTTTTACTTTCTCGTATACGCACAAATATACGGAGTAAATTACATAGTATAAATAAAGTTATGTAATGCTGCGGAAAATCGATTTCGAGATTTCAACGGAAATACACGTTTTGGGGTCCCCTGATACTGAAAAGGGGTTTTTTCAAACCGTCTGTTCGTCCGTCCGTGAACACTACTAGCGCCTAAACCAGGATTGTCAACCTGGCGGCCTGCGGTGCCGTTTATGGCGGCCCGCGATGCCGTGTATTGTGGCCCGCGAAATGTTATTAGTCAAAAGTGAAAGTCCCTTGTTTCCATGACGGAAGAGAACACTGCGCCTAAGACACGCGCCCTATCAGAAACAGTACCCCTTAATGTAAAATTAGGTTGTTTAGATTTAAGATTTTTTCTTTCAAATTCAGAAATTCAAAATCATAATGTGTTTCTTTGCGCTACGCATGGTACGCCCTGATATCATGCATGGTTCTAATACTCACACCCCTGCCCCCGTTGCAGAGCAGCCGGGCAAACTGCCGAGATCAACATGCGGTTAAGTCCGTTGTGCATCTCCCGAGTACTGTAAATATGACATTCAACCATATTAAAAGACTTTGTTGTGGCCCTTGAGGTTTTGAAATTTGGGCCTAAACCATACGTAGGATTTGTTCAAAAATGCATATTCCCCGGTCGATCTGGCTTGAGTTTAGGCGTTGCGATTTTGAAAAATAATTCTTTATAATTTGGGGGAACTTTTCATGAAGCCCTTGGGACACTCAAAAGTTTCTCAAAACCAGCTCCAAATTTGTTCTTTAAATATTTTGAAAGAATAGTGTAAAATACACTTCTAAAGATGGCATATGTCAAATTTTCACTGTTAACTCTGAATTTTTGAAAATTGCAAAGGTTTGGATTTTTCCGTGTCTTCCTACAACTTCAAAGTTGAAGTCAAGAGAAAGTTTTGTAATCGTGCGCCAGAAGACGGTGAATTTTCGACAGAAAAACTCTTACGGCGTTAATATACACATTTTCAGCGATTTAAGAACACTTTTTAATGGCTTCAAATTAATTCAAAGGAAGTCTTTCGGAAACAAAACGTTTTTGTGGAAATGAACTTCACATTTTGCATTTGCAGTAACACTTAAAGCCATTTACTTAGAAACGGCTCCAAATTTTTCAACAAAAATTGCCATTGATGACGAAGTTTTACTCTTGTTTAACTTTAAAGTAATATTTCGGTTTGACTATTTCGAAAATTTGAAGAAAAATGCACTTCTGGCGGCGATAGATGGCAACTGGCAAGGGTATATGGCAAGTCCGAATAACTAGCTCAAACCAAAGAGAATATAAAACTAATACGAGAAAGTCTGTGTCATGCTGGATTAATACTAGTTTTAACATGTTTTCAATTCCTGTTTTCAAATTTAGTACAACCACAATAAATACTTCCAAACTTTTTATAACATATTTTTATTTTATGAAATTCTACGAAGTTTCGAAGACTATTCTGTCTTCCTCATGAGGTATAACTGAAATTATATTAATAAAATTATTTCAGAATAAGTAATTCAAAAATGATTTTCACTAAATAATATTCATTAAAGGAAGAAAGTACATAACACTAACAAAAATAAACCTATACCCAAGTCACCTATTATTACATACTTGACAATCAAATTGAATACATACAAAAAATATACAAAATAAACTAAAACATATCTCATTATGTTAAGTACGTCGTGGAGTGCAGTCCTGCCACTTTGTAACTTTGTAAATAAACTTGCATATTTGTGTTAGTGGGCTGAAAATGAACTAATAATTGTGTTACAGAGTTATGGAAAATGGAATGTGGTATCGCGTATTTGTAGATGAATATATATTTTTGAGTTCTTTGAAAAAGAAAATACACTTATGTAGTTACCACTGTCAACAAACTTTCACCTTTCCTTCTTAGCATTTATTTTCATGTAATATTTTGATATTTAAGACACAAGGTACTCGTAGTTATGTTTATAGATTTTAAAATGTTCATCGCATAATCACATCATTCTTGGTTGTGTTGCATACAGTGTAGTCTACTCTAAATAGTGTAACGAACTCCAAATAGTATACCGTTCTACAAGCAGTGTAGCGATTTCCAGGGTACTTCAAATGATGCTGCATTCTTTAAATAGAATGACTTACTCCATATAGTGTGGTGAACTCCAAATAATGTGGTCTACTCCAAATAGTCTAGCGTTTTATTTCCATTATTTTGCATTAAAACAGTAAGAAATTGAGATATTTTTGTTGAGGGAGTAAATATACATTGACAGCTTAGAAATAAATAAGATATTTTAATATTTAGAAGATTTTTTCTTGAATTTTAATAGTCAAACACCTCATGATATTGGTAGTGAATTAACTGAAGAAAGTGAGGATATCCTGAAAGTTATGAGAAAAAAATGAAAATATAGAAACTTTTATTTTATCTGTGAATACGTTAATACCTAGTAGTTTTAATTAGACTAAAGTGATTATTCAACGTACTCTTGTTAAAAAATGTTGTGTGAAAAAGAAACGGCATGGGATTTGGTTTTGGATAACATTCGCAAAGACTAGGTTCTATATATGAAAAAATATTTTGTATAATTCAGACAGCACTTTGCTTTAATGGGACGTTATGAGATAAACAAACATGAGAACGACGTGGTGTTCTATTTGAATCATCAATGTTATTGCTACCGGCAATTACCGGATATTTCGTATGTTTATTTTCGATTTTACTGAGAATAAATAATTATTCGCTAACCACTTATTTGGCAAATGCGTTAAATGAAATATTGTTGGTGACAATAAACGCGTTTGTTAACTTGACCATTAAAATATAACATTCCAAGTCTCTTTTCGCCATAAACTGATAATTAGTAAGAATTCTCAATTGTGTAGAGGAGAGTAATATTGAACTCTCTAATTTCTTGGTCACATTAATGACTGTCATCCTTAAAATTTTCCTTCGTTTTTTTGTTGACATTTTTTGGTGTTATGACAATCCATTGCATGGCCATTGTATGGGACAGTCATTTTCACTTAAGGTAAAGTTAAAGTAGAGATATTGATTATGACTAACAAATAAGATCTTAATGGCTAGTATATGGATCACAACACCACGAGGCAGTAGGAAGACACGATTTCTCGTAAAGAAAATGGATCTCCTTCCTGACGAGAACAGCATTGATAGGTAGCCAGTTGCTTTTCCTGACTAGAGGTACCTGGCAGCAGGATATCTGTGGGCTATTACAACGTCCGTTTATCGCTCTTCCAATGAAAGAGCGACAAAATCTCACGTGCTGCCTCCTCCCCCGGCCTCCCCCCATCGCGCCATCAACGCCTCGTGCACCACGTAGCAGTCGCGAGAGCAGCCACGGCACGAAGGGCGATTTCCATAAGGAAGTAGAACCGCGATTATCAGCCTAAATGAACGGAAAATGTAAATGAAATATATGAGGCGTCGATTTATCAAATTTATTGCAGGCAAAGAGACAAATTGCAGCGTTCTAGCTAACCAATCATACTATCGACTGAACTATGTACTCGACGAAATACTTTGTGAGAATACCAGTAATAATAATAATAATAATAATAATAATAATAATAATAATAATGTTGATAGATGGAAAGTTTGATACAGGTCCAGACCAAACAGGATCAATCCATAAGTAGAATATTAGGAAAGTATTGTTTACTAATTTATTTACATCTCGACGTTTCGCGCACTTAGCGTGTGCCTTTTCAAGAGCACGATAGCACTATAGAATAACGCAAATCTGTTTTCAACCAGCTATTTTTTTTGCCCGATGATATTCGAATTTAGATTCTGAGGTATTAAGAAAAACCAACAATGTTACCTCTAAACCAGCAACCGCACAACGAAACACTAACTCCACGATTTAAAAACACAAGTGAACATTTTAAATATGCTACTTTAAAAATCCAGAGATTTTCATTGACATTATTTCCAGATCTAGTTAAAAAGAATAGATTGTTTCGAGAAAAATCTCTAATTTTAGTAATGGTGTATGTCCAGTGAAACTATTTTAAGTAATTGATCTGTAAATGAAATTTTTCAAAAAGTGATGAGTTTAACAGCTTTCCTTTGGGCTTGAACGGAAAACCATGGTCCGTTGGGCTTACATACATAAAAATGCCCTGAAATAGAGCTAGACTGATGATTTCTGTAAGGAGAGCAACTGTTATTGTGGATCACATTAGTAGCATGCAGACGTACGCATACATGCCGAATTACTTCAAAAGACAATTAGGCATGCTTGGACGTAAGTGGATGTACCAAAAACGCGTAAAAACATGCAGACGTTCCTAGCTGTGTGTGCGTGCGAGGAGAAGCAGAAAGACACGCGTCAACTCGCGTAGAAGCATCTATTCATAATTGACGTGTCTGCACATGTACTGACTCAAGTACATTCATCTAGTACAAGTAGACGCATGTACACATGCTCCACGCGAATAGGCACATCTTGACTTCCATTGACGCGAGCAGGCGCATCTAGACGTGAGCAAAATCATGTAGACATCCATTGGCGAGCGTAAACACATATAAATGCAAGTCGACGCATCAGGTTGCGAGTAGACACAACTAGATGTGGTTAGACACATTTAGATGCAAGTAGACACATCTAGGTGTAAAGTGTTTCGTATAGACATGCGTTGTCGTGAGTTGTCGCATCCACGCGTGCACTGACGCAAGAACACGCATATAAATTTGAGTGGAGGTATCTAGACGTGCACTGATGCAAGAACACGTATATAAATGCGAATGCACGTATCTCGACGTGTACTGACGCATAAATGCAAGTGAACGTATCTAAACGTGCACTGACGCGAGTAAACTCTTGACTTGCGAGAATGCGCTCGGAAGGGTGCAGAAGTAGATAGAGGCGCGTATACACTCCACGAAGGCTCGAACACGTGCCTACAGGCACATAGACACACGTAGGTACGTAGCAGAGGGTGACCGAGAGGGACTCGAGGAGGCGATATTTAGGGAATGACTCCAGCACTTGCCTCCGCGGCGCATGGGGCTTTTTTCTTCTCCAGTGAAGAATTACAAAAATCCTAGAGCAGGAAAGTTTTCAATGCCTCATAAACTAACATAATCATTATTACGATAATCAAATTAAATACAAGTTCGAGCACGTAGAAAGTAATTCTCTATCGATGGTAAACGTGCGAGATGCAAGATGTTCAGTAATGCATAAACATCTACGAACGGCAAAAATAAATAATAGAAACAGAAAAACTATGAGAGTTAATTGCGTGGAAGGTCGGATAGTCACTTTAATTCTTCATAGTTTTCGAAATAATGCTCATTTCTGACAGTACTGTCACTCTGAGTTAATCCAACAAAATATTTAAAAAATGTCCCAAAATAGACAGCATTTCGATCTACGAAACGACTTGACGTATCAAGCTTATCAAAAACCTAGTTTTAAAGAGTTAGGACGCAAAGTTTTCGAGTTCTGCATGAAGATAACATGTGTTGCAGCGCGACATGTGTTGGAGGTTGCATGTGTGACTGTGTTATTTCGTAGCAGTCTACAAAATTACCATTTTTTACCAGAGAGGTAATCACATATCTAGTATTTAGTAGTAACAGAAGTATAGGATTTTCTTAACAGGGCTTCATAACGATAAACGTTTTATAGGGTATTTATTTATTCATTTATTTATTTATTTATTTTACGTCAAAAAAACAGTTAAAAACTGCGTATGACGTGCTATGGGGAAAAGTGAATTGTGTGCACATTTTCAACATTCTGTGATCCCTACACTAAGTCATATACTACTTAAATTTTGAAAGAGAAAAAAAACAACAAAACCTCCAATGTAGTAAAATCTATTTTCAAGGACAAATAAGCAATAAATTATGAAATTTGAAAGGGAGAAAAAAAAAACAAACAAAAAACTCCCATGGAATAAAATCTATTTTCAAGGATAAATAAGCAATAAATTTTGGCTCTTATTACTTCCTGCCGCGACAACATGGAAACGATAATTTGAATAATTGTATTTCCCACTGAATTCTAGAAGACGTGCACAGAAAATGAAGTTACATTTATGTCCAGGAGCAAGACAAGGGGCCATCTCAGCATTTGCTCAATGGATCAGTAAACTGGACGAAAAACCTGATCGAGATGGGGGTCATTGACCCGGAAGCTGTAGTACAATAGTTGTTACAGGTTGTTTATACTCATTTATACAGTCCAAATGGTAAATAATGCATTATGTATCATTGTTAAAATTAATGTTACTTTAAATGTTAAATTAATGTTACTCTTAATTTAATTACATACATTAATTCATAATTTATATTCATTTAATTCATAATTATATTGAATAATTTATATTCATACATTAATTAATACATTAATTTAATTAATACATTAATTTAAAACATAAGTAATGTTAAATTAAATGTTTAATTAATTAATTAATGTTAAATTAATGTTACTCGAATGCCGGAACAGTATTAGGCAAGTGCCACAGTTTATGTACCAAACTTTTATGACATGTAGAAGGGTCGAAAACATTCTCTTTTTGACAATGAACATATAGTGGGAAATTTATGATGTACGGGTGTTAAACATGTAATTATTGCTCCTGAATGATGGGCAATCCCGTATGATGCTTGGCAGGTTAATGAATTCTCCACCGGGAGATGTGGCTCAGGGCATCAACTGATGTCACTGCAGTGCCTCTGACCGGGAGATCCTAGGTTCCTGTCCTCAGTGTGGCAGGATTTTCGACCCTTAGCTAGGTCCAAATCAGTCGCTGTCTGGAGGATAATTGCAGTGGTCGGCTGCTCTGATTGGTAGTTTTCCGTGGTTTCTCTGATCAATACAAGACGAATGCCGGAACAGTAGCCTAACAAACGGAAACACACAGCGTGTGATTTTTCCTTCCTCTCCCTTATCCTATCCTCAACCCTTACATACACACACTAACATTTACATGCAATACTCTACCACGAATGCCGGGAGACGGGTCAGGAGCTTAGAGTTTCGAGTAGTCCCGATTGGGGTGGTTCGCCGCTAATGAGAGATACCTGGTTGGAGTAAACCCGTTTTCGGACGGTAGATCACCATCTAGTGGGGAACGACCGCCGCCACTTCACGACGAAATCACATGCACTACACTAACCGGACTAATGAGGTTAGCCATTGAGGCGCCCGGAATCATCAATGAATCAATGAAATCTCCCTTAGAACGTGTCATGAGAACACGTGCATAAGGAGTTGCTATCATTCAGGACCAAATATTACATGTGTAACACTGTTACGTGAAATCTCCCACTGTATGTTCATTGCCAAAAAAATGCCCCCCCTTATACATCTATAAAAATTGTAACCTTTATTCTGAAACACTATATATAGATGGGATGTAAAAGGTAAGTTAACGCATACAATTGAAATTCAAATTATTAATAGAGAACGAAATAGCAAAAAATACGTATTATCGAGTTATATCAAGTTTCGTAACATTCATGAAATGTTGCTGGACCCGAGTTAGTATTGATTCTTTTTATCGTCTCTTCCAATATTCGGTTGAGCCGTTCGCCAACCTGGTCTCTGGATACGCTAGCTGGCCTGTGTCGGATACGGGTGCGAGATAGCGCCTGAGAGGAGAGCTAAGACGTCGGTGTGAATGGGAAGAAGGCGAGAAGAAAACGGAGGCAGCCTTGCCTCGTGGTGGCAGTGCGAACGTGAGACGCGGAAGGATGGGAAAGAGAAGAACGCGAGGTGAAGGGTGGAGGTGCAAGCGAGGCCGGGAGTGAAGGGATGTGATTGAGGGGGCGGGGCCGGACACGAGAACTAGTGGATGGTGGAGTGCGTTGTGTGGTTCATAATTAGTGGAAGAGACTCTGGGGACGGGAGAGTGGGGAAGGGTTGAGCTACTGAGCTTGAATTTTGGTTGGGACTTGTACCTCCCAGATAATGCGCGAGAGGGTATCTATGTGGAGAAGATATTTGGAGCAAGATCCATTATACTACTTACATGGAAAAATGAAATGGTCAGTGGTGCTACAAGTTAAGAGGTTGAAGGTAAAGATTGGATATATTTCTTTGTTTAGTAATTTGTGAATGAAAGAAAATTACTGAGAACTTTTTCAGAGAAGCTTACCAATTTTTTTCGTTCTGTTACAGCAAAAAACATTTTGCACTAAACAAGAACAGGCAAGTAAGAGGCAAGTTGTGGAATTTTTATATCTTCAAGCCCACTACTTAAAATGTTGGCAGTTCAATATGTGCTTTCTAATGTGCAACTATAAAAGGAGAGATACATTTGTATTACATTTGTAGCTTCTCACTAGTTATGAGTTGAAAATGAAGTCCACGAAGTCAGAAAATAGGGATTCATGCTGACGGCACGAACATTTAATCCAGCACTTTGATGGCAGTGAAAGTTTAAATATCAACCAGTGATGGCTTTTATTGTAGATCGCGCAATACTAAACAAGATCTCTGATCTAGATCTGTTTCTAACAAGGAGTTATTGTTTTCGCTATTTTATTCCTAGTTTGTTTCTGTTAACGAACGCGAACGTTCTTGCTGTAAATAATATATATTTTACAAATAAATTACAATTAGAAATTTGAGAATGCAAATATGTGAAACAACTGATTTAGTAATATGTAAAACGAAGATTTATCGGTTATTTTGGATCTAGTAGCAATATTTAGTGTGACCATCAAATAAATTTATTAATAAACTCAAACAAAACTGATAAAGCAAATGACTCTTAAAAATATTAATATTGTACAATGATGAGGTAACTTTATTTCACTACATCCTAAGTTCGTTTAATGTAAAAAATGAAAAATATTTACAGACAATTATTTTTAAAATGTTTATATTCTTATTATAGAAACATCGTCCCACTTTTAGCACGAGGACTAGAAAGGGAACTTTTAGCACGCTGTGCATGCTCTAAAAGTGATCGCTTGTTTCTTGAGGATGTTTAAAAAGAATATTAAAGTAAAGAATCAAACACCTAGTGAAATTATAGTCATATATTTTTCTTAGTACTGAATCTAGACGCACGATTTTGCACATTACATTCTGTTGCAGAATATCTGTTATATATAGGTAAGGTTGCAATGCTGTTATGGTGGCATATCCACTTGCTTTCAGAAATTCTTTTTCAGTGAACTTTTTCGAAGTTCACTTTGACTTCAAAATACTATGTACACTTTGTATAATGATCTTCGCAAAGAATCAGCGTATTATATTACTCAATTCACAAAGCATTTATCATGCAAAGTGTGACTAGCATTAGTGCACATGATTACAATCGTTCTTTCATAGCGTGTACTTGCTACCGCAAGTTTATTTTGAGGCTCATACAAACGGCCTGTGTTGTTGCAGTGTTTCGAACGCTCAATTGGGCACTAAATATTCGCAGCGGTAGCGTTACAGCATGGACAGCAGCCCGTTGTAAACGTTCCAAGGCAGGCGGAAGGACGCAAACGCCGGACGAACAGCAAAATATCGTTATTAAATGATTCGTGTTTGCGGATATGAGCTTATCGGGGCGGCGCTAGGGGAGGGGTTCGTGAGCAGGCACGTTGGCCGGCGGCGCCACGCGAGGCCGGGCCTCGGTCAAGCCCCCGGGCCGCCCACGCTGGCGAACGACCAGGCCGCGCGACGACAGGCACGGCAGGGAGCGGTGGTTGTGGTGACGGAGGCGGCGGAGGAGGAAGTGAGGTGGGAGACATGACGGTGAGGTGGAAGAGAAGCCGAGGAGGAGGCGACGAAGGAGGCGACGGAGGAGGCGACGGAGGAGGCGACGGAGAAGGCGACGGAGGAGGCGACGGAAGAGGCAACGGCGGAGGTGAAGGAGGAGGTGACGAATGAGGAGGCGACGAAGGGGCGACGGAGGAGGCGACGGGGGGCGACGGAGGTGGCGACGGAGGAGGCGACGGAGGAGGCGACGGAGGGGGCGACAGAGAGGCGACGGTGGAGGCGAGGGAGGAGGCGACGGAGGGGCGACGGTGGGGGCGACGGAGGAGGCGACGGAGGGGGAGACGGAGGGGACGAAGGAGGAGGCGACGGAGGAGGCCAAGGAAGAGGCGACGGAGAAGGCGACGGAGGGGGCGACGGTGGGGGCGACGGGGAGGCGACGGAGGAGGCGACGGAGGAGGCGACGGGGGGGCGACGGAGGGGAGGAGGCGACGGAGGAGGAGACGGGGGGGCGAAGGAGGAGGCGACGGAGGAGGTGACGGAAGAGGCGACGGAGGAGGCGACGGAGGAGGCGACGGAGGTGGCGACGGAGGCCAATCCGAACTCGTGTGAATTTAAGAGAGGAGTCGGTCCGCAGGTGATTTGAGACATCTATGGTGAGCATAAATACGGAATTGATGGGAGGAGTCAACGGAAGGATAGCAACGGTCGGCGATCAAACTTTGTTGGGTGGAGAAGATCAGAGGAAAAGGGAAAAGGAAAATTTGTAGTCTGTGGAATGTCAGAGGCGGTTACGACATGGATATGGTAGAGTGAGAGATAAAGGAAAATTGAGAGGATACAGACATGAAGGGGACACTCTTAGAAGGGAAGTAAGTAACGCAGATAATCCATTGAGAAAAAAGACACAAAAGAAAAGGAGAAATGTAGCTGAAGAATGTGGGTCTTTAAAGGTCACCAAAAGGGAATGTGAGTAGACAAAGAGACGAGTACACGGCATGAGTGGAGGAAACTTCCACTGAGCGATTAGCAAGGCGGCGAGGAAATGCGTGCCGCCGGGAAGTTATGGCAGAGGAAGTTCACAGAGAAGAGCAGACGGGATGGACAGCTGGCAGGTCAAAGCCTTGGAACAAGCAGTGGCGGACGGGCCGGGGCCCTGAGGTAGGGCATGCACGAGAACGAGATGGGCTGTCGGGTGAGGCGGGCGGGGCCGACCAATATGCAAGAGAGAAGAAAATTGCCGGAAGTAGGCGGTTGTACTCAGCACGCAACAGGAAGTCCAACGTCAGGTAGAGAAACTTGAGCGTTTAAAGAGAAGGAAGAAAGCTGGACAAAAAAGCCTCACGAAAACATTCTTTGCGGCCTTGCCCTTGATTTACTTTTGTAAACATTACATTGCGATGTGACTGGAGAATAATCTTATTCCAATTATCTTTATGAAGGAATCATTCGATTTTCAAGGGGATTAATGCAATAGTACATGCCCCCGTGTGTTTCTCGTATTTATTTTGACAATGTACTCGTAAAATTAAGGGAGAAACACTAGCTCACATGTTGTTCGATTCATCAGTGTTCTTCAGTCCAACTATACAATACAAATACATTCGAAATATTCTTCTCTCAAATAAAAAGACAACAGATGAAGTCACTTCGGTAAATGATCTGACATGACATAAACAACAATCTTCGACATTGATCCAGCAACGAAAACTACATAAATGTGAAGCAAAACCTATTTGCTTAAATGTATTTCACATCAGATCCATAACCGTTTATACGAATTTCTGCTTTATATTTCAGTTACAATTACAAACCAACGAAGAAACAAAAAAATTCCATTTGTACAGTTTAATTCTAAAAGATTAATTGTAACAAGAAGAAACAAGAACTGTATTTCTGGATCAATGAACCCTATTTCGTAGTTGTTTTTCCTCTCGTTTACCTCGATCAATTGAACAAATCCGATTTTCCGAAATCCGCAAGGGCCGATTACTTTGTTTCTGGACCATAACTATAACTTCACTATGCGCACGCTTTGTTTAGCTCTCTTGTCGGTAGTTGCGGGTTAGGAAGGAACAAGAGTTGTTATATTGGTCAGCAGTTCTATGTAATCAAATATGTAGTTGATTTTCGATGTAAATACTGTTTCTATTGTTCGGGAGCCAACATTCATGGTTTTCAAATGATACCAACCACTCTTGCTGGTACCTTTATTCAATTGAACTACGTGTAGTAAAATTGGGGGGTAGCAATCCTGCAGGTTAAAAAATGGGCGCAGATTATAAATCACCTTATATTTACATATAGATTTTTAGTGTTTTCCATGGTAAATAAATAAAAGAAGTAAAAATGATTCCGGTGAGTTCAAATTCATACAATTTGAAGCCTCAGAAAAGGTTTTCGACCAGAACTCGCCATGTGATTCGAACAGGTTAAGAGACACTTCTATATTATTTCCAAGTAGGGTTCACTATATAGGAGAGTGCGGGTAGTGTAGACAGTTTCAGAGTGAAACGAAAACACCATAGGCTTGTGTTTGAGAGCGAACCCGTCAGAGTTGGTAGTGTGTCATGGCTATCAGCTGAGAATCAGCCAGTGAAAACTGGCTATAAGGCATGCGTTCCGAGTCTATAGACGGAGTATGCAAATAGCTATCAAGTGGGAACGATTGTATTTCAGAGTATTTTTTCTTTTGAACATTTTAAGTCTGATCAATCAGTAACCAACCTGTGAAAAAACTTGTAATATTTTTTCCGTATTACAGAAGTGTAAGGGACGTAATTGAATTTATAAACCGAATGTCAAAGACATATCAGTAGTCACATATTTCTGTTTTCATTAGTTACAAACTGTAAACATCTAGTATCTGATACTCGGTACTATACCAACATTTCTATTATCACTCTTAATTGTGGTAAAGAAATTGGTATACATAGTTTTTGTCCAAAGTAGACAAAACCAATTATGATTGAAAACCGATACGTTTGGACGTAAACACGTGCAGATAAAAGCTGTCTATTTTACTAATTAATAATCAGATATCGTCGCTTCTCTGGAAAACTGTTGTTAATAAAAAACGTGAAAATTGAGATTTTTGGGTAAATTGGTAAAAAATTAACTTTTTCTGCAAAAAAAATCATTTCTGGCGTTATTGTAACTGCTGTCGGCAGACACATTGCTATTTCATGAGCGGGGAGAAATAATGTCGCCCAAAAATTCAGTTTTAGAAAACCCATTTTAACAAATTAGAAAACCAAACAATTTTTATATAACTTCTATGGCAATATTATTTCTCGGCGCTTATTCAGAATAAAATGAAGTCGTAGAAAATGTAAATTGTCTTCTGTACACAACAGTATTCGGGAGAAGCCACGATATGTGATTCTTAGATTTTGGATGAACTCCCTCTCATACGACACATTAAGTTTATCGTCTTTTGTCTACAAGTAAATGCATTAATAAATAAATAAGAAAAAAATCTTCAAACCGTGGACTATATACCTCTACTTCTTTCTAGGTAAGAAAAAGTGGAGGAGAAAACTCCTTTTAGGGGTTTCCTATCGAAGATTCATCACCCATATTGCACATTGCACATTGTTGAGACATTGTCCAACAGCTTTTACAAAGTGAAAATGCAAAGTCTTTTTGTCATGAACGTTACTGTTATTAATTATGACTTCTTTACTTAAAATTTACTGAATTTTCAAAATGATAAACTCGTTTTCGGGAGGATTGATAAATTAAAATTTGTGAGCAAATGTTTTTTGCTAATCTTTTGTGAAAAGTACGGACGTGAGTTAACAGAAAATCTAGTGTGACAAGAAATAATAAACCCAGTATCTCTTCATAATGAAGTAGTTCGTCTTTATCACGAAGAGAATATTTCATAAATTTGTAATAGAAACTCATTCGGCAGTTACGATTTCAATTTCTTAAGCTAATCAAAAAATTAGAAACTATGGCATAGAAATATGTTTCTATGCCATGTTTCTAATTTATGAAACCCATAAATATATTTAGTGAACTGCAAAAATTCGTAGTAGCTTACAACTTTTCCTAAACAATGACACATCACGCCATCAATTGATATTAAATATTTTGCGATCATGGTTTCTTGGTCTTGAATGAGGATAAAGGAAGGATAACGAAGCAGACTTGATTATTGCTCTCATTCAATTAAAGAAACCTCAATAGAAGCAGAGATGGGGGACGTTATTTTTAATTTAACGACGCCATCCAAAAGCCGTCTCAAGGCGCAATTTCTGTAAGAGTAGAGCTACACAAATCAAATGCACGGTCAATTAGGAGTCATCCCTTAACTATACCACGAAAGGCGGTTAAAGAATGGGATAATTGAGTTTCGTAAGAGGCTTCGCAACTTTGTTCACCAGCGTACTCAATTACACAGATGGCGTAGAAATTGTTCGGAAATTATTATTTCTCCACTGACTTCTTTCCTTTGACATTAAGATTGAAGAGAATTACCGAAGGAGGAGGTGCAGTGTCATGAATCAACCCTCCAGATTTCAAAACATCTGTAGAAGTTCCATTTATACTGGATGATTTGAATGAAATGGGTCCAAAAACTCAGTGGGTGGAACCTGAAAGGAATATACCCAAAATATATTGTAAAATACGTTCGCAATCATTTGTTTAAATAAAAAATATCCATTTCACTAATTTTGACGATACGCATGAATTGACGGAAAATTAAGCAGGCTCTGGCTATGCGAGAGGTTGATTGGTTATATCGTAATTCCGGGCGCGTCAACTGCTATTGTCATTAGGACCGCACGTGTAGTGCATGATTTGTCACAGGAGGAGGCGGTGTTCTTCGCCAGCTGGATGGCGAGATCCGGCGCTGACCTACACGTCGGCTTGAAGGATTTTCTCCCTTGTGAGATGTAGTTTGTTAGAGACCCAGAAACACTGGGAAAATACAAAAAAATGAAACAGTATCAATTATTACAGAAAAATTCAAATATTTGATTATACTAACCCGCAATTTATCATAGCTGATCTCAAAAATATCTTATCATAATGCGTCGCCGTTTCCGATGGCGTCATGCGACGAGGAAGAAAAAATCTTCAGTATTCACGTGCGTCTTTCAGGGCAGCCAAATTTTGTTGTTCCAGGAACCTATTTTTGACACAGTTGGCTATAGACATTTTTCTACTGCAGAACTCTCGTTATCTATATTTCTATTTTGTAGAATTCTCACAAAATATTATCTTTACTCCCTTGTTTTAAGAGCAGAGTTTGGCCCCTGGAATTTATTGAGGCGGCAGCCACGAACAAAAGCAACACGCTCTGGGAGATGTAAGAACAGATAACAAAAGTTGTCTCAAAGCCCAAAGGATGAGCAATGAGATATCGAAGTGAAAATGACCAAATTTCCTAGAAAGGCGTTAGAATTTTACGGTGGGCATACTGCTCCCTGAACGTATCTCATTGCACTTCTAAAGAAGTAGACGTAGTATAAAAGTGGTATCATGTCTATTCTAGAAAAAATCGTAAAAGGAATAAAACTGCATGCTTGACACAGTTTTCGGTTTATTGTCACAGAATATTGCTCAGGGTACAATAAGATGCTTTAAAGCCTTTTGATCAAACAGTGTTCTAAGATAAGTAAAGAATTGAAAGAGTGTATTCAAGGAAGTATCTATCAGCACATGGTAGAAACCAAAATATTGTATATTTTCGTGGCACTATTCATGAAGTTGTTCTGTATTTACAACTATTTTGAATATAACAAAAAAGAATGTAATCGGAACCTTCCTCCATCATCGTACCTAATAATGAGATTACATGAACCGTGGTTTTATCTACTCAGTGGGCCAAGAGACAGGAGATATTGTTTCCATTGTAACAAAAATCGTAAACGAAATAAAACTGAATGATTGGCTGAGACACGTGATATTTGGAATAAACACTGTTACGTAGAACTGTTTACGTTATGAAACAGGTTAAAGTTTTCGAAGCGGAAGAACCCGCAACAGATGCCTATGAGAGGAACATTCTCTCCGGGAGACACCCAATTTGCCAAACCGCAGGCGGTCTCGACGTCGTCCTCGAGAAGGTCGCGAGAAAGGCGCTGACGCTGGCGCGGTCGGGGCGGGGCGGGGCGGGGCGGGGCGGGGGGGGGGGGGGGGGGGGCGGGGCGGGGGCGGGAAGGCGTGGAGATGCGCCTTGGGCTGACAGCTGCTCGGCGGGGCAGCACTAACCCATCTCCTCGTCGCCGTGAGAAGCCCAGACGCCAGCTGCGATTGAAATGTTTGATAGTGCGATGGGCAGGGACGGCCGACGGGGGCGGCTGCCGAGGAGGCAAGGGCGGAGAGGGGGCGAGCAAGATGACGTGAGCGAGAGGAGGGACGGCGACTGAAGTGGGGTGGCGGGGACGGAAAGAGGAGAGAAGTAGGAACGGGAGCGGGGCGGGGAAAGAAGGTAGCCGCGGACGGTGGAGCAGGAGCGGGGCTGGGGTGTGGAGCGAGGGGGGCAGGTGTGTGGCGTCGCGGCCCCGCCGCCTGCCGCCAAGGAGCCTGGGGGCGTGGCGCGGGGCGAGGCCGAGACACAGAGGCCGCCCGCGCGTGCCCGCGCCTCCGCCATCAGCGGAATGGAAACGCGAGCTATCGATTCCCAGCCAGTGCCGACTCCCTGCCCCCTCCCCCAGCCCCGCGCCCGCCGCGTGCCGCCGTCTTCCTCATCTCCTCCCGCACTCAGGCGGAGACGCGATATGGAGCGCGCGCCTTCTCGGCGACCCTTCATTGCGTGTTTCGAATCTGAGGTTATTATTGGGTACTGCTTCGATATATCGCAAGCCGATTCTCGTTTATGGGAAATCTCGTTGGAACGGCCGTTTTCGACGGTAGCGAGGATGACGGAGAGACATTTGTGACAGTCTCCGAATGCAGCAGTGAGAAAGCTACTATTTGTGAGGGTTGTAGTGGTGATGGGGCAACAACGATTGCGGTGCGTATTGGAAGGATATTGAGCAAGTCCGAAGAACTACCTCGACGAATGCACGGGACTCTAGAAACGACAAAAATGAACAAACAGCAGTGTGAGTGTGGAAGTTGTGGCGAGTATAAAAAAGACGAATATAAAGATGATGTCGAACGCTGAGTACTAAAGTTGAAGCATAATAAACGGCTGAGAGGCCCAAGAGCATAATGGTGTGGTGACATGCAGAGGGACCGGAATATTTTGGTAGAGTTCGTGAGAGAGGTAAATTTAAAGCATGCGGTGGGGAAAAGTCTTAATTCGCAGGATATTGATGAAAGTCCGTTTAGACATGAACATCCATTTTACACCTAGTGTCAAAGTCCGTAGATCTGACACAGAAACTAAAAGTATCTATCGCAGGCAGGATGACGCTTCATCTGCATGCACCACTAATATAAGGAATTCTAAAAGAAAAGTAAGTGGCAAAAAACAACTGAGACAGCTAGAGTGAATTGTATTTTGCACTATATTGCGCAATTTTGCACACAGCAAACTTGTGTTTTGAAAGCTAGAAACTATAATTCTGAGACCATCGCAATGATAACAGAATATTCAGGAACATGTCAGCAATTTGGATGACTTGACTAGAACGGAAAAGAAAATTAAAGGGGGATGAATAAAAAAAGGAAAAAAAACCATTGAGCGAAGGGCTAAGTAAATAGGGATGTTGGCTAAATACAGGAACAAAATAATAATAAATAAATTAAGCTTCTCAATCACACTGTTCTTGTATATCTTTACTAATCATTAGTATTAAAGAATGTAGATGTATTACAAACGAATAATGCACCTTTCCTTGGTAATAATTTTCTATTAGAATTAGGAATAATTTGTAAAAGAGACAAATGACCAGAACACGAAAATAAGAACCATTTACAAAAAGTCATTAAGTCTTCAGCAACGTTTCTTCTTCATCGTCAAAAGAACATCAACTTCCTAATAATATAAATGGAAGAGGCTTACGTAAAGGAACTATAGTGGCTATTCAGATTGACATTGAAGACTCTAACATAGCCGTCCAAATATAGCCAGCTATATCGGTTGAATGAGCAATTATTTTATGGTCTATTTGAATATTAATGAAGCAATTTAAAACGTTCAAAATAGAGTAAATCATCGACTTCCCATTACATTGACCATTTACTTCAGTTTCAGCTTGATCTTTGCACTTCATTTTCCTAATATAAATCATTGTGTAATTCGTCAAAATGGTCCCTTGACTGTATTGATGCAAAAATGACAGTTAATGGAAAATACTACCTGTACGTTTTTTAACTGAAAGTCTACAGACGTGTGAATATGGGATTCGAGTCCTTGAGTTGAATTTTTACTACACGTAAAAAAGTCTCCGCACGATGAGAAAGAATTCCAGTATGAACTCTCTAATTTGTCGTCTGGATGGTTTTCTGCGATCAGTTCGAATAGCACAATGAACTATCTTCATTGTACTTTACCATTTCATTCAACACACCAGGATAATTTTTCCTTCTTTTATTGAAAATTCATGTCCAATGCTTATGTTTGATGGATCACCTATCCTCAAAATCCCATCATCAATAATCGGTGGAGGCTCTGTCAGTACTGCGAAAACGCACATCACTTTCCACATTTCTAACGGGAGGAAGAGTTAGAATGAAAACAAAAGCAAATATAGGGGTAAACGTTTTCGTAAATACGCTTTATTTAAATGGAGGTTATATTTTTATCCTAATTATATTATCATAATTTTATTATAATTCAATAGATGAAACTAGCAAACAAGAATTTGTAAACTTGCAAATGTGAGGAAGGGGTATTTCATCTTTTTTGTGAAGTTGGTTTGGGGAGTGAAGTTACAGCAGCTAGGCTTGTTTATTATTCCCAGACTATATTGCGAAATTTTCAAGAAAATTTCAAGAATTGCAAGTTGCAGAATTTGTAAAAAGTTTCATTCAATGGACTATTTATATTTGCCGGAAACGCAGTAACGGTATTCGATTACTATTTGATTTCGTTTACATATACAATTTGCGGATAAAAGTGAATTTAGCCCCGAATTTTCCACATAACATTAAATTGTCTCTTGACTTGCATGCAGTATTAACGTTTTGTTCTGCTTGTCCCCAAATCAAAAACTTTACGTAAAAATAAATGAAAGGGAAACTTGGTTTATACAAGAATGTAAAAGGACAAAATGTAGCATTTAAAATAATGGAAAGGAAAAAAATAGAATGCAACTTTTAATAAGGGTCACACATCATCTGAGGAATTAGAGTTGAGAAGTATCACCTAAACATTCCAAATCCTAGGGGATGCGTGAATGAAAACGAGGTCTCAGTGTAGTAGCCTTCTTTAGTCCGGATAAGATCTTCCCCGGCATTCTGAGATTCAGGACACAGCGTCTCTTTTGTAAAATTAATGATGAGGTTTACGTGCTGGTCTCGATGGGTTCATTATCGAAAACATAGACCGAAATACCGTTGTCGTGGAGCGCCCTACATATCAATACAACGACCGGCTTAGATGGCTCAGGGAAAACATTCCCAATGCAGATTGCTTTAGGTCCTGCGGTTCGATTCCCGAAAGAGGCGAATTTACAACACTAGATAGCTATGTTGAATGCAACCGCTTTCAGAAGGAGAGTTCTAATGGACGTCTTCTCTGGTCGGTACTGGTCCGTGGTTTCTCCTATCAATACTTGGCGAATGCCGTAGCAGTATCTTTACAAACAGGTCATGAACCGCGCGCGCTCTTTTCTTCTTGATCCTTATCCCTCCTCTCTCTTACCCCCTACACACTCATACATGTACATGCACAGAGTACTAAAATAGGCTAACAGTCGTGGCCCCGTTGGTGGAGGAAGAAACCCCCGCAAGCCGACGTTTAGTTTCCAACTGGGGGAGGAGTATGTCACCTTCCGGGAAAGAATATTGAACTAATTCTACGGGAATTAGTAATAATAATAAATTTGTATGATGTAATAAGGTATTATTGTTAATATTGTTAATAAACACAGCAGTTGATGCTTACGAAAAAATAAAATTATCAACCAAACAAAGAATGAAAAAGGGAGTGTGCTACCTTAAATTATTCTTAAATACTTTTAGAAGCATCAACGGTGGTTGTCGATCTTATATAAAGTTCGTTTCCAGTCCATTCCGTTGTTTTTACTTGCTTTCCAGTTTATGACTTCTTAATATGTGTTTTCCATTCTTTTGTATCAGACTCACTATTCACTTCACACTATTCACTTCTCCCCATTGCACGTCATTCATAGTTTTAACTGTCTTTTGACGTAAAATAAATAAATAAATAGACGACCTGATGTTGCAACTACATTGTGTCGTGATACGTTATGGGAGTTTAGTGTATTGACGATAATAAACATAATTCTGTTTTAAAATGTATGAGTGGTTTGATTGTCTTTAAGTATTCTGAGGATACCACCGTCCTACAGAAATCTTATTGATTCTACATTATTTACAGAATTCAATTTGTGTTCTGATGAAAATTAAATTTTTGAAATAATAGCTATACATCTTACTACGCAAAATTACCTTACCAACAAAGTGGTCTAAAATTGGTCATATTTTTAGAAAATCTAGATATATCTACGAACAAAGTTAGTAATCACTCTTTTGAATCTATTGTATGTATTTCATCGAACAATGATTTTCTGGATGAATCTCGCAAAAGAGAGGATGTTCCCATCCTTCAGTTGAAATATTAGAATGAATGCGCCTACTTGGAAAATAGTTAAATCAAAGAAACTAATATATCAAATCATAATCAACAAAATCACTTCTAGATATGAAATAACTACATATGGGATAGGCTACAGAGATCACGATGCAGAAATTATGCTAATTACCAGTAACTTGAACAGACACATTGAATGATACACCAATGTGAATAATGATTAATAAAGATAAAATATAATTATTTTTGGACTACTTGCTGCAGGAATCATCTGACAGTTTACTGTTGTGTACGATTGTCATGTTTTTTTTATTCATACAAATAATGAATATAATTCATTTTAAAACTTTTTCACTTTATTAATTGCTATCCTCTTAAAAAGAAAAGAAAATTTCATAATTTCATGTTGAAGCAATAATTAAATTACACGATGGATTATTATATTGCGTAAAAACAAACGTACTCTTTATTTCATTTCTAAACGTCATTAAGTATCATTATTGTAATTCAAGAATTGTGTGGCTACTCTAAAACTACGTCTAGAAGAGAGCCCTTACCCTGTTTTGATGTTCCTTGGCGGGGCCAAAACTGAGTTGCGTTATTTCACGAATTGTTTCCGGACTATCAAAGACAGACACGCATGTCATATGGTATTAATCTACAACTTATATAGATATATTACTAACACAAACAAGCGATACTGATTGCTAATGCGTTTTTAGTATAAACATATAAATTACGTAGGTATCCCAGAGAAGTTGTTCAACTATCGGCTGGTACGATGCGGTGTTAGAAAGTGGTGATTCTGCCCCGTACCGTTCTTCGCATTCAAAGCTCTAATGATAAATTCATCACAAAATGCTTAATAATGACTGAAGAATGCTTTGGTTGCACACATTGGCGCTGAACCGAACAGACAATCTGAATAAATATTCAGATTGTCTATTCAAATATATAGATATTATTATAATTGATATATCTATATATTCGAATATATAGATATCCGAAAGCCACCACGTTGAACTTCGAGAAATGCCGCTATATTTTCAAGATGCTATCCTACGCTTCTTCTGGCTAGTTGTCTCACTTTCGACTAGCGTTCTTAGTTAATTTGAGACACTTTCTTTGACCTTCACAATGAATTACATTTGTAATTTAGTGAGTTTACAAATTATTGTAAACTGGAATTTCTAAAACCTGAGGTTTGCAGCAGAGATGTCCAAAGGCCAAATGCAATGTGTATGTCAGGGACAGTTTGAGAAAAAGCTCAAATTTTATCAAAATATGTATACATTGTTATTCTTTCCTATATTACAAATATTTTAACTGATGTTTTACTTTCAAGAAAATAAAATAAGGAGTACTTGCAGCTCAAATGATTGAAAGAAAGAAACGTTAGAAGAAAGAAATAAAAGCTGTACTCGTGGCTCATTGCAAAGTCGCAAGCCTTTCACCACTGCGATCCGGGTTCGATTCCCGTCGAATCTCATGTGAAATTTGTTCCACAAAACGAGTTCGGCTGCTTCACAAGGGCTAGTTCAACCCCTGTGAAGTGTCCTAAACCCTATCCTTATTCCTTCCTAATTCTGGCCGCTGGGTAGTGACGCAGGAGCGCGCGATAGGAGGCGCGTACGCGGAGATGCTACCTGGCGGTCCTCTTGACAACCGACTATGACGAGACGCGACAATGTTAACGGAGGATTACTCCATAAAACAAGCGCAGTAATAGGGAGGGTTACTCCCAGAAGCGCAAAGCGCTCAACGCCCCCAAGGGGCTTGGAGACGCGTTGCGTCAAAGAAAGAAAGAAAGAAAGAAAGAAAGAAAGAAAGAAAGAAAGAAAGAAAGAAAGCAAGAAAGCAAGTAAATATGATCTATTTAAATATTCTTACGCGTTGGCTGGTTTTTAACACGAATAACATCCACAATATGGAACTTCTGTCAAAAGTATACGTATAAGAATACTTGCGTATAAAAAATTAACAAAAGTAAAATATTCATGGCTCACGAGGAGAAATAATTTTCAATGCTTGGCGAAGCCATTATATATATTTAGGACGCAGTCTTCCGAGAATTACATAGCGTTCCCCGAAGAGGGTGCCGAGTTCGGTGGAACTCAGGATCAATTAGCAGGCAACCTCGCAGGAACGTCCCTGCCCCCTCGCCCATAAATCAAGGCGTGCCCCATTAGATTAAAGTTTTTATTTGAAATCTTCATTTTTCAAGATAATATATGGCAACGATAAAGTTCCTCGCGCTTAAATATCAGCGAAGGGCGCTCCGGCATCGGCGGCGGCAACGGCGGTGGCAGCGGCGGCAGCGTCGGGAACGCGGGACAGGTGAAACTCACGTTTATTACAAACGTTTATTATGCGTGGAGATGAGGAGCCCGAGCGGAGACACGTCTCGCTGACGCGGCGGAGCGGGGACTCTTCCGCGGTCCCCTGTTCCCCCCCGTCCCCGCCCCTCCCTGCCGCCTCCCGCTCCCGCCCGACCGCCCCGCGGACAAAGAGATGCGGCCGGAGGAACGCGCGTAAAATAGATGAAGCGCGAGAAGTATGCCCCCTCGTTGCGGGGGCGGGGCGGGACGGGGCGGGGGCGGGGCGGGGACTGGGCTGCGCGCCCTGCACGTCCTTGGCGTGCCTGCGCCCCGCCTGCGCGCTCGCAGGCGCCTTTCTTCCCCTCACCTCCCCTCCCCCCAACAGCGTGCCGACCTGCTTGCGCTCGCGGCAGCTCTCGTGTTCCAGAGATTACGCGATTACGGATTCACCAGAATGAACGCTCTCTGAGCGATTATGTAAACACGTAACAATGTCTTACACATTCTTCAATACGGCATGAGAGGATGGGTGTAGCTAAGAGGCAGTATTACTGCTGATTCTGCAGAGAATCTGATTGGGACGGGGGTTCGAGTCCTAGGTTTTGAGTTCGACGCGTTGGCTGGTTTTTAACACTACCTCAATAGCTAGGTCGAATACAATCACTGTGGACACTGATAGCGGGCGGCTGATAGTTTCTATGGTTTCGCGTCAATACCAGGCAAATGCCGGAGCAGCACTCTAACGGGACAAGGGCCGCGGCCAAAGAAGCTCTTCACTGACCTATTGTCTTACCTTACACACACACTTACACTTGCATATTGTACACAACCATACATGTCGAGAGAGAGAGAGAGAGAAAGAGAGAGAAAAGAGAGAGAGAGAAGAGAGAGAGAGAAGAGAGAGAGAGAGAAAGAGAGAGAGAGAAAGAGAGAGAGAGAAAGAGAGGGAGAAAAAGAGAGAGAGAGAGAGAAAGAGAGAGAGAGAGAAAGAGAGAGAAAGAGAGAAAGAGAGAGAAAGAGAAAGAGAGAGAGAGAGAGAGAGAGAGAGAGAGAGAGAGAGAGAGAGAGAGAGAGAGAGAGGAGAGAGAGAGAACTCCAGAGCTTATAGCTTTCCCGGCTGGTGTGGTACCCCGCTTGTGGGATGTATCTGAAGGAGGAAATCCCTCGCAAGACGACGTGAAGGTCGGTGCCGGATCCCATCATCCAGTGCGAGAGAAACAACGCCACATCCCGCAATAAAACATTCCCCACACTAACGGAACTTATTACCGTAGCAGTTAATGTGCCCCGAAACATGAATCAATTCAATATCTTCTTAGCGGCTACGAGGAGATTCTTGAAACGGCTGCGATGGCTCAGTGGCAGATTTGTCGTGGCCTCTGCAAGGTCCTAAAGTTCGAATCCGGACGTTGGGGGATTTTCGACATTAGATACATTGCAGGATTGAATTCAACCACCAAATAGAGGAGAATTATAGAAGCCGGCCAATGCCGGGACAGGACCTTAATGAACGGTTCGCAGACCGTGTACGAGGTGTTTTCTTTCTCGTCCTTGTTTCTAACATTTACACTCTTACACGCCAAATCATTAGCAGCTCTATACGAAATTATGAGGGAGGGCGCTCAAAGCCAAAGAATCAAAGAAACTTAATCACTTGAAAAATTACTGTCTGAATTGTAGGTGGTAATTTATAAAATTTAGCTACATTCTTACTATTGAATTTTCGCCTAACAAGAGTTAAAGCTGCAATGATATTCATATACATTTCAAAGCATTAATTTCCAGGTACTCGCCTTCATACAGAATACAAAAATTTAAGATTCTAAATAATCTAACTGAAATTTATGAAGCAGTAGCATTATTCAAGAATATCATGACGAACAATATTCACTTCGCATCAGACGTTTTCACATCAGCATTTCTTAGGCAACGTAAAAAGTGCAGTAAATTTATAAATCAATCATTAGATAAAGTTGCAGGAGGTGGAGATGATCATAAGGAAACATTGTCATGCTGCCATGGGCGTTCCATATTGCCATTGGAGCGCCAAGAATCAGCGATGAATGTGTTTGTAACACCTAAAGCGACGTCGCGTTTGGGGCACACCAGCGAGCGAAACGAACGAGCGCACAGCAGCAGCGAGCGCACGCAGCCAACGAACGCGAAGAAGCTGAGAGCAAACGGATTATGAATTCTACGAATGTGTTGGAATCGAGACTAACGCCAAAAAGATGTGCTGCGCGGAGATTCTTTTAAAGAGCGCAAGGAATACTAGTGGTACTAAAACAGCACGTACTTTCTCGCTCGCAATTTCACTCAAAATTACGCGAAAAGTGCCCAAATTTTCGAAAAATTGTACATGACACTATTTCAAAATCAATCTTTAAGGAACAGATGTCATTAAGGGGAATATCTCTATCTTCATAACTGTAAATAGTGGAAGACACAGAACAAATTTCGAATTTTTTTAATTTTCAAAAAATCTGAGTTTTTAACGAAAATGAGACCTGCACCATTCTTTTGGACGTCCTTCACACTATACTAAAAAAATCAAAACTGATAGAACCATTTATTTGAAAATTGGGAAAATTTTCATGTAAAGTACCCCGCAAAATTTAAATAACAGTTTCAAATTCAAAGGGCCGCAACATCAGCCAGATTGATCGAGAAATATTAATTTCGGAGAAACTCTGCTGAACGGTTTAGCCGTTACTGTTGTTTGCAGACGGATGGCCAGACGGGCGGGCAGATGGACAGACAGACGTTTTCCCGTCATTCGATTTTTCGTTATCAAAAACCCACAAAACATAGATTCTTGCTTAACCACGTGTTATAGGATTTTTTCTAAATTTAGCAAGTGGATTTATCCACATTTTCGTCACCAGGGCTCTGTAATAAGAGCTTTTCTGCAAAAACATCGCCGTTTGTTCGCGCAGCATTACATAACGTTCTACTGCGTAAATGGTAGCGAGAAAGGAAAATGCAAACACTAGACCGGAGGGGTAGGGGCAGTGTCCCATGCGCATACCTGCGGAAGCCACCATTGCGCAAAACTATATCAGGCGTGGGGTATGACCAGTCGAGAGCATAAAGCTTGTCCCGGATACAATGGTTCCCCGTTGCAGATACCTGGAGAAGAGAAAAGAGGAAGAACGCTTTAGATCGGTACTGTTTTACGGTCCAGCGGGGAAGAAACTACCGACGCAATATCCTGGATATAACATGCTCTGCAGTTACGGAACTAATTACTATGAAACTTGAGGTGACAGAAAACACAAAACACAAACAATTAACGAAGCAATGAAATTATTATGTATTACGGCAATCACACTGTGTATGTTTTGCGCGAACGTATTTTTGTGTACGTATGCATATCTAAGAAATATAAAAAGTTGTTAGAGTATTTAGAGCTGTCAGGTTCTCTAACGCTTACAAACAAATGTGTTCTTGCAATCACTTTCAACTGTGTTTTCCAATTCGAAACGAAAAATGCAATTTAAATACCTAGAATGTATCTGAGATAATTGATGCATGAAGCCAAAGTCGGGTAATTAAAGATTATTTATATAAATGATTTACATGATACGTTTAAAAGCAATGAAATATAAGATGTTGCTTTTAAGTGTTGCTAATCGAGGTCTATTATTACCACTTTTTCTTCATTTTGTATATTAACATTCATTGGCTCTAAATTCTAAGATTTTTTTCTGCCAAACGCCTTTTTTCATTCAAGTTAGTTTCTCTCTTACAGTCAAAGACCGCTTTTACTCGATAGATTTACATGAAGAGTCGGAAGGAAAGATTGAAAGCAAAGATCAAGGTGTTGTCATTGCTAACAATATTGCCTTGAATTATTTCAATTTTTTCAATGCCAACGACAATTCACCGCTAAACCAATAGGAAGTAATGACATATTGACCAATAGCATAGTTTTATTCAGGTAATAGGTCATTGTTTATTAAAGCTCAATTTTTAGAGTCTCTTTACTTACGAATCGTTGTTACAAAAAGGTAAATAAACGGGTATTACGTGATAGAAATAGAAACCTCTCGAAAAAATCACGTCAAATTCAATAATTATTAAAAGTAAACATTGAATATTCTGTAAGATGAAATTCATGATTACTATAAAAAGCAAAACCCCTCTTGCAGAATAGCGAAGGTTGAGCTGAAATTTAAAACAGAATCCCCTTTTTAATATTGCAAAATTTCCGACACGAAATAGGGAAGTTTCGTGACATTGATGAACACAAATGCATATTTTGCATACGTCATGATTTATATGTTTATGTGAATATTAAGCTCTGATGAAGGTCGAATACATGATCGAAACGTTGGCGATGTGGTTGAGATTAATCACTGTGACCTAGAGTCAAGAACATCTCCAATAAATTAAATAAAAGAGTTGTCTTAATGCCAGTCTTCTGGAAACAACTACTCTCTATTTCATGAAAAAACTCAGACAACAAAATACGATTTTATATGAAACGATTTACTTTCTCATTAGTTATCTGATAGATGATGTTACAGTTCGTGAAAACTTGTGAGGAATTCTTTTGTTAATATCGCGGCCTACGTTGATTTAGACAAATCATAACGTATTAATTTATAAAGTATTCAAATCAGAAACAAAAAGAAACAATAAATAATTTGTTTTGATAAATGATTGCTCCTTTTGAATGATGTTAGAAATTACTTCAAAGTTCTAAAATCAAAGAAGGTTGAAGAAACATAGATTTTATTTTTTTACAGTGCCGTCTATTAAGAATCGAAAACGTAAACGGTCACCTATTCTTTGCCACAGATTCCAAAATTGCAATAAAATGAGGGCGCTCATTTAAATTTTCAATATTCCTCCCTGCCCAAGCCATCCGTCGAACAGGAACGGATTCTCTGCAGCACAGGCGCATTTCTCTATAAAAAAGTTTTCCGTTTTTTTATATGATTAAAATACTCGAAATATTTCGATGTATTAATTTCAATGGACTACACGATATACATATATTCTTGAGAATATTCATTTTTGGAATGTACTGCAATGAAGTAAATCAGAATTATGCTTGCATTCAGTTAGGTATACATTATTAAATTATATTTATTCATATAAAATATAGTACATGCAACCGCTATGTGACACATTTCGCCATATCTACATAATTGTCAATAGAAATTCGTCCTATTGCTTTAGTATCGTGACCTGGAGCGGTAGCTCAGTGCATCAACTGGTGTCACTGCAGCACCTCAGACCGGGAGGTCCTAGGTTCGAGTCCTGACGGCGGCAGGATTTTCGACACTAACTTTTCAGCTAAGTCGAAATCAGTCGCTGTCTGGAGAATTCTAACGACCGGCTGCTGTGATCGGTAGTTTCCTGTGGTTTCTCCGATCAACACCAGGCGAATGCCAGAGCAGTACTCTAACAAACGGACCGCGCGCGACCTGTCCTTCCTCTTCCTTGTATTATCCTCTCCCCTTACACGCACACTTACACTAACATTCACTACACTATCAGATATTCCGGGAGATCGGTCAGGAGCCAAGAACTTGTCACGCTGGTGGGAGAGTCCTAGTTAGGGGGACCACTAGCCGACGGTATGTCGGCGCCGGATCTCGACATCCGGCGGGGGAAGATCACCGCCATCTCCCGCGAAAAAAGATGCACTACACTAACGGGACTAATTACCAAAGCAGTTGACGCGCCCGAAAACACGAGAAAATCAATCATTTAGTATCCCGACGCAACAATCTTTGGAGTTTGTATTGGAGAGCGAACCTCATTCAAAGTTTGAAATCTTCATAATTTCCTCTCATGGAGCATTTCCATCAAGGATGCGAAGGGAAAAGTATATACCGGAAGTTTCCACCCATAAACGTCACTGCGGTTCGAGCGTAATCGCGATCAGCGTTATTCCCGCCAAGCGCAATCACTTCACGGCGTTATCTCTACCCACAAAAACAAAACACCAATGTGAAGGCTGGTTGTGTGAGGTGGGATAAATTTGAAAGACCTGACGCACATTTTTTAAACCACGAATATTCTTCAACCGCCTTGTTTCTTCAGCCCACGTAAGTCGCGCATTGGAGTGTGCCAAGTTTAAAAGCGTATTAGTCATTACGATATTGGCTCATAGGCCAGGGTCTCAAGTCTTCCGTCAAGCAAACCGGCTGAGGCGATTCAGGAAAACACCTGACGTAACTTCAGTGTATCTGCTCGGGATCTTCTTGGGTTTGAGTCCCGATATTGGCAGCATTTTTCGACACTACCTACATAGCTAGATCGAACTTAGCCACTGTCTGGAGGAGAAGTCTATCAGCCGGCTGCTCTGATCCCTAGTTTTTCGTGGTTTCTCTGATCAAGACCGGGAATGACGAAGCAGTACCCTAAAAAATGGGCTACGGACCGCAATCGTTCTTTCCTCTTCCTTGTAATATCCTCAGCCCTTCCTCACACACACTCTACTACACTTGTCGGGAGCTTAGAGCTTGTCACGGCAGGGGCTGGTGCGAGACGCATTGATGGAGAAAACCCCTTCAGCTGATGTGTAGGCGGACGAAGAATCACACCATCCCGCGAGAAAAGAATACCGCCCCGTAGCGTGATAAAAGCACGCGCTAATGACCATATCAGTGACCAGATGTGCTCCGAAACACGAATTAATTAATTAATTAATTAATTAATTAAAAATCAATAAACCCACCACGCAAGATGTTTGAAAATCTTTTCCTTTCTAGGCATGGGTCAATTTGAAACAGAAAATGTATCTTAGAAAGTAGAAAGGATTTAGGATACTCTGTACCATGACACACCGATGAAAAATAATGTGGTCTTGTGTAAATACGTGTTCTGCATTTATCAAAGTGAAGAAGGCGGTCCATCAAAATTTCAATTTAAGACAGAAATTTACGAAACACATTCCCATTATGTGGATGGACACAACAATAAGGCTAGCATCTGAGAGATATTGATGTCACTGTCCAGTATAAAATTTTAATTACAAATGTCAAGCCAACCGTGATCCCTGTGATTTGATAAACTATTTCAAAGCTCATTGCAACGCATGTTATAATATGAGGTCTTTTATTGCTGTAGTTAGTTGGTTAAACTATTATTTTTTTCCGTTTAACATTCTAGCCCTTAAACTTGACTTTTTTTGCTACACGTATTTTGATGAGTACATTTAAATTCTTTCAGTAAAATGTAATTTCTTCACATTATTGCATGTTACTTCTGATTTTTATCGAATTGCTTCAACAGGCAACATAACTTATTCTTCATCAGAATCGTCAACTACATTATTTTAAATACTTTTGTGTAGTGTAACCGTTAATTTCTCATGAAAGTCAAAAGACCAAATGAATCGTTTCTGTATCACAGTAATTTCTTCGAGATAAGACAGAGTTGTTGACAGAATTATTGCATTCCGAAATGCAGTGTTATTAATGTTTATGATACATAGTGCTGTAAAATATTCGTTTTTACAGTTTTGCAGAACATTTAAACATTTTATAAAGCTTGTAAATTTTAATATATTATCCATTGGCGATCATTCCGTAAATTTGCTTTCCGGCGTTCTAAAATAATCTCATAAAGTAAGTTCGTTATATAATATCGTTATTTGTTGATCGTGAAATGGTTAAGTTTTTAAATTTGAATAGTTCATATAGAAGTAATACAATTTACCTCAGTGCTTTTAACTAACATCAAAATTTCTACGGAATTTAAAGTACCATTATGTTAAATTTTATTATGGGACTTATACGTAGATGTTTTCTATCATATGCATTTAACAGCCCTCTGCGAGTGCAACCGGTTCCCCAGAACACCCGTGAGGGAGAAAAGCGGGTCACGGAATAAATTGTAATACAATTGATAGAAAATATTTTATAGGGAAGGACTAATAGTACTCGAATTTAGCAATATACTAGTGACGTGTTGCAACCAAAATTATGCTGAACAAACTCACACAAACAGGTTTTCAAAAAACTAAAACGTACACAAGAAAAATAAATAAAATACTCTTGTATAACACTGCAATAAATCAATTATTTTTACAAAAGTCTTCACGAATACTGCAATAAGATAGCACTGCATATAAATACAACAATTCATTACATACCAAGAATATGAAACAATTCGCCGTTTCCGGCGCGCTATTACATAACTTTCTCTTCTTACGAAGGATTCGTAAGGTGAACAAGTACAAAGTTGCCGTTCCATACTGTAACAGATGAATGGAAAATATTTAATGGCAAGCGGCTTCTTCCTTGGAACCTTGCTGTCACTCGATATCAGTTGTCATAAGCAGTGTCTTACTGAAAATGATAATTAACTCGGTACGCGCTGTATGAGAACAAGCGAATAACACAGCCAAATATTAAATATTTGCAAATGGTAAATAACTGTAAAATATGCATTTTCAGTCTAAATCGTAACTGTTTCATTGTTGGAACATTTTCATTTCATTGGATTGGAACATTTTGTGTTCTTGCGGACCTTTCCGTAGCTACACAGAAGGCGGTCTATTTTTTTAAGATCTAGTTCAACATTCAAATTATTGCTCCGATTGCACAACTATATTCTACATCAACAGATACTAAAACGTGTTTATGGGCAAATCTGGCGGTATGAAAACTCCGGTGGTTCTACGAAGCAATTACGCAAGGCGACAGTTTCGAAATGTTTGTAAAATCCGATTAGTGTTGAAAGACGACCCAATCACTAAGGGTTCAGAAATTTTCTAATAACAACAGTACAAAAAAGATATAACCGTCACATCTTACCTAAAAAATATATAAGATTCTGTCAGTTTTTGCTCAGTTTCCCTGATCCATTGGGGGAATGCTGATATGGCCCTTTTGTTTTGCTTCTGGTCATAATTGCAGCTTCACTACCCGCAAGTATTGATGAGCTCTTCTCTTGATATATGTCTGGGTTACTATTTTCTTATAAATACTAACAGTTAAATTCTGTAGCTCGTTTACTTATGCAAACAATTTTTTATAACTCAAGAGCAGAAGCGTCTGTTTTCAAATGTTACTAACCTAGCCTTGTTTGTACTTCTATTCATCATTCAACTATTTAGGTTTAAAAGTTGGGGAATGGTTTTCAGAGGTCAAGAACATGTTGCCTATTGTACGTCTCCCTCATACGTGAGTACAGTTTTTACTGTCCATTGACAGAAATAAATCAAATCTAAACTCTAAATCAAACTACGCTGATGTCTGTTGTTGACCCTTATTGGTATGTGACTGCAAACAGTTTTCAGGAGGCACACAAGGTTTCGATTTCTCAATTTGATTCCGCCAGAGAGTGAGTACGAAATACAACGCGTAATTATTACTGTGTTATGGACAAGTTCTAATCTTCGAAAGAGGCGCCAAGGCAGGGAAATTGTGCGCCATCCAATTTTCTCAGTTATTCAGATTGGCTATTAATTATCCCGTTATTCATCAACATATTTCACTTTATGTTTATTTCATAGCGAATAACGGCGAAAAATCGTCAAAATTAATTTTTGGATGGGGTTCCACTGTTCAGGCATGTTTTTACTATAACATACATATTAAATGTCAGTATTATGTATACACACGTATTTAAATAATTCGAATCATCATACATTTAAAACATCCCTACATTTCAAGATATTACTGTCATTTTCCAATCCTATGAACAGTTTCTATCGGTGGACAGGTTAAACCTTCTGTATGGTTCCGCCTAATTCCCTATGCTTTTCATTCTTTAGAGAATTCATTAATAATGTTATTGAGTTTCCTCTTACACTGAACTTTGTTGTTGTTTTGCAGCAAACTCTATTCTCCGTGCGTGTATAATACAAATTCGTAAAAAGTAGTCCTGTATGATAAGTGACATGTAACAGTAAACATTGCGAAATAACAAAGCATGCAATCATTATCTACACATTATGTTTACTTTATCAGAGGAACATTAAAGCCTACATTAAGAAAATACGGATTATACTACTACATCTTTACATATACATATCGTGTTACATACTATACATATTCAAACTCTAGACAGCTTGCGTGACTTTTTTGCTGTATTTATTAGGTCACAAGAACGACAAGAACATTAGCAACCATTCTTAATATTTGTTTGCTCCGTTACCTTAAAGACATGGCAGTCATCCCAAGATTCCGATTCCAATTCGAGTAGAGGTGATTTTGAATATGACGTGATCGTTACTTTAAGGTTTCCTTCCAATATTCCATGCGATATTTTAATTCATTTTCTGTCTGCACCGATTATTTTCGTACTCTTTCAATATCTCATCACTATCATTCTTTTATTACTGCCATGATGACGATGTATTGCAGATAGATAGAGGAAATGTTGTAGAGGAATATTTGTGTCTTGTAGCAAATGAATAATCCTCCGCCACAGAAAAACGCCAGTGCAAAACAAAGGCAACGTAAATAACAGAGAGCGACCCGTACCATCGTCTGTCAACAACTAGTACGTAAAAAGAAGTATCGCAGGTATAATGAAATCCATCGTCATTATGTAAACATCGGTTTTTCGCTGAATGGATCGTATGTAATAACATGATTACCGTCAGCAAAGACGAACTGGATCCGAGACATCGACGAAGACAGGGCAAAGTAAACTCTTCCGGACTGAGAATTATATCATTTTAATGTAATTTACTCGTCAACAACAAATATGGATGAGGTGAATAAAATTAGTAAGTGTAAAATACAGATTTTATAGACAAAATTATAAGATTAAATGACGTTCAATATATGTTGAAAATGATACAGACACAGGCAATATAAGAAATGCTGAAGTCCTTTTCACGAGCCTAATATTACATTCCAGCAAGTTAGTAGATATTACTATTACTTTTTAGTCAATTTCTCGGACTGTATTGATCAATAGAAATAATTTTCTGCATCTTATATGCAAGTTGTCAAATGGTGGCGTCACCGTTATTGTTCTAATTGATTTTATTTTCAAACGAAAGCAAATACTTAATAAAATTCTATTAAATAACGAAAATAGTATATACACTATATTTTACTTCGTGACATTTCGTTTTTCCATTACCTCTTGCTTTGCAAGACAGTCATAATCATTGCAGCTTTCGGATAAAGGAAACCTTAGTATTGTTTCGAAATGTCGAGAAGGCTCTCTTGAATATTTGATAATTATAATTAATACTGTAATTATATCATTATTGTAATTTCAATGTTGTTGTTATTATTATTATTATTATTATTATTATTATTATTATTATTATTATTATTATTATTATTATTTGTCTGCTCTGCAGCCGTGCCGGCGGCTTCATGTTCAACAGATACACGACGCGGAGTGGAAGCGAAGGATGCAAATAGGGATACGATTTCAACAACACTGCGTGGGATGCAGATCTTCCTCCATTCATAAAAAAACTGAAATGTCATTTATTTCAAGTAAAAATTCTGAGAGTCGTATTTTGCTGTTGACACTAACATCAAAATATTTCCCAACGCGTGTGAGTAAAAATGGGCCTTGTTTGCGGAAGTTGGATCCAATTTCCTGAAGCCTGGATTACTAAAAAAGTAAATATATTATAAAAAGAAATATATTGTGTAAATATGTATGGTATGCAGGTTATACAGTTATTGGTTCGAGACATAATAGCAAAGATACGAAAGATATTTCGAAGAAAGTACAAAAAGGTTGTTTCACAAAGCTTTTAGCGACAACGACAAAGGAAGGAAGAGTAAGAGCCGGCTGAGAAAGAAACAGCGGATGAGCGTGTTCGTAGGAACTGTCAGCAAAGGGCATTTGCAGCGCTTCGCGACTTTATCCCTCAGCCACTTGGAGTGTGAGCCGCCCAGCGATCTGGCGTTGTCGCCCCCGGAGGCCTCCGCCAACTCCTCTCGCCTGGCGCTGCCCTGTCTCCCGTGTCACCCTCCCAGCGGGTGTTTATTCGATTTAAGTCATCCGGCGTCGACGTAATTCGATACGCGGCAAACGTGCGGGAGACTTGGGGGCATTCAGCCCTCTGCCGCTCCCTCGCCCGCGCCATCTCCGTTCCCGCCGCTGCTATCATCGCCGTCGACGACGACAACGCCGCCGTCGCCATCGCAATCGCCGGATCTCCGTTAGAGAGAATTGCGTTACTCATGCACTCTCGAGTCCCGGCGTGCCTTTTCATATTTACGCCGACTCTGCTTGCATGAAGTGGTAACGCAATTCGTTGATATCGAAGACGTTTCGGAACTGCCTCCATTTTTGGAGAAGGTGCCTTTTGCTCTCGTATTTACATTCCAGCCGTCGTTTCTACGACCCTTCCTTCCAAAAGGGAATAGAATGACAGATGAAATGGAAATGACCGGCAGAAAGCTATCAGATTCTGAAAGTTAACCAGTCCATTGCAAAAATATCTGCAAAATGACGTGTCGTTCTCGGTAATTATCCCTTCCGCTGCCACCTCAACCGCCACCGCCCCGCTTCTGCAGATAACTACCACGACCAACTGTCGCTACGTCGTGACCAAACCCCTGGTGACAGGCGCTCCTCCGTTTCGTACTATTTGCATTCAACCCCGCTCTGCTCCTGCAGCAACCAACCGCACGTTGCGGCTGACCCCGCGGATGGTTGCGACGGTGACAGCGGCGGCGGCAGCGGAGGGGGCGGCGGCAGCCGGAGGTCAGGTCGCCTAGAACACAGCTCGCGCAGCGCCGCGCGCCAAACGCGTTGGAAAACGCACGCGTCGCGCGGCGTCCGCGGGCGGCGAGCGCCGGGGCGCTGGAGCGGCCGGGCGCCGGGACGCCCCCCCCCGTGGCGTCAGCTGATTGGCGTCGCCGCAGGCGGCAGTGGCTGTGCGGCGCAGCGCCACCGTCACCTGTTCGGCGCGCGTTCGCGGCCGCCAGGTCGGCATCAAATTAAGATGCTCGGGCACGGCTCGCGGGCTACTTTATCGACCTATATCGCACTAGTTGATTGCGGGCAGCGGGCCACGAGCGGTGGCGATCGACCGCGGGGAGGGGAGGAGGCGTGCGGCGGGGGCGGGCGGCGGGCGGCGCGCGTGCGGCCGAAGGCGGGGCGGCGGGCCGGCGGGGACCGGGGCCCGGGGCCGGGGTCGGGGCCGCGCGAGAAGGACCCGTCTCCGGACGAAACATCGCGCGCCGCACGACACCGCGGGATCGATGGCTCCGACGGCGCGAGAGGAGTGGAGCGGGAGCGGGAGCGGAGCGGCGCGGCGGCCGCGTGCGACGCGGAGGGCGGGAGCCGCGACGCGGTCCGCGACCCGGGGCCGCGCGGGGCCGCGCCGAGGGCCGAGAGACGCGGGCGTTCCGCAGGGGTCGGCGGCCTGGCCCGCCGGGGCAGGCGGCGCCCGCCCGCGGAGGGCTGTCGACGACCTCGCCGCCGTGTTTACACGGGTCGGCCATTGCGCGGGCGTGTTGACAGTGCGCGCGGGCCGCGCCGCGGTGCCACGCGTGGCTACTTACAGGGGCTCGGCCTGGTCCTCGGCGGCGGCGGCGCGGCGGCGGCGACGGCTGCTGGGAGGGTGGAGGCTGGCCTGCTGTCTGAGGGCGACACGGCGCTGGCGGAGTCCCGCAGCGGTGACGACGATGTCGACTGGCGGTGACGGCCAGCGGAGGCGGCAGCGGCGGCGGCGGGGAGGCTGCGGCGCGCGGGCACATGTCCTGCAGCAAGCCCGCCCCCCCCGCGGCCGGCAGCGGACTGCGCGCACCGCCATTGGGAAGCCGTACACAGCCCGGGGCTTCTGCTCGCCGCCGCGACCCGGCCAGCTCCCGGCTCCCGTCGATCCCCGCGCGCGCCTGCGCGCCGCAGCCGCCCGTGACGTCACGCCCGGGCGACGGCCAGCGGTGGCGGATCCCCGCGCGCGCCTGCGCGCCGCAGCCGCCCGTGACGTCACGCCCGGGAGCAGGGCGGGGCGGGGTGGGGGCGCGGGCGGGGCGGTGCCGCGGACAGGTCGCGCGCCTCTTACGCACGGAGAAGACGCCTCGCGTCCGCGCCGCACCCGCTCACGCGTCCGCTCCGGGCCGCCCCGCCTCCCCGCTGGCGCGTGCGCCGGCCACGCACCGCGCCAAAAAGCACGCTGCTTAGTCGGCGCGCCAACCGGGACGCGCCCACGGAGCCAGCGGCCAACAAGCCGGCCGGTGGGCGTCTGGAGCGGCGGTGCGGGCGGCGCGGGCGGCGAGGGGCGGGGCAGCTGGGCAGCGGGCAGCGGCGGGGCGCAGGGAGGGGCGAAGGCGCCTTTGTCCTCAGGAGTGATAGCGAAAGGGAAGCGCGCTATGGCGAAACTCACAGCGCGCGGCTGAGTAGAATTGGAACACACGTCACAGATTGCTACATCCTTTTCCAAAGTGTCTTGTTAGTTGGATACCATCACAGCCATAGAGGCGCCCAAGGAGGGACGCGATGTTAGAGCATTCCTCGTCTTTTTTCGTAGGTGCTCGTTAGCCAGTTGTCGAATACAGGCCATTCCATATAGTATGTGCAAACGGTGAATTGAAGATACAACGAATTTAATGACAAAGAGTGGAGAAATTAAAATAATGGTGAAATGATATATGATAAAAATCAGACCCCCTGATAAAAAGTGCATTGTTAATCCTTGAATTCATAATGACTTGATTGATGAAAACGTGCTGTTGGCAGGTTGAAAACATTCACAAGAAACAAGGCGTTCGAAAAGACACGAATATTAGTGCCACGCGAGGCTCAGTGCCAACATGCCGTCGGGATGGCGTTTGGGAGGGAGGAGGTGCAAAGAGGTAATGACTTTCTGGGAGGGAAAGTGGGCGAGAAGGGGGAGCTTTGAGACAGGTGACAATCGAATGAGGCGAATGGATGGAGAACATGCACGATGGCGGAAGGTGCGTTACGAGGGACTGCGATCTCACGGGACCTGCACCCGGAGAGGAAAGTGTGTTGTAGAAGTTGTAGTTTGTAGACACATTGAGAACGGAATTGAAGCATCGAATTGAAGGCGTCAGGAAATATAACCGGCGTCCAGGATGGCCATCATGGATTTCTCGTAATTTATTCATGTCAGCTGCACTACTGCATTAGGAAATTTTGATGATCAACGGATATTTTCGGTTTAGGTCAGAGACATAATGTTATTATATTTTTACTGACATTTCGTCTATAAATTGGGCCATCTTCGAAGGTATATGAATAATTAATATTAGAAATATCTTTAATATCCTATCCAAATTCATGAGCAGAAGGTTGGAACATTATGATTGTTTTTATTACAGATATGAAGACGGCTAAAGAGCCGAAACATTGGCACTTTTAATATAATAAATTCATTTTCCTGTCATGAATTTCTGTCCCGTCCTTGCCATAAGGTTCTCTGCTTCCCATACTTCTCGTGTGAAAGTGTATTTGAAGATTTTCTATGATAGTCTTCAAGAAAATGTAGCTTACATGAGTAATTTAAAAGTTATGAGAGTTATATTCACACGTTTACGCTACAACGCGAATTGTGTGTAAAAGTTTGACAGCATCAGACTTCCTGAATACAGGGAATGGGAGTGAGTCGTTGGAAAATAATGAAGTTTCAAATTTTTAGGAGACTACGTATTATTTAAGACATGTATTTAATGGATTTTGAATCATCAAAATATAATTGAAATTTTGCAGACAGAATCTACATCCTCAGATATTACTGCAATCCGGTTCCAGTCGTCGAAGTGTTAACGCCATTCGAGACCCATACTACACCTACAGAATCACTATTAAAAGAACACCCGTGTCATTGGAAAACAATATTCGTGCGTGTAAAAACATTCCAGAATAGTTAAGTGAAAGTGAAGCTGTTAATAAACTAATTAGTTTAAAGTACCCAGTTATCAATATAGTTAGGCTGTAGAGCATTGCTAAAGACCTCTCAAAAATTGTGATTTTGACCTTAACAACTCTAATGAACAGAACTCGAATAAACCAAAATCAATATTCAAGTTAGAGTTATGTATTGCATTGTTCAGATACATCCTATAATCGAAACAAACTATCAAGTTAAAAATCTGTCAAAGGCTTAACCATACTCAGACTAATTGTCTACTTCAATACGTAAAATGTAATGCAGCCAACCAGTATTCAAAATGCACTGTATTAAAATACTGCACTCAAACTTTTGTAAAATGTAGAGGTAGCCAAGTGGCCACTTACCGCGGCTACCAAGTTTAGAATGGTGCAAGTCGCTCACCAACGCAAAATTACGTTATCAGTGACAATCGCCAAGAACAATCAGCGTGAAAAAAATTCCACTAACTTCAATAATAAAAACTTCCCTTCACGTCCACAAAAAATGCCAGCAGGGTCAAAAATCTAGCAATCACCTAATCAATATTCACCTCAAATACATAATCCATTGGATTCACCAATAATAATATCTACCAGAATCTCCCAAGAAATCCCAACCATAATGACGCAAATACAAAATCATGTTCAACACCTAATTCAATTAATTCTTTCGGCCCAATGTCAAAATGTCAAATAATGAAAATCATCTTAAACATTTGAACTGGAATGGAAACCTTTAAGGAAGGAATGGAAATTGAACTGTAATGAATTGTAATTGAACCTTTAAGTACAAAAACTGATATTTAAATAATCCTTTCAACAACATCAAATAAACATAGTATACACGACTGAAACACATTTAGTATTGAACAAAAACAATTACATTTCCTGATATACAATATTGAAACGATAGACCCTCGGAAACGGTAGCAGAAGGTATTCCCCATTAATATCAAATAAAATCAAACACGCACTTCCAATTGATAGCCGAAACTCGAACAGACCTCGAAACAATTGTAATAATCATCATAATACTTGCTAATGTGGTACATTCTATAATTAACACGTATTCTGCCAAACACACTTTTTCCAATAAAATCGTAGCAGGAAATATTTATCATCAACATAATCAAGTGTCTCTAATTAGAGATTTAAAGAGTAAAAATACTTCTTGTTAAATAGAGGAGACCAAAAATGATTGTCTTTTAACTAAATATTTTTCAAACAGTGATATCCTTCTCTTATTAATGATAATCAAAACAATTCTTTTTTAGGTTACATATGTGTATTATCTTGTCTATAAACCACGACGTTTCGCGACCCAATTTGCGGCATCGTCAGGTGCACAGGTGCAATATTTTTTTCATACCATAGGAGTTTTTGTTGCATCGTACTTTTTATTTTTATCTTGATTAATTCTGCTTAATTCACTAATTTTATTCTAAATTTTATATTTCAAGAAAGAAACATTTGTAATTATTAAAAAATCTGTATTACAGAACACCTGAAGGGGCGATTATTTGGGTCGCGAAACGTCGTGGTTTATAGACAAGATAATAAACATATGTAACTTGAAAAAGAATTGTAATGAAATCTGTTCTTTACAGACTTAAAAAGGTTACAGTTTTTTGAAATAGGAGTAGTTCTCGTGTTATTTTAGAGAAAAATAGTTATTTTCGTGAAATATAGGCAATTTTTAAACAATTACTTTGTGAAAAATGCTTTCAAATTTTTCATTAAATTTTCTCCTCGCATGTAACAAAGAACTGTAAGAAAATTGACGCTGATCCCATTTTCGGTGATCGTTAGAAAAAGTTAACATTGTAAAAGTACAAAATTGAAGATAGAGATTCTTGTCTTAAATGGGACCTGTTCTGAAGAATTAAATCTTTAAGAAAGGTCATGTACACCTGTTTTTTAATAGCAGTTTTCGCGTAATTTGTTTGAAGATAATGTAATTTATAAAATAAGTAAAAAAACGGCTCCAAATTTAGAAAGTAAGCGAAAATGTCTATTTTTGCACATAATTGTACACGACTTATTAAAGATCTAATGATAAACAACAGATTTTCTTTAAGAAGAAAATCTCTATTGTCATTTTGAAAAAAATTGCAGTTGGAAACACTTTTGCAGGTTCATGTAGTAGTATAAAATTGTAGAGCCGTTCCAAGAAATATGTACTGTTTTAACATCAGTAGTTCTATCTTTAGATAGAAATTGACAATGATTATGAAGTTATTGATTAAGAAATTAGAAAATTACAAAAAAAAAAACCTCTTAGCAGCCTTTATGTGTACTATTGTATCAAATGTTTCAAATTAATGACCATAGAACGATTCGAACAGCCGTAGATCTCAGAGAACAGTAAAGGGAGTTGGAATAACTATAGTAGATGTTCGCAGAAGAGAAAGTGAGCTCATGTACAACGTGGCAAAGGTAAACAGCGCTGTGCGTGATTTAAGCTGCCAGTGGTTGAGTTCGCGAGGGTTTTGAGCGGGAATCAGCCCTTCGTCCTCAAGTGGCAGCGGTTGGTGGCCAGGCGAGGGAGCTACTCACTCACTCGTGAAGAGGATTTGGGAGTACTGTAAATACGGTTGCGCCAGGGCAGCGCTACACAAGCACCACGAATTCTGGACATTGAATTTCACCATTCACGATTTAAAAATAAAGGAAGGGCAAACACGAAAAAAGTTTTTGGTAGATTAAAATAATTTGCAAAACCGTATCCATTGCACATTAGTAGCTTGCTTCCAATAAAGATATTAATACAAGATCGTTTCATTCTGTTATCTTAATATATTCACGTAAGATAATTTCTGGACTTTTGGAAAACAATCGAACCTTCAGGTGTTATGTAAACAGTAACATGATCATTAATGGAAGTAGAACTAAAAATTTAAGTTATTAAAACGATATTGAGATGACAATATCAAGTAGGGCGACATCTCAAAAACTTGTCAAAGAATGATACATATGCTCAATATTTGAACTCTGTTTATTGGTCTGTCACGAATCTAAGGGAAAGCAAATTAGCTGGACATAAAACGTCTAATAAAAACGGAGGACATATCTGTAGGGCACGTAAAAGCACATGATAATTTAGGACTATTTTCTTCCAATACATAATACAAAAAAATATAAAAGAACAAATATCTTACAATGAGAATCTATTGGTAAACTGTCATTTCATTTAAAATTAGTAATTCAACAATAGAACATACTGTCTCGCATTATGTATATCGGCTGCACACTATTATAATACTACTTCAACCTGCAAAAATATTCCAATCAACACAAAGTTTTTTCCCCGCAAGATTTGAACATGAGATTTTGCACGCCATTCACAATTCACATTATCCCTACACCATTAGTCACACAGAAATATCAAACCTTCTTGACGCTATAAAAAGTAAGTTGAACATTTGCATTTCCAATTTTCGAAAATCCAGTGATTTTACAAGCAAGATCTAATTTTGAAGCACAGTTTTCATTAGGGATAGGCGCGTTTATATTCCTCGATCGACTTAAAGGAACTCAAGTCCCTCTGAGTAAGCAACGGATATTTTAATTTTTGGGGGTACTTTACATTAAGCCTGAAAAACATTTTCAAAGTTTTCTAAAAAATGACTCCAATTTTTTAATGAAATTTTGGCCTTGGAGAAAATAGAGGGAAAATGATGCTGATACCATTTTCAATGAAATCTCTGATTTTTCGAAAATTGCAAAAGTTTGATTTTTTTACGTTTTCCTACAACTAAAACGTTTTTTCGTTCTTGAAGTCTGTTTTATAAAAACTGAGCTTAAAAAATCGGGTAAAATCTTTCGAAAATATATATAGTTTTCGCGTAATTTTGTGTGAAATATAAGCAATTTTTAAATAATATCTTTTCAAAAAACGGTTCGATTGTTAAAAAAATGTTCTTCTTTTATGTATCAATGGACAGTACAAAAATTAGTTCTAGAGCTATTTTCGGTGATCTCAGTATTTTCGAAAATTCCAAAACGTTAACATGGCAAAAGTACAATATTTAAGATAGTTATTTTCATTTTAAATCTTATGTTCTAAGAAATGAGAGCTTTAAAAAATGTCATGTGTAAGTTTCCGAAAAAAAACTAATAGTTTTTGCGTAATTTCTGCTAAAAATTATTGTAAATTATAAAAAATGTAAAAAAAACGCTATTTTTTTTTTCATTTTCTCCACAAATAGAAAGACTTAAGCTTAAAAAAATGTTGTAGGTGTCGTTTTAGATGAACTCTGAATTTTCGTAAATTACAAATTTAGAAGTAATGCGAGATATATGCTGTTGAAGCACTACCATTTTAATACTTCATGTAGTATTTTAGTATTTCATACACGACACAAGTTTTTCCACGAATAATCGCCACATTCCGTTGGGGAACTAAGCAGTGCGTACAGACAGGGTAAGAATGCGCTAGATTTGTGAGTTTTTAAGCCTGAAAGGCAAAATAATTGAGATAGTAGCTCGAAATGCTACACATATTGGCTTGAAATGTCATTATTTTTTCGTCTACTATGTACTTACGTAGTAAAGACTTTGTCGTACGTAATAAAATGTTACGTAATAAAAGCGTTTCAGGCCATGATATATAACATTTTGAAGTAATGTATCAATTATTTTGCCTTCCAGGCTTAAAAATACTCTCGAATCTGGTGAATTCCTATCCCGTCTGAACGCACTGCTTAATAAACATGTTGGGTTCTACTAGACACCCGCTTGTTCCTCAACAAGTTTGCCGCATGTGCCTTTGCACGTTCCTCTATACGCACCTCGTATATTCCCCATATGATGCATTGCATGTTTCCGCAGCCCCCAGTCGGGACATACTGTAAGCTCCCGAACGGTGTCCCTGCAGGGTGGTAGTGTAAGTGCATGTGCATGAAGGGTGTGTAAGTAAGGGGTGGGGATAGGAGAAAGAAGAGAAAGTAATGATCACACGCGGTCCGTGTCTCTATTGTTAGGATACTGCTACGGCATTCATCTGATGTTGATAGGAGAAAACGCATAAAACTACCGATCAGAGTAGCCAGCCGTTAGAATTCTTCTTCAAACAGTGGCTGAATTTGACCTAGCTATGTAACTAGTGTCGAATTCTTGCCACCGTCGTGACTCGAACCCTAAGACCTCACGGTAAGAAGCACTACAGTGACGTGAGACACCTAAACCGGTCATGCTGTGCTATGATTGCACATTCCAAAAATATAATAAAAGTCCAAGATGGTCTCATTTTACAGGACAAAAATCTGTTTTCCAGGCCTTCGTCTTCCCCAGAATGCAATCATACCCAATAGTAATGTTTATTGCGGCGTAGTAAGTGCGAGTGACATTTTCCCATGCAATTCATAATCTACAACCTTCATCCTATCTATTCCCTAATCCACCACAGGGAGCGGTAGCTCGGGGCATCAACTGCTGTCAGTGTAGCGCCTCTGACTGGGAGATCTTAGGTTCCAGTCCTGACGGCGGCAAGATTTTCGACACTAGCTTTTCAGTTGGATCGAATTCAGTCGTTGTCTGGAGAAGAATTCTAGCGTGGTTTTCCGTGGTTTCTCCAAGCAACACCAGGCGAATGCCGGAGCAGTACCCTAACAAACGAACCTCGCGCGATCTTTCCTTCCTCTTCTTTACCTTACACACACACACACTCTTACACTAACATGCACTACACGACCACATATTTCGGGATACCGGTCGGGAGCATGGAGCTTGTCCCGGCTGAGGCGGTGCCTCGTTGGTGCGAGAGTCCTGGTTAGGGGGAAACCCCGCTAGCCGACGGTAGGTCGGTGCCGGATCTCGCCATCCAGCGGAGGAAGATCACCGCCATCTCCCGAGGAAAAAACATGCTCTACACTTACAGGACTAATGACCAAAGAAGATGACGCGCCCGGAATCACCAACCAACCTAATCTACCAACTTTATGTTTTTCGTCTTAAATCTTTGAAGCAGGACTGTGTGGTAATTCTCTTTCTATCAATAGAATACATAAGGTGTTTGTTTTCAGTAATTTCTTATAAGAAACATATCCAATTATTACTACATTCCATTTATTAGTCGAATGTCCTTTCACAAGTGATCTCAGGAAAAAAATTAAAATTTGAAGATGATATCCAATCTTTGTTAAATTCTACTTCGCAGTGTGACAAAATTATTAAATATTTATGTGCTACAAAATTAGAAAAATATATATAGTATTTTATTTTCTTGTAATAAGAAAATTTAACATGCTTTTTATATATGTGTCTGTTTTTGAATGTTTTAACTTGTTAAAATACTATATCATAAAATATTGTTTTATAATTAAATGTGTATATTGACATATAATTAAAATTTTGATCACTTATGACCATGTAGTCACGATTTAAAATAAATAAATTAAAAAAATATATACCCAATTCAAAAAAACGTCAAATTTTCTTAGCGTAGGGTTACATTTATGCAGTTTGAAAATGTATTTCCAGTAGTTTTCAGTTTCCGAGAATGCGTTCCGTTAAGATCAACATATTTAAATACTAACACTGCTCACATTAACGCAAATAATTAATTATAATTATAAATTAATTCTTTGAAATCGAGGCTTTAAATGTTTTAATATTTCAATTAACATTTTTCAAATTGACATTATTCAAACTGGTGAGAATTGTCACATTTTAACGCAGATTAATTGCGCAGGATTTAGAAAAAATTGTCCATTTCTCTGGATCATTTGCCGAAGTAAGTGGCAGCTAAAGAGTATTTTCAGTTCTTCTGACCATCTTTTCTGTTGTCTGATGACTACCGTTTTTAAGTTTTGGACTCCAATGGATAATTCGATGAATGTTAGTGGGTATGGAAAAGACGCATGATGTGAGCTGCACAACGTCATGTCAGGTGAATAACAGTGGTATCAGTATTATTCCTGACTTGCAGTTATCCTTTTAATGTCTTCATTCCCTTTTCTACTTGCCATGGCGAACACGTATTCGACGGGCACACTACTAAATTACTAGTGCGTAAGAAATTTGAGCTGCCTTAAATATTTCTCTTGACTGTTTCATTTCTAAAATGAAATTCTAAAACGAGTTTCTAAAAGGAGTGTCGTCGTCGAAAAGAGGTGTCTTTCTCATTCTGACTGAGCAGTCATTTGATTTGTATAAATTATGAAAATGAATCCGGTACTTATTGCAAAACGTGTGTTGAATTTACTCTAAATATTGTAGCTGAATACGTAACGTCAGTTCACATAAATGTATGTTTCTATATGTGGTTTATTGCTGAGATAGAAAAGTGATCAATTATAGTAATCGACGCCACAAATTATTTTTGAAGACAATAATTCAAAAATTCGTGAGCAAGAACATCCGAGAACTCCAACAATATGATAATCTTTATTGTTTATTAAATATGAAAAGTTAACACCTGTTTTCGTAGATTGCTAAGATTCATTTTTCTTTTTCAAAAAATTTAAGGAATGGGATAATTCCTAGCGCATCCGCCTTCTTTTGTCGGAGCCCGGGTTTTGTTCCCGGCCAATCCGAGCGGAATCCGTGCGGAATCAATTGATGTCACTGCATTGCCTCTGACCGGCACGCCCTAGGTTCGAGTTCCAATGGCGGCAGGATTCTTGACATTACCTGCATACCTAGGTCCAATTCAGTCGGAGGAGAATTCTAGCGACAGGCTGCTCGCTAGTTTTCCGTGGAGGGGTCGGTAGTTTTCCGCAGTTTCTCCGATCAATGCCAGATGAAAACCGGAGCAGTACCCTAACAAACGGGCCACGGACTATTCACGGATCTCTTACACACACTTACACTTACATGCACTACACTACCACACATTCCCGGAGACCGGTCGGGGGCTTAGAGCTTAGAGTTGATCCCGGCTGGGGAGATGTCCCGCTGGTTGAAGGTACTTTGTTGGGGAAAACTTCGCTAGCCAACGGTAGGAAATATGTTCAATCGTTAGCCCTCAGTGAAAAAAAAGTTTCCTCCCTATCTTAATCTTTTTCTACAAACTATTTTGTAGTTTCAATTTAAGACCACTGCCAACTGACTAAAACCAAAACCACTGGACCTTCGTACATTTCAGAGGGGACTTATGACGCACTGGCACAAAGAGCGTTTACAAAGAGAAGCTACAAAAGGGAGTTAAACATTTTTGTAGTAGATTGGGGAAAATATGCTATTTTATTTACTGATTAGCAATAAAGTACTTAGTGTTCAGGTGTTTTATTATAATCATAATAATAATTATAATTGTTTTTCTTATAAACAAAAGTCAATAAATTAAATTGTACAGGACTGATTTTCTTCAAAACCATTAGGATTTTGAAAAATGCAAATGTTCAAATTTTTATTCGATATCCGAATAGGACAAGTACTTCTTTGCGCGTTCAACTTTAGTACAGTTTCTGCGTATATATGTGTGTGTGTGGGAGGGGGGTGAGCGTGTGTATACTGTTGTAGCACCACCAGTTTATCTTAATTTGATCATACAAACAAAAATAAGCTAACTAAATAATCTGATTGCGTTTACTGTTCCGTGTACAATGAATTTACGTTCACTACTGCGTATGATGCACTTGAGAGAAAAGCCAAATGAGTGAATTGTTCACGCTGACAGAACTGGTGCCAAATGGAAGGATGCGTGTCAAAGAACTAATAACCTTGAGATTCCTTTCTTCGCATTTGAGTACTTTCCGCTTAATAAACTTGAGAAGATGAAGGCAGAGAGGAGAAAAGTTGCAAGAAAAGAACGTGTGAATATTATTGCGACAAGACATCTTCGGGAGATAGCTTTGAAGGTGGACATTTGAAAGAAGGAAAAAAGAATGAATGGTAATGAAGGGGTTTATAAAGATAAGAAAACTAAACATTAATATTAATACTTTCATGGCACAAACCACAGAAATATTTTTTTAAAATTTGTGACGTCCAAGTTCACGCAACGCGTCTCCAAGCCCATTGGGGGGCGTTGAGCGCTTTTTGCGCTCCTCCATTATCCAGTAAGTAATCCTCCATTGTTCACTTTATCTCTCATGTCACGTCGCAGTCAGTTGTCAAGAGGACCGGCAAGTAGCACCTCCGTGTACACGCATCCAACGGAGCGCTCCTGCGACCAGAATTGGGAAGGAATAAGGAGAGGGGTACGGTTTGGGTCACAGAGGTTAGACTAGCCCTTGTGAAGCAGCCAAACTCGTTTTGTTGCAACAAATTTCACATGAGATTCGACGGGAATTGAACCCGGAACTCAGTGGTGAAATGCTAGCGACTTCGCTATGCGCCACGAGGGAGCTAGTAATATTCATGTTTACATGACCATTAAGGTGGTTGCTAGGCACTGACTGCCGAAATTTCTTTGTCGGGAACCCATAAAAAGTTACCAATTTATGTAATGTATTAAGCTCTCAAAGTTTCAGCTGGATCGGATGATGTTAAGACCTGCTTCATCAGTACTCAAATTAAAAACAATAACAACAAAAGTTATCAAGTGTTATTGGAAATTAAAACCAGTTTCTAGACACGTGTTCTTTTTACTTTCTCGCTTTGCTACGTGCGTAGTAAATAGAAGGTATTACAAACCTGCGGCAAAAATAGGCTATTTTTCGACAGAAAATGTCGCATTATACGGCCATGGAATAGAAAACGTGCTCCATTTCCACTTTGGATTATTAACTAAATATTTCCTCAAATTGCTTACCATCTTTGTCGATACGTATTCCTTTCTATAGACGATCGGGGACGCATAGGCGTAAAGGAAAAGTGGGAAATGTGAGAAACAAAAATTGGATAATAAATTAGACAATAAAAAATATAATATCTCAATTTTTTTGTGCAACACATGGCATACATCAGCATCTGACAACATTAACTGATTTATCATACAATCAATTGTCGATATATTGTCGATATATTAAAAAATTGAAAATGATATTGTCTTACTGTAGCCATCAGAATCTGCTGGTGGAAAGAGCGAGACAGCACTAGTGGGAATAATTGGACATTGCCATTAATCCTAGCGAACATCATGAAAAGCAAAATCTTTAGGCCCGGTCGATATGTGCGTATACCGGTGAGGTTTACCTGCACAGGTCACCTGTACAGGTAATGGGAGCATGTATGCCAGCCGCTGCAGACCAAACTGCACAGTCGTAGCGACCTGCGCAGGCGACCGGACATGAATCGAAATTCAATTATTTCTACCTGCACAGCCAAGTAGACCTGAGCAGTTGTGAGAATCACTCCGGCACGCCGGCACAGTTTTTTCGTTAGTTTTGGCTACTTCCTTGAGTAGAGAGCGTCAGTCAATACAATAGTATTAACTAGCGGCTACGCCTATGATACCCTTTTTCAGCACATTCTAGATGACTTCACATGTCTCCGGAATTATTTTTCCAAGATCTTGGGGCAATATTATAGTAGAATACTTCAGGCATTCGTACGATCGACCCGTTGCAAGAAGCCTCAAAATAGCAGTCTGCCTCTCATGGAGAGAAATAGAAGTTCTTAAAACTGCATTTTTCTTTTCTATTGGAGTAGTTACAAGTGAGAATAGTTTTTGTTAGACTTCTTCATTGATCAGAAAATACGAAGTAATTACGGTATTCTGTAGGTTTTGAACTTAACTCTTTTAGAAATTGTATGAGTGTCTTCATTTCTCTTAGGAAGCCAATCTTGACACTAGACTGCGTTTTCGCATCTTTTTACACTTCATGGTTACTAACAAACCGGCTAAAGCGATCGTGTCGTCTACTTGTTTGCTTGCCATCTCTCGACTAAGTTAAAATTTTCCGTTTTACCGTAGCGTGTGTGTGCTCTAGTCTGCAATAGTATTATCTTTTCGGTTTACCTGTGCAGGTTTACCTGTCAGGTATATCGTAACGTGTTTGCCGGGCTTTGAGAAATAAAATAGCAGATCGTTGTCTTTTTGTCGTTCCATGTGTTTTGGGGGCACGATCATATTTGAGGCAATAGCATTTTTATCCATTCCTTATCGATGAAAGAAATGTCAGGAGCAGCAGGCATAACAAATTTGTTCTCTATTTACAAACTTTACCCGTAAACATAATAACATATGTATAGTTTAGTCTGCTAACTGACATGTTAATTAAAAAGCGGTCTTATCACTCAAAATTATTTTAGAAAACAACTGTCGTGACCCCATCGTCGTCACTCCGTGTCATCGCTTCATTTAACACAATCTTGCAAAATTGTCCAGAGTCGTCTTCCACAAAGCAAGATACATTGATGTAGGCTCACGTAATATACTCTGAACAAAACTTGTTATAACTTTCTATTTACCAGAGATTCTACGAGTAGATTTTATAGGAATCTGGATAAGCCCTTGTAAACCGTTAGCTAAGTTTCAATACTCGATGACGGCCTTGGTAGATCTGACTCACGGCAGTCTACTGCAGTTCCGGTCTCCTCAAAACGTTTTCGTAAATTGTAGACTGTTTTACGTGTTGGTTGAACATTATTGAAATGTTTATTCCACTCACTAATTATTAGATTATAGCCACATTTGTACCAAATTTTTAAAGAAAAATCACTTTCGTTAATTGTAAAACTTTTCACAATTGTCCACCAAAAATTGTTAATGAACGTCAGCTGCTTTAGTGAATACCATTGAACTCTAGTGTTTTGTGTGAAACTATTGCAGACAAATCAAAGCGCGTAATTAGAAACTGATGGGGAAATCACAACCAATACTATCTTAATGTTGCCTCATGAGTAGTGATTTTTCTGTCCTATGTAGTAAATTATTTCTTGTAAAATGTTGGGTAATTAAAATCCACGTTTGTTAGTCCTTCATACCAAAAAAATTGATTGAAAGCAAACCCTCTGTCTGTCCGTTTATCAATCTGCCCGCCTTGATGTTGTGGTCAACGCTAATGTCTAAACTGTTCACATGATTTTCTCCAAAATTAATATTTGTCGATCGATTTAAAGGAACTCGGAACCAAGTTTGAAACGGATATTTCTATTTTCGGGTATACTTTACAGGAAGCCTCAACGACATTTTCTCAAAAACCGCACCGACGTTTTGGATTAAACTTGTCCTCGCATAGCATAAAGATCGCTTAAAAGAACATAGCATGTCTCATTTTCGATAAAATGCCTGAGGTTTGGAAAATTTGAGAAGTCCAATTTTTTGCCGGCGTACTACTAATTTTGCGTGAAATATAGGCAATTTTTAAATTACTTTATTGCTTTCATAATTAAATTACTACTTTCTTCTATAAGGATAACTAAATTCGTTTCCTGTGATCACTCTGGGGTAGGTGCATACAAGTATTTCTCTAATCGATAAGTTTGAAGCTACTATTTCATCATGTGTTTTTATACTTATAATATTGCATTTTATCATTTATTACCAATACTTTGTTGTGAATAGTATGTTATGTACCGCCTCTCGGATGAAATTGTTTACAGTTGATTGTTTAGATGAAATAATTTTCTTGTAAATTACTCACCAACCCCTCGGCTGGCCAAATGAATAACACTACACTATTTTAAATATATTTCTACAAACTGTTAATTTTCTATTCTTCCAAATCTCAGCCATACCACATCAGTTCATTCCGTCCTACCCACATTCAACCATCTGACGTGTCTCATTCCTACCACAGCCTTCTTAATCCCGGCGTGTCTCGAGGTGCCGGGAGAACGCGCTCGTTTGGGGGCCGCGTCCCAGAGCGCAGGGCGGCCGCAGGACGCCATGCCGAGGGCGGGCGGGGGAGGTGCCAGCGACGCAGGCGTGAAGCGGAAGGGCAATCGAGGGCCCGAGGCAGCCAGCGCCAGTCGGCGGAAGGGGTGGGGTGGAAAGCAGCGCGTGGGTGGGTTCGCGGCGGTGGCGGCGACGGCGTGGACGCCGACAAGGTTTGGAGCGGGAGAGGACCAGGGACGGAAGGGAGTGGGCGAAACCCGCATATCCATCTTGTAAACGGTGACAAGAAACGCGGTCTATGAGATCCCGCTGAGCAGCCGTGTTGTGGTGGAACAAGAGGAAGCAAGACGTTGCGGAAGATGGACATTGAAAGCAACAGTGAATGAACAGTCAAAAACAATCAAGAATGACTTGACTAATAAAGAATTCGTCAGGAAACAGTTTATAACAAAACACTTTACCAAAAAAAGTACACTTCGCATCTACGATAAGGCACCAAGTATAAGCCAAATTCTGATTTAACGTCCTTGGATTATCTGCTTGCCACGCTACCAGAGGCGGGAATAGACACATCTGCTAGCAGCAGCGGTGGCACGCCGCGAAGAGCGGCTGAGAGCGAGGGCACAGCGGGGCGGGAGCGGCACTGGGGTGGGGCGAGGGCGGGGCGAGGGCGGGGCGGGCGCCTTGGGGCTCGTTCGCCCGCCTCATCAACTCGTTGGCGCACGCCACCGCCCTCGCCCGCGGGTTTGATCAAGGGGCGTCATTATATTAACCGTCTGGGGCGCCCGCCGCTTCGGCCCGTTTGTCGAAGCGCCCCGCGCCAGATGCCGCGGCCCCGCCCCGCCCCCGCCCGACGCCCCGCTGCGCGCCCCCGCTGCGCGCCGCCCGCCCCCCGCTGCCGAGCGCACTGCGTTACAATGGGTTAGTGGTTCGCTGGCGACGTATGACTCTGCTTTTAGAGGGCCCTGTTGCCATCCGCGGATGATGTCGAGGCACTGGGTCGGGTGGCGATTGCAATTTCAATGATGCCATGTTTGTTGAACATCACCGAACTTGGTATCCCACATTTTCAAGTACTAAATACGTATGCGTACTGTGCGCTCTGATATATTTGTATATGCATGGGGAAATAAATTGACGAGATCCTTAATCAGATGCAGTGCATACATTATAGAACATTACATAATTTCGGGAAAATTATTATCAGATATTTTATCAACCAAATTTTCTATCTTTTAAGAACTTAAGCATGCGACATTCTTTAAGATTTTCTGGACTCTACTCTTTTCCCATAGGATCAATGCATACTTTCTCTCATTCAATTAGGGTTTCAGTTCTTCCAATAATTTCATAATTATTTTCTTAAAATTTGTTATTTATGTTGTAAGTCCTTGTACTATGACTCCCATAACGGGAAAGTAATTTCAATACAATAAACTGTCGTTAACACCAATTTGATCGTAATACAACAAAATTGGGATCCCGGCAAGAAAACATAGACCATCATATGTGCTAGTCCTAAAAGTAATTTTCTCATTAAAATTTTATATCCGGTAGGCGTGTATTGAAACACAGAGTGGGGGATAGAAAGAGTCCTAAATTTGCTGTCACTATGAATGTTGGTGAACTGAGAGTTAAGATGTACTACATAAAATTGTTCTTTTTGAGGATTTTTGTTCAGATAAATAAAAAAGGTGAAATTAATATTTTGAAGCGTTTACTTGAAGAGAAAATGTTTGGGTTAATGTTAAATTAAAAAAAGGTTATTACTTGAAGTATTATTAGGTTGTAATTTTTGTGTCCACTTATGAACCTTTTACAGATCCGGTTTTCTTACAGAAGACATAGCTGGTAACAGCTGGAAGGAGCTTTGTTAGTTGAAGAATGGTGTACAACCGACGATTTTACAGAAGACCTTTTCGTCGATATTTTAGACGTAGCTATATAAACAGATATTATGGACGTAGTCATATAGGTATTCAAGTTATTAGGAGTAGAACTATTTATGTTAAAGAAAATGGTAGACAGAAAGTTGAACTTATTGGTTATTTTGGAATGAAACAAGGAACTCATACCTGTGCTACTTTTAATTTGACTGATTTTCTGGGTGGAACTGATAGGAATGGCGTATTAGTTCATAATAATCAATTTAAACGTGGTATGATGAAAAATATTGTATTTTTCAGTGAGTTTCGTAATTATTCTTATGCATATGTTCGTGCTAAACAAGAAAATGTGAGGATATGTGAGACATGTGCGAATGAAAAGGATGTTTGTCAGAATTGTTGTGATAATATTTCGAAGAAGATTGGAAGTGGTGGTTCTGTTGGTCGTAATAAGAATATAAGTTTGAATATGTATAATGTGTATATTGATAATTCTGTGTTTTGTGCATAAAATTTGATAGATCATGTAATATTGTAATATTGCGTAGCCGTTTCAAATAATGCGAGAAAGTATGTACTGTTGTAGAAGACTAATTTAAACTTTTGAAATGTGCCCCTGCCTTTTGAGTGAAGGGAAGATTGTTTCAAACACAGATGGCTGTGATAGTATATGATTTGCTAAAACTTTTGTTGTAATACGGAATACAAAAAAGGCGTTACATCCGAGCATGATGTAGCTTCATAATCTATATGAATGTGATAATGTGATAAGGTAGTATGATGGGTACCGTTGAAAATATTTTAGAGGAGCAAAAGATAAGAAAAGCCCATTAATTTGATTTACTTTGTCAAAAAACAGTAAAACCGGTATATATCGTATCGGGGAGAAGAAAATGGGGGGAATTTGTAATATCGTATTTCCACTGTGGAGAATGAAAGGAACCAACTCATTTTGACCTACTTGAATCTTACGTTGGTGTTTTGAGTTCATGTCAGTTAATAAGAAATAACAGTATTTGAATTGAGGCATAAGAAGAGATTGTGTGGGCTTCTAACGAGATTTGTAGGTAGGAAAGAACGCAATCATTTTAAAACGTGAAATGGCGCGAACATTTTCTGACAAATTTTACTAGTTTTAATATTCCAGGTTAGAGTGTTATCCACATGCACATTTAATTTTCTATCGCCATTATTTCACGGCAAAGAAGTTTCAATTATGCAAATGATAGGAAGAGCGGAATTGACAACTTTTTATAGTTTCTGGAACCGATACAAAGACACTGAGATACGCCTTCATGAGGGTTTAATAGTAGCCCATTTGATGATGACTATTAGGAATACTTAGTAAAACTTCGTTGACTTTTTGAAGAGATTCAAAGGTCTTAGAGAATTGTCGGCTATATAGAACTCGAGATCATCCACATACATGTAATGACAACAGTTTTTTATAGACTCGCCTATGTCATTAACATAAATTTGGAAGCAAATGATCTTACACAATCCTCTTTTCGGCACCGTGTGCTACCGGCAAGCTACTTGACACTCAATATGACTAATTGGCCCCAAATATGGCTAATTTATTGAATTAGTCGGTTAATTCGCACATCCGCTGGACGGTGTTGATAAAGCTGTATGAAGAACTGTTACGAATGAACGATTAAATATAACAGAGTATTTCGGACTTCATCTGGCTAATATTATCATTAGAAACAGGGTAGTATAATAACGGAAGGTGACTGCTTGAGTGTGCGCGAGAAGTATTTTGCCAGAAAAATGCGTTGGAAATTAGGCGTTCACTCACTAGCCTTAGACACTTCTCACTAGTAGTCTGATTCCCGTGGAAGCATAATAAATGCTAATCCTCGTCCGCAAAATACTTCACCTACTCCAGCTCTCTCGTGGGTGCTTTCAATGAGCGCCAAAGTTCGAATTATTCTTCAAAGCAGGCCCTACTTCGAACATTATCCTCCCATTTTTGATAATGTAACATTAATACGATAATTCACGAATGAGGTAAATCCGGACATTAGTTGTAACTACTACAATAGATATTGTGTTGTATAACAAACGTGTGAATGTCCTACGTTATTTGTGTGAAAAGTGCCAATGGAAGAGATAACTGACGAGTGAAAGGGTGCAAATAAAAGAAAAAATCGTATTTAAACGAAATATTAAAAAAAAACAATTTTTAGACCTCGGGAAAGACCATTCTGTGTATAGACCATTTTATGTCAAGCTAGCTACAAGTTAGTTCTTAGACTATCTGTAGCAAAGTATTCGCACCACTGCTTCCGCGAAAGCGAAGTGGGATACGGCACGCGCGCGGATTTGTACTGCCCCCGATGAAAATAAATGACTGTCTAGCCAGGAATTCTGGTCGGGGAAAGTTGAGAAAAATTTTCCGCAAAACTGCAATTGTGTTCAGACGCCACGGATAACAGTTAGCGATATTAAAAAAAGAACGTGCTCCTTTCGCGGATTTTGCTCCTTTCTGCGTTTCTCGGACTGCTCATCGACGCCCTTCTGTGCTCCTTTGTGTCCGCCCTAGCGTTTCCCTTCCCCGCCTCGTCGCTTTGCTCCCTGCGTTCCTGCGACCGCTCTCAGCGCTGTGGATCGCCCAGGATTCCACGAACGCCGCCTGCCCGCCTCCGACTTCTCGGACCCCACCCACACCCCTGCCCGCTTCCCTAAATATCCGCTGCTCGTTCTCGGACTGAATCTCGTTAGCGGATGCGCGGAAACCGTTAGCTTTTGTGCCTCTTTTCTACGTCGCTTCGCAATGTTCTTTGAAAGTGTTTATAATGTCAAGTGATCAGATGTTTTTTGATGATGCAGAAACGACCCGCGGATCAGTGGCCGTATTTCTCGGATTTTAACCTTAAACCGCAGTTGCAGTTTCAGGGAAACTGGAATTGTGTGCAAATATGACGTCTTTGTAGAAGGTAGCTTGGGGATATCTCGCTTCTGACACATATTTCATTATGACTTCATTTATTCATTTTGGGGCGATTTGAGCAATGCGGTCACGTGTCTCGGGAGGTGGGGAGGGGGGCCACTTTGCTATGAAATTGTAGGACTAGGAGGGAGGGGACAAATGGAAAAAGGCACGTGCACTAAAAATTTTTTTGGGGGGGGAAGGAAAAGGGGGAGAGGGAGAGAGGGGGAGAGAGGGGGAGGAGGGGGAGAGAGGGGGAGGGAGGGGGGGAGGGGGGGAGAGGGGTAAAGAGGGGGAGAGAGGGAGAGAGATGGAGGGAGAGGGAGAGAGGGAGAGACGGAGAGAGAGAGGGAGAGCGATGGAGTGAGAGAGGGAGCAAGCGAAGGAGAGAGAGGGGGAGAGAGAGTTATGGTATGTACGTGCATTTCAGATGGTAGAAGAATTTTGTAACGAAGCGGGAGGAGAGGAAAAACTGTTGGACGACTCCATTGTTATTGTTGTATTTGTTGCAATATCCCTTTCTCATATATCATATATTTTAACGAAATGGATTAGATACTGCCAACCATCACACTTTTCATACCTCAAATTTCGGAACTCTTTTCCTATAAAACAAAGTAGGCTTTCACAACTAGATATACTCTTTCCCCATAGCTTGAGATTATTAAATCCATAGGTAAAAAATATATTTCATTTAGAGTGTACCGAAAATACGATCATTTACGTCAATAAATGTCATTTAAATATTCAATGAAGTGGCACTAGCATTTCATATCATTCATTATCTTATTGAACAATGATGCAATTCTGTTTTGCAATATTATCAAAGTATGGATCGTAAAATGGATATAAATATTTTGGTTAGAATGGAAATATCTGACGGAGTTTCCCAATATAGAGCCACTTGTATTTAGGAAACTGACTATTGAAAGCCGGATGCGGTAGACATTGTCAAGGTGATGTCATCGAATATGACTAGGAGAAAGTTTTCTTAGTGTAAAATTCTGATGAAATATGGGGATGTTTCTATCCCTAATATTTTGTAGAATATTCCATAAATACATTTCTGTGTGATAAACCCATTGAACGTCAGTATTAGAGGTAGTTCTAGATTATAATAAAACATATAGGATTTATGTAAATACTTCACGAAATAAATTAAGTTATGTATATCTTACTCTTTCATAAAATGAGACGTTTTCAATCAGTAACACATTTTCTTGTGGTAATGGTGGTCTTGTGGAATAGTGTAATTCGAGTTCTTTTAGCGTAGAATTGACAGAACATTAAGAATTGTTTCTGTTTCTGTACTCTCACCACATTTTGCAACAGCGTTTCACGGAATACGAGGTTGGTAAATTTTCGTTGCAGTTGACGTTCCAACAAACTTTTAATAGTTGGAGTTGAATTCATGTTCAGTATTGCTGTAGAGGCAGTGGTAATGTCAACTGCAGCTGAAGCTTTTGGAGTTTTCCGAAATTCGAGACCCGAGAATGACATATTCTCCATTTTAAATAAGTATTACGAACGTAGGAGAATTCTAGATGTCATTTGCCCTCGAAATGTGGTTTCCGTTTTTCGTGTAGGCGGAATACTCGGCCAACATTTCAACGACGCCTCACACTGTGCGAGTACGATTCTTTCCTTATTCAATTTCCATTTTCAAACGTAAAGATGAAACCTGACCTAATGCCTCTCGTAATCCGCAACATTTTAATTACTAAGGATTCCACTAACATTTTTATGTACAATAATAAATATTAATTTACAAATGTGGACGTTTAGAATCGCATGCTAGGAGATTCGCACACCACCTAGTCGGCTAAATCCAAAAATGAATGAATGAATGGGCTAATACTGATAGGAATTGGGTGAAATGGCTCGGGACTACAACTGTTGCCTCTGCAGTGACTCTGATCGGGAGGTCCTAGGGTTTAAGTCTCGGCGGCGGATTTTCGACACTGGCTTCGCAGATAAGTCGAATTTAGCCACTGCCTGGAGGAGAATTCTTGCAGATCGCTGCTCTCATAGGTAGTTTTCCGTGGTTTCTCCAAACATTTCCAGGAGAATGAAGAAGCAATACCCTCACAAACGGACCACGGACCACGCACTATCTTTTTTGCCTCAATCTTGCCCTATCTTGCCCCCATACACATACAACAGTACCCTACCACACATGTCAGGAGACCATTCGAGATACCAGAGCTTGTCCCAGCTGGGGCGGTGCACAGCCAACAACTGAGATGTAACATGTACTACACTTACGGGATTAATGTTCTTCGTAGTGAGGGTTCTCGGGATCTTAAAATAATCAGTGAGATTGGAAAACGATTGGCACAATGAACGAGTTTACTTGTGAAAAACGTCGGTATGCCCATTACAAATTCCGTTTTGAGTGAGGAATGCAGAATGATGAAAATCAATGTTATCACTAAAGGGACGAGCTTTAAAACTTGCTTTGCATATACAACACCCTAAGATATTCTTAGCATCATTTTTTCTTTTCGCATGTGCCAACGTAAAAAAACATTATTACGTCAATTTTGGCTCCGATTGAGCAATGTTTGTAATTGGCACGCACGACATACTGAACGTTGGCATTACAGAAAATATTGTTTCCAAATCTATGTTGGGGTGCCGCGGAGAGCAACTTAGTGGTAAGGAGGGATTGGGGGCTCAACGACCATATTTGGCTGCAGAGAAAGCTCTCTGGGCCGACCTGCATGGCCATGGTAGCTAAGAGCGTGTAGCGACTCAGCGCTTTGGTCCGAAAGGTCGCAGGTTCTAGTCCCCATTGTATCTCAGGTATTTGTCGCAGAGAGCCTCGCGTTCTTCTGACTCCATATTGAAGGAGCGCGAAAGTGTGTTGGTGAATAGTGTATTGTCGAATATGCGTCGCATCGGGGTGTGAAGGGTAACCGGGTGTCGGCTGGATAAAAGTCCTAGTGAAACAAAATAAAAAAATCTTTTTCAATGTCTGCATGCTGTTGTGGTAAAGGAGAGGAAGACGATGCCAGAGACGCCTGAGGATGGATTTTGTGTTCTAATCCTTCAGACAACTAGCACGCTGAGTCGAAGGCTAATTCTAGTTTAGTTTAAGAACATAATATAAATCACCACTCTAGCGTATTGTGTGAATTGTATTGTCGTGTAAAATGCTATTATCATTGTACGATCACGTTTTAATGGAAAAAACTTTTCATTGTGTCTTGAAGAAGATAAAACTCATAGGAAATGTACAAAATCTGTATCAGATATGGATGTTACTAATGTTTCAAAATGCTTAGGCTAAAAGAAAGTGTGAACATAAATTCGCCATATGAGTAAATGGATTGTGCTTCATTTAATTATTGATACGAAAACGAGGGTGTACAACACGATTATAATGGTGTATGGAATCTCACCAAACTAAATTTCGAATTTAATTGATTGTTAGTTTCAATCGTAAAACGTATATCATTCTCTCAAATTTGGTCACATCGATGAATCTTCTTTGCAAGAGAGGATTTTGCCGACATTGCATCGTCTTGTGAGTGAACTTACGAGCTGACAGAGTCTAACCCAAATGATATAAGTGCATGCGTTCGACTTTCATTCACCCTTCCGTCCTGTATCACTCAGGATATTGGGGTTCTCCTACCTGCCGAGCGTCTTACCGCCAACTCATGCTTAGTAAACTTGTTTTCTTCACCGAATTTTCGATACCTCATAGCGCACGGCTACTTTAAGATCGCTGGAACGCTCAATAACCTTCTGGAAGAAGGTCGATGGTTGGCAGTGACTTGGAGCATTTCCGGCGCACGCGATCGCAGCTCGGTTTAATATATTCATCGAGGCGGCGGCGGCGGCGCGCCTCGGCGCTGGCAAGCACGCGCTGGCGGGCGGCGCGCGACGCAGGGTGCGGGAGTGCGAGCGTGGGAGGCGGCGGGGGCGAGCAGTGACGGCAGGGGTGTCAACAAGGCCCAGCGCGATCTACGACGCGATGATTTATGCGCGTAGGTGGAAAGCAAAGAAAAGGGCTGATGCCATTTGGATGGGGCAGAGACAGTGTAGAAAATCTCTGATGAAACGTGATGCTAACGACTGCTGCTACATCATATACTTTCTTGCATTATCGGTAACGTCGGCGTTTTTCACAAATTCAGAGTTCAACGGAAATAAGACCTGCGAAACTTTGAAGTGCCCGTTCCTCTATTCTGTACGTAATATAAATTACATTCCGTAACACGTGTAGTCAAAATTAACGTTTCATGAGTCCATGCTTCTGAAAAACTGGTTGATGACTAAACGTCTCTCTGTCCATCCATCCGTCACTTTGTGCTCAACACTAACAGATCAAAACCGTTCCTCAAAATTGACTTTGCCCATCGATCTGACCGAATCGCTACCCTAGAAATTTGAAACATATTTTGATTAATTTGTTTAGGGAGGGGAAGCATGAACCCTTCACAACATATTCCTTCAAAATTTCTTCAAAGTTTGCTTTGATTTTTGGGATTTTTTCCTCAGAAAGGGGGGGTAATTCTTTTAAAAAGTGACGCAGGTATCATTTCCTTGGTATTCTGAATTTTTAAAAATTGGAAAATTTCGAAATATATTCGGTATTGAGAACTACAGAATTGAAGGTGAAGAAGTTTTCTTCAATGAAATCTGTTCTTCAAATTTATCTTTAAATAAGACCATTTGGAATTTTTCGAAAATATGAGAAGTTTTCACGTAATCTTTAGTGAAAAATCGGAAATTATTAAGTAGTTCATCGAAAAAGTCTCCATATTTTTCGTTATGTTTTCTCGAATAAAGTAAAGATCGTTATAAAAAATTGCGCTGGTTCGTTTTTCGGTGAACTCTATTGTCGAAAATTTCAAAATAGTAACCACTACTACGCAATGGCATCCACTACTAACGCAGTGGTAATTAATTTTGCCATTACCCCTTACTTATCATTTTTATCAAATAAAATTTCATGTATTTTCTGACATTTTCAATAGCAGAAACATATCCTTTTAAAAAGTACTTAACTCTTAATTGTTTTCCCAGTTACGTTATGTGCTAAGGGCCCGTGTTTCGGCCCATAGTGGGGCTATCTAGTTCAAACGTGAAACTTCTCATTGCTCGTCTATTGCAAATTTATGCTCTCTTTAGTCTAAAACTTGAAATTATTAAACGAGGTTACTTACTGATTGGTCTAAAATAGACAATAAGCATTTTTAATAAAAAAGTAAAAGGCTGATTAAATCAAATTCATGAATATTTTTAATAATTAATTTTAATAATTTTTTTAAAATAATTAAGTCTGTTGAAGTTGTCAATGTGAGATTGTTGTACTACAAGACCAAACGCTGATTAACCTTCTTACATTTATTTATGTAAAAAATCAAAAATGGTTCGTTTTGAGATAGAGTTATTTCTTCACACTCCCACGGAAATCGAGCAATAACTTACTCCGTGTGAATGTCAACTTACCCCAAGGCCTATGCCAACGAATTGCGCAATTGACACATCATGAACTGATGATTGTTTGTGCATCTAAATGTTCTACAGTCAAGGATACACGAATAGAAAATTCTAATGTAGCTAATAAATGTTTTTTAAATTTATACAATCAAACTTGTCGACATTAAATGTGAGTTGTGTAAAAAAATTAAAAATTCCAATTGGTCCCAACCACCCCCGGTTTCTATTAACGATTTTAATTGTTTGAATATCATCTGGCAATGAATTATCAAGTAATGTAGAAATTTTATGTGAGGATTTCTTGTAGAGAGCTGTTGATTCTGACGCATGAGGGGCATGATACCTATGACGTATGTTGCGAGTTAATCACTGACGGGGAAAAAGGAAGATACTCCATTCACCTACTAAGTTTAGAATAAAATAAAGAAAACTTACTGACGCTTACAATATCATTCCTAAAATTGTAACACATTACAAGATTGTTGAACCAAGTTATCTCTTCTTGATGGTGAGTCATTTCAAGACAGTCGATGTTTTATATCTATCCTCTTTTGAAGTTGGTAGACATTCTTCGTTTTTCCTATAAATTATTACCTCACTGTATAATTTACCAATAAAATGAAGTAGACTCAAGTTTAATTAGAATATTTCTTAGCATTTCATTAATTACATAGTGTGAATCATTTAATTTCATTATTAATTGCACAGTGTGAATCTTCTTAAAAGTAATTTTATTAAATAAATAATTTTCATTAAAATACCTTAAAAGACTACTAATATTCATCAGATTAGTGAACATTTTTTAAAGTTCATTGAATTATATTAACTTCTGAATGGAATATATTTAATTATACTTTAATATCTTATTCCTTTATCTTAGTTCTGTGCGTTACAACCAACTTCCTCTATAGATGCCTTAGAGATGACATAGCCTGGTCTTCTTAAGGGTATACGTCAAATGCCGTAATGTAAAAAACTGAAGAATCTCTTTCTTGACAATTTATGGCAAATACTTTATAATTAGGTTCATGGTCCAAAATGTGTACCATCCCAATTCATAAAATAGCCAATGGTGGATATATTCTTCGAAGCGGGGATATTTATGTTTCTCATGATTCACTTTCAGGTTATCCTTGTGCTCTTTAATTCAGGCCTTGTAGTACCAATGTAAAATTTTATGCAAGATGGTTAGCCAAAATCGACCTGGTAGACGCCATATTCGTGTGACGCCACACTACTACTCAACGCAATTCTCCTGTCAACTCTGGATGTGGCCTGCAAACTTCATGGGAAACTGGTACGCTAATATGATTTTCTCTACTTGCGATCAAAAAACCATTTTCTATTTTTCCCCATCAAACGGCATTTTTTTCTTGATCGTCCAAGTGAAAGCGTGGCAGAGGTGATTCAGCCTGTGAGAAACATTCGGTGCCACTAAGAGGAGTAGGGGGAGAGGAGGTGGAGGGGAGGAGGTGGCGAAGATGGTGGAGGAAGCGGAGGCGATCGCTTCGGTGGCGTGTGTGGGGCTGGCGCGACGATGTATTTTTAATTCGGATGCGCGTGGAGCTACAGGCAACGCAGGCACCGAGGCGGGACGCGGGGCCGACCACGGACTAAAAGAATAAGGAAGTTGAGAAACTTTTCTAATTCACGAGTGGACCCGTCTAGGCTTCGCTATTGCACTGTATTGCACTTCACACGCTGGTCACGTGATTGTTTATCACGTTACGCTACGGTCTGCAAAAATTCTAATAGGTGAAATATTATCACGTCATACGCAGTTTTTAACTGTTTTTTGACGTAAAATAAATAAAGAAATAAATAATCTCGGGAATATGGTTTGTTCTATGTCCTGGTTTGGACATGGCTGTCAAGTGTCCTTTTGTTAAAACCTTCTCTCTCAAGTTTGAGCACGCGTTCGCTATGACACTGTCTTGGAGAAATTTGTTTTACTTATGCAAGATAACGTTCAAATAATAATTCGGGCCGATATTTCATAATCTCAGCGACATAATATAATAGCGACAGACGCGCTTAATACTTGACAGTGCGACGGGTTGCGTAGAACATCTGTTCAGGGGCGCTTGAGTCATCTTAAACGCATAAACCATCTTCAGAAACGCCCGCACCTCGCCAATTTTATTCAAGCCACTCTTTAAACACTACCAGTAGTAATAAGAACAGAGTGAACATTTCAGCGATATCGCTCGAGAAGTTTTTGGGTCTTGTGCGACATTCGCACATTCTCTCTTATTTATATATAGATTACATAATATGTACATTTAGAAAGAAAAAGAATGGCGGGAATGGGAACTCTATATGATGAGAATTATATAAAAACTTGATGTCTGGGAAAGTTGCTTTAAAGACATCTGATAAGTGACTGGGCGATAATGACAATGATTCAGATGTTCAATGACTGTTATCGAGTGTGTAAGGTCGGACGATACTTGCCAAATATTGAATAATAAGAATTTCGATAATGATTCAAAGTTTCTGAACATAATTTTTACGTCGACATTCAAGCAGATGAAATGTGAAATATTATCTCGATAAATTTCGGTGTTTTATACAATTCGAGAAGGAGTAGGATAATGCAACTTCTTGACACGCACCATAAACGTAGCAGTGTAGTAGTAGTAGTAGTAGTAGTAGTAGTAGTAGTAGTAGTAGTAGTAGTAGTAGTAGTAGTAGTAGTAGTAGTAGTAGTAGTAGTAGTAGTAGTAGTAGTAGTAGTAGTAGTAGTAGTAGTAGTAGTATTAGTAGTAGTAGTAGTAGTAGTAGTAGTAGTAGTAGTAGTAGTAGTAGTAGTAGTAGTAGTAGTAGTTGAGAGTAGTAGTAGTAGTAGTAGCAGTAGTGAATGTTTATCTCGAAAGGTGGCGGTGTTCTTATCCCGGCTGGTAAGGTTAGCATGACGACCTAACATCGACTAACGGGATCTTCCTCGCCCAGATATCTCTAGAAGAAAATTACCTACTTCTTCCTCCTGGAGATCCAGAGGTAAATATGAACATCGATATTATATTCGTTGTACCTAAGTATGAGGATTTCGAAGGCTGACGACGAGGGTAGTTGTGTTCAAAACGGTCTCGTATTATTAAGGCACGTGGAAAAAAATTAATGTAATTTATTTTTCATGAGAGTTTATTGGTAACGACTAAAGACAATTTTCATTCACGTCCAAATTCTGAAATATGGGGCAAACCCTGCGCTGACAAATGGGCAAAGATGCACGAGAATGAACAAAATATGCTGTATCAAGTTTAATTATTTTATTTATTTTGTTATAAAACTTTTTAGAAGAGGATGATTAACATTTTTACTAAATTTTCTTCAGTTAAATTTTTCTAAAATAGTGCCTTTAAATCCCCAAAATTGCCTTTTTTACGTCGCAAAATGTAATAGGAGGGTACATAACGTACGAAATGTGCCATTCTACCATTTCATACTTGGAAGTCAAAACAATATTAACTCTATGGAATGTCTTTTTCGGAAACCACTGGGAGAGGTGGCTCAGTGCATCAACTGACGTCAGTTAATCAGTTGATCAGTTGATGTACTGAGCCACTTCTCCCGGTCGCTGGAGAAGGATGTCAACATTCAGCCGCGGAGCAACACCACCACCTCTCTACCATTAGCAATTGACGTTTCTAGAAGCACGAAGCAAGTAAACAGACGTCTTATTCTTTTACTAGTTAGATGATACCTGACGATTTCATGGGTATTTCCCAACATTTTATTGGGTGCCATTGCAGGGGGAATGTCCGAGCACTTTACGGGTTCTTTCGCGGCAGCATGGAAAGTACTTATCATGCTAACTCATCTATGTATTCTTGGAGCCATATACCACGTACTACCTGCGTGCTGGCACGCGACTGCGCGCTGAGGCCCTTTCGCTTCCTTCTCTAATGCAACCGCACATTGTTCAGTTACCATTATTTACGTAGGGAAATATTTGGAAAATGCATTTTACTTTATGAGAAGGAAGTCACTTCGAAGTTGCTTTTCTTCTAAACTTTGGAGAATTTTAAAATGTGAAGCTTAAAAATAAATGAAAGAATGACATTTTTCCAATTTTAGATTCTAGGAATTTGCTACAGATGCACGTAGCAAACCAGAACCAGCGTCCGTCCGTCATTCACGGTTACTTCCTTTCCGTTCTATCAATTGACACATAATATGAAACCTCATAGTATGAGGCGTCATACGACAGGCCTTAGTCTTCTCCTGGGAAACTGATAACACTGGTCGACAAGATTTTCTTCACAAGATATCTGATTATTGTATTAAGGACATTATATGCAATGTGTTGAAGCACCAATAGGCAACACTGTGCGGATTCATTCATTGTTTGACATGCTCAGACCTTTATGAGGAGTGATGTAATTTTGTAAAAGCTATGAATAAACTTTCTGATGGACTCTTGTACTTAAAATCGAAATTTCCCAAAAAGTCAGCGATACTAAATTCGGCCATTAATAATTATTAATTATAATTGATGAACATTTTAAAGGACTGTTAAATCCACTGGAAGAAGAAGCCAAGCTATCTTTCAAAAATGAAGGTTGCAATTTCCTTGGAAACCATAAAGCATAAAACTATCATGTCGTACTGACTGATCATATACTTATTAAGCTATGGGATGTAACATGGCGTTGAAAATTCGTTTCTTAGACTCTCACTTGGACTTTTTCCCGGAATATCTTAGGACTATCAGCGATGAGCATGGCAAGCGTTTTCATCATCAAATTTCTACAATGGAAAACAGGCACCAAGGCAAGTGGAGTTCTGATATGTTGGCTAACAATTGCTAGACGAAGAAGAGAGATGTTCCAGAAGCGAAATATGCCCGAAAATCACTATCTGTCACTTTGTAGGCAAGACAGAATGAATTGTATATCATTTATAGTTAAGTAGCTGGTTCCTGATTTTATTACAAATTATAAAATATTCAAATGAATTACATAAAAAAATTACACAACTTTTTTTCTGATGGAGAAAAGTGAAATACTTCAATTCAGTATTCTAGCTTCAAACTTCTAGATTTTGCGATTTTCATTTTTGTAAATGATAAAAAGTTTATTTTTGTAGACCAGTGTAATTTTTGGTGGATATATACAGACGATTATAAGAAATGCTAAAAAACACGTGTTTTTTACTTTCTCGTATATATACGTATATACGGGAGTAATATACGTAGTATAGAGAAAGTTATGTAATCCCGTGGAAAATAGATTTCGAGATTTCAACGGAAATACACGTTTTGGGGTCCCCTGATACCGGAATAGTGGTTCCTTTCCAAACGTCCGTCCGTCCGTCTATGAACACTACTAAAGCCTAAACCGTGTGGTTACACGTACGATCTTTTCCAAATTGAAGAAACCCCTGTCCATCTGGCTCTAGTTTAAGCTTTGAAATGAAAAACATTCTTTAAAATTTGGGGCTACTTGACATGAAGCCCCTCGGACATTATCAAAATTTTCTCAAAAACGGCTACAAACTTTTACTTTAACTTTCTTGTAAGAATAGAGTAAAATACACTAATAAGGTGGTATACGTCCGATTTTCACGATTAACCCTGCATTTCCGAAAATTGCAAAAGTTTGAATTTTTTCGGGGTCTTCCTAAAACTACAAAAACTACAAGATAGAGATTTTTGCTTCATATGAAATTAGTTGCTCATAATCAGTTCTTTTCATCAGTTCTCAAGTCATGTAGATTTTTTAAAAATTTTAGTAGTTTTCGCGGAAAATGGCGTGCAATATTTGCAACTTAAAAAATACAAAAACAATATTTCGCAAAAACCGCTCCAAATTTTTCCTTTAAAGTTTTGGAATGGATTGCGCTAAATGCACTGTATAAGATGACATAAACGTCATATTGCTCTATCCTTTTGTTTTTTCAAAAATTACAAAAATGTAATTTTTTTGACTATTCTCTCACTTCGGTTTTATTTACATTAGAGACGATGCCCTTGCGTTGGTGTATTTATGAGTACATGTGCTTTAAATAATGTTAAATAATTTTTTCTCGAAAACTCGACAGTTTTCTGTGAAAATAATCTCAAATTTCCGCGTTTTTCAAAAACGCTCAAATACAATTTTCTCAAAAATGGCTCCAAATTTCTTCTTCAAACTTTTCCAACGAATTGTGGTAATGGCACTTTAATATGGCGTAACGTTAATTTTGGTGTTATCTTTTGCTTTTTCAAAAATTACACAAATGTAATTGTTTTGAAATACCACTCACGCCGTTAATATGCACATTTCAATATATTTGTATACATGATTAAATTAGTGAGTAAATGCTCTTCAAATGACTTCAAATGAAGTTTTTCGAAAACTCAATAGATTTCTGTGAAAAAGAGCATCAAATTTCGCATTTATAGTAACACTTAACGCCGTTTTCTTAAAGACGGCTCCAAAGTTTTCAATGAAAATTGCTATTTAGGACAAGGGACAGTATGATGTTATGGATTTTAGTGTCAGCATAATTTACGCAAAATTTTAGAAAGAAGTATTTCTTTTATCAGAAATTTTCTGAAACTTATACTTAAGTAAAAGAAAGTATATCATTTAGTTATTGTGGAAAAACAGAATAAACGTTTTGTGACGTCTGGGGGAAAATTGTAATCTATTGAAAGCGTATATATAAGCCTGCACAATATATAGAAAAACGTAGAAACATGCACTAAGGATAGAACTTTCCCAAAGTTCCCATAAAAATGCAAACATACTTGGCGATAGTATAAAGTTTTGTTAACGAGCATACCATGAAACGCATGTTTACAAATTTTGAGAGGCGTAATAAAATCACATAAAACACGCCATTACCTGAAGATCCTATCTCTAGTAAGGAGAGAAAAGTTATTATAAATGAGATAACGATTCAGTAACGAAGCGATGTAGTAGGAGAGACCAATCATGTGACAACGACATGGTTGAAATCCACATGGCTTGCACATTCCTCGAACTCGCAGCCATCGGTTCTGCGTACTTGCAATGAAGTAAGCCCCTGCAGCAGCGAGGCAGGCCAATTCACCCTAAACGATATTCGGCCAACGCAAAGCGAGTGGGTGCACAGCGCCAAATGGACTGGACTGGAAGAGAAGCTTGAGTGAGCGCGAGACGATCGGTGAAGGGGGCGGGGCTTCGCGTCGGCAGGGCCACTGCAGGGCGGATGGCCTGCAGGAATTGGAGCAGAACGCCCGGCGCTGGCGAGCGATGCCCTGCGCTTGGAGCGACGCCGGGCGAGGGCGCACGCCACGGGCTCAACAGGGCGGGCAAAGGGCTTTGGGGGATGCGCTCTGGGCAGAGGTGGGCAGTGCCAGATGGAGGACCACGGACGCTGGCGTGGGGCTGGAGTGCGTCGCTGGGAGCACCGCTGATGAACAACGCCAACAATCGGAACGATGTGGATGAGGTAATGTCGTTGATGAGGAACAGCATCCAGTGTATAGCACGAATAAAAGGCATTAGTCTGTCTGCTATATACAGCTTTGAGAGGGGGAGAGTTGATCGGAATACGCTGATGAAGCTGCAGAATAGCAAGAGGACAAAGCGAAAGACTGGGATTACATGGTAAGCGATGTCCAAGAAAAAATAGATATGAGAGCATGGGCGAGGACCAGGGCGCGGGCTGGGCGAAACCTAGGGCGAGGGCGAGAGCAGGGGTGAGGGCCAGGACGAGGGTGAAAGCCGAGGCAAAACGAGGGCGAGGACCAGAGTAAGGGCCAGGGCGAGGACAACGGCGAGCGCGAGGGCGAGGGCGAGGGCGAAGGCGAGGGCGAGGGCAAGAGCGACGGCAAAAACGAGGGCGAGGACCAGAGTAAGGGCCAGGGCGAGGCTGAGACCAAAGACGCCGGTGAGGGTGAGGGTGCCATTGGGCAGGGCGAGGTGAGTGACAAAGCGAGCTGTGGCGCCTATCCGGAAAAAGGCCTTCGCGCTGCAGACGGCCGGCGCTGGCCCTCGCGGATACTCGCGCGAAACTCAATTACCGCGCTAATTCAAACGCTTGATGGATGTTTTCCCGTGCGGCGGAGGAGTCGAGTCCCAAGTCCTTCTTCTCGCTCCCATTCCGCGCTCTACTGTTATTTCATCACTCGCTGATCGAGGGCCTCATCCTCAATCGATGAACGGTTTTATGTTAACATTTACTTTTATCAGGCCTATTTTTATAACATGTGTGTTTCAGAGGAAATAGAGGATACATGACTTTTTCACTCTAAGATAACTTAACTCTTAACAGGCACAACAATGGGTTTTACTGACTTATCTGGTACAATGGGTTCTGCGAGCGTCCGCGGGCATTTTGTTAATATCTTCCGCAATATTGGGCTGAAGGTAAACGTTTTGCATTCCTTACCTTTAAAAGATAATTGAAATTATATTTACGCAATAAAAGTTCTAAACAAAAGTTTATGAGTATTAATATTTAATATTTATAAAATAAACATTAATGTGAAGTGAATATACAAATAATGAAATTAACATTAATGTTTATGAAATATTAATAATAAATTTTATCGATAATAAAAACTCATAATAGTTACTAATATTGTTCAATAAGATGAAATCTTATATCTTTATGATCAGTTCTCATCTTTTGAGGATTGTTCAATAACGAGATAACATTTTAAACATACCGGTCGAAGTAAATTCAATCAAAAATATATTTTACTAATTAAACGCAAAGCGTCAGTAGAGCGCATTTGCCTCTCTAATCATGTTATTACAAAAGCAGAGAATTGTACAACGTTAGGTAATATATTTACTATTATTTTCATAATATGTGGCTAAATATCACTTTCATTCACAGGACCATTCAAGTTTTCTTCTCGTTTACACTTACAATGGCTTTTCACAGACCGGCTTCATCACAAAACGTCCACATCTAACAATCACTGAAATCTGTTAAAACTGTATTTCACGTGACGGTTCGAATTCATATATTCTCAGAAAAAATTGGTATTTAAAGAACCAGAAAAACTGGCGTAGTTTACGAATCACCGAGAGCAAGAACATTAACGCAACTGGTAGAATACTACGATACGTCAGTGACACCCTTCCGGAAATATAATCATTTTTTAGAGAAGGTGAGAGATTCTGATATGCCACATCTTACGAACACTGATCGCCACTCAAAGGCAGACGAAACGGTTCGTCTCAGTTTTGACAATAACGCGAATTCTGTGAAATAAAACAATCGCAAGGATTTCGCAAACTCCGTCGTACTCATTAACCCTTAAGAGTTCATGTTATGTTTAACCACAAATAAAAATGTATTAACATTATTATGATGTCTGTTACAATCCTTAATTAGCAAATCGATTAGAATATCTTTTTATTTAAACATTTTGAAATTAATTTTAGATTTTAATAGCTTAAAAACTGAATATTACTAATCTATTGTAGTATTTCTATTGCAGCATTGCAGTACAGAATAACTACAATACACTAGGCAGTAACCCATTGAAAATGTTATTGAATTTTGAAGTCAAATTGTATTACGGTCCATACGCCTTTCATATTGATGTACATTTTAATCATCTATTATATTTAAAGCTATCAGTATTATCCTCCTTTTACCGGAAGTTGTATTTCAAATATTAGATAGTTACTCCAATTTTCTCAATATATCTCATAAAAAAGGAGGTTTCAAACTATTTACAAAACCTGTTAGTCACCTATCACATTACTTCAATTTGAGATACTTAGCTACGACGTTAGAATATTGTCTAATTCTCACACTGTGATCAGCTCTACAAAAGAAGACAATGCGGTGGAACTGATTATTCAATTTTAATACAAAACTAGTAACGCACATATATTTTTCAGATTCATGTAGTTTTTTAATTAAACATGACGTAATTTAAATATCTATTTTTTAGAGGATTTCTTTTAAGAAAAAATTCTATCATAAACATTGTACTTTTGCCATGTCAATGGTTTACAATTTCCAAAAATCCACAGTTTGATTAAAACGGGACCAGCAGCAATTTTTTATCGTCCATTTCTTCATGCTAGAAAAATATTTTAAAAAAATAGCGCTTATTAACAGTTTTTTTAAAATAATTGCGTTAATTTTGAGAAGAAATTGCGCGCAAACTAATCGCGTCTTCCAAACAAATACATGACCTTTCATAAAGATCTGCTTATTCGAACCAGATTTCATTTAAGACTAAAATCTCTATCTCCAATATTGTACTTTCATTGTGTAAATCGTTTGGAAAATTTAAAAAATATAGTGTTTGCTCGAAATGAAATCAGGACCAAGTTTTTAAACGACCTTTGATATGTACGAGGAGAATATTTAAATAAATAATAGAGCTATTTTGAGAAAATAATTGGTTAAAACGTGCCTATATTTCATGACAAATTACGCGAACACCACTCACATTTTCGAAAAATTGTACGAAACCTTATATCTAAATATATCTTTTAAGAACAAATACATTCAGGAAAAGGATAATTTTAATGCTGTAGTTGTAAGCCGAAAAAAATTTCAAGTTTTGCAATGTTCGAAAAATCAGAGTTTCAACGAAAAGGAGACCTGCACTGTTTTACTGAGTGTTCTTTACGACTTTCGAGGTCAAACTTTAATCAAAAAGTTTTTAGCAATTTTTAGAAAATTCTGAAAATGTTGACGAGTCTTCTAACGTTCCCACGTTTTATTACAATGACCCGCCAATAGGAACATTCCTGTAGAAAAGTCATCGATTTAGGGAGGCCGATTACAGTACTTCCTTTTTTTAAATAAAGCGAGAAAGTAAAAGGGAGTGTTGCCATGCAAGTGGCAAAGAATGTGAAAATATTGGAAAAAATGACGTGTTGCGAGAGCTACTGTTGATTTACAAGAAATATAATTCACAACTGTAATCATAACTGCTTTTTAGCGATAAAAGTTCTTACATGCTGCATAATATTGTTGAGAATATTCTGGATGTTAATTGCTTATGATTTATTTATTCTGACTCCAAAATGGGTAAAATAATTATTACGTATAAGAACTGTTTAAATTATGAGTATATTTTTTTAATTTTTAATTTTGTAGAATGCGCCATTTTCTCACCCCTCTAATAACGAGTTTAAAACGCTTTTAGCACTTAAAAAATGAAGAACTGTAACATATAGGCACTCGATAAAACATCTTTTCCAACGTAGAATATAGTTTATTTTTTAGTTATTTAAAAGTTGGGCAATTAGATATCTCTCTATATTAGTTGTAATTATTATTACGGCCATATTCGAAAACTGTTTTCTCTATGTAACCTGGATCTACACCCAAACCTTCGTTAAAAAAATTGCTTACATCCTCTCCAGTTTGGTTGGCCGAGCTACCTATGACCTTCGCGTTCTTCTGGTAGCCCCTGAGACCCGCGGCTCACTCGCTTAATGTTCGCCACCCACGCAGAACCTGCGCTGGAAGTTCCTGTGAGCGCTTTTAAAGTCCTCGCCTTACATGCAATTCCCGACATGTTATTAAACTACCATCCTTGCTATTCTGTGCACGACGCACAAGAATTTTGCGACGGTTCAGATGCATCGATCCGCCCGTCACTTCTCACAGGCCCGTGCTTCTTCCCAGACGGTGTATCGAAATTTCTTGTGCATAACTCAGTAAACGCTTATATAATTACTATCATGCATTGTATTTGTCAACATTTTATCATCCAAGTATTTAAACACCTTTTTTCATATTCGGCAAAATAAAAATTCGTGAATAATAACACTGGGAATAAAACCCTTTTTTTCATCCGTTTTTCATGAAAGTATGTGATTTCAAAGGACACGATCACTCTCATTTCGAAAATCATTAAAAAAATTTCTAGCACGCAAGGTTCAAAAGATATAAATATATTGAATATTTGAAATAAACAAAATCGTGAGGTAAGAACAAGTTAAAATATGCATATTCCTGCAATAATTTGGAAATTTAACCAACCATACTAATTTCCATATTTGAGTTTCCCATTTAACCACAACCTAATGTTCGTTGTACAGGTGACACAATACTGGTGAGCAGTCCATGGTTTGCCTTGATTACAAATACGACAGCCGAAGTATAAAGATTAGGTAAATGTTTAAATTCATATTTTACCTTTGATATTTGAGTGTAAATCTTCCACAAATGTAACAGATGTCATCGGGTTGATTCGCACACTTTCGATGTGAAATAAAGATTTGCATTTTATCGAACTGATTCAATTATACAGGTCATGTGGTGAATTTCACTTGATAAAAACACAGAACTATAATGCATTAAAGTATTTGAGGCACACGCAAACCAGACAGGAACTTCACGCGCATTGCGGGTACAATTTTGCATGACACCGACTGACTCAGAATCTGCTACCCCAACAATTTGTTACTTGTATACTTGCGATAAGCGACGGGGCTGAGATAATTCCTTTCGGTGACTAATGTGCATTAGGAAGTATGAAGATGCACGTGACTTGCTTTTAAAACATCCACTAAAACCTACTAAGACCTATTCGTAATTGAGCGCGACTACCAGACGCGAGAATAAAGATGGCAATCTTCGAATACAGAAGATTTCGAATACAGAATACAGAAGACTACTTGATTGAATATTTCGCGTTTCCGGGCACGTCAACTGCTATGCTCCTAGTCTCGTAGATGTGCAGTTCATGATATTATCATGGGAGGAGGCGGTTATTGTCCGTGAATGGTGAGATCCGGCGCCGAACTACACGTCTACCTACACATCGTCTTGCGTTTCCCCTCCAGGTACATCCTCCATCACAGCACAGCCCCGGAACCGGTAGCGGTAGCTCACAGCATCAACAGATGTCACTGCAGCGCCTCTGACCGGGAGGTCCTAGGTTCGAGTCCTGACGGCGGCAGGATTTTCGACACTGCCTTTTCAACTAGGTCGAATTCAGTCGCTGTCTGAAGGAGAATTCTAGCGGCCGGCTGCTCTGATCGGTAGTTTCCGTGATTTCTCCGATCAACACCAGGCGAATGCCAGAGCAGTAGTCTACCAAACGGGCCACGGACCGCGTGCGATCTGTCCTTCCTGTTCCTAGTCCTATCCTATCCTCTTACACACACACTTACACTAACATGCACCACACTATCACATATTCCGGGACACCGGTCGGGAGTTTAGAGCTGGTGCCGGTGGGAGGCTGGGGCGGTGCTGGTGGGAAAGTCCTGGTTAGGGGGAAAGCCCACTAGCCGACGGTAGGTCGGTGCCGGATCTCGCCATCCAGCGGGAAGATCACGGCCATCTCCCGAGAAAAAAACATGCACTACACTAACGGGACTAATGACCAAAGCCGTTCACGCGCCCGGAACCACGAAAAAATCAATCAACCACCCCGGTCACCACAAGCTCTCAGCACCCGACTGCTCTCCCGACATATGTGGTAGAGTAGTATATATGTGTGTATGTAAGGGGAGAGGAGAGGACAAGGAAGAGGAAGGGAAGCTCATGCGCGTCGGTGCCCCGTTTGTTCTAGCATTCGCGGTCCGGTACCGATCGGAGAAATAATGGAAATATACTGTTTAAATCTGCCAGCTGGAGTCAAACTGCATCTTACTTCAAAAGATCTGATAATTAATAGGAAGTATGTATTATCGAAAGCTGTTACCGTAGGTTAATATTAAAATTATGTCGAAAACATTATGAAGACTTTTTGTAGTGTCAAAGCGAAACGAAGATGCTTCTTATTTGCATTTCTCTGCTCCGTCTAACAAGTTTTCGTATTTATAAATGTTAGAAAATAACAATATCTCAATTCATCGAGCAACATAATATATTGAAACTGTGTTCACACTGGCAAATTAATAAGACGTTAATTGTGCAAACAAGGTCTCTTATTCTTCGTAATGACGTTATTCAATTCTCCTTCCTTCCCACCTTTCCTTCTTTAATTTTTGCTTCAATATATATCTCCCTTGCTTCCTTCCTTACTTCCTTCCTTGCTTCCTACCTTGCTTCCTATCTTCCTTGCTTTCTTCTCCTTCTTCTTCCTTCCTTGCTTCCTCCCTTGCTTCCTTCTTACTTCCTTCCTTGCTTCCTCCTTGCTTCCTTCCTTGCTTCCTTCCTTCTTCCTTCCTTTTACTTCTTCCTTGCTTTCCTTGCTTTTCCTCTTCCTTCCTTGCTTTTTCTTCCTTCCCACCCCACCCTTTCCCTCACGCCTCGGCCGCGCCGCCGCCTCCGCCCCCGTCTTCCCGCGTCACAGCCCTGCGCGTCCTCCCCCAGGCGCCGCGCGCGCCGCCTCGTCGCGTTCCGGGAAGCGAATTCAATTTGGGGCGTTGTGTGCAGGCGGGCGCCGCCCCCGGACGACGGCACGCGCGGTCTAGCGGTGGGCGCGGTATCGATTCATTAGCATAACGCGTGTCAAAGCGCTGCGCGACACACGACGCACGCCAGGCGGCGGCACGGGCTCGGGCGGGCGCCGCCCCCGCTCCGCCCCCGCTCCGCCCCGCTCCGCCCCCGCTCCGCCCCCGCTCCGCCCGCTCCGCCCCCTGCCCGCCCCGCTCCGCCCCGCTCCGCCCCCGCTCCGCCCCGCCCGCCCCTGCCCCCGCTCCGCCCCGCTCCGCCCCCGCTCCGCCCGCTCCGCCCCGCTCCGCCCCGCTCCGCCCTCCCCGCTCCCCCGCTCCGCCCCGCTCCCCCCGCTCCGCCCCGCTCCGCCCCCGCTCCCCCCCCCGCTCCGCCCCGCTCCGCCCCCTCCGCCCCCTCCGCCCACCTCCGCCCCGCTCCGCCCCCCGCTCCGCCCCTGCCCGCCCCGCTCCGCCCCCGCTCGCCCCGCTCCGCCCCGCTCCGCCCCGCTCCGCCCCGCTCCGCCCCGCTCCGCCCCGCTCCGCCCCTGCTCCGCCCCTCCGCCCGCTCCGCCCGCTCCGCCCCCTCCGCCCCGCTCCGCCCCGCTCGCCCCCCCGCCGCTGCGCGCCCCCGCTCCGCCTGCTCCCCGCGCTGCGCCCCTGCGCACGTCGCTGCCCACAAGGCGGCACGGTGAAAGCGTCCCCGTGCAAAAGCAGATATGACCAATTCTTTTGAATAGCAAGACGGATTCGGCATAAAGTATCCGCATACTGTGCTCTAATGAATGTTTCGAGTCCCGATGGTGAGAGGGCTTTCGACTCTAGCTAGTAGGTCGAATTCAACCGCTGTCTGGAGGAGAATTCCAGAGGCCTTGTGCTCTATATGGTAGTTTTCCATAATTTCTCCGATCAATACCAAAGCAGTATCCTAACAAACGGGCCACGAGACGCGCATGATCATTCTATCCTGTTCTCTGCCCTTTTCTCGCCCGTTACCTACACACACTTATGCGTTCATGCACTACACCACCACGTGCTGGGAGATCAGGCGGAAGCTGAGAGCTTGTCCCGACTGAGGCGGTTCCCTCTACTGGTGAGAGATACCTGGTTGTGGAAAGAACCCAAGCCGACGGGTAGGTCAGCGCCGAATTTCACCATCCAGCGGGGAAAGATCACCGTCACCTCTCACGATAAAAGTATGCACTATACTTACGGGACAACTGATCTTAGCAGTTGACGCGCCCGGAGTCACTAATTAATAAATCTTAATGAGTCTCTCCACGTCTCTCCATAATTCCAGCCATTAAGTGAAGATAACGTTTGAATAATGAAGAAAACATTGCGGCCATACTACAACCTACTTCCGTCTTCACGACGTGCGCTGCTCCCTTTCCTCTCTTCAAATAATCCTTGACCTTCCTGGGGATCAAGTCGAGATTATCGCTTTTCGATCTGTGCGTATTCACTGATCAAGGAGGGTGACTCCGTGCACCAACTACCTCGAAAGGGCTTCTCTACTAAGGAACTATTGATGACTTTCAAAATCTCTTTGTTTTTTATTTGTTCTTATAATAATAATAATAATAATAATAATAATAATAATAATAATAATAATGGATACAACAGGAAATGGAACAAAGAACCCAAAGGAACAACAAAATGTTCGGGTCGGGAACTCGGTTATTGGGATATTGTAAAAATTTGTTTTGAAGGCAATAGAATTATAATCGATCTCCAACAAACTGAAGTACATGAACAGACTTTTTGGCAACACGTCTTGAATGCTCTCATTTATTTACTAAGCACTACCTTAAACAAAATCATCTGCCAAAGAGAAACACTAAACTCTTAATACATCTCTTCGGAAAAACAGAACTTTCCTTGAATATTTGCGAACTACAGAGTTACTCATACACAACAATATATAACACTTCACTTTTCACACACTCATTCAATGAGAGCCATTCAATAACTAACGTGACCTTGAAATCAAAGAGTTGTAACTGCGCTGAAGAAAATTTTACACGAGAGGCATTTGAAGTTGAGGTTTTAATTTATGTGACATGTTAACATAACTCTTTGTGAGAAGCATTTTTTCTTTCTAGGAGTATCTTTCTTGGCAATAAATTTGAGAGAAAATTATGTATTGGAAGTATAGTTCTTTAAAATAGTTTTCCAGATTGAACTTTTCCTACAAACTGTACAGACAAGCGGTTGAATTATGGAATTATTTATTATTTAGAATATATTATTAACAGTGCAGAGTTTGTAATATGATTTATCTACGTCACGCTCCCATTTCATCATTGAATTTATATCTGATATTTTGTCTTTTGAAAGTGTCACTGAATTATAACTGATACGATGACTATGGATTTTCTTCCAAATGTCTGGGGGGGGGGGGTGAATTGGTGAAGAACTTGTACTAATAAATTGTTAATCTCAATGCTTCAGTTGTGCTGAATTGTACCAACATCCTGTGTAAAATTAAGTTGCACGTCTTTCGAAAATGGTATCTGGTTAAACCGTGTTTTCCACTTTTATCTTTGGAACCTTGTTTTGGCTGTATGACATGAAATGGTCGTTTTCTATTCACAGCGAGCAGAATACAAAGAAATGAAGTACGTGAACAAAATTCATAGAGAGACATTGCAGTTTCTATTTGTGAGTGAACATTGTCAACTTCTTGGATGCTAGAATATCGCGGAGTGGAATATTACATTTATACACTCCCGGTATATGGATGATAACAATAAAATCCATCATTGGCAAAGACTAGCACTTTCAGAACTACTCGGAAAATATTTTAATTTGTAAACGTCAAAATATTTCTCTATACCACATAATGAATTCAATCTTTTTTACATTCCCAAGGAAAACAACATTCCTCTTGAAGAAAATGATGTTTTAATTATGGAAGTCTCGTGAACTGCATTGAATTTGACACTGCAGGGTTTCAAAAATATTTTCCAGTCTTAAATCATACTTGAAGAGGAGCATTGGTCAATAGTAATGTATTGGAATGATGTTGTCACCATTATTGCAGATAGAACATTCTTTAAAGAATATGCTCATGTGCCGATAGAACTAATTATACTGTCCATAAGTCGAAGATAAAACGAAAATGACATCTCAGAATAATACAGCTGAAAGATTTTTTTGATATATCCAACCATGTCCATAGCTCGTTTTTTTATAAAATTGCATTGAGAACCCTTTCATTTTCAAGTCGTGATATGATGATATTACAATTAATTAACATTCTCAATTAATAATACATTAAATTATGATTAAATGATCCGCCAAATTTATTCGGGTAAACTTCCCTTTTCAATACTCAACAATCGAAACCACACATACATTTTTACACAGAATAACTAATAAATCACTTTCCTTTCAAGATTGAGAATGATAATTCAATATAATAAAAATTCAGTTGTATTCTAAAAGATCTATCGCGCTATTTCTCTTCCCTCCAATCTACCGTTCTTCCGGAATCCTCGCCGTGAATCTCACCTCGAGCTGGCAAAAGCGGAATAACGCCGCCACTTCACAGTTTAATTTCACAACTATTTCTGAACGCAAAATGCTCACCGACTCTAGCACATTACCTTCCGTTGCTGTTAAAATGGTAATTGATTACTTAGAACGTCCTTACAGAAGTATAGTAAGCTTCATACACCAGTTGATGTCTTGCCATTCGCAACTTGACAAACTACATACATAGACGTACTACATAGACAAACTTGTGATGCTAAAACAGTCCACACTTTCTCGCTTTATATGTTTGGTTAACGGCTCCGCAATATTATACTACACGAATCAACAAGTGTTTCAAACCAGCAATTTCTTTTTTGCGCCGAAGCTTCAACTCGGGTATATAGAGTTTAGATATCATGCGGTTTACTGGTAAACCAGTAGTCGCTGTCGTTCACAATTTTGTTGACGCTTAAAAAACTATTGGGATTCCTCATTATTTTTAACACACAATTTCTGAAAATTTAGATTTCGACGAAAAAGAGACCTGCATCATTTTTAAAAGCCTGTTTTCTTTACCCAAGACAATTTTTTAAAACAATGACGCCCGTTTTTAAAAACATTAACTTTAAACATAAATTACATCACAATCATTTAAAAAATACAGGACTTGTTTTAAAGATATAATTTTATAGAAAATTTACCATTTAAGATAAAATTATCTATCTTCAAAATTGCACTTTTACAGTGTTGATTTTTCCAATTTTCAAAAAAAAACAGAATCTACACAGAAAATGAGAGCACCAATTTTTTTCTGCTAATTGGAACACACGAGGGGAAATTTGAAAAATATGAAGTTCATTTTGAGATTTTTTAAATTTGCATAAATTTCAAGCTGAAATTACATAAAAACTGCTCGACTTTTCAAAACAATTTACATGATCTCTTGTAGAGATTTTTTATAACAGATTTCATTTAATATTAAAAAATATCTTCAACTTTTGCTTTTAATATTGCAATATACATTTTTGTATTTTTTAAGAATACATAGAGGTTGCCGAAAATGGAATGCACCAATATTTTTACTGTTCATTGATACATACGAGGAGAAAACTTAAAGCAAAAAATTGCAGCCATGATTCAGAAATGTTTTCATGAAGCAGAAATAAGTGAAAAATGCTTTTTTTAAAATTACTTGACCTTATTAAAGATGTGTTTAAAAAATTATTTAAAATATCTATCTTCAATCTTGAACTTTTACAATGTTACTTTTTCGAAAATAGAGATGTCCCAGAAAATGGGACCAATACCAATTTTTTACCTTTCTTTGATACATACAAAGAGAAAATTTAAAGAGAACATTTGGAGCCGTTTTGACGTTTTTCGTTGTAAATTACATTAACATCAAGCAGAAATTACGTAAAAACTGTTTTTTAAACATATTACATTACCTTTTCTGAAGATCTGATTTTTTTTAGAAAAAATTCAGTTAAGAACATAATTTTTATCTTTAATATTGTACTTTAGGAATGTTAACTTATTAACTCTTGTGGGCTTGGATTGAATTTCATCACTGATTGAATGCGTTTGTCCATAATGCTCCAAAAGATTCGACACAAGAGGGAACCAATCGTGATGGAGCGACAGTTACTTACAAACTTATTATCCTTACCCTCTATTGCGATGAAGATGCTGCCATTAGCTTTCCATCCTGAGGGCACAAAGTCACTGAATAGAATTTGAGTGTACAGTAGGGACACTATTTCAAATTTTGCTCCTGAATATATATGGCTAACTTTGACATTATCTGGCCCTGGAACCGTGAAATTTTTCATTCCAGCCACGTAACTTTTTATTTCGGCGATTTGCGCAGCAAGTAGAATGATGTCGGGCTCGATTTCATGTGTTCGTACTTTATCACCCTCTCTCAATTCGGAAAACCTAATCGAGGAAGTTGTATCTCACAACCATTTCTACCCAAACATTTACCTCATCTCTTCAATGGATGTTACAGGAACTAAGTTACTACATATAGAGACAAGATTTATCCACTTATTCATTAGCAGGGTCAGGTATAAGAGTTATTGTGTTGAAAGATAGCCCATTTCAGGAACACAACAATACTTTCTCTTCGTACGAAGTAAGGCGAGACTGTTAAAACATTTTCTCCTAAATAATACATTTTTTAAAAATTGTTGCTCCACATATAGAGGAAGGACTTAAAACAAATGACACAGGTCCAATTTCCGTTGAAATCTCTGAATTTTCAAATATTGCATGTCAGAAATAATGGAGGAGACTCTGACTTTATTCTCCTCATTTTGAGCCATATACGTGATTGTTCTTTGTTGATATTTATATAGTTGATTCTTTAAAATATTTTGTGTCGCACACTTTATATCAAGTAATATCAGCAATTCAGTATCTGAGTGATTCTGCGCGTCTTGTATTATAGTTTTATTCGTAATATTTCTAGCCTCACATAAAATTGCTCTTTCCATTGTTTCTGTCAGTTGTAATGCCCAGCCTAACATTGGGTTATCTTAGCCACTCATCACATATTGTCCTATTCCGATTGTTTCATTGCTTCAGGAGGCTTCAATTTGTCTGAGTCCTATCCCTCCTTCATAGTGTAAAAACTAAGACTACTCACAGCTATATATATCAGCTATATATCAGCTCGAAGATGAGCATGAATTGTAGTAAGTTTTCTTTTTTTTTCGGTCCTTGTTCAAATTTCTTGCTCCACTCAACTACAGCAATTTCATAGTCGCGAAACTACCTATTACTGAAATGTAATTTTTGTAATTCATAGCAGACTGCAAGACGTGTCTTACTATTCTACATTACTTATAAATTATTTCCTTCATCATGACGTTCGAAATGGTGACACATTCTTTATTGCCTAGATATTTGTCAGTTTTGCCTGATTGATCTTGAATCACAGTGTGCATATCAACATGAATATTTTCTGTCGTTACCACTTTTCGTCTCTTTAAGTTGACATTTGCATATTTTTCAAGCCCAAATATTATGCAGATGTCATTGTTAAATTCATTTGCTACAGACACCATTTGAGTGAAAATCGCTTCATTCCAAGTATACAGTTTATTATTCTCTATGTAAAACAAATGTGTTACTTTTTTTTCAACACGGGTCATGCGTCAACCGTCTAATTTGTTAGTTTTCATTATTATTATTATTATTATTATTATTATTATTATTATTATTTTTTATTATTATTATTATTATTATTATTATTATTATTATTAGTTGTAGTAGTAGTATTATTAAAATCTATTGAATGACTTGAGGACGTTGAAAGACAACATGAAAACCAAAGCCTAGGAGTTAGCAATCTTTATTTATGAATACAAGGTTTTGTATCCCGATTTTTAGTTCAGTTATACGAATATTTTATATATAACTGATAAACTTGAAAAAGTGATACACGTTCCGCGAAACGTCTTCCCGAATAAACGCTTTTAAGACCTAGTCATCAGATTTTCAGTTGTCTTTCAACGACTAGGTCCCCAAGGTTCATTCCATACCGTTGATGTAGAAAATTAAACAAAAACCTTCAGGAGCTCTACTTATACTTCGCTCTAGAGTGGCTCACGGACACGGAGCTAGCTTTCCGTGGTGTGATCCCGCGTTCCATTTGCCGCTTAGGGCAAAAATGGAACTGTAGCTTTCAAAGACAATCGTCTGATTTTTTACAACCGTGTGCCGTGTATACTGGACACGGGATAAGGAATACCTCATGCTCGCTTCAAATCTCCCTTACTCCCAGGCGTGAATAATAAATAAAAATCGGGCAGTAATCTGACAACCTTGCTAACTGGCAAAAGACAGATTAACCCGACCCTAAAAGGGAAACGAATTTATTATTATTATTATTATTATTATTATTATTATTATTATTATTATTATTACCAATTATTACCATTGCAAAGAGGCTGTGCTTATTGAATTCATCACTGGTGCTGGAAACTTCCTTGTAAACTTAATTTCAGTACTGACTCGTCCCATATAAACTAGCGGATAAGAATCAAAATCTTTCAAAATTGGGAGTATCATCTTTTTGTTTTCCGAAATCCATTCACTCACCTGTGCGGCCAAATGAAGCAGAACGTAGCCGACGAAAGAACAGCCTCCCCTCAGGAGCTTCGGCGGGCTTACGGCGGGGAAGGCCAGGGGGCACTGCATGGGGCAGGTCATTCGGCTTCGGCTGCGAATCAAACGAGGGTACACGAAGCTTCCGATGCCGGGCCTTTTGCGCGCGCAATGGGACCCTGCTTGCGCAGCCGGTCTGCACCCTGCGCGCTGCGCTTCGAGCCCCCGCCTCCGCACGGCACGCGCAAAGAGCGGGCGGCGCGCGCACACAGAATGACTCGCCTGCGCGTGCACGCCCAGCGCGCAACGCCAGCCACACCTCCACAAAAGGCTCTTTGAAGTCACGTGGCGTTTTTCATTAGCGAGTGACATTTAATAATTGGAATTCATAATAATGGCGATTACTTTTGAGGCTCGGGAGATTGCTGATTTGTTACATACAAAACGATCTACTTCCAAACTTCGCTAGGAAGAGTGATTTACCTTCTTTCCAATAGTAAAGGGCGGGTTTCAAAATAAATTCAAGTATATAGTATAATAATAGTAAATAGTAAATAGTAAATAGTATATAAGTAGTATAATAATATTATTAATTATTATTATTATTAGTGTTATTACTATTATTATTATTATATCTAAAAAGAATAGACAAGGATCAATAAAGGTGAATCGTTTATGTGGCTTCAAAGGGCAAGAATGAAACCAGAATTGCAAGATGTAATAGGTGCCCAAAATCAGGCGTTCAGAACACGACATTATGATAAAGCGATTCAAAATTTCCCAACGTGATAAATACCTCATTTGCCAGGAACATGTGGAAATCATTGATCATATTATCTAAGCTTGTCCAATTCTAACAAATACCGAATATTTGAAAGACACAATACGATGTGTAGTTCCCTTCACTGGCAAATTTGTATCCTCCTCAAAGTTCCCCATTCGTGCTCTAACTAGTAGGAACACTCACTAAAACGGTGACGTCTGTTGGACTGTGTACAATATTGAACGACCAACAAATTCAAACTGATCGCTCGAAGGCGGCAAAAAGTCCAGATATTGTTATTCGGTATTTGAAGATAAAACTGGTCTACTTGTAGATATGCGATCAGAATTGCGATTGAAACAAATCTTATAATAGGAGAAAGATTATTTCAGTTGGCATTATTGAACTACAAATTTGATAAAAGTCAGAACTAGAACAATTAAATAAGAGTAAGCTATGGTTACTAACTCTACGTTCTTCTACCTGAATAAGCAACGAAACGTCAAGGTTCAATATGTTCCAGAATTTGAGTATTAACAATGATAAATGGATACATATTCTAACTGCCTTAAATATAGACGTAAACGCTTTAAAATTTCATAGTTACAGTTCTGAATTTGGGTTACCTTTCACTCATCGAGAGTTTCCTATCGAAGTTTTTGCGTTAGATTTGTATAGTGCAATCGATAAGGTAGACAGCAATAATAGAGATAAACTCAAAAGTGAAATATATTATACGAATGAAAACATCAAGTAATACACGCAGCGACCAGGCATGGCAATTTTTGCGTAATCGTAAGAAGATCTACAGAATATCCTGGCCAGTATTTTTTAAGCTATTGGAAATGGGGTATTATACATATTTTTCCTATATTGCTTTGTCTTTTAAACGCTGAAACAACGCTCATTATTTTGGTATTATTTATCCACATTCGTTTCAGATCAGGACACCTTAAACCTATATTCAAATTGAAATTGCTCTACAATTCTTCAGTTTGTTGTTCTCGTGGCCACGAACGTAAGATGAAGTTTAAGTTGTAGGTAGAGGATATATAAATTTCATTTGATTTCGATCAAAATGACAGGAAATGTTATTATTTTTCGTGAGATATGACTGATTTTTTAAGGGAACTTTAATAAGAAAACCCAGCAATAACCGGAACTTTTTTATTGGCGACTTTTTTTGACAATGTTCTTTATTTCCAAAAGTTTGTACCTTTCGTCTACAGTAAATCTTATATCTAAATACAATAATGTGACTGATTAATCTTTGTTTTGTTTTAGTAACTTTAGTTCAAGTATTTAATAAGAAAGGGCAAGGCCGACCTTTCTGCACCGTCAAAAGCTTGTCTTCGATTAATGTGAACCAATTTTTCTCCTTTCAATCGAATCACAATATCTGCATAAAGTTTCCTCGTAATCAGCAGAATCCTGATAACACAACTAAAACTTAGTAAAAGGGCCCAAGAATGAAAGCGAAGTCAAAACCACCTCACCGTTTCCTTCACGAGTTCATAATAAGAGTTCGGATGGCGCGATTCGCCAGGCAGAGCTAAATAGTTCAGAGAGACTATTTTATTAATAGGGGCGGAATTTTATGATTTAAAATCGCGAAAAATTATCAATAAAGTGCTCTTAAAATGTTTTTAAACTGCCTTAAAAGCAAAGAAAACTTACGTAAAAATGCGATCGAAACCTGTTCATTTAAACAACTCGAGCTGTTGGGTATGTTACTGATGTAATAGAGACTTCTTCCTTTCGTTCTTGAAAAAGAAATTTACTTTGGACTGTTGTTTACCACGGAATCTCTGTATTTAGTCATCCCGAAATCGGCCAAACCGACAATTACGCTGATAGGCGTCACAGGAATCTTCGATGCATACTCACAACGGCAGACATTACAATTTGTGAGTGACGAAATCGAATAAGCTACTCAAGAATTCTGTGGAGAACATTTGTTGCATTCAGTAAGTACTGAAGCAAGTACCATTAAAATGATATTAAAATCTATGAAATTAGCGAAAAATACTTTAAAAATGACGAAAAAAACACTTATTAGTCGAAATGAACGAAAAATACAGAAACAGTCATATAAAATGGGTCATTATTCTTTGTCATAAGGAAACATTCATGTTCATACTAAAAGCATTGTTCTGAACTGAAAATAAAAATAATATTTCATCAAAATCCGCCGCCTATTTATTAGGGTGTCGCCATCGTGCGAAATTCTAATCGGCCCACGGGGCGTCGCTTGCCGGGACACGGTGGACACCATCCCTGGCAGCGGCATCCATGGCCTCATTCGTCCAGGCAAAATCCCCGCTCCACCGACTCAGTTATAAAGTGTTTGCATTGTATTTTGGAATCAAAACTTAGCTGTCCAAGTGTCGGCTCGTCCTAAACAAAGTTGGCAAGTTTTTTTTGGCGGAAGTGCACAGTGACACACGTTACTAACAGTTCTATATGTTTTAACGATCTACTAAATCAATTATTTTTTTTTAAGAAAACTGAAATGCTTTACGTACGGTGCTTTGGCGTTTTTCTCTCCATTATTCAGGGTCGTATTCGTGAACATAACTTAAATTTGGAGTTAGACTTTGAAGCCTATAAGTAGCTATTTCCATCTCATAGACGTTAATTTGAGAAAAGTAAATTTTAGAATGGGACTTAATTTCCAAGTCACCAATTTTCTGTACTTGGACATTGGAAAGTAAACTTTGAGATTAGAAGATTCCCAGAATGGCTAATATTATAGAAAAACCAGTTCACTTAGTAGAGGATATTGAAGATATCAAGGAAGTTCTTGAGGATGGTATGCCTAATCCTCGACGTATTATCCGTGATACATAAAATCCTGTTGAATATTTCACGGAAAGCGAATACAAGAAAAGCTTCAGGTTTAACAAACGTACGATAATAGATAACCTCGATAAATTTATAAATGACCAGCAAAAGGGCAAAAGAACAGAACTATCTATTCCTCCCATAATCACCCTTTTAATTTCTATATGATATTATGCAACAGGTAAAATAATAATTTTACAAAACTCATGAACATTGGGTTATATATTTTATTACGTTATGCTTATTACGTTTTTGCTGATTCGTATTAACTATTATTTGGTCAATGGCAATAGCTGATTCTGTTTTCGGGTTTTCAGGTAACTTTTTAACAAACTTTCATTTTAAATAAGCAGATTTTTTAATTTATTTTTATGAATACGAAGGTATTCTCCTCAAACATATTGCAGTAAGAAGAGAAAATCGACAAAAAAACCCTTACCGTATATTGACACTTCAGACGCTAAGATTTTGAATTTTTTATTGAATTATAGAATCATTTATGCAAAATCATCTACACACTCAACCTGGAGACATCTTTTCCAATTTTTTAAAAATTATGTTTGGGAAGAATTGTTTTGAGACACTGAGGCTTGAATTCGGAAAAGGCCCTTATTCATATTTTCTTACTTCTCAAAACATTTTAGACAGACTAATAAAAAATTCATATTTCAATTTAACATTATTTTTACAAGTATTATAACAAATTACAAAACCCTGGAGGAAAAGTTATAAAATACAATTTTTTGGGGAAGATTTGACACGAAATGACTCCATAGTTAATGTTTAACTACAAATTGAATAACTACAAATGATGGACATTTTGAATCAAATAGATTTATTAAGTTTAAATAAATAATTACACTGCAGTCAGTAAACGGTCGGGGTAAAGGGTCGGTAAAAGTTTTGCGGCGGCGATGGTGTAGCGGTTAGCGTATCGGACTGCTATACCCAAGTTTGCGGGTTCAAACCCGATCGAAGCCGTGGATTTTTAAGGGCGAAAAAATCCTTCGTACGCCTTCCTTCGGAGGGGAAGTAAAGCCGGCTGTCCCATGTTAGTACATTTACTGCATGTAAAAGATCCTCAAGCCTAAATGACGCCTCTGAGCTAAATTCGAATCGCCTGTTTCGTCGCCCAAGTAATACCTTCTTTCTCCCATGATAGGTGAAAGGAGTGTAACGAAATTTGCGTGGTCAGACGGAAGAGCAGGCCTCATGGCCTGAGTCTCGCCACGTAAAATAAGGCAAATTCAATTCAATTCAATTCAAATAAACTGCTCCATTCACGAAATCACACATACGTCTGCCTGCTTTCTGCTCGCAAAACAACTGAGAATACGAAAAACAATGAAATGTTTGCAGAGAAAATTCTGGCAACTGTGAAATGCACAGTTTCAATTGGAACTTACCTAAGTCAACTTCTGAGAGAGCTTACTTTGTGGAAGTTTTGTATATGAATCCGATTTGTTTGGAAGTCAACTTCAGCTCTCAAACTAAACTTACATAAGCTTTGATTTAAGCGATGTTCATGAAAAAGACCCTTAGCTAGTCCGTTTTTTAAAAAGATTTTTCATGGCGAAAATGAAAATATTTTTATTTTAAATACATTTAATTAAATATTTTAGTTTATATGTTCATTTATTTTATTCTGATGGATGAAAAAGGTACTCTAATGCTGAAGTCGCATTCTTACTGATGATGATTTTTTCAGAGAAACGTTTGTGTACACAAATTTGCATTTGAATTATTGACGCATATATTCGACCTTCCTGTCTTTTTCACACTGTTCCAAACTTATCGTTGCTGTCACCATACATGCCCCACGAGTCAATTTAGACCCTGACGACAGATGGGTTGATAACGTCGGCGCAACTATTTATAAGCCCTGCAATGCCGGCGGCGGTTCACGGCCATTTCCAAGCAACAACAGGCGGTAAGGTCACGAAAGGATCCAATACTAACTGTCGCAACACAACTATTTATTATGTTTCATAGCACTTAAAACATTTACTTAAATGCATTCCGCACAGTTCTGAGCCAACTGGCAAAATTACAAGACAAACCGAGTATCCACCCCAGTGTGTGTTGCGTGCTTGTTAATGTATTACATGATGACTGAGTTACGGTAAGACGAATAGTTGGGTATCCGGGTCTTCTTTGACTCGACTGATGGTTTTTTATTGTCAATTTCATTATGCCATGCTTTATGCATTTAATATTCCTTGACTTTATTTTCAGGACATTCATCTATCAAATTGCGCATATAACAATAAAATATTATTTACTCTTATGCCGCTACAAAGACGTGTACACATAAGGTGTTCGGGTCACTGTTGTCCTGCCGTATGAAAATCGCATCATGTCCATTCTTGCATTACATCAAACACTAATATAAGTCGTAGAAACATGTTACGACTTCAAGTGAGACAGGTTATGACTTGTAAATCCTCTTATCTACGTATGCTGTGTTCTGTCCCTTTAGTTTGCGTTGTAGTGTCACTGTTTACATCTTGTTCGTGGTGTGTGAGCTATCATGGCTTCAAGACAATCGAAGTACTCGGGACGTTTGGAATAAAATGAAATGGATGAAGCTGTAAATTCTGATAAAGACATGTCTGATTAACAAAATTACTCTGTTGACTGGAATCCTATTGATGCAAAAAAAATCCACTGAAACTGAAGATCATATATCCACTCCATCAGATGATGATACAGGAGACGAAAAACCAGAAGCAACAAACCTGAACTCAGAAATTATGTAATCGAAGGACAAGAAAATTAAGTGGACTTCTGTTCCTCCAGGACAAAGGTGGAGGTTTGTAACTCACAATCTTCTCACTTTGACCCCAAGACTTATTAGATACGCCAATTTGCAGGTGAGAAATGAATTATCGGCTTTTATGTTGTATTATGTATCAATTGAGAATATCGTTTTGACAAATTCAAACATAGAAGGTCGTAGAATATATAATAAAAACTTGGAAAACCTGAATTCTCAGGATTGATATTCTTATCTCGTATAATTGATAATATTTGGTGTTTTCAAATTTCATAATGAATCTATACAAAATTTCTATTATTACTGAGAAAGGTAGAGCAATTTTTCGTGCAACAATGACTTTCAAAAATTTAAAAAGGAATTCAAGGGTGATCAAATTCAACAATATAGAAACACGAACCGATACAAAAGCCCGAAATAATTTTGCGGCCCTTAGAGACGTTCGGGATAAATCCCTTGGATTTCGGGTGTAAAGCAAGCGGATTCGTTCACCACCAAATAAACGTTTCCTTAATGTTTTATTTTTCTGATAGGTGACAGGTTACGGAGGATAGCGCGTTGGACGTCTAATCCAAAAGCCGTGGGTTCGAACCCCACCAGGGATGTGTTTCCTTTATATCTGAATTAGTATATCATGCCACAACTGACAGAGCGCGTAACACACCGCGTCATGGGTGCAGAGGGTAGCGCCTTTGACTTCTAATCCAAAGGCCGTGTTTTCGAACCCAAAAGGATGTTTTTTTATATCTAATTATATATATGCCACAACTGACAGCAAAGCAACACACCGAGTCCCTGTGGCGCCGAGGATAGCGCGTTGGGCTTCTAATCCCAAAGGCCGTCGGTTCGAACACCACCAGGATTTGTTTCTTGTATATCTGAATTAGTATATCATGCCGCAACTGACAGAGCGAAGTAACACCCCGCGTCCATGTGGCGCAGAAGATAGCGCGTTGGTTTTCTAATCCAAAGTTCGTGGGTTCGCCCACCAGATGTTTTTTAATCTAAATAAATATATAATGCAACAATGACAGAGCGAAATTAAACAGCGCGTCCTTGTGGCGCAGAAATAGCGCGTTGGACTTCTAATCCAAAGGCCGTGGGTTCAAACCCCACCAGAGATGAGTTTCCTTTATATCTGAATTATTATATCATGCCACAAGTGACAGAGCGGAGTAACACCATGAGTCCCTGTGGCGCAGAGGATAGCGCGTTGGACTTCTAATCCAAAGGCCGTGGGTTCAAACCCCACCAGGGATGAGTTTCCTTTATATCTGAATTATTATATCATGCCACAAGTGACAGAGCGTAGTAACACAATGAGTCCCTGTGGCGCAGAGGATAGCGCGTTGGACTTCTAATCCAAAGGCCGTGGGTTCGAACCCCACCAGGGATGAGTTTCCTTTATATCTGAATTAATTATATCATGCCATAAGTGACAGAGCGTAGTAACACAATGAGTCCCTGTGGCGCAGAGGATAGCGCGTTGGACTTCTAATCCAAAGGCCGTGGGTTCGAACCCCACCAGGGATGATTTAAAGCCACAAGACGCAAGTAACACACGGTCGAAAATGCGCGTTGGACTTCTAACCAAAGCCGTGGGTTCAACCCCACCAGGATGATTTCCTTTATATCGAATTTATATAGCCACAATGACAGAGCGAGTAACACCACGGTCCCGTGGCCAGAATAGCGCGTTGGACTTCTAATCCAAAGGCCGTGGGTTCGAACCCCACCAGGGATGTGTTTTATTTATATCTGAATTAATATATCATGCAACAAGTGACAGAGCGAAATTAAACATTGCGTTCCTGTGGCGCAGAGGAGAGCGCGTTGGACTTCATCCAAAGGCCGTGGGTTCGAACCCCCCAGGGATGTTTCCTTTATATCTGAATTAATATATCATGCAACAAGTGACAGAGCGAAATTAACCAACGCGTCCCTGTGGCGCAGAGGATAGCGCGTTGGACTTCTATCCAAAGGCCGTGTGTTCGAACCCCACAAGGGATGTTTCCTGTATATCTGAATTATTATATCATGCCACAAGTGACAGAGCGGAGTAACACCACGAGTCCCAGTGGCGCAGAGGATAGCGCGTTGGACTTCTAATCCAAAGGCCGTGGGTTCGAACCCCACAAGGGATGTTTCCTGTATATCTGAATTAGTATATCATGCCACAACTGACAGAGCGAAGTAACACCCCGCGTCCATGTGGCGCAGAGGATAGCGGTTGCACTTAATCCAAAGGCCGTGGGTTCAAACCCCACCAGGGATGAGTTTCCTTTATATCTGAATTATTATATCATGCCACAAGTGACAGAGCGGAGTAACACCATGAGTCCCTGTGGCGCAGAGGATATTGGCGCTTCTAATGCCAAAGGCCGTGGGTTTGGAACCCCACCAGGGATGAGTTTCCTTTATATCTGAATTAATATATCATGCCACAAGTGACAGAGCGGAGTAACACCATGAGTCCCTGTGGCGCAGAGGATAGCGCGTTGGACTTCTAATCCAAAGGCCGTGGGTTCGAACCCCACCAGGGATGATTTTCCTATACATCTGAAATAATATATCCTGCCACAAGTGACAAAGCAAAGTACCCCTGCGCGTCCCGATGGTGCAGAGGAAAGCGCGTTGGACTTCTAATCCAAGGCCGTGGGTTCGAACCCCGCCAGAAATATGGTTGGTTGCAGTATTATATAATCTTTGAGGCGTGCGGTTAAGTGAAGCGAGAAACCCGCACCTGTGGCGCAGAGGCAACTGCGTGGGACTTCTGATCTGGAGCCCGAGGGTTTGAACACAACCTGTCATACGTTCAGGGATGAGTTCTCTTTAATTATTAATTAATCCCATAGGCTTTCGGTAACCGACATCCAACGTTCCGGAACTTCCATGAACATATCTGTGTTTCTAAACTTACGACTCTTTGTTTGAACTCCTATAGTCCTGCCAGAGAAAAACATTGAAAATTGATATGTAAGTATAAGTGTCGAAGAGAATCCTTCTAAAGGGAAAACTATGCTTGATGATAATGAAAATGGTATTACTTCCTTTAACAAAACACATTTTTTTCTCATTACAAGGAGAAATATGTACGTTAAGTAAGTGGAAAAAATGAGATTGGATTAAGCAAACTTTGCTGAATATAAATAATTCCTTTATCGATCACTGACTTGCTGTTGTCACTCCGCAGCTATGTTTACCAAAAGAACTCTCTTTTCCTAAGATAAATGTAATATAAAATAAACTTTATACATTTAAATCTCACAACATAACACAATTACCATATATCCTGTATTCTATTACAACCTAAAATGTGGCCCATATGCACATGTGACAAATTAATATTTTTACTGCTGAACACATATTGACTCATGGAAACATTAGAATAAATCACAATAATAATTACGTAAATTGTTCTGCTTAGTTCTGCAATGATTCCGTCCTTGGTACTGGACGCATACCATAATCATTCCCTCTGACCTTCACGTTTCCTTTTACTAGACCTGTAATATTTTTTCGAATACAACCTCAATTCTCAGTAAGTATCTTCTGGACCGGAATCTTCAGAGATGCTCGCCTCAATTCGTTTCGGGGGGATCGGTTGAGGGGAAAGCCACACAACTCTGACCGCTGTGTCCTCGCGGTGTTATGTTTCCTCGCTCCATATTCTGCCACGGTACTCTATACCGTGGGAACCGTTAGCGCCGTTAAAATTCTGCAGCCCAGCCTTATAACTACGAGACTTGCCCCCGCCCCGATTACCGTCAAATTCAGCCACTGCAATTTTCTGGGTTTCCTAAGATTATACACTCCGAATTCATTCTCACATACGAGAATGTTCACGTCCTCTGATCAATTCACGTGTTCACCACCAGTCTGATCTCTCGCAAACTGACCACTATTTCACATTCCACAATACCAAGATATTCAAAACCCACAATACACAGATATTCACCAGCCATTCCTTTATAAGCTAGAATTTAAACATAAGTACATCGTAGTGCGTTTGGAACTTGCTAATTCATTGGCACATGGATTTTATTTACAATATTCCGTTCATATTTCCGTTCTAGTTCCTCAAAAATGCTATAAAATTACAAGAAATTGTTTAATTTTTGAAAAAATAAATGATTTTAATAATGAACCTTCGTGAAAAAAGTTAAAGAAATAAATTGGACCCATTTTTTGAACGAATATCTTGGTTGATTCTCTTAGCCTGTAAGTAAGATAGTTTTTTTAGCCTTTTATTATAAACAATCATAAACTTGAACTATTATGAAGAATTAGACTTGCAATATATGTTCCAAATATATATGTATTATAGCACTGCAACCTCTCCAGAATGTGGCGATGCCATGGCGTCCTAGCCTGACGGCCGTGTACGCGGTAGACCTGTGGTTAACAGATTGCAGCCCTTTAAGTCTTCCATTTGGATTTCTCTGCCAGGCAGAAGCTTTCACCTTTTCAACTAGTTTTACGAAGTGGAAAATAACTGAAAAAAGCATGTTTACATCTTCGTGTATTAGGAATGTGCCTAAATAATAATAATAATTTATCAGTATTTTTTCTCTAAATTTTCTTCTAAAATTTCTCTAAAGTTTTTCAGTCTTCTCTAAAGAAGATTTACAGCCTTTATCTCTTATTCTGATAGACTAAAGTCTCCAGGAGTTTAGGAAATTCCACTTGTTTCGGAGTTTTCATTCTCCCCGTGGCAGACTAGCTGATTCTCATCGGTCTACATTATCCCCGAGGCGATTGCTGAAACGAATGAAATGTTTAGCTAGAAAATGTCATTATTATTATTATTATTATTATTATTATTATTATTATTATTATTATTATTATTATTATTATTATTATTATTATTATTATTATTATTATTATTATTATTATTATTATTATTATTATTATTATTATTATTATTATTATTATTATTATTATTATTATTATTATTATTATTATTATTATTATTATTATTATTATTATTATTATATTATAAAGGTGGTACAGAACATTCTACGACTTGCATTGTAGCAATATATAAATACCAACTCTAAATATTTTTATAAGTTGCTAACCACCTTTATCCATCAGTCACTTATGAATAGCAAAAGGGTGATGGTTTTGATTCTGGAGCTCAAGAAAACGTGCTCTGATTACGTCACATTTGTATGTGACGTAATCAGAGCACGTTTTCTTGAGCAGTACAGTTTGTTAACAATAAATAAATCAATTGAATAACCTAAACAAAGGAAAAGCATGAATTGGCGATGGCAGAGGCGACGGTGGCGGCGAACGTGATAGCAGTGACGGTGATGGCGACTGTGGCAACGGTGGTGAACACGATGGTGACAAGTGGTGATGGCAGCATTCGTGGAATTGGTGCCGGGGGCGGCCGCGGTGCGGTGGTGACGGGCCCCATGGCGGCGATGACGGTCGTGACACAGGCCATGGGGGAGCGGTGACGTTAACGGTGACGGCGGTGGCGGCGGCTGTGACGGTGGCGTTGGCGGAAAAGGTAGCAGTGGCGGGGCCATTGAGGCGGCAACGGTGGTGAAGCCGTCGGTGGTGGTAGCGGCTGCGGCGGTGACAGTGGCGGTTGTGGCTGTCTGTGGCGGTAGAGGCGCGAGCTCTGAGGCGGCGAGGAAGGCGCGGCAGCTGCGCGTCGCCTTCGATGTAATGATCTTGTATAAATACCACGCGGCTGGAACACTGGCCCGCGGCCAGGCGGTGGCGGCGGTGGCGGCGGTGGCGGCGGTGGCGGCGGTGGCGGCGGCGGCGGCGGTGGCGGCGGAGGCGACACCGCCGCACTTCCAGCAGCGCCGCCACCCTCGCTGGCCTGCCGCCTCTCACCCACTCCGCGTCTCGTCCCATCTCGCTTGCCTCCCTCCAGCCGCGCCCTTCTCGCCCCGGCCGCGCCCCGCCCCCGGATTCCTGCGTCGCATCGCCCAACGCTCCTCTAGCTCTTTTTCTTTTGCCGCGGTGGCGGCGGTGGCGGCGGTGGCGGCGGTGGCGGCGGCGGCGGTGTCCGGAGAACGTATTTCCGCATCGGCCACCCGCCTCCTGCTCGCCTGCCCCGCCCTCGCCCCTTATCCCGCTGCCTCGCTGCCCCCCCCACGCCGCCCCCGCCACCCCGCCCCTCCGCCCCCCCCCCTCGGCACCGCCTCGCGCCCACAGATCGGCCACAGATAGATCCCCCCTCTAATCGGCCCCACACCGCGCCGCGCGCGGCCCACGCGCCTCCTGAGACGCCTCCCCCTCTCGACCCCGACACGGCCCCTCCCGCTGGCTCCACCGCGGAGCACGCGCCGCTCCTATCGAAATGCAGACGCTGCTGGCCTCTCGCTGACCCCGAAGGAACTTCCGCCATTTCCGTCCTATCAATCTATAGTGTGCTACGTTACTAATCAATAAACTTGACGGTTTCTCAACTATAAAGCGCCATGTTTGGGTGTTTTTGTGGGTGGAAGTATGTCGGCTTTTATATATTTTAAATACAGTTAATGTTTGACTGTATCGTTTTAATCTCAAAATTCTGATGGATCATACGAATTAATTTTTCGTACATCATTCAGACACGCAATTAGAAATTCTATAACTTGTGGTGCTGCAACACGACACAAACTTTTTTGCATTGTAACGAAAAATTTAACACAATTGTATTGGACGTATAATTATAATAATTATATTGCTAAGCGGCTATTACTAATATTACAGCCCTTTAGCAAAACTTTCTTGATCGAATTGTAAGGAAACCAGAATACAATTTAATAATATTCACTCCATCCCATCATACCAGGAAAATTCCTGTTTGCCGAATACATATATACCTAATAATGAGCTTAGTCACACTGAATATATCAACTAAATGGCATTTAAAAATGTTTTCCCTTGGTAAGGGTGCAAAAAATGCTTTCGTGAACCTTCAATATTTTCTTTTGTCCACACATGAATGAAAACGTTGATTATTGGTTCGAATTAAATGTAAAATAGAATATTTGGAGTCTTAAATTTACATGATTTATTTGATTACTGATGGCAGCGTTCGTGGAATTGGTGCTGGGGTCGGCCTCGGTGCGGTGGTGACGGGACCCATAGCGGCGGTGACGGTCGTGACACAGGCCATGGGGAGCGGTGACGTTAACGGTGACGGCGGTGGCGGCGACTGTGACGGTGGCGGTGGCGTTGGCGGAAAAGGTAGCAGTGGCGGGGCCGACCTGTATCGTTATTGTAAATACGGTTTTATCTACAAGAAAAGATTTTTTCATATTTGGGTTTTGGACATTAAGGAATGTCTAGTTACAATGCTAACTTAAATTCGAAAAAATGCTTTTACAATTTCAGAGGTTTTCATGAAAATCGGACCAATGTAATGTAACCATCACGTACCTACCTAACTATTTCGTAGTACGCCGAATTACAGAAGTAAATCTGTTATTTACTTGTTTTGTGACGTGTGATTACACCGTCACACAAACCTGGGAAGACCTCAAATTATGGATAATTCCCTATCGGTGGTGGGTTCGTCTTTGCTAACTAATATTCATTTAACAAACAAACACAATTTCATAGTTTTAAAGAACAAGTAATATATATTCTTTCCAATATGGTCCTTCGTACACTCACGTTCACATATTCTCCTACGTGATTACTTTTCCTTTTGATTACACAATGGTAGCTAACTCCTACCTAAACTGCAGTTTTCTGTAGAATAATAGTGACTCTGATCTACATTTACACGAAACAAACAGTAAATACATATGTACACTTCTCAAAACAAATTATCTCTTAATGAAACCCACAATTCACAATTTAAATAACCATCCTGTAAAAAAAATACATACAAATAATATACCAAAATTCACTAATACCTTTTCAATCTTAAATAATACTACACTCAATATTTACACTTAATATTCAGCTTCTGCGTGACCTCAGTGCAAAATTCTGTTTACAAAGTCTCTTGACTGTTCATGAAATAACGTTTTACCAGAAACAATTTAACAGCTTTCATTCATGTTCAAAACCTTTTTTACATAGACAATTCCTCTTAAATGATTTCAAATAACATCAAGTCAATTATGTATGAATTTAGATAAAGAATTATACACAAGGACGACTTTTATCAATAAACATAAAAATTATTTAGATCTGATTTCTCTTACGACTGCAAAAATAAATTTACTGGTTATCAAGACTAATATTTAGTAAAACTTGTCCGATCAATGTCTGTTACTGCCGACCGGCGAATTCTCCAAGCTGGTCCCGCGCTGAGTAGACGGCTGTCGAGCGACGTTCACGCCCCAAGGTCGTCGTTGTCCTGCGACGGTTCGTGCGCTGCCTACCGCGATGGAATCGGAGTATTTCCGTACGCCTTCTCCTCGTTGTACAGCCAGTTAAACCACAGCTTACACGAAGGTGATGGTCGCGTTAGAATGCGAGTCCAAAACTCCAAATTATAACTTTGTTTTAGTGAAAGTTGAGCCAGTTGTTGAATAAACTATGCTTTTCGGAATTATCAAAATTCTCCAATAGAATTTTCGAAATGAAATCCCATAAATAAAAATGAAATAGAATAAAGTAGAATAAGTAACTGCTCAAAACTACAACTGAAAAAGCTGTAACAAAGAAACAGAAACACGTCCTATGTTACAAAAATCTCTTCTATATTCCAGCAACGAGAATGTAGCAACGTGGTTTTATAAATTCATTTTAGTCCACTACCACTGTTATTCTTACATTCGTTGCTTTACTTGTTTAATATTCCTATCGAATTTTACGTAATCTTGACATATCACAGTGATTAATCCCATGAAAACTACTTAGACAATTACCTTTTAATAAAGCTTCATTTCTGGTATTTTCCACGTGTCCCTCGTCGGTTGTGTGGTGGAATAGTACCCATCTAATCACTTCAGCGTCTCGATCCGGAAAGAAAGACAATCTCGTCCGAGTCAAGCCTCATGCCACATTCGCATTTCTACAAAAGTTCTGATTGGCGGGCAAGCCTCATGCCACATTCGCATTTTTACAAAAGTTCTGATTGTCTAAGGCGCCATCTCTTCGCTACTCTAGGAACTATTTGTAGGGCAAGATGTCGGTATTGTCACTTCAATATTTCTTTTGTCATGAGTGTAGCCGATGACAAGCGGTTACATAATGTTAAACGAACTTTGCTCTAATTCAGCTAAAAAATGAAAATAAAAATTGAAGCCATTTTTAGGAAATTTTTAAATTGTGCTCTTTTTCACGTACTCCAAAAATTGAAATATGACTAAAAATTCCCGGACCTTGGGCTCGGTCAGGTCTAAGGAGGATAGAAATGATATGTATCAAAATATCCTTTTTTAAGAATTTTACATTTTTCAAATGAATCCAGTAGATATAAATCAGGCATTGTCATGTATCTCTCTGAAGAAAAATTTTACCTTTGCATATTGCACTTCCACAAAGCAGATCTCAGGTTATTGAATAAAAATAAGCGGAAAAACGTTCATATAATACTACAGAAAACTTGGTGATCTGATGCCACTGAAACGCCTGTACCTCTACTTTTCTGGAATAACATATCAAAACAATGGAGAGCCACGCAAACCAGCAACCAAAACTGCATCCAAAAGAAACAAAATTAATCATTTGTCCAAACTGATTTCCTCTCAGTGAAATACTTTAACCAGGCATGGTATTCACTTGAACCTTCTTGAAAAACGTACACGACACCTCAAGTACTCAGAGACCATTCAGCCTGCTGTAAAAACCTCGTCACTTACTTTCCTGAATTTACTCATCGTCCACTCTTATATCGAGTCGAACCCTCTTACTTCCCCTTCTGAAACTCTTCTCTGTTCTTTCATACCAATAATACCCCTTCTGATGTCTTAATTTCCACACCTCCTGTCGTTACTGAAATACAATTACATCCTTCGAGTGCCCATTTGGGATTAAAATAAAAAAAATATATCAACTACAGTCCAATGCAGCACACAAATATCCGTGCAGGCACTAGATTTTCATTTTGCACTGAAACGTTCAATCACTTTCAAATGAAATTGAATATATGGACGCAGTTTTACTGAGTATTATAAATAAAATAGATGTTTTCATTTTACAAAACATTTTTTTTCGTTACTAACTCGGAACTTTTCAGATTTGCAAATTTTATCTTGCGTATTTATGTTTTAGCGCAAGGGAAACAAATGAATCTCCTTCTTAGGAAGATTCCTGGATTTACGTTAGAAATGATATGGATTCTTTTCTCTGTTAGAGTTGAATGCACATTCAACTGAAAATATTTTTCAAGATCAGTCGCACATCTTACTATATCTAAAATTATCTTACTTTTTATATAAAGGTCTCCAAAATAGGGAGGCATAGATTGCTGCATGTACGTATAAAATGCCTGTAACAAGTCTACCATGATTGCAGTTAGACACTCTTGCTCTCAGAGCCTCAAATAATAGTTCTCTGTTATTTCATTAGAAAATCGGTTCCTTTAATTAGGGTACGATAAGAGATACATTATACATATTCTAATTCACGGAATAAACATTTTCTTGCCATCAAATTTTGCCGGAAACGCTATTTGCCAACCCTTATTCCAAATTCAACTTCGTTTAGTAAAAGAGCATTCCAAAGCTCAATAATATGTTGATAGTTTTTCTGGCTCAAACATCACCTACAGTTTTTAACAGTTACAGACCTTGAATAAAAAATATAGCGACAAATTTTACCCCACACTGATGTACAACCTTCAAATTGTATTACAGTGACAGGTGTTAACATTATACGAATTACAAGGTAAACAGTTAAATTGAATTATGTATTGCTATTTCCACATATTTTACTCATTAGTTAATGCTATAGCTAAAGGGCTGCTATATATGTAGTGTTGAATAGTTTCAAGACTATATGTAGAATAGTAAATTTCTAAGGAATTCAACCACATTTTCACGAAACTGTCTTCTTGTGGGTTACCATGACCTTGCTGCGAGGGGCAGATTTATTTTTGGAGCATTTATTTTCTATCATTTAAAGTGATATGTGTAGCCTAGAAATCAATTCTTCCTCCTGTGTGTCTTCATAATCTCACTGTTTACCCCCATCTCTTCTTCCGGGTTAGGTGGCTCAACTAATGTCACTGCAGTTCCTCACACCGAGAGGCCTTGGGTTGGAGTTCTGATGGTGGTAGGATTTTGGACTATAATTGCATAGCTAGGTCATATTAGCCGCAGTCTAGAGGAGAATTGTAGTGACCGGCGGCCCTGAACGGTAGTTTTTTGTGTTTTTTCCGATCAACACCAGGGGAATGCCGAAGCAGTACCCTAGCAAAAAAGCTAGGGATCTCGTTTGTTCTTTCCTTTCCCTTCCTTGTCCTATCATCACTCCTTACTCACACTAACACTTACATGCAAACACTATGAAACATATCGGAAGACTAGTTGAGAGCCTAGAGCATATTCCAAATGGGGCGGTGTCCCGCTGGTGGGAGATACCTCGTTGGGGAAAACCCCGCTTCCAGACAGGTAGGTCGGTGCTGGATCTCGACATTCAGCGGGAAAAGATCACAACCAATTCCTGCGATAAATACGTACTACACTAACAAAAACAAAGTACTAAAACAAAGGACTAATGGCCTTTGCATTTAACACGCCCAGAAACTAATCAAAAAAATCAATCAATCAATCCAGCTCTTTTGTGCTTCTTGCCTTGCGTTGATTTTCTTGATAATATTCCCGTTGGAAAGCCGAAGCCACAGCGCAGATTGTGTCGCCCTGTCGTAATAAACATCGCTCCCATCGCGATGTGTTTCTCTCTGTACGCGTAATTTATTCATTTGCATCATACTCAACTCTATGGAAGAAAATATTTTTTTCATCTCATGTGATTCATGTAGTTTCCTATTCACTACTTCCTTTTTTCTAATCTGATTCTCATTGTCGCTTTACTTTTAAATTTCTACAATGTGTCCTTCCTTAAACTCTTCACGCTATCAAACGTCATTCAAATTTTCTCTTTATCGACCCTCTAAATTGTCTAAATACCAACAACTTGAATTTGAACCCCAAGGTTTTTCTAAATTTCCATACCTTGTAAACGTCAGCCGCCACATGTATAATTTGCCTACAACCTAGCTTCATAAATTTATCCTGAACGAAACACCTGCGTTACTTGATTACATCAATTCTCAGATGAGCCAGCCACACCTCTAAAGGCGGCTTCACGCATTGATTATTCGGCCAGTAGCAAGCGACTGCTCGCTAAAACTGATGTTCTATGGATGGGTTGCCAGTTCTTTGACGAACGAGGAACGTTTCGTGCTCGCACTTCATGGCATGTCAGTCAAGGATGCATAGAGTACGTAGGCTTTCGCAGCCGGAGTCAGTAGCTACTTAGCTCTCCAGGAGACGTCGCGTCCTAGCAACAGAAGCCAATGTTCCCACCGCCATTTTTCGACCTTCCTCAAGGCAATGCCTTACATTTTGCTCTGAGGGACAGGGCATTTGGTCCTGAGGAAGGTTGCTGAATGGCGGTCGAAACGTTGGCACACGTATGCCTAGGACGCGGCGTCTTCCGGACAGAAAAGTAGACAAAGCAAACGTTCGATGAGCACATCAGCTACTCGGGATTGGCAGTAACTCGCTATTCGGCGAATTCGGCGAATTGAAACGCCTTAATACATGCCCAGCTTCACCTGTGCCTCGTTCTCTGTCCTCCGAAACCAGTCATCCGCTCCTCACGCATCGCCCCCCGCCTCTCCCCCTCCTCTCCCCCTCCTCTCACCCTCCTCTCCACCTTCTCTCACCCTCCTCTCACCCTCCTCACCCCCTCCTCCCCTCCCCCTTCCTCCTCTTCCTCCTCTTCTCCTCTTCCACCTCTTCCCTCCTCCCCCTGACCCCTCCTCTCTACGTCCTCTCCCCTCCGTGCTCGTCTTTCATCTTGAGACGCCCCTTGCAGCGCCCTGCAACAACACGCGCGCAGCCAGACGTCGCTCTTGAGGCGGCGTTGCACGTGCGATGGGCGGCGCGATGAAGACCGAGAGCGACGCCCCGACTCCTGGCCCATATATCGCGTATTCTGCTGCGTGACGTTTGTTTTTACGGCGGGCGCCGTTCTCCTCCGCAAACTCCAATACCCCGATTCCCCGACACCGCCGGCGCCAACTCCCCCACCCCATCCCTCGGCTCCCGCTGCCTCTGGCAGATATTTTGCCGCCGTCGCTCAACCGCTGTCAGCTCCCCCGCCGCTCTCTGCCAACGCCGCCTTCCCCAGCGCCATCGCCTCTGGCGCCGATTCAGCCGCACCGACTACACAACAGCAGCGATTCACTTACCAACAGTCACGGTGGCCTCACAATCAGTATCTCCATTGCCACCAATTACGGAACTTTTCTAACCTCTCCACCTTCATTAACCACATTTATTCTGCTTGTTTATCTCTGTTTCCCTAATTTCATCACTCTCGTCTCTGAGTGGCATCTGTCATTTTTCCGTCCGTCATCTTTGTTGTTTCTCTCCTCCGTTTTTGTTATCAAGCGTTCACACCTTCCTGCTCCAACATGTCATCCTAATCTTATTGATTTCTATCACTTCCTTCCGTCGTCATCTCGCCATCTCTGTTTCCATCACACCGCCTCCATCCCCATTCGCTGGCGTTCAACGAACCGGCTGCGCCGCCAACGGTCTACCTCCGCCTTCTCCTTTCTTCAGCACCCCTTCTACGCCCCCGCCGGCCCCCCCCCGCGCCCCACCCCGTCCCCGCACCACGCCTCCGCATCACGCTCCCGCTTCCGTCTACGCGCCGGGTCTCCACGCCCCGCCCTTTCTCGCGCCCCGCCCCCCCGTCTTCGCCCCCCTTCCGCGCCCCGCCCCTTCGCCCCCCGCCACCACCCCCGGCTTGCGTCTTTGCGACCGGCCATTGTGCCCTGCCTCGTCCCCACTACCACTCCTCGCGAAAAAAATTAACATTAAAAACACGTTTTTCGCTGTGGAGGGGTGTGGGTGGTGGGACGGGATCTGACAAACCTTTCAAAAATATTATTTTTATGTTAAAGTTTTGATGTAACTACTCATATGTCATTTGGTTTGGGGGTACATTTTACTATCTTATCTAGGGGAACTCTTTCCATGAAATCCTGATTTTCTGTTCTGGCTTTAATCAATTATGAATGATATGAGTGTACACACCTACAAAATGCAAAAGTCGATGTTTCACACTACCCTAATGCACATAGTACATAGCAATCTGATTTTGAATAAATTAAGACATGTGTAATTTCATTACAGAACATTATTTATAAATATAAATCAATAAAATAAACATCGGAATACAAAATCATTTAGAACGAGATCTGCTACAACGTACACTCGTATTTCAATTTCTAGGAAAAGTAGCTGTTGAAATATAAGTTACAGCATAGTTCTCACCTTCCGAACTACGAAATGAGCACAAAAGCTTTATTTTTATTGTTGGAATGACAGCTTCGAAACACAGCCGCGCTATGCATAGGCGAACATTTTCGAAGTTGTCTGTTAAATTTAACTTTAACAGACAACTTCGAAAATGTTCGCCTATGCATAGCGCGGCTGTGTTAAATTATAGCCCATTTTAAGAAGTCTAATACGAAGAAACATTTGAAAGAAATGGTTGACACATGATTCAGGCAGAGGCTAAACCATTTACTTTACTTCTCAACAAGGAATCGTCCAAGTACAGCGCATCTGGATTGAACGATTCCGATCCCGCCACAATATTGTTAATGGAAATGTTCCAGGAGAATCAGCAAGTGTTTGTTGTTACCAAAAATTCTGCTTAAAATGAACACGGGCTACAACGTACAAATCCGCCAGTCACTTGTTCTTTATTATTGATTTCGAGTATATACACTGGTGGCCTTTGGAGTAGATAAAGTAGGCAGTGTCTATTCTGACGAATATGTGATAGGTTATTACATTTCTCATATAAAACTTAAATGACACCGTTTTCGTGTCTGTATTACCACTTTTGGTTAAGAGTGCTGGTGAAGTAACTCTCGGTTAATTTATCTCAGGATAGAGTAGGAGTTTCGTATGACCACTCGATAACCATTGGGTTTTTTGACGAATACCATCTCTGCGTATTACCATTGCATTCGTTGACAATACTTTCTAGTTCTCAAAATCTTTTACAGAATGCAGAAGTTTGGTTTCCACGTTATTTTTTCGTGATGCTCCTTAGTTTGCGTGTTTGTAAATGTTATTTTTACCAAAACTCTTCGATTAGGCATCGAATATTATAATAGAGTATTGTAGAGTCGAATATCAAAAATGCGGTTGTGATATATTATTCTATTTACTTCAATAGAAAATTCTATTTAATTCAATAGAAAATTGAATATCTTTCCAAGATCAGTACCTTACCAGGGACAAATAAAATATTTTTGCAATTTTCTTTACTTGCAAACTACATAGAAACTTTTCTGTTTCGAAACGGAATGCGAAAAGGCTTGTAAACAATAACGATTGGAAACGAAATAATTTGCTTTATTTAAACCTATGACTGACATACATTCACATGTATAATTAAGCATTATATCATAATTTCATTTACAACAAAATGCTTAATCGAAATGAACGTACGAGAAGGTTCGTGAAGTGCACTGCTTACGAAGAATTCATGGCATCTCCAGTCATCAAAATTATTCGGAATAAATTAATAAACGAAAAATTCATGGCATTTCGAGTCATTGAAAATATTCCGGGTCGCTTCGGTTAGCTCATTTTGTTTTTGAAATACATTATAAGAATTTTAATCTCAATTTTGGGCACATAACGAGCCGCCTTTTTGAAATTAAATTTTAAGTTAAAAGTTAAAGGTAGTTAATACGCCTTACTGCTTCTTCTGGTTAACATATCTGCCAACTAAACCTCCCGGTATGCTTTAGTCTGCAGTCATAACGCGATTTTCAATCGCAAACTTCCGGTAAACTATAACTTGAACTTACTTCTAGTCCTGTTACAATTCATGACAACGATCTACTTCATAGCCACCAATTAGCGTCGAATATTTGAAGTAACCCTTCTTTAATCTAGTCAGTCATCGTCAGCCGTATTTAACAATTACCTTTTTATTCCTTCGGCCATGGACGCGGCGGCGTTGGGCCCTGGGGTTCCCAGATGGTCATCCAAACAGTAGCCCGAGATGTCTCGAATTGCTTAACCTCTGTGATTTCTAGAAGTATAGTTAAAGAACGCGGCTAGCGATGCTGGCATGGAGGTAGTACCTCAGGCGCTTCGTACTCAAGTCCCTCTGGGTAAGCAGGTTCAGAAGTTGCTTCGCTTTGTGCTGTATTATAAGAAAAAGATCCCGCTATGAGCATAGAGTAAAAGCAGGTTTCACCCGCGCTCCACGTATGCGCGTTCGGTTTGGAAAGCAAAAGCTGATGCTGCCTCCCCCCAGAGAAGACTTCGATTTTCAATTATATTTACAGTGTGGCGCCTGCGTGTGATTGGCAAGTTAATAAATCAAAAATATTGTTATTATTTGCCAAATACATATTATTTTATATATTTAAGTTAGTATGCTGTAAATGTCTTGTGTAACTTAATTTTTTAGATTCAAATCTATTTTACATCATTATTACAACTGATATAATAAATAATCTACTTCGTATACTGATTTCTCGACTGAAGGAGATGAATAAACGACAATTTGCATGAATTATCGTCCTACTCCTCTGTTGCTTAGGGGTGTACATAGTAGTGGTAAATCGCGCGGGCGAAAAAAATGAAACAAAAAATATTCATTTTATATAATTTTTTTAAAAAACAACAATAGTTCAAAAACACAATTTATCAGGAAAGAGAAAAAACGTTCCATGACGAAATTGGTAGACATTTGAAGCTTGAACATTGTTATGGACTTTCTCAGGGTATTGTACGTACTGATGAACACTTGATTGTAGTTCAAGCTTGAACTATCTTATTGGAGATTATTGGATAAAGTAGGGTGTGTAAGGACTAGGGTATTTTGTTTTCAAAAAAAGTGGAAATTTATATATCAAAATTATTTATTTGGGGCAGTACTATTACAATATTTGAAGGTATAATGCAAGACGTTATTGCACTTAATCAATTTGGAATATTATAGACCAACTTATGGTGCTTTGCCACTGCCATTCTCATTATGTGTTTTCGTTTTCCACATTAGCTTCTGCCACTGATGAAAAATATAGACACAAATCTCTGTTAGCAGGTGGCTGTAATTATTTAGAAAACGTTTGAATATTCTTTTGTGATTAAAATTACTTCCTCTTTTAACCTTCTTTGCTTTTACTACATCCTCTTTCCTTTCTTTCTTTCTATCTTTGGTTTACGTCTTTTCCACTTTGTTCTTTCTACATCTGACGTAGATTCCATTTCTTAGCTGTAACTTTCTTTCTTGCTTGCTCAGATTCACAACACAAAATACATATAAGCCACAAGAACAAGTTATACACTATCACCAAACTTCCAGAACAAAAATACTGGTTATGCAGTATAACCACATTCACAAAAACGTTATCACAAGTCGCAGGTTGAAATAAGCAATACATGAGAAATAATCAGAGGAAACTTACATTTAAAGTACTATGGTTCTTTTACCAAGAAACACTGTGGACTACGGTTCTTTTATCAAAATCACTCAAATTTTCGGAGCTAATACCTACGGACAGGGGCTGATTTTATTCATAACAGAGTCAGCAAATAGGGGATATGAAGCCCGAGCAACAGTTCAAGTATCTCAAAATTTCATGTTTGTTGATGTTTTTTACAAATTACTTTTTAGAATGTCTTGAAATGAATGTTCGCTCAGACAATACCACTTTAGAATACAATGCAATCAATATCTGGCAATTATTTTGAACAAGTTGAGTAAAATTACAACATAGAAAACAACACTGGGTCCAGGGTAGACATGACTCCCGTGACTTCCGTGGATCCGCCAATGTTGGGAAATATGTTTTTCTACCATTAACAATTGTTCCAGGGCCGTTACTGAAATAACGTTAAAGCAATAATTTTTAATTGAAATTCAATTTGGGAATTATATCTCCTAATTATCATTTCATTAAAAATATAAAGAAATACACAACTTCAGGGACTAGAAAATAATACCAACCAATAGAACAATTTATTAGCTTGCCATTTTAGATTTACCACAGCCGAAATAGCATTCCATCACTCCAATTGTTCTGAAATATTGGAGGAGAAAATTTTAAATCTCTCGATCTTTGTTATCTTCCGCCACGTGTTTAACCAACTCGGCCAAAACGACCGCATTGATATCAAACAATAGCACATTCAACAGATATTTCGCACCCTATTGAATTCCTCTCGTGGGACCTGCGCTTTCGACAAAGCAGTTGCAAATTCCCTGGAATGCTACCTTCAAATTAGCAGGATTGAAATACATTGCGGTATATTGTCGTATGTAATGTGCCATGCTTTTTCCTATAAAGAGAAAAAAAATTATGTAACCATTACACCACCTCAGAGTAAATTTGCATTCAAAACGTGAATAAACAATCTATGGAAAAGATTCATTAACAATAGAATGACGGAAGCATTTGTTTTTCCGAGTTCTGATTCATTTTATCTTGCCACATTTTTTATTCCTTGTGGCGTACTTGTGGCGCAGAGGATAGTGCGTTGGACTTCTATTCCAAAGGCCGTGGGTTCGAACCCCACCAATGATGTTTTTTCTGTAGATCTGAAATAATATATCATGCCGCAAGTGACACTGCGATTTGATACACGGGGTCCCTGTGGCGCAGTGGACAGCGCGTAGGACTTCTAATCCAAAGGCCGTGGGTTCGAACCCCACCAGGGATGTTTTTTCTTTGTATCTGAAATAATATATCATGTTCCAAGTGACGGTGGGAATTAAAAACCAGCGTCCCTGTGGCGCAGAGGATAGCGCGTTGGACTTCTAATCCAAAGGCCGTGGGTTCGAACCCCACCAGGGATGTGTTTTTCTTTGTATCTGAAATAATATATCATGTTCCAAGTGACGTGGAATTAAGAGAAAGCGTCCCTGTGGCGCAGAGGATAGCGCGTTGGACTTCTAATCCAAAGGCCGTGTGTTCGAACCCCACCAGGGATGTTTTCATTTTTGTATCTGAATTAATATATCATGTTCTCAAGTGACGGTGCGAATTAAAACCAGCGTCCCTGTGGCGCAGAGGATAGCGCGTTGCACTTCCAATCCAAGGGAAGTGGGTTCGAACCCCACCAGGGATGTGTTTTTCTTTGTATCTGAAATAATATATCATGTTCCAAGTGACGGTGGGAATTAAAACCAGCGTCCCTGTGGCGCAGAGGATAGCGCGTTGCACTTCCAATCCAAGGCCGTGGGTTCGAACCCCACCAGGGATGTGTTTTTCTTTGTATCTGAAATAATATATCATGTTCCAAGTGACGGTGGGAATTAACAACCAGCGTCCCTGTGGCGCAGAGGATAGCGCGTTGCACTTCCAATCCAAGGGAAGTGGTTTCGAACCCCACCAGGGATGAGTCTTTTTTTATAACTGAATTAATATATCACGCCGCAAGTGACAGTGCGAATTAAAAGAGAGCGTCCCTGTGGCGCAGAGGATGGCGCGTTGGACGTCTAATCCACAGGCCGTGGGTTCGAACCCCACCGGGGATGTGTTTTTCTTTGTATCTGAAATAATATATCATGTTCCAAATGACGGTGGGAATTAACAACCAGCGTCCCTGTGGCGCAGAGGATAGCGCGTTGCACTTCCAATCCAAGGGAAGTGGGTTCGAACCCCACCAGGGATGTGTTTTTCTTTGTATCTGAAATAATATATCATGTTCCAAGTGACGGTGGAATTAACAACCAGCGTCCCTGTGGCGCAGAGGATAGCGCGTTGCACTTCCATCCAAGGAAGTGTTTCGAACCCCACCAGGGATGAGTCTTTTTTTATAACTGAATTAATATATCACGCCGCAAGTGACAGTGCGAATTAAAAGAGAGCGTCCCTGTGGCGCAGAGGATAGCGCGTTGGACTTCTAATCCAAAGGCCCTGGGTTCGAACCCCACCGGGGATGAGTGTTCTTTATAACTGAAATAATATATCATGCTGCAAGTGACAGTGCGAATTAACACACAACGTCCCAGTGGCGCATTGAATAGCGCGTTGGACTTCTAGTCCGAAGTCTGTGGGTTCGAACCCCGCCAGCGATAATTTTTTTTCTTTATCGAAATAATATATCATGTTCCAAGTGACGTGCGAACTAACAACGGCGTCCCTGTGGCGCGGAGGATAGCGCGTTGGACTTCTAAGGCCGTGGGTTCGATAATTTTAAAATTAACGTTTTCATAAACTCGGAAATCACAAAAGAGTTCATATGAAAGTATTACAGTAGGCGCAACTCTTAGCTGGTAATTAGTATTTTCCTGCACCATAAATCACATAGAAAAGTGAATATTTCAAATTCAATACCAGTGTGTATTCTTTAAACACTTGAATTATGTGAAGTGAATTGGAAATAAAGGAATTTGAAATTAAAGAATTCGTTAGCTTTTTAAATATATCTGAAAGAACTACTGTATATTTTATAGAAAAATGTTAGTGAATAAAGAGCCAGTGTTAGTAATATCCTTTTGACTGTTTGTCGTTGTATTTAAAATTGCGCATTGGATATTTTATTTACTTTCCTAGCCCTTCCTAATTTGACTAAATATGTAGTTTGTTTTCCCTTTTTGATTGTGATGTGGATGATAATGGCAAATAACCACGTAGTCTAAAATATTATGTGTTAATTGATAACAGCCTATGGTGTAAAACATCAAATCAGTCAACACCTCAACTTTCTCTGACTTTAAGTATTAGATGAATGTTCATGAAATGAGCCTTCGTAAGTATTTTTAATGATGTCATATACTAGAAATTACGGAGAATCATATAGCCTAAAATAATCAGCCCTGTGTTATCAGAGCGCGGAGGAAACCTTACATTTTTTTAAATCTCACACAAATCAATCAGTCTATTAATTGAATTATTTTCTGAAGGATTTTGTAGAAGACCTTATATAATTGTTACAATTGACATTTTTTTACGAAACAATTTTGTTACTAGCAAGCAAATATTTCAAATAGTTCTCTGATTCACGATTGTAATTATTTTTTTAGGAAAAACAATACAGATATAGCGTGAGATGTTATTCGAATGAGAATTCGAATTTTCCTTTTTTTCTTAGAAATACCTACCTCCGATTAAATATAATTTTCTCAGCCATTGCTCTTCATTCTGATAGCGTTATTGCGTTATGAAACTATTATGAAACTTGATTCAATGTTATACTTCATTTTATTTCCCATCTTCTTCTTCTGTGCGTGGGAAAATAAGAAACTTATGCAATATGCACGAAGTCAGAACCTTCGGGACAATATATTCAGGAGTGTTTTGTCTTTACACTGAATCTCACTAGTTATTTATAGAGTTGCAACATAAAAACGCAGCGGTTGTGTAACAAAAGAAATAATACTTTCATGGCTTAGAAGCCTTCAAAATTGAATTCGCTGGAAAACCTTCCATAAAAAAATGAAACGATTCTGAGACCAAGTTGTCACTCTATCGTATTTCAAAACTATTTGAAATGGTCTCACAAACAATTTATTAACAAGGACTACCTCACTAACGGAGTTTCATAAAGTTGTGTCCATTGTAAAAGTTATAATTGAAATATCGTCGGTGCACATGAAAAGTGACACTTCAAAAATTACAAATTTTTAGGAGAACAGTTTATGTCGCGAAGGCAAAGATTTATACATAATGTAATAATTTTGATGGCGTAAAATATCGCCAAAAATGTCAAGAAAATATTCTTAAACCGTTTTTAAAATCCTTTAAAAGCAAAGAAAATTGACTAAAAAATGTAATCAAAAACAGTTCTGATGAACAACGCAAGCTGTTGGATACGTTACTGACATAATCGAGGCTTCTACTTTTCGTTCCAGTGAACTCGGCTTTCAAACTTTTGGTTTGTGCTGTTCTTTACTAGTAAATCTCTGTCTAGTTATTCCGAAATCGACTGAACCGCGAATGGCACTGACAGGTCTCGTAGAGTACATTCTCACAATGGCTGACATTACAAATTCTAAACGAAGGAATCGAATAGGCTACTAGGTATACGTACTCAGGAATTCTGTGGAGAACATTTGTCGCATCTCGTAAATATTATTTGATGCAAGTACCATTAAAAATGTTAAAACAAAACAGCGAAAGGTGCATTTTAAATGACAGAAAAAATAAAAAGACTTATTAGTCAAATCGACGAAAAATAAAAATAAATAAATAAAATGGATCAGTCTTTTGTCATAACATAAAATCAATTTCTATTCTAAACGGCATTTTTACAAATGAAAATTAAAACTACTGGTGCAACAGAATGGCACAGGCTTTCTTGTAGTAATGTTTCCTAATTTCTTTGCTGTGGAGTGGCTTTACGGTCTTGCCTCATCCTCTTGCGAGCTGCCATCTATCATCACCCAAAATACAGTTTTTTACTTTTTCTCTAGTTTCCGGTTTTCTAATTGTAGAAATATTACTTCAAGAATATTAAAGAAAAAATAATAAAAAATATGTTTCCTTCAAGATCAATCTACATCCTTCCTAAACAAGCTCAGATTAAGTAAAAAACTGTTAGAAGTGAATCAAACAACTACTCAAACACTCTACGATGAAATTGTAGATACCGTACATCAAGCAGCTTCCAAAAGCATCGGAGAAATAGAATTTACTGGTATCAAAGGAATAGGTGATTCATGGTGAAATAATTATTTGGCAGGGAAAGTGAGAGACAAGAAAATTGCTTATAATACGTTGTTAAGCACCCAAGATATTGAAGACAGAAAACGGTATCATCAAATTTGTGGAGAAGTTAAACAGGAGGTAAGAAAAGCAAAAAATGAAGCATGGGAAAGAGTACGTGAAGATGTAGAAAGGAGTATAGGCAATGCCAGATCAAAAAACGCATGGAAAATAATAAAGAACCTCAGACAAAATGAAAAGAAAAATTCAGCACAACCTGGAAGTATAGATCAATTTAAAATATATTATGAAGAAGTTTTGAAAGAAAATAGACCCTTATTTAGTAACACATATAACATTGAGCTCGAGGAACAGCATGATATGAAATATATTACAGAGAGAGAGAGAGAGAGAGGAGGGACTGAAAAAAAACAATACAGAGATGTAAAATTGGAAAAGCACCCGGTTCGGGATTGGTAAATATTGAATTATGGAAGCATGGCCCCGGTTTATTATTGGATCTTCTTACCCGACTGTAGAATAGATGTTTAATGGGAGAAGAATTACCAAAGGACTTCAGAAATGGATATATCCCTAACATTTACAAGAAAGGTGATAGGAAACAGTGCGCGAACTATAGAGATATAACTGTCCTTAGCAGCATTGGCCGAGTGTATGGGAAAATATTAAAAACCCGACTGGAAGGAGATCTCATTGATGTCGAGGAACAGAGTGGCTTCCGAGCGGGGCGCTCATGTATTGATAAAGTCTTTAGTATTAGACAGGTAACCGACAAACGTCTCGCCCATAACTCGGAGACGCACCTTGTGTTTATAGATCTGCGTAAGGGCTATGACACTGTTCCATTATGTAGGCTCTGGATGGCAATGGAGAAACAAAATGTAAATACGCAATTGATTCGAGCCGATAAAGATTTGTACAGTGATAATACGAGCCAAACGAATTGTACGAATAATAACCAAATCCCACCTACGTAATTCATGTAAGCCTCTCTTCATTAATCTAGGAATTTTACCATTACCTCGTCTGTTTATTTACGAATCAGTGGCTTTTGTCAAAAATGACTTGCTTAAGAGCGGGAATATATTTTCAGAAAATGCCGATGTCTATTACTATAACACTCGACGTAGAAATCATATTCATCAGGTGACAGTATCAATAGCTCATTACAAAAAATTTACATACAATACACGTACATTCTTTTACAACTCTTTGCCAGATGACACTAAACGATTAAATTCGATAGAAAAGTTTAAATCCCAAGTGAAATCGTTTCTGCTGCATAACTGTTTCTATACAATTAGAGACTAAAGCATTATTTACCATTTGGACTGTATAAATGTGTATAAACAACCTGTAACAAGTATTGTATTGCAGCCTCCGGGTCAATGATCCCCATCTCGATCAGGTTTTTCGTCCAGTTTCCCTGATCCATTGAGCAAATGCTGAGATGGCCCCTTGTTTTTCTTCTGGACATAAATGTAACTTCATTTTCTGTGCACGTCTTCTAGAATTCAGTGGGAAATACAATTATTCAAATTATCGTTTCCATGTTGTCGCGGCAGGAAGTAATAAGAGCCAAAATTTATTGCTTATTTATCTTTGAAAATAGATTTTATTACATGGGAGTTTTTGTTTTTCTCCCTTTCAAAATTCAAAATTTATTGCTTGTTTATCCTTGAAAATAGATTTTATTACATGGGAGTTTTTGTTTTTTCTCCCTTTCAAAAATTCAAAATTTAAGTAGTATTAGACTTAGTGTAGGGATCACAGAATTTTGAAAATGTGCACACAATTCACATTTCCCCATAGCACGTCATACGCAGTTTTTAACTGTTTTTTTGACGTAAAATAAATAAATAAAAATAGGAATTAATATATTTAAATTTGTGATAATAACTGTCACGTAACTTCCCCCAGAGACGGTTGAGGGCCAGTGACGTACCGCCACTCCGGAGTAATTTGTACAACTCTTACTTTTAAATCTCGTGCCAATATTGTTGCACGCAGTGCCCGCGAGCTCTAGTGAGCTTGTTACCTTGCCCACGACCTTGACATGCCTGGCGTACTCGGTGCCTGCGTCAAGGTAATTATTATTATTATTATTATTATTATTATTATTATTATTATTATTATTATTATTATTAATATTATAAGAATATATTAATAATAATAATAATAATAATAATAATAATAATAATAATATTAGCTGTGCAAATGTTTGATGGTCTTAATCTACCTTATACTAACTTTATCTTAAAATTAAACACATTACAATTATATAAGAATAATATTTTTTAAAAAATATAGCGGGAGAGAAAGCAGGAAGCACCTCAGAGAAGTATTATTCCAGGTTTGCGAGCATTTTATAGAATGAATGACGGGAATATCTGTTATTAATTCTTGTTGGGTAATTGGGTATTTTGCCCAGTTTATAGAAGGATGATGCTTGTGTTAGGGGAAGGTTTGAGTAAAAATTGTGTGCGACGTAGGCTATTTGGTTTTTTATTGTGTTTATATTTAAATCATTATGGAGCTGTTGTTAGTGAAGAACCAAGGTTCTTTTGTATTTAATCTTAAGATTTTATTTTGGATCACTTGCAGTTTGTTTATGTTTGTATTGGCAGCAGTTGTCCAGATGGGACAAGCACGAAGTACTGTCGGCCGGATTATTGATTTATAGAGTAATAATGCATTAGATGTGGAGGTTGACTGTATTTATTCAGAAGGTCATAGTTGAATTAGTTTAGTTTTGACTTGCTGATTTTTTACCTCTATGTGTTGCTTCCAGTTGAGTCGAGTATCGAAGTTAAAGTCCAAGTTTTTTATTGTTTTATTTGTTGGTGTCCAACTGATGATGTCGTTGTTTAAGCTAAAGTAAATTTAAACGACGTGGAAGCTGTGTTTGAAGAGTTGTTAAAGAGTTCCCTGAGATGTAGAGTGCAGTGCCATGGGCAAATTGAGCGGTGTTTATTTGTGCTGAAATAGGAATATCTGCAGTGCAAATGCTGAGATGGCCTCTTGATTTGCTTCTGGACGTAAATGTAGCTTCACTATGCGCACGCTTTGTTGAGCTCTTTCTTTGCTTGTAGTGGTAATAGAGCTTAGGGTGAGTTACTATTTTGTTAGGAATGCAGGAAAATCAAAACTGCTGTTCATTTACCGTGAGAAATAAGTTTTCTATAACACGGGAACGAAAGTGTCTAGTTATTGAAATGTTAATCTCGCGCTTTTTTATACTTTATTATTATTATTATTATTATTATTATTATTATTATTATTATTATTATTATAATATATTATTATTATATTATATTATAATTTTTTAACTTTTTTCATCTTTCAACTAATTCTAGTTAAATTGTTGGGAAGGGATTCTGAAACTCAAGACAGCGTCCGCAGATGTTCTTCGCCATTCGTCACATACAGTTTTTTTTATTGTTTTTCGACTAAATAAATATCTAAATTTGTTTTTGATTTCTACATTGTACTGACTTTGTAAGTTCCACCCTGCCGAAGGCTGACTGTCTGCGGTTACATGTTTTAAGTCCCTATTATCACTGTCGTAATCGCTGGCTCACTTTCCTTGCGACATTACCTTGTTCTGATGCAGTTGGGTTGAAGCAGCAGTCTGTTGTGACTGGATTTGTTCCTCGGGCTGGCTTGATGATCCGGTTCCGAATCGGTTGTTGTTGCTTGCATTTTGTTGAAGATGCTACGGTATGTCGGAGTATTCCACGCTGTCCGTGAATTTCACTTTGCCTTCGTCGGGGACCATTTCAGATGAACCTTTGGAATTATATAACGAAAATAGTGTTGGAACTGTGTTAAAAAAGACATTGATATTCATTCAACTACTAAAGCACTAGTAGTGAATTAATGCAACCACTAAATATTATTTCGTACACTTAAGTCACCACTGTTTCTTAAAGTTCGTAGCGATGTTGAATTACACTTTCACTCTTAACAATTCTAGCTGCTGTTAGCGGAGCGACTGCTCTGGCCTGCAGCTGACTCGAGAATCCGAGGTAACTTTGCTTCACATCTCCCGTAGCGGTGCTGCCGAGGTCAGCGAGGGGGCGCCGACCAACGCTGGAACCAGCCACGGAGGGCCTGTTCTTAGCTGCCATGCGTCGCGCGATGCATGATGCACGAAGCACGATGCATGATGCGCGATCGTAATTTCACTTTGATCCTATTTGACTAGCGCAGAGATAGTTATTGGAGAGAATATTTGACTGACGTTTAAGATCTGAACGCAAGTTATTTTGTGTTATGTTGCTGCCGTGTGGTTGTTCTTAAAAATCGGCCAATTCTTTAGTTTAAAACGTCTAGTGAATCAAAGGGGGATTGACACCACCACAAATAAGACAAAAAGCGATAATGTTGACGACAGAATTATTGCCACAACTTTTGTATTCCCTCGCAGACGGTTGGTAAAACAAAGCCACCTGCGGTGGATAGAATATAGGGAGATGTCCGCTAGGTGGCCTTGGCTGAATCCTGCATGTCAATTGCTACGAAACTATTCAATGTAAAAGTTTGACTTATAAAAGTTACCATAAGACCTAGAAAAAGTACCTTATGAAACTCGATGTAATGGGTATTAATACACTCGTGTGAAGTTTACGATACTCGCTCGTTCCTCGCTCATACCTTAATACTACACTCGTGTATTAATATCCATCATTGCGTCATCGTTTCATAATGCACTATGAGCTCAGTTATTCGACTGTTGCATTTGCTACGTTGTTCAGAATAGACTAGCTATTGATTCAAGAGCATGGCACACAATCAAAAACATGTCAACAAAATAAGTCAATTGCGAAATGGCGATGAATGTCCATGCACAAATAATTTACGAAATTTAAAGGAATTAATAGAATTTTTTGATAAAGGAAAAGGTACGCTGAAGTGAGTGGCTATTAGAGTGGTGCCTAAAAGTTAATTGCATTTTTTTGTTTTCTGGTTTGATTTCCATATATAAAGGAAAATTGAATTTGGTTGTTAACTTTTAATGAATACAATACTGGTTTTGTTTCCAAAAACACTTGTTGTGGACTAGTATTTATCCGAGTCATAATTCCTGGAAAGGACATTCAGTTTAGTTTTTGGATCAACTCTGTAATACCTCCGTGGTAGCGGATTGTGTTAAAGGAGTCTGACCGACACAGATTTTTGCTGCCACCCACGCCGCTGGAGATGGCGTTTTCAGTTGCAAAACGTACTTGGAAAAAATCCTACATAGCACGCTAAGTTTCTATTTCTTTCAAATAAAACGGACCAGCAAGGTGGTTCAAGGCATCAACTGATGACGCTGTAGGGCCACTCTAATCGGGAAGTCCTAAGGGTAGAGTTCCGACAGTAGCAGTATTTTCGACACTATTTAGTTAGGACGAGTTCAGCCTCTGGACAATTCTAGCGGCCGACTGCTTATGTCGGTAGTTTTCCGTGGTTTCTTCGATCAACATCAGGCGAATGACGGAATAGTACCTTAACAAAAACAACGGGCCACGGACCGCACGCGATTTTTCATTCCTCTTTCTTACCTTATCCGCACCCTTTACTTACACGTACACACTTACATCCACTAGACTACCACACATGTCGAGATCTTAGCATTTATCGCGGTTGTGGCGGTGCCACGCTTAAGGAAGATATCTTAATGGTGAATATCCCGCAAGTCGGCTTGTAGGTCAGCGCCGAATCTTGCCATGCAACTGGGGAAGAACTCTGCCATCTCCCGTGATAAAAACATACTCAACACTTACGGAAATAATGAAAATGCAATGGAAATAATGAGTTGACGCTCTCGGAAACACGAAACAGTTACACAAATAAAACTGTGTTTACTAAGACAGCTTTCCTGAGCGATTTAAGGCCAATAGATGATTTTCTTTTTACAGAACATTGTTTAATTTGTAATGAACTTCTTGCAGGCTTCTATTGTAGATCAAGAAAATCAATTATGGATTCTCCATATAGCCGTTCCTTTTACGTTGGAAATGACATCGATTCTATCTCCTTGACGGAAGTAGAAGTAGTACATTCGCTTGAAATATCACTCGTATATCCTTCTACTCTGAAAATATATTTATTTTCAAACGTGTGCAGCCAGTATGCGAGCTGTAGATGAATTCATTTTTATATAAAATTAAGATATAACTGTAAACAAAGTCTATATTGTCTCTTGGGAATCAAATGTTGTATATAAAGATTTTAACATTGGTTTTCCGATCGAATCTTACATGAAAGAGTAAAGAAAAGCTTACGCCGCGCCGAGCCGTGAGCTGCCCGTGGGACAGGAATGACACTAGTTACGGGAGGAAGCGGAGTTTGACTGAAGAAACTGAAAATGTGATTATTTCAGGGACCAAAGCGGTATTGAATACCGGTAAAAATAGCGGTAAAATACCGGTATTTTTTCATACTTTTTTCAAATACCTTTATTCTTTTATACCGGTAAAATACCTCTATAGGACGTCTATACCGGTATGGACGTCCATAAAGGTTATACCGGTATTTTCAATGAAGAAACATAGCTTACCATCCATACATGTTGACAAAATAGGTTACTTTAGTTAATAATATCTCACAAAATGTTTATTAACAAATATATTTCATAATTGTTATTTATTGTTTAAATTATTATTTTGTATGTATATAATAAAAAAGTATATAATTTATTTATTATTAAGGTAAGAGTATCCCAACTTAAACAATTTTATACAAATCTGTTGGCACTGGAGACGGACAAAACTGCATTCAGTCTCTCTCGTATCTCGCCTGAACTGCGATTCATTCTCGCTGGCCGAAGAAGGGAGAAGGGCCGTGGAGTGGAAACGCCCAGCAAAGGCCAAGGGAGTACACTGGCGAAAGATAATTTCTTTCTCGGCGGGAGGCAACGAGAGCCGTCGACTATGCGATTCTCGTATCTCTGCCTAGTAAAATGGCCTAGTGTAGAGCAAGGATTTCTTCCTAATTAATTGATTTAATTTATATACAATAATTAGAAATTTTCTTAGTGTCCTTCATCGAGATATCTCTCATCTGACCTGAGAGATGACCTAAGCCTATCTTCGTATTTCGCACGTGGAGAGGCTGTCAACGTATGCGCCGTGCCGTAGGCGTAGGATCGTTTCTGCCCTCCCCGACCCCTCGTTCGGCGAACTGAGGGTGCTTTGCCACCTTGAGATAATTCCGAACGCTCAGGCTTTCAGGCCCAGTTTTGTTATTGATAAAAATTGTGTGTTATTGATTAATGTTATTAATAATTATAAAAATTTTTTTTTTTTTTAAATCTTAATAATGCATTAATAAATAAGGCTAAAATAAAATGTTATTTTCCTAGTTTTTAAGTGTTTAATATATTTTGACATTATTAACTGCAAACATTGAGAAAATTTGTAATAAAAGTAAATTATTGTTTTTGTTGTTTTATTATTATTATTATTATTATTATTATTACTATTATTATTATTATTATTATATTATTATTACTATTATTACTATTATTATTATTATTATTTTTAGCCATTGACATCGCATGTGGGCAAGGGTTCCCTCCTACGCGGGTAGCTTATATTGTAAAAAGCATCTGGAGGAGCCCACTTCCTTAATTAAAAATTTATACTACGATTATTAATTAATAAAAAAGTTTATTAATATTAACATTTTTACTTTTTAATTAAAATTATATTTAATTTAAATACATTTATATATTAACAAATAAAATAATAAATTAATTTACCCACATTTAATGCAAACATTTAAAATTTAATTAGTATTAATATTTTAAAAAAATATTAAAATTAATTAATATAATTAAGGGTTATTAATTAATATCAGTACTATTAATATATTTTCTTAATGCAATTTCTTAAATAATACATGGGTGCAAATTAAACAGGTTTCAATCATTAATTTTCAATTAAACATTACGCTTCTGTTTCCTCGCGTAAGAATAGTTAATATGTCTATTAGCGTTCAAATTAATATAATAAGGAAACTGGGCTATTATTTTCGCGAATGTTAGTGATACGGTCAAATTTAAGCAAAGAATCGTATTTTGTGATAAACACAGTCGTGGAAGAAGGAAGTTTGGGATGCGTGGGAAGACTCATTTATGGATAAGAAAACACGTTTCTCCATTCTTTATCGCTACTAGAAAGGACAACATCTATACCGAGAAATTCTCTCAATTTTCAACGCTATATCACGTGTCGCCAAGCTCTGCGCCCGGATGTGAGGTCCAAGGTCAGCGAACGAGCTCGTGTTGATGTCTGCGAAAGACCGTTGGCTGGTCCGTCTGACGGCCCTGGCTACGAGATTATCGAGTAGTCTCGCTCCCGAGAATGCGTTCTCGTTGCACGAGATTCTCGTGGGCCCCATTCTCGTTCAGCCTTTCTCGCTTACAAGAACGAGACAGAATATTCGGCAAATGACCGCCTTTCATTGGCACGTTTGGTGAAAAAAGAGAGCCTTTACTGTTCCTCCGTGTATCAAAAATTTTTTTTGACATATTTAAAAAAATATTTCAGGCTTCCTTACCTTAAGGTTTGAACGATTAATGTTTCAAGCTTTTTTTCCTTTGTTTTTTTCTTTTCTTTTTTTGGAACGCTCGGTAATGTTCCTAAGAGACGCCTCCATTTCCACGGCTCAGAAGGACCTTTCAACAGGTGCAGATCGAAATCTAGTCTGATTTAATTTTCTTTCGAAAGATATTTACTATTTATAACATCAGTAAAAAATTAGTTGCCATTTCGCACTGGACGTTACTGAAAAAATTAAGAAATTTCCACACTTTCACGACGCAAATTGTCGGTCGCCTGGGGTTTGTGCAGCCCTGCCAACTGTAAGAATATCCGCTGAGCGAGCACGCGCTCCTACGGGCACGAGTCCCAATTCAAGGTCGCGAAACACATTGCTCCCGCCCTTGACGCGAGGCAAGGCGCCGGATCTTTCGGGCAGTAGTTCTTCGACATTCAGAAATTGAAACCTGATGCAATGCCAACGTGTTTCCGCGACACGCAAGTATAGTTAACATTGATTACCGACCTTCCATTACTTTTGACATATACATCAATGTACGATGGTTCAATAAAATGAGTTTCTTTCCCCTTTCAGTTAATCTGTGACTGCATTCAACACCGGGAGGCATTGGATTAAAACAAAGAAATTTGGGCGTAGGAAAGAGGGTAAATCCTGTAAACTTCCACGTAATCATGATTAAACTAAATTTATGCTTAAAAATACATAACAGAAGTCACTATAATACAATACAAATTTATTCAGTGAAGTTATTACAAAAATGACCAGTGTCACTTGAGTGTGCGAATCACGAGTGTGTCTTGAACTGCGTGTCAAGAACTGCCAGGCACAACCGTTGAGATCCTCGGAGTCGGAGTCGAAGGGCCCTCGAGCATGCGTCGTCGCAGGCTGCGGCCGAGCCCCCAAGATTCCCCCCCTCCTCGCCTTCATCCATGTGCTCGCCGCATCGCTTCCGCCGCCGCCTTCGCAGATATTAATAACGCGCTATCAGCGATGGTATCCCATGTCGCGCGCGCAGACTTAAACGCAACGCACGTGCACTTGCTATCGGTACCCTTCCTGCCCCTCCCAACCCATCCCTCCGCACCGCGCGGCAGGACGCTGTATCGCATTGCACAACCGAGGAATAACAGCACTACTTGAGTCGTTCGCGATCACACTGCTCTCCGCAGTGAGGGTTGTCCACGCCGTCAGCAAAAACAGTGCGGCCCAAACCGACAAAATTCTTAACTTTTTCAGTAACTTCCCGTGCAAAATGGCAGCTAATTATTTTACAGCTGTTATAAATAGTGGATATCTTTCAAAAGAAAAAAAAGCAGGCCCGATTTGGACCTGAACCTGTTGAAAGGTCCCTTGTCAGAATTATTCGATGTGGGATAATATTTTCCTCTAACTGAACAGTAAATAGCGATATTGAAGCAAAATGTTTCACATACAGAAAGAATACTTTCATGTCTATTGCGTGATCAGTAGCTATGTAACTGACTGATTCTCTATAATACGTAGTTGTCGTAACCATTTAAGGAAATTGCACCGTTATTGCTTGAAATATTGCAAGTGAGGATTAGACAAAATACCTGGGAAAGCTGGGCATTGTTTCTCTCGAGCGGCCGGGGAAAATCCGCAGGTCCAAGGAACCCCAACCCATCGGGACCCAAAACAGGAAGTATGAGCCAATGCTTTCTAAAACCTAAGGTTTGGAAATGCCTTTCTTTTTATACAACTGTGTTAATAATAGAAACAAAGTGTACGTACCTTTTCCTCTAAATAAACAGTAAATGACTAATTTGCTATTATCATGTAAATAACAATAAAACAAGCACTGCGAGGTGTTCTTTGAACTATCATACTTATAACATTTATAAACAATATTTGTAGTTTTTCTTCCCATATTTTCCTTGAAAACACCACGTGACAAAAAAATTAAACGGATGACAAAGTACTGACCGTTCACAAGGAATAAGAATTATTTTAGTTGATATTTAGACCTCAAAATAGTCGGAAGCCACCAAAATTTATCGCTTTAACCCTTCAACATGGGATGCCGTCCATAGACGTACCGGGGCTTTTAACTTCTACCTGCGGGATGCCATCTGAAGGCGTCATGACGCACCTTTTCCGCGTGCGGGATGACGTCCTGAGACAGCGTGGCCGTTTCTCTCCTCGGCAAGGGGGTCGACGAGATGCAACCGCATTCCTAAAGGTTTTGGCGAAGGAAGTTTCCCTTCATGTAGCGGGCCCGCCAGGGCAGCTGTTCTAATACTGCGGCGGAAGTGTTTTTAGAGCGAAAGAGGAAAATTTTCAAGCACCGGGCGCTTTGCATATGAGTGAGGAACTCATTTACCAAAAACTACTCTCTACGTCAAGGTACTGACCGGAGAAACCATAGAAAACTATCGTTCAGGAAACCCGACCCTAGAATTCTTCCCAGTCAACGGCAGAACTCGACCTAGCTAGAATATGTGTCGAAAATCCGCCACCCTCGGGACTCGAACCCTAGGACCTCCCGGTCAGGAAACTCTGCCGTGTAAATAGTTGTTTCCTCTGAGCCATCTCAGCGGAAAAAATCACAATGAATTTCCCCCAAATACCTGTATGATTCTACTGAAATACCGGTATTTTCTTGTGAAAATACCGGTATTTTGATGAGAGAATACCGGTATAATACCTTTAAATAGAGGTATTTTACGGTATAGACGTCGAATAAAGGTAAAATACCTTAAAAATACCGGTATTTGACGTTATACCGGTATTTTTAAAGGTATTTTGAATAAAGTTATAATAGAGGTAAAGGTATTTCTATATCGGTATAAATACCTTTACCGCTATTATTTCGGTATTCGGTCCCTGGATTATTTACATTACCCATACTGTTTATTCATTGACACAAACACAAAGGTTACAAATGAAGTTGCTGAATGCTGAATGCATTGTTGCGAATATTGAGGAATTGTTACACATGTCTTTTGAATGAAATGAACCAACATCGATTAAGGCGTTGTGCTTCACGCGACTCGTATTCCGTTAAATTGTCACTGTTTCGTTCCTTACACGTACCTTCACAGGTCAGAGGGCGAAGGGCAAATGAGAACTTGCAGCCCACGCAGATGACGTGGAGGCGTCGTGGCGTCGGCATTGGACTGCCAGGTCAGTGTCGAAATGCGCGCTCCCACAGAGTCCAGCGATGACAAGGCGCGAATGCAGGGCCAAAATGGGCCCGCAGAAAGGGACACGTGCGCACAACCAGCATCACATGGATGGTAGCGGGTCACGTGGCTCGCTTTGGTCTGCCGGAAAAGTAATGCCGCATAACACGGGCCGATGTAGAATCGGCATACAAAATGGAAGTGCCTTTAGCGGTTGGAGGCTACAATTTTTTCCGGTGAATGCGTCGGCGGCCCACCGGCGCGGCGGTGGGGGTAGCCGGATGGTTGGTTGGTTGATAGTGATTTCGGGCGCGTCAACTACTGAGCTCATTAGTCCCGTAAGTGTAGTGCATTTTTCATTGGGATGGGGAAAACATCCGGCGCCAACCTACAGTAGGCTAGCGGGGTTTCCCCAACCAGGTATCTCCCTCTAACGGGGCACCGACCCGGCTCTAAGTTCCCGGCCGGTCTCCCAACATGTGTGGCAGTGTAGTGTATGTTAGTGTGTGTGTGTGTGTGTGTGTGTGTGTAAGGAGTGCGAATAGGACAAGGAAAAAGAAGGAAAGATCGCGCGCAGTCCGTGGCCCGTTTTTTGGATACTGGTCTGGCATTCGCCTGATGATGATCGGAGAAACCATGGAAAACTGCGGATCAGAGCAGCTGGCCTCTAGAATTCTCCAGACAGCTACTGAATTAGACCTACTTTGGACAAGTAAGTGTCCAAAATCTTGACACTGGCGGGACTCGAACACAAGCACTGCAGTCCAAATAGTTGATTCACTGAGCCACCTCTGCGGGTGGGTGGCCGGCAATGGTGGTGCAAGGGCGGGTGAAAGGGCGGGTGCAAGGGCGCAGCCAGCCTCTGAAGGCGGAAGTGGCGTCACATCGGCGAGGACTTTTGTGGCCTGTACGGAACGATATGTTACATTTAAAGTAATTAAGTGTTAAACATATTCAGCAAAAATTCAAATAGTTTTTAAACCATTGAAAAGAGCATGGTGATGAATAACTACGTTTCCTTAATTTTTGGCGTCTTTTGAACTTTCGTTTTTTTCTTAGTTTTTACATAGCCTGCACATTAAAACATCCCAGTTTGATCAGTCAGATTCTTGAACTGAGCTGAAATGATTTTTAGAGATACAATATATGATTTTCCTTAACAAAAAGTTATTACTTATTTTTTAGTGGTGATGTGGGTGTGAGAATGGAGGAGTGGTGAATGTTGGTAAGTATCTATCTATGCAGTTAACGTGTGGCGAACTCTGGACACTCGATAACGTACCATGCAACTTAATCGTTATCTATCTGAATTATTTTTTAAATAATTCATAACACCATTGTATAATTTTAAAACAATAATTAAACATTTTTCTCAAAATTTTGAAATGCACTTTGTGACACCTTTTAGGATGTTATGGAAAACAACATGAAATTCTAATTGCATCACTTTAACATGTTAAAGTGATAGTCTAAACTATGAACAGCTTCGTAATGCATGCCCAGATGGGCAAGCTAAGCAGACATTTACTGAAACTGTGAAGTCTTATTTCAGGTAATCATCTTTTATAATTTTGACTGTCTTACGTGACCAATACATACGTTACCATATGTCTTATCGTTTATGAATCATGACATAATTGATAATGAATATGTTGTATTATTACTGAAAAGAAGGGTGATACTGGCACATTCTTTGCTTAAATAGGATCGCCAAATAGTTTCCAAAACACCATTCCTTTCGATTTCTTCAATTTCTTTTTCCTTTTTCTTGTGCATTTCTCCTTGTTTACAACATTTAACTCCAAACTTAATTTCCTGCTCTGAATCTCACTCTGAATCTCACTCTGAATCTCATTCTGCATTTGAGAATCGTATTATTGATTGATTTTTTCGTGTTTCCGGGTGCGTCAACTGCTTTGGTCATTAGTCCCGTTAGTGTAGCGCATGTTTTTTTGGGAGATGGCGGTGATCTTCCCCCACTGGTTGGCGAGGTCCGGCGCCGACCTACCGTGGGCTAGTGGGGTTTCCCCTAACCAGGACTCTCCCACCAGCAGGGCATCGACCAAGCCGAGACAAGCTCTAAGCTCCCGACCGATCTCCGGAATATGTGATAGTGTAGTGCATGGTAGTGTAAGTGTGTGTGTAAGAGGAGAGGATAGGACAAGGAAGAGGAAGGACAGATCGCGCGCGGTCCATGGCCCATTTGGTAGGGTACTGCTCCGGCATTCGCCTGGTGTTGATCGCAGAAACCACGGAAAAAAACCCGATCAGAGCAGCCGGCCATTAGAATTCTCCTCCAAACAGCGACTGAATTCGACCTAGCTGAAAAGCTAGTGCCAAAAGCCCTGCCGCCGTCAGGACTCGAACCTAGGACCTCCCGGTCAGAGGCGCTGCTGTGACATCAGTTGATGCACTGAGCTACCGCTCCCGGTGAGAATCGTATTATTCAAAAATAGAACGTAGTACAACCATTGTAACAATACATACTTACCTAAAAGGAAGTATTTGTATTTGACACACTAACATTGAGGAATCTAGCCACACCACAAAGAGTGCAACCAGTTAGACGGGTTTTCCTGCTCTATTGCTCAGTCGTGTATTCCCTTTTGAGGGTGGTATTTCAAGGAGCGTTTCCGCCCCTATGGAAATGGAAGGGTGTGTGGCGTCGCGCTGGGGGATGAAGGGGGATGATGAGTTGCTGGACAATCAGGGCTAGCGCCGCCGCCGTTATTCGCAACGAGGGCAACATTTTGCAAATGGCCGCGGGCCGCGGTTGGCGGTCACAGTAAATCGGGTGGCGCTGACAGCCGCGCCCCCGCACTCTCTCCTCTCTCCGTGGCCTTCGCTTCTCACTCCGCCACAAACGGCCACCCTCACCCCGACTCCTCTCCCGTGCTCGCCTCCTCCCTTTGCCATATTGGTTGTATCCCCCGTTCTCCTCCCTAGGTTAAAATTCCGACGGTGACAGGATTTTCGACACTAGCTGGATAGTTAGGTTGAGTTCTGTCACTGTCTGGAGGAGAAGTATAGCGGCCGGCAGCTCTGATCGGTAGTTTTACGTGATTTCTCCGATCAACACCAGGCGAATGCCGGAGCACTTCCCTAACAAGCGAGCCACGGACAACACGCGACCTTTCCTTCCCCTATCTACATTCCTGACTTACACATACATACGCTTATGCGTACTACACTACATTTGCCGGGAGATTGGCCGGGAGCTTACAGCTTGTCCGAGCAGGGGGGGTGCTTCTCAGGTGAGAGATAATACGTGGTTCGAGAAAACCCCGCTAGCCGAGGGTAGGTCGGCGCCAGATCTCACCATCTAGCGGGGGAAGATCACCGCCACCTCCAGAGAAAAAGCATGCAATACACTTAAGGGACTAATGACTTTAGCAGTTCACGCTCCCGGAATCATTAATCGATCAATCAAACTCAGTTCACCTCCACCGAATTCATAACCCTATCCGTCTTTTGTATACTCCACTTTTGTTCTATGTCTAATCCACTTTGCTATTCTTCATCCACTTCCTCCCTATTTTTATTCCAGCTCCTCCCCTTTTGTAATCCGCTCACCAATGTCACTCCTCTATGCCTTTTCTAAGCCTACTCTTCATATCTAATCATTTCTTCTCCATCCTCAACGCATTTCCTTCGCTTTGTTAATACACCACTGCTGCATCCACAATCTATTTACGCCCCATTCTTATTTCACTTCTGTATTCCGAATCCATATCTGTCTTAAAATTACTCCCTCCTCTTTTCTATTTCCCCTCTGCGTCATCGATTATCTCCCTGCTCCCATTCCCATTCTACCTCCACCCCAACCGAAATTCATCTAACTCTTCTACTTTTCTCCACTTTGACGCACACCCATTGCATCTACTCTCTATTGGCGCTTCACTCTTCTATATTCGGGAACGGTGCATCCTCTCCCTCTCGTCCCCGCTTCTCTCTCACTCCGGCTCGTTCTCTTCTCATGATCTTATCGTGCAACGCACCACCCTTTTTCTAGCTCTTCCCCTGCCCCCTGCCCAAGTCACTGTCGTTCGCGACATTTCTCTCTTTCTCTCTCCGTCTCTCTCTCCCATATATCCTGGGTGTTATCAGTGCCAGCAGGCACATGTTTGGTGAATGGTTGGCCATTAGGAGACAACAGCAGTTAGATACAGTTTCAAGGAATTTGTCGAAAATGTGAAATAAAATTATATCATGGAATATGCGCATCATTACGCATTGAAAGTTCCTGATTCTACTTGATACATTTCTGCATGTTATCCTTTTCTCGAAATTGTTACTCGTTTTGCTGATTTACTGAGAGTTCCGCGTCTTACTGTTAACTAGTAGTGCTACAGTAGGGCACAGACTTCCTTGTAGGAAAGTTTTCTAATTTCCTTGATGTGGACTAGCTTTACGGTATTGCCCCATCCTATTGTCAGCTGCCATCTATCGCCTCCCAAAGTACATTTTTTTGTATTTTCTTAAATTTTTTCTTAATAGTAAAACCGAAATATTAGTTTAAAAATATTAAAGAAGAGTAAAACCATGCCATAAGGGCAATTTTCATTGAAAAAATTTGGAGTCGTTTTAAAGAAAATGGCGGCTAAGCGTTACTGTAAATGCGAAATTTGGAGCTCTTTTTCACAGGACATTTTTGAGTTTTTTAAAACTTTATTTAAAGTCATTTGAGGTAAACCGTCAAATACAATAGTGTTTAAAAAGTCGCTGGAAATGTGCATATTAACGGCCTGAGAAATATTTCAAAACAATTAAAATTATATAATTTTTGAAACAACGAAAGAATACCCCAAATGTTAAAATATCAAAATTTTAGCCTTTTTTGAGAAAATCTTGCTTTTTTTTAAATTGCAAATATTGCACGCCATATTGAGAGAAAACTACTAAAATTTTTAAAAAATATACCTGGACTTAATGAAAGAGCTAATTCTGGAGAACAAATTTCATTTGAAGGATAAATCTCTATCTTTAATATGTAGGCTGTAGGAAGACGCCGAAAAATTCAAAGCTTTGAAATTTTCGAAAATTTAGAGTTAACCGTGAAAATTGGACCTATGCCACCATTATAAGTGTATTTGACTCCATCCTTGCAAGAAATTTAAAGAAAAACCTTAGAGCCGGTGCGCTGCGCTGAATTCCCCTGGGCTCAAGGTCTCGCCCTGCAAAAGACATGCTTTGCAGTCTTGGTGAATAGTCGGTTTGTGATGGCTCGCTCCGGGTTCACTCTCAAACTGAAAATGTTCGTGTATGACACATACGTAAAATATGTCAAATAGTTATGCTCATCACATCCTGGGGCCTTTCTTCTAAATGTTGACAAATGAAGAAAGTATTTACCGTCATTTTCATCAGGACTCCGCAACCACACACACTACTTCAATTTCCTTAAGGAAATTTACATACAGGGTTTATATACCGATTATGGACTCAGAATTATCACAAGTGGTTTGTGACCTGCATGCTCTCCTGATCTTTCGATTTCTTTCTTTGGGGATTCCTGAAAGATCTCATATATGCTAAAAATTCCCACAAGGAAGAATTCCGACACATTGTACAGGAAATGATCGCTGCAATATCACAGTACATTCTTTACCGTGTGAACCAGAACGTGCACAGATGTCAAGAATACATCAAAGCCAATGATAAGTAGTTCCAGCATGTACTTTAACTTGAGTATAATTTGAAATCTCCGGTAGCGAAAAGTCACATTCCCTATTCAGTAGTTCTATCTGCCGTCCTGTCTTGATTTCATCGACATCGTTCGCCTCGTTTGCCAAGGGTAAATCCGACGGGCATATTTATAAAATGGTCGCACTGTATAGTACTTACTAATTCTGTAAATTAATCTAAAATTATTGTGTGGATTTATAATACTTATTTTCATCATTGTATTATACTTTTGGCTAGTCTGAAAAATCAGCGTTACCATGAATTTTGCTTTTATACTCTTACAAATTTAAGATGTATAATACATATATACTATTTACTTTTATTACGCAAATATTATTTTCCCTGAGTCACAGTAACCCAACTACTTGATGCATTATCACTTGTAATGCTTTCTTTATGAGTCAATATATTCATTGATAGAATCCCAAACATCGCTTTTCATAGGTAAACAAAAATATTTCATATTGTTCGGAAATATTTCGTACTACATTCGAGTGACAGAAAGAAACCTTCCCTGAAAAATTGTTTCATCAGGAGTTGAGGCTTTATGGAGAGCAGAAATAAAAACTATGATTTAGCAAAGATAAAAAACATTCATATTATTTCTGTTTCTTGCATTGAAATCGACAAAATATGACATTACTGTTATTAGAGGCAATTTTTCGACAGAAAACTCGTATTGCGAGTTTCTGATATTGAAAATGGGGAAATATATTACACCCATATACGGTAAATTACTTTCTTTAATGTGCTGTGTAGTCTGCATCCCCTTTTTGAATATCCTTCCACTGTGGTCAACATTAGAGTCTAAACAATTCAGATGTTTTTCTCAAAAAATGACATTTTCTGATCTATCTGGTCGAATTTAAGTCCTACAAATTTTAAATAAATATTTTGATTTTGAGAATACTTTTTATTCAACCTGTTCTAACAGTTTAAGTTTTCTTACAAAAACATTGAAGAGTGTCTTTTTATTGAAATATGTTTTTGAAAATTCGATATTGAAATAATGACGTACAGTTTGTGAATTTTAAAAAATTGCAAATGAAAACATGGACTTTATTTGTCCTGCAGATAGTCTTACTTGTGAGGCTGATGGTGTAGAGGAAATGTTAATGGTGTTCAAGACCCATAGACCTTAATTAGTATCTCAGCGGAATTGGGCTGGTTGAAAACCACTTTTGCTAGTTCAAGTAGCACTATAACATTCCATAGCCATTACAACTTAAGCGAGAAAGTGTGTGCTATTGCAGCACTACTAGTTTTTTTTTAAATTACATGATAAGATGTCAAGTTAATTCTCGTTCTTAAGAGACACGTTTGAACGAGAATTTAGCACAATATCCCAAAAATACGTTTGATAAAAAAATATAAGATTTTGAAGATGAATGAAATATAGTACACAACATAAGGTGAAAAATATTTACCATATTTCGCAGTAATTCGTTATGATGTAATTATAATCCACCACTAATCCCAGAAGCGGCATCTGAGCGACGCATTCATGTATAGAGGATTGCATTACAGTCGGGCGCTAAGCTGCTTCGAAGCCCAGCCTGCGGATCGACCTTGTTTCCACCGCAAGTTCAATGTATAGCATTTTTATGGCGCACGTACTTAAAAGTTTGCGATGAAAAGAAACTAGCTGCGGCAACTAAATTACGGTCGTAGGATATCCTAAATATGTGGCCGGTAATCTTGTTAGGAGGGAGTTTCAAAGGAGTTGATGTCTGCTCTCTGGAGCGGCGCGGGGCGGCTACGTGGCTGCAGCGTCCGCCGTCTCCCTGCGACCGGCCGGAGGCAGCACGGTGACGCCTCGAGGGGCGACGGAAGGGAAGAAGAGGGTGGGGAAGGGAAAGGACGGATCACGGGAGTGGAGGGAGGAATATGCGATGAATAAGGTGATTTGAGAAAGGGAAAAAGAGAGGGGAAATGCGGAGGAAGGGGGGGGAAATTTGTTTGAGAGGGATATGAGTAATGGAGGGGAGAGAAGGAAGGTTGGGGAAGGGACAGACAGAGACAGAGAAAAAGAGAGAGCGAGAGAGGAGAGAGGAGGAAGAGCGTGTGGGGTAGAGGAAGAGGAGGGGGTTTGGGAAGAGGGGAGGAGTGAGAGAGGGGGTGGACGAGCGGGGGAGGAGCCTAGGGGAAGGGAAGGAGGGGTATGGAAAAGGGGAAAGGGAGACGGGTTGGGAGCAAGAGTGCTGAGGGGCGGGAGAGGGGCCGCCTGCTGGAATTAAATCCCAGCTGTCGCGCCGGTGCGGCGTGGCGCGACGCGGCCTGCTGCGCAGCGGGGCGGCCGCGCCGGGGCGACGGCGCGCGCTAACCGAATCACTCGGCGCGGACCGGAAGGCGCTTAATGAAGCTAATAAAGCGCTGCAGCAGGAGGGAGTGCTCTTAGGCAATCGACGGTGACTTATCGGACGCTTTTTGTTGCTTCGCGCTTCCGTGGAGGCGGCGGGAGGGGCAGAAGGAGGCGCAGGTGGGGCGGGTGCGAGGGACAAGTTGAAACGAAGGCAGAGATTGAAGTTGGCAGACAGCGCAAAGTGGCAAGTATTTCCGGAATTTTTGATTTCCCGCTGTTTACAACTTAATTGTATAATTTTTAAAAGAAAATCACTTAAGTCATAAAATAAAACTTAATTATAATGATGCATTAATTGTGTATATTGTTCGGTGGCATTACGCTGTTCTGTGGACGTATGCTTCGGATTATTTTTTTTTGTGTTTCCCTCCACAGTAACCCTGAGGAGGCGGGAATTTATTTAATTTAATTGTGTACAAATTATGCTGCTGCCTTGCGGCTTAAGCAGCTAAGGGAGAGGTAAAGAAAAGCTTCGGATTATAAGGTTGCATTACAACACTACATGACCTGACAAAACCTTCCGTACCAAATTCATGAGATTTGATCGCTGAAGCCCTATTCCTTACCTCATTAGGTGATCAATAGGTAGTAGTCAGATCACTTACCCTCCAGCACTAGGTATCAATAAGGGTTCCAACCGCCGGTTGTTCCACGAGGTATTTTTTTAAAGCAGTTCGCGGTAGGTTATTCCATTTTCCTTGCCTCTCATCCCACTGTTCTTGGTCCGTCACCATTCAAATCATCTTATCAACATCACCACCAATGTATTCTCAGAATTGATCTTAGAGTGGACAAAAAATCTCGATTGAGGGTCAAAATCTTATAATATCAATCAATATCAAATTGATCTTAGAATGGACAAAAAATCTGGATTGACGGTCAAATCATCTTATCAATATCACCACCAATGTATTCTCAGAATTGATCTTAGAGTGGACAAAAAATCTGGATTGAGGGTCATGATAAAAATCAATTCATTCCCCTCGCCGTATAATATTTTAGAGGGTAATACTCTGTGGCCTAAACTGCAACAGTTATTAAACATTTTTATTAGCGGTGTACGTTATTTACACAATAAATTATAACAATAGGAACAGTTGCAAAACTAGTGGTAGCGAATTGCATTAGTTGAAGAGAGGTATAAAATATGACAGTGGCATCTACTAGGTATGGAATTTGTTGAAGTGTGATATTCATAGATTCTTGGGACAACGGCAGTAAAAGGAAAATTGCCGATCTCAGAGGAGGATGAATAACGTTACGAAAGGGTCAGAGAAACGACAGAATTCCGAAGAGGAGAACAATGACCAGAAACGCAAGGCACAGAAAGATTTGCTAAGGAAGGCTTTGGAAATACACGGAAGAAGCAGAAGTTGTCGAAGAAATGAATATTACATTTATTTGAACTGCAATTGGGTATGACCGTGGCAGTTAATTAACAATAATTACAATAATAATAACACTTAACATTAATAATAACAACAATATTAATAATAATAACGATATTAATAATAATAACAATAATAATAAAGGAGTACAGTACAAGCCGAACATGCAATAATCATACTATCACTAATACTAAGTATTATAACAAATATTTCAACTCGTATGATATATATAATTATAATATATGTCGGTGATGCTAAAATTTAATACAAGCTACATAAATATTGCACTACACTACACTACACTACACTACACTACACTACACTACACTACACTACACTACACTACACTGTTTTTGCTTTGAGTTACACTGACCAGCACTTCATCGCACTTCACCGCACTTCACAGCACTTCACCGCACTTCACCGCACTTCACAGCACTTACTCATTTAATGTCTATTACTATCATATTGTTCTAACTTATTTCTAAAACTTCGGACACTTAGAGGAAAGGCTTTGAAAATTGCTGCGGTAAACTGTTCCAATCTTTAATTGTTCTGTTACAAAAGGAAAATTTCCAAGATCTGAATTTTGTTTCCTTGTTCGAATTTTGTGAGTGTGATCGCTTCGGCCGAAATAATTTGGTTTTTCTAGTCTAACCTGAATTTCCTTCCAAGCTGTTTGACCTACGTATGATTTATAAAGAGCGCAAAGCCTCGCCCTTGTTCTTCTCATTTCTAGGGGTTCCATGCCTTTTTATCGCGTTAGTTCTGTAGGTAAACTTATTCGCTTTTCTCTGTATTCTATCTAGATTTTTCCGGTGCGACTTTCTGTATGGATCCCAACATGCCACTCCGTATTCCATGAGAGGGCGAACCAGCGAAAAATATGCTAATTTCTAATATGTGAATGAAAATAGGGAAACATGAGTACAATTTACCAATAAAGACTAACACACATTTTTTCAGTTAAAATAATTTCTGAGTTTTTGAAATTTTGAAAATTAGATTCGACCTATTGGAACATGTGCTGATAAGCTGATGTGATTGAATAAGCTTCATAAGATTCAAAATAAATCACTATTCAGACGAATGAAAACACGTTGATTAATGTTTGATTTGATTTCATTTGATTTATTGCCGCCAAAAAATATAGTATAAATATATGTGACATATGATCTGCGTACATTTTCTTGAGATCCAGAATTTATTCTCTACACGTATACACCTATCTATAGTGCAATGGTGATTAATAGTACAAACAGAATTAGCAACAGTTGAAAATTAGAAATTACCCCTCCTAAGTTTTAAAACACATATATGCATCGGTAACCAAACTGCAGAATTGTTTCTATCCTCTTACCTTACTTTGAATGAAGATCAAGTATCCTGCGTCGAAAAATGGTGATTTTTTTGCCAGAAAAACTCTTATTGTGGAATCCTTGTAACAAACTAGAAGTGCTAGAGAATGGCATAGACTTTCTCGTAGAAACTTCTTCTAATTTCCTTGGTGTGGACTGGCTTGAAGGTCTTGCTCCATTCTCTGTCCGGCTGCCATCTATCGTCGCCGAGTGTACATTTTTTTGGACGTTTTCTTTACATTTCGTTTCCTAATAGTAGAACAAAATATTACTTTAAAAATATTAAAGAAGAGTAAAACCTCTTAAATAGAAATTTTAATTGAAAAATTGGAAATTTAAGAAAATGGTGAAAATGCGAGATTTGAAGCTCTTTTACAAACAAATCTATAAAAAATCTTCATTTGAAGTCATTTGAATCACTTCCACTCACAATTGCAATAATGTATACAAATTGCTACATACGTGCATATTAACGGCGTGAGAGATATTTAAAAGAAGTTACATTTGTGTATTTTTTAAACAAAAGAATGTACCAAAATTAACTTTACGTCATTTAAAAAGTGTAATTAGGACTATTCAATGGAAAAGCTTAAAGAAACAATTGGAGTCATTTTTGAGAAAATGGCGTTTGTGCGTTTCTGAAAATGCGGTATTTTGAGCTCATTTTCACAGAAAACTGTTTAGTTTTCATGGAAATTTATGTGATATTATTTTAAGCACATTTTCTCATAAATATAAAAATGTGAAGAAATCGAAAAATTACGTGAGAGACACGTCAAAAAACTGATATTTTTCTAATTTTTGAAAAAACAAGAAGAACAAAAGAATAGAGCAATTAGGCGTTTATGTCATCGTATTTGGTACTACCTCTACCAAAAGTTTAAAGAAAAAAATTGGCGCCGTTTTTTGAGAAAATCATGTTTTTGTTATTTTTTTTAATTGCAAATATTGCACGCACTACTGCACGAAAACTACTAACATTTTCAAAAAATGTATTTGACCGTAATGAAAGAACTATTTATGGACAAGAAATTTCATTTGAAAGAAAATCTCTTCAATTTAGTAGTTGAAAGCCGCCGAAAAATTCAAACGTTTGCAATTTTCGAAAATTCAGAGTTAACTGTAAAAATCATACCTATGCCGCCTTTATAAGTTTAATTTACCCTATTCTTATAAGAAATTTAATGAAAAAAATCGGAGTAGTTTTTGAGAAAATTTTGAAAATTATCCAGGGGTTTCATGTAAAGTACCCCCCAAGTAATAAAGAATGCTTTTCAATATTCCAAAGTTTCTACTAGAGCCGGATGGACTTTTTTTTCAATTTTGAAAACTCCTAAGCAAGGTTAGGCGCTAATAGTGTTCACAGTGGACAGACGGAAGGACGGACGTTTCGAAAAGAAAAACACTTTTTCGGTATCAGGGGACCCCAAAAGTGTATTTCCGTTGAAATCTCAAAATGAATTTTCCTCAGTATAACATAACTTTCTGTATACTAAGTATACTCCATATATACATTCGTATACGAGAAAGTAAAAATTGGATAAATACTTGTTCCTATACAGAGCAAATTACTTTCACCAGCACGTTAAGTAGTCAGAATCCATGTTTTGTGGGTCATTGGTACCGAAAAATCGATTGATAGCAAAACGTCTGACTTTCTGTCTATCCGTCGTATGTGTCTGGTCAAAACTAACACCAAAACCGTTCACATTTTACTCGAAACTTTATATTCCTCAATCGATCTAAACGAACTGGTAGCACTGCGAATTTGAAACGGACATTTTGATTTTTGAGGGTACTTTCATGAAGCGTCAACGACACTATGAAAATTTTCCCAGAAATGGATCCAATATATTTTATTAAACTTTTTACTCAGATAACTTAGAGAACGCTTAAAAGAATGACGCAGGTCTCATTTACCAGGAAATCTCTAATTTTTCAAAGATTGCAAAAGTTACATTTTTTCCGCGTCTTTCTACGCCGTCAATATAAAAAAAAAGGATTTTATCCACAAAGAAAGTTGTTTTTCAAACATAAATCTTGAAGTAAGGTCATGTACAATATTTATCAGTTGATTTTGCGTTATGTTGCGTGAAATATGAGCAATACTTAAACAACTATTTTCCCGAAAACTGCTCCAAACATTTTCGTTAAATTTTCTCCTCGTATGTGTCGGGCGGTAATTAGGGGTACTTCAAAAGCGCATACTTTCTCGCGTTATTATAAACAGCTACGTAATATTGCATTTTCTGCAGTACTAATACCTCAGCTATTATTTCAAAACGTCCAAATCAACTAAGAAGCGAGCAATGCAGTTTCAAGCGCAGCGTTGTCAAAACTATGTACTTCTACATTCGCTAGGCTAATAATATCAAAACAGTAATTAGAACATAGGCAGTTGACATCAAAATAATTACGAATATTCTAGTTTCTCACTCGTGAGTCACCTGTCGACGAAATTTCATCATATTTTAGAATTTTCACATACGCATTATATCATAAATCTATTTAAAGTCAAGTAATCACAATGACCTACTGTTCATTTCATTAAAGCTGACATTATTTGAATATATTTTAGTCGTGAAAGCAACGGCCTCGGTCGTTATAGTGTTAATTTATCACCGCCTGTTTATACGAATATATGACACTGCCTCAAACGAAGCGTAGGAAAAAAAATTAAGATGGTATGTTCGTTAGATCGACCACGGTGAAGTATTCCCAAAAAATACTGTAAAAAGAAAGTAAAATATGTTTCGTTCAAGATGATAAGAAACCAGTTGCCCCTTATGGGCCTAATGTTTTAATAAAAGAAGTTTAAATTTAAACAGGCTCTTATGGAAAAACTTTCGGGGGCATCGTTTTCTTTAAGTTATTGAAGAAATTATACGGTTAATGTACCTCTTTCTTTTATTCAATACGCAGTACATTTTCAGGGAATCAGATGATATTAAATGATATATAACATACCTAACCGGGCATTCGGAGGAATAATTTTAAAAAATGCTTCGAAATTCATCGCAAATGGAAGTACTGGCTCTCGGAATAGGAGTTACTTTGTACAAATCATGCTGTTGTGAGCACTGGGTCTCTTAGGACACGAAAAAAAAGCACGACAAAAATTGTATTATTTTTCCTTTTTCTTTATAAAATTAAAATTTGTAAAACTTTATAAAAAATATAGTAAGTAAAACAAATTAGGGCAGATAATAATAGAGTAAACACTGTATATTATAAAATATAATAATCATACTGGTAATATTGAATAAAAAACAAATCCAATGTGAATTTGAAACAAATAATTATTTATTAACAAAAAATAACCTTGAAATACACTACACACTCTACTATTTGAAGTCTTCTTCTTCTTTCAATCCGAAATCTATTATAGAAACTTAAATTTAATGAAACAAATAATGAACAAACAACAAAAGTGAATTAATTGAACTTAAAAAAAAAAATTTTTTAACCAATTTTTCCAAAAAAAATTGGCGTTTTACCCCTTCTCCAAAGATCTTTAACTTGATTCACACCTGGTTTCTTCGACGTTATTATATCTAGTAACATCTTTCGTGGGTTAATCATCCGTCAGTGTCCGTTTATTTTCGTACTCAAATTACTTCTTGATAGTCAAATTTCTTTATATTAGGGATGGGTTATCAATACTTTCGATTTTAAAATACTTTTTGGTATATTTTATTTATGCCATTCACCATCTCTTCTGATTTTACGGATGAATTGTCTTCTTTACATTCCTCTTTCTCGTATTTTTCTTTTGTTAGCAACAAGGAAGTGTCCGTCGGCTCGAATTCACTTATATCTTGTCCAACGAGAGAATGAAGTATACAGCGTTCAAGCATTTGATTGCAGTACAGGGCAGGAGTATTGCTCTCTCTTTCTACCCAATACAATTTTACATAAGACTCTTTCTATCGCTAGCTAAGTTGCCAATTCAGGAAGAAGCCCGGGGCAATTCGGCTCAGTCATCCTGTTTCTAACGCAAATATTTAGCATGTTTACTCCACGATAACTTCAATTGTGTTGATCTTAGACAAATGAGTTTTTTTATCAAATATTTCCCAGAACTTCTATGATGTGATGGTTGTTTTGTAATTTAGTTTTATGGTTTAATTACGAAGAAATTAATTATAAATGATGGCCATGTGTTTACTTCCACATTTTGACGTCCTTAAATTTTCACCATGCGAGAAACTTTTTCTTATTGAAAAAAAAAAAAAAGCAGAAACATCCAGCGGATGAAATGACAAGAGAAGTCCAAATTTGGATATGAGGCCAACCACATTTCTGTATGAACCATGGTTCTTGAGTTAGACGGTAATAAAAACAATATTCAGCGCGCTCGGAACGAACATCTCATGTCGTTCAGTGATTTTAATACGTCTTAGCGATTCTAAACTGGCGATGGGGAAAGGAAAAGTAGAGTATTTATTTTTCAACTTCACTTACTACAAACAGTAAAATACAAATAAACATATCTAAAACTAGTGGTGCTAAACACCACGTATTTTCTCGCCTTTAGTAATGGTTATGTGACACTATTTATACCACAATTTATCTCCGAATCAACACGTCTCAGTCACCATTTTTTGTAAAACTCATTTTAAATCGTAGAACATTTGGTGCGAAAATTAAATGGTTTAAAACAATACGTTTTTTATCCAAAACTTTAAAGGAAAATATATTTCTGGCGTTGAATTCATTGTATAAATTGTACGATACTGACAGCGGTGGCAAACAAATGTAAATACATCGAAAAATATATAATAATTATTATTACACCGCATGGTATTGTAATATTCTACAAATATATAAAAGTAGTAGTTTACATTAACGCGAACGAAAGGTAGCTATCATCGCATTTTGTTATCAGTGCGGCGTTACAACGTTACAAATAACAATGACTTCGAATTCGCATGGATTGATTGATTTTTTCATGTTTCCGGGCGCGTCAACTGCTGTAGTCATTAGTCTCGTTAGTGTAGTGCATGTTTTCTCTCGGGAGATGGCGGCGATCTTCCCCCCCTGGATGGCGAGATCCGGCGTCGACCTTCCGTCGGCTAGTGGGGTTTCTCCCTAACCAGGACTCTCCCACCAGTGGGGCACCGCCCCAGCCTGGACAAGTTCTAAACTCCCGACCGGTCTCCCGGAATGTTAGTGTGTGTGTGTAAGGGGAGAGGATAGGACAAGGAAAGGGAAGGACAGATGCGCGCGGTCCGTGGCCCGTTTGATAGGGTACTGCTCCGGCATTCGCCTGGTGTTGATCGGAGAAACCACGGAAAACTACCGATCAGAGCAGCCGGCCGCTAGAATTCTCCTCCAGACAGCGTCTGAATTCGACCTAGCTGAAAAGCTAGTGTCAAAAATCCTGCCGTCGTCAGGACTCGAACCTCCCGGTCAGAGGCGCTGCAGTGACATCAGTTGGTGCACTGAGCTACCGCTCCCGGTGAATCCGCATGGAATACACGCTTGTCTATTATCATTGTTGATACCACAAAACATGAAAATGGGTAAAAACTATAATAATTAAAAATAGTATTTTATATTCATCAAAATTACTCGATTTTAACATGCATTACACTCCATTCCCAGATCTTATTTTCATGTTATAGCATGTTTCACGTGCTGCAAGAAAAAAATCTTTATAAAACGGAATTACTGTGAATTTAATGTAATTGACAGAGGTAATTGTGAGATGTTCTTAATGAAATGAATGCATCTATTCCTGTGACACGCGATTTATTCGTGGCAGCCGGACATTGAACGAGTGATGCATCTGCTGCCGGCGAAGATGTCGACCTTGGGGTCGCTTCTCTTTCAAGGCGAAGACCTTAGGGGAATTCCCTTTCTCCAGACTCTCTGAGCGTGGGAAGGTATACGGCTATGGCTTCAATTCACATCTCTCACTGCCCTGTGCTGAAAATCATAACCCCTCGACCACACACGCATTTCTCAACGCCATACGAGATATCAGAAAGTCACTGTACTGGGCTGTGGCGCATTATGCAGTCAGAATACAGTTAATAAGGTGTGTATTTTTCAACTCAGAAGCTGTCAATGAAGTGTGGGAATTTTGATGTGGTGTTGTTGACGTTCTTATGAGAAGAAATAAAAGAGGTCATCTTCTTCAACATATTATTTTTATTAAGATAGCCGGCTCTCGACGGCTTTGCCGTCATCGTCAGTATACAAGATACAGAAAAATATAACAAAATTATAAATAAATACAAAATAAGATAGAAAATTAAATTACAATTAATGGATACATTAAATAAATTTTTAAAAGAAATATACATTCTCATATTAAAAAAAATAGAAATGGGGAATAGTAATAATAATTAATAGCAAATGTTATTACAAAGATGAGGAAATAATTGATTAGTAAGTTGAGCCGCTTTGCTTACCTCCCTGCTGTCCGGAAAAGCCGGTAGACTGTGCTCAGAGGAAACGTGACACGGAAGAATCTTTATCACTGGCGTCTGTCATCATCTCTTGATATAGCACGCAATTCGCAACCAATTCGGCTGTGGGAAACTCTTCGTTGTGAGATCCCGGCAATCTAGTGACGACAGGCACGATAAGCAATGCTCGATGACAGCGTTTCTTCCCGAGATACTCCCCTCCTCATACTCCCCTCCTCAACCCACCGCGGAGGCATCTGACGGAGCTCTTGAGTTCCGTTCTGCATTTTAAAGTGACCGAAAGGTGACTATTGCTCTACCACTCTCAAAAAAACCTTCCACTGCGCATGCCCGAACGTGATCTCTCCCTCCAAAGCTCCTAATATTTCCCCGCCTGCCTGCGCTCTGTCACAACGTAGCTCTCTCTCTTTGTCTTTCTCAAGTGGGTCGCGCGGTCATTCAACACTGCGAGTTTGTTGATAACAAACTGATGAGTGAGGAAGGCAGCTTACGTGTTTCTACAGTAGGGGTTGTCCAAACGATCAACAGAAAATAAGCCGTGTCTTGAAGAGTTTCGGTCTCCAGTCCCTGTTTGACCGTGGCTAGTGAGCAGTGACAGTGCTTTACACAGTAGCTGCTGTTATTCACAAAAACCCAATTATTACAAATAATTCAAAGTATATCCACTGAAAATCGATAGGTCGTTGATCAAATAATCATTGAATATGGCCACATTCCTCTCCGTCTTCCACCGTACCATCCAGATCTAAATCCAATAGAACTTGTTTGGGGATTTATAAAAGGGCGCGAGGCAGCAGAAACAATTGGTGCATCCTTAAAAGAAAAGGAAACGTTTTGCAGAGAAGCGTTTGCACAATACAGTGCTGAACAATGGAAGAAATCCTGCGAGCATGTGTAGGGAATAGAGGTGACAATAATTCACAATGTGATGGACCAACAAACGATGTATCCATTTCTTTGGACACTCCTGGGAGGCGAGTTCCTCTTTGACGAAGGGGCAGTGATGACGAGTTACGGTCAGCGCTATCGCTGCGTCTTGCAGTCGCCTCTCCTTGTCGCCTACGCGCTTCCTTATCGCCGAGAGGAAATCTCAGATGTCACAGGGTGGGGCAGCCTCGAGACTTTACCAAAGGTGCGTCCGCCATGATGGTTTTTAGCGAGCGGTTCAGCTATAGATTAGTGCATTCCATAAACAAAAAGAGTGAAGGGGAATTATTTTGAAGAGGACTCAAAAGATGACAATCGTGCTAATTGTAAAATACGTAAAAAAATTTTTCTCTTGGTGGAAAATCACACAATATTAGTAATTGAAAGAAAAACATGTTACACACATACACCGGGTAGTGTTCAGCTCCACCGAACACAAGAGAGCCAAGCCAACTCATGTTGTACCGGACGTTGGAATCGTCGCAGATCGTGCAAATGAAGTGGTAGAAGTTAATGACCCATGGCCAGTCCTGTCAAGGTCATCTAGTTCCAACACAAATCAACCAACACTCATTGATATTTGGCCACAAAGAACAAATTTAAATTACGAGAAAACCGTTCAAAAGCAATAACCAGAAAATTTGCTTACATGATACGCAAAGATAACCAATCGATCAGTTTTATTGAGGACAATAGATTTAAGAAATTAATTAAACATCTTGAATCTAGATACGTACATCATGCCCACAAGAAAATAACAACAATAATAAATCTCGATTTCGATTCTCCGATATTTCAGTAGTTAAAAAATATTAAATCATTGTATATGATTCCGAATTACTCATTTCCATTATCTACATTAGAATTTTCAAATTAGACAAGCATTTATTGTTCAAACTTTTAATTCATTTAATTTATTTTATAGGCATCGTTAATTACTAAACCCCCGAAAATGCATTCACATGTGGTCTCTTTATAGGAATCTTCTGAAGTGTGATCACAAGATGCAAGAATTATTATGCTGTGTATACGAAACCACAGCACAAGAAGATGAGTTAAATGTGCGGACTTTCTTCCTCCTGATGCAAATGTACTATCTTACTGAGAAAACAAAGAGACTCTCCCCAATTTAAGAAAAGGTGCTGTTCGATACCTGTGCATTCCATCAGCTACAGTGTTTTCGGAGAGACTTTCCAGTACAGCTGAACTGATATGTGACAAAAAAAAAGTAACAGAATGGACCCAGAAGGAGTTAGAATGTTAGTTTTCCTTAATAAGAATCTTTAAAAATTTTTAAAAATGTATGTTCTTCTCAATAGTATTTAAATATTAAAATAGTACAAATATGCATGTGTGAAGAACAAAATATATCCTTCCAGTTCTGACTGAACCACTTTTGCTGCTGAGCCTTTAAAGTAGTATATCAAGTATCGAATATCGGAGCTCCCAGACAGGTAACGGTATCGGGTATCTAGAAATTCAGGTATCGACCCATCACTACTTTATATCCATCTATAACAGTTTTTGCAATTGTGTACATGAACTGATTTTTTAGATTTACACTCTCTTTACTAATAAGACTACACTAAATTTCATATCTATAGCTTTACAAAATCTCGACATGTTCTCCTTGTTTATTTTCCACTTGGAACTTATATAGCAGAAATTATGCAAAAACTAATCATTTTTTCAAAAAAGTGTACTTGCGAAAAAGTGCCATTCCGCATTTATTCCAAAGTCGTCGTGATGAAAAGGAAGATTTACGAAATTTTTCCTTTTTTATGTTGTGCAGAAGATCCGCCACAAAAATACACAATTCTATGGAGGAAGTTTCCAGTGAATCAGGACAAACAGGAACAGTTTCAATCGATTGAACGATCGATCGTTGATCGATTGAACTGTTGGCAAAATTTCTTCAAGTATGTAAGACATAAGAAAGGGAACAAAGAAAATATTCCAGCGATCTGCGGAGCTGACGGTTCGTTAATTACAAATGACAGTGAAAAGGCGGCTTGTTTAAATAGGCATTACGCGTCGGTTTTCAAGCCGAAGGATCAGATTTCAGTAAATAAATCAACACCCGTTATAGAAACCTTTAGAGTCGATGCAGGAATTATTAGAAAAGGATTGCAAAAATTAGGAAAAATAAATCTGTAGGTCCTGACGGAATACCAGGAGAAATATTGAAATTGGGAGGGAAGCCATGATTCCTTACCTTGCTAGGTTAATGGATGTCACTGTAAATAATAATACGATTCCTCAAAATTGGAAAGAGGCAATTGTAGTGCCGATTCACAAGGGAGGAGACAAAAGGATTGTTAATAATTACAGGCCTATAAGTTTGACATCAGTTGTATGCAAGCAGATGGAACACATGATTGCGGAATATATTAGACGAGTCTGGAATAAAACCGACTGGCTTTTTCAAAATCAACACGGTTTTCGTCCTAGCTATTCGTGCGACAGCCAGACTATTTCTTTATGTCAGGACATAGCAGATTCATTAGACGAAGGGAGTAGGGTAGATGCAGTAATATTAGACTTTTCTAAAGCATTTGATCTGGTTCCATATGGCCTTTTAATTGAAAAACTGTCAAAAACTGGATTAGATCATCGAATAATCTTGTGGATAAAAGAATTTCTTACGGGCCGAACTCAAGCAGTCAGAATAGGTGACAAACACTCATCGAAAGCCGATGTAACCTCTGGGGTCCCCCAGGGGAGTGTGTTAGGGCCATTGCTATTCTTAGCGTTTATTAATGATATTGCAACTGGAATAAAATCGAAAGTTAAACTTTTCGCTGATGATTGCATAATATATAGGAGTATTGGCGCGTCTTCGGATGAAAATGTTTTACAGAACGATCTTAACTGTTTATGGAACTGGGCGTGCAGAAATAAGATGGAATTAAATCCGGAAAAGAGTAAATTCATTTGTTTTACCAAATCTCGCTCGAATGTACACTCGAATTACAAGTTAGGAACTAACGATATACCGCGTGTAAAAAACTGTAAGTACTTGGGTTTGGTCCTGCGTAGCGACTTGGGTTGGTCGGATCATATTAACAATACGGTCAAAAAATCATGGAGGGCGCTGCACTTTGTAATGCGCATTCTAAAAAACAGTAGTTCGAATGCCCGATCCTTGGCATATACTTCACTTGTTCGTCCTATTTTAGAGTACGGAGCGGCCTGCTGGGACCCGTACAGAAAAGGGCAAATCGAGGCGTTAGATAAAATTCAAAAACGGGCCGGGAAGTTTGTAAATCATGGACGCGTTGATGGACGAGATGAATGGGAACCCTTATCTAAGAGACGGGAACGGCGCGTTTATGCGTAATGTACAAGACATACAAAGGGGACTCAGCATGGGCAGACATCAGTAAAAGATTACAGAAATCTGATTATAAAAGTAGAGGAGACCATCCCTGGAAAATACGATGTAGAAGCAAAGAACTGATGTAGGCAAAGTTCTCCTTTAAAAACAAAGAACTGATGTAGGCAAGTTCTCCTTTGTGAATTAGTAGATTGGCTTTTATCATTATTATTATTATTATTATTATTATTATTTATTATTATTAGTTTCATTATTATAATCGTTAGTATTATTAATAATATAGTCATGTCTCTTATTCAGTGAAGTGAAGTGAAGTGTAGTGTGGTGGGGGCACGGAGGGGGAGGGGAGGGGAGTGTAGTGCAGCGCAGTGAAATGAAGTGAAGTGAAGTGAAGTGAAGTGGAGTGAAGTGGAGTGAAGTGTTAGAAAAGCTATAAGTCAACATATAGATAAGTCAAAATTAATTATAACTAGGATATTAATCTCTAATTCTAATTGTAATTATATTTGTAAATATTCGTAATAGTTTTGTAATTGTATATCTAATTGTAATAATGTTTGCCACCGAGCATTAGCTCAAAGCGAACTTTAATAAATCTATCTATCTATCTATCAATCAGGTGTCGCTGGAAAAGATGCACAGAAACTGTGTCGTGTAGAAATCAGTTCGAAACAGAACAATTCATTTGAACAAGGTAATCTGAAGTAGACAACAGAAGGACGCAAGGCCGGCTCATTATTCCAATGAAATCCTGCCCTTTATCTTGGATAACAATGGAAAAATGCTCAGAAAAATCGTCCAAAGGTATGCATTCTCCAGGTTGAAGCGATATTTTACAATCTCACAGGTATTTATTTTTCTGAGAAGAGGTGAATGAATGAGAGAATGAATTTTGCTGAGAAGAGGTGAAGTTTTGCCATTAGACAATAAATAAAATCTTCTTTGGAGTTCACAATTGTCTCTAAATTTGATCTGCCTGTTCTCGTCCACTGTTGGAACGAAATTGTTTCCATGAAGTTTGTTTCTTCCAAAATATTTTTCATCGCCGAAATCCCGGGACATTCAGAGCACTCGCCAAAAAGACAACAAATTCGAGGTGGATTGCATATTATGTACGCCACCATGTTTTTGTAAGAAGACACATTTAAGTCAGTGTGTTGTAATATTGTTGGTAACTTCAGAGCGTCAAGCATAAGCTTTGCGTTCTGGTGAATAACAAAAACACAAAGAGTGTGTTTCTCTTGCACCAGCTAAATATTTTTCGACCGAATAGATGCACACCTTGAAAAGCCAATTTTCAAATCAGGATATGAAGATTTGAAATCTGTATATACTTCGTTTAAACTTGCAAGAATGAGTCTCTTCTATTCTAATTGTTGTTATATTATTCCCAAAACCCTCAACGTAATATAATCTTTTTTCCGGGCATTATTCCACTAACAGCATCTGAACAATAATATTCCCTTACTTTTTTGACAGTCTCTTCGAATAAATTCTTACCTGGTTTTGGGTTCGGAGAACACAATATTCTCTGCTCTTTAACGAGCTTTTTGGCTTTCCATACCATGTATTCAGAGGTAGGAAATTCACTTTTAATTTCATTAATGCTCCAGCTATTCGGGAGAAGTGTCAAAATAGTAAGTTTTTCACTTCTGTTACAAGTTCGAAATTTCTTTTTTTTTATTGATTTTATATTTCGTCATCCGAACTCATCGTCGGTCCAGGCTGCGGGTCATTACAAAAATGGAAAATTTTCTCCTTTAAAACCTTTTAAATTTTATTAAATTTCTTCTCTTTATACTGACTTTCTTTAAATCTTTTTACTTTAATAGGTGTTTCACCTATACTTACAAGACTACTGTTCACAAGTTCAATGAAAGTACTACCTTCATCAACGAAAGCTTCTTAATTATCTGCATCTTCTGATGAATCTGGAGAATCTTCTGATGCAACATACGAATTAATCTTCCCTTTCATTTCTGTCCTGCATCCATCGCATAGTTTTTGTTGAGATGAACAATTCTGATGTACACTCACCATCCACGGAAGAACACTTCGATAGTTTTTTTATGAAAAAAGTGCCCAACTTTATTGAATGGATTACAACACACCGAATATTGAAACTGATCTTTCATGTTGCACAGTCGCACTCACTAAAAAAGGTTCAATAGACACGGTTTTCGAAAGGCAACTGAGCCCACGCTAAACCTTGGAAGGTTCCAGTAGTTGCCAACGCAGTTTGTTTTGTCCCCAGAGTGATCACAACATCAACATTTGCGCCTCCGGGAACCGAGGAGCCGGTCAACTCGGGCGCCCGGGAAGCGTGCTTCTGTTATGGTTGCCAGCAAGCGCCTTCGCGGGCGCATGTGGAAGAATTTCGGTTCATAACTCCTTGACGCGTCGCCATCCCAAATTCAAATTTTCACCAATAAGGCAATACATATTGCACTTCAATATATATTTTTTCAAAAAATGTAATTAACGCATTTTTTAAAGGTGAAGTCTTCAGCGCAGAAGTTAATACTGTAATAAAATAAATCAATAATTCATATGTATTTATATGGAATACCGTATCCGATTTCCAATGAGATAAACATTTTTGCCCTAAGTTTGATAGAACGGAAGATATTGCGATTCGAATGATCGCTTGCACACCAAAATGTACACATTTTTTCGATTTTCAAAATCACGTAAAATACTAATCAACGACAATACCGTTCTAAAATTTTACAGAGAGAAATTCTGTATCATAAAGATTGTGTATACGAAGTTTCTTTAAAATCTGAAGGGCTGAGGGTTGAAAACGTTTCTATTCTGCGACGATTTGACGTGGAATGACCCGCATCCGACTTCAGCCAATGACCTTCAGGCACCAGTGTGCGTCATAATATTAGCGTGAATTTTAAAGGCCAAAATTATCACAGTTACAAGTCATTCAAACATAAACAGATAAGTACTTTTTTAAATATTACATCTTTTATTGCAATTACCCTTTCTTCGTGTAATTTTTGGTCGGTCACCGATAAAAATTATCCATTTATGCCCCTTTGCAATGTTTCTCATCCCTTCTTACACTCCATGAAACATAGCGGCCGACGTCTGGTGTCGATTTTCAAACGAAGTGGTCACATGGTTCGTGACGGAAACTGGGGCTGTGTAGAACGAGCAAAAATCGAGGCATCGGAGGAGCCCGTCTATCTTTTTCCACTATGAGAATAACGGGAAAGAAACGATATTGTCAACGTGCGAACGGAAGTAGCACCCTCCGATGCTGCTCGCACATTGCAGGGATCATTTAAACACACATTTGACCCACGCTAGTTACTTGGCGAAAATTGTTAAAAAGGTATTTTTAAATAGAAATGTTGAAAAAAAAACAGAAATTTTGAGTAGACTGTTTATAAAAAAATGCTTGAACCCAGTTATTGAAGAAAGTGACTATGATTAATTGTCTATGATTGTATACATGTCAATGATTAATGAATGTACATTTAAGTAATTTGATTTATATTATAAATATACCTAAAACCGAGTAATTTGATTTATATTAGAAACAATAGATAAATCAAAAAACAAAAGAGTTTTGATAATTTTATTTCCATAATATAAGAGACCATTCCATAATTTTAATATAAACTGTTTAAATATTAGTGAAAAAAGTTTTTCCAATCATATTTTGGCGTCAAAATTCGTTGACAAAAATACCTTCAAATTGAACTGTTGAAATTCTTTGTGAATCTACGTCATTTTGTATTCGTTTTCATATGAGCATCGCTAATATCTATTTAGTTTGGGGCACTTTTCACCACCTTATTCAGCTATCCGTTCAAAGAAAAGATTTGGAGTGGTTTTGAAAACAATTCCTATATTTCGTTCAAAATTACACGGAAACTACTTATATTTTTGAAAAATTGAACATAAACTTATATAAATATCCGTCTTTATGGAACAGATTTTAGTAAGAAAAAATTCTGTTTTCAATACCGTTAACAGCATTAAGAACTAACAAAACGGATTCTGGCTACACCACGTGTTAGTTGTAGGAAGTCACCCCAAAAATTGCGCTTCTTCAATTTTCAAAATATCTGTGATCTCAACGTACATGAGACTACCACCATTCTCTTAAGCGTTCCTTACGCTATCTGAAGACAAAGTTTCATCAAACAATTTGGTACATTTTGAGAAAAAATTGATAATGTTTTTCAAAATTCAAAATTGATTGCTTGTTTATCCTTGAAAATAGATTTTATTTCATGGGAGTTTTGTTTTTTCTCCCTTTCAAAAATTCAAAATTTAAGTAGTATATGACTTAGTGTAGGGATCACAGAATTTTTGAAAATGTGCACACAATTCACTTTTCCCCACAGCACGTCATACGCAGTTTTCAACTGGTTTTGACGTAAAATAAATAAAATAAATAAAAGAGGCTTCATATGAAGTACCCTCAAAAATAAAAATATTAGTTTGAGATTACCAAAGCCACGACATCATTCAGATCGAGTGGGGAATATATTTTTTAAGAATATCCGCTGAACGGTTTAGGCGCTAGCGTTGAGCTCAGACGGACTGACGGACGTTATCCCGTCAATCGAATATTCGGTATTAAGTACCAGCAAACGAATTCTGGTTACACCACGTGTTAGAGTGTTTTATCTAAATTTAGTAACAGGAAATATTCACCTTTTTGTTAAGAGAGCTCGGCAAAAACAGTTTTTTTGGCGGAAAATTCACCGTTCTCCGGTGCACGATTACATTATTTTCTCTTCTTACGAAGAATTTCGTAAGACGAGAAATTAAAAAATGGAAGAGATTATTGTTAAAATAAACACATTTAATGCCTAGCTGTTGAACAATTTAATGGAATAAGATATATCCCAGTACTGTTGTAAATAAAATTGTGAAAGATGCCCATTTCATATAACATCATAAATTAGTCCAACTCAACCTTGTTTCTTTAATAACTATTATCTCTCTGTAGAAGGTTGGCTATTACACGTGTAGCATTTTTGCCAATATCAAAGACGTACTGTGAAGGTTGCTGTGCACAGGCAATTTCAGATACGCTGCGCACTGGCAATTTTTCACATAACTGATTGTGTGCAAACTTAGCTAGATAACTTTTAATTTCGGGTGGAATAAATTCTTCACACCAAAGATACTGATGGACAATCAACAAGAGCTGCATTTCTTTTAGAAATGTGGTTATGAATGTAATCTGCTGATAACATCAATTTAAACGAAATTTATAATTTAAATAATGAAGTACAATGATATAATTCTTAATAAAGAAATTATCTTTAAAAACATTAACAATATTGGTATAAAATTAGCACTTGATAGCATATTTTAGTTGCATATTCCGAAAATGTTAACTGGTAATGTGTAGGACTTTGGGGCATTCATCCTGAAAACATGAAAAATGAGCTAAAGTGAAGTAAAATACTTATATTTAAAAAATATATTTGGAACCCAATGGTAAATTACTGCATGTAGTACAGTCTAATTAACATGCAGTGTAATAATCATAATAGCTGAAATGTATCTTGGTTTTTTGATAGAATCAAGGGAAATTATTCAAAATTTTCATTTTTATGAAAATCATTAGTTTAAAAAATAAATGCAATGGAGCAATTTCATATGTTGTACTTTATTACAGTAATTATATAAACTTTATTTGCACACTTTCAAAAAAATAACTTCACTTGAAAACATCACTTGAAATTCAAATAAGTTATTACACTTTCTAAAAAAATTATATTATCTGCTACAAGTAAAAAGTTACCTTATTACATGAATGTAACCATATTTTCTCTCTGAGTCAATATCTATTTTTTCATTGAAATCCACACGCAATTTTCGAAATTGACCAAATCACTGCCTATGAACCGGTGGAACTTAAGAATCTTCATAGTGTGTTCAATATGTTAACACTAGGTTTGATTGATTGATTGTTTTTTTTCGGGGGCGTCAACAGCTTCGGTCATTAGTCCCGTTAGTGTAGTGCATGTTCTTTTCTCGGGAGATGGCGGCGATCTTCCCCCGCTGGATAGCGAGATCCGGCGCCGACCTACCGTCGACTAGCTGAGTTTCTCCCCTAACCAGGACTCTCCCACCAGCGGGGCACCGCCCCAGTCGGGACGAGCTCTAAGCTCCCGACCTGTCTCCCGGAATATGTGGTAGTGTAGTGCATGTTAGTGTAAGTGCGTGTGTAAGAGGCGAGGATAGGACAAGGAAGGGGAAGGACAGATCGCGCACGGTCCGTGGCCCGTTTGATAGGGTACTGCTCCGGCATTCGCCTGGTATTGATCAGAGAAACCACGGAAAACTACCGATCAGAGCAGCCGGCCGCTAGAGTTCTCCTCCAGAAGGAGACTGAATTCGACCTAGCTGAAAAGCTAGTGTCGAAAATTCTGCCGCCGTCAGGACTCGAACCTGGGACCTCCTGGTCAAAGGCGCTGCAGTGACATCAGTTGATGCACTGAGCTACCGCTACCGGTTTAACACTAGGCATATCCTAGGCCATACTACACTGTATTTTCAGTTTTCCGTTCTATCACATCAAAATTCATATTATGGCCACTCGATACTTCAGGGAAGGTAACCCTAACGTTTTTTGTGCGTTATCCCTGAAACCATTAATATATTATTATTATTATTATTATTATTATTATTATTTTAATTTCTGTAGATATACACTGATGCCGGGGTTCTCAAAATCACCCAAGGCAACAATGGTTTGCACGTAAAGTGGAACAAGAATATATTTTGATTTTTATATCAGTCAAGTCAGACTTAAGAATTTACGGACTATATTTGCTGTTCCCAATAATGCGGCTTTTTGAATTGTCCGTATATGCTTTTCAGTCAATTCCAACTTCTTCGCGATCTCTTGCCATTCCATCCATTCGCTGAGACCACTACTGGAAGCACTTCCACAGCGCGCAATCCATACATGTCCTTCAATTCAACAGCCAGGGGTTGGTATTTCCTCTTTTTCTCAGCAACAGTTGTTACAAGCCGGTCATCTGTAGGAACCGCAACATCAATGATGCATGATGTTTTAGATATTTTATCAAAGAGAACAATATCCGGTCTATTTGCTTCTTCTGTTCGGTCAGTGAAGATTACACTATCCCACAGAATTCGAGCTCGATCATTGCTGATTACTTGCTCAGGTTTGCACTTATAATATGGTTGTTCACTCTCTACGAGGTCGTATCTTTTGGCAAGGGTTTGGTGGATTACTTTGGCGACGAAGTTGTGTCTCTTAAGGTATTCTGTTTGTGCTAATGCGGGGCATCCACAGCAAATATGCTGGATTGACTCGTTGGTGGATTTACATAGGCGACATCGGCTATCGATTTGCTGACCCATGATGAATTTTTTATAAGCTCTTTATTATTATTATTATTATTATTATTATTATTATTATTATTATTATTATTATGTATATATTAAATTTAGCCACAATTAAATAAACGTGTTTGCTAACCATTAAACATGATTGTGTTCGGATTAATTCATGCGTTAAATTTTTAGGCTCCACCAATTCATTATGACAATAGGAAAGGTGTTTGTTTACTACTAAACATGGTTGCGATTGGTAATTTCAAGAGCTGGCATTCGATTGGACACATCCTGCAAGAAATCTGAAATGAAATTATTCTCTTTCCATAGTAAATTGCCGCTTACTTCACGAAATCCGCCAGTGTCCGCTGATTAATATGTAGCTTATGTAGCTATACAGCAATCTTCGAAAAGGGCGTGAACTCACTGCTAGGTCTACGAATCAAACCTTTTATGCGTTCTCATTTCTCATTACTCCAACATTAATTCAACACGATATAAAAATTCCCTTTTACCATAACATTCATCACTGTCATTTTAAATAAAACATACGTGTTCCTGAATCTCGGTGCTTTGTTCCTGGATCTCGTTACGAGTCTCACACATGCACTACTTCATGAAGTCCAAGTTACGTGATGTACGTAAAACAAATAATGTGTGCTTGAAATAAATGTGTAAACAACGTGTATAGTATGCAGGAGATTTTAATAGCCCTTAAATGTTCGAGTGTGTAATGAAATGTGTGCGATGTTGAAATGTATCTTGAGTGTCCGGCAAGGGCCGCAACAGAGGAGAAACGGATGCGTGCAGGATGTGGAAGTGTGCACGTTGTGTTCTTTATGAATACGACAGGTTTCAAACAAAGTGTACTAGAGATATAGATTACTGTGCAACATGGACAGGAGCAATGCACCAAGTGAAAAATACGTAGTGCATAGCTGCCTTACAGACCACCATAACACCGATTTTCGTCAGAGGCAAGTAGGGAAGCAGTGGTTTGGGATGAACACAAAGCACTATAATTCAATATTCAAATTTCACGGAATTAAAGATTCGAAGGGCAGATCCCATTATGGGCAAAAAATTTCAGCTCTGTATTAATAAACTTCTATCGCATTTCTTGATTTCTTTTATACCTACTCGATACAATACTTATAGTAATAATAATAATAATAATAATAATAGTAATAATAATAATAATAATAATAATAATATAATAATAATAATAATAATAATAATAATAATAATAATAATAATTAGGGAACGGTTTATATGTATAAAGATATATGAAATATGTAAACATATATCTAGTTATTTTCATCAAAATATGGACGTAATATGATAAACTAGAGGTGCTACAGAATGGCCCAGACTTTCTCGTAGCAATTTTTTTCTAGTTTCCTTGGCGCGGACTGACTTTAAAGTCTTTCTCCATTCTCTGGCCGGCTACCATCTATCGTCACCGAAAATACCATTTTCTTCACGTTTTCTTCACTTTTCGCTAACTTAATAGTAGAACCGAAATATTACTTCAAGAAGATTAAAGAAGAGTAATATCTCGTCCAAAATAGAAATTTTCATAGAAAATTTGTAGCCGTTTTTAAGAAAATGGCGATTAAGCATTACTGTAAATGCGAAACTTGAAGATCTTTTTAACAAGAATCTATTGAGTTTTCGAAAAACGTCATTAAAAGTCCTTTCAACCACTTCTATTCACAAATGTAATAATGTATGCAAATTAATGGAAATGTGCATATTAACGGCGTGAGAGATAATTAAAAATTACATTTCTCTCATTTTTTAAAACAAAAGAATACACCAAAATTAACTTTATGTCATATTAAAATGTGCAAATTAGCACTACTCACTGTAGAAATTTGAAGAAAAACTTTGGAGGCATTTTTGAAAAAATGGCGTTTTAAATGTTTCTGAAAGTTCGGAATTTTGAGATCATTTTTACAGAAAACTATTGAGTATTCGAGAAAATTTATCTGACATTATTTAAAGCATATGTACTCATAAATTTAATAGTTTGAAAAAATCTCCTCTAAGGTGACGTGAGATACAAATAAAAAATTACATTTTTTACTTTTTGAAAAAATAAAAGAATAGAGCAATATGATGTTTATGTCATCGAATAGAGTAGGTTGGACCCTACTCCTACCAAACATTTAAAGAAAATATTTTGAACCGTTTTTGATAAAATCATGTTTTTGTATTTTTTATTACAAATATTGCACGCTCTATTGCACAAAACGACTAAAATTTTCAAAAAAGTATACATGACCTTAATGAAAGAACTATTTATGGGTAACACATTTCATTTGAAGGAAAAATCTGTCTTCAATTTTATATTTGTAGGAAGACTCCCAAAAATCCAAACGTTTGCAATTTTTGAAAATTCAGAGTTTACCCTGAAAATGGGACTTACGCTATCTATATAAGTGTATTTTACTCTTTTCTTACAAGAAATTTTAAAAAATTGATGGTTTTGTTTAAAATTGAAAATGTCAGGGGTTTTATGTAAAGTACCCCGAAATTTAATGAATGTTTTTCAAAATTTCCAAGCTTCAACTTTGATGTTGCCAGATGGACAGGGGTTACTTCTATTTGGAAAAAATCATACGTGTGAATTAGACGCTAGATTTGTTCACATACAACAGACGCTCAGACGGACAGACAGGCGGATAGACGGACGGGCGGACGTTTGGAAAAATACTACTTTTTCGGCATCAGGGGACCCCAGAACGTGTATTTCCGTTGAAATCTCGCAATTTTTCGCAGCATTGCATAACTTTACCTATACTTCGTATATTACTCCCATATATACGTATGCATACGAGAAAGTAACTAGAAGTGCTACAGAATGGCACAAACTTTCTTCTAGTAAAGTCTCCTAATTCCCTTTTTGTGGATTGGTACTGTACAGTCTTGCCCCTCCTTCTTGCCTGCTGCCATCTATCGCGTCACAAATTACAATTTGTTCAAATTTTCACAACTTTTCGGTTTCGAAGTAGTAGAGCTAAAAAAAATTGGAGCCGTTTTTAAGAAAATGGGGTTAAGCATTACTGAAAATGCGAAATTTGAAGCTCTTTTTCACACGAACCTATTGAGTTTTCGAAAAACTTAATTTGAAGTAATTTGAAGCACTTCCACTCATAAATTTAATAATGTATACATTCCATTGAAATGTGCATACTAACGGCGTGAGAGACATTAACATTTTTTTAATGTTTTAAAAAACAAAAGTGTACACCAAAATAAACTTTACGTCATATTAAACAGTGACATTACCACTAACCCTTGCAAAATTTTGAAAAAAATATTGGAGCAATTTTTAAGAATAAGGCGTTTGAGCGTTTCTGAAAATGAGGGATTTCAAGTTAATTTTTAGAGAAAATTGTTGTGTTTTTTCAGAAACTTTAGTTGACATTATTTAAAGCACATGTACTCATGAATATAATACTGTGAAGAAATCGCCTCTAAAGAATTACCAACGTGAGAGACAAGTAAAAAAATACATTTTTGTAATTTTCGAAAAAACAAAATAGAGCAATATGGCGTTCATGTTAGCCTGCAGGGTTTCATTGGCAATAACCGTACAAAAAATTTAAAGAAAAAACTGGAGCCGTTTCTGAGAAAATCTTGATTTTGTAATTTTTTAAATTGCAAATATTGCACGGACTATTGCACGAAAACTACTAAAATTTTCAAAAATGTACCCTTACTTAAAGAACTTTTATGGGGGACAATTTTCTTTTAAAGGAAAAATCTCTTTTCAATTTTGTAGTTGTAGGACGACTCCGAAAAAAATTGATCTTTTACAATTTTCGAAAATTCAGAGTTATCCGTGATAATGAGACCTGCTCCAGCTTCATAAATGTATTTTACTCTATTCTTACACAAAATATAAAATTAAATTTTGGAGCAGTTTTGAAAAAAATTTTGAAAATGATCCTAGGGCTTCATGTAAAGTACCCCCAAATTTTTAAGAATATTTATCAAAATTTCAAAGCTTCAACTATAGGGTTTTATAGGGTTAGATAGATAGATAGATAGATAGATAGATAGGTTTTTATTCAATTCGGAAAAGATCGTACCTGTGGTTTAGGCGTTGGTAGTGTTCACGGACAGACAGACAGACAGACGGACGCACAGACAGGCAGACGGACAGACTGACGGACGGACGAACATTTAAAAGAAAAACATTTTCTCGGTATCTGGGGACCCCAAAACCTGTATTTCCGTTAAAATTTCTAAATCGATTTTCCGCAGCATTACATAACTTTTGCTATACTACGTATATTATTCCGTATATACGTATGTATACAAGAAAGTAACTAGAGGTGTTATAGAATGGCACAGACTTTATTGTACCAAATTTTTCTAATTTCCTTGGTGTGGTCGTGCTCCATTCTCGGGCCAGCTGTCAACTATCGTCGTCCTAAGAACATTTTTTTTACAATTTTTCGACTTTTTGATTTCCTTGTAGTACAAATGAATCATTACTTCAAGAATATTAAAGAAGAGTAAACGACCTAAATAGAAGTTTTCATTGAAAAATTCGAAATAATTTTTGAGAAAATGGCGATTGTCTTTTATTGTAAATGTGAAATTTGAAGCTTCTTTCCAAAAAAATCTATTGACTTTTCGAAAAACTTCATTTGAAGTCATTTGAAGAGCTTTCACTTACAAATGTAATAATGCATGCAAATTGATAGAAATGTCCATATCAACGGCGTGAAAGGTATTTGAAGAGAATTACATTTGTGTAATTTTTGAAGAAACATATGAATACACCAACACGAACCTTACGTCTAACACAGTGCAATTACACTATCATTGGCAAAATTAGAAGAAAAAATTTGGAGCCATTTTTGAGAAAATGGCGTTTGAACGTTTCTGAAAATGCCGAATTTTTTGTTCATTTTTACAGAAAATCTTGAATTTTTGAGAAACTTTAATTGACTTAATTTAAAGCACATGTGATAATAAATATAATAATGTGAAAAAATCGCATTTTATATATGTTTTACAGACGTGAGAGACAAGTCAAAAAAATTACATTTTTAAAATTTTTGAAAAACAAAAGAATAGAGCAATATTGCGTTTATGATACGGCATAGGATTTGTTTGGCACTAACTTTACCAAAAATTTAAAGAAAAAATTTCGAGAGGTTTTTGAGAAAATCTTGTTTTTGTTATTTTTTGAAATTACAAGTATTGCACTCACTATTGCACGAAAACTACAAAAATTTCCAAAAAAATCTATATGACCAAATTGAAAGAACTATTTAAGCACAACAAATTTCATTTGAAGGAAAAATCTGTCTTGAATTTTGTAATTATAGGAAGACGCCTGCAAAATTCAAACTTTTGCAATTTTTGAAAATGCTCAGTTAACCGTGAAATTCTGACTGATGCCACTTTTATAAGTGTATTTTGGTCTTAACTTACAAGATATTAAAAAAAATTGGAGCTGTTTTTAAGAAAATTTTGAAAATGTCCGGGGGGCTTTATGTAAAGTACCATCAAATTTTAAAGAATGTTTTTTTTTTTCAAATTTCAATGCTTCAACTAGTTCCAGATAGACAGGGGATTCTTTGATTTGAAGAAGATCGTATGAATGGTTTAGGTGCTAGGAGTGTTCACAGACGGACGTTTTGCTTCCAATTGTTTTTGCGGCATCAAGGACCCACGATAAAGGTAATCTGGCTACACCACGTGTTAGAGTTTTTTTCTTAATTTATCAACTTCATTTATGCACTTTTTCGCCACCAGAGCCCGGCAATGAATTTTTTCGCCGAATATTCGCCGTTTTTTCGCGCAGCATTTCATAACTTTCTCTATATTACTCCGTATATACGTACGTATACGAGAAAGTAAAAATGACTGTTGTAAATATTATAGTTTAATCAAACTAATCACTCTTTTACAAATCATATAATGGATTTGCTTACTTTTCATTCATGGCTCTGTTCTGTAATATGAACTGCTCATAAAACAGTTTTTATTGTGTTATCATGACAATTAATAATCAACATTTCTTTCAAGTGCTCGACGGTGAACCTTCTTCTATTATGTTGGAGAACAGAGATAAACTGCCTAAAACTGCGTTCAACGTCACAAGAAGTAATTGGGGCATATTTCAATTTTACAATATCTACTGGGTATAAGTCTAAGTTTATCTTTTGTGTCGAATCACCACTCAATACTGCAATAATACATACGTAGTTCTGCACATCCAAGGGTTTTGGAAAGTACGGTGTCCATATTAGTTTTCACTGCATCTGCAACTTCACCTCGACCACAATTCAGGTGTTCCACAGTACTATTAACAATTTCAAAGATTTTACAACGTGAAGGGTGCGTTTTTTGGAGAGTTTTATGATGCATGAAAATGTATGCAGAAAGTAAGTTAAGTCATTCTTCACACTTGTGTCACAAGCAACGCTTTTCGCGGTGTTAATTGAGACTGCACTTCAGAGTCCAAAGCAAGATGAACATCATAAATAGATTCTATATGTTCAGCATAATATTCAACTGCTAGTAGCCACGTCCCCCATCTAGTTCGAATTAGCTTTAGTGGCAATGGAATTTCAGGGTACATTTCTTTCAACATATTGGCTCTACTGGGAGCTTTGAGAAAACTTTTTTCTCTGATGAAATCAACAAATCTACTTTAGGGTTATTGCTTCTTATCACTTCTGCCACTTGATGAAAGGCATGCGCGACACAAATGAAGTGAGTCATTTTAGGGTAAACAACAGACGAGTGGCCCGAGTGACAGCTTTTAGCATATAAGGTGCAGCATCACTAATAAAGGGTAACACGTTTTCGTACATAATACCCTTTGGCATTGGGCACAGGATACCCATGGCTTGATTGAACAGTTTGGCTTTAGTTTCGTTATTGCACTTTTCAATGTAAAATATTACGTTCAGAATAGCGTTCCCATTAAGAAACCAATAACTACATTGCCAACAAGCCTTCTTCTTTGTCGGTTTCTCATAAATGGAGACCCATACTGAACCTTCTTTCATTTCAACTTATATCTTCCGTACAATTTCATTGTAGATGGCTGAAGCATACGTCTTTCTAAGTGTTGACTGATGCGGGATTGCATGTTGAGCATATTTCTCAAGGAATCCCCTTAAGCATTGATTCTTCAGTTTGTAGAGAGGAATGTCAGCAGAGATTAGCAAGCGGCACAGATCCATGTTGAACTCTGACATTACAACCGATGTTGTCGGTTCTGTTAGAAACAATTGTCTCAGTTTGGAATTTCGGTGTTTGTTAGCCTGATGTTTACTGGCTTGAATATGTTGTTGCACCAAGAATTTTAGTGTCGACGACGCTGTACAGACACACAAATTACAAAATAATATTTTATTGTCAGTTGATAAAGTTTCATCGTTAAATTCTGAAATGAAACTTCATAATTTTACACTGGATGACTGTGCTAATTTTGGCATTTTACACTGGCGTAAAAGAGATAACATAACCAACACGTGTTATGACTGGATGATAACTGACACTCAGAAGCCCTATAACTTGAATTCTGATGTCCCAAGTATCTGTGACGTCATGCGATTTCCGAGTGGCAACCTGAGAGGGAAGGAGAGGGGGTAGGGTGGATACTGAAACGAAGTGCGTTACCCACAGACCATCGAGGTCTCGAGGTCATCTGTCAAACAAATCCAATAGTTCATCGCTTCCCCTCTTCGCCTCGCGGGACCCTGACCACTCAGACAGGGCCACATGATCGGAGAGTGGATCTATTCTTCACATCAATTAAAACATCGACAGTTTCTTAACTTGCTTTCTCGTTATCAATTCTCTCTAATTTAAAAAAAAAATGTAATGTTTAAGGAATTACTGAAAATTTTTAAGCTCTTTTTGTTGAGATGAATTTTTAATATTTAATGAAATTTCACTGTTAAGCCTAATATGTTATATCGATTTATAAGAAATATGTAAACTTTATATAAAATATTTTATTCAAGTATGTACCAAAACCTAAAATATGGAAAAATATGGAAAATAAAAGTATCATTTTTCAACTCTATACACTCTGAAACAGAAAGATAATGCAAATTAGTATTGATATTTGCTTATTTAGTAAATATGTATTTCCATAGAAATCCATTCCCTGGTAAAAATACCATTCAAATTTCATTTTCGAATGTGTAAGCCGTCGTTTAAAATCAATAACTTCTAAATCTTCCGAACTTACCTTGTTTGTCGTAACATTTTGCAACATCTCATTGTTTCTGAACCACCGCGCGTTTATCATTGGGGGATGCAATCAAGAGCCAGACACATCGCGGCCAGGCGCCCCGCCGCGGTCGCCCCCTCTCTTCTCCACCCCCCACGCTTCTCTCCCACATCTCCGGAGCCGCCTTGGTCTGCCGTGTCGCCCTCCCCGCCTCCAACCGCATTCGCGCTGCCAAAAACAACTCGCGCGGCAGCGGAAACGGGGAACATTCCGCGCGGGGATGCGGCAAAAACCCAAAGGGCCATCGATCTGCAGCGCTTCGGACCTCCCTCGTCTGCCCTCCGATGGTCTTTGTCGCGCTGTTTGCTGCGTGCCACGTCCCTGGCCTCAGAGAGTTCACGTGGCTTCAACTCGCGTCTTCACCGCTACTTTTTAGAAGCTCTTCCTTTGTTGAAACAATTCAAGTTTCTAAGGGTGATGGAATGTATTTTTCAATTACGTGATAAACTGGACAATTGTAGTACACTTATCTTTTATCAATACTTACTTTTTTAAAATTCCTTAATACTAATTTTTGTTTCAAATTAAAGGCCCTTAATTTTCTTCAATTTGAATGCTACTAGCGAACCTTTTACTGAAAATTACTATCTTTTACTATCGTTCAAATATTGAAAAAGTTCTTCGAATTTTCTCTTACGCTACATCCAGGCGCGCATCTACATCCGGATGCGCGGGTAAAAATTAAAATAAAATGAGTCCAAATTCTCATTTCTTATGAGAATATAAATTTGATGATGTAATAAAAACGTTCATCATTCATTTCTGATTTTGAACTGTCTGCTTCAAATTCATCAAATGTCCACTGCCATTCATGTATTATCATTGAAAATATCATTCAAATAGCTATGTTCATATTAATGTTGGCGTGCTGCTCGATAGCATTTAATCTCAGAATGAAAATTCATTTTAAAATATATTAATCCAAAAAAGATTGAAAACCCGCGAAAAAAGTCAATTAATTCAAATTATCACACCTTCAACAAATTTCCGGGTAATGTTTCCTCAACTATTTGTGTATGAGAACTTGCAAAATTTCTCCACGTAAGGCTGGGTTTTATCGTTGTTTTTTTGGGTAGTATAGCCGGGAAATTTGATGAAAACATGAAATAAATATTTCATGATGTTAAAAATCAATTTAACATTAATAATAGTTATTTTTTAACCACAAAGAAACTTATTTTATTTTAATACACGTTTTCCTTTGACAACTGAGTCTTTTCGAAGAAAATGCATGGTTGTTCCCTCGCGGGACTGAGAGCAACCTGCGATTGCATGGCCACACTGTTGTTGGGCGAGGGAGAGGCGCTACGTGGAGAGGCTCCGGCCATCTCATTTCATGCGCCGGAGAGCGTGTGATTAGCGATGGTCCCGTTGATGGCACCGGTTGCTCTTCGCTGGCAGACGCTGCGAGATCGATGCCAGCACGACTTCGCAAACTGGAAGCGTATATGTCACGCAGCCAAGCACAGCTTGTAACGTGTACCAACACGCTTACTCGGCAGGGAAGAAGTTGAGAAGTCAAATAACAGTATTCTTTCTCGTCTTCTACGTATCAGTGTTGTAAATAGAAAGTATTTTAATGCTGGGGAGAGTGGCGATTTCCTGATAGGAAAATGGGTCCCTGATTGCGAAAAAGTGGATACATTACTTTACCCGGCACGTTGTATAGTCAAAATCCACGTTTTGTGGATTCTTGATACCGAAAAACCTATTGACGACCAAACTCTGTCCGACTCTTTCTGATCAATACTGACGCCTAAGCCGTTCAGACGATTTTATCCAAAATTTACATTCTCCAACCCAGCCGAACTCGACATCCTACAAATTTGAATCGGATACTTTGAATTTTTGTGGTAGATAGGGTCTTAACGACATTTACAAATTATATAAAAAAGACTCCAAAATTTTAGAATATTTTTTCATCGGTTGGATAAAGTTCGCTTAAAAATGGTGGAGATGTCATTTTGGTTTCAGTCTCCGAATTTTTGAAAATGTCAAAAGTTTATTACTTTTTGGTGTCTTCATATTGAAGATGGAGATTTTTTCCTTTATGAAATGTTCTTATAATAGTGGTGCTACAACAGCACATAGTTTCTCACGTAATTTTTAAATGTTCAATTTTCAAAAATTGAGAGAGTTCAACGAAAATGAGACCCCTGCCATTCCTTTAAACATCCCTTCATCTATCTGTGGAAAAAATTAAAGAAAAAAATTTGGAGCGGTATTGAGAAAAATAAAAAAAAATTGCATAATTTTGTGCCAAATTACACGAAAACTACTCATATCTTTGAAAATTTGGACAGGAACTTATTTAAAGATCCATCTTTAAGGAATACATTTTATTAAGGAGAAAATACTGAAAAGGTAGTGTCGAAAATCCTGCTGCCGTCAGGACCCGAACCTAGGACCTCCTGGTCAGAGGCGCTGCAGTGACATCTGTTGATGCACTGAGTTACCGCTCCCGGTAGTATAATGGCATACGCACAGGTCTTTCACAAGGAATCCGGGAATTCATCTAAACCTGACGAAAATTTATTTTTTAGATTACCGATTATTTAGAGAATTCCATTGAAAGAAGTTTCGGAAACGAACATCGTGTCTATAATTTAGGGTGAAGTGTCTGTTTTTGAATTTTGTGGCTGAAGACCCTTAGTGAGATCGGCATCAATTCTCGAAAAGTATTGGTTAAAGAGACTAGCCACTGTTGCCGGATCGTTCACATTTATATCGTTATATTTTAAAACAACATTCTCTACAGGGTTGCTAGTTGATTTGGTCGTATTTTGTATTATATTCCACATTGCTTTTGTTTTGTTATTTGAGTTCAAAATATCCTGATCGTGTTTCATGATTTTAGCCTGCCTAATGGCTTTTCCTAACAATGATTTGTATTTTTTAAAGTAGATGAGGAAATCTTGAGATACGTCATGACGTTTAGAAATGAAAGAAAGAATTCGCTTGTTTTTACAAGATGTCCTAATCCCTTGTGTTACGCAAGAATTGCTTTTTCGTGAAATATTGAATTTTCTTTTTTGAAAAGGAAAGCGAGTGTTAAAATGAAATGAAAGAGTTGAAAAAAAGGAATTATATTTGTCCGTTGTATCAACAGTATTATAAACCGCTTCCCATGACTCCTGCATCAAGTAATCAATGAATAATTTTCTATTACTTTTAGTAAACAATCTAGTCATATTATTTTGTTTCGAGTTGTGACTGGATGCGGTGCCTGTGTCTTTTGTACAGTCACGGGTGTACGGTTGGTATTATTCGCTGTGTTGCCGACTTGTACCCAACCGTCTGTAGAGAACGACCTCTTCCAACCTTCTGATATGTTGATCTAAATTATTGTTTACGTGTGTGAAGGCTTTCAGAAGGTCGGCTTTGAGAATGTAGAGAGTAAAAAGAGTAGATCGAGCAGTAGCCATGTCACGAATGAGTTTTAATGTATGTGGTAAAAATTGGAATAAATACAAGAAAACGTGTGGTTTAAGCGCTAGTGGTGTTCACGGACAGACGGCAGACGGACAGACTGACACACAGACAGGCGGACAGACAGACGGACAGACAGAAGGACCTGAAGTAACCTTGCCAAGTTAGAGTATTACTTGTAAAGGAGCATAACATAAACTCAGACAGTCTGAGAGTGAATTATGTGCTGCTTTATACCAAAAAAAGTTATTATTGAAGTTTACTCAGTGAAGAGGGTGAGACTTTTGTAGACTACCAATAACCGCTGTTCTACGAGTTGAAAATAAAATCTTTGAAAAATACCTAGAGAAACGTGTGTAGCCTAAAGCAAGAAGGTGTTCACTACATTTTTGAGCCTCCCTGATTCCCTTTTACATTAAACTTTCTTAATTAATACACATTTCATATTCTACTAGTAAATAAATAAAACAAAACAAGGAGAATAAAACAACTTAAATGATGAAAAAAATACAATTTCTTTGGTGTTGGACTATTTACAAAGTTCCCAAATGGTTTCGATGATCCCTTGCCAAATATGATGAAAATTATCTGCTTAAAACAAGAGGAAATTAGAAATTGATTATATTTATGCAAATAAAATATTTTATTATATAGGGTTATGGTGCATCTTTTGAAATTTTCACCAATGAACTCTCGCAAACAAGTGATACAGATTGAAAACCTGCTCTACAAGCCTGCTCTTGTCCGTGCAATGAAGTCATTGATACCTCTATTTTTTGGACCAGAAACTGGAGAGGGCGATAAACAATACAAGTTTCAAAATTTGGCATTGCTCTAGTTTATGATTATGGGAAAAATTATGTGCAATTGGAGCACCACTAATTTTGAAAGAGAAGTATATTATATTAACTATATTCCTGTAACTTAGAACATGTTGAACAGGAAAGTTTTCTAATGATTTTTAAATGTATGTATTGTAAGTCATAATATTGTCTTTGATATAATGGCCTAGTTTTTGTATGTGTAATACCCTCTTATTGAGTAAGCTACTCTTTGTGGAGCTTGAGAGTGTTCCGCTTGTAGGTTATTGTTTTGAATAAATGAGTACTTCCTAATTTAGAGTTAAAGTGTCTTTGTTGTTCATGAAATTCTTATTTGTGAAAAATGCTATTTCAAATACACAGGCAATAGATGTGTTTTAGAGAAAGAATGATTACTTTTTTAACAAAACGTTTGACTTGAGAGCTGATTATTATTTGCAGTATTCTTTTTAAATAATAATTGAACAAGAGCTTTAAGACAGATTTCTCCAGAATATTAACCCATATTTGAAAAGTTAGTACACATTTCCCATATACTTGGTTGGTCTACATAAAGTTTCATGTTGGAGCTCAACTGAAGGTAGTACGTACATTGAGAATAAGAATTGTTGAGCTTCTTGTTGAGTTTTCTTGAATTATTAGGCCAAGGAATGTAATTTTATTGGCTACAATTACAGGGAAATTACTTGTAACCAAATACTGTGGAGAAATGTCTTTGGATCAAGGATTCATAAATTTTAGAAACTGTTTCATTGGTGTTTGTAGTGAGTTTGTCTTCAATCCTTTAATGAGAGCTTGGAAGATTTCAGGAATTCCTTTTTCTAATGATTAATGTTTTCGCAATTATTCAGTTGTGCACTAAGTGGCTTACCAATTAGTGTGTATTTGTAATATTTTAGTTTCAGTTTTATGGGATAATTATATAATCCTAGTTCCTAAGGGTATTTATTATTTTTATGTGCCTAAATATTTCACCATTAAATAATTTTATCTTCATTGTTTCATTCATTTCTAACCACCATTTTAGTGATATGAACGATGGCATATCTGGTCCTGCATAAACTGGGTGAAAATCCATCTACTTTATTAAAATTCTGTATAGCCTTTGCACTACCCAGTATGTAGCTCATTGTACTAATTTTTTTTACCTACATATACAGTGCAGGTTGTGAAGACATTCAATTTGCTTAATTTTTTAAATTGAATTCTATACTTCACATTGCTATGTTACAGATTCAACCAATAACTTTCTCATGTAAATATTTTTGGAAGGTTTTGTTATATTTTGTAAAATAAAAGATGTTAAGCTGGTAACATATTGAATTATTGTTTTAAAAATATTAACTTAACTACAATAGTATTAATATATTTTTTTAAATATTGCCAGATCTGAGCCTATCGAATGTGGCAATGTTAAAGACAGCTCAGCACACACATGTCCTGGTCAAAGAGATTCCTTGTCTGTAGCAATTATTTGATGGGATTTAATGTAAATTTCAGTACACAGCTATAGTTATCATCACACTTTTATTTAATAATTATTAAATGTGCAATATACAACAATTTTTATTAATGTCCATTGAAGCTGAGGTGTCCAATGCAAAAGCTGAGGAAATGCAATGGACTTTTTACATTTTTAGATTGTACAAAGCAATATCCTATAATGTAGCAGTGTTGCTTTTGATCTTTCCATCCTTGTTTGTTAGACTTGAAATGCAGCCAATGTCCTTTATCAGGTGCGATAGATAACTGATGCCAAACATTTTAAAATCTTACTCTCATCAAATACAGCATCATGAACCTAAAAACAAAAAAAAAAAAACAACAAAAAATTAAATTTTAATTCCAAATCAATTAAATTTTTGTTATCATATTACAGTGCTAGTAATGTGTACTATCATTTGCAACAGAATGTAAGTACAACTCTTTTTTCTCAATGATATTTAAATCAGTACAGTCTCAACGATCCTTAAATCCATATCCTACAACTTCGATGAATTGGAAATATTTAATACAATCTACTAAATCAATGTATAAAATAATTTTTGTTCTACATAGTGTTATTTTAAGCATATTTTTATTTGCTCTCTTTTATTCATCTTCCATTTCAATAAACAGAACTCTATTTACTTTCACTAGATGTAGTGTCACAAGATGTAGTGTCAGTAGATGTAGTATCATCACTTTCATCTTCTGAACTTTCATATTCAATAGTTAAACCTCTTGCGGCCATTAATTCCTTATACTGGCTCAAGGTGATAGTTCTAGGCATTATTTCTGAAAGAAAGCAAATTCCAAAATGTAAAACAACATTTTCATATTTCTATAGAAAATTATAACTTAAAAGCACATTACCTTTAACAAATGCCATATTAGGAGTTGTCTGAACAATTTCAGCTACATCATTATAATGCAATTCCTCTTTGTTCTTTGATATGGAATAAGCAGCTTTGGTCAAATGTTGAATGAACATCTCCTGTAAATATCATCACAGAAAAAATTCTGAGAACAAACATGCACACACACACACACCCTTTACAAAAAAACAATAAAATGCAATAAATATATAATAAATTAATAAATACAATAAAACTTTTGGAATCCATCTATGAGGTAATATTAACAACATATGTAAATATATACATCATATGTATATTTATTACATTATATTTTATTAAAAAAATTGCATATTTTTACAAATTCTTTAATTAAATTAGAAAAGAAATATCGAATGTTTATATTCAATGTTAAATCTTGTTAATATTTTGTGATTTTTACCATGCAGTTATTAATTTCTTAAGCAATCCAGTCAATAACTACAAACTACCAGTAAAAACGCAATATTTTTTATGAAATGAACCTCATACGTACGGATTTTTTTTCCAATGTCTGAAGAATGAATATACTAGTAGTAAGAAAAACAATCTGAATTTCTTCTATGCTCACAAAACATTGAACAAAAAAATGCAATGTTCATACAAATATGAACTTACCGCTGCTATATTAGTTAGAAACAACGCATCTTTCCCAACATTTTTTGCTTTGGGCACACTTTTCATAATAAGTTTCACTCGTGATTCTGGCAATTTCACTAATTTCTTTTCCCGTTTACCTTTTCCTCCCGCCATCTTTCGCTACGAACGTGAAGCAATTATTTTGAAATCACTTCTCGTTTAAAATTTATCCACACAAGGCCAGTTAGGAGAGGGAATAGTTATCAAATCAGGTGCTTCAATTTTTGAAATTTCAAAAATTGAAGTTTCTGATTGGATAACATTTTCCCTCTCCTAATTCACAAAGTGTGGTGAAATTTTAATCCGGAAATAAGAAATTCATTTTGCCAACAGTATAATAATTGCTACGAAAATTTAACGAAAAAATTATCAATTCGAGCCTTTTGTAATTACATTTGAGGTATGAAAATATTGCCAACGGCTTTTAGCGCCATTTGTATGAAAAAATAACTCTAAGTAGCTTCCGTTCAGCTGACCACTGGTTAATTTGTGCAAATAAAATAATAAATTAATATTAAACAATTAAAATATTAAAATTTTATGTAAATTAGAATGCAGATAGATTCATTTGCTCGCCCTGCATTAATTTAAAAATTTCTCTTTTAACCTACTTCAGGTTTGAACTATCGCTCGTTGAGGGCGTGTCATTCGTTTCAGATCAATACGATATATTTCTGTAGAATCGAAAATATCTGATTGTAACGAGAGTGAAATAATCAATGTAACAATATTTCAAAAAACTTTAGAGCTTTTATTGGGGTTTAATGTATCATTTTTCTGTTGGTGGTGTTACAATTGTCGATGTAAATACTGGTGTTACAATTGTCGATGTAAATACTGGTAAGTCATGGACAAATTATTATACATACTATAACCAGTGCATTATGTCATACTATACTTGGGTTCTTCTTAAGACGCATCTGAGGGTATTATTTCCAAGATGCAATATGGCACGACTTTTCGCGTCTTTCTCGGTCGTGCCGCTAGAGTCGCTTGATCTGCAGCACTGTTTGATACGATCGCGGTCATGCGAACATCTTGCGGAAGGACCCAGAAAGGCGCAAAAAGTCGTGCCATATTCCATCTAGGAGATACTACCCACAGATGCTACGTTAGAAAAACCCAAGTACATTGTAAGAAAACCTTTCTTTGACTCTTATCGCTCATCGAAACGAACGAGACCGATTCGTCCCACTTCCCTGAGTACATGTCGAACGACATCTCCACTGCCCGGTATGTTTGTAAATCATAACCATGTTTGTATCAGGTTTTTCGTCCAGTTTCCTGATCCATTGAGCAAATGCTGAGATGGCCCCTTGTTTTGCTTCTGGACATAAATGTAACTTCATTTTCTGTGCACGTCTTCTAGAATTCAGTGGGAAATACAATTATTCAAATTATCGTTTCCATGTTGTCGCGGCAGGAAGTAATAAGAGCCAAAATTTATTGCTTATTTATCTTTGACAATAGATTTTATTACATGGGAGTTTTTTGTTTTTTTCTCCTTTCAAATTCAAAATTTATTGCTTATTTATCTTTGAAAATAGATTTTATTACATGGGAGTTTTTTGTTTTTTCTCCTTTCAAAATTTCAAAATTCAAAATTTATTGCTTGTTTATCCTTGAACATAGATTTTATTGCATGGGAGTTTTGTTTTTTTCTCCTTTCAAAATTCAAAATTTAAGTAGTATATGAGTAAGTGTAGGGATCACAGAATTTTGAAAATGTGCACACAATTCACTTTTCCCATAGCACGTCATACGCAGTTTTTAACTGTTTTTCTGACGTAAAATAAATAAATAAAAAAATTGTACAGAATCCCCAAAATAATGCCTCCTATCCCAACATTTTAACGATAAATGATTGGAAAATGAATGAAAGTTAAAACAAAATAATAGTAATAATAATAATAATAATAATAATAATAATAATAATAATAATAATAATAATAATAATAATAATAATAATAATAATAATAATAATATTTAAAAAAGCGCGAGGTTAGCAATATTTGAAAAACTTTACATTTTCGTTTCCGAGTTATAGAAAATCTATTTGCAACTGTAAACGAACTGCAGATTTGATTTTTCTGCATTGCTAACAGTGTAGTAACTCACTCTCTGCTCTATTCCTACCATTACAAGCAAAAGGAAAACTCAACAAAACATGGCATATTGAAGGTACATGGTTGATGTCGCGTGTACAACGATTCATTGAGGGATGACGTGAATTGAGAGAATTTTGATCTTGATGATAGGATTACTAAATAAATCACGTATTAAAGACATTTTTCCTGACACATTCGTAGAAACGAGAAGCACACAACATGCAAGACAAGCTAAATTTATACTGTGCAAATAAATTTAAAATGCAAATTCAATACTCAGTCATAGAATTCCAGTTCATAGTAATGTATAAAAGTGACGAAATATAAATACATTTATCACTTTTGTATAGATTACAACTAGCAAAAACTGTTAATTTCAAGTAGTATTTGCAGTAGTAGAATTCATGATGAAAAAACATGGGTGACTTAGCACCGATATTTGCTCGTTCTACGCCGCAGCAGATACGTGACGAATCACGTGACCACAACACGGGCACTTTGCTTGAAAACGCAGGCCAGATGCTTGCTGCCATTTTGCATGGTAAGCTAGAAGTGTTGAGAAACACTATGATTTCCTCTGAACCAATTGTTAACACGTTTTCTCCTTACACATATCAGAATTTGATTTTGAGTTATTCAGTTGAATCTATATTCTTCCCTTCTCTTTTTCACAAGCAGAAGAAGGAAGATATGGAAATGGAAGTTGCCACTCACGGCAATGGGACCAGACGTCCTGTATTAGCCGCGACAGTCCTTTTTTTTGAGCCCGTGACCCACAATTTTTTGAAAGGAAAACGGGACGCCAAAATTCCCGTTTTGGTGACAATGACTAATCGACATCTGGTCACCTTGAGATTACATTGACAATAATGTACCACTTTTACAGGAAATAATTTCTGCAAATAAATATTTAAAATACATTTAATATTGCTGACATTTCTTTTTACTTTCTCGCTACCGCTTACGCAGTACACAGAATGTTATGTAATGCTGCACAAAAAACGGCGAATTTTTGGCAAAAAACTTATTACAGGGCTTAATATAGTGGCTAAATTTAGAGAAAAACAATCCTATAACACGTGATATAGCCAGAATTCAAGTTTTGTGGGCCCTTGATACCGAAATATCGAATAACGGCAAATCGTTTGTCTGTCCGTCTGAGAACAACGCTAGCGGCTAAATCGTTCAGCCGATTTTCTCCAAAATGTATATACCCCAATTTATCTGGCCGATGTCACGACCCTTTGAATTTTAAACTGATATTTATAATTATGGGGGTACTTAACGTAAAGTCTGTAGGATATTTAAAAAAAAGAAGAAAAAGGCCTCATATGTTTTGATTAAATTGTGTTGTTGGATACGGTGAAGGACGTTTAAGAGATTGGTGCGGGTCACATTTTCATTAAAAACTCTGATTCTTCGAAAATTGCTAAAATTAAATAAAAAATCGGCGTCTTTCTACAACTGCAATTATGAAGATTTTTTCCTTTAATGATATCTGTTTTTGAAAGATAGATTTTGAAATACGGTCATATAGAATTTCTCGAAAATTTGTGTAGTTTTCGCGTAATTTTGCGTGTAAGTACGGGCGAGAAAGTGTGTGCTGTTTTAGCACCACTAGTTATTCGTGCTATTCATTTCGAAGTTTAAAAATTGTAGTTTACTACAGTGTGTAATGTTGCTTTTTGTTATGAGCAGGAGTTCGTCTTTTAGTCAAGAACCGTCAGAATGGCCCAATATTTTTTTTAACATCTGGTCACGGCCAGGACGTCGCCCCATTGGCTTGTCCGCAGACTCACAGTGTGGGGATGGCAGCGGCGGCAACTGCGCGCCGAAGACCCAGCCGCGTCTCGCTTCTTGTCTTTAGCCGCCTAATGAGGCAAGCGCCCCGCCGCCCCCGCCTCGCACGTGCCCCGCGCCGCGCCCTGCGCGCCCGACCGTGCCTAGATAAGGCGTCTAATGAGTATTGGATGCGGCGGGGCGACCCCGGCGGGGCGCGCCGACGGAGGGGGCGGGGCGTGGGTGGGGCGGCGGGGATGCACCGCCCGCCCTCGCTAATAAGTTGCGCGCCTTCGCAGCCGTCTCTGTCGCCTGCGGTGCCCCCCCCCACCGCCCTACTGCCGTCCGCTTCCACCCGCTACGGAACCCAGTTTCCGATCTGCTAACAATAAAGGCGGCCAAACTAACTCAAGATCACCGCAAACGCCCTTTGAAAACACGCCAGATAGATACAGACCGACGCCCCGTTGCAGGCGACTCTCCACTAATCAAAGAAAGCGCTTTCCATCTGCGGAAACGGCATCCGCTTTCATCATTCACCCGTAGATGCAAATGTTTGTTAGGACTTTGGTAATAGAATCTCTCTTATGTTCCCATTTCATATCATGCAAAATACATTTGGGTGATAGAGATTTTGAAATGAATTATCAAAGTTCATATATCGATTTGACTTAAAGATGAGTCCACTTCTTTTTTATTTGTCCGAATGTTGGGTGTTCTAATTTCGCATTAAGTATCTGCCACAAACTGGTGGACGATTCAAATACCGTACCATATGTGAAACTCTCTTTTCATGATTCTATATATTCTCAAGTGTGACGTATGCAGTCATTAATCCCATTGAATTCGCAGCGCAGGTAAATTCCAAAAATAATAAAAGAAGCGTAAGAAACTCCCTCGTGAAACCTTCATCATTCGAGTGTTCGGAGAATCGAACCCAGATCTTTCGGGAGTGCTGTACGAGGTTCTATAAGGGGTTGTTCTCAATACCGCTTCTGCATTCTCCACCGTATCCCGCCTCTGCATCTCTGCATCTTGGCGACGCAAACACCTCCCACCTCCCGTTCAACTTCCACACCCAGCCTTGCCCGCTTGCCTCCAGAGCTTCCCCAACTCCCCTCCCCCGGCCCCGCTACGTTCGCCGGTTCCTGGGCACGTTCTACCCGATTGGGTCGCGTTCTCCTCCTTCCGTATCGCCTCCCGAACGTCTTCGCCTTCCGCTTCGCTGCGGATTTTATTTTATGCGCCTCTCCTTCCTCTTCTCCATCAGCTTTGGATCGGTGCCGAAACTCGCTTTGTTTACCCGACGCCACCCTGTTTTCATGAAGTTCAACAATGAGTATTCTACGAAAACGAAGGCGAGGTGTTGCTCTTGCCTTAATGCAGATACTACTTTTACTCCCGGTTATTTTTCTTCTCTCCGTTTCGTAATGTATGGAAAATGAGCAATCCCAATCAATACAACTTCTTTGTAGATTGGATTTTCTGTTACGTGTTCCACGAAGTGTGGAATATTGCATCACAACCTTCTACACGAAACTTTCCCAGTCACGCATGGTGTGCAATCACTATGTGACATCAACTCACTAAACTAAACTGCAAGTTTTTGGCAAAATTGTGAAAAAGTGACTTTCAAATCGGTAAATATGAAAAAATGAAATAAGAAAGAAACGAAAAAATTAATTAATGAAAAGTGCACATACTATTTTTGAGAATAATATAATATGAACATAACATTAGAACCTGGTGGTGCTACAGTAGCACAATGTTTTTCGTATTAATTCCTAAGATTACGTAATCTTACAATAGTGTAACTTGTTTTATAATTATACATCACTTTTCACACTTCTCTTGAAAAATTCTTACTGGCTTAGGTGGCTGATGGCATTAATTGATATCACTGCAGTGCCTCTGACCGGGAGGTTCTAGGATTTGAATCTCGACGGTGGCAAGATTTTCCACACTAGCTACATAGCTAGGTCAAGTTCAGGCGCTGTCTGGAGGAGAGGCCACGGGCGATCTTTCAGGTCAGCGATCTTTCCTTCCTCTTCCTTGTCCTATCCTTACCCTTTACTTGAACACATTTATAGTTACATCTACTACACTACCACACATGCTAGGAGACCATTCGGTACCTTAGAGCTTGTCCCGGCTGAGACGATGCCCCGCTAGGTTAGGAGAAAAACCCGCAAGCAAATGGATACCTGGGCGCCGGAACTCGCCATTCAGCAAGAAAAGATCACCGCCACCTCGCGCGATAAAAACACGCACTGCACTTGCGGGAATAATAACCTTAGAGTTGACGCGCCCGGAATCACTCACTAATCAATGAATCAGTGTTTCAATTGAAAAACTCTTAACGAAACGCCCATGAGAATCACGAAGAACAATCAGTCGACGGATTGGTCGTCGCCAAATCTCGCCATCCAGCTATTTGTTTGTTTGCTTGTTTGTTTGTTTGTGTGTTTATTGTCCACAACAACAATGCCAACAACAGTTAAAAACTGTGTGTGACGTGCTATGGAGAGAAGTGAATTCTGTGCACGTATTCAAAATTCTGTGATCCCTACCCTAAGCCACTTGAAACTTGAAACTTACTATATACGTTAAATGTCACTGTTAAAATTACCTTACTTGAATAATGGAACATTATGTACTACACACCTTTCCGACCCTGCCAATAGCACGTGAAGTCCCTAGGAATCGATTTTAGGCCTTATTCTCTTCCTACAATACGTAAAAGATATGCCCTCGACGTTTAGAAACGGAAGAACAATTCTCTTTACAGTTGATATGAACATTCTTTGCAATAAAGAAACTGTAAATAGTACAATATCAGATGTTTCGAATTTGTTCCGTAATAGCAAATTAATAGTAAATGAAAAGAAAACGGTTTCATTGCAGTTTTACATATCAAATAAACAATTCTGTATTGTATTGAAAATGAACGGTGTACGATTGACCCATGTTAAGGCAACAAAATGTTTAGGTCTCTCAATTATGTGAAATCTCAAATGGAACGTCCATTGAAATAAATTGAAACAAAATGAAGTTCATTATTGTACGTGTTAAGAATTCTTACAAATTCAGTCAGTTTTCATACTGCTCGTTGTGTATAATTCGTGAATGTTCATTCCCGCCTGAGATATGGCATAATATTCTGAGGAAATACATCTCATAGCTTCCAGACTTTTAGATTACAAAAACGAATTGTACGAATAATAAGCGAATCCCATCCACGTGATTAGTGTAAACCTCTCTTCATTAATCTAGGAATTCTACCGTTACCTTGTCTTTTCATTTACGAATCTATGGTCTTTTTCAAGGACGACTTACTAAAGAATGGGAACATCTTTTCAGCTATTACTCATGTCTATAACTTTAACATTCGACGTAGTAATCATATTAATCATGTGACAGTATCAACAGCTCATTACAAAAAATTCACGTATAATACATGTACATTATTTTACAACACTTTGCCAGATGACATTAAACGATTAAATTCAATAGAAAAGTTTAAATCCCAAGTGAAATCGTTTCTGCTGCATAACTGTTTCTATACAATTAGAGACTATACTGAGCATCACAAGAAAAGTAACATTAATTTTAACAATGATACATAATGCATTATTTACCATTTGGACTGTATAAATGTGTGTAAACAACCTGTAACAAGTATTGTACTATAGCCTCCGGGTCAATGACCCCCATCTGGGTCAGGTTTTTCGTCCAGTTTCCCAGATCCATTGAGCAAATGCTGAGATGGCCCCTTGTTTTGCTTCTGGACATAAATGTAACTTCATTTTCAGTGCACGTCTTCTAGAATTCAGTGAGAAATACAATTATTCAAATTATCGTTTCCATGTTGTCGCGGCAGGAAGTATTATTCCGAAGGACATCATGGATAAGAGCCAAAATTTATTGCTTTTTTATCCTTGAAAATAGATTTCATCACATGGGAGCTTTTTTTTCCTCCTCAAAATTTAAGTAGTATATGACTTAGTGTAGGGATCACAGAATTTTGAAAATGTGCACACAATTCAATTTTCCCCATAACACGTCAAACGCAGTTTTAACTGTTTTTTTGACATAAAATAAATAAATAAAGTCTTCCGTCGGCAAAGATTGCAATCTATGCACTTGCTCCGAAGACTTAGTTAATGTTCTCAATTTTCCGATCCAATCAAATATTTTTTTTTGTTTTTGCTTTATAGGTTTTGTAACGTTAGAGCGGAATTATTTAAAATCAATTACAGGAATCAATTTTCATTTAAACGTTTGAATTTTCCAAAATTAATAAGAAATTGTTACTGTCGTGATTCGTTTGGCTGAAAGAATTTGAATTGTTGCAGCGTTCTCTAACAAAAGGCAAGAATGATGAAAAAGCTTTCTCTCACTTTCTTGTGATAAGAATGAAACAAATTTCCTTCGTGAAGAAAACGATATTCTCGACTGAGATATCGTTCGTGTTCCCATCTACGAGATTTACTTGACGAGAACTACACCCCTAGGAACATGAAACAATCACAATAATATTGTATTCAAATAACTATAAATTACTGCGGTGACGATGCAGTGCGGGTATTGACCTAGCAACACTGCGAACCTCATCAAGTAACGAAGTTGTGACTGTTGTTAATTGGTGTAACAAAGTTCGGCTGATGGCGCCGCCTACTACCAATTAACAATACGTTATTTGCTACTCCATTTGACTTCTCGGTGGCTCCCTTCGGAAGCAGCTTGCGTGAAAATTATATTTCTCGCCTTTCCAATATCTGTCGCACAGTGGTGGCGTGCCCGCTAATTCACTCCTGCTCATTCGCAGGCAAGAGCGCAATTGGGTTTGGGCCGTCAGCGCTGCGGCCGCGTTGGCGATGCGTCGGCGATTCTGCCGCCGCCGCAGCCGTTGCGCGCCGCCTAAGGAAACAGGCAACTCGTCGGAGTCCGTAATTGAGAGCCGCTGGTGTCGGCGGCCGCGTGCTCGTCACCCCGACGATACAGCCTGGTGGCTCTGCGCCGCCGCCCGCCCCGTCCGCCGCCCGCCGCCCATCCCCGCCCGCCGCCTGCCGCCAGCGGCCGATCGCCCGCCAGCCCCGCCCACTGCCTGTCGCCCTCGACCCATCGCCCGCCGGCCCCGCCCACTGTCCGTAGCCCGTCGACCGCGCCCGCCACCCGCTGTCCGCCGCCCAGTCAACCACACGCCAACTCTCCTCGCTAAGCTGGTTTCCTAATATCGTTATTCACTCCACTCCACCACGATCGAGTTAGTGAAAACATTAATTAGTATTTATCAGTTTCAATGACGTTCGTGAATTCCCTGGACGAATACGAGGTTCGATAAATTTACATTTAAATATTTTTGACTCAATTACCTCCTCTCAATTTCATCCACAGTTTTTTGTTTGATTGATTCACTTATTAGTGATTCCGGGAGCATCAACCGTTAAGGTCTATAAGAATAAACAAGTGCATCACACTTGCGAGACCAATGACCTTAGCAGTTGACGCGCCAGGAATCACTAACCAATCAATCAATCGAATCTAGTGATCACGCTTCTTGCTGGTCATCTAGAGCCATTTTGGTTAAAATGTAGAATATAAAGAGCAATGTCATATCCGCAAAAAACATACCATTACATTGTTGAAAGGTATACACCTTATATAAAAAGGAACAATACCAAAGTAGCATGAACCAGTTCTCAAAACCTTTCATTTATGTATTTATTTGTACAGGGTTGCATCAACTGTTTAATCATTAGTGACTTTATATGTTTATATGTTACCGAAAATTGTTTTTCAAATCATTATATTCTTTCATTACAAAAATATAACGTGTAATTGAATTTTTTCTCGGAAATCTCTGAGCTGTCTCCATTTTTCGTATCGTTGATGCGTGTCAGACATTTACTAGGTCGGAGGGATGGTCAGATCTTCGGGAAGATTTTATCGCATCGGAGCGAATAAATTCTTCCCCAAAACGCTCATTTCTTTCTGTATTCAGAATTTAACTTGTGTCTGGCTTAGGGTAGAGATCTCAGAATTAAGAAAACGTGCAGAGAATACACTTCTCTCCGTAACACCTTACAGTTTTTAACTGTTTTGACGTAAAATAAATAAATATTGAATTTGCCGGTGTATAAGACACACTTTTTTCCTTCAGTAACTCGCCAAAAAACAGGATGTGTCGTACACAACGGATGGGAATTTTTGCATCTTCTTTGAATAAGTAGTTTATATTATTATAAAATCAAATTTTTGTGCAATCAAAAACAGGAATTTGTATTTCTACAAAATTGATTATCACAGAAGCTAAAACTTTTGCAAGAAGAAAGAATGCAAAACATTTTTTGGGGTCAACGTCACGGTGTAGCAGATTTATGAAAAGGCACGGTCTTTCCATGCGTTCTAGAAAAATATCATAGAGACTCCTGTCGGAAAATAAAGAAAAGATTATTGCTTTTCATAGGTCACAATTCCCACTCCTTTCATAAAAATAAAAATCAAGTATAAAATTCAACATTAAAGAATGAAATTCTTCTTGAAAATAGGAGTGCGTCTTGCCCAGCTAAAAGGACGATTCTAAGAGTAGGAGGGACAGGAAGGATTGTGTGTGTTTTCTGTGATGCCATGTAATGATAGATTTTGGCATTAGCTTCGAATTGATTGAGGGAACCACGCAAATTGATAATTGGAGCAGAAAGCCGTTACAATTTTCATCTTCGGCTTCGACCTAGCAATACAACGGGCGTCGGACATTCCTGGAACAGTCGGATTCAAACACATAACTTTCTAGGCTACAAACGTCAGTTCCGAGACACGCAACTACATTCGCTATTGCACCAAATAGAAAGCAATATGAAAAATAATATAAAGAATTTTTGGTCCAATGATTCTCCCTTGCGTTTCTGGTGATCCATAGAGCAAATACAGATCTGGTCTCTTCTTTGCTTCGAACAATAAATGCAAATTTTATCCGCCATTGTGGCTGATATTTTTATCTTTGCAATGAATAAATAAAATAATGATCGTGTCGTGTTCGTTTAAGAATGTGTCACTCATTTCATATGAGTATTGGTAATGCACACAAATTTTTCTCATGCCGAAAACATTTCCGTCTATGTAGGCAGTTTCTAGAAGGAATGTTTTCACTTCAGTAACCAGAACTATAAAAGTGTTATCGTTAAATTATTTTTAAAGATAAATACGCCTCTAAGTCCATGAAGTGTTCTACGAACTTGATAATGGTTTGAGAACATATCAATTTGACTATATTAACGGTCACATAACGTTTTGTAGATGGTGCTCAATGAGCATCCTACACCTGAGTAGGAGATAGATTAGATTTAGTTTTAGATCAAGTTAGCTCTAAACCAGTCCAAAAACATGTGAAAGAGTAATTATACTGAACCATGTAACCAATTGAACAATCCAAAATCCGACTTTCCAAGAGGGTGTGTGTATACCTCTTAGAAATGAAGTGGTGTTACTTACCATTGATATTTTTCAGAAATTAACTAAACTTTATGTGTAAAAGCGCGGAAAAATTAAAGGCTGCGAGTACTCCCTTTGAGAAAATACTCTGTGAAAACCGAACTTCGTTCATTCACGATCCATAGATTTGGTTTCAAATACCCAAATTTACCCAATATTTCCCAAATAAAAATTCATAAAGTAAGTAAATAATATTTTGATTTGTATATCAGAGTATACTGAATAAAATACATTTTATTCTAAAATACTTGAACAATCCAAGGCAGAGTTATTTGCAAAATAGTAAATGTCTACAAACGGGAAAAGTGGAGCTGCCATATGTAAATCAAGTGAAAAAAGGTAAAATGTTTTTGAACAGCCAACAAATTTATATAAATTACAATATATGAAATTTATTCGCGATGGTCGGGCGACCAGTTCTAGACGACTTGAAATAGATTGACAAGCGAAGGAACTTTGAAAAGAGATTTAACAGCTAATTCTTTCGTCCAATCACGCTAGTTTATTAGTGCTACTTTATTATGCAGGGCACAACCCACCTTCAAACACTTAGCCCCTGCATCTCGAACGTACAACGAAGTGTACTACCGGGAGCGGTGGCTCAGTGTATCACTGCAGCGCCTCTGACTGGGAGGTTCTACGTTCAAGCCCCGACGGCGGCAGGATTTCCTACACTCGCTTTTCAGCTAGGTCGAATTCAGTCGCTGTCTGGAGAAGCATTCTAGCGGTCGGCTGCTCTGATCGGTAGTTTTCCGTGGTTACTGCGATTAACTCCAGACGAATGCCGGAGCAGTACTCTAACAAATGGACCGCGCGCGATCTTTCCTTCCTCTTCCTTGTATCCTCACCCCCCCACACACACACTGCACTAACATGCACTACCCTACCACATATTCCGGGATACCGGTCTGGCACTTAGAATTTGTCCCGGCTAGGGCGGTAGCCCGCTGGTGGGAGATACCTGGTTGGGTTTGATCGATGATGCCGGAGCAGTACCCTACCAAACGGGCCACGGACCGCGCGCGATCTTTACTTCCTCTTCCTTTTCCTATCCTCTCTCCTTACACACACACTTACACTAACATGCACTATACTACCACAAATTCCGGGAGACCGGTCGGGAGCTTAGAGCTTGTCCCGGCTGGGGCGATACCTCGCTGGTAGGAGAGTTCTGGTTAGGGGGAAACCCCACTAGCCGACGGTAGGTCGGCGCCGGATCTCGCCATCCAGCGGGTAAAGATCACTGCGCATATCCCGAGAAAGCACATGCACTACATTATCGGGACTAATGACCAAAGCTGTTGACGTGCCCGGAAACACGAAAAAATCAATCTATTACAAATTTGTTTCTTTTGTGCCTCTAATTCTAAAGATCAATGATGAGATGGGTCTTAAAGTACTTTTTTGTATACCACCATTATAAACGACCCTTTCGATACTCCGAATCGTGCATAATCCAGTATTTTATCGCACGCTACATGACGTCATCGCCATTATTTAAACGCGACATGACGTCATCACACATTCAGCCAATAGTAGCGAGAGAATCGTGGGAGGTAGAAGAAGACGGAACAGCCGACCACCGTTTTCTCGCACGGATGTCAACAATGCCATCTTGAATTTGATTTCCAGAGGGCGTTGGATGTCAAGCATCTGAGACGTTAGAAGAAAGTTGTTTCGCGAAATTAAGTTTGATTCTCTTGTAAATTTTTAATGCTGTTATACAAAAATAGCGTATGAACTCGTTTATAATGTTGCTTTATTGCATTCGTACAAATTTGAAAACTCGCTCCTAACGTCGCTCGGTTTCAAAACATGTACTCATGCAATAAAGCTTAACATTATAAACTAATTGCATAAACTACTATTATATAATTTTAATGAATTCTAACTTGAAATAATCATTGCGTAACCAATTTTTTGAGACGTTCAATGATTTGTCGCTCTTCTGACGGGGTTAATGGCTCATTTCAATGAAATACTAACATGAAAATTTGCACAAGTGGGTGGAAAACCTGAACTAATTGGCGTTGCATACAACACTTTTTACAACTTTATCTTGAAGTGCCAATGTTCTAAATGCAAACCTTTATTTACACATATGACCTTGCAAATATCCGCTAGTGAGACTCTCAACTTAATGTACTTTACGGTGTGTTGACTAACTATGCGTTAAATTCTCATTCGGCCCAAACCAACCAAGCGAGTATATTATGACCTGTTATCCATAAGGTTTGACATACTGACGTGCTAATTACATACATTACAGTCATATGGGGGCTTGCAGCAATGACGCAATAGAGATATTACGAATGCTTAACTATGTTGTCCAATCCCGTCGCTCGCATTTAGAACTGCCACTGGGACGGATGTTATGATACTGCCAATCAATTTGTTTCTACAATATAAGATTTATTGATGTCGACTGAGTAAACTCGATGATATCGATTGATGATTACCAAAATTGAATCAAATATTTTGACAGAAAAAAATACCGTTATTTAAGAGATTATTAGCTAAATGCATCTTTTTAAGCTTTTTAATTATTGTCTTTGGAGAAAAATGTTACTGATTGCAACAGTCAAATTTACAGTAATAATTACATTTGCCATCAGTAACATTTTTCTGCAATTTAATGTAACAATTAAATTAAATTTTTCTGTTGCGATAATTCTGACTATATAAATATATTACCAATTTCATATATGATATACTGTGAAACCTACCTGAAAGACCATTCCTATTAAACGACCATCCCTCTAGACGGATTTTCTTGGAAAGGACACCAAACTCCATATTATTCCACGCAAATTACAATCCTGTTAACAGACCATCACTCTTCCTGTCCACTGACCGGCTTATTAATAGCAATTTACCTAATTTACCCCTTCTGAGAGACCACGTGCAGGAAAATTGTAAGTATACATTACAATGAATTTTTAGTATATAAATTGAAGATTGGGGACAAGCATTCACGCGACATGCACTGTGCCTCAGCTTCGCACTCCAGGAAATCGAAGGGTGGCAGACTTCCGGGAATCAAGTAACAACAAACTGTGGCTACTGATATAGAGCAGGTGCTAAATTTTTTTTGACTTTTTTCAGGTATCACGTACGCAAACGCTACATAATTTTTTTTAAGGAAACGACATAAATTACGCCTCTCGAACTATTCACCGCAGCTAGTTACTACTAGTGTGCTACTTTTCAGACACGCTCGTTATTTGAGAAATTATTATTATTATTATTATTATTATTATTATTATTATTATTATTATTATTATTATTAATTGATGCCGTTTGATTTAAAACTTGCATTGGTTTAAAAATATAAATAAAGAATTAATGTAATGCAAGGCTGTTTACAACAATGCATTCAATGGAAACAAATCAGGTCATAAAAATATTGTTTGAGTACTTATAACTGCACATTAGTATTTATAATATTCAAATAAAATAAATACATAAATTAATCAAATAATGAATTTACAACTGTATTACATTTCAGTGTAATTTTAAAATACCTACATATTTGTCGCCGAATCCCTAAACCTATTATACAAATATTCAAAGTACAAATTACCTAATGCTAAACATTGAAGAGGGAATTCTTATTCATGATGTTTTTTGGTGTTGTTTGTTTAGTATTAATGTTGGTATTCTAACATGTTACAGAAAAACAGTTTAGAGTTCCTGGAGTATTGTACATGTCTAATAGACCAAACGTGTCTCAATCGTACCACATACGCCTTTCGTACGTCTCGTGTACTCTGTACTTACTCCACCTTTCACTCGCCACGTACGTATTCCTGCCTGCCACGTTTTCTACGTCTCATCTTGCACATCTACTAACTTCAAGACCATCTCCTCTCAATCCTCGTCTTCACAAAGCTGCTCTGGACGCTCTGTTCGAGGTGTGTCTATTATCTTCTTGCCTAACGCTCCCGCTGATGCAACTTTTCAAGAGAAATCGTTCAATTCAGTTTCAATTACTCTTTCCCCATGATCTTTTTATTCACTTGCCGCCTCCATCAACCCCGCCAAAGCACTGACTGCGTCACCTCCTTCTCCGGCCCCACGAATCCCAATACTGCAGTTTCTGGTCACCTTTTATCAACGTTTAGTCATGTCCCTTGCTTCAACGCAAAATTTCCTTCGAACCTTCCTCGCTTCCCTGCGCGCCCCGCGTCCCCTACTGCGGAGAGAGCCACTGACATCGGCGCGACCTCCAGCCCCGCCTCCTCCGTCGCCACCACCCCTTCGTTAGGATGGCGGTTGTGCTGACGAGATACGCCCGCGACCGCACTTTCAACATCCGCCACCACCGCCGCCGCCACCACCACCACCCCCCGCCGCCCCACCACCGCCACCGCCGTCGCCGCCGCCGGCCCCAACTCCGCGCCTATTGATCGGAGCCAGCTCCGCCGCCCAGCGTCGCCCGGCGCCGCCCCCGCGCCGCGCCCCTCCCCCGCCTTGTCCCGCCTCCAGCCGGATCAGAGTGTAAGAGCGGCTACTTACCAGCGCGGGATCTTCCTAGAGAATGGTGGGTTTCAGTGTGTGCGTAATGCGGCGGGAGGGATGGCTGAAGGGGAAACGTTGCTTCGCTCTCACGCGGTAGAGCGAAAGTGAACTGAACAAAACAGACGTTTATTTCTTTAACAGCGTGTTTTTTAGAAATACTTTAAGACTTACATGGGGCAAATTATTTAATCATTACTATACAAATTAGAGTCCGAGACTCTAGAGCTCCTAAAAATTTAACAAAATCTGACTCATTTCCGACAGCTTCATCCTTTTTCATGATTCTTCTGGTGTCAAAGTGCCAATACTAAGTCGGTTGCTGTGTGCGATTTCTGATATATTAAATCTCGTGCAAATGTTGAAGTGAAATACTTTATAAAGTATTCTGCCAATGAGTACACGGTCTGCAATGTTCCCTAAATTTTCTATTGCATTCTATGGAATATTTTCAAATTTTAATTGCACCAAAATTGAATAATATTGCCTCCGAGAAGCTAGCTCATATCAATGGAAATATATTTTTTCTGCAAACGTGTAGTTTCCAAAGGCATTTAACTAGAACCAATTTTTACTTTCTCGCCCTTACTTCGTAAGATGAGAAAGTATTTTAATCTTGTGCCTAAAAACGGGAGATTTTTGACAGAAAATCTCTTATTTCTAGGCCCTTGTACCGAATTAGGAGCGCTACAACAACACACACGTTCTCGCACTATTTCTAAATTTGCAATTTTCAAAAATTCAGAGAGTTAAACGAAAAAGAGATCTGCGGTATTCTTTTAAGCGTCCCTTGTTCTATGTGATGTCTAAAAGAAGAAATTTGAAGTGTTTTTTAGAAAATGATGGCATTAATTGCAAGCACAAATTAAGCGTTAACTACTCTATTTTCCAAAACATTGTACAAAACCTTTTTTAAAGAAATTTCTTAGTACAGCCTTTTTTAGGCAAACATCACTTTCTCTAATTTTGTACCATTGAATTGTTAAATTTTTGCAGTTTTCGAAAATAAAATAAGTGCGCCGGAAGAGGGACTAGCACCAAATTTCTTGCCGTCTTTTGAAAGATATCAGGAAAAAATTATAGCTTTTTGGAGAAAATAGTTCTTTTAAAAAATTAAAATTTGCTTACGTGTCACACAATATTACGAGAAAAGTACTCATATTTTCGAAAAATATATCAAGACATTATTTCAAAGCGTTTTAAACAAAAGTTTTATTAATGAAAACAATTTTATCTTCAATATAGTAGTTGTAGGAAGACGCCAAAACGTTGAACTTATGCAATTCTGGAAAGATCAGGGTATTCAACGAAAATACGCCATGCACTATCCTCTTACGCACCATACTGCCCCATTCTCTTAAGTAAAAGCTGCTCTTATTTTCAAAAAGTTGTACAGGAGTTTATTTCAAGATATAACTTGAAAGAACAGATTTCATTAAGAAAAAATTCTATCTTCAATATTGTAGTTGTAGGAAAAGACCAAATATATTTTAACTTTTGCAATTTTTGAAAAATTAGGGATTTTAACGAAAATGTAGTCTGTCCTCGGATGCTAAAAAGAAGGAAGCAAAGTTTAATAATAAAAAAATGGAGCTAGTTCTGAGAAAAAATTGATAATATTGAGGCTTCATTTAAATTACCTCAAAAAATTAAAATATCCGTTTCACACTCAGACGGTCTTGAGTTGATTCCAATTAATCAGGGATATAAATGTGGAGAAAATCAGATGAACGGTTTAGACTCTAGCTACAGAGCAGATATTGAAAATTTTCTATTTTAATACTACAGCCGCACGTTTTATTTGGTATTCTTTCTAATTTATGCATTTTCCAGAAATCAGAGAATTCAACAAAAATAGGACTTGTGTAATTTTCATAAGCATACTTTGCTCTAAGAGGTAATGTACTAAAACTAGTGATACTACAAAAGCACATACTTTCTCGCTAACCTTGAAATTTTCAAAAATTCAGAGAGTTCAACGGACATGAGACCTAAGCCAAAGCGCTCGTTGTTCTATCCATGAATAAAGGCTATATTACGCAAACATGAATAAAATATTAGCGGAAAAAATCGTATAACAAATAACACAGTTGTAAATTGCAAAATATTGTGAAACATACTAACGTTTATAACCAAACTCATCGAAGTACACAAAGGTCTTATGTGATTCCATTTACAACGAATTAAAAGCAATCCAGAGTATACTCGGCGATTTACTTCGGCTACTGGCGTGGAAGTCGTTCACATACCGACTACAAAAGTAAGGGGATACACATTCCAAAGTTGGAGAGCAGCTACTAGGCGACGCCTGCCCTGCCGCGCCCTGGCTGCGGGTGGCGGGCGGCGCGCTGCCGCCCTGCTGCCGCGCACGCCCTAACGGCGCCACTTGCGCTAAACTTCGCTCCGGCCATTTATTAGAAGTCGGACCGGAACCGGCGCCGCGGTCGGGGCTCATTTCCATAGCTATTGTCGAGGCACGTCCGCCCCCGTCGCCCCGCCGCCCCCGCCGCCCCGCCGCCCCGCCGCCCCGCCGCCCCCGCCGCCCCGCCGCCCCCGCCGCCCCCGCCGTCCCCGCCGCCCCCGCCGCCCCCGCCCCCTCCGCCCCGCCGCCCCGCCGCCCCCGCCGCCCCCGCCGCCCCGCCGCCCCCGCCGCCCCGCCATCCGTCCCGGACCCCGCCAACACGGAGGCGGTGGACTACCGGATAAGGGCTGGACTTGCACATAGGAGAGTACTAAGGTGAATTATTTGCAATAGTTTTTGCCTTAAATCAGAAAGGTTTTTTTATAAACGCTCTCTTCTGTTGAATCTGCGCGTTTGGGACAAATTCATGGAAGCTTCTTCATAGGAGAAAACAAGAGAAAATTACATTAAATACTATTGTTTTTTTCTTCACGGCAATTATAGCCCAATTGAAACCTGAGTCTCATTTTCACGCACTTACACTATTATCAATATTTTTGTAAGTAATTATAGTTGCTAATTTCAGGATCAGCGTATTTTATTCCGAAATGGAATGTCGGGAGAGCGTGGGGAAGGAATGTATGCGCACGGTGAATTGTTCTATGTTTGAGAGACTTCTTCGACATAGGTCGGGAACTGATGTAAGGCTAAACTTTCTCTTTCACTGCCGCCATTTCCTATCCTTTGTATACCAGATTTATCCTAATATATACTTCAAAACATTTAATTTTATCACTTTTACATATTCAATGCGCCATGATTTTAAGTCTACTTAAACTGTCTGGGGTCAATGAGGTATCTACCACAATAGTATTAAATGTAATTTTAATATGATTACATATAGCCAGACACGTGTTTCGGGAACACTTTTCCCATCTTCATTGGTTCCAAGTAACACAGATTAAAAGCATAATTTCATGGAAAGTCGTCAAAGTATGACGCCATTTTGATCGTACGACCAAACTTGGAACCACTGAAGATGGGAAAGTGTTCCCGAAACACGTGTCTGGCTATATGTAATCATATTAAAATTACATTTAAGACTATTATGGTAGATACCTCATTGGCCCCAGATAGTTTATCATGGAGTACCACAAAGTCTCCGCTGCCACCACAGAATCTAAGTTTATTTATTGACACAGAAAATCTCAGACATGTTCTTTTGGTAAGTTTTGACTTCAGCTTTTACAATTTGACGTCGTTGCCGAGCGCAGCCTTTTTTTGAACCCCCTTTTAAACTTTCGTACACCGAATATCTTGGCCTATCTCTGTATATTTATCAGCACCTTCTTTAAAATATTTCCGATAAATCTGAATCTCTTTTAACATTTTATCCAAATCCACTTAAAATTTACCCAAATCCACTTCATATTTTTGGCACATACGTGTTCTGTCTCGCTTCTGATTATTTCTTCTTTTTCTTGATGCCGTGCTCAGGAAGTTCATGTGTATCCCTTCCCATTTTATAGTTTCCCACTGTCTTTCAAATGCTCGTATCTCTTTCGCTCGTGCCCGTTTTTACCATACCCGTGCTTGCTTCTTGTGCATTATCACAGTCCTGGCCTTCGACTGTAGTTCTAGCTTGTGCTTCCTGCCACGCGACTTTCCTAGGGATTCCTATCTTCACTGCTCCAGCCTCTTCCGTCACGTCCAGGAGTTCCCCTTTGCTTGCGTGCTCCTGCTTATCACTCCGCATACTTGCTTCTGCGATAGTATCACAGTTGCGGCCTTCGACCGCAGTTCTTCGTTCGAAGACCACAGCGACCTTTATCTTCACTGTTACAACCTTTTCCGTCACGTCGGAGGATCGCGTTTGTTGCAGCACGACTTTGAACAACGCCTTGTGGTAGCTACTTGGCTGTAAGCGAGACGGCCCTTCCTGGGCACGGGTGCCAACGTCCCGGCCGCCATTCTGCGACTTTCCGCAGGACGCATTTCTACCTGAGGAAGGTCGCAGAATGGCGGCTGAAACGTTGGCACTTGGTAAGGAATAGGCGTCACGCGGTCAAACAAGTAGCTACAAACTCCTGTAGCGGGAGCTTACGCTCTTAAATGTCTTCATAAGCTCATCCTGCGTAGTCGTGCCTTGTTCTTGGAACATCATCTGTGTTTGCTGCAATTGTTGCATGAGCTGTTGGTATGTTGATTGCTGCAGACGTTGTGGATGCTCTTTCTGCATAAGTTGCAGAATTTGCCCGAACTTCTATCCGCTCGGCACACTCGTCATTTTTCTCTCGTCATTAATTGCTATGAAATGTACAGAAATGTACAAGAAACACAAAAATATTTCATTTATCATGGTTTTACATGATCAAAATCGAAATGGTACCACAACAAGCCAGTTCATCAGATACAAAGTAGAAAAACAAGTTCGCAGCCCAGTCTTTGTCACCAATGGGCGCCCCTAATCACAGTACAGTTTACCGTTCTCCAATAGACTCAATAATGCACGGCCCTTGCTTTTGCCGGCAAATGCAACCCACACTGGGATTTGAGACGAGCTCAAATCGGGGCGGGTTTATTTTGAGGATTGCTTTTTTGCGAAGATGCGAAGGGGTTTACTTTGTTTTGAAACGACTTCATGTGGTGTACTAAGAGCACATTTTTTGGCAAATGACCATAGTCCGCTAGGTGAACAAAATTACACAATTGTTGAGATGCTGTTTTCAGGCGACGAGTGGGTCGGGAGGCGACGCATGGGGTCAACGCCCTCCGCAGCTGGAGTCGCCCCTTGAGACGTTGCCTGCCGTAGGGGGACGGTGGGGAGGGCCCGCCGTGCCTGAGGTTCGTGTTCCGCCTCCCTCGTCGCCGTTTCCCGTGGGCTCACGTCGACGCAGTCCGTTCGCAGCCACGCGGTGCTGCGAAGTACCAAAACTAGCGGGTACAGTTCCGCTGCCACAGTTCAGTTTCTAGCGTTTGTAGTCGCACGCATCCAGTCCCCTCAAACACATCTCTGGTTTTGTTCGTCACACGTTCGGCTCCCGGAATCTCTCAAGCTCCCATCACACATGTCTGTCACCGCTGACACTTCATGAGATTCCCTTACACACAAGACCATCTCCTCTTACATCCCAGCAGCCTCCTGTCGCACATCTCTGTCCGTCCGAAGCACGCCCCGGATCTCCCCCGGACACGCCCGTCTCCTTTCGCACCCCATCATCCTCTGTACGGCTTCTCGTGCTCTCCCTTCACCTGTCTTCCCCCGTCACGTGTTCAGTATCGTCGTCTTATTGGTCTGCGTCTCGTGAAATTGTCGTGATTCGTCCCTTTGGTCACGTGCAAGGTGAATCTCGGAACTCTATTCTTGGGCGTCCCCAAGTATTGCATCAGTGTAAGTGGTTCCCCTTCACAATTGTCTTGTCCTCTGAGGGGGCCCAAAGTTCTTCGTCACTGTTCGAGTTGGGGAAGTCTCTTCACGTATTTCACCTATGCCAGTCATGGTTCCCCAAAATTGCTTTGTGCGACCACACGGTCCTGTGTTGGTTCGTCACAATATGTAAACAATCAAAATAGTTCATTACAACATGTGTCTGGAAATGTTTCATTTCCATGTTATGGCATTCACAACGCAGAAACTCACAGGAATGCTTTTCTTTCCGTAGGTCATTGTCATTTCAGAAGATGTTCAAAATGTCCACCTTGTGCTTTAATGCAGACCTCACACCGATGTCTCATTGACCTGCGAGCACGATCCCAAACGCCAGGAGTATTGCCTATGTTCTCGCAAGATGCCACAGTTCGATTATGAAGGTATTCCAAATCAGACACCGAAGACGAATACACCACTGATTTTAAAAGGCTCCAGAAGTAGAAATCGAGAGGGTTCATAACAGGTGAGCGTTGAGGTCAAGCAATTGGCCCACCTACATCGATCAGGAAACCTTCGATCCAAGTATTGTCGAACCATACGACTGAAGTGAGCAGGATCGCCATTCTGCAAGAAGTGAGCCTGTTGACGACTGATCAGTGGAGTGTCTTCAGAAACATGACGTATGGTGTTTTCCTGGACGTTTGTGTACGCCTGCCCCATAAGTCTGTTTACAAGTGCGTGGAGACCAATTAATGGATCACCAATGGTACCCGCCCACATGTTGAGGGAGAATCGCACTTGGTTATGAGATGGAACAGTTGCACGTGTGTTTTCATATACTCATACACACTGATTGTGAAATTTTTTAATGCCATCTCTTGTAAACTGTGCTTCATTTGCAAATAATACTATGGCAGGAAAGTTCGGATTTGCCCCACACTGCTGTAAGAAGCACTGACACAACCTAACTCGTGCAGGGTAATTTGCTGGTAACGGGACCTGTACACATTGCATATGATAAGAATACAACCGATACTCTTGCAAGAATCTCCAGGCAGTCATACAGCTGCAGTTGATCTTGGTCGTCTCCACTCCCAACCAGGAGAGTTAAATTTTCCATGTTTGCAGAGATGGTGATGAAGACGTATAAATGCCTTCCGATCTGGATATTGTCGCTGTGGGAACAACTTCTGGTACAAACGACTAGCCAGCTCAGCATTGTCGTCCGCCTTACCGTACATGAAGTGCATGTCTGCCAGCTCCGGATTTCAGTTCATGACGCGCAGTCGAACGCCTCATACCACAATGAATGTAACCTTCGTCTCGGAATGAACTGTCAGAATTCCTGTTGTCTTCTTTCACCGCAACGACCTGCGTAAGGAAAAATGTTCCGGTGAATTTCATTGTTGTGAATGCCATAACTCGGAAATCAAGCATTTCCGGACACATGTTGTAATGAACTATTTTAATTGTCTACATACGGGGATTACACACCTGAAATTATGCCCCTTCTTTTTTTAGCATTCTGCATAGTCGGGGCAACGTGACGTTGCCATTTGGCGTGACACCCTGACCCGCAGCGATGTTCACCGTTACGCTGGCTGCCATCAGCGGGCTGGCGCGCCCTGAACATGCGCGCTACCCTGCGGCCATTTATGTCCCAACATCCAGAACACCCACCACCGATGCTTTGGGATAGGATGGAACGGAGCATTACGGCGCCTGTGCTGTTATATTACCATAAGTGCGCGATACATTGTGAGCATGTGCTCTGACAACTGTGTTTTCAACAACAGTTGTATTTGAATCAGAAGTAAATCTATTGGAGGAACACTGGATATTATTATTTCACGGCCTTTGAACTCCCGTCTCAGAGCTCGTCCCTTCTCTGCTCTTGCGTGCGATTCATGCTTGACGGCTTGCCGGCTTCATCACTGGCAAAGACGTTAGTTCACCAGTCACTTGTCAAGAAATCTATAGCTCACCATTTTCACTGCGAAATTGTATTCAAGTGGCAAACATCATACTAATCGGCTGATATTGTCCTTTCGAGAACTACCTCTAACGGAGATTGCACAGTATTTAGCATGACGTACAATTGTCCATTTCCTTTTCTTTCCAAATCAGTGTTTTGCAAAGTGCCATGTTGGTGGCCGTCTAGTTTTCGTGGCCCTGGATGATTGTGATGTGGTTATAATGGGTGATATGAATAAAAATGAGCTATTACTCCTCGAGTTTTCATTGCACTTGTTACTAACAGTATGAATAAATTACGTGTGTAATTACTCTTGAGAAATTTTTCCATTGGTGAGTAACTGCTCGGCCGAGGAGTAATTGATTACTTTCCGTATGAATAAAATCTAAAATTTGCTTCCAGTGCAAAGCATTGACTTCGAATTTTTTGAGCAACCTTTGTAGGTGACAAATCGTATTGAATGGATAGAAGAGAAGTTATACACAACTGTTGTGAGCTGGTTGTGAGGTTTTAAGCAGTGAGTATTTGTGAGGTTTTAGATAATGATGAATGAATTTATGTGGATTTGCCAACAATGCACGTTAACTTACCACATAACCTAACACGGTCGACACCATCAGAAACAAGCACGCGTCGCGCGGAATTGCGAACAAACAAAACAGAAGAAATTGGACCAATTGCAACAAATCAGTGAGAAATTACTCAATAAGATAAGTAAATGCTCCAAGTTTCAGGAAACTTTGTTCATATTTATTTTATTTAATAGGTAATTATTACAGCCAAATTAGAAACTTGATCCAATGTGGCTAGGCCGAAGGCCTTTAAGCCATTACAATACCTACATTCTACCGAGTTCTAACCTTTCGCCTTCTGGTATTCACCCCCAATGGTCTCTCCATCGCCTCAAAGCCGCGGAAACGAGACCATAAGGTACGGCTGAGGAAAAACCCCTGAAGGGGAAAAACCTGCCGTCAGAAGCCGAGTACATGCTACTCATCCGGTTTTTAGACTATTTATTTATTTGGCGCGGGCGTCAGGCATTCTCCTTCCAGTGTTTGGCCTCCACCGCACCTGAAAACAAACAGCACCACAGAAAATCGTCCGCACCAACGCCTCTGCCCTAACATTTCCGATTCCACTTCCCTTCGCCCCTAATGTGCTTTATTTTAGCCTTTTCCCTTTTATTTTATTTTAATTTAATTTATTTAACTTATTTTAATTAATTTAATTATAATTTATTTAACTTATTTTGATTAATTTAATTTTAATTTATTTAACTTATTTTAATTAATTTAATTTTAATTTATATAACTTATTTTAATTTATTTAACTTGTTTTAAATTAATTTAATTTTAATTTATTTAACTTATTTTAATTATTTTAAGTTAATATATATATATATATATATATTTTTTATTGACTTATTTATCTACTTATACTTAACAATTGACTACAATTTATAACTTTTATTTTATTGTTAGTTTATTGATTTATTACATATTTCTCTCCAGTCTAGGCTCTGCTCGTACTAACCACTGCTGTTTTCCACTCCTTAATTTCCGTTTCTCTAGTGGTCCGAACCTTTCCGAGAAATGTTCCTACTTCTTTCATGAAATTAGCTCTTTTATCCCCTAGAATGTTTTGGGCGAGCGTTACGTTCCTATGTTGGAAGTAGTAATTTCCCATTCCCATCCATTTTCCTCTCCAAATTTCGGTCGCACTGCAAATTAAAAGGATATGGATCCAGTCTTCCCTATCACCGCAAAGCACACAGATGCCATTACCATTCGAGTCCTTTAATCTACGTTGCATCCACCCCGACCCTGAACCAAGCGTATCCCTCTTGCGTCCTTTTGTAGTGTGTTTACGTAACGTTCGCAACCCCATAACGGACTCGCGTGAATTTGCGCAACTAGCGAACGTTTTTCGGCCGTTGCTGCCAGGATCTCTTGCCTTTTAATATCCGCAAGTCTATCCGAAATTAACCGTTCTATGTCACGTGTTCCCTATCTCCCACCATTTCCGGAGAAACGTCTCCCAGACCTGAACGTTCCAGTAGCAGTTTAATTTTATACGACCAGTAGCGTTGGTTGCTTCCTGTAACTGCACCGAAAACATCTATTTATAAGTGAGTCAGTCTGTTCACCTGCTAATTTAATCCAAAGTTTAATGGGTTTCATTTTAAAATCTTTCCAAATTCCTACACTACCGACCTCTCTAGGACTCCGGCATTTGCTGCGAATCTAGAGACTCGAGAATTAATTTGAAATAATCTGTTTCGACGCTTTCTAGTCGATCTATCCTATCCACTCCCCAAATTTCTGCCCCATAATTCATTGCTGGGAGAACTAGCGATTTAAACATCGTCTCGCACACCTTTAAAGGCAATTCCGGAACCCTGCGCACTGCGCAAACGATTTCTTTGAGCGCAATTCTTCCTTTACTGTGCGCCGCCACTATGTGATTACTCCATCCACCATTCATGGAAAATTTTGCCCAAGATATGTAAATGTTTTACCGGTCAATCTCCTCCTGAGCGTAAAACCATTTCTCCTTGTTACCCCAGATAAATCCATTCTTGAAGACAACTACTTTGGTTTTTTGAATATTTACTTTTAATCCCCATGTTTCACTATACGTTTCTAGGATATTTAAACTTTTTGTAAGCCGTCAATAGTCTCCGAACATAAAACTAAATCATCAGCATATAGTAGTCCGGGAATGTTCAGGCCCTCAATTTCCGGCGCAGATGTATCCGCATCCTGTAACCACGTCAATAAATCGTTTATAAACAAGATAAACAATAGCGGTGAGAGAGGACAGCCCTGTCTTACTCCTACTGTCGATTTTATTTTTCGCGTTGTACTTCCATCACCGCACCTGACACAGAAATTTACGTCTTCGTATATGCTCTGCAACACTTTTAAAACTTTACGTGAGACGCCTAGCTCATTAAGTTTTGCCATAAAGCTTTCCTATTGATAGAGTCAAAAGCCATTTCGAAATCTACAAAACTGCAATATAAGTGGCCCCGTTTACGCGCAAGCGCCTGCTTTACTAGGGTATCTAACACAAAGATATTGTCGGTAGTCGCGAAGCCTCTCCTAAAGCCTGCTTGCAATTCTGATATTTTACTGTGCTTTTCCGCCCATTCACTCAGTCGCCCGTTGAGTATTTTACAAAATAGCTTGCTCAGCGCTGGTAAAGACTAATTCCGCGATAATTTTGTGGGCAATTCGTATTACCTTTATTCTTAAAGACTGGTTGGAGGATCGCTGTACTCCACGTTTCTGGATACGATCCCGAATCAACTATTGCATTAAATAAATTTAGAATACTCTCTGGGTCTATGTGCCACAATTCCGAAATAAATTGTGTCGGAATGCCGTCCGCGCCGCCTGCCTTCTTATTATTCATGGCTAGCATAGCCCTATTCACTTCATTCCAGGTTATCGGTTCGTCTAATTCAGGGACATCCCGGTCCGTGATAATATATATCCCTGTTTCAATATTCGCTATTTCGAGCGCCCGTGAAAAGTACTGCTCCCACGCGTCTGATGAAATTGCATTACTTACATTTCTTTTATTACGCAGTGATCTTATAACGTCCCAAATTGATTTATTATGATTGTTTCTTAAAATTGCCTCTATTCTTGCTGTCTCACTCTCCTGCCAAGATTTCTTCGATTTCTTAATTGTGGCCTCGTATTGCCTACGTAGTAACAAGTAACTATTTCTCGCTTCCGCAGTTCCACTGTTTCTGAACATTCTTAAGGCTACTATTGCTTCACGCCTGCTCACCCGACACTCCTCGCTAAACCATCCTTGGGTCAGTACCCTTCCTCCTCTCCCCACATTCGCATGCCCTCCCTGCGCGAAAGAGTCTCCTTTCTAAATTCTTTGCTTGCCTTTCCGGTGACCGCTCCTCTCGTGCCCACCCTACCGAGTTAAGAATAGCCTCTGCAAATTCCTGTCGCTTTTCCTCTTTCCATATAAACCGTCGTCTTGCTATTGTGAAGTTTGTTGCTCCGCCGTGCCACTGCCTGTGGCAGTTCAGTAGCATTTAGTGGTAGATGAAGGCAGACAGGTAGATGGTCGGATTCTGCCCGTAATTCGATTCCAAAATCTAATAGATTGTTTATTCTTTCATGAGACAACAGAGCATAATCTATTACACTACCTCCATTCCCACTAATAAAAGTTAGTTCCCTTCAGTATCCTGTCCATAGTTGCCATTTAAGATTTCGAGATTAAATCTCTCGCATAATTCTAACAATTCCTGACCCTCATTATTGATGACTGAGTCTTTGCTTTTTCTAGAATTAGCTCTCGCTTCTTGCCGATCGAACTCCGAAAATACTTCCTGCTCATGACCAATTCTAGCATTCATGTCACCTAAGACTAGTAAATCAGTATTCGGATACCTTTGCTTCAACGAGTCTAAGAAATTATTGATTTCACCAAAAGCTTCTGGAGAATAATAACGCGAGCCCTGTGGGTGACGGTATATAAATACAATTGCGAGGTCTGTATTTTGCATTACTAGTCTAATACAAAGAAAATTGTCGGAGTTTGTTGTAATTTCATAAATAAATTGCACTAACCTATCCTGAAATATGCACGCAACACCTCCCGGGTACCTACCCCTTTCCCCTCTACGTTTTTTAGTTTTGCATATGGCTGTAAAACCAGACACATTTAAAGTCTCACCCTCCTTCCACCAAGTTTCTACGAGACCGACAATATCAAATGTGTTTATGTACCCATGGAAGTCTTGATTTCGAGCTTAGAAACTTTGTTCATATGAAATGAAGCAATTGCTTATGAGAAGTAGTAGTTCCTACTAGTACTCGTGAGCAATTGCCCTGGAGTACTTACTCATTTTTATTCATATTACCCAAAGACGTATAATCTATTTAGATATTAATCTTTTGGGTGAAATTTATCTATGAAAAACTATGTGAATGATTTTATTGCATTAAAACTGAATTTATTTAAAATACTTTGCCATATACTTACAATATGCTTACAGTATCTGCAATATACTTCACAATATTTTTTCTTTTCAATAATAATAATATTCCTAAAAGAAAATATCTCCATAACTAAGTCTAAAATTTAATCTTCATTACGTTCTACAATAAATACACAAGTCTAACTATATACCTTCACCTCTTAAATTTATTTCAAAACTCCACCCCTTTCATCTAGAATCTCTTTCATACATTTCTTAAAAGGCTTCCATCTGATTTCTAACTAATTTACATTTTATAAAGATGTGCCGTATGATAAATAAAAGCGTCCGGGTTGCTGAATCCCAGAATACAGATTCCTTCCGCTGGCCGGCCACTGCGTTTGTCGGAGTGCCTCCCTTTGCAACGCCCGCCCAGTTGCGGACACATCAGCAGAGAGTCCGCGCGCGCCGCAGGATTAGTGTGATGTTGCTGGACCGTGATTAGTGTTGGCGGAGTTGAATAGCTAGTTTCAAACATGACCATTGGACGAGCTGCAACTCGTGGCTGAAACGACACTCCGAGAGTGTTAGACTCTCGCACAAACTACCAGAACCTCCCCGTTGCCTAGCTTCAATGTATTTTCATTTAGCGGCGGAAATTACAACGGTGAACAATGAATCTCACAATCAGTTATGCGACTATGGTGATATATCGATTTTTTCTTTCCAAATCAAATTCTGCATTAGTCGCTTTGTTATGTTTTTTTGTTTCCGTTTTTTAATATGCCTTCAATGGGTTTAAGTTTTTCTATGTGTTTAAGTTTAAGTACACCATCTTATTCAGATCAAACTAATGCTGCACATTACTGTTTCTAAAGTAAGAAGAGACTCGAAAAACGTTTCTCACTAAGTTAAATAAGTAATTTTAGTGAACAACTTAATCCTTTTCGGGTTTTCTAGGAAAATAAAACGAATCTGTACATATACTCCTCTTTTCATATATATTTATCGTAGCTTTTACGATAACGTTTTTTCCATAACCTACAAAATTTACCTCAACATAAACATTTTTGTTATTTGAATTTTCTTCCCACGTTTTTTATCCTCATATTAATCTAATTTAAAATTTTATAACAATTTTCCCCGGGTTAATTAAATTTTTTTTTCTCATCTCTGTTAATATATTGTATTCCTTTCATTTATAAACTTTTCTTTTTTCCAAATATCTTAATGTAATACATTTTAAACGTATGTTTCGGGTGGACCTACTCCCAAAAATTTTAACATTCTTAGCTCTTTATACACCTTTAATTTCAGTTTCACTTATTTACAAAACCCTTCTTTTAATACACATTTATACATACACATCTTTTAATACACATTTTTGCATCTGCTTCTCTCTCTTCTCAGGCTCTTAGGTATTCCGTATTCTATATCCCTTGTATTAACTACTGTATACAATTTTATGGAATTAATTACTAAAGCGTAGCAAATTCACATTGCTTTCTATCATTCCATCTATTTCTTTCACTATTCCCCTACCTGCAATTCTGTCCTCCCCAGCCCTTTTCAATTTAGCCTTCCTTTTTGCATCTTATATTTTCCACATGAAAAATTGTATCTCGACTAGATGGTCTTGCCCTAACTTCTTGCTTCAATTATTCCTTTCTGATTTGATTTTTTCATCCAATTATATCTCAGTTAAAACCAAAAAAATCCTATTTCTCTACTTCTCAAACATGCTCACATTGATAAAACCCATTTCAACCCTGGAACTATCTACTTTCCTCACTACCCTATCTCTTTCGTTATTCCCGCCCTTCTCCTTCCCCTTTTTGGGCTGAACTCTCCATTTGGCTGAACCTCCAAAATTACTCTTCGTATTTCTTTTCCCTGCTTATCTCGATTCCACTTTAAATCATTAATTCAAATACAGTCACATTTAAAGTAAAATTTATTTCAATTTCCTTCTCTTCCACAGTTATTTTCTTTAGTTTTCATCTACTTATTTCTTTTCTTCTTCAATTATCAAATCCTCTTCAATCTGTAGCTTTGTATTTACACATTTGTAACTTTTTAAATATTTCCCTTATTCCTTCTGTTCTCTAACTTCCACATTTCCTTCTTTCCTAACACATTCACCCTCCACTTTCACATTTCTTATCTCCAATTTTTTAAACCATTTTGCCAGTCGTTTTGAAGTCATCACCTCTTACCCAAGTCCCTTTATAATACAACTTTCGTTTACTTTTCAATATACAACTACAGTGTCACTTCCAACATCCTAATCCTCTCCTCGAACCTCTTATTCCCAAACTCATTCTATCTAGCAATCTCATCATCAATCTCCTTCCCACTGGGTACATAATATTTCACTCGGCAACTAATTCTTTGATTTTACTTTTCAAATCTTATCTTCTCTGTGTCTTTTCGCTTTACTTTTCCCAATTATCTTCACTATATTTCTGTTCCTCACTACGACATTGCCATATTATTTCTTCGTGAATTCATTATCTTTACCTTACAGTGAACTTCTTTAACTCACGCAATTCCTCTTCCTTAGTATACCCTACCTCTCCCAGTAGGTTCTCCCATAATTTATTTCTTTTTTCATATTATCATCAAACAAGTCCCCCTGTCTGTTTTCAATTCCTTACATATATGTTTTAAATTCTATCCCTCCATTTTCTTCTCTTTCTATTCCATTTTTTTAAATCAAACCTTTGCTCCTCCCTCTCTAACATCTCTCTCCTTCCTCTTTCTTGGCTCCTAGTCACTCTACTAGTCCTTCCACTATCTCTTCTAATCTCACTCCTCAACTCTTTCTCCCTTCCCTTTATTAATGTTCCGAGAAATTTTATCCAATTTTTAATCACTTCCACCTCCACCATTCTATTCATATTTCTTCATCACTCTGTCATTCCTGTTTTAATCTAATTTATAAACATTTGTAAATTTATAACCAAATGTTCCTTTCTACCTTTCTTACCAATAATTGAAATAACCCTAACAATAAAATTCATACCTTGGTCTTTTCAAAAACCAATTCCCCCCTTAATTTAAATTATTACATATATTTTTTCTCCTCTAATTCTCCATATTTATCTTCTTTCACTTCATCCTCGACACTGAAGTCTCTTATTTCAGCTTTTCTACAGTGGCTAACGCCCTTTATCTAGGGTGACCAGATGTTTTATGACATAAAACAGGACATTTCTGAAATGTGAAAGAAAAAACGGGACAAAACAGGACATGAGCTTACAAAGAAAATGTGCTTCAGATGTGACTGTACTGCTTCTCTGAGACATGTACAAATTACTTTTTATACGTAAAAAGGCATATTTTAATAACCAACTTATAAACAGCCAGCTGAACATGAACTTGTGGCTTCTTATTCAGGAATATCACTTCAAACTTTCTACTTATTAGAAGATTTGATATCTTGCAAGAGTTTTGAATTACATAATAAAAGGTTGTAGAATTCCTCAGAGATTAGGTCTTGAAAATGAATTTCTAAAATTACAATTACTTAAATAGTTTCGGTTGTAAACGTTTTTTTATCAATCCAAAGGGAGTTCACAATTGAAAACTCTTTCCACTACAGAATTTTTGCCTGATAGAGCCACAGTAAAACTCACAAACACCTCTATTTTGAATTTTTTTTTTTTTGAATTTTGTGCCTGAAGACCCTTAGTGAGATCGGCAGCAATTCTCGAAAAGTATTGGTTAAAGAGATTAGCCACTGTTGCCGGATCGTTCACATTTATATCGTTATATTTTAAAACAACATTCTCTACGGGTTTTCTAGTTGATTTGGTAGTATTATTTATTATATTCCACATTGCTTTAGTTTTATTACTTGAGTTCAAAATATCCTGATCGTTTTTCATGATTTTAGCCTGCCTTATGACTTTTCGTAACAATGTTTTGTATTTTTTGAAGTAGATAAGGAATCTTGAGATACGTCATGACGTTTAGAAATAAAATAGAGCGTCCGTTTGTTTTTAAACGATGTTCTAATTCCTTTTGTGATCCAAGTATTACTTTTTCGTGAAATGTTTAATTTTCTCTTTTTAATAGGAAAGCATGCGTTAAAGAGAAATGAAAGCTTTGAGAAAAATAAATTATATTTTTCATTCGTAGAAATGAAAGCTTTGAGAAAAATAAATTGATGATTCTTTCAGCAAGTAGTCCGTAAATAACTTTATGTTAACTGTAGTAAATGCTCTGCACATGCGTGTTTTATTTATTGTGTCAGTATTCATGTTATTAGTAATTGTAGAATTTGTGCATCATGGTCACTGTAACCTAGATTATTCGTTATTATTTCATATCTAGTTGTGGTTTTGTTAATTATAATTTGATCTATTGCTGTTTGTGATTTAAAAGTATTCCGTGTAGGTACGTTCACTGTAATATCTAAATTAAAAGAATGAACTAAATTGAGAAACTGCTCTTTTTCGTGGATTCGCTCAGAAAATCAATATTGAAATCTCCACATACAACAATGGATTTAAAAGATAGATTACTAATTTTGTTCAGAGTTATCTCTAGATTTTCTACGAAATTGAAATAATCTAAAGCTTGCTTTGTTGGAGGTCTGTAGATGCAAAGTAAGATAATTTTGAGGGTAGTAAGATGTACAACTGTTATTTCAAAACTTTTTCAACTGCATATAAATTGAATTCTGACAAGAAGGTAGAATCAATATTATTTCTTACATAAATACACGAACCTCCGTAAGCAGGGCCTTTATTTGATTCCTTGCTCTACAATATGATCCTGCAAGGTAAAAACTAGGAATTTGGAGTGTGTTTACATCATTATGAGATAACCAATGTTCTGTAAAGCAAAGAACATCTATTTGACTGAGATCACACTCTAATGCTGCCTCGATAAATTCAATTTTATTTGAAAGAGATTGTACATTATGATGCATTATTTGAATCTTTTGCATGTACCTACACGGATGCTTTTTGCTGCATCTGACTGTAGTTGCTATTTATTTATCTCATTTTTACCTCGAGTGCGTGGTCGAAGGAAGTATCGTGTCCCAGCAGTGTTAGGAGGTGAGGAAGGAGGGTTACAGATGTAGGGAATGAATAATTGGAGAGGTAGTACAAGGATTAGGTTCAGGGATAAGGTAATTGGGTCCACAGGGTTCTCTATGTTTTTACATGGATTACCTCTACTTTCAAGTGTGTGGAAGACACCATTTTTATCAATTTCTTCATTATCTTTTTCTCATTCCCCAAATTTTCTGGATAAACGTGGTTGAAATTTAAGAGCTAAGTAAGTAGTGAAAACCTAAGTGCGTCTATGGAGAGTGAGGTTTTAGCCAAGTACGAAAAAACGGAACATTTGGTAACCCGTTAATATTTTGTCGGGACAACGGGACACTGAAAAAAACAAAACAATCCAGTTAACAACGGGTCGTCTGGTCACCCTACATTTATCCTTTCTCCAACTCCACCACCATTCACGTGGATCTGTATTGTCCTCTCTACTACTTTCAACATCTTTCCTTCTCCACTCGACATTCCGCAAGAGCTTTTTCAATAATTTCATTTCTCTGGCGTCCTTCATCTTAGGTAGCTCAGGGCATCATTGATGTCACTGCAGTGCCTCTGACTTCAAGGTCTTGACGTTCGAATTATTAGATAGTACATAGCTTAATCGAATTCAACTGCTGTCTGGAGAAGGGCGGTTTGCTGCTCTGATCGATAGTTTTCCGTGGTTTATCCGATCACAACCAGGCGAATGCTTGAGCAGTACCCTAACAAATGGGTCACAGACCGCGTGCTATCTTTCCTTACTCTTCCTTGTCATATCCTCGCTCCTTACTCACACACTTACACGCACTACACTACCACACCGGTCGGGAGACCAATCGTGAGTTTCGACCTTGTCCCGGCTGAGGCGGTGCCCCGCTGGTGGGAGATATTTGGCTGCGGAAAAGCTTGCAAGCCGACGTGAAGGTCGGCGTCGGATCTCAGCATCCAGCGAGGAGAGATCACTGTTACTTCCCTCGGTAAAAGAAAATCTCTACACTTTCGGGACTATCACCTTAGGAGTTGACGCGCCCGGAAATAGTAATTAATCAATCAATATCTGGGCTAGCTTTTTGGTTTTGCCCATCCCCTTCCCAGCTGATACTTTTAGGCGTCTAAAAGATATTTTTTCACATTTTATTAATATGTTGCCCCCCTAACGGTAGAATTGAAATAACACTTTAATAATATTATAGAAGTGTAACACCAGGTGCTTTATGCACTTTTCATCGAAAAATCACAGGGTTTTACCGCGGCATTATAACTTTCACTACACTACTTATATTATTCCGTTCGTAGACGACAAAATACCTAACAGTGTTACAACAGCATATACATTCTTACATTATTCTTACTTTTACAATTTTTGAAAATACAGAGAGTTCAACAGAAATAAGACCTGCGCCATTCTTCTAAATTCCCTTGTTTTGTCCCTGGAAAAAACTTCAAGAAAAAATTGAAAACGGTTAAAAAAATGTTTTTAATAATTTGCATTAACGTCAGAATTTACACAAAAATTGCTCACTAAAAATATTATTTGACCATTTTAAAGAACTGATTTTTTAGAATTGATTTTATCTAAAAACAAAATTCTCTTTCTTTATTATTTTACTTATGCGATATTAGTATTTTGCAATTTTTGAAAACGTAGAGAATTCACCGATAATGGTACCAGCATAAATGTTTTACCGTTTTTTGATAGTACATACGAGGAGGCAATTTAAAGAAAACAAACCTGTTTTTGAGAAAATAATTCTTTAAAAATGTTTCTTTTCACGCAAAATTACGCGAAAATTGTACATATTTTGAAAAATAGTACCTGACCTTACTTCCAGATCTATCTTTGAACAAATGATATCATTAAGGAATAAATCCTTTTACACTTGTAGTAAGAAACCGAAAAAAATAACTTTTGCAGTTTTTGAAAAATCATGGTATTGAACGAAGAAGAGATCTCCGCAATCTTTAAAAGTTTTGTACACCATCCGAGAACATATTTTAATAAAAAGTATTGCTCCTACAATAGCACATACATTCTTACATTACTGTTTCTAAATTGTATATGTAAATTATTAATTCTAAATTTTTAATTTTAGAAAATTCAGAGAGTTTAACGAAAATGAGACTAGTCATTCTTTTAAAGCCTATCAGAGTTTTTCTGTCGAAAATTCGCCATTTTCAAGCGCACGAAGTTGACTTCTTAGGAAGTAAATCCGAGAAAGTAATAGAAGTTTGCAGATTAGGGATTCAAAACAGATTAGTGCAACACAAATAATAATCGTCCTGTTGGGACACTACTTTTTTGGGGGACAGGTGAGTTCTGACAGATCGTGAGTTTTGAGGGATTGGTAGAGGACATGTGAGAACAGATGGGGAAATGATCAGGGACAGTTCCGGGGACAATTCCGTTACGTAAATGATAACGTTCTTCTTTAAATATTCACCAATTGCCTTTTCCGATCAGGCGAGACCAATTAGACTGCTGTTTCCAATTTTCTGAAATATAGAGATACCTACCCTCTGCGTTTTTAGTTGCTGATTAAAAGAAATGAAAATGATAGACTGAATTGATATTGCTCTAATAAGAATAAGACATATATGAAATACTCCGGCTTTTGTAGATAATTATTAGTATTACAATTTTCCAATAAACGACCGTGAATATTACAATAACAAAACTCTACAATGTAGTGTATGTAAATGTTCATAATATAACAAATACTTTGTAATCTGAAAAAAGTGAAAAATAGCTGTTATGGAACAAAGCGTCTATAACAAATTTTAAATTACTGATTAGAAATGTTATCTCAATGAATAAATTAATATTATAATTTTGAATGCATTATCTGCTCTAAAATATTACAACAATTTAATACAGTAATTTCAATCCATACTCAATTCCTTTATCTCCACCGACGTGTCTATTTAAATATTTTTCTGAAAAGGAACGTTCCGCCAAAATAAAATTGAACTTTATATGTTTATAATGAAGCCATTATGATATGTTTCCCATCAACACAAAAACCACATTTAACTTAATTTTTCAAACAAAGCGTTTTCAACACGTGGTATCATCGCCAGCTGACAGATAATTCAGAACGTGTTCATCCTCATTCTGTTGTAAATATATGAAGAGGGGGTAACTATGACCATAACTTAAATCTCTATGACGTTTTTGTTTGTTGAAGGCATTCCCTGAAAAACAGCTCATCAAAGCCGTTTGCTTCGGCCGCATAGCGAGGAGAACGCCAGGGGAATCCTTGCGGTTACTTCGCACGCAGCCGCTAACTACGTTGCTGTTGGACAAGTCGAAGTCGTAAAAGTTTTTACACATCTCCCAAACGCTCTGTGGAACTGAGATTGTATAAAGTGATTCACGTAAGTGCCTCTCTGCCTATCCGGAATCTTGTCCCAGTTTGAGTCCTGTTTACGCCACTATGAGTATAACTCACAAGTCTCAACCGGTAAGAAGACCTTAAAAGAAGCGCTATCAAGACACATCTGGTGAATCTTCCTAGTTCTCTAGATACAGCGAATTTTCTCATGCAGTTGCGTTGACACTGATAAGTTTTTAATTTTACAAGTGGGATGGCTCATGGGCAGCCTATTAGCTTCCCGTGGTATGATTCTGGATTCGATTCCCTGTCAACGTAAAAACAGGGTTGTAACTTTCCTTTAATCGTCCCAGATTCTGTAGCTGTGTGACGAAGAACGCTCAAGCAGGCGGATCTTGCTAGTTATAGTGCAGGGAATACGCCATGTTCGCCACATGTCGCTCTCATCCTCAAGCATGAGAATTTAACTATACCCAGGCATGGGGGACATCATTAGTTGGGCGGCAAAATGCCAAATACATACATATTAATTGTGGCAACGTTATTAGGTAGATATTGTTCCTCTACAGCAGCGCTTGCCAACTCAATGCTCTGTGACGTCACAAAAATCTGCTCTCCTGCTACGAACCGAGCCTCGGAGCAAAGGGAATGCCTGACGCGACGGCAGGCGTACAGTGTTCCAATGATGGTACGAAAGTGAAGGGAAAAGGTTTGCTTCACAGTTTTTTAAATGTCGAGTTTCTGAATGATAGTTTTTAAATGATAATTATTACTTAAATTACTTATTAATGAAACACTTCGTAATTGTTACAGTATCTACAAAATTAAACATTTCTTCCCAAAAGGAAAGATAATTAACGGGCGTAAATGGGCTCTCATGTTGCCTGAGACATAGGCAATGACCCGCTGTCAAGGCTGCTGTTTTGGCCCCTCCCCTTTGTGCGCACTGCTCCTCCGAGTGCCTTGTCGCGGAGGGGAACGCAGCTCTGACGTCATTTCTCCTCCACTTGGCAAACTCTGCTCTAGAGGGAAATAAACCTATGGGCATAGGTTACGTTCATCTGAGAGTTGAGACACTTTAGATTTTAATTTATTACTCCCTCGCTAAGGCTTATGCAGTAGAGAGAAAGAGTTATGTAATGCTGCGCGAATAAAAGGCAAATTTTCGGCAGAAATGATTGATTTGATTTTTTCGTGTTTCCGGACACGCCAACTGCTTTTGTCATTAGTCCCGTTAGTGTAGTGCATGTGTTTTCTCGGGATATGCGTGGTGATCTTTCCCCGCTGGATGGCGAGATCCGGCGCCGACCTACCGTCGCCTAGTGGGGTTTCCCCCTAACCAGGACTCTCCCATCTGCGGGGCCTCGCCCCAGTCGGGACAAGCTCTAAGCTCTCGACCGGCCTCTCGGAATATGTGGTAGTGTAGTGTATGTTAGTATAAGTGTGCGTGCGTGTAAAGGGAGAGGATAGGACAAGGAAGAAGAAAGACAGATCGCACGCGGTCAGTGGCTCGTTTGTTAGGGTGTTGCTCCGGCATTCGCCTGGTGTTGATCGGAGAAACCACGGAAAACTACCGATCAGAGCAGCCATCCGCTAGGATTCTCCTCCAGACAGCGACTGAATTCGACCTAGCTGAAAAGCTAGTGTCGAAAATCCTGCCTCCATCAGGACTCGAACATAGGACCTCCAGGTCAGAGACGCTGCAGTGACATCAGTTACTGCACTGAGCTACCGCTCCCGGTGGGCAGAAATGCTCTTGTTAGAGGGCCCTAGAAGCGAAAACGTGGATAAATCCATTTGCTAAATTTATGAAAAAATACTCTAACAGGTGGTGTAGCCAGAATCCATGTGTTGTGGCTCCTTGATACCGAAAAACCGAATATCCGCAAAACGTCCGTCCGTCCGTCTGTGAACAACACTAGGGGCTGAACCATTCTGCAGATTTTCTCCAAAATTGATATTCCCCAATCGATCTGGCTGATGTCACGGCCCCATAAAATTTAAACAGACATCTTAATTTTTTTGGTGGGGGGAGGTCCTTAACATGAAGCCCCTGAGATATTTTCAAAATTTAAAAAAATGGCTCCATCGTTTTTTATTTAATTTTGTTATTGAGTAGCATGAAGAACGTTTAACAGAATGGCGCCAGTCTCATTTTCGCTGAAAACCGTGTTTTTTGAACATTGCAAAAATTAATTTTTTTTGCCGTCATCCTACAACTACAATTATGAGGATAGATATTTTTTCTCGTAATGTAATCTGTTCCTTAAAGATTAGATTATGAAACAAGGTCACGCACAATTTTTTGAAAATGTTCCTACTTTTTGCGTAACTTTGCGTGAAATTACGGGGGAGTAGTACGAGCTGCTTTAGCACCATTCGTTTTTTTATTTACAGTGGAGAGTCCAACTAATTCTTAAATGTAGACTTAATGCCTTCACTACTCTAATGATCTATCTCTTCAAGTATTGTCCTTCATACATATGCCTAGTCATAGGCGCCACATACATACGTAAAACATAGATACTTTTAACTTCGTTCGAGATTAATTTCACTTTACGTTCCAGATAAAGGATGTCATATCTTCAGTAGCAAAGTTTCAAGCAAATAAATTCAATTTAAAAGCTGTTTTTCTCAAAATATTTAGTAAATTAAGATAAATATTTGGAATACAAAGATTTTTATCAGAAAAATGTGTGCCGAAGAACTTTCTCACCTTCCTCAACTCATAGTTTTGTTACTACCAGTAGCTAAATGACAACGATTGATGTTCAACGGCTTGGTTTGTCATAAGGCAGAATCTCCACAATTTTAGAGCTGACCCTAAAATCGACATAGACCGGAAACACGAAATAATCAGTTAGAACCCCCTAAAGACGAATGTAAAAGGGAAGAAAATACGTGAAAAAACACAATCTTTGGAAGTAAAAGAACAGCGCATCAGAGATACTGCCCTCGGGGCCTATCTGCTTCCCGCACTTCCCCATCTCCTCGCCGCAGCGGCCCTTCCCCGCTCTCCCCCTGCCCCGCCGCACGACTCGTGTTCTACACGCTGGCCGCTTGCTCATTCTAATGCATACAGCGCGCTCATTGTGGGGCCTTCCGCCCGCCGGCGCCTCCAGGCGGCGAGGAGGCGCGCTCGATAGCGGCGGAGGTTCAATCCGGATCACGACAGGCCGGATATGAGGATATCCGAGCAGCGCCAGCGGAACGGCGCACGCGGCCGCGGGCGGACCCCGCTCCTTCAGGCAGAGCGGGACGTCTGTCCTTGGACAACAAAGGTTACAAATTAGAAAGGAATGTTACGAAAACAATCAAAATTAAATAATAAACAATCAAAATTAAATAATAATAATAATAATAATAATAATAATAATAATAATAATAATTCTGAGCAGCGCCTCTGACCGGGCGGTCCTAGTTTCGAGTCCTGATGGCGGCAGGAGTTGCGACACTAGCTTTTCAGCTGTGCATGTTTTTTTCTCGGGAGATGGCGATGATCTTCCCCCACTGGATGGCAAGATCCGACGCCGATCTACCGTCGGCTAGTGGGGTTTCCCTCCAACCAGGACTCTCCCACCAGAGGGGCAACATCCCAGGCGGGACAAGCTCTAAGCTCCCGACCGGTCTCCCGGAATATGTGGTGGTGTAGTGCATGTTAGTGTAAGTGTGTGTGTAAGGTGAGAGGATAGGACAAGGAAGAGGAAGGATAGAGCGCGCGCGGTCTGTGGCCCGCTTGTTAGGGTACTGCTCCGGCATTCTCCTGGTGTTGATCGGAGAAACCACGGAAAACTACCGATCAGAGCAGCCGACCTCTAGAATTCTCGTCCAAACAGCGACTGAATTCAACCTAGCTGAAAAGTTAGTATCGAAAATCCTGCCGCCGTGAGGAGTCGAACCTAGAACCTCCCGATCAGAGGCGCTGCAGTTACATCAGTTGATGCACTGAGCTACAACTTCCGGTCCGGCTGGTGTGGGTTGGTGGGACATAACGGTTGGAGAAAATCCTCGCAACCCAACGTGGGTCCGCGCCGTATCTCACCAGCCGACGGAGAAAGATCACCGCCGCCTTCCACGATGAAAAGGTGCAGTACACTTACGGGACTAACACCCTTAATTCTTGACTCGCCCGGAATCATTAAACAATCCATTGCCAATGCGTATTTCAATTTAACACTTAAATTGTATCTTTTAAACCATTTTAATAGCCCTTATGAAAATATTACAGACTTAATTGTGTTCGTAATATGTTTGTCCGAATTCATGCTTGTTTAATGTATCAGGCACGTAAGTATGATCATTCATTTCATTTAAAGAATATTTTATTCACTTTTTAGAGAACTATAAGCGATATGTTGTTCCCAATAATATTTTTAGAATTTGTTTCTTCATCCGAAAATTCTCCAGAAAATTGATTAATTGAGAAGGAAGCTGAATAAGGAGAGGAAAGGAAAATAAACAAACAATTCGCTGTATTTTTCGTAGATGTGTGTATTTGTGCGCGCACGCGCGCGTGCGTGTGTGTGAGTATGTGAATGAGTGAGTACGTGTGTGTGTGTGAGAGAGAGAGAGAGAGAAAGAGAGAGAGAGGAGAGAGAGGGAGAGAGAGAGGGTGGGGGAAGGAATACTGTGGATGAAGCAATTTCTTAGAACAAGTTAGTGTAAGTTTACAAGGAAAGCTCACGACGTACTATGAAAATTTTTTTCTCCGATCTGGGGCCTTCCAGGATGGAACAGACTTTCCCAAATACGGTCCAGTGTTTGGTGCTGGATAAAAAAGTGATGTGAGATATTCTGTTGAAATTCAATGAGTCATCGTTGAAATAATGAAAGTTAATTCTACTCCCCACTCCGGTAGCTCTTGAACTTTCGAATGGGTTGCATTTCCCACCATATTATTGTTTGAAACATTTGAAGGTTGGGTCTGCCGAAAGGTAATTCCAACTTTGATTCTGATTGTGATCAGTATATGATTTTGATGCTATACAGATCAATAAAATTGTTTTAAATAATAATGAAAATTGAATATTTTTTCATGAGCTCATCGGTTTTATTTCAAGCTTTTATCTGCCAGTCAAATATTAAGCTGAGCAAAATTTGAGAGAATATGAGCTCCAGTACACCGAGTTAAAGATATGTTTTTGATCTCTTTTCTTGCCCCATACTAATGCAGTTATTGGAAATACGATGCTACCGACCACATCAATTATACAATTGAATTTCTATTCTCCTAATGCATTTTCTCTCGGTTTTATGAAACTATACTTGAAATAGAATGCGTGATTTGTCGAACTTTATTTACATTTAGTACCAAGCGAGTACACGAAGATGTATCGCAGATCACCAACGTCTTTCCAACGTTTCTCGTCCTTGATCTTTGACTTCAGTTTCGTTTATGATCCGCTAACCGGGTTGAATTATTTGGACATTAAAATCCTCTAAACAACTTCTTTCGGAAAAACGAATTCCATGTCTTCACATTCTGGGTTTACGACATGTCAAGGAACTATATAGCAGCTATACTGTAAACAACATTTCCTTCGCTTAAAGATGTAGAGAGATTTTTGCTGTAGATCTAGTACCCTGTGTCTTGGCAATCAACTTTTTAAAGGCGAAAGATCAGTCTTCTATAAAAGTTCGCGATGAAATGTGAACAGTTGTTAAAATGACTCCTTCCTTAGTGATATGTGCCCTGATACATCTGAGAGTACAACACTTGTTTGTCTACGCTGACATAGCATTAAAAATGGTAAATTAGAAGCTTGTTTTCTAATATACACTGTAAATTGTTCAGAAAAGCTTTTAGAGTGGCAGTGGATATTTGCAGCAAGTATATTATTATACTTCAATTGTTGCTCAGACTGCCGCAATATGGTAAGGACGGAAGTCATAGCACCTGGCAACACTGCCTAGAACGAGGCATCTCTTGAAGTCATCTATCTATATAGATAGATCATTTAATTAATTTGCTATGGGCATTAAGCGCGGGGGCAAACTCTTCACACTTATACTTTTAATACAATAAAGAATCCTTAAATACATACACTAGTACAATATTATTTTAACGAATTAAAATTTTTGGAAAAATCTATTAGTGGCAAGCTATCCCATGATTCGATAGTCCTATTGACAAAGGAGTATTTTCCAACATCAGTTCTCTGTTTCCTTAGACGTATTTTCTTATATGGGCATGACGTGCTCAGTAAACGAGTTCATGCATTCTTTACTGAATTTCCCTCCATCTCGGATTTTTCTCCAATGCTTTGTAAAATATACATAACCTTGTCTTTTTCCTACGGCTCGCCAATGATTTCCATCTCGATCCTTTGTAGAAAGTATTTCTTAACGAATTTCCCCTTTTAACAAATTTTCCTGCTACTTTTTGACCTCTTGATGAGGTTTATTGGGCCCTTTCTATACGGATCCCAACACGTTGCTCCTTATTCTAATACCGGACGCACAATGTTAGATTTCTTGATTTACTACTTTCCTTCGTTAACACTTGCATTACAAAGTGTAAAGATTTCCATGTTTTCCCAACAGTAAAGGTAAAACTAAGTTGTTAATTCTCACCCCAGATATTTACAACTAGTTACCTGTGGAATTATCTTGCGCGCAGGCAAATAATTGGTTGTCAGTTTATTTCTATTAAGCGTAAAACTACCTATTTTGCTTTTATCTGGATTTACCTTCATTCTAATGATTTCCGTCCATCCTTCCAAGCATCGCAAGTCGCGCTATAATTCATCCTGATCCGATATAAATTTTGAATTCTTGGCTGTCCGGGATTAGCCGCGTCATGGTCGATGGAGCTAACGTTTCGGCCATCTTGCTATGGCTTCTTCAGAGCTATACTGCTGAGCAGTATAGCATTCTCGCATACCAAGGAGGCACCGATGATTGTTTTTCATTAGTTTCAATTTTTAGGAAAATTGTTAATATGATTTTTGATCAAAATATAACGCAATTTATTGCAAAATATTTGTTATAATTTGAATTATTAGTTTTTGGCTATGGGTAAAAATATTTCGGAACTATGCACTTCAAAACTAAACATACAGAATATTTTTAGAAACAGTTCTGGTATTTTAAGCGTTAGTAAATGTAATTGAATACGTTACTATTCTATTTTTTATTTATTTTACTTCAAAAAACAATTTAAACTGCATATGGCGTGCTATGGGGAGAAGTGAATTGTGTGCACATTTTCAAAATTCTTTGATCCCTACACTAAGTCATATACTACTTGAATTAAAAAAAAGCTCCCATTAAAATCTATTTTCAAGGATAAATCAGCAATACATTTTGACTCTTATCCATGTTGTCCTTCGGAATAATAGTTCCTGCCGCGACAACATGTAAACGATAGTTTGAATAACTGTATTTCCCACTGAATTCTAGAAGACGTGTACAGATAATGAAGTTACATTTATGTCCAGAAGCAACACTAGGGACCATCTCAGCATTTGCTCATTGGATCGGGAAATTGGACGACAAACCTGATCGAGATGGGAGTCATTGACCCAAAAGCTGCGATACAATATTTGTTACATATTGTTGAGAATTATACAGTCCAATAGTAAATAATACATTAAATATCACTATTAAAATTAATGTTACTTTCCTTGTGATGCTCAGTATAGTCTCTAATTGTATAGAAACAGCGGCAGATGCTGCATTACTAATAGCATGCTTCATTACTACGTAATGAAGGGTCTATATAGAAACATGAACTTTTTTAACATAAAAATGTAATAGGTTTTCTCATTAAATTTAAATATTGATGCAAGAAAGTCCATGTTTTTCATTAGTAAATCGAATAATAATTTTGTTTACATGAAAACGCATGTATAATATTAGTTATGTTAATTTATTAATTTCTCGACTTTTCAAGAGCATAAAAAAATTAAAATGTAGACGGTGTGTTCCGAAGGCCCCCTCCCCCTCCCTAGTAATGTTTGGGTTCTTTCTTACGTTTCTATTGCTAGGGTTAATGACACGACCATCATCGTACGTTAAAGATATTTCATTTAATCTCTTTAAATGTACACATGCATAAATGGTAAGCAAACAGAACACTGCTTGTTTTGCACGGAAAATCGATTTTTTGTCAAGAGGAGAGATCTCGCAAATAAATGAAGGTACCTGTGTCATTATGAGATTCATAAAGTCACCACATGTGTGTGATAATTGAATATCGGGGCATCGCTCTCGCCTAGAGGACAAAAGCGATTAAAAGAAACACGGTGTAACGCCGTTTGCCGTCACTAAATGTGGAAGGCGTTCAGGAGCAGGAGGGCTGGCTGGGTCTGGTGACCGCAGGGAGCGGAGCAGGGCGGCGTGGGCGGCGAGAGGATGTCGGGTGGGCGGGAAGGGAGCGGCGGCTACACGCCAGGGAGGCGCCGGGTCGCAGCCGTTGTCCCCTGACCCATCCATCTCCGTTTCTTATGACGCCGCCTCCCGCCGCCCACAGCTCGCAGAACGCGGAGGCGAAGAGGGGGCGGCGGGACGGCGGGGCGGCGGGGGGAGGAGGCTCGTCGCCGGCGGCAGGGTCGCAGGCGCCCACCATGTGACACGTCGCGCCACGCCCGAAGGGGTGACGCGGCCGCGCGAGGTGCGGCGGGAGCCGAGTGGCGCGGAGTGGCGCCGAGTGGCGCGGCGTGGAGCAGACAGGCGCGACGTCACGTTCGACCTTCCACCCAGGCGTCGAGTGAAGCCAACATGCCATCATTACTATTTAAACGATATCGGAAGGAGGAGGTTTGACGAGTCGCCATGAATAAATGGTTTTCTTTTTAGCCATACCTTCAGCAAATGAAATATATTTTAATTATTTTTCCTTTGCTGGAAAGAGAAAAATCTCCCGGTAGCATCATGATAAATTTAATGATCGTGGATTTCAAAGACATCACAATAAAGTTAGTGGTGTTAACATAGCACATGCTTTCCCGCATTATTTGTCACGGCTATACAATATTATAATACTACACGAACGTGCAGAAATGTTTCCAACCACCGATAATTTTCTCTCCACGTTGGGATCTGAACACAGGGCCTTAGCGATAACGTCAGTCACGTTACCCTCGTACCACCAGCCATACGGCTTCGCCAATCCTTACCACTGCTTCGAAAAATTTTAACATTTGCATTTGCAATTTTAAACATTCAGAGATTTTCATTCACATTACTAGGATTAGAATGATTTTTCCTTTACTGTAAAGAGAAAAATCTCCCTGTGGTATAATGGTAAATTTAATGAATTTCTAATCATGGTGTTCAAAGAGATCACAATAAAATTAGAGGTGTTAACGGAGCACATGCGTTCACGCATTATTTATAACGGCCACGCAATATTATAATACTACTTGAAACTGCAAAAATGTTTCCAACCAACGAAACTTTTCACTCCACGCTAGAATCGAAGACAGATTCTTCCATTGGCCTACACAACGTGGATTCTGACTATATAACGTCTTAGAGGGTGTCATTTTGTACATATAAGAACAGGATTTATAAAGTTTTATTGATACTAGGACCCGACAATTTGAGTATTTCTGTCGAAATTTATCGATTTTTGCCGCAGCATTCCAATATTTTCTATCAACTTAAAGTGTTCTGTCATTTTCAAAGGATTGAAAAAATCTTAGACATACCATGAATGAAAAATAATATAATGTAAATATTTACAATATTATATATAATCAAAATATGTTTAGTCAACATAACAATAGTTAATGTAAGATTCACAGAAATATGCCACAGTAAACCCTCGTTAGCATGAACTCGCTTAACACGAATTTCGCCCTAACACGAACAAAATTTGTTCCCTTGAAATTCGCGATAATGAGGATTTACTGTATTTTGTGTTACAATAAACAGAACCAAACATCAAAAAGCCTTCTGCAAAAGAAGCAATTAAAACAAGAGCGCTAATTGATATAATATAAACGTATTATAGTCAATAAAAGAACCTAAGTAATACCTATCGTGCTGAGTCGTTGGCAATAAAACCACTCACTGTGCGTCTGGATCATACGCTGCTGGGAAGTGAGTAGCAAGGAGGAGGAACGAAAGGATGCGCGGGGTGACTCAGTGCCCCCACGCTGCGTCACAGTTTCTTTCTCACAAAAACTCTCGGAAAAGACCGACAGCAACTGAAAGATAAATGCCCAGTTAAGTGCATAACGCTTTCTTTGAAAGGTATTGAAGTATTATATTATTCGTACTGTTTTACAACGCATAAATACATCTCTCCGTTTCCGTAATTTTATGAAGATATAGTCTAATGCACTTTTATCGCATTTCTCCACTTTCATCAATCCCTCCATTCTTCGACAATATAAACGTATCTAAATATTATCGACGACGCATCGAAATATTATAAACATATGAAAAATTACAGAGGGCTCCGAAATAATGTCGGGGTGATTCAGGCAATCCGCTGCCCACTCCTTTGTTAATGAAAAATTTCGTAGAGGCAATGAACAAAGAAGGCGAAGCCGGCCCGGTGGCCGAGGTCGCTAAGGCAGTAGTGTCGTAGTGATCTCGGACCGAAGGGTCGCGGGTTCGAGCCCCGCCTCGGGCATGGTTGTATTTGTGTTCGTCCTTTCACCCCTTATCATCTCCATATCGTTTCATCCACATAGTTACCATACCGTTCACATGTGGTCGCTAATGACCTAAGATGTTGATGCGACCTTAAATAACCAATTTAAAAAAAAGAAGGCGAAGGCCTCCGACTCTTAAATGAAATTTTATGTACTATGAGATGCAAAATTAAAAGAAGCGATTTTCACTTGCCCCTTAATCCGTGTGTAAATGAAAGATCCCAATTTCGAAGAATTGTGGAGCGATTGTGAAAAAAGCAGCTTTTACACTTGCATTTAGCCTTCTCTCCTTTTAACCTTGGATCTGTTCGCAATGAGCAAGGAGAACTGTTACACCAACTATTAGCGTACGTGGTAAAACATTGTAAACGGAGATGGTCACTTAGTTTATTAGCTGATTACGTCTGGAACACAGTATGAGAAATTGAACCATCTGGCTAGAAGCAGAGATATCTTAGAAACATTTTTGAACGTATGTGTAATTTGAAATTGTTTTCTAGAATTAATTTAATATAATGTGTTTTCTCTATATAAAAGAACGAAATAACACTGTAAATTCTTATGCGATGCATTATAGACTCTCAGTAGTAAATATATTCTGTTTTTAATATTACAATGCCATTAAACACAATAAAGCATAACATTAGAAAAAAAATACTTTACCGATACTTCAGTATTTTCTAAAGATATTTCCATAAAAAATGGTAGGTGATACTATATGTCTAACTTCATATGTGAATTCAACGTATGTGAATAAGCAAAATTTATCCGTTTCCACTCAGTGGCCAGATAAAAGTTCTCATTTGTTTCTCAGTGTATCAGAGTAACAATTTTCAGTTTGACAAGAACAATGCTACCTTCTTGAAATGAAATACATGATTATCGAGAGGTGTTGAGTGACCTCCGGATACCTCCTACTTTTTTCGATTCTTCCAATTCTTTTCGATATTCTCGTATACTTCCTGTTCTTTTGAGTTACTGTTATTTTGTAATTTCTTTATGCCAGTGGCGTTTTTGGTCGCAGTCACTTGCCTCTAAAAAGTTGCCGGTTCTAAGATTAATGTATAAATATGTTTTCTAAATCTATGTAAAGTAACAGATTTCAAGAATTTATTAAATATCGTGGGTTCGATTTACCGGATGAGAGAAAGGAACGCTTAAGAAATGATAAATTTGCACTTGCATCAAGCATCGGGGTAATCTTTGCTCAAATTACGAACTACTATTTTTAATTCAATCCCGGGGAGAATTTGACCACTGAAGAACAACTCTATACCACAAAGTGCAGATGTAGGTTACTACAATATATGACAAATAAGCCTGACAAATATTGTATAAATCTGTGGAAGATGGTTGATGCAAGTGGATTTCTCAAAAGATTTTTGTACATTGGAAAAGATGAAACAAGACGACAATTTCAGTCACGTTCTGAAAATATACTACTAAAACTCCCGAAATCATACTGAGGCAAAGGATTCAATGTGACCTGCGATAACTTTTTTCTTCCATTTCACTCAGTTAAAATACAAATGTACAATCACAGAGGTTGATAAACCACAAAATTAAAATCTGCACGTTTATCCCGTTCGCCGGAAGTCGGGACTGACGTGCTCTCAGTAATTGAGAATCCCTTCTAGTTGAAAAGAATAAAATTAGCTTCGCAGGAACTTTGAGAAAGAATCGTCTAGATCTGCTTCGTAAAGCAACGACTTTCACAAAATCAAGGGAGTGGTATGATACTGAAGTTTTACAAAAACAACGTCGGTCAACCTCTCACAAACTGTAAGATCAGAAAAAAAAGGAAAACGAAGGGCCCTAATTGTGAGCATCTTTTATGATATCAGAACACGCAAAGCTGGAAAGATGAATCCGGATAGAGTTTTGTTTTATAACAAAAACCAAAGGCGGGATGTATCTATTACGTGTGAAGGAAAGCAAGCAAGAAAATAGCATTTCTCAGTTTACACAATATTCTAGTTATCGCAACTGTAAATACGCTGATAATCTCCAAGAAAGTTGCAAAAAACACAAGTTTTTATTTACTTACTTATTTCACTGGCCAGCCTTTGGCTTTACGTGTATGGGTTTCTGTATCTTGTTAGTTACAGCCAGTGCTTCATTTATAAAATTTTAGGTTACGTAACGCGTCCCAAATTAACTATTAATTTAATAGATATTTCTATTAAATTAAAAGTTAATTTGGGGCATGTTCCGGAACGTACAATTATATATTTATAATATAATTTAATAAGTATTTCTGAGGCACCGCAACTCCGTCCCGTCGCGTTCTGCCAGAAGTCCTGGTTAGAGCAATAAGGCAAGATAATTCAATTGCGATCTTGCGAATGAGGAATTTGAAGGGGTGAGCGGGAAGAACTAGTGAGTGGTAGGTTAATGGTGAACTAAGAAAATAGTCGTTACGGGAAATAAGTTTTTAATCAGGGAGGTGTTGCCAGGTTACGTGATCTCTGAGGAAAATTTGTGGATTCACGAGAAGAGTGGGGAGGTTCATCCTAGTTGAAGGGATGATGCGTGGGAGGTAATTGGTACTCTGCGGAAGAAAGCAGAGTTTAATGCGCGGATGGAGCTTATGGAAACGATTGTGCTTGTGAATTAGTGAATTGCGTACAAAATAGAGTGCATTGATTATTCTTCTGAGGAACTTATCATGGGGTATCTGAAGCTGAAGAAGGTTGGATTGGGATGTTCTGCCCCAAATTTAGAAAACGTAAGTAAGAGTTGGACGGAGTATGGATTTGTAGAGACATGAGATTCCGTGGGTTACGTAGAACTGCAATCTTTTACCCAACATATCAATCTACGAATATTTCACAGAATAAAGCAGGAAACAAAAATTCTTTTGAAATGAACGCGTTTCTTCTCTCTGATATTAGTGATAAGATATATATTGCAATGACCTCCTCAGTAAAAATCTTTCAAAATGTTTTTAAATTACTGCGAACAAGGAAATAAACATGTGAATGAGGAAAACTGCTTCTTTTTGTATTCGAAATAAGTTTTCCTGGTGTGAAAATATTTTAACTGAACCATAAAACTAGTGTGTAGAGTGTGTAGAAGGCTACACCGTTTTTTACCGTAATATACTGCATTAAGGAACGAAATATATCCACGTTTGCGTTTACAGGGTCCGGCAATAAAGCGTTTTTCTGCAGAAAACTAGCAGTTTTCTGGCGCACGATTAGAATGCTTTCTCTCCTTACAAAGTGTGAAGAGGAAGTTAAAAGTAAATTAGTTTTTGCAGAGACATTTTCAACCGCTTTAAAAATAAGAAAAAATGAACATATGAAGCTCGTTTTTCTGTCACAAACATATTTCACCCTGAGATTCTGTAACGTGCGTGGAGAATTTTTTCCTATTCCTACTCTGTTGCACGCTTTGGCGCGTACCTTCCGAAAGCTAGTCAACATATTCATAGAGAATGTTGCATCGCTACAAAACAACAACCGAAACCAAGTGTTTTGAGCATGAAACTAAAATTGAATGAATAGATTAGGCAATGTTTTTAAATTATCAGTCTGTACGATAGCCTTCCTCCTCTATAAATCAAGCCATTCGGCGTTTGCTTTGGATCACCGTTTAATGCATAGAAGTCCCCACATTCTTCAACGTCTCCCACGTTTTCACTTTAAAGTTTTTGAAGTTGAAACGGAAAACTACAATGAAGTGTCAAAAACGTAAATTAAATGAAAATGATAACCTTGTCACCATGAAACATAGCGTTATAAAATTAACCGGTCTTTGCTACAAAAGAGAGTAAACTCTTGAGATAGATAAAAAATAGCTTAGATAAAAATAAATTGAGGATGTTTGCAGTGACAAGTAAAATTTTAATATTGTTAGTTCCCTTTCAGATTATAGTTCTTCTTTAATGACCTGCGTTGTCGTTTGTAATTTGTTACGCTAATGTGAAGTAGATATGCACGCGATGGTACTTGAAAAATTACTACTTTTTGCATATATAATATTCTGATCATTAGAGAAAAGTTTATTTCCAAATGTCACTGTGCTGCTTTATAATATTTATTTCTGTGCTATCGATACATTGTTTTGATAGAAAGACCAAAAGAGTGCGGTTAACTCGCGAAGAACAGTAGTTTAAGTTAGTTGTTGAAGTAAGATTTAGTATACGCCCCATATTGTACACATTTCAACTCCTGTTTTCCCTAATTGCAAGGTTTGCATGATAATGAGTATTTGTTAGATCTATACATATGCTCTTATTATTTCTTGAATTTTCTCAAATACTTATATAGTATACACACATAAATAGCATAATAAATGGACACGTAAATTATAAATCATATCCAATTAGTTTCTGCTGGTATTTATTCCAGCTTCAAAGCAAAAAGCATAGAAAGTTACTCTACTATTGTTATCCATGATCTATGGACAAAATTCTGAAATGGGCCTTTGATTTGCTCTTAGATGGAAATAATGCTTATTTCCCTCACGCGTATATTATATTCAGTTATTTGGTGTAATTGAAGCTCAATAATTTACATTCCACAATAAGATTTTTCGTTTACAGGCTTTACACTAAACTAAGAAATCAACATTTATATTCGTTTTAGTAATGAAAATTTATTCAAATAATAAATTTTTTATTACGTCAATAAGGAATTCGAACTGACAGTGACAATTCGGTACATTTTCCGTCCAGAAGCAAATCATGATCATATGAGCATTTTTCTATGAATTGCTGGCAAACGTGTGGCAACCTAAAAGGAAATCCTGGAGAAAATTAGACGTTTTAGCCTTTCTGAGCTTTGATTTAAGATCCTTTTTTACCACTTTGTACCCGTTAATAATACCTTATGTGCCTGGCAGCAAGAATGGTAGTCATGGGCAGTGAAACATAGACATACTTCAATTCATACATTTACTTCAGATCCTAGAGCATCCCAGTGGCGTATGGCTCCCATATCAACCCGGATAGATTCTAACCTTCGATCTGGCTTTGCGGCTCCAGCCAGGCTATGGGTTGCTGCTCCTTATCATGTTCAGGTGTTTCCAAATACCACTGAAATTATTCTGATGTATCCAAATTCCATTGATACGTGTGATGATGCCTCGTGCATTGAAAGTGGGGTGAGGATAAGGCGAGTTGCTAGGTGTCCACCCTGGAGGTGTGAGCTTCTCTTGGTACAAATAGGGCAGTTACAGGCTCCTATCAGAATCAACATGTCGGGATGTGAATAATTTATAATAACAAATGTTTTGAAGATTTCATTTCTAAATGAAGGGCCGGCTGCTCTGTTAGGTAGTTTTCAGTGGTTTCTTCGATTAAACCAGACAATTCCGGAGCAGTACCCTAACAAACGGACCACGGACCGCGCGCAATCTTTCATTCCCTTTTCTTGCCCTATTCTCACCCCTCACACGTACATGCACTACATTACCACACGTGCCGGGAGACCGGTCGGGAGCTTTGAGCTTGTTCCGACTGCGCCGGTGCCTCGCAGGTAAGAGCTACCTGATTGGAGTAACCCCCCCACTAGTTGACGTGTAAGTCGGCGCCGGATTCTTCGCCATTCAGCGGGGAAAGATCTCCGCCCCCTCCCACGATAACATTCCCTACACTTACGGGATCGATAATCTTACCAGTTGACGCACCCAGAAACACTAATCAATCCATCGAAATGGAGTAATTAATGAAATAGAAGTGAAGTTCCAGAATTGAATCCGGGAAGTGCAAGTGTGAGAAGTAACTGGTGAATGATTGATATTTTTGTTTCCGGGCGCGTCAACTACTTTGGTCATTATTCCCGTAAGTGTAGTGCGTTTTTTTCTCGGGAGATGGCGGTGATCTTCCCCTCTCGATGGTGAGATCCGGCGCCGACCTATCGGCTAGTGGGGTTCCCCTGGACTCTCCCACCAGCGGGGAACACCCCAGCTGGGACAAGCTCTAAGCTGCCGACCAGTCTCCCGGAATATGTGGTAGTGTAGTGCTTGTAAGTGTGTGTGTGTAAGGAAGGAAGATAGGACAAGGAAGAAGAAGGAAAGATCGCACGCGGTCCGGGGCCCGTTTGTTAGGGTACTGCTCCGGCACTCGCCTGGTGTTGATCGGAGAAACCACGGAAAACTACCGATCAGGGCAGCCGGCCACTAGAATTCTCCTGCAGACAGCGACTGAATTCGGCCTAGCTGAAGAGCTACTGCCGTAAATCCTGCCGCCGTCAGGACTCGAACCTAGGACCTCCCGGTCAGAGGCGCTGCAGTTACATGATGCACTGAGCTACCGCTCCCTGTCGAAGTAACTGTTCCCGAGCGCCGCTTCCTTATGATGTCCCGCAGAGGCGTGGTGCGATGCGCACTTGGCCGCAAGAAGCCAACACCTCGCGAATTCCCTGGCGCGGCGTAGACGGGTCGTGCGCGCGCACGCGGCTGAGGGCGGGGAGGGGCGGTGAGGGGCCGGGCAGCGGCAGGAGGAGGAGGGGTGCCCGGGCGGGGGAGGGTCACCCGTGCGCTTCAGCAGGCACGATTGATACAGGTGTGAGTGTCAACCAGGTTTTTCCTCCCCGGTTCCCGTTAGCGCGCGTATATAAACGCGCCATCCCGCACCTCAGACAACACACCTCTCCAAAGCCTTCCACCGCGACCCGCCCACCGCACTCGCTTTCTCACCATGCTGCGTGCCGTACTCCTCCTCGCCCTGGTGTGCGCTGGCGGCGCCAAGATCTACCAGCCCTGCGAGCTGGCCAGAGAGCTGCTGTACACGTACGGCTTGCCGCGTAGCCAGATCGCCACCTGGGTCTGCATTGCTTTTGCCGAGTCCAGCTACAACACCGCTGCTGTAGGAAACGCCAATTCCGACGGCAGCAAGGACCACGGACTCTTCCAGATCAATGACAGGTACTTACGGATTGTCAATGGTAATATTTGTAAGTTGGGAGCACAACTCATGTGACAGCTGATACTCCAACCGCTGAAAATAAACAACTATTTGATTGGGAGGAGTTTTTTCGAAGTGATGAGTTTGGGCGGATGTATTTCCGAGGTGATGTTAACTAAATGACTACTAGTTCTCATTTCCTTTGGAAAGGGGGCATGGAATCGCCAGAACGTAGTCTAGGGACTATGAGATACTTTATTCATCATCGAGAAATGAAACGTGAATCAAATACATTACTCTTTGGTGGCACTGTTGGTTGCCCTATTTTATTCACTCATGTGAGGGACATGTTAATCCTTTGTGAGACATTGGTAATGTAATGTGTATGATTGATCTCGGAAAGCAACGTGAAAAAATATTTCTCACTAATATATTTATTTGACGTTCACTTCTTTCTGAGAGTGTTAATGTATTTAACTCTCCAAAAATGTATTCATTTCGACGTTCACTTCTTTCTGAGGGCGCTAATATATTTAAATCTGCTCAATAACAATGTAGCTTAAGAACAATTAGCGTAATTTCAAACCCAAATGAATAGTAAATAAAAAAACTGACGGGAAATACCGACTTACGTATTTTTAAATTTGCACTAAAATAATACCAACACTAAGAATATTGGTTGTGAATAAAAATGCTCAATAACACCCATTACTATTGACAATTTTATCGAAAATTACTAGTTAATAATCTCGGCACTTTAATAATCTCGGCACTGGGGGTCGAATAATCGTTTCCTGTTTCCCAGGTACTGGTGCTACCCTGGAACTGGCTGTGGTACCTCTTGCTCCAATTTCGAAAACGACTACATCGGTGATGATGTGGCCTGCGTGAAGACGATCTACTCTCAGACTGCCGCTATCTCTGGCAACGGCTTCACCGCTTGGACCACCTACTCCAAGTGCTACTCCCCGGACTCCTACATTGCTGGCTGTGGCATCTAAGTTCTTTGGTGCGGTAATGCTCCTATCATGTTTTGTTCTCTGAAATCCAGTCAATAAAAGCTGTTTCAAAGAATGTTTCTTTCCTACTTTCGAACATTTTTGCCTGTCCTAAATTTCCTCACACACACACATACACACTCACGTATTATAGATGAACGAAATGCTATAATGACAAAAAGGTTACTTTGTACAAGCAATTAATAGTTAATCAAATTATATCCAATTCCGGATAAAAAAATTGACCATTTTATTATCACTGGTTTAATATGCTTTTGGGGGAGCTGGAATAACTTTAGGATTTTCTTGCGGATGCAAATGCTTAGTTGACCTCATATTTACTTTTATACTGTAAACATGATCGATTACATTATAATTACGAATAATATTATGTGTAAATACTTGTTTCATGAAAGACATTATACGAGATATTGCTAATAATAGAATCAAAACTTTTTTTATTATAATCATTATACATACTATTTTTAAGTATAATACGAAAGTATTCGAATGATAAAGGGGTTGCTTCCAAAATATGAGTCAGGGTATTAGAGATATACATTTGGACAATGTTGTCGTATTCAGTATTCCAGAGCATGACAACATAATCCATTCCAATATAAAGCTTAGAAAAAATTAGATCGGCGTATGGAATTAATACATTCCCTGTTATTTTTAGTATTGTTGCATTGTTCACTGTGTATATTATTATTATTATGTAACTGTTGTTTACTTTTTAACATTTTTGATGTTAAGTTTTGATACAGAACTTCTTGGTGGTTATTGAAATATATAGGTCTAACATTTTATATAGAACAAGCATATAATTTTTTTAATAAGATGCCACAAAGTCGATAGTCATAAATGGTGTTAACAAATTGCTCTTGTTAATACCAGATGCGCGCCCGCACACACACACACACACACACACACACACAACACACAAGAACTGTCAGACCCAAAGATTTGGCACATGTTTCTCTAGGTATTTCACTGCGCTGAATCCGAATCTGAAGCCAAAATTCCGCCACCTCCCTCCAGGTTCTTTAAATCACAAAGAAACATCGTGAAATTGTATTTTTGATTTTCCGAGGTTGTTGTCACACTCGTAGACTTGACACATGTTTCTCTATGTACTACGTACTGTACGTAAAAAGTGTCAAACCGCTACGTGCATCGTATCCTGGAGCTTTTCTTCTAAATGTGGACAAATGAAGAGCGTAATTACGGTCATTTTCAACCGGACTTCTCAACCGAACACATTGCTTCAGTTTCCTTAAGGGCTTACTGCCGTTTGTGGAGACTGAATTATTATACGTGGTTTGTGGCCTGCACGCTCTCTTGATCTGAGCGTTTTCTTTCTTTAAGGATTCCTGAAAGTTCGCATATATGCGACAAATCCTCACACGGAAGAAGAATTAAGGCACAATATATACGAACAGATCTTTGCTCCCGTATCTTCTATAAAGTGAGTACAATTTAAACCTTCTGGGGGCGAGAAGGCACCTTCCCTCTTCGGTGACCCTACAGACCACCCTGTCTCGATTTCCCCGGATTCCGTGATTTGTTCGCCCAGGGCAAATTCCCACGCGACCGGTCCCACTATGTATTCCCCTAAATATGTTTGAATCAATTACATAATGAAATTGAGAAGGAAAAAGAAGTTAAAATGATACCAATATTGGTATTAGCACTAATGTGTATTAACAATGTAAACTAATTTAGAAGCAAATTTACTCCTTTGGGCATTACATATTTGATTAATATATATTAAATAATATATAAAACGTTATTATAAAATATTAAATACTTGTCTTCCTTAAAACGGCTCATAAACCAAGAGTGTCTGTATGTTGAAAGAATATAATACCTAGAAAAAATTAGATGGACGTAAGGGATTAATACTTTTCCTATTATTTCTAGTATTGTTGCATTGTTCACTGCGTGGAAAAAAACCTCAAAAGATGTTTTTGCTATTATTAGTGCTATGTAACTGCTTTTGACTTTTTTAAATTTCTGATGTTAAGTTTTGGTACTGCAGTAATGCTCTATTTTCAGAGTTTTTCATTTGTTTTTGTTTATTGTAACCTGTGTGTAGGTAATGAAAGGAGTTGAGTTACATTGAGTGATAAGGTAATGAATTTGTCCCTTTTGTTTCTAATTTCCTCATGTTTCCACAAAGGAGCCCAGAACACTAAAAATAACGAATTGATCCCAAGAAACGAATAATACCTTAAAAATAAACGGGTAACGAAACCCTCGAGGTAATCTCGAGGAATTAAACCCGCAAAAGTGGCTCGGATCACCAACAGATGTCAACGGGAGGTCCTAGAGTGACGGTGGCTGGATATTCGACTCCAGCTTTATATATCTAGGACGAATACAATCGCTGATTGGAGGAGAATTCTAGCGGTCGGTTACTCTGATCGGTAGTTTCTCGTGGTTTCCCCGATCAATACCTGGCGAATGTCGGAATATATTGACAAACGGGTTGCGGACGGCACGCGATCTTTCCTTCCTCTTCCTTGACCTATCATCTCCCCTGAAGTACACACTAAACTCACATGCACAACACTATCACTCATGTCGGCAGACTAGTCGGGAGCTTAGAGCTTGTCCTGGCTGGGGCGTTGCCCCGCTGGTAGGAGATATCAGGTTAAAGAAAATTCCTGCAAACTAACGTAGGTTGGAGCGGGATCTCGTTAGCCAATGGAAGAACACCATCATCACCTCCCGTGACGAAGACATGCGCTACACTTACGGGAGTAATGACCTTAGCAGTTGACGTGCCTGAAATCACTAATCAGTCAATCAATCGTGGAAATTAACATACTTGGAAAATCTGGATTGGGAGAATAGCTCCACATGAGATTTTCCGCGACAATAGACATTTATTTATTTATTTATTTATTTATTTATTTATTTATTTATTTATTTATTTATTTATTTATTTATTTATTTATTTATTTATTTATTTATTTATTTATTTATTTATTTATTTATTTATTTATTTATTTATTTATTTATTTATTTATTTATTTATTTATTTATTTATTTATTTATTTATTTATTTATTTATTTATTTATTTATTTATTTATTTATTTATTTATTTATTTATTCGTTTATTTGTTATCTAAAGAGGTGGTGATTATGGTAGTAAGCTGTAGGAGTGTTGAGTAATAACGAAGAAAATGGTGCGATATTCACTAGCGATTATACTAATGAAGAAAGGTTACGCTGAGGGTCATAGAGGAATATCCTTGGTGAAAAGCAGGTATTTTTAAATAGAAGTGATGGAAAAAACAGAAATTTTGAGTAGACTATTTATAAACAAATGCGTGAATCCAGGTATTGAACAAAGCGACGATGTTTAATTGTCTATGATTGTGTGATTGTCAATGATTAATAAATCTACAACTAATTAATTTGATTTATATTATAAACATAAATTATTAATATAGCTAAAACCGAGTAATTTGATTTATATTAGAAACTATAGTTAAATCTAAAAACAAAAGGGGTTTGATAATTTTATGTTGATAATATAAATACTTTCCACATAAAACAAACATTTGTCAACAAAAAGTTCCAAATCATCCTAGTGAGCAAGACCTTTCAATAATTTTAATATAAACTGTTTAAACATTGGTGAAACAAGTTTTCCCATTCACATTTTGGCCTGAACTTCAAATGTTTAAAATGAAAAAAATGTTTTGATTTTTTTCACTACCGTCCACATTGTTTAAAAGTCTGAAAAATGTATATATGAATATGGCTGTATATGAATTTTGCGACATAGTTCGTTGACAAATAAACCTTCAAATTAAATTGTTCCCGCGTCTCTGCAATTTTTTGAGCCTGATACTCGCAGTAGATGCTGAGAAAAAAATATGCCGAACACGTTTCTCGATGTATCCCTGCAACAGATTGCCCTAGGTGTTTGAGCTTTTGTGAATCTACTTCATTTTGTATTCTCTTTCATATGATCATCGCGATTATCGATTTGTTTTAGGAACACTTTTCACCGCCTTATTCAGCTATACCCTTTCTTGAATCCACTGTCAAAGAACGGAGAGAGAAGATCGTCTAATTGCTGTGGTTTATAATGCCTTACAGATCAAAGAATAGAACTTACCGCATGTATCTGATCAAGCCATTTGTGCAAAACTAGCCAATCTTCTGAAAAGCTATGTGCGATGCAGAAATAAAACTTTGATTCATTGAATGAACTGTTTGACAGGACCAAGGTGAAAGACGAATGGATGAGCGAAGAAGATGAAATCGTCTGCAAACTGCAAATTGAGAAAAAGGGCCAGGTTGGTTATTTCATAAGCAAACGTGCTAGTCCAAAGACCACCCACCCATCCAAGCGAAGGAAGGCAATGGAAGAGACTTGTGTCTACATCAACACTTACCAGCTCAGCTCCATCTCATTGTTCTAAACGTTACGCGGACTCATCTGACAACAGCAAAGACCGTCCTTAGGAGGATGAGAAAGAAGCACCAACGAGTACAAGGAAGTATAACCCAACAGACATTGCAAGACACCTTGTTACAAGATTAAAGCTGTCATTTTACGGAGCAGCAAATATATACAGCCAGCTTTTTTGTGGGGACATTGAAATCTCAACCCCATGTCACTCAGAAATACACAAGGCTCTCTGCACGAGAGCTGCTCAGGTGAAGAATTACTTGGTGAGTAAACTTGATCTGGAGAAGTGGAGCATACATTTTGACAACAAACGCATTGATGGCTTTGAATACTTTTTCGTGGTCCTCAAGAATAAAACAAAAGAAATTAAATTGTCTGTGCTGAAATTGAAAGATGGGAAGACTCACACAATCGCAGAAGATTTCCAGGATATATTAGAGGAGTTAAACCTGTGGGGATCAGTTGTGATGATTTTTGCCGACACAACAAGCGTGAATTCCAGTAAGGAGACTGGCATTGTTGTTGGATAGCAGCAAAGGTTTGAAGAGAAATGTCACCCCAAACCTAAGTTCATCAGTTGCCAGCACCATGTATTGGATTGCGTTCTTTGCGTTGTCATGAACGATGATCTCCATGGGTAGACTAAATCACCAAACCTCTAGTATTTCTTTTTGAAGGATTTAAAGAACAATTATAATAGATTGAAAGCAGATTTCAGCAACGGTAAAACTGAGATTAAGAAACCAGAAGGATGGAGAGATGACATGAAGTTTCTCTACCAACTCACACATGTCTTCCGCTACTTTACTGACAGGAATGAAATCCCCTTCGTGGAGTTTCAACAGATTCCAAACATCAGCAAGGCACGCTGAAACTCTCTTGTAATTCTAGCCCTTTTTCTTATTCTGATGCCTGAAACCCGGAACAGGTTGCGTAAATTTATTTATTCCTACTTCTGGGCTTCCGCGTTGAATATTTTGATGAACTATCTTCCGGTCTAAAGGTCTAACCAACAGGTCTCAAATACTTAAAACTCACCGGAACACAGATGAATTTCCTATCAACATTGCCCGCAAGACTGGCACACCTCCTGTCGCGTCAAGGGCAACCTCCCACTATGATTCACCCTATCCAATGACATTATCGTGAATAATTGACTTCCTTGTGTGTTTGATGACCCTATATGATGATTAAAGCCCGAATGTGCGAACATTTATTTTAACAAAAATAGGCATAAAAAGGGATTTATTCTGGCTAAAGTAGAGGGAAAACACAGGTCACATTAAAAAACAACCATTTAAAATTTATTAGTCTAAAAAATTAATAATTAAATGATTTACATTTTTATTCTTACTCTAAAATTTACATTAGCACTAACGTAACCTTTTCTTTATAATCTTGATCGCATTGGCAATACGGTTGACGATTACGAGTTTATTTTACGACCCTGTCTATACGAAAAGCTATTGTGGATTCGTTTCTTTATCTTGAGCTGTGAAAACGGAATTGTAGATCTCGTTCTTCGCATTGGTGGAATCTCGAGAAGGGAAGAGAGAACAAGAAGGAAAGAGAAGTGGATAATCATCTACAGAAAGCTCTGTCCTCAAAAGGGATCAGAGGCCATACACAAACACAGCATGAAATTTCTCGTGCCACAAGCATAAATGAAAATGTCAAAAATCTTCACTGGTATCATATTCCTTTCTCTTCGAGATTTTCAACACAACCTGACACAGGAGCCTCCGCGTTCACAGAAATACACGAACGTACCTTCATGTTGTCCAGGATAGCAGGTATGCTTCCAACTTGATAGAGATTGAGGTCAGAAAAAAAGGGAAAATAATAACAAAAAAGGCCGAAAAGAACCACAAATAAGGAAGAAAAAGGCACAAAAAAGGCAAAATGCCAAAAACAGGCATCAGAAGCTAAAATAGGCAAAATGCCAAAAACAGGCATCAGAAGCTAAAATAGGCAAAAAAGACAAAATGAAAATCTACTAAAATAACCCCAGAAGTACAATTAAGTGATTCCTATTGATAAACGTTATATAATCTTCTTCTTCTTGTTCTTCTTCAGGTATACAGGCACTGCCTGTTACGCCTCCGTTCCCGTCTGGTCATCTCTTCTTCGGGCGGCCAGGATTTCTTCGCCCTTATGGGCAGTATTTTAGAATTATTTTCGGCAGTCGATTGTTTTACATCCTTTCAATGTGCTGCATCCAGGAATTTCGATAGTAATTGACTTTCTCTTGAAGTTTACATACATCAAGTTCTTTATGAATTTCTAAATTCCTTTTCTTGTCCATCAGCTTATAACCAGCTACTGATCTCAGAAATTGCATTTCAGCACTTTGTAGTCTTGTGCTATCTTTTTTGGTCATTGTCCAATTTTCACTTCCATATAAACAAGTTGGGATATTTAATACATTATAGAAATTAATCAAGGTTTCCTTTTGATTTTCTTTTTCAGGGTTCTCAGGATTGTTCTTCATACGATTTAGTCTTTCAATTTCCCCTTGTATATCTATTTCCCTTGTATGACATTTTGTACCCCAAGAAATTGAAACTTGAAACTTGTTCTATAGGTGAATTGTATACAACTAATTTGGATCTAATCGGTTCCATCCCTTCAAAGGCCATGATTTTTGCTTTTGTTGAGGATATGCAGAGATTTTACATTTCGGTTACCTTTTGTAATTCAAACAGTGCTTTCTGGAGGCTATATTCATCATTTGCTATTATAAGTTGGTCATCTGAGAATAATATAGTCATTAGGTTTCTTTCTTGTCCCATGTCATGGCTATAAGATTTTAGTCTGGATATCCACATATTTAATGCTTCATCTAAATATAAATTAAAAAGAATTGAGGACAGACTACATCCTTGCCTTACTCCTTGGTTTTTTATCTCTTTTATTCTCTGGGCCTTTGATACAAATTTCTGAGTTACTATACATGTTCCTAATAACCGAAATCAGCTGTGGTGGGAGACCTTTACGATGGAATACATTAAATAGTGTACTCCTGTTTACGGTGTCAAATGCTTTGGAGTAATCTATGAAGAGCAAGTGTTTTCTTTTATTAAATTCTCTGTTTCTCAATGATCTGCTTGACAATGAAAATATTATCGGAGCAAGACCTACCCTTTCTAAAACCATTTTGTTCTTATAATAACATGGTCTCCGCGATGCGATTATTTTTTTTTAATTTTATGATTTTTAATTTTTATTCACTCTTGCGGTATGAGCACTTTATTCCAACATAGATTGAGAAAATGTAAGAGTCGTTTCTTTAAATTTTCTGAGGCATATTTGATCATTTCGCCTTTAATACCATCACTTGTTCTCTCGTTTCAATTTTTATTTTTTAAGGCATCATCCAGTTCCTCATATTCTATTTCATCAATTTCCCTTTCTGTTTCTAAGGGTTCCTCTGTGTTGTTTTTGTAACCAGGTTCTGTCCATAAAAGTTTATAATAAGAGAGGAATTGGTCATGTTTCACATCTTCAATATTTGCTGTATCTTTCACCTCTCTATTCAAATGTTGCATTACTTTATAGCTCATTGTCTGGCGCCGTGTATATCATGCTCCAGGTGAGCTACGTATCTGTCCCAGCTTTGTTGTTGTGCCTTCCTTGTAAGACTTCTTACGTAGTTTGATGCATTAGAATACTCTTCTTTTGACACGGGGTCTCCATCACTTAGATATTTCAAATATGCCTTTCTCTTTCTATTCACAGCTTCCTGATCTCTTTATTCCATATTCGTAGCCTTTTACTTTTCATTTTTAAGAAGAAGTAGTTATTGCTTCCATTGCTGAAGTATTTATCACTGATTTAATACGTTTCCATTCTTCTTCGACATCTTGAATTACAGGGTATTTTCCATTTATTTCATCTAATCGCTGTTGGTATAATTGTTTTATGGAGTCTTCTTGAAGTAAATAGACTTTCCACTGCTTGTTGTCAGATGAAACCATTTTTTTCTTCATTTTATACAATATTTTGTAGAGTTTCAATTTACCAACCAATGCAAAATGGTCACTGTACATATCCCATCCTCTATATTGTAACCGTCACGTACCTACCTACTTCTTAGTAGTACGCCGAATTACGAAAGTAAATCTATTATTTACTTATTTCGTGACGTGTGGTTACACCGTCACGCAAACCTGGGAATACCTCAATTAATGGATAAATTCCCTATCGGTGGTGGGTTCGTCTTTGTAAACTAATAATTTTTAACTACTTATTTCGTGACGTGTGGTTACACCGTCAAGCAAACCTGGGAATACCTCAATCATTACACGCCTATGTGTTCATTTTTTTTAAACCATGGTAGCTAAACTGCAGTTTTCACTAAAATAATAATGACTTTGATCTACATTTACACGAAACAAGCAACAAATACATATGTACACTTCGCAAAAAAATTATCACTTAATGAAACACACAAATCACAATTCAAATAATCATCCTGTGAAAAAAATACATACAAACAATATGCCAAAATTCACTAATACCTTTTTAAATCATGAATAATGTAACACTCAATATTTACATTTAATATTCGGCTTCTGCGTGACCTTTCAGTGCAAAATTCTGTTTTACAACGTCTCTTGACTGTTCATGAAATAATGTTTTATAAGACATAGTTTAACGGCTTTCACTCATGTTCAAAATTTTACATAGACAATTCCTCTTAAATGATTTCAAACAGCATTAAGTCAATTAAATTTAGATAAAAATTTTTTAAAATTTTACAAATTTTTAAAAATTAAAATTCTATCTTAATCTTTGGTTATCAAGACATAATATTCAGTGGAACTTGCCCGATCAACGTCTGTTACTGAGGGAAGCTCATATTACAACGTTTTAACTAGTGCAATCATAATTCTATCTTGAAAGTTTTCCAGGCTGAAATTTAGTGAATATTCTCTCTGTTTTTCTGTGACTCACGACCGGCGAATTCCCCAAGCTGGTCCCGCGCTGTGTAGACGGCTGTCGAGCGATGTTCACGCCTCAAGGTCGTCGTTGTTCTGCGACGGTCTGTGCGCTGCCTACCGCGATGGAATCGGAGTATTTCCGTGCGCCTTCTCCTCGTTGTACAGCAAAGTTTAACCACAGCTTACACGGAGGCGATGGTCGCATCAGAATGCGAGTCCAAAACTCCAAATTATAACTTCGTTATAGCAAAAGTCGAGCCAGTTGTTGGATAAACCGTATTTTTCAGAATTGTCAAAATTCTTCAATAGAATTTCCGAAATGAAATCCCAAAATAAAAATGAAGTAGAATCAAATAAAAATAAAAACTAAAAAGCTTTTATTAAAGCTTTAGATTCCGGTATTTTGCACGTGTCCGTCGTCGATTGTGTGGTGGAGTAGTAGCCTTCTATCCACCTCAGCGCCTTGAACCAGAAAAAACGACGAACTCGTCCGACACAAACTTCATGCCACGTCCGTATTTCTACAAAAGTTTCTGATTGGCTATAGCCTGAGTACGTTCAGAAATCTGTTTCTGGGTAACGCCATCTCTTCGCTACTATAGAAACTATTTGTAGGGCATGATGTCGGGTATTGTCGCTTCTATATTTCTTTTGTCATGAATGTAGCCGATGACAAGCGGTTACAATATGCTCTTACGTCAGTAATGAGTCTTTTGTCTTTTCATTTGCTAAGATATAATCAATTGTGCTACTCTGTCCACGCGCTGATCATGTGTACTTATGTATTCTTTGGTGTGGAAAGAAGGTATTCATAACTTTTAGGTTATTGAAGCAAGCAAAATCCCGCATAGTTTTTTCCATTATATTTCAGCACATGATCCTCATTACATATACGTTATAAAATCGTAACAATTATAAAAAGGCATTTTGCCAAACTTCTGGGCTCTAATAATGATCTCTATGTGACTATAAAGCTTGCGTTCAATTTAATGTCTGCTTACGTGTCTGCTTTTATATACTCTAACTTCAAAAAAGGCAAAAAAAATAATCAATAACTTTTTAATTCATTTTGAGCGTGAGCTTCAAATCACATTGAAAATAAAATTTCATCTAACCTTTAATGAAAGCTCAACAAATTATGAGACAGGCAAATGAGGTAAGAAAGTAATCACCCTAGTGTGCATTTGAAAAGGTGCAAGTCAGTGCACATCACGTGTGTTTCTTGACAGAATTGCAGGCTTCTGGAAAATTAGTTGACAACAAACATCTAATTTAAATGCTCTCTGAGAAGAATATGTTACGCTTGAATTTGCCTGATTTATATGTATATTAACTAACTATAGGATACGCTTTAATGGTGCTTTTAAAATGTTAAACAAATTTCTAATAGAAAAATTAAATGCAGCAAAGTAATTACTGCTTAATGCATGATATTGAATTTAATATCAGCAAAAGTCATGCGTGCAGAGTCCCACATGGGGGAAGGTCCTACTGAGCGTTACGTAGCAGGGCGGAAGGAATGGCTCAACTAGTTAAAGACGAGGCTGGTATATCATGAAATACACACTGGGCAACGCCGATATGGATTACGATGACAACATGAAATAACGCCAATTAAGGAACATTTTTTTCGTCCACATGCCATTCGAAACAGTCGCAGTACCTATAATGTGAGCAAATTAATCCACATAGGTCAGTCATTGACTTAAAGAAGGTCTAGGAGAAACTACGGAAACTTACCGAACAGAGCAGCCAGAATTCCTCTCCAGTGTTTCGATTGCACACAGCTACGTGGTAGTCGCCAATGAACGCTAGGACCTCTCAGTACAACGTCGGCGGTTAAGAACTTTTTTTTGTTATTTAAGGTCGCATAATCATCTAGTTCATAGCGACCACTATTGGTGTTAACGTTATGGTAACTGTAAAGATGAAACAATATGGTGATGATAAGGGGTGAAAGGACGAATACATACACAACCATGCCTGAGGCGGGACTGGAACCCGCGACCCTTCGGTCCGAGATCGCCACGACACTACTGCCTTAGCGATCTCGGGCACCGGATCGGCTAAGAACTATTTGTGCGAGCCAAAGTGACTGGAAGAAGAGTGAGAGGGATAGTCTGGTGCGGCCGGGTGGGTGGGTGCTGGTGATTATGTGCAGCTGGGGGTGGGCTGGCAATGGTGAGCAGCCGGGGGGAGGGGAGCTGGCAATGCCACACAGCCGGAGGGTACGATGGCGATGATGTGCAGCCAGGAGGGGGGGCAATTGTGTGCAGCTAGAGGCCGTGCCGTCAGCCAGTTGATGGGTGGCCGGAGTACGGAGTGTCAGCGATGGTGAGCAGCCGGAGGTGGGGTTGGGGGGTGTGCTGGCGGTTGCAATGGTGTGCAGCCGGGGTTGGGCTAGCGATGGTATGCAGTCGGGGATGTTCTGGCGGTTGTCAACGGTTGACACCGCTAAAGCGCACACATGTGCCAGAAATGTTGCCTTGGGTGGTTGGGAAAAGCGTGGGACGGCGTGGAAACACACAGAGGAGTGAAAGCGTTACGTTCTGGACCGTGCGGGGGGTGAGCGGACGTGTAATGAATCCGCCTCTTGAGCCTTAGGGCTGAATGAAGGCCGCTAGCGCACATAAACCGAAGGGGAGGCAGTGACATGCCTTCTTCCCATATATGTTTGGCCTCGCGGCATTACTCTTTGAGTAGAAGCCACGTGCAGATGCACGAGTATGGTAGAGCGCTCACTTAGAGGTGCACGCAGCACAAGCTGTACAAATATGTACACAAAAGTTGTAAATGAACTGTATGTATGTAGCTTACCGGGAGACGTGCCACAGGGCACTAACTGGTGTCACTGTAGTGCGTCTGACCGGGAGGTCCTGGGATCGAGTCGCGACGTCCCGGTGTCAGGTTCAGTCACTGTCTGGAGGCTGCTGTGATCGGTAGTTTTCCGTGTTTTTATTTTTCGATTAATACAAGGCGAATGCCGGAGCAGTACTTACACTTACGTACACACTTACACATACGTGCATTATACTACCATACATGCCAGAAGACCAGTTGGGAGCTTAGAGTTTCTCCCGGCTCGGGCGGTGCCTCGCTGGTGGGAGATACCTGGTTGAGGGAACCCCGTTAAACGACATTTGGGTCGACGGCGGATCTCATCATCCAGCGGGGAGAAAATCACCACCAACTCTCGAGGGAACCATGTACTCCACTTACAGATGTAAAGACAGCTGTTGACGCGGCCGGAATCACAAATGAAGGAATGAATGAATAAATATGTGGCTCATATCTCTAAATGTCAATTATAACCTACATCACACCGGGCCACGGAACGTGCAAATGCACAAAACGCGGTCGCCTTGTCAATGAACGCTGCAGGGCTCAGCCTCTTCGCAGTCCGGAGCGCTGCCGGCCCTTCCTCCATCCCTGCCCATCCGCCCGCCATGCGGCAGCCGCTGCCAGGCATCGAGAGCCCATCCAACGGCGTGCGTGGCGCCCGGCGCCTCTCCGCTCACTTCTCGTGGCTGTATTGTGGTGCGTTGCCCACGCGCCCTCTCGCATCCGCTTTCTCTCCTCGTCTCTTTCACACGCTCTCTGTCGGATCGTGCTTATCGACTCCAAGTGAACGGCCACGACAGGTTTCGTGTGGAGGACTTGCGACGGGTGGCGTAGAGTTGAAAACGACCCGAGGCTGTAGTAAACAACTGTATAAATCGCTAATGCGTTTTGTTCCTTATTTTCTTGCCAACGCCCTTCGTATACACTTTTTTCGTATTTACTTATACTTTTATATACGTAAACATACACGTACTTTCACTGGTTGGGATGGCTCAGAGCGATTGATGTCAGTGTCTTTGACCGGAAGGTTCTAAGGGTAAGCTCTCCTCAGGAAAGAACGGGTAAGCATATACGTTACCGTATATACGTACCCGTACTTTCCTGAGGCAACAACTTACACACTCATACATGCACCACACTACTTCACAAGACAGTGGGAAACCAGTCGGGGGGGGGGGGGTAGAGTATTTCCTAGCTGGAGGGATCTGCAGTGCATCAACTGATGTCACTACAGTGCCTCTAATCGGTAGGTGCTAGGTTCGAGCCCCGACAATGGCAAGATTTTCGATACTAGCTCGTCAGCTAGGTGCTAGGTCGAATTCGGTCGCTATCTGGAAAATAATTATAGAGGATGGCTGTTCTGATCGGGAGTTTTCCGGGGTTTCTCCACACCAGGCGACTGCCGGAGCAGGACCGTAACGAACGGGCCATGGACCGCGAGCGATATTTCCTTCCTCTTCCTTTAGCTATAATCACTGTTGCGGCTCTATAACCACGTTTGAAGAGCGCGCCAAGGTGGCAGCGCTGAGCGGCGACCGGGAAATCGACAGAGGCGGCGAAACGGAAAGGCGCCGCCCGAGCTTAGAAGGAAGGCTGGCCGGAGAGCCAGGAGCGGTGCAGCGAGTCTGCGGCGCCCCGCTTTAAAAGCTAGCGCCGCCAGCCAGAGAGACAGAATGCTAGTAACCGTGTATTGAGTAAACTTGAGTGAGGAGATTGTACCGTGTAGGCCAGTGTAGGCCCGGCAGTAATTTTGGTTCATTCTGGTGTATTTCTTGGTTTGACATAGCTAGTTTTGGTACACTCCCGGCCTTTGGGCTTTTGATTTTGGCTTGTGATATGGTATACTCTTTTGGATTCTGGAATTGTGACCAATGTACTTTCTGTGGTTCATTGTAATAAATCTGTATTTGTGAAAAGTGTGCAATTATTCTGAACATAACAATCACCCCTTACACACACTTACACTTACATGCACTACTCTACCACACATGCCGGGAGACCGGGCTGGAGCTTAGAGCTTTTCGTGGTTACGGCGGTGCCTTGCTAGCCGACGGTAGGTCGGCGTCGTATCTCCCCATCTAGCGGGGTAAGATCACCGCCCCCCACTTATATACGTACCCGTACTTCCAAATCTCGATACGACGCACTTGCAAATATATGTTGTTTCTCTTTCTTGATAGGTTATTGGAAAAATGCGAGAAAATGAAGTGAATCCGTCTAAACAACCTAAAAATTAGAAAAATGAAAAAATACAAAAGTCTACACTCGTTCAAAGAGCAAATGGAGTAGAAACGAAGGAATGGCTTACGTCTCGTAAAACTAAGAAGCTATGTTCATGTTCAAAGACATGTTTTGATAGATTAGAAGATACATTTTTTTGATACATTTTGGTATCTATCTGACTTTAATGCACAAAATTCGTACTTAATGGGAGCCGGAGACGAGTGTTTGTTGCAAATGTATTCAGACTGTCAGAGAAATACAGAAATCCATTAAAAATAAATAAACATAAGCTGATAGGTGTCAAATCACTTTTAAAATGCACGCCAAATGCTAATGCGAGCTTCTTCTTGTCCCTCAACACTATTGATAGTAAGGAGAAATTCGTTGAAGAGGTAGACTAAACTTTATTGAAGTATTGATGGCCACAATAAATATTAAAAGTTATAATATATACTTTGTTATTTTATTTATTACTCAAGCACCGCATGCTAACGAAAATGAAAAGCCGTGAATCATATAATCATAAGCCACAATATGGATGCTATTTAATAGTCAAAGTATTATTAAATAAATACGTAACTTAAATTAAATAATTTAATACACGTAAATTAAAAGATAATTTAGGAAACATTTTTGACACATAATCTGATTTCTCATCTATTTATTTATTCTCATATTTGCCACGCATTTGATACGCATTCGTGACATGGCTACTATTCGCTATACACTTTCTACTCTGTACACTCTCAAAGCCGACCTTCTGAAAGCCTTCACACACGTAAACAATAATTTAGATGAACATATCCGAAGGCTCGAAGAGGTCGTTCAAAACTCAGACGGTTGGACAACAATAGGCAACACCGCACAAACTTTCAACCGTCCATCCGCGAAAGCAAAAACACAAGCATCACAACCAATCATGACTCAAAACAGATTTGCTGTGTTAGATTATGACAATGATTTTCCATGCCTTCCCAATCCTCACTACCCCCTCCCATCATCGACACGTCCACCCACAAACCGACGCAAACAGGCTAGCAAGCGCAAAGAAACAAAGACACGTAGAGTTGCGCAACCTGGCCCACAAGTAAACAAGGACATTCCTACTGAGCCCACCAAAAAGGTACTAATTTTAGCAGATAGCCATGGGCGACAAATCTCCTCCCTGCTCAGTGGGAAACTCCCATCCAATTTCTCTGTCATGTGTGTGTTTAAACCTAACGGGAGGTTTGCCGACGTGATCAGTGAATTGGACACCCACACAAAACTCTCACCAAACGGGATACAGTCATCATCATAGGAGGGCAGAATGACATCAATTTGGGTGGTCACTTTACACCTGAGCAACATGTTGACAAACTACAACGTGCCGCCCAAAACACGAACATTGTAATCTCGACTCTGCCCTTCTGGTACAACAAACCAACACTGTGCAAAGAAATTAGACACGCAAACAACAAATTAAAACTGCATCTGAGAGGCACACATGTTAAATTATTTGAGCTTAACTTTCTTCAGAAAATTGTAATCTCGACTCTGCCCTTCTGGTACAACAAACCAACACTGTGCAAAGACTTTGGTACCGAACTTGCCAAACACATCCTTACACCTCAGCAGTATCCTATCCATGATTCCTCCCCACCTACATCTCCTAGTTCTCTTCCATCCTCCGGAACCCTTTGGACCCAATTATCTTATCCCTGAACCTAATCCTTGTACTACCTCTCCCATTATTCATTCCCTACATCTGTAACCACTCCTTCCTCACCTCCTAACACTGCTGGGACACGATACTTCCTTCGACCACGCACTCGAGGTAAAATGAGATAAATAAATAGCAACTACAGTCAGATGCAGCAAAAAAGCATCCGTGTAGGTACATGCAAAAGATTCAAATAATGCATCATAATGTGCAATCTCTTTCAAATAAAATTGAATTTATCGAGGCAGCATTAGAGTGTGATCTCAGTCAAATAGATGTTCTTTGCTTTACAGAACATTGGTTATCTCATAATGATCTAAACACACTCCAAATTCCTAGTTTTACCTTGCAGGATCTTATTGTAGAGCAAGGGAATCAAATAAAGGCCCTGCTTACGGAGGTTCGTGTATTTATGTAAGAAATAATATTGATTCTACCTTCTTGTCAGAATTCAATTTATATGCAGTTGAAAAAGTTTTTGAAATAACAGTTGTACATCTTACTACGCTCAAAATTATCTTACTTTGCATCTACAGACCTCCAACAAAGCAAGCTGTAGATTATTTCAATTTCGTAGAAAATCTAGAGATAACTCTGAACAAAATTAGTAATCTATCTTTTAAATCCATTGTTGTATGTGGAGATTTCAATATTGATTTTCTGAGCGAATCCACGAAAAGAGCAGTTTCTGAATTTAATTCATTCTTTTAATTTAGATATTACAGTGAACGTACCTACACGGAATACTCTTAAATCACAAACAGCAATAGATCAAATTATAATTAACAAAACCACAACTAGATATGAAATAATAACGAATAATCTAGGTTACAGTGACCACGATGCACAAATTCTTACAATTACTAATAACATGAATACTGACACAATAAATAAAACACGCATGTGCCGAGCATTTACTTCAGTTAACATAAAGTTATTTACGGACTACTTGCTGAAAGAATCATGGGAGGCAGTTTATAACGCTATTGACACAAATAAAAATATAATTTATTTTCTCAAAGCTTTCATTTCTCTTTAACGCATGCTTTCCTATTAAAAGAGAAAATTAAACATTTCACGAAAAAGTAATACTTGGATCACAAAGGAATTAGAACATCGTGTAAAAATAAACGTACTCTCTACTTTATTTCTAAACGTCATGACGTATCTCAAGATTTCCTTATCTACTTTAAAAAATACAAAACATTGTTACGAAAAGTCATAAGGCAGGCTAAAATCATGAAAAACGATCAGGATATTTTGAACTCAAATAATAAAACAAAAGCAATGTGGAATATAATAAAAAATACTACCAAATCAACTAGAAAACCGTAGAGAATGTTGTTTTAAAATATAACGATATAAATGTGAACGATCCGGCAACGGTGGCTAATCTCTTTAACCAATACTTTTCGAGAATTGCTGCCGATCTCACTAAGGGTCTTCAGGCACAAAACTCAAAAACAGACAGTTCACCCAAAATTTTAGACACAATGTTCGTTTCCGAAACTTCTTCCTATGAAATTCTCAAAATAATCGGTAAACTAAAAAATAAATATTCGTCCGGTTTAGATGAATTCCCGGATTCTTTGTTAAAGACTTGTGCGTATGCCATTATACACCCGTTAACTCACATATTTAATGCATCTTTATGCACTGGAACGTTTCCAGATATTTTCAAAACAGCTAAAATTAAGCCGCTTTTAAAAAAGGCAACAAAAATGAAATTCAAAATTATCGGCCCATTTCTCTTCTATCAGTTTTTCAAAAATATTAGAGAGACTTTTTTACGTACGAATGGAAACCTTTCTCACTAAACACGACGCGCTTTCAGATTGCCAACATGGATTTAGAAAATCAAAATCAACGGAAACAGCTATATTTTCTTTTCTTAAAGATGTCGCCTCATCATTGGATCAAAACGAGGCACCTATTGGATTATTTTAGATCTCTCAAAAGCTTTTGACGTCATTGATCATGACATTTTACTTTCCAAATTACCTTCATATGGAATTCGTGGTATTGCTCTAGATTGGTTATGTTCGTACCTTAAACAACGATCTCAGAGAGTTGAAATACCTTTCTGGAATGATGGAACATTACGTACGCACCTATCCGACTCTTCGCCCGTTGCATGTGGAGTTCCTCAAGGATCGATTTTAGGCCCTACTCTGTTCCTACTTTACGTAAACGATATGCCCTCGACGATTCGAAACGGAAGATCGGTTCTCTTTGCGGATGATACGAACATCCTTTGCAATAAAGAAACCGTAAATAGTACAATATCAGATGTTTCAAATTGGTTCCGAAATAACAAATTAATAGTAAACGAAAAGAAAACGGTTGTAATGCAGTTTTCTATTTCAAATAAACAATTCTGTGCTTCATTGAAAATGAACAGTGTACCATTGACTGATGTTAAGGTAACAAAATTTTTAGGTCTCTCAATTCAGTCAAACCTTAAATGGAACGTCCATTTAAATGAATTGAACACAAAATTAAGTTCATTATGCTACGCGTTCAGAATTCTTGCAAATTCAGTCAGCCTTCATACTGCTCGTTGTGTATACTTCGCGAATGTTCATTCCGCCTGAGATATGGCATAATATTCTGGGGAAATACATCTTATAGCTCCCAGACTTTTAGATTACAAAAACGAATTGTACGAATAATAACCAAATCCCACCCACGTGATTCATGTAAGCCTCTCTTCATTAATCTAGGAATTTTACCATTACGTGTCTTTTATTTACGAATCAGTGGTTTTTGTAAAAATGACTTGCTCAAGGGCGGGAATCTATTTTCAGAAAATGCCGAAGTCTATTACTATAACACTCGACGTAGAAATCATATTCATCAGGTGACAGTATCAACAGCTCATTACAAAAAATTCACATACAATACATGTACATTATTTTACAACACTTTGCCAGATGACATTAAACGATTAAATTCAATAGAAAGTTTAAATCCCAAGTGAAATCGTTTCTGCTGCATAACTTTTTCTATACAATTGGATACTATACTGAGCATCACAAGAAAAGGAACATTAATTTTAACAATGATACATAATGCATTATTTACCATTTGACTGTATAAATGAGTATAAACAACCTGTAACAACTATTGTACTACAGCTTCGGGTCAATGACCCCATCTCGATCAGGTTTTTCGTCCAGTTTCCCTGATCCATTGAGCAAATGCTGAGATGGCCCCTTGTTTTGCTTCTGGACATAAATGTAACTTCATTTCTGTGACGTCTTCTAGAATTCAGTGGGAAATACAATTATTCAAATTATCGTTTCCATGTTGTCACGGCAGGAAGTAATAAGAGCAAAATTTATTGCTTATTTTCTTTGAAAATAGATTTTATTACATGGGAGTTTTTGTTGTTTTTCTCCCTTTCAAAATTTATTGCTTAATTATCCTTGAAAATGGATTTTATTACATGGGAGTTTTTTCTCCTTTCAAAATTCAAAATTTATTGCTTGTTAATCCTTGAAAATAGGTTTTATTACATGGGAGTTTTTGTTTTTTCTCCCTTTCAAAATTCAAAATTTAAGTAGTATATGACTTGGTGTAGGGATCGCAGAATTTTGAAAATGTGCACACAATTCACTTTTCCCATAGCACGTCATACGCAGTTTTTAACTGTTTTTTTGACGTACAATAAATAAATAAATAAATAAATAAATAAATAAATTATTATGAAAAGTGTGTCTTTCATTATCTAGACTACAATGTAAACATCACAGAAATGGTTTAATTCATGTATTTGAAAAATTTACATTCCTTGATTTATGAATTTAGTAAAAACCTTCAAACTGCTTTCCTGTAAAAAATTGATTTTTGGCTAAGTCACTATCTCTGGCGCAACCCTTCAATTCTCCATCGGACAGCGGCTCAATTCGTTGTAGTTATCTAGTAGTGTCGAAAATCTTCCACCGTCAGGACTTGATCCGTAGGACTTCCCGGTCAGAGACACTGCAGTGACATGAGTTGACGTCCATCTCAACCGGTATATTTCAATCGAGAACTGCCCGCAGCCCTCCGGGCAGCATAAAAGCAAACTGCACATGAATTCGGCACCGGACTTCCCTGATTGCCTAGCAGACGCGAAACGCGAAACCGCGCGAAATTCGTATGTTCTCTATCCTTGGATCCCTGCAGAGCCACAGTGAGCGTCAGTGCACGTGGACTCGGTTACTGTGACGAAGCGATCGACTATGCGTTTTCCCCTGATATTATTCATTTCCATTATGGGGGCGTAACGTGTTTAGTCAGTAAGTACTTCATCTTACATTTTGGTTTTATGTGGATAAATGCGAACTAGGAAACTAAATTATATTTATTTCCATGCGAATTACGGTTATTAAGTTGTAAAGGATAATGAAGAAGAAACTGTCATATGAAGTGCAATAAGTTCAATTGAAGAAATTAACAATTGGGGAGAGGAATACGCGCAGATCATCCACACGAAATGGAATGTTAGATCATGAAGTTCGCAAGTTGACAGAAATACTCCTTATGTTTTTATAATATTTTACTATAATAAATATTATCCTGTATGTCATCATAGTACATACAGAAAATTAGTAGGATAGAACAGTATAACTTTCTAAAAATGCTGGCTGTCCAGATACATTGCCTGTAAAAATGAAACTTTACACCGCATACACAAGAAGAAAAGATACCTTTATTAAGATACGTAGGGTTTTCGATTTGTTTACATTGTTTTTAAATTTCTTTACAGACGTTTTGATATAGCTTCAAAAAACTTTGCCACATACAGTATTTGTGAAGACGTGAACATTAATTTCGAGTTATAATAGTTCTTCCAAGGAACCATGAATGGTTCTATTCATTAAAATTGGGGCTACTTGTGATTGTTGTCCTTGTGAGCCTCGTCCCTTAGAGGAATTAAATTTAGTTTTTCTGAAACTTGATTAAGTAGTTTAGAAACACAGCATTCTCGGAATCAAAGGGCTTGTGCGTGCCAGTTTAGGCCCACTGTATACGTAGAAATTTCTCTCACGTAATGACGCGCAATCAGGCGTTTAGAATTGCAAACATCCGGCGAATCAATTAACTCTTGGAGGTAATCAAGGAATGAAACAGTGAGTTCGACGGTCCATTTATGTATCCCCAAACACAATTCTTGCTTTTTTAGTCCAATGTAAGAAAATTGAGATTACGAAAACTTGTCTTTCTTCTGCCTAGCAAACTAAACCCCTTAAGAAATATAAAACTGACTATACAAATAAGAACATCAATAAACAAATTTTCCTTAAAAAATCCTACTTTGGCAATTGTGGATTACATATAAATAATTTAGATGGGAATCATAAGTAAACATTCAAACTGTAGTATGAATGAATAAATGTTAACTTTGTGTATCTATTAACTAAACAATTAATAATTAACTATTCACATTTTAATAATACACCTATGGCTTCTTAGAATATATAATCAAAAACTTGAGAATGCTATAAAATACTAATTTATAATCTGTAATACTATAATTTTAATGTTAAAAATTAAACATAACATAATTAATATAATTTTATTTATATTCTTAGACATAAGGAATTGTCACTTGTCATAATGCCACGCACAATCACTGATGAAAAAGAAATAGATTTCAATTAAATGAAAAAAATAGAAAAGTCAACAAAGATATTAGTTTCATAATAATAATAATAATAATAATAATAATAATAATAATAAATGTAAATATTTTTGAAAGATGCACAATTTAATAAGTTGTAAAAAGTTATATATTATAAAACAATCCTCAATAAATTTGTTCAAATTCATTTAGATGCTATTGAAAAACTTTAAAAATGAGTTCTTGGAAAACATTATTGAGAAATTTGGAAACCCTTGATAATACAACTCATTTACCCTCTTGAAATAAATCAAATTACCTTCAATAAAATTACAATATACTCTGATAATATAAAAAAGTATACAAAATGTAAAGTTGAGTAGATATTTGAATAAAAGTTTCAATTTGTAACCTAAGTTAATTTATTTTACTTTTGCTCAAAATGGGAAATAATACTGAGAAAAGTGTTTCCATCAATCCCTTCAGCCTCCTTTCTTTTTGCCTCATTTCCCTTCCTCTAAAACCAAACATTTTTTAACGGCCCATTACAATTCTTCTGACATGAACAGAATAAAATCATTGATTCACCTATGTGTCCAATTATGTATGTATTAATAATAATAAAATGGAATAAAACTGAAAAACAAAATATGAACAGAAAACGGAATAAAGCATATGTATAAATAGTAATAAAATTAAAAGTATATTTGCAGTTTCCAAAATGACAAAAAAGCGCTTAAAAAGAACCTTCAACACTTCCGTAGAAACAGAATATACGAATTTCGCGCGGTTTCGCGCTCCGCGCCCGCTAGCCAATCAGGGAAGCCCGGTGCCAAATACATGTGCAGTTTGCTTATATGCCTCCGGGCACAGGTTGCCAAAGACTAGTCGCAAAATGAAACGCAGGTCCATGACCTGACGCAGGGTAACACATGGTGAGTTTCAGCCAACCACGCAGGAGCGCGCGTCCAAACGGAGCGGTTCGCAGAAACTCCCCATGAGTCACGTCACGGACCTGCGTCTCATTTTGCGACTAGCCTAACAGTGAGTTGGAGCTACGTCCGGCGTCTCTCTTCTCGCGGCCGCCGCAGTCGGCTGCGTGATTGTCGATGGCGCGCGAGCAGCGGGGACTTTTTGCGCGGCGGCGCTCTAGAGAGCGCGCGCGCGCCGCGGAGAGCGTCGAGGGCCCTCCAGCTGTCACGGCCCACTCCCACGCGCCGCCCCGTCCCACCCCGCCTCGCCCCCGCACGCGCGTCAATGGACGGCCGCACCGCTCGGTGCCGACGCGGGAGCCCCTTCGACGCGATTAAATCTCTCAGCGCCGCGGGAGGGCGGGAGCCGGCGGTGGCGCTCCGGCAGTGCGCAGCTGGGCCGATCGTCACTTCCCACGCGTGGAAGTGGCATGGGAGAAAATATTATTGGCGAGTTGAGCCCGGGCATACATTCTGCCCTTTGTAAATCATTGTTTTAAATATGAAAATAGCTTCACACTGAAACTTCTCTTCCATCGGCGTGCGCAGCCTACAACAGGAGGGCCACTACATTTATAAGCCCCTCGGTCCCCTACAGGGACTACGTATTCATTAAACTTTTTGATTTACAAATGCCTTATCAAAAAGTATTAAATTATTATTAAATTTATATGCGGGTAAATAAATAAAACAATGCAATGTGAATGAAATCATTTTATTGGTACAATAATAAATAAAATTGGTTTTTTGTAGAACTATTTGCATGTTGCCAGAGGGATTGGAGAGCCTCTTTCGCAAATGTGTATCAACTACCCGAGTTGTCAACTTAAAAGGGGGAAAATCATAAATTGATCAAATTTATGGAAAGGAAGAATTTTTGCCGGCCCGCTGGCCGAGATCGCTAAGACAGTAGTGTTGTAGTGATCTCCGACAGGAGGGTCGCGGATTCGAGTCCCGCCTCGGGCATAGTTGGATTTGTGCTCGCCCTTTCACCCTTTATCACCATTTCGTTTCATTTTTATCGTTACCATAATGTTAACTCTAACAGTGGTTACTAATGGTCTAGATGTTGATGACACCTTAGATAACCCAAAAATACAAAAATTAAAAAAGAAATTATTACATAAGACTACGGGACCCCTTTCGAAATTTTCAGGGGCGGGACCACGGCCTCCCTGGCCCTCCCACAGTGCATAGGCCTACAACAACTTCGAGTGTTTCTAACAACACATGTTAGGAACGGATCCGAAAATTTAATGAAACGTTCAAAATGTCTCATTTGGTTCAAGGCATAAAGAAACATAACGCAAAAACGGGATAACGGAATAACGCCAGATGGAAACATGTGAAGCTCATTTCCCCTACATCACAATATGCGAACTTTGTTTTCGTCTTAAATTTGTTTGCTGCAGGCCTGGGAAGTAATTTCCTGCCGAGCAATAGCATTCCTAAGAAATTTTGTATTTATTGTTTCTTATGGAAATATTCAAATCTACTACATATCCAGACATAACACACTACATATCCTAGTGTTTCAAAACGGATGCCTATAAACGGCTCTAAGTAAATTAGGAATGCAATTGGATGTACTGGTAATGAGATTCAATACCGTTCGCCAACAATAAGAGAGTCGGAAATACATATCATGACGTCACCTACAGAGTCCGGAATGTTGTGTGTGTTTGAAATGAGGAAGACGAACTTGCCATCGGCGAAATTGGCCATTGGCGAAGAATGACTATGTGGTAATGGGTTTTGATTTTGAGGTTTCTCGTGAACTGCATAAGCTTCGAAAAGTAAGGTACCCCCTGTGGTTCATATAAGAGTGTGTATGAAAGAGGAGAGGACAGGGCAAAGAAGAAGGAGTAAAAATCGCGCGCGGACCGATTGTTTGGAATTTGCACTGCCATTCGTCTGGTATTTGAAGACAGTGGAGGAGTGAAGAGAGATCGAAGATAAAAGAAAAGGCAGAAGAGAGTATTGACATCGTCAAAGAAAAAGCATCACCGCAGAGACAAAGGGAGTTGGTAACCGTCAGATCATCTATTTCATGGTTCACAAATTTATTTACCATTAAACGGATAAGATATCAAAAAATATATATCAGTAATCCAATCAGTGAGTTTGTGATACATGACATCTTATTCATGACACCATGGGAGTGGTGATGGTGAAATGGGATATCCGGGACAGGGAAATTGCGATCATACATCCCCAATCCCCTGTTTCGCGCATTTTCCACGACTGCAGATCAAGATTCAATTGCTTACCAACGGCGAGCCAATGTCCGTATGGTCGGCGCATTTGTACCGGCTGAGGTGAATCAGGGCATCAACTGATGTCACTGCAGTGCCTCTGACCGGGAGCCCCTAAGGTTAAGTCTCGACGGTGGTAGAATTTTCGACACTCGCTAGACAGCTAGATCGAATCCTGTCGCTGTCTGAAGAAAAATTCGAGTGGTTTGCTGATCTGATCGGAAGTATTCCATGGTTTCTCCGATCAACACCAGGAAAATGCACGAGCCGTTCTCTAACAAACGGGCCACGAATTGCCAGCCATCTTTCCTTCCTCTACCTTGTCTTATATGTACTGCTTACTTACACACACACATACACGCACACACACACATCCATTACAATACCACAGATGTCGGGAGACTAGTCGGGAACTTATACTTGGGTTTTTCTAACCTGGCCGACGACACTTGTCGCGGTGTCATCCAATCGAGAGCTAAATCGTCATCACGGTGACGTTTAAGGCACGTAAACGGCACTGTGGTGACGTTTAAGCTCCTGATTAGGATAAAGCGTAACAGCTGATCAGCTGTCATTAGCCAGGTTACAGAAACCCAAGTATAGAGCTTGCGTCGGCTGTGGAGGTGCCATGCTGGGGAAAGTTACCTGGTTGGGGAAAATCCCGTAACCTGACGTAAAGTTTGGCGCCGGATCTCGCCATCGAGCAGGGGAAGATCACTACCACATCCCATTCCAAGCATTACACTTACCGGAAAAATGATCATATAGCAGTTGTCGGACCGGGAAACACGAGATAATCAATCAATTAATTCGTGGAGGAAGTGGGCGTGGTGTGTTGGCTGCGCCTGGGCAGGGGACGCGCATTGCGGTGCCGCGGCCGAAGCGGCTGTGGCGGGCGCCGTCAACTCTCCCAGCCGCCCGTAAACCTCCGTTCCGAGCACCAGCCAGGGCGGCCACGGAAGGGAAGCTCCTGTGCGCCACGCCACGCCCACTCGCTCGCGCTGCCACCTCCCCCGCTGGCGCGGCACTAACACGCGCTCTTTTACGTACTCCGCAGAGCTTCAGAGGCGCTCTCCGGCTCTTCGGCTTTCCTAGTCCACAATATACAGCCTGCTGCCAGCCACCTTGCCGGCCGTCTCCAATTCCGTAAAAAGCTATTTATACGGTCATATGTTGAATTAAAAGAATGTGACGTTCAGTGCAATAGAAGGAGCCGAGTCAGAAAAGAGAGGCTACACTTGAACTTGTATTTTACAGTGAGTCTGCATTTGTTGTTTTCGCGTGGAGTGCAGGGTGAAACGGACGTATGAGTCATTTGTTTTCTGTTGGTATACGACTGCAATATTTTGGTGCGCTCCGTGGCCTGGGCTCAGTGCCAGCTTGCCACCTACACGCTAGAGATGACTAACTGGCGAAGTATCGAATGCAAGGTATGCAGGAGTAAACAGCGTAGAAATAAGAATCCCGAAAGTAGTATTTCGATGTTTCGAAATATTTTCTCTCGACGCAAACCTACTAAGATTAAACATGGTTAATTCTATTTAATATATCCGGAGACCCCTAATATTTAGAAATATATAATTAATTTAATATGTATTACGTGCAACATGAACAAATTGATTCGAAAGATTAAAAAAGTGGTAATAAATTTTAAAAATGAAACCAAGACAAAAAATGAATTGAAGACGAAACTGTGAACAGTTATTGTCGAATGAATAAGTGTGTGTTTAAAGCTGACACTGTGTCAAAAGCTCTAAAGTGAGATGAGTTCGAGCAAATAAACATTGATATATGAATTGTATTTTGATAAATCTGTAGTCCACAAGAAATAATAGATTTTAGTGACAAAATGAATTTAAAAAATGATAATAGGCAGTAAATCAGTTTGATGTTACATGTACAGTCCATCCACTATGGTAACGAAGGGCATGCGATAAATGCTAGATGTCAACTCCTTTCTGCATAGAGAAGTGTAACACAGTTGTGACAGTAGAAAGTACCTTGACTAATAAGAGCCCTCATATATAGATACGATTCCCGCAGAATGTGTCAAGTTGCGGCATCATAATGGGGACGGGTGAGATAGCAACCTGGCAGAGACCCAGAGAGCCGAAAGTGTGACAGGCAAGTCAGCATGTCAATTGAACTTATCAGACGTTGCAAGAATCGCATGCTTAAACATTATTCGCTAATAGCAACACACGAGGAAACGACGATACACAAAGCATACCGCGTTAGCACGAATTCACGACGTAACGACAGTGTCCAATATTGACGAAACTTTGGAAAAGGGCATCAGCTATGAATTTCCGGGCTTTGAGAAATGTCACATGCAGAAAGAGCCTCGGGCCTTTTATTGAGACTCAGATGAGAACGTCTCGCAGATGACCGTGATAAGACGGGCATTGACATCACATGCCATCTGCACCAAGAGTCACGTCTGGAGATCACTATTTCAACTCTCCAGAGAGCAGACCGTATAAATATATCGATGTCTATAATGTGTGTAATAATCGATTTGTAAAAATCATAAAGGACTAAAAAAAGTGCAACTATGCAAAGTAACGAGTGCATTTACGCATTATTTGTAACGGCATCGCAATATTATTATAATGCGTACATGAATTTGCAAAAGACATTGCAAACTGCAAAACCTTCATCACCGAGCTGGAGTTCAAACGCAAAGTCTTAAAGTTAATGAGCCAATCAAGTTACTCCTACACTCCCAGCAACGCAGCAAAAAATATTCCTCCTCGCGCTTCAAAAATGATAACCTGCATTTGGAATTTTCAGAAATTCAGATAACATCATTTACATTATATCAAGTTGCATATGCATTTACATTATATCAAGGTACAGTTTTAATTGAAGATTTCTTTAAGGAAAAAAAGTCTCTATCATTTATATTGTAGTTTTGCAAAGTTAATTTTCTTGCTTGTAATTTTCGAAAACAGAGTTTTTCTAAAATGGGACCTGAGCCATTTTTAAGCGCCATATGCTCTATCCGAGGAAAAATTGAAGATAAAATGGCGTCATATTTGAGAATTTCTTATTAATAATTCATTTTCTGAAGGAAAAATTAAATAAAAGCTACTCTTTTTTTTAAAAAATGGTACATGACCGACATGAATCGAGTAATGGTTTATAACACATTTAATTAAGGGAAACACTCTATCAATATTATTTGAATATTAAATTTTTGCTTTTTGAACATGACAGAGTTGGGCGAAAATAACACTTACGCCAATTTTTTAAACGTAATTTGTGTCTCTCAGGGAAAAAAAAAACTTGATGTCATTTTGACAAAATAATTGTTTTTAAAAAATGTGTATTTTTCAGGCAAAATTAGGCGTAAATTACTTATTTTCTTGAAAAATTGTATATGACTCAGTATATGTCTTTATACAACAGATTTTATTATTAAAAAATCTATCTTTAATTTTGTAGTTGCAGAAAGACGCCGCCAAAATTTTGAACTTCTTTAGTTTTTGAAAATGCAGAGATTTTAACGAAAATTAGACCTGTACCATTTTAAAGCGCTCTTTACGCTATCCGAGGACAAAGTTTATTAAACAAATTGGTCTCATTTTTGAAAAAAGAATAGGGAATGTTGTCGAGGCTCCATGTGAAGTACCCCCAAAAATCGAAATATCCGTTTCATTCGCGCAGGTCCAAGAGTTCTTTTTACATCGACGGGGAAGATCAATTTTGGAGAAAATCGTCGGAACGGTTTAGACACTAGCGTTGACTGCAAATAGATGGACTGACGGTGAGTTGGAGAGACGGAAAGACTGACAGACGGGCAGATGGCGGACAGACGGACGCACGTTTTACCGTGAATCTATTTTTTGATATCAAGTAACCACAAACCGTGGATTCTGGCTGCACAACGTGTTTTAGGAAGTAACATACTAGCATAGGATCAGAATTAATCCATTTTTTCGTTGCTGGTGCATGACAATATGAATTTTGCTGTTGAAAAATCGCAGATTTCCGCCACATCATTACAATACGTTCTCTTTAAGTACGTAGTAAGCCGAGGAAGTAACAACCACCAATGCAGATAGTTTTAAATTAAGTCAAACGTATTTCTGTAGTTGAAGGTTGAGTCTTCAAGCACATGTTTCACACGAAGATTGTTTTAGCAGGTCACTGGAAATAGACCATATTTTTGTAATCCAATTTGAGAAACAAAATCTCTCAAGTGTCTTACGTGATGTAAGTTTGAAGAACAATTTTCAGCAACAGGTTTAAGCGACGCATGTCTTGAAAGATTTGGAATAAACATCCATCTCACTGTGTGGTTCGAATACATTATCAATTTGTAATTTGTGAGCCCCCTAACTATCAAGCTAATTTGTACTGAAACTCAAAAAACTGTGGAGTTTGTTCTCTTTAAGAATACACACCTTAGGTCTCTTTACATGGTCAGCATTTATTTTCTACAATCACTGAAGTCACATACAAGGGGGTGTTTTTAAAGTAAGCTTCGTTTTGGGAAAAACTCATAAAAATTGTTATTCAATACAAAATTTATTTTCACATGCAAGAGCATTTCTTAAACTATTTTCTACATAGTTTTCACCATTATTCAGGCATTTGTCACAGCGGGAAACCAACTTTTCTGTACCCTCTTCACAGAAAGATGCCGACAATGAAGACAACCACTTTTGAACACGGTTCTTGAACGGAAGGAATATTTAGCTAGCTGAAATTCTGTTCCAACTTTAGAAATGCATGATGAAAATGTAATGAGCAAGGGAATGGTGAAAAAGTGGATGAGACAATTTGATGAGATGAACCAATTTTCATGACGAAGCATGCCATAGGTGGCCATTGATGTCAATGGTTGAAAGAGTGGTTGAAAACTTATATGAAAAAATTCGTGAAAACAGATGGATCACAATAAGAATTCTTTGTGACGAGGTTTTCACAAATCGCCGCACATTTTTCGCCAAAGAAACGTTTTCTTTAAAAACGCGCCTCGTACTTACGTTGTGTACTGTCTCGCCACTTATCAGAGGGTTCGTGCAACGAATCGTTTTTCCTAGTGCATGGTGTGACGTAGCGTTGACCAAATCCGATCGTATTGAAGGAGATTAACCTCTTAACCTCTTAGTCTTAACCGTACAATGAATAATTTCTATCGCGCCGTCTCAAATCAAGAGATACACTCTCAAAAGTCTTCCACACCAGCTTCAAAACGACAACGCCCTCACCACAGCACAGCGATGTGCCCTTTCCCTGTGTCGCCAGCAATGTCAGATGGGAAAACAGGAGCTGTCTAACCGTCTAAGCTGCCCGGACTTTACAATGAGTAATTATTATTACGCCTTCGCTCATCCACCCCGATAAATAGTGCCTCTCTTAGGAAGTGACGGACGCCAACTCCGCTCATAAACGGGGCGTTGACGGGGGTGATCGCAACCTGACGAAGTCTCCGGGGCGGAGGGGTGGGGAGGAGCGGTGAAGGGGGCGGAGGGGCGCAGGCGTCGGGGGCACGTGGCGCCGGGCGCCGGCAGGGGCTGATGTGATTAATAGCTGCGCTTTGCGCGAGGAGGGGGCTGCACGGGGGTGGCGAACCCAGCGGCGACAGCGCCCGTGGCACGGGCGGCCGGGGGGGGGGACAGCAAGTGTGGGGCGCCGATGCGGACGGGTAGGGCGGCTGAGGGGACCGCATGGGTGCAAGTGCGGACGGGGCAGACGGGGCGGGACGGCGAGGCGGTGCGTGGAGGGGCGAGGCGTGGCGATGCGGGACGAGGAGGGGCGGGGCAGGAGGAGTGAATCCATTTTCCCAATTGTTCTCGACGAACTTCAAGATTTGTGCGTTTGATATAAATATTTTCATTTGGGATGTACTTAACATAATCTCAGCAACATTTTCAAAATTTTCTCAAAATTTGCTAAAATATGTTCTTTACACTTTCTTCTCATTGAACTAGAACGACTCTTCAAAATTTTTAGAGATTTCATTTTGTTGAAAGCTCTGAATATTCGAATGTTAGTAAAGTTCAAATGTTTATGACATCTTTCTACAGCTACAATATTGAAGATGTTTTCGTAAATAAAATGTTGCACGAAGACAGATGTTTCAATAAAGTCAGGTACAATTGCTTGAAAATATGAGTAGTCGCGTAATTTTGCGTAAAATATAGGAAATTTGTAAATAATTATTTTCTCAAAAGGGGATTCAACATTTTCTCCGCATTGGTGCTGATAATTTTTTTAGAAATATTAGCCTTACAAATTTTAATGAAATAATCATCTTAAATGAAATCTGTTCTAAACGTAATGGTGCTAAAACAGCACGTACTTTCTCGCCCGTATTTAAAGACAATATAACGCGAAAAGTACTCATATTTTCGAAAAATTGTGCATGACCTAATTTAAACACCTATCTTTAAGCAACAGATTTCATCAAGAGAGAAATCTTTATCTTCATAATTGTAATTCTAGGAGGAACCAAAAAGGTTTGAATTTTTTCAATTTTCGAAAAATCAGAGTTTTTAACAAATATGAGATCTGACCATTCATTTAACCTCCTTCATACTATCCAACAACAAAATTTAATCAAGAAATAGGAGCAATTTTTTTGATAATTTGGAAAACGTCTTCTTCATGTAAAGTACCCCCAAAATTAACATATTGGTTTCAAATTGAAAAGACCGCGTCATCAGCCAGATCGTTGGGGCAGTATCAATTTCGAAGAAAATTGGCTGAAGACAAGGGAAGGACAGAGAGATGGACGGACGGACGGCAGACAGTCGTTTTCGATCACACAATATTTCGGTATCAAGGACGCACAAAAAAAAGGGTTCTGGCTACACCTTAAGTCAGAGGATTTTTTGAAGTTTAGCAACTGGATTTATCCACTTATTTGTTCTCTAACAAGACCTCTAACAAGAGTTTTCTGAACAAAATTCCAAGTTTATTGGCACATTTACATAATTTTCTCTCTCTATCAAAACATTTAAAAACGCTCATGTACAATATTTCGAACAACAAAAATTGTTTCGTAATTACTGCAGCTATAAACCGGTTTAAGTAGTTCAGGAGATCAAATAATACTACAGCTGTGTCCTAGCCGGGCGTTCCTATGGTACCAGTACCACATTTGGCAGAATTTTGTCAACTCATAGCATTTAGAGAGATTGATCACGTACTTCTGCTTTTTGAGACGAATCCTAGCACCTAGATGCTCTGGGCAATATATATTTGCCTTTTCTCCAATCAATACCAGAATAATGACCGAGCAGAAGCTGATAGACTTCTCCTTCTAACCTGTGGCGTTATAAAAATTCATGTATCAATAAAAAAACATCTCTAGTGGGGCACGAAACCATGGTCTTGGGATTAAAAGTCCAACGCGCTGTCCTCAACGCCACACGGACGCGCACGAAGCCATCTTCTTGTAAAATATGGCGCTATATAAAATCAGATCTGAACAAAACATCTCTGGTAAGGAACAAACCTACCACCTTTGGATAAAAACCCCGAAACGCAGAACCAACGTGCGGCGTTTTTATATCAAGACAGCACATTCAATATGGGGTTCAAATCCACGGCCTTTGCATTACAAGTCCAACGTGCTATTCTCTGCCTCACAGGGACGCGCACGAAACTATCTCCTTGGAACCCAGAACCCCAAGCCTTCGTCTTGTAACCTGTGCGGTTATATAAATTCAGCTATCAAGAAAAGACATCCCCGGTGGGAGTCGAACCCACGGCCTTCGGATCAAACGTCCAACGCGCTATCCTCTGCGCCACAGGGACCCAACGTGCAGTTACCGCTCGTTACGTTTCGAGTAATATAATTATTCAGCTACCAAGAAGGACTTCCTGATGGGGTCGAACCAATGGCCTTTGGATTAGAAGTCCAACGCGCTATCCTCTGCGCCACAGAGACGCGCCAGTATCTAACCGCTTTAGACGTATATTAATTGAGCTAACAAGAAAAGACATCCGTGGTGGGGTCGAACCCACGGCCATTGGATTTTAAATATAACGCGCTATCTTCTGCGCCACAGTGACTCACGAAGTTATTATTGCTTGCGACGTTTTGAGTAATATATTAATTCAGCCATCAAGAAAATGCATCCCAGGTGGGGTTGAACCCACGGCCTTTGGATTAGAAGTGCAATGCGCTGTCCTCTGCGCCACAGGGACGCTCCGGATTCTTACCGCTTTCGACGTTTGGTGTAACATATTCATTCAGCTATCAATAAAAGACATCGCTGGTGTGGGTCGAACCCGCGGCCTTTGAATGAGAAGTCCAACGCGCTATCCTCTGCGCCACAGAGACGCGTCAATTTATTACCGCTTTCGACGTTTGGTATAATATATTAATTGAGCTATCAAGAAAAGAGACCCTGGTGGGTCGAACACACGGCATTTGGATTAGAAGTCCAACGCGCTATCCTCTGCGCCACAGGGACGCTCCGGCTTTTTACCGCTTTCGACGTTTGGTGTAATATATTAATTGAGCTATCAAGAAAAGACATCCCTGGTGGGGGTCGAACCCACGGCCTTTGGATTAGAAGTCCAACGCGCTATCCTCTGCGCCACATTGACTCTCCTGCTTATTACCGCTTTCGACGTTTGGTATAATATATTAATTGAGCTATCAAGAAAATAGACCCTGGTGGGTCGAACACACGGCATTTGGATTAGAAGTCCAACGCGCTATCCTCTGCGCCACAGGGACGCTCCGGCTTTTTACCGCTTTCGACGTTTGGTGTAATATATTAACTGAGCTATCAAGAAAAGACATCATTGGTGGGGTCAAACCACGGCCTTTGGATTAGAAGTCCAACGCGCTATCCTCTGCGCCACAGGGACGCTCCGGCTTTTTACCGCTTTCGACGTTTGGTATAATATATTAATTGAGCTATCAAGAAAAGACACCCTGGTGGAGTCGAACCCACGGCCTTTGGATTAGAAGTCCAACGCGCTATCCTCTGCGCCACAGAGACGCGCCGGTTTTTACCGCTTTCGACGTTTGATATAATATATTAATTGAGCTATCAAGAAAAGACATCCCTGGTGGGGGTCGAACCCACGGCCTTTGGCTTAGAAGTCCAACGCGCTATCCTTTGCGCCACAGGGACGCTCCGGTTTTTACCGCTTTCGACGTTTGGTGTAATATATTAATTGAGCTATCAGAAAATACATCCGTGGTGGGGTCGAACCCACGGCCTTTGGATTAGAAGTCCAACGCGCCATCCTCTGCGCCACAGGGACGCTCCGGCTTTTTACCGCTTTCGACGTTTGGTGTAATATATTAATTGAGCTATCAAGAAAAGACATCCCTGGTGGGGGTCGAACCCACGGCCTTTGGATTAGAAGTCCAACGCGCTATCCTCTGCGCCACAGGGACGCGCCGGCTTTTTAGCGCTTTCGACGTTTGGTGTAATATATTAATTGAGCTATCAAGAAAAACATCCCTGGTGGGGGCGAACTGCGCCTCGCAAGACTCCGCCGCCACATCGGAGTGAATATCGGATACTTTCCGGAAAAGGAATGGGTGTTTATTGGCTTTTAAAATAAACGACCAATAATTTTTATTTTACAAAACTGTATTCATTTATCAAATATTCTGAATTCTATCACTTATTACCGCGTTTCTTAAATCAGCTTTAACTAAGCAAGTAAAATTATACTCCTGCACTAACCAATGACGATCGCCGAAGCATTAAATTGAGTAGCCGTCGCTGTCGAAGTTGTAAGAGAGCTCTTCCGAAGTGCGTCGTGGTATTTATGCGTCTCCGCCTGGGAAATTTCTGGAGGGGTGAATTTTCTCCTCCGCGCCCTCTCAAGAAAATATTATCCGCTAACTTCGGACATCGGAGTGCGAAAACCTGCGGGTAGATGTCGCTTTCTCGGACCATCGCTCCGCCGCGTACCCTATTCCTGGGTGTTCTGGTCTTTTCTTGTGGCTTATGGTGGCGTTACGGGTTCGTATAATCCCGTGACGTCACAATATATATATATATATATATATATATATATACTAGATATAAATATATTCGCATATGTAAGAAACTTAAATGATATTACAATTGGTACGAAACGAATTATCTTCCCTTAACTAATATTTTTGTGCTTTTATACATAATTCCGGAATATAAAATTTTCGTTTTATATAGTATTTTCTTTACTTATTGGAAAATACACTGCAGGTCCATATTTACATTAGGAAGTCAATTAATACACCTTTTCAACTGTGTTTAATAACTTACAGTGTAAGAAAAATTGATGAACATTACTTTAGTTTTTAATTTTTATTCCATGGTATTGAGAGTAAATAATATATATATATATATATATATATATATATATATAATACTAGATATAAATATATTCATATGTAAGAAACTTAAATGATATTACAATTGGTACGAAACGAATTATCTTCCTTAACTAATATTTTTGTGCTTTTATACATAATTCCGGAATATAAAATTTTCGTTTTATATAGTATTTTCTTTACTTATTTGAAAATACACTGCAGGTCCATATTTACATTAGGAAGTCCAATTAATACACCTTTTCAACTGTGTTTAATAACTTACAGTGTAAGAAAAATTGATGAACATTACTTTAGTTTTTAATTTTTATTCCATGGTATTGAGAGTAAATAATATATATATATATATATATATATATATATATATAATACTAGATATAAATATATTCGCATATGTAAGAAACTTAAATGATATTACAATTGGTACGAAACGAATTATCTTCCCTTAACTAATATTTTTGTGCTTTTATACATAATTCCGGAATATAAAATTTTCGTTTTATATAGTATTTTCTTTACTTATTTGAAAATACACTGCAGGTCCATATTTACATTAGGAAGTCAATTAATACACCTTTTCAACTGTGTTTAATAACTTACAGTGTAAGAAAAATTGATGAACATTACTTTAGTTTTTAATTTTTATTCCATGGTATTGAGATAAATAATATATATATATATATATATATATATATATATATATATATATATATATATATATAATAGTACTGATTGTAAGTATAGTAAATAGTATTGATTTTAAAAAGATGATTTTAAGTGTCTTTTCAGACTCATGTTTGCCTTCAATTCTTTCAAAAGTTGTATTGTTTTGTCTCTTTCATTTTTTCCACTTAATCGATAAATTGTTACTTTTCAAAAATTAATCCTTTAAATGAAATTGTATTTTGGCAAGCGATGTTAACTTTTATCTTAGATGCTGTCGTAACCAAGAAAGGGAGTAAAGCAATAAGGTCTCCGTTTTGCGTAGGAAGGCTTTGTGTAACTATTGTAATGATTTGCAAGACCCAGAACGTGAAAAATATAAAAAGAACAGAACTTTACTGGTCAAGGAGAAATTAAGTATGCAAAGAAAACAATAGACGGCAACGCCGCGTGCTTATAATTCTCAGAAGGTAGTAGAAAACGTAAAGGGCGGAAATAGGCAACATAAACAATGGGTAGAACCCAATTTTTGAAACATTTAAAGCAAAAAAGTAATTAAAAAGAAAACAATAGGCGGCAACGGTTGGTGCTATAATTCTCAGAAAGTGTATGAATTGTATGTAACACATTAAGAACGACGAAGATGGCACCCATTGTTGTGCTGTTGGAAGTGTAAAAGAAACTCAGTTTTTATTGAATATTTCAAGAACGCTTGGTAACGTCAAACTTTCTGGAATTATAAAACAGAAAATTTGGATTAGGGCAAAATTAGTCACGGCGCGGGGGAATTTGTACGGGACTTGAATTATTTCAATATTTACATTTACAACGTGGGGGATTAAGAAAGGATAGACGGTCGCAAACGATGGAAGTATGAATTTCTAACATGTACCGTGATGGGCGGGTGTTTTGAGAAAAAAAAAGTTGTCGGATTGTAGACAAACAATGTGAAAAAGTAGTAAGCATAGTAAGCAAGAGAACGAGTTGAGTTTTGGTCGCGAGCACACGCGTTATATCGTCGTGCTGAAAGTTTTTAGAATTTCTTAAAATATTCAGTGGAAGTGTTTTTCGAGAGTTTTATCGAGTAAAGGAAGTCATTGGAACATTGTGGAGATACAATTTAAATTATTTTTTTTTAAATTCACGGGCAAAATTGTGAAAACATTATTTCGCGTAAGTAAGACGGGGGAAGACATTAGCGGGAATGTGATTAGTCGCGAGAAACAATAACCGGGACTGTAAGCAACGGGTTTGAAAGTGAATTAGTGGCGTCCAGGAACTGGTGGCAGCCGAATTGGAATTTCGTCCACGGGCGGTGCACGAGACATCGGGCAACGGCGGGCGCTGACAGTGCGCGACGCCTCAGCAAAGGGAAGTTGCATGAGTTGCATATATACTTTATTTTCTTTTATGCTCGAGACAAAAATCCGCCAAGATTCTGTCGAAGATCAAGTTTTGGCAATTAAATTAATTAAAACTACAACCATAAGATGAGGTCACGACAGAATGCGCATTCCTGAGTGAATGAAAAGTTTGTTGGTGTTTTAAGTGTGAATAGGATTATTTTTATGTTGTTTGTATTTATGTTTTTGCGTTATTTGTTTTTTTTTTTGCAAGCCAAGTGTTCATTTGTCCATGTGTTGAAATTTGCTTGCAATAAAAAAATGAGCATTTAGTATGGCTCATGATTGCCTCGAATATGTGTGTTGTTTCTTAGTAGTTCTATAGAGATTGACCCAGGCACGAACGTGAGATATCCCGTCTCAGGTCCGTATGGAATGAGCACGCGATTCACGCCCTGGTAAGATTGAATATAGTGAGCTAAGCCGAGGTACGGGCGACTGAGCAAGAGCAAGGGCAAGGCAAATGGGGTGGATATACGAGAAGTCGGTTGCATTGTGCGCCCAGAGGTATTAAGAGAAAGGGTATTAGGTGTGTGGCGACATTACATTGTGAGTCCAACGTGAGGGCATGAGTGAGTTGGGCGAGGTTGGATAGAGAGTGGCGACAGTTTTCATTACACTATTGAAACCTTGTTGCAATTTATGGATCTTTTTTAGTGTATAAAAAGAATGGCCAAGGTTCCATATTCAATAGATGACAGATATCTCATCCACAATGAAATTTCATTGCAAAATAGTACTTGTTTTTAAATATATAAATTTAATTTATAAATAAAGATATTTTAAATATAAAATATAAACGCATTTCTGAGAAGTTCGAACCCACGGCCCTTGCATTAAAGGCCCAACGCATTATCCTCTGCGCAACAGGAAGGCGCAGGCACGTAACTCGTGGCGTAAAATGATAATTTAAATGAAACTCATCAGTGGCGCAGGTCGAACCCACAGACTTTGGATTAGAAGTCCAACACACTTTCTTCCGCGCCACAGGAATACGCGATGCATTGCCTTCCTGTAACGTGTGGCGTAATGTATTAATCAAAATAAAAGGGAAACTCATACCTGACGGGGTTCGAAACCATTGGCTTGGGATTACAAGTTCTACGCGCCATCCTCTGTTCCATATGACCGCGCAATGTCCTTTCTCCCTTTAACTTGTGGCGTAATATATTAATTTAAAGAAAAAATATTCCTTAATTCAGAGTTCAATGAAAATGAGACGAGGAGTTATTCTAAGTGTTTGTTACCTACTGAGTAGCGTAGTGTAAGGCCACCGGCAGGTATGTTCGCAATAAAGTTTTATTTTGGCTTTGAACGTTAATAATAAACATAAATTTTAAACAAATGTCTGGCTCGTACATTTTCAGGTGCAGAAATTTACAAAAAAATATGGATTAAATACTTGTGTACTTTTCGTTTCATTTTTTATAATGAACGCTTGATTGCCATGCAGCGACTACTTGTTTGCTGGTTTACGCCTTTTTTAACGACCGCTGCCATCTCGTTGTCCCATGGCGACCGGGACCTCCTGAAGGGTGCGGACTAAGTTTAATTACAGTCAATTTTATGAATATGTCATGACAATTCATGAAAATGTCGGGAAGAGTATACAGTAATTCACAGCGTTTCACCAGATTGTAGATGCACTGGAACAATCAAAAGCACGTATACAGAATACGTGTTTAGAACACGTATGCAGAATATCTTAGAATTACTTAAAGGAAAACCAGCTAAGAGTTTTTCAGATTGATTTGACTTGTTGTGAGGGATCAAATGATCAATATATCACTTCAGTAGATACCGTAAGTCACCCAAAACACGTATTAGAGGCGATAAAGCAAACACATGTTTATCAAAGCAAAATCTCAAAATCTTCCCAATAAATCCGCAAAAAAGATAAGTTCTCCATCAGAAGGCCTAGATGCATCTTCATTTGTTTCGTTTCTTTGGTGCACCAAAAGAAGTCTAACCAAGAGTGTCGAACAGACGCACGGGCGAACGGACGCAGGATACTCGATTACTATATAAGGATCCATCAAACTGGTGATAATCATCAATTTAGTAATGAAACAAAAATGTAAATGTAAATTTTAATCCATACTTTTTCTCTTATATTCCTAGGCACGGAAACGGATGAGCTGGCTAGGATGTCATTGACACGATGAGTGTTCACAACACATGTGTTTCCAGCCTTCGTGCAGGGAAAAATCATGTTCACCTAATATTGGCTACATCATACATAGCAGGTCATTATTGACGGTTTTTTAGCGTGAATAACGCTTTAAATAATATGTTTTTCAGACGACCAACTGTAGCTAATTGCTCCCAAACATATTTGCTAAGAAATCAACCTCGAAGCTATCACGCACTATTGCACACCTTATGACGTGCACCTGACACATGTTTTCGTGCAAACAATACGTCAGCGACCTGTCGAAATTTCTGAACAGATGGACACAATTTAGGAGTGGCTTAGTGAAAACCGTACACAACTTTGCACATCGTTTCCACATCGAGGGTTCCTTTTCGGCCGAGTGAATTGGTTTCATAAGAACAGAAAATAGTCAAATTCATAATCTGGGCTGTCAGGGTTGTACTGCAGTACGGCAGTACTTCAGTACTGCGACGCGGCGTCACCCGGACAGCCCAGATCATGACTCTGGCCGCGGAAGCCTACGATATCAGTCAAATACATAGACTGACTGACTGATGTTTCCGGACAGCTCAACTGCTATTGTCATTGCTCCAGTTTGTGTAGTTACAGGAACTGCCAAATTATTAGGGACTGTACTCACATTTCTGAAATTTGTAGTTTATTTTTTTAGCAAAGGTTTTTTTGCTTCGGAAATATTTGTGGTATTACTGTTATCATTACTATTGTTTTTAAGAGGTGACAACACTGTATGACTGCGTTATTTAAGAAATAAGGAATGTTACTTCTCATTCGATTGAAGTTTGTTGATAAGTTCTACCGTAGTGAAAACATTCAAATATTTTTTTGTTGCTTTTTGTAAGTTTTTCTTTCCCAAAATAATAAAAACGTAAGTATTGTTCCTTACTGCATAAATTTTACTAAATTATATGTGTGAATTTCATTTCGGATCACAATGTAACAATACAACCTCGAAGTTTTAATTTTTTAGCATGGTAAAGCTTCAGACACGTCTCCAAGGAAAAAAAATTAGAAAAATACAAGCACCATTACTCTACACATTCACAGAGATATACAACAACTATTATAGGCGTTTCGAAAACTGTTGTTTACAGAATAAAAATAAAAATTGATTAGAAGAAACTCCAGGAAGCAGGCCGTAAGGGTAAATAAGGCAGAAAGAGGATCACCAGTCTTCATACCGATCGTGGAATCAGGGATATCTGTCTCAAAAATCGTAAAGAGAGTGTTGTCCCGTACGATCATCAATGCCAAGGAAGTAATAGTTTCCAAAAGGAAAGTCCAAGGACGGTTGGCAGAAGGGAACCTGATCGGCGTGTCGTTCTATAAAAAACACGTCTCACCCAGGCCATTAAGAGGAAGCTACTGCAATGGGCCAGATAACGCTGAAATGTGACTGTTGAAGACGAGTCGATTAATACAAATTTATATATTTAAATCACTAATGCATTTAATCAATATTGATTTTTTGTAATATTTTACAGGTATGCTTTTCTGACGAATCAGTTTTTTAAATTTTGGTCGACTAAAGTTCTTTTTTCCGACGACGCAATGGGGGGTTCAGTTTCATTCAGACAACCTAAGAAGGGTAAACACTTGAGTAGTGTCGTGGTTTGGTCTGTGACCTGAGCGAAGCTATATAGGAATTCACTAAATGGCTGATCGTCAAACAAGGGATCACCTCCCAGTCAGAGATACTGCAATGACATCAATTGCTGCCTTGAGCTTCTTAAGCCAGTGAATAGTTCTGGTAAGTGCACGGATGATCATAATGATGTGGTATGACTCATGACGGGAGAACGACGGAGTAAGCAGAGCAATTGAGAGAACCCCCAAGGAAAGAAAATTCGTGTGGTCCATCACTAACTCCACATGGATCGATCGTGATTTGAAAATCTGGACCTAGAAATTGAATGCCAGCAATCTGAGCAATACACAGCGGGGAAACCAAGTAGCAATAAGATGTAATTACTTGTTTTGTAAAAAGAATCATTAAATTTGGCTTCCAAGTGTTTGCTTGTGTTTTCATGCGTAAATATAAGCACAGGTGTTCTGAATTCAAGGTTCAAAGAAGTTCACAACATGTTAACTCGAAACAGATATTTTCTTGTCATGGACATTTGATTATCACCCATAAGGGGGCAATATTTTTACTTTCTAGCCGTTCTACTTACTTACGTAAAGACAAATTATTTTAATGGTGTGAGTGTAAAAAAATCGGGCAGGCTTGGAAAATAAACTCATATTGTGGCGTTCTGGTATCGAAAAAGCGGACAAATATTTTATTTCCTCTAACAGGTTGTGTTGTCATAACTCATTCTTTGTGGGTTCTTGATCTCCCAAAATCGGCTGAAGGCGAAACGTTTGTGTTTCAAAAATGGGCTCAATATTTTTGAATTAATATTTCGCTTCGGAAGAGCAAAGATTGGCGCAGATCATATTTTCGTTGAACACTGAGTTTTCGAAAATTGCAAAACAATTTCCGGCGTCTTTCTACAACTACGCTAATTAACTCTAGATTACAAAGGCGTCGTCTGTCAGGCGACGCAACTAGTGCCGAAAGGTTCCCCCACCCTTCCCCTCACTCTCCGTTACTGAAACTCCAGGTGCCTTCCTTGTGTGACTATCCGGTGAAATACACGTAACCTATTTCGCGTGCCTATTTCCGGTATACGCCATATCAACAAGCGTCATTCAGTAGACTCCGCCTTTGTAGTTACGCCAGTGATCTTTTTGTCGCTATATTGGATAATATTGTGAATAATGAATACGAACTTCTTGTTTTGTAGCATTTAAATTTTTTCTGAACAGGCATAGGCAGTATTTAAATATCTGTATTTGAAATAAGTATTCAAAAAACATTTTGTATGTCAAAAACTGTATTTTCGAGTTTTGGAGATATTTACATACATAAAATATGTGTATTTAAAAACAGGAATACTTAAAATATTTTAAGAAGCACATAACGAGTATAGTTTCATTTTGTTTTATTCTGCTAGTGAATGCACGTCATTGAAAGAAAAATAAAAGCTTCTTTCAGCTGTTAAATTTGAATTCACTTCATTTTTAAATGATAAGTCCAAATCATTAAACATTTTGGACAATTATTCGACAGTAAAAAAATAATTTATTCATTACAACACTATTTTATGTTCATCCGCGCCAGTTTAATGCCAGTTTTCCTTTGCAGGTTTTATACATTTACCAATTAGTTATTTATTGCCTAATGGTTTGTTTGAAAATTAGTCATCTTTTTTTTCAATTTTAAAATTAAATATATTACGCTTGAAGAATATATTATTGTTCAGAAATATGTATGACTGTCAATTACCAATTGATTGTAATGGACAAATAAAAATATTTAACATAAAATTATTATATTTACTGTATTTTGATTATTTGAAGCATTTTAAATACGTATGTATTAGCAAATAAAAACCTAATTATTTTGAGTATTATTAAACCTTTAAAGGAATATATTTTGCAAAAAAAATTTAAATAAAATTATTATTAAATTTATTTGCAAAGTATTACGGCAAGAAAGTAAAAGGTACGTGTTTGGTATGTTTTTGGTCCCATTATTTAAATTCTAACTTTAAATTATTTGGCCCAACCCTGGTTCTAAACAATTAGCAATCACAATGGGTCGGCGGCGATCATAACAAAGGTCGCATAACGAGGTACTTCTGCAGACGCTTCTCAAACGCCACGTGTGGGCAGCACCAAAGTCTGCTGTGACTGTCAAGTTATTTAGGTGTATCTATGAACACATTTAAAATATATTTTGTAACTGCATATCATGCATGTTCAATCCATTAAATGCAGTGTTCCTTTTTTTAGAGTTTCTTCTTTTTTCAGAGTTTTCTTTTATTTTTACCCAAAGTTGTCTGTTAGACAACGCCTTTGTAATGATGTTTGGTAAAGGTCGCCATTGTAATCTCGGGTTAAAAATAGATTTCTCTTAATTCATTTTTTAATCAGATAGCGCAAAGAATGCTTAACAATGGCTCAGGTACTATTTTGTGAACAGTCTGTATTTTCAAAAACAGCAAAAAGTTAACTATCCAAAACTACTATTTTCAAATAGAGATTTTTCTATAAATGAAATCTCTTCTTGAGCGATATTTAAATTAATCTAAAAAATTTAAAAACTAATACTTTTCTAAATAAATCCAATTCATATTTTTTCAAAAACTTTTTTTTCCTTTTAATTTTTCCAGGATTGCTTAAAAAATGAAGCATGTCTCATTTACGGCGAACTCTGGAATTCCGAAAACTGAAAAATTTAACAGTCATTGATTGATTAGTGATTCCGGGCGCGTCAACTGCTAAGGTCACTAGTCCGTAAGTAAAGTGCATGTGTTCTCCTCGAGAGGTGCCGAGAATCTTCCCCCGCTGAATGGTGAGATCCGGCGCCGACTTACTTCCAGCAAACGGGATTACCTCTAACGAGGTGTCTTCCACCAGTCGGGACAAGCTCTAATCTCCCTACCGGTCTCTAGATTTGTGGGGAATTATATGTTCATGTTAGTGTAAGTGTAAGTAAGGGGTTAGTGTAAGTGTAAATAGGATAAGAAGAGGAAAGAAAGATCCCGCGCGGTCAGTGGCCCGTTTGTTAGGTGCTCATCCGGCATTCGCCTGGTGTTGATCGGAGAAACCACGGAAAACGACCCCCAGAGCAGCCGGCTATTGAATCCGATCTAGCTGACAAGCTAGTGTTGAAAGTCCTGCCACCATCAGGACTCGAATCTAGGATCTTCCGGTCAGAGGCACAGCAGTGACATCTGATGATGCCCTGAGCCATTTTCTCCTGGTACTTAACAATGAAAAACAATAATTTTTATAATAGTGTTTTGTATTTATTGAAATTGTTTAAAAAAATATCTTGTACAATTTATAGAAACAAAATCATGTAGATTTTTTTGAAAATACTAGTATGTTTTATATAATTTTTGCTCTGGTATAGGAAATTTATAAAACAGTGTGCTTCAAAATTTGCTGGAAATTTTTTGCTCAAATATTTCCTCCAATAAAGTAATCTGCATTTTTTTTAAATGGCGAAAATATCATTTTTTGTAAAATTTCTCAAATTTCGAAAATGGCAAACACAGTTTAAATTTCTCTGGTGTTACTTAAAATTAAATTATTGATGAGAGATTCTTCTTAATGAAAAATATTCTTTAAATGAGATCTTAATATATGAGGAGCGTTCGTGCAAAAACCAACATGTCCATCGGAAAAATTGAGTTACCATTGTGGTAATACCAATGACCGTCAGCTGCATCTTCTCTCCTGATGTGGAGAAACAAAAGCAAATATAGCCCTAATAATTTTACTCGTTAACATACAAGGTTCAAGCAAAATCCAATGTATTCACAGCGTTGCTGCAAGCAATAAAGAACATGTTCGTGTTACCAATAAGGTGTTAAGATTCGCGATCACGTGACTGCTCGTGTCGCGTGGTTCATTCCGTCTATGAAGTCTTCACAATAGTGTAAGTATTTAATTTTTTAGAAGATTGGGATCTCAAGAACACAATTTTTTCAAATTTGAGTAGTATCATACAGTACTGTACAGTACAGTACATGTGGAGCGAATCATTATTCAGAAAACAATTAAAGGGAAGAAGATTCATACAAAGTTATCCCACAACAATATTTAATATTTGATTAAGTTCCTGCTTTGACCTTTTGATAACATGTTTTTTATTAACAAATATGATACAATTTAACCATCAGCAAGGATCACTTGAAGGGGTGTACCATTGGCAAGGAGAAATAATGTACCAGACCTATTGAGTGAACTTTTACGAGATAAGTGGTGAGAATTCTACAGATACTCCTGACCTAGAATAATATTCCTTTGTTCTTGATTGACCAATGACTGAAAATCAAACTGTAATGGATGATCAAGAACTGAAAGATAATTGTGGCTCTTCAGCACATGATGATGGATGGCAGAGATATGACAGATCTAAATGATATGATATGACAGAGATCTAAATCTATAGATTGAGATCTCTGTCGTATCTCTAGAGACCAAAAATGGTTACATTAGCTACAGAAATTGTTGTAGTAGTGATATATGTTTGCTAACAAAATATTTGCATAAAAACTGCAGTAAAATAGTTTATCTCAATCAGTGCTTCGGCTAAAAGTAAATGTTTAAATTTTTCAAGTCAAAACAAACATGCTCAACATTTCACTTGAAATATCGTCATAATTATAAATAAAATAAATCAAAAATAAGTTTTTCGCTGTTTTTGAAAAATCAAATATGATGGATGTTATTTTCATGAACGCTCCTCGTATGGCATATAGATTTTTCATAATATGAGTTATTTTGCGCGGTAGCGCATGAATTAAAGAAAATTCGAAAAAAATCGAAAAACAGTCCATTCTATCATATTTTTTTTACTGGACTAGTGCGATGTACTTATATAAAAGTGGCGTGGATCCAATTTTAGTTCATGGCTCTGAATTTTCGAAATTTGGAAATCTTACAAATAATACGGAAAAGTTTTTTGATGTAGTACCGCTAAGTACTTGAAGAAAGGTCAATTTATCAGTTTATTTTAAAATGTCTCTACGTTTTTTCTTGAATATTTTTATCGAATACTCGAAAGTATGCTTATAAAAATGGCGTAAGTTCCATTTTCAGTGAACTCTGCAATTTCGAAACTTGGAAGGAATAAGGCTGCAACATTACAGTTTTGATGAGTGATTTTCACGAATACGATATCTTTTCTGAATATACAGATCTTTAAATTAAGTCATTTGCTATTTTCGAAATTATGAGTAGTTTTGGCGTATTTTTGCCAGAAATGAAGGCAATTTGTATTTTTCTCAAAAACGCATCTAATTTTTTCTACAATTGTTTTCACGGATAGAGTAAAGGACGTTAAACAATTCTCTAGTCTCATTTTCTGCCAGGTCTCTGCATTTTCGAAAATTTCAAGAAACTAACAATGCAAAACTACAATGTTAATCGAAGAAAATGTTCTTTTTGATCTTAATATCGTCTAGAAAGTAAGATCTCTATACATTGTTTCATACATTTTTAAAAATAGAGTAGTTTTGCGGAATTTGTGCTTGAAGTAAAGACATTTAAAACAAAAATTTGTCAAAAACGAATGTAATTTCTTTTATCTAAAAATGTCTGCCTCAATGTACCAAATGATGCTTAAAATGCCTTAGTTTCGGTGAAAATCTCAATTTTCGGACGTTTGCCAATGTGTCGGTATCAAGTCATGTATTCTGACTACACATGTGAATTACTTCATGTAGGATCAAGATTTTATCCAATTGTTTGATGCCAAGGCTCTACAATACGAGTTTTTCTGATGAAAATTTGCCATTTTTTGTCGCAGCGCTACAATACTTTTTACTACGTAAGTACTACATATTACGGCAAGAAAGTAAAAGGAAAAAGCCAGGTATGATCACAATATCATTACTCAAATCTTTTTTGCACTACCAAAAGTTTTAAAGAATATTAAAGAGCTGTTAAGTGTGGATAACACATCCTGGGTTTGGGAGATCGACATGCGCAAGGGAATACTGGAACGCAGAAAAATAATTGTTTTGCATTATGTATGTGCCCAAGCGTCCGAAATGCCCACTGTCAGATCAGACGCATTCCTCGGTTTAGACGTCAAATTCTGTACACGAATTTTGACACGCGGCGCATTGCGTGTTCTTGTGACGCTGATTCTCGTGCTGCAAAGGGCGTGGTTGACCTGCCCCCATCGGGATGGTATTGTATACTCCTAGGGGTGTGGTGGTTGAAAAATCGGATTGCAGTACCTCCCTGCAAAGGAGGCGCCGGCTGAAGCTCTGGTCACCAGAGAAGCGGAGTGCGGCCGCAGCGCGGCCCCGCGAGAGGCGCCAGGCCACGCAGGGCTCGGGGCAAATGAGTGGGCAGCGCCTCTGCGATGCGCGGGCGGGCGGCGCGGGCCCGGGGCCCCGACCTGCCTTCCCCCTTCCCCCCGCGCCGGGGCTGCGGGTGCGGCGCTCGTCTGCGTGGCGCGGGGGGGCGGCGCGTGTTAGTTGGGCTCGGTCTCAACACGCGTTCACACTCACGCAGCTGTGACCCGCGCAAGGCGCGTCGCGGAGGAAAGCGGCAACCCGCGAAACGCTGCCTTGGCATCTATCTGTACACACACTTGCATACCTACACACACGCGCGCACGCACACGCACACCCACACACACACCTACACACACACCGCACCGACAAGAGAGACTATCATTCACACAGCTGACAATTGTAGGAAGAAGGCGCACGAGGCTTCACAAACCATTTGCACTGTTGGGCACCAAATGCAACTAGATCAGCAAGTCTCAAGTTGGTGTGTTGAGAGCTACTGACCGAGGACGCTGAGCTCAGACGTACTTTGGGAGGTTAACCCTCTAATGCATAACATGCACCTCCGAGACTCACTGGTTTCATTTTAGAATTGCTCGATTATATTGAATGTTGTTTTATGACTACATTTTATTTCTCACAAATTAATATTACAGTTAAAAGAATGTTAAATAATATTAACCGCCGAATTATTAACAATAGTATATTTGTGTCCGTGGAATGAATAACCATGTGCCTCAGTTTTATCCTATTTCTCACTACATCAATAACACATGCGATAATTTTCTCACGAGTTCGCGTCACGGGTATTCCTACAGGACATTGCTTCGTAGCTGCTAATGCTATCAGTAGTTGATGACTCATTTCTTAGTTATAGAAATTGTACGACAAAGGTTTTGTGTTTAGTCAAAGAATATGACATTCTTTAGAATCAATTCACTCTGCTCACGTAAGTCTTAATTTTATAGCCTACGTTGAGAATGAAATTGGTTTACCAACAACAACCAAAACATTAATATTTGTCTCACATTTTTTAATGTGCTAAAAGCATGGGTAAAAGATCTGTATAACGGTGATTTTAGGTAAATGAAATGTCATAAAAAAGTGCTTACTACCTTAGAAATCGGAAAATATTTGTGATATGAGTGATTATGACTCTAATTATAATGATGAAGATGACGACGATAACTGACAATGTTCATGTTCCCATGGCATACGACATTGTGCTAAAAAAATAAGACTGACATTTTAAAACAGCCACATAACGTAGAATAATTTAATAATAAAGTCTTATAATTAGACGTTACGTATTATCCTCAAAGTTCGTATTAGTTACGTATTATTGTCGTTACTACGTTATATTATTCGTTATTACGGTATTACGTTACTCAGTTACGTATTATCCTCAAAGGTAAAGACCTCCGCATGGTTTGTCTGTAAATTCTGAAAGGACAGCATTTTGTATTTAGATGTGTCTTGAAACAGTTAATGAAATTGAAAGAGTCGCCTCATAAAATGCCGATTCTTTTGCCTCATTTTTAGAAAACTAGTATTCTGACCGCTGTGGGCTATTTCAAAGGAAATTAATTTACAGAAAAACTTAAATATTCAATCGATATTTGAACATCTTGAAACAGGCATGTACTACTTCGTCGTTCTTATTAAATAGTATCTATTAGTGTTTCAGATTTGTGAAATAAATAATATCTGTAATCCGGAGATTAGAGTCTAGTGTAACCTACATTAAAGCTAAATCTTACAAAAATCTGAACATTTAAGACTTAGTTTCCATTTCACTATCTCGCCTTAGTACGTTTTCGAAGTCAGTTTTGAAATCATTTTTCAGATCATATTAGAGAGTAACTAGTACAATAAACCGGTTTGAAAATATGTGATAAATTCCTTTTGACGGCTAGAACACAAGAAATGTGTATTACAATTGTCAAATCAAATCATTGCCATCAACTTTGTGAGTCATCAATTTAAAAGATCGTATTGTTTGTTAAGCGTTCCTTGCATGTTGTTAACGTTGTGGCTTCGACCAATACATGACTTGTATACAATAAGCAACAAAATTTCATAAAAGTTTTGTTTATGAATACTCAAACAAATGATGGAACAAATCTGGGTTAATCTGTAAATACGTCTAAAGAGGTAAACCTGTGGATGCATCTTCTCAAGAAAGCTCTGGCAACATATATGCGGAAATAGAAAGAAAACGAACGCAATGCAGGAAGCAACTGGATTATGGAAAATGTTTTACAGGTTCAGAATACTCGGAAAGATTTTGCAGAAGAATATTGTCAACGTAACCATGTTGTCAATCGAACGAGAAATTTCTAATGGTTGAAAGATTTCAAAAATATTAAGTTAATTCCTATATATTTGATTTATAAGGTCCCTAAGGACCCGTGAATGATCCCGCAAACTTTCTCGAGAAGTAGAAAACGTTGTTATACAAATGAAATTACATCATTTGTAAAAACTACAGTGAGTTCTTTAGTGAAAAGTATATTCAATGGAAAAGAATCGGAAACGTCATATTCTCCCGAAATCGACTATGTTATATAAATGCTATTGGAACATTTGTAAAATCACAATACCTTAGTCAGACATTTACTGAATAAAACTGATCTGATACGTAAATAGTTCGATAATAATAATCTTGCAGAACGTTTTTCTCTTGTACTTTCATCATAATACTATATAAACTGTATACATTTTAAATTCAAATCTATTACAATCTTCTTTCTATTATTCTGTTTATAAACCGCCAATGAACGAGTTTCAGCTGGGTTAGTTAATCGTAAGGCTAGTGAAGAATGTTCCTCACAGATTCTCTCAAGCAGTAATCAGTCTGCCTGAAGTTGAATTTATGAGCGCAAGATGTAGTTGCTTTTCTAACAGTTTTGCATTGTACATCGGATCAATCCCAGAATTTAAGAAAATGTGCACCGAATACATTTCTCTCCAGAATACGTCACATTCAGTTTTAATTGTATTTGACAAGAAGCAAGTTAAATAAGTAAATAAATAAATAAAGTAAGTAAGTAAATAAATAAAGATACTCTGAAGTTTTCCTGGGAAAGGGACATGCGTTCTTACAGAATATGCAGCATGGCCGAGTTGAGCTGAGGAGAGGAGGAGGTAAGGCAAAACACCTTGATAACGACGAAATGGCCTTGTATTCTATATTATCACCGTTGGCTTCTACTTATACTCGAGGACGATTTTTGTCACGAATTTCTAGGAAAGAGGGAGAGAGAGCATCAAAATCGCCAGCACAAAAGAGATGACACAAATTAAAATAAGTATCAGTAAAATAAATAAATAAGTTAAAGTATTATTGATAGACTATAATATGGCCAGTGGCCAATTACATGGACTGTGGTCAATAACAATATGGTCAGTGAATAATGTGAACAGGGGTCAATAATATGGACAATTCGCTTTGAATAAACACTCACCAGGAATAGGTCATATGAAAGCAGTTACAATTCTGAGTCACCCCACTATTTCAGTGGGAGGCCTTGCGCAACATTGCTATCAAACCATATTATTATTATTATTATTATTATTATTATTATTATTATTATTATTATTATTATCATCATCATTATTATCACTATTATTATTATTATTATTATTAAACATTATTATTGTTCCTCTGGAATGGCTCATGGGCAGAGTACTAGGTCCCCGGATCGATTCCGGTCGATGAAATATAGAGTTGTAACTTTAATTTAAAATCGTTCCAGTTTCTGTAGCTGTGTGACGAAGAAAAGTTCAAGCAGGCGAATCCTGCCAGTTACGGAGAAGAGAATACGTCATGTTCGCCTCATGTCGCTCTTAGCTCCAAGCATGGAAATTTAACTAGGCCCGGGCATGTGGTATACCGGTAGCGGGCGGGCGAAGTCGGATTACCGACCAAGAAATAATATTATTATTGATTATAAAGATGCAATATTAATAAAGAGGAGTTCTATAATTTGAGGCTTGATAGTATTAGACAGAAACATACATGTTTGAAATATATATATATATATATATATATATATATATATATATATATATATATAATCAGAATTTAAAAACTGAAATAGTAGGAAATTTTTAATTAATGTAATAAATATCCAATACTATATTATTTTTTTATTTTATAGCGACACAAACTGGCAGGGCCTCGAGTTCAAATCAATCAGGAAATATCAATTTTCGAGTTAATCATCTGAACGGTTTAGGCGCTAGAATTGACCACAGGTGAACGGAGACGTATTTTCACCAATCGATTTTACCTTTCTCATCTTACTACGTAAGTAGTAAAGGAAAAGTATAATACTGTGGCGAAAATAGGCGATTTTTGGAGAGAAAAACTCTTATTGTTCAGTTAAGGTAGTCAATGCTGTTCGAAGACAGAGGATCGATTACAGGACTCCATTGCATTACCCACAATACCTTGACATGGTTTACCTCAAGTGGAGTAGGAATTCTGAATTTTGTGACGCGTTGTGCTTTGTCAGAGGAGTAGCAAGGTCAACCGCTCAGCGGGCCAATAAAAGCAAGATATTGCATGCCTCACGGAAGGTGTGAATATGGTTGCAGAGATAGTAGAGGTGTGGATAAACTAGGAGAGATTCGAAATCTTTCCGCGAGAACACAGTACTTTAATTTGAAATTGAATTTTGAATTAATGCGTGTTTTGCAGTTCGCTCTTCATTCTCTTCCTCATTCTACTTTTACTTTTCCTCCTCTTCTTTCTCTTCATCTACACTTTAGCGAATGTAATTGCATTCGGTTCTGTATTCCCATCAATTTAGCCTTATTTTCAGCCATCATGTGCATGTCACTCTCTCCCAGATATTTATACAGCATTTTGTTTGGGTAATCTGGAATCTGCCATTCTGTCAACATGTGTGTTCAGTTGTTTTTACCTTGTATCATATTGCTCATGAGATATGCCTTGTATATTAGTTTCTTATCTGACCTCCATTTTCCAGACTTTGATCTGCCTCAGTGATAACGTGTTAGTAGTTTTCATTATCTCGCATACTACGTACGTAATATATATAAAGTATTGTAATGCTACGGCAAAAATAGACGTTTGTCACAGAAAAACTCTGATTCTTGAGACGAAGTTATGAAAAATGTTCAGTAAATATAGGAGTGTTTCGCGTAATTTCACTTGAAATACATGCAATTTTTAATTGTTTTCTTCATCACAGCTGAATCTTTAAAAAAATTCTCGTATCTACCAAACGTCGAGAAAACCTGCTAGTTCTATTTCTGGTGAACTCTGAATTATCGAAAATTGCAAATGTACAATATGATTATAGAGAATGTCTTAAAATATGTTTTAAAAGGTCAGATCATGAAAAGTCATGTAGAATTATTTGAAAAATCGAATAGTTTTCATGTAATTTGTGCTTGAAGTTAATGTAAATTATAAAATAACCTATTTTCTCAAAAACTGCTCGAATATTTTTCTTTAGATTTTTTGTACGAGTAGCGCAAGGTACGCTTGAAAGAATGGCGTAGGTTTTATTTTCCTTGTAAATAATGTAAATTAAAAGTGATGCGCGAAAGCGTTTCTTGTTGTAGCTCCACTAAATAAAGACTAATAAGCCAGTTCGTATTTCCTCCGGAACACTTGCTTTTGTCCTTGGTTTCATGATTTGCGACCTTTAACTACACTTTATTAGGTCGGTCAATAATAGACCACAATGTTCAAAAAGTTGACAACCCTACGCAAAAGAGGAATCTAGCTATTGTACGACAGCAGTTTTAACTTTGAACAACTCATGACGTAAATATATGGGTGAGCTACTTCGGCGCACCGATTTTGGCTAGTTCTGCGTAGGATCAGTTTACATTATGAACCACATGACAACAACACGGGCACTTCGTTTGAAAATCTCGGCCAGACGCGGCATTCTATGTTGCATAGAGAAGCCGTGTTGAGAAATATTTTGAAGTGGCATAAAATTACAATTTTCAACAATAAATAGCATGATGGTGTAAATTGATATAAAAGATTCAATATTACAAAAAGCTTCATATCTGTTTCAATGATTTGTAACAAGGTGATAGTTTTGGTATCTGGTTACATTTAAAATTCGCGTTAATATTGTCACGCAAACTGGTGTCTTAAGCTCATTGGCACAGTCTACTGTTTTTTGCCGAAAGCAGCGAGACTGATGATGGCGGCAAAGCCGTCGAAAGCCGGCTATCTGAATAAAAACACTATGTTGACGAAGATGATCTCTTTTATTTCTTCGCAAAAGAACGTCAACAACACCGACTCAGAATTCTCACAATTCATTCTCTGACGTCAGAGCCAATGCATAATAGCTCACCCATGAGTTTCCAACATGGAACAAACAAGAATAGAACGACAGCCGAGATTACGGTGTTCGAGCTCCCAGCATGCTGCAGATAACAAACTAGTTGTGTTATAAAAACATACAATTTCTCTAGTTCTTTGTATTGGCTACACAATATTTTAATAATACAAAAACCTAAATAAGTTTTACATCCAGCAACTTTTCTTTCTCATCACTGGAATTCCAACAGTTTTTACAGTTAAGACGCCAGTCACGTTAGCTACCTTCAGCAATAGGCTAACACTATCATAACCATAGAAATTAAAGATAAATTCAGTGAACTTGTAAAACTACTTTTGAAGGGTTATATTTGCGCAAATTTATGCAAAAATTATTTAATGCTACAACTTCGTATTGAAAATATATTCTTAACCCTTTATTGCATGATTTTTTATTTCTACTTGCAATAATTATTTTTCATTACACATATTAATTTTAATTAAGGGAAAAATAATAAAAATTTCAGAAGTAAATATTGCTAAAAAAACAACAATTTTTGTATTCCTCCAACAAAATGTTCAATATTTCAGGATTTAAAAAATGTACTTAGTTTTCAAATCGTTTATGTGATAAAAGGATTATCAAGCAAGTCAATAAAAGAAATATCATTCGTATTTTGGTTTTATTATTTTCCTAAAACAGCTCGTTTCTTATATACGGAAACAGAATGTGTTATCAGGTAGTTCCAATTCACGACGCCACTACGCGACCCCAAAGTAAAAAGGTTCTATATGCACCGCAGTAAATTTTACATGAGAGAATTTCAAAGATTTGGTCCTCTCTACAACAAAATCTATTTCATTCATTCTATTCAAACTTTGTCAGTGTATTTAACATCAAAGTATGAAACTGTAGGATGATAATTAATATTAAAGCATTGTAACATTGGTAGGAACCAAGACCCTGGTTTTCAGATAGAACCATTTTCTCTCAATTCTTATTTTCAAGTTCGAGCAAAGAGGTTCTATCGTTTATAATTGAAAAAATTGATTAGTACAATGCTTGAATAATTGCAATTATCCACGTAACGTACCATTTATCGAATTTTCAAATTGTTCAAGTTTAAAATTTAGTACAAATTGTATTCTAGTAATTTTAATTTTTATTACTTGGTAATAACCAGTTAAAAATGAAAAAAAGATTATTATTGTTGTTATTGAATTACACTTAAATTTGAAAAAAATATTTTACATCTATCTTATAGTCAAATAGCTGTAAAGTTATTATTTTTGGATTTTAGCAATTGTTTGGAATAGTTTCGATCGCGTGCTGCCATCCATTTCAAAATGTAGGCCGAATCGGCTACACTTTCGTTATCTCAAATCTTATCTTTGACCACGTACGTCTACAAGCGGATAGATGAGAAAGGAACTGCATGTTTCATTTTATATTCTACTTCAGCCTGTCTGAGTGAATTGTAGTTGCGAAACTTGAGAGAATGGTGATTTATAAAAATGCACATGTTTTCACTTTTAGGAAGTCCTTGAAATCATAGTATGCAATGAAAACATAAATGTTTTTCTATTACTCCCAAAAGTACTAAGAAAGAAAGAGATACCATTATTCTTTCTTTATATTTTGAAATTCATAGTATGTTGTACTGTAGCACACTACAATTGCACGACCTCTGTTCTTTTCTGCTGTTCTTTCCTCTCGCTCTTTCCTTCTTCTGATCTTCCTCTCTTTCTTTTCTGTTGTTTTCCTTGTCCCTGACGTGTTCATTATATTTACTTTCAAAAAAATTTAAATATTATATTCCAACGCACTCATTCTGTAAATATCTTCCGATACACAGATAATTTTATATACTGAAATCTTTTATTTACACAACTTTCCTTATAGAGGTCGTACACCTTCGTGATATTTAAGTTAGAGTCGAGGTATTCCTTGTCGTACATTAATGAGTCTGTTTTAGGGAAAGATTTAATGTGTGCCCTCACTCTGGCTTTTACGCCTTCAGGTATTTTGTCCTTAGTGTAGCTACTTCGACCGCCCAATTTTGGTATTCCTGTTACTTTAACTTTGAATAAATATGCATTACATATCATCTTTTGAATCGCATGAGGTGACATAAACACATCATGTACATCACGTGTAGTATAAACTAGTTCAAAAATAAAATCGTTAGAATGCATTTATGACCTGAAAAAAATATGATACATCTGAGTTACACTATGCAATAAAGGGGTAAACTATTGCTAAAAGTGTGATCATTTTCAATATTTTTTGGAGACATTATACATCTTTTGTCAGGCACCCCAGGCGGAAAACAAAGATGTGCTCTTATAAAAGAATTTTATACAATCCCGGTTTAGAAATGAGGAGAAATTTAAAGAAAAAATGTTAAAAAATGTATGTATTTGTGAAAAAATGTTTAAAACAATTTAACCTGCCTAAATTTAGCGCCAAATTACACGAAAACTACTCATATTTTCAAAAAACTGTATACGAACTTATTTAAAGACTTGTATATAAAAAAATAGATATTTTAATTTATTGAAGAACCTCTACCTTCAATGTTCTTGCGACTGGGAGCGGTAGCTCAGTGCTTGAACTGATGTCACTGCAGTGCCTTTGACCGGCAGGTACTAGGTTCGAGTCCTGATGGCGGCAGGATTTACATTAGCTTTTCAGCTAGGTCGAATTCAGTTGCTGTCTGGGGGAGCATTCTAGCGGCCGGCTGCTCTGATCGGTAATTTTGCGTGGTTTCTTCGATCAACACCAGGCGAATGGCGGAGCAGTACCCTAACAAACGGACCGCGCGCGATCTTTCCTTCCTCTTCCTTGTCCTATCCTCCCCTTACACACACACTTACACTAACATGCACTACACTACCACATATTCCGGGAGAGCGGTCAAGAGCTTAGAACGTGTCCCGGCTGGGGCGGTGCCCCGCTGGTGGAAGTGTCCTGGTTAGGGGGAAACCTCACTTGCCGATGGTAGGTCGGCGTCTGATCTTGCCATCCAGCGGGGAAAGAGCCATCTCCTGAGAAAACATGCACTACACTAGCGGGAATAATGACCAAAGCAGTTGATGCGCCCGGAAACACGAGAAAATAAATTGATTCAATATTGTTGTAGGAAAGTGCACCCAAAAATTCCACATTTGCCATTTGCGAAAAAACTGGGATTTCAATAAATATGAGAATTGCACCATTCTCTTAAGCGTCCTTTAATGTATTCGACGACAAAGTTTAATAAAAATATTTGCTGCCATTTTTGATAAAGTTTTCATAATGTTTTTGAGGCTTCATGTAAACTACACTCAAAAATCAAAATACCCATTTGAAACTTCTGAAGAATCGAGTTCATTTAGATCGATCGAAGAATATCAATTTTAGAGAAAATCGTCTGAACGGCTCGAGCGCTAGCGTTGGCCACAGACGGATCGACAGTCCGACACACATTTTCCAGTCAATCAATTTTTCGGTATCAAAGGCCCATAAAAACAGGAATTTTGTCTACACCACGTGTTAGAGAAAGTTATTTACTATATACTGCAACGGGATTTATCCCCTTTTTCGTTACTAGGACCCTGCAATAATTTTCTGCCGAAAATTCGCTGTTTTCTGGCGCATTATTATATACCTTTCTCTTCTTACGATTTAGTACCTCCATAAGGACGAGAAAGTAAAAAATAATAACAAGTTTACCATAAAAATTATCAAAAAATATTACTTAATGTTGTATAGATCGGCTGACATGTTGTATTGATAACAATCGTTGTCGCTGCAGCATGTCGAGCATGAGGTGTTAGGGTTCGAGTTTCGACGGTGGCAGATTTTCGCTACTAGCTTCTTAGCAAAGTCGAATTCGATCACTAAAGAGGAGAGTAAGAGCTGTCGACTGCTGTGGCTGGTAGTTTTCTGTGGTTTCGTCTGTTCTATGGTTTTGAGAATGCTTTAGCAGCCTTGAAAAAAAGGTTGACGAACCACGCGCTCTTCATTTCTACTCTTACACACACTAACACGTATGTTCACGGCATCACCATATGTCGTAAGACATGTTGGAAGCTTAGGACCTAAGCTGGCTGGAGCGGTGTACCGCTGGGGAAGATAGCTGAAGAGGTGAAAACCCGGAATCTAACGTGTAGGTCGGCGCTGGCTCTTATGTTCCATTGGAGGAAGAACACAGCGAACTGTCGATTCGGCTGTCGAGAGTCGAACTGTCGACAGGCACAAACCTCACGAGACTAACGACCAAATTGTTGGCTAATATACGACCGGAAATACGTAATTGTCAATCACTCACAAAATGTTTCTAATAGTTGCTGTTAAAATATAATACTACAAAATTTCCGCGTCGTCCACATCTAGAAAATTGAGTTGACTCACACTCGGTTTACAGTGAGTTCTAAAAATATCTTCAGGTCGAAAATTGACCAGGAGGAAGAACTTCAGCAGGAATAATAATTAAAGGTAGATACTGCGCCTTTCGCATTTTATTTCTCTTCAATTCAGAACTGCTGTTAATCAGAACTTGGTGCTGTCCGTTGAGGAAAGTGCTAATTTCTAAGCATACTGCTTCTTGGATATTATTTGATTGCTTTTTTTTATCGGATTTAGATATGAGTTGGCGTGCCTTTGCTTACTAAAACAAAATAGGAAAATGAAATCATACCTAACATGACTAGAATTTGCAACCTCAATTCTAGCAATTGTAGAACAACGCAACAGTAGATATCTACAATCAAAGTACTAGATAGGTTCTCTTCATTGCTACTGATGTATGATTTATTGGAGAAACCTCCGTCATACACTCTTGCATGAAAAAGTTCTTTTCTCTTCACGCATCAACTGCCAAAGGTTGGAATTCCTTAAATAAAAGAACAGCAAAATTGAAGCACTTCAGTTTGGTTTGGGTGCGAATTTAGCTCGCTGAAACTGCGCAGCCAGTCTTCAAATACCTCTCGGAATCGGCCAGCCACTCAGCGAAAAGGGGGGTCCCTTTATGATTGCTGCGATCAATACTCCGTTAGCTATAAAATGAGAAAGAGATTTCGTCTCGGCAAGAATTCTTTCTCCGGTTCGCTTTCGGCATACGAAATGCCGCCTGAAGGCCTTTTAGCGGAGCCATGCCGCCCAATACCTGCACTTTGGGGCAGACTGTGTACATTTTCAATTCATTCATTTATTAAGTACACATCACTTAGGTATTTTTTCTTGTTTTCAAAATATATAATTACTAGAAGCTTAAATATTATCAAATTACGTCCTTTATATTAATAACATACAACACATTTTCTATTTCTGAAGAAAAAAAAAACTATAAAATTATTCAGAGGTAGTACATAATAGCCCAGCATTATCGAACACAACCTCGTCTATCAGCAAACACATTTTTAATGAATTGAATGAATAACTAACGAAAATTTCCTGCTCGCATAATAATACCTTTAATGTTTATAAAATTAATAATTTTCTGTTCCCATTGTAACTTAATCTTCAATTTAAATAATTTTACTTTCTTGCACTAACTTCGAAGGAAGAGAAAGTTATGTAATCGTGCGACGGAAAACGTTCAATTTTCGGCAGAAAAACGATTATTGGCGACCCCCGGAACGACAAAGTGGATACGTCCTGTTGCTATATATAGTAAATTACTTGGTGATGTAGCCAGAATACATGTTTTACGGGTCCTTGATACCGAAAAATCGACTGATGGCAAAACGTCTGCCTGTTCGTCTGTTGTAAACGCACGCACCAAACCGTTTAGCCGATTTTCTCCAAAATTGAAATTGCCTTATCAAACTGAACGAATTTAAGGCTTTGGAAGTTTCAAATGGATATTTTGAAGTTTGAGAATACTTTACATGAAGCCTCAGCAACATTTTCAAACTTTTCTAATAACTGGCACCAAATATTTCCATTAAACTTTGTCCTCGGATAGCGTAAAGGACGCTTCAGAGAATGATTCAAGTCTCAAGTTCATTCAAATCCCAGATTTTTCGAACATTGCAAGAGTTGATTTCCTACAGCTATAATAGGCAAGCTATAATAGGCATATTATCGATAGAGACATCATTTCCATAACGACAGGTTTTGAAATAGTCATGTACAATTTTTCGAAAATATGAGTAGTTTTCACGTAATTTTGGGTAAAGTATTGGCAATTTTTAAATTTTTTAAAACAATATTTCTTTCGAAATCGTCACCATTTTTTTCTTTCAACGTTAACATTTCAATTCAAAAATAGTAATTTAGGATTGAAAACCACTTTCATTTTTTTCTTCAAATTCCACGAATAGAAAATGATACCGTTAAAACAATGGCGCGGGTCTCATTTTCGTTGGACTCTCTTAATGTTCCAAAACTGCAAATTTAGAAATAATGTGAGAAAGTATGTGCTGTTGTAGTCCACTAGTAATGAAAACAAAATATTAATTTTTAGCTGTATATACGAAACAATTATTTCACTAATTCTGTTGCAGAAAATTTCTCAAAGATCAAATTGTTCACGATGTCATTGTAATGTACCTTATTCATTGGTTTTGGTAGTATCATGTTATAAAGAAATTTCTTTTGGCAACATGTTTTCAAATAGATAACATGATAACCGAAACCTACATTAACGAAATGTATAATTTCTCTTATGTAATCAACATTGCTTTGGTGGTTTCAAAAGTGACCGAACGTCAATTGCCAATCTCAAATTTATTTCATTCATGTTTCATCACAGTTTCACCGACATCCTTAAACATATCAATCCCCATTCCTTCATCTTCATTGCTGATTTCATGCATAATCATTACTTCTATAGCAGAATCAGAATAACTTTAATGAGCAGCCTTTGCAACGTCGTGTGCCTGTAAAGAACTTCACAGCGTAAAGCTTTTCACAGGAACAAAGTGTAAAATTTTTCACAGGTACAAGATGCTGTCCAGTTCAGAAAATGCCATATTCCTATGTTATTAGCTACGTTAAAAATATAATTACAAAATAATACTATAACATTGTAGGCAATAAACTTGGGTTCACATATTTGTTCAGTTTAGCCAATGGCCATATAATAAAAACTGAAAAAATTCGAGAAATGCAACTTTTCAGTACAGAAAAACAAAAAACTATTGCTGGAAGTGCCAAAGGCTTCCTCTAAGAGTGTATATCAGAACACAAGTGCCCTTTAGCTGGACATCACAAACTAACGTGAATAGTAACTCTAGGACGGTACTGATGTAGCCTAAAAGTTAACGTGTTGAAGTACAAAAGTCTCCTCTACCTTGCGGACCCTCTTGTGAAGCAAGGCGGAGATGTATTTCCGAGAACTAATGCTCTACATTACGTTGAAAATGTTTTTGAAATATCAACCATTCAATCTCCGCCTGTCTGAAAGCATCTTTGTTTTCTCAGGCTTCGAACAAAGTGGGCTGTAGATACACCATATTTTTAGAACTAGTGGTGCTACAACAGCACAGACTCTCTCGCTTTATTTCTAAACTTGCAATTTTCCAAAAATTTCAACAGAATTGAACTTTTGAAATTTTCAAAGTACCTAGGATATCAACAAAAATAAGACCTTCACCATTATTTTCAGCGCCCATCCCGCTATCCAAGGATAAAGCTTGATAAAGATTATGAGTTATTTTTGAGAAAAGTTTGAAATCATTTCAAAATGTTGTGGTCAACATGGAAGGCACGCTTTTCCCGAAAAAGTGATTTACATTAAACTCGGTGCATTTATGGTGAGAGTAATGAAGTGAACAAAAATGCATTGGAGGTCAGCTCTCCCGAATGAAATATATTTCTACTTTTCAAAGCGCGCAATAATTGGAAGAAATATGTGCAGCCGGCGGTAATGTGAGAGGTATCTGTGACCAAACAATGCAAAAGCAAAGAAACAGTTTTGACTTTTCCTGAAAATGCAAATAGTTGGTTTTGTTAATATCGCCTATAAATGCGTATCGACTGAATCCTCATACTCAGTGCGTCGCTGTTTACGGCAGCTCATGTCATGCAAGAGTAAGGCTCCAAGGAAAAGACTGTTCTCCATTATTCATATTCATATGTCATAGATTATCAACTTCGTTTGTCACTTTTGATATGTAAAGCACTCTTGTTCTGTATAAACAGAGGCATTATTTTAATAGTGGTACAACTCCCTATTTTTGAGAAATTGAGTTAACTACATTTTTCGGTCCGCGCAATTGTTATACACCTATTCTGAAAGCGATAGACCACCAAATTCTGACAATGCGCGTCACAATAAAAGTGAATTACTAGAGATTGCAATATATTTAGTTTGACAGTGGTAAAACTTCAATGATGTGGCTATGTGGTTTTCCCCTAGTCTAGTGATGAGCAGGTATTTAGATGTTTATAGCGTCTGCAGCGATATTGATGACGGGTGTACTTTACATAAATCTCAGCAACATTTTCAAAATTTTCTCAAAAATGACTCAAATATTTTCCTAAAAGTTTATTCTCATTGAGCTAGAACGACGCTTTAAAATTTCCACAGATTTCATTTTATTGAATACTCAGAATTTTCGGATGTTATAAAACTTCAAATGCTTATGACCTCTTTCTACAACAACAATATTGAATTTCGTAAAATATTGATATTCGTAAAAAAAATATGTTTTTCAAAGACAGGTGTTTCAATAAAATCAGATACAATTGCTTGAAAATGTGAGTTCTGGTCTCGTAATTTTGCGTAAAAGAAAGGCAATTTGTAAACAATTATTTTCTTAAAAAGAGTTATAACATTTTATCCAAAAATTTCCCTCCCTCCTAGAAGAAGGTAAAAAAATGGTGCTGGTATTTGTGTGTGTGTGTGTATGGGGGGGTGAAATCATTTTTCAAAATTTTCAAAAAATTAACATTGGAAAAATACAATAATAAGGAATAAAATGATTATCTTAATCTCTCCTAAAACTAGTGGTGCTAAAACAGCATGTACTTTCTTTCACCCGAATTTTTAGACAAAATTACGCGAAAAGTGCTCATATTTTCAAAAAAATTGTACATGACTTTATTTCAAAACCTATCTTTAAGCAACAGATTAAATCAAGGAAAAATCTATATCTTCATAATTGTAATTCTAAGACGAGGCAGAAAAATAAAATTTGAATTTTTGCAATTTTCAAAAAATCAGACTTCTTAATAAATACGTGACCTGAACATTCCTTTAAACGTACTGAAAACTTTCTAAAACAATTTAATAAAAAACGATGGGGCCACTTTTTTGAAAATTTGGAAAATGTTCAAAGGCTTCTTGATAAGTTCCAGGCGAAGACCTGTATTAGCCAACTATAGACCAGTAAGTCTCACGTCAGCTGTATGTAAGCTAATGGATCACTTGATTACTAGCTATTAGACAAGAATGGGAAAGAAAATAATGGCTATTTCAGGGACAGCATGGTTTTAGGAATGGTTTCTCTTGCCAGAGTCAGAATATTTGACTCTCCAAGATATAGCATTGTTCCAGGATATAGCAGATGTAGTTGATGATAGTGGGAGGGTGGACACCATAATAATAGATTTTGCGAAGGCAATTGATGTCAATCCACACGATAAATTTGTTCATAAATTAATGCAATCGGGTATTGACACCAGAGTTGTGACGTGGATTAATGAGCTTTTTCGAGATAGGAAACAGAAAGTTCGAGTTGGACAACAATTTTCGACTCAATCAAAGGTAACTTCAGGGATTCCTCAAGGAAGCGTTATTGGACCTCTCCTGTTTCTCGCGTTTGTGAATGACCTGCCAGACAATTTATATTCAAAGGTACGGCTATTTGCAGATGACTGTATAATATATCGAGTTACTCAATCAAATGTAGACGAGGATATTTTGCAGGGTGATCTAGATAGATTACATTTTTGGGCGGAAAAATGGCATGACAATAAATAGTTCGAAGAGCAAAACCATCACGTGTGGTAAGGGCCGCAAATATAATAAAACTCAATACCATTTAGGCAACAAAAATATTCCAAGAGTCTTGTCTTTTAATTTTATGTATTAAAATTTTAATTTTATCTAGTACCTGGGTATAAATTTTGATAGTAAATTGAGTTAGGAAAAACAGGTAAACTGTGTCCTAGGGAAAACCTGGGAGTCCTTGCATTTTACTATGCGAATACGAAAAAAAGAGTACTGCGAGAGCGAGAAAATTTACTTATCTATTTCTAGCTCCCATTAATGGAATACGGGGCGGTTTGTTGGAACTTATAGAAATTCCCAAAAGGAATTAATAATCAAAGAAAGCATATAATTTTTTCCAAGGAAAGGAAAATGAGAATGGGAGTCTCTAGAAATTAGGAAAGTTAGGGCAAGACTCTGTGCCCTGTACAAAGCGTATGCGACGCGCTGAGTTGCTTCGCTCTGTCACTTATGGCATGATATATTAATTCAGATATAAAGAAAACTCATCTCTGGTGGGGTTCTCTAGAAATTAGGAAAGTTAGGGCAAGACTCTGTGCCCTGTACAAAGCGTATGCGACGCGCTGAGTTGCTTCGCTGTGTCACTTGTGACATGATTTATTAATTCAGATCTCAAGAAAACACATCCCTGGTGGGGTTCGAACACCCGGCTTTTGGATTATAAGCCCAACGCGCTATCCTCTGCGCCACCGGGACGCGCTCTTCATTCGCTGTGTCACTTGTTGCATGATTTATTAATTAATATCTCAAGAAACCGCATCCCTATATCTGAATATATTAATTCAGATATAAAGAAAATTCATCCCTGGTGGGGTTGGAACCCACGCCCTTTGGATTAGAAGTCCAACTGTGTCACTTGTTGCATAATTTATTAATTTATATCTCTAAAACCTTATCCCTATATCTGAATATATTAATTCAGATAAAGAAAACTCATCCCTGGTGGGGTTCTAACCCACGGCCTTTGGATTAGAAGTCCAACGTGCTATCCTCTGCGCCAAAGGACGCGGTGTTTTCTTCGCTGTGTCACTTGTAGCATGATTTATTAATTCAAATGTCAAAGAAATTCATTCCTGGGGTTCGAACCCACGGCCTTTGGATTAGAAGTCCAACGCGCTATTCTCTGCGTCCAGGGACGCGCCGAGGTGCTTCGCTGTCACTTATGGTATGATATATTAATTCAGATATAAAGAAAACTCATCCCTGGTGGTGATGGAACCCATGGCTCTTGGATTAGGAGTCCAAAGTGCTATCCTCTGCGCCACCAGGACGAGCTTTATTTCGTTCCTGTGTCACTTGTTGCATGATTTATTAATTCAGATCTCATGAAACTTCATCTCTATATCTGCTAATATATTAATTCAGATATAAAGAACACTCATTCCAGGTAGGGTTCGAACCCACGGCCCTTGGACTAGAAGTCCATCGCGCTATCCTCTGCGCCACCGGGACGCGCTTTTTCGTTCCCTGTGTCACTTGCTGCATGATTTATTACTTCAGATCTCAAGAGACCTCATCCTTATATCTGAATACATTATTTCAAATACAAAGCAAAATCACCTCTGGTGGGGTTCGAATCCACGGCCTTGGATTAGATGTCCAACCAGTATCCTCTGCGCCACAGGGCGCGCTGAGTTGCTTCGCTGTCACTTATGGTATGATAAATTAATTCAGATATAAAGAAAACTCATCACTGGTGGTGATCGAACCCATGGCCCTTGGTTCAGGAGTCCAACGCGCTATCCTCTGCGCCACCGGGACGCGCACTTTTCGTTTCCCGTGTCACTTGTTGCATGATTTATTAATTCAGATCTCAAAGGTCCTCATCCTTATATCTGAAAACATTATTACAGATAAAAGGAAAGATCAACCCCGGTCTGGTTCGAACCCATGGCCTTTGGATTAGAAGTCCAACGCGCTATCTTCTGCGCCATGTAAACGCGCAGTTTTCTTTCGTGTGTCACTTGTGGCATGATTCATTAATTCAAATCTTTGAAAACTCCTCCCTTGAGGGTTCGAACTCAAGGCGTTTGGATTATACGTCCAACGCGCTATCCTCTGCGCCAACGGGCTGTGTCACTTGTGGCATGATTCTTTAATTTAGATCTCAAGAAAACTCAACACCGGTGGGTGGACCCACGTCCTTTGGATTAGAAGTCAAACTCGCTATGCTCTGCGCCACAGTGACGCGCTGTTTTTCTTTCGCTGTGTCACTTGTGACATGATTTATTAATTCAGATCTCAAGAAAACACATCCCTGGTGGGGTTCGAACACACGGCTTTTGGATTATAAGCCCAACGCGCTTTCCTCTGTGCCACAGGACGCGCTCTTTTCCTTCGCTGTTTCCATTGTAGCATGATTTATTAATTCAGATCTCAAGAAACATTATCCCTATATCTAAATATATTAATTCAGATATATTTTTATTCGCTGTGTCATTTGTTGCTTGTTTTATTAATTTAGATCTCTATAAACCTCATCCCTATATCTGAATATACATTACTTCAGATATAAAGAAAACTCATCCCTGGTGGTGATCGAACCCACGGCCTTTGGATTAGAAGTCCAGCGCGCTATCCTCTGCGCCACGGGGACGCGATGTTTCCTTATCTGTGTCACTTTTGGCATGAATTCAATTCAGAATCCAAGAAAATTCATCACTGGTGGGTTCGAACCCACGGCCCTTGGATTAAATCCAACGCGCTATCTTCTGCGCCACAGGAACGCGATGCTTTCCTTTGCTATGTCGCTTGTGGCATGATTTATTAATTCAGATCTTAAGAAACCTAATTCCTATATCCCGCGAACCCGCGGACTTTGACTAGAAGCCCAATGCGCTATCCTCTGCGCCACAGGGACGCGCTGCTTTCCTTCTCTGTGTCATTTGTGGGTTGATTAATTAATTCAAATTTAAAGAAAACTTATCTCTGGTGGGGTCGAACCCACGGCCCTTGGATTAGAAATCCAACGCGCTATCTTCTGCGCCACAGGAACGCGATGCTTTGCTTTGCTATGTCGCTTGTGGCCTGATTTATTAATTCAGATCTTAAGAAACCTAATTCCTATATCCCGCGAACCCGCGGACTTTGGACTAGAAGTCCAATGCGCTATCCTCTGCGCCACAGGGACGCGCTGCTTTCCTTCTCTGTGTCATTTGTGGGTTGATTAATTAATTCAAATTTCAAGAAAATTCATCCCCGGTGGGGTTTGAACCCACGGCCATTGGATTACAAGTCAAACGCACTATCGTCTGCGCCACAGGAAAGCGAAGCTTTGCTGTGCTATGTCACTTGTGGCACGATTTATTAATTCAGATCTAAAACTCATCCCTATCTAAATTAATTCAGATTAAAGAAAACTCATCCCTGGTGGGGTTCGAACACGCCTTTGGATTAGAAGTCCAACGCGCCCTCCTCTGCGCCACAGCGACGGGGTGGGATGCTCCCCTTTGTCATTGTGACATAATATATTAATTTATATATCAAGAACTGTTCTACCTGGTGGGGTTCGAAACTACGGCCTTTGGATTAGAAGTCCAACGCGCTATTTTCTGAAACCTGGTCTTTTTATCACTGCTCTCTACTTGAGATCAAATACCGCTGCCAATAAAACTACTCTTAGTAGAGGAAGGTCCAGAGAGGATGTATACTGCAGGAAGTGCAATACAGCGGTAGAAACTATGAATCACATCCTCGGTCAGTGCATTTTTACGAAACCAGTTAGAATAAAGCGTCATGACGAGATAAAGAACTTTATAGAGGGGACGATGCTCCGGAAATCAGACACTGCGGTGTCCACGGAAGCCACTTTGTCCGTTGCCGAAGGGGTTAGAGTCAAACCTGACCTAGTAATAAAAAGCCGGGAGGGGGTCTATGTGGTCGATGTGACTGTCTGCCACGAGGATGGGTCTAACCTTCTAAAAGCAGGGAGACAAAAGTGTTGAAGTATCAACCTGTCATTCCCCTGGCAGTCTAACTTCATGGAGTGTCCAATGTCAGAATCCTGCCTGTGGTGGCTGGAACCTCTGGGGCTATGCCACGATCCACAGTCAGTGCTCTCAAGACATTGGGTATCATGTCTCGGGGAGATTTACTGACTATCTCGTTAATTGCTCTCAGATGCTCTATTAAGATTTACACACAATTTGTAAATTACGATGGAGCAATTTAGCATTGCTGGCAATAAATGCAAAAAATGAACTTCTTGGTCCCGTGGGGAAGTCTAGGGAACCCAGGGGATCCGACAATGCCTAGAATAACCTTAGTTACCACGACTCTAAGTGGGAAGTGTATGCTATTTAATGAAGCATTTAGAAAATTGTGCGGACAGAATTCACTTTTTACTATGTGGCCTACCAAAAAATCAGTGTTTTCTGTGCTGCATTACAATACCTGGCCTTTTTTCTATGTTAATACTTGGAATGACTAGAAAGTCAAATTGTATGAACGTTCTCGTCACGGACAACTATGAAGATACAGAAACGACATAGGATAAAAAAACCGCGAAGGATAACAATTGTAGTGTTTCTGTTGTACTGACGACCGCAATGGTCAGTGTCCTCGTGCTGGGCGCGTCTTTCTTGCTTCTGCTGTAGCTCGACCTTGCGTCCCCTTGGTGGGCATGGTCATTGGCGAAAGAGGAGAAAGTTGTGATGTATCAGTTGCGATAGTCGGTGATCACAAATAGAGGTCGTGCAATGCTCGGAAATATGTGCAAGACAGGCAGCTTCAATTAGTTTTTCCTGCATGTGTTTCAAGGCATTCGCAAGCGGTTAATTGATGGACTGCAACAGCTAGCAATTCCATAGAATGCGACATAAATGCCTCAACACTGCCACATATTCAAAGTTTGCTTTATAGAGGCATTCAAATCGTGATCAACCACCCGCCGAAATAGCTCAGATGGGAGAGCGTTAGACTGAAGATCTAAAGGTCCCTGGTTCGATCCCGGGTTTCGGCACTGTTTTTTTAAACATGTTTTTATATATTTCAATGAAGACTGAATTTATAAATTCCTTGACTAATGCTTCCAAGCGCATCAACTACTAAGGCTATCAGCCCTGTAGTGTTGTGCGTGTTTTATCAGGGGGAGGTGGCGATCTTCCATTGCTGGATGGCGAGATCCGATGATGACGTACGCGGACATACGCTGGAGCGGTGCACCGCCCTAGCCGCTACAATTTGGAAGCTCCTGACTGGTCTCCCGGCATGTGTGATAGTACAGTGCCTATAATATTTTTTCTGCGTATGTTCTTCTCGTATGGAGCAAAATGTCGAAAAATCTAAAGTTAATAATAGATTCGGCTTACTCAATTTTTGAAAATTGAAAAAACAATAGTGATGATAAAGAATTTGGTCTTAAATGAAATCTGGTATACTGAATCAGCTCTTAAAAAATAGCATGTACAAATTTTAGAAAACGTGAAATTTTTTTGAAATTTGTGCTCGATGTTAATGCTTTTAATAAAAAATAAAATTTTCTTAAGACGGTTTCAAATTTTTCCTATATTTTTCACAGATAATTTTCGAAAATTACATTAGTTAAAGAATGCTAGAAAGTATGAGCTGTTGTATCACCACTAGTTAATTTTTAATTTCTTGTCCTAAAGCATGATAAATGGAACAGGAATACTTCCTGTACACCCCACATGAATTGGCAGCAGCAAGAGTTTTGAACACGTTCCCTAGAACGCAGGAGGGTGTTGCATCTTAGACTCCCGAAAAAGAATAGAAAAAATCTTGTAAGGTATTGATTGACTGATAAGTGTTTCCTGGCACGTCTACTGGTAAGATCATTAGTCCCGTAAGAGTAAGCTATGATCTTCCCCCACAAAATGGCGAGATGCGGCGTAGACAAATACGTAGACTTAAGAGGTTTTCCCCACCAACGTTGCACCGCGCCATTCGCGACAAGATCTAAGCTCTCGACTAGTTTCTCGACATGTGTGTTACTCTAGGGCATGTGTGTGTGTGTGTGTGTGTCTAAGTAAGGGATTGGGATAAATTAGAAACACATGGGAAAATCGGTCGCGGTCCGTGGGCCGTTTGTTAGGGTCCTGCACCGGCATTCGCCTGATGTTGATTAGATTGATTGTTGATTGATTTTCTCGTGTTTCCGGGCGCGTCAACTGCTACGTTCATTAGTCCCGTTAGTGTAGTGCATGCTTTTTCTCGGGAGATGGCGGTGATCTTCCCCCTCTGAATGGCGAGATCCGGCACCGACCTACCGTCGGCTAATGGGGTTTCCCCCATAACCAGGAGTCTCCCATTAGCGGGGCACCGCCCCAACGGGGACAAGCTCTAAGCTCCCGACCGGTCTCCCGGAATATGTGATAGTGTGGTGCATGTTATTGTAAGTGTGTGTGTGTTTAAGAGGAGAGGATAGGACAAGGAAGCGGAAGGACAGATCGCGCGCGGTCCGTGGCCCGTTTCGTAGGGTACTGCTCCGGCATTCGCCTGGTGTTGATCGGAGAAACCACGGAAAACTCCCGATCAGAGCAGCCGGCCGCTAGAATTCTTCTCCAGACAGCGACTGAACTCGACCTAGCTGAAAAGCTAGTGTCGAAAATCCTGCCGCCGTCAGGACTCGAACCTAGGACCTCCCGGTCAGAGGCGCTGCAGTGACATCAGTTCATACACTAAGCTACCGCTACCGGTATGTTGATTAGAGAAACCACGAAAAACTACCTATCAAAGCTAGCTGATAAGATTGTCCTCCACCCACCGGCTGAATTCGGCAAAGCTATGCAGCTAGTGTCGAAAATCCTTCAACTATCGGTACTCCAACCCTAGGACCTCCTAGACAGAATCATTGCAGTGACATCAATAGATGCCCTGAGCCACTTAAGCTCATTCCAGAGGTAGCGACCACATTTCGTAGTCTAGACGAATTGATTGAATATTGGTGATTTTTGAGCATATCAACTACTAAGGCCAACATTTCGGTGAGTTTTGAACATATTTTAATGCTGAAAAAGTCGGTCAGATCTGCGGCAAGCTACACATCAGCTTTCAGAGTTCTCCATCACCCGGTATCTCCACTTGCAACGCACCGCCCAAACCAGGAGAAGCTATAAGATCCCGACATGTAGTGTAGAGTGCATAAGGCGTGTGTTTGAGGGAAAATGAGGGTGCAAAAAAACGGAAGGAAAGACCGCACGCATTAGGTGACCCATTCAACGCACAAGGGGCAGTCGGAAAGTAATGCCTCCTATTTTTTCTACTGAAATAAATGTAGTTAAATGAAAAATTTGAATTTCCTACTATTTCACAATCCTTATACAATCCACCGAAGAAGTAACTTTATTTATTTATTTAGTCGTAGTGGGTTAGTCGTTTGTGACGTATGGGGGAGAAAATCATCTGCCCACGCTTTCTTGAGTTTCAGAATTCCTTCCCAAAAACTTAACTTTTAATAGTTGAAAGATGAAAAAATAATAGTAATAACATTAATAGTTGAAAGATGAAAAAATAATAGTAATAACAATATTAATTATAATAATAATAAATTTATGAAATCCAAAGATTAACCGAACCGTAGATTTGATTTTTCTGTATTGATAACAAAATAGAAACTTTCCCTAAGCTCTACTATCACTACAAGCAAAAGGTAAGCTCAACAAAACGTGCGCATAGTGTAGCTACATTTACGTCCAGAAGCAATCAAGGGCCATCAGAGCATTTGCCCAATGGATCAGGGACAAGAAACGGGACAAAACTCCGATCGAGACGGGGTCAATTATTTGGCAACTGAAGTACATTACTTGTTTCAGGAACATTAAGCCTTTTAAAAATTATATAACACAAATGTAAACTAATTCATTATACTAATTCATTGTTTTGTTAAAGTAAACATTATTTTTCTTTTTGACGATCAGTATAGTCTCTAATTGTATAGACGAGTTATGTAGCAGAAAATATTTTATTTTCAATTTAAATTTGTGTACCAATTTTAATTGTTTCATTTCATCTGGCAATGCGTTGTAAAGTAACGTACATGTATTATATGTGGATTTCTTGTAGTGATCTGTTGATACTGACACCTGATGAACATGATTTCTACGTCGAGTAACTATATGAGTGTTGTAACTATAAACATCGGTATTACATGAAAATATGTTCCCACCGTTAAGTAAGCCAGTTTTGACAAATACTACAGATTGGTAAATAAACAGACAAGGCAATGGCAAAATTACAAGCTCAATGAAAAGAGGCTTGCAGGGATCACGTGGATGGCATTTTTTTCATTATTCGGATAATTTTCTTTTCCAATCTAATTGTCTGGGGACTAAAGGATGAGTTTCCTAAGAATATTATGCCATATATCAGGCGGGAATGAACATTTGCAAATACACGCAACGACCTGCATGAAGGCTGACAGAATTATAAAGAATTCTGACACATAACATAATGAGCTTAATTTAGTGTTTAATTCTGCTATATGTACATTCCATTTCAGGTTTGATTGAATTGATAGACCTAGACATTTTGTTACCTTAACATCAACTAATTGCATATTGTTTATTTTCAATGGAGCATACGATTGCCGATTTGAAACGCAAAATTGCATTGAGACAGTTTTCCTTCGTTAACTATTAATTTGTTATTACAAAACCAATTTGAAACTTCTGAAATTGAACTATTTATTGTTTCTTTTTTGCAAATAACATTCGTATCATCGGCAAACAGAACGTTTCTTCCCTTTTTAATAGATGAGGGCATATCGTTTACGTACAACAGAAAAAGGATAGGACCTAAGATCGAACCTTGTGGGATCCCATGTTCAATTGGCAAAGAATTGGAAAGATCAGTAAATAATGTCCTTTCGTGCCAGTACGGTATTTCCACTCTTTGAGATCGATGTTTAAGGTACGAAGTTATCGAATCTAGGGCAATACCACGAATTCCATAAGAAGGTAATTTTGAGAGCAAGATGTTATGATCAACGTCAAAAACTTTCGAAAGATCTAAAAATATCCCAATAGGTCCTTCATTTTGGTCCATTGATGAAGCAACATCTTTAAGGAAAGAAAAAATGGCAATTTCCGTAGATTTTAATATTCTGAAACCGTGTTGTGAGTCTGAAAACGCTTTGTTTTTCCTAAGAAAAGTTTCCATTCGCGTATTGAAAAAACTTTCTAATATTTTTGAGAAAACTAACAAAAGAGAAATTGGCCGGTAATTTTGAATTCCATTTTTGTTCCCTTTTTTAAAAAGTGGCTTAATTTTTGATGTTTTGAAAATATCTGGAAATATTCCTGTGCACAAGGAAGCATTGAAAATGTGAGTTAATGGGTGTATAATGGCAGGTACACACGTTTGTAATAAACAATCCGGAAATTCATCTAAACCAGATGAATATTTATTTTTTAGTTTACGGCGGGGTGGGGCGGGACGGGGCGGGTAGGGTGGGAGGAGCGAGGAGGGGCACAGCAATGCGGAAAGAGCCGGGTGGGCACCGTGCCGCGGATCCGCGCGGTAACGCAAAGGTCGCCTTTGACGGCGGGGGCCTGCCCAAATATCATGGACGCCCCCGCTGAACCTTTCGCACGTGATCGGTGCGCGGCGCGTGACGTGGGCTGCGCGGTCTCCAGCGAGCCCACTGCGCGAGAGGGCGCACGTAATTTGCACAGGACAGTTTTCTCCGGACAGCAACGAGTTGCGGCTTCTCCCAGAGTGAGGTTCACAGCTAAAAACATACAAAGCTCTTACAAAGAATCAAAGTACACTTCTGAATATGAAAGTGGTGAGTCCAATAAAAGCGCGTGTTGTTGTGTGGGTGGTTTCCATTTAGCGTTTTGCTCATGAAATAGAAAGCTTTGGATAATCCGTAATGAATTGTTCAAAATTAAAAATATAAATATTACTTTCCTATGTCGCTCCCGTCAAATTTACAGTTTTGCTACCGTTCTGGCTTTGTTCAATACATTGTTTTCGTAAAAGGTATATGCTCGTATGTAGGGGTATTTAAAAAGTTACTGCTATTCATCACTGAAAAATGACATGCTAATAACATTGTCAAGTAAAATAGCATGAAATAAAAAGTGAAATACTAAAATCATCGGCAACAATATCATCGTGGCATACAAATTACTTAAAGAAAATGTGAAAAAATAAGTATTATTTATACTTAATTGTCTTTGTAAAAAAGAACAAACTATTGTGATCGGGCACCAGAATTCAGCGATTTTTTTACTGAAAAATTCTTATTGTCGGACTCAAGTAATCAAAAAATTGATAAATTGTTTTCGTACATGTAGTAAATTACTTCCTATGACACACTTGTAGTCAGAATACTTGATTTGTAAGGCCTTGTTACCAAAAAATCGATTAACGGAAAATCGTCTTTCTCTCCGTCTGTGGTCAACGCTAGTACCAAAACCGTCCGGCCGATTTTCTCCAAAATTGATATTCCATGATCGGCCTGAACGAACTCTACGCTTGAGGAGCTTAAAATGGATAATTTGATTTTGGGGAGTACTTTAGAAGAAGCCTCCATTTTATTTTCAAAAGGTTCATGAAAATAGCTCCGATGTGTTTTTTAAAACTTTGTCCAACATTTAAAACTAGTCGTGCTACAGCACATATTTTCTCGCATTATTTTCAAAGACAGATTTTAAAGACTAAAAATCAGATTTCATTAAGGAAAAATCTTTGTTGACTAAGCTTGATTTCCATTCCTTTAGTAATGTTGCATTATTTCAAATTTTATTAATAAGTTTGTATAACTCTCTGCATAAGTTTCTTACTCCATATTTAATGAGCTCATTATATATTCCATCTTCTGAGCAGCTCATTGAGTGCTCCTGAACAACTCCGCCTGTGGTGTCTGCTAGTGGATTGAGTAACTTAGCAGCCCACTACTAGTTCCAAGCCCCTGAGGTCTCCTCCAGGGTTCCTGAATGAGGTTAGCAGGCTGCCCGGGATAAAAAAGATCCCGCTTAGAGCTCCAAACATTTGCCTCGGATCAATCCTATATGTATGTAAACTCTGGCAAGAAAAGGGACTACGAATTGGAAAAGGAAAAGAAGGGGAAGTGAGGACACGTAACGGATAGTTCGGTCTCATTTTGTTCTGACGTCTGACGAAGAAATCCTCGGAGTTAACACTGATACAATTACACGTTAAAAGTAGTGGATTTGGAGGTACCACGCATGTGGGACGTCTGAAAAAGCTCTATAACATGTAGTTGACCTTAGAATTACAATGAAGTAAATTATTAATGTATGCAAATTCAGGTTTCGGGAAAATGTATGACAATAACACAAATAAATGGCCGTGCTAAAACTCGGATACTTATTTTCAGCTTTTAGTGTTTTTATGGATGAAATAAATTTGACTATATTTGTACATGCTTAAGGTATTAGAAAACAATTTGGAGTCCAGTCGTTGCAATAATTCTACGGAATTCAAGCCATTAAACTCCTGAGCGGGCTGATCTACTATATTCCTGTACAAGAACATGACCACATGGACGCGATGCGCTAATATCATAACCAGCCGTCCCCCAAGTAAGATCGACGACATTTCAGGGAAAGAAATAGTCACTAAGTAAGTTATTATCATTAGCCATGTGACATTTGATGGCCTGGACAGAATATATAAATCACGAGTGAATAATAATACAACAGGGCAATTAGCAAATTTTATGCAAAAAGGTCACTCTGCGTTTCATTGTATATTAACGGGGCATTATGTAAATACAAAGGAAATGAATCATTCGTAGGCACTGAGAATGATTTTAAATATTGTAAGTGAGTATCCTAATTTCAACTAGCGTAAAATGATTTGAATTTGAACAAAAATATTAATTTGTGCAACCATCCTTAGGATTCACGTCGGTTATTAATATCACGTAAGTAAGTAGAAATTTCCTTGACATTGAAATGGAAATGATCAGTTTAAGATTGAATTGTTGCAGAAAGTAGTTTGTGTTCAGGTGGAATTTTGTTTTTACGGGTCATAATTCAAGTAGGTCTATGTCAATGAGAAACTTTTGATGGAAAGTCCACTTTAGAAAAGAAGAGGATATACAAATTTTGAGATTTAATTATGACCAGTAAAATTCTTGAAGTGTTATTGATAAGCATGAAGGAAGTGGTGATTATCTGAATAAATGTAGTATGAATTGTTGGATATTGTTGTTTTATATTGTGTTTAATGATATTGTTTTTATTTTCGGAATACAAATACCATTCAGAAATTACATTTGTTCAATATTCACAATCGAGTAATGATATTTTACATCGGGAGTTCACGAAGGAATCCTGTAAGTTTTCACTTAGTTAATAAACAATTGTTTCTGTTCTTGTTGACATTTGTGATATTGCTACCACTCATAAAACGATTTTCTTTGGTTTTTAGTAATATAATGATGGATCAATAATGTTCACGTCTCTTCTCGTTCTTTGTTCAGCAGTTAAATTAAACGAATTATGTATAATTCAACATTCTGAGCACAAACTAGAGTAAGAAATATAGCAGTTTTTTGACATCTTGCTCAGTTTTACATGTCGTTATGATACAGATATCATTGTTTTTTTTGCACTTACGCCAATTTTCCCTCAAATTTCCCTCAAGATACTTTGGTGTCTGAAACTGCTCAATTACTTCCCCAATTTAAGTCAATTTCCTATACACTCCCACGTAGCGCCATCTACCGGTTACCTTAGAACTGCTTATTTTAACGGTCTTACATCGCGGTAACAGCCTCCCAGGATTGGCACTACACACTAAACACAAGTATGCATTACAAGCTCAGCGTCAGATATTCCTTGAAACGTAGTAATATGAACAAAACTAAATGTAATTGTGCTCTCAAGTGACTGCGTGCATTTATATAAAACGCGACGTATCCCTTTAAGTGGGAAACAAGAAAGTAACCGAATGCAAAATGGTGACGTCAGTGGAAAATTATGAAAAAAAAGGTTATTTATTTATTTTACGTCAAAAAACAGTTAAAACTGCGTATGACGTGCTATGGGAAAAGTGAATTGTGTGCCCATTTCCAAAATTCTGTGATCCCTACACTAAGTCATATACTACTTAAATTTAAAAATAAAAAGCTCCATGTAATAAAATCTATTTTCAAGGATAAATACGCAATAAATTTTGGCTCTTATCCATGTTGTCCTTCGGCATAATACTTCCTGCCGCGACAACATGGAAACGATAATTTGAATAATTGTATTTCCACTGAATTTTAGAGGACGTGCACAGAAAATGAAGTTACATTTATGACCAGAAGCAAAACAAGGGGCCATCTCAGCATTTGCTCAATGGATCAGGAAACAGGACAAAAATCTGATCGAGATGGGAGTCATTGACCCGGAGGCTGCAATACAATACTTGTTCCAGGTTGTTTATACTCATTTATACATTTCAAATGATAAATAATGCATTATGTATCATTGTTAAAATTAATGTTACTTTTCTTGTGATACTCAGTATAGTCTCTGTATAGAAACAGTTATGCAGCAGAAACGATTTCACTTGGGATTTAAACTTTTCTATCGAATTTAATCGTTTAATGTCATCTGGCAAAGTGTTGTAAAATAATGTACATGTATTGTATGTGATCTTTTTGTAATGAGCTGTTGATACTGTCACCTGATGAATATGATTTCTACGTCGAGTGTTATAGTAATAGACATCGGCATTTTCTGAAAATAAATTTCCACCCTTAAGCAAGTCATTTTTGACAAAAGCCACTGATTCGTAAATAAACAGACAATGTAATGGTAAAATTCCTAGATTAATGAAGAGAGACTTACATGAATTACGTGGGTGGGATTTGGTTATTATTCGTACAATTCGTTTCTGTAATCTAAAAGTCTGGGAGCTATAAGATGTATTTCCCCAGAATATTATGTCATATCTCATGCGGGATTGAACATTCGCGAAACATACACAACGAACAGTATGAAGGCTGACTGAATTTGCAAGAATTCTGAACGCGTAGCATAATGAACTTAATTTTGTGTTCAATTCATTTAAATGGACGTTCCATTTAAGGTTTGACTATATTGAGAGACCTAAATATTGTATTGTCTTTACGTCAGTCAATGGAACACCGTTCATTTTCAATGGAGCACAGAATTGTTTATTTGAAATGGAAAACTGCATTAAAACCGTTTTCTTTTGTTTACTATTATTTGTTATTTCGGAACCAATTTGAAACATTTGATGTTGTACTATTTACAGTTTCATTATTGCAAAGGATGTTCGTATCATCCGCAAGGAGAAACGTTCTTCCGTTTCGAATCGTCGAGGGCATATCGTTTACGTAAAGTAGGAACAGAATAGGGACTAAAATCGATCCTTGAGGAACTCCACGTGCAATGGGCAAAGAGTCGGAAAGGTGCGTACGTAATGTTCCATTATTCCAGTAAGGTATTCACTCTCTGAGATTGTTGTTTAGGGTACGAACATAACCAATCGAGAGCAATACCACGGATTCCAAATGAAGGTAATTTGGAAAGTAAAATATCATAATCAATGACGTCAAAAGCTTTTGAGAGATCTAAAAATAATCCAATGGGTGTCTCGTTTTGATCCAATGATGAGGCGACATCTTTAAGAAAACAAAATATAGCTGTTTCGGTTGCAGTTAGTTGAAGTTGCAGTTTGTGCAGTTGCAGTTAGTTGCAGTTGCAGTTAGTTGCAGTTGCAGTTAGTTGCAGTTGCAGTTAGTTGCAGTTTGTGCAGTTGCAGTTAGTTGCAATTTGTTGCAGTTAGTAACTAAATCTATTAGCATAAATATTAAATCAATAACGTGTTTGAAATCGTATTTTAAGCCGTTTTTGACAAGTTAGTATTTATTGTAAGGTTCCATTTAAAAATAAAAGTTGACCCTGTTTTTTATAAAATATAAAGCAAAGATTAAACACGGTTTATCTAGGTAGCCGCGGTCTACGCTATGGATTGTGCAGACACAATACTCCTATGTTTTTTTCACGGTTAAAAAGATGAAAGTGGTGTCGAGGCTAGTTTCTTCACCTACACAGGGGTCTCAGAGTAAATGTCAAAATCTTTTAGAGCATGCAGAGTGGTCCAATATAATCACTTTTTGGTGATGCATAGGTAGTGGGAAATTTCATGAAACGAAGTAACACATCTATGTTTTCTCAGATTGTTAGACAATGTCACATGCACTGATGTTTGACAAGATACGTTTTAACGTATTCAAAGTGATTCAAGTTCCGACGTAGCCAAGGACATTCTCATAACTGCATCCCCCCTGCATGAAGAATTATCTTGCAATTAGAGGCATATTTACGTGTGCATTGATAACCTTTTTTAGGAAAATATTAACGCATCAATCGCCAACTGTACATGCATGTGGAACACGAATACGGTGCTGTAAAACGGGATCCCGAACATTTGCCATCAATAGCGTAGATGAGTAATGAATACTCGTGGCTGTCTGTCGTGTTGAGAACAGAGGTAAGCCAGCTGATACAGGATGCTAGATGTCATGAACGTGTCTCACTGTGGTAATGCTGCCTCGTACGCTATTGTTTCTCCATTTATATCGAATTTGCGATAAATCACTGGAGAAATGTAGCTGAGCTCAGCTGTTTCCAGGATGTAACTCTAACCGCAACCGCAGGTATAGAAATCGATTACACGTTGCCCGCATAACATGTATTCTTTTCGTGTACACGCGATGTAAAAACTCAATATCCATGAAATGAAATTTGCCATAAGTACTTAGGACAAAATATAAAATTGCTGCCCAGGCTACAGTTTTCCTAGAGCTCTAATATATGAATAAATGTCCTAGCCCGAATAAAAGAAATAAATTAAAGCTCTCAGGAAATTTCCCTGCGATTAAAAAATCGTGGATTTTGAAATGTTTAACAAAGCGCAACATTCAGGTAAAACGTTTCACAAAAGATATTTCTACATTTCTTTCGGAAAAGCGGCATTCTACAAGACTTACCTGCAATCCAGGAAATACGAAGGGGTGAGATGGAGTTACTTAACATTTCCGTCATTTCCGACCTGTAAAATTTATATTTGTAGCAGATGTATTAACGAACAGAATTTGCAGTGCATTAAGGGAACAAACTTTCCGAAACCTTCAAAATGTCTCTATTGTTTTTCGTTTATTAATAATTCAAGTTACGTCTAGTTAATCACTACCTCATTACATATTTTTTGCTCTCCATAAGCAATATGTCCGACATTCTCCTGTAAATATTATATTCTTCTGGGCGACTGTGGTCGGCTCTTCTAAGAAATCAGACTAACAGCAAATGATACGAAAAAATTCCAAGTAAGCAACACGGTTCACAATGCTCTTGAATTGGATAGTTGATTCATTAGTGATTCCGGGCACGTTGACGGCTAAGGTCATTAATTCCGTAAATGTAGTGCATGTTTTAATCGTGGGATGTGGCAATGATATACTCCGTTGGCTGGCGAGATCCGGCGCCGACCTACGTCCACGTGCAGGAATTTCCCCAACCAGATGTACTACATACATTGCTGTTGAATCGTCTGCGCGGCTAATGAGAGCACGACCATAGCTTTCGAAAGAACATGTCAAAAAATAAGATTTGGTTTATGTACAAATCAATGAACAATCTCTTTAAGTGACCACTTGTTATTTAAGGAAAATTAAATTTGACTTAAAATTGATTTGATTTACTTTCGACAAAGTCAGTAAAATCTGAGACATTTAGGGGAGAAGTATAAATCTAAATACATTTTCATGAGGTCCACAAACCCTTCCCTCCCCTTTTACCATGGTTGAAGGGTGAATGAATGTATTAGTAAAGCAATGTTAGCAACATATGAAAGCTAGATTTATTTCGCTCCCGAATTATTGAAAATATATTTGCAACGGTAAATAAACTACAAATGTGATTTTGCAATATTGCCAATAAAATATTTATTTGGACATCCGACTCTATTCCTGCCACAACTAGTAAAAGGATAGCTCAAAATGTACGCATTCTGAAGCTACCTTAATGTCCAGAAGCAAAACAAGGGGTAATTTCAGCACTTGCTAAATAAATCAAGGAAGTTGAAAAAGATAAAGCAAGAAAGCGTCTTATCAAGATTAAGGTACTTGACCTTCAAGCTGAAATACTGAGGTAGATCACATGTTAGCGTGAGCGATACAATAGAAATATCAACACTGGTTTTCAAATATCCCGCTAACTCATGGGAGATATGATTAGAATTTAACAGTTAATAACACGAAAACGGAAAAGGAGGCCGAGCTACAGCGTCGTCAGTAACGTGAGATGACGAAAAGAAACTCTTGGACGAGCAAGTCACCGCGTTGGAGGTGTAAAAGCCAATTTTCTCCCAAACGTCGTGTCGGTGTTGTAGATCGGAGACGTATCCAAGTACGCAAGCCTACAGGAGCTACATAGATTTGTTTTTACTTTTCCCTTTACTTCTCGAAAAGAGAACGTATTGAAATCTGACACTTAAACACTGCGAATTTTCGACAGAAAAAACTCTTATTACCGGGCTCTGGTACCAAAAAACCTTATTACCGGGATCCGGATAAATCTTGTTCCTATAACTCTAATCTTTAACACATGTAGTCAGGATCCATGTTTTATGGGTTCTCGATAACGAAATATCGATTGACGGCAAAACGTCTCTCTCCCCGTCTGTCTGTCCGTCAGTATGTGGTCAACGTTAGCGTTTAAACCTTCAGCCGTTTTTCTCCTAAATTGAGATATTGTGAACATTTTATAAGAAGCCGCAGTCCTACGGGTTTGGAACAGATATTTTTTCTTCAATGGAATCTCTGGCACAAAGACATCTTAAAATATAACCATGAACAATATTTCGAAAATTTGAGTAGTTTTCGTGGAATTGTGTGCGAAACAATTAATTTCTCAAAAACGGCTCCACGTTCTTCGTTTAAATTTTCTCCTCATATGTATCAAAGGAAGGTATAAAAAGTAGATCTACCTCTATGTATAAATATAATATTTAAGTTAACATTTATTTAGTTTTTTCGAATTGTTGAAAATATCGGTGTTAAAAATATCGATAGAAAATTGCAAATGTTCGAAAATTGCAAATTGGAATTTATGGGGCTTCTTTTTTCTTTCACGAGAGAGCTAAAGTTAGTTGGATACATTTTCCAATAATGTAATGCGAATATTACGCATTCTTTACAGAAAACACGAGAAAGTGCCTGCTTTGGTAGCTTCTTTTTAAAATAGGCCATTAGTATTTCTCTTCTAATTGTGACCGCGACTGAGTTCATAGAAAGTCGCAATACTAAAATGGCAATGTTACGCCACGGCAATTTGAAATTCCTAGAATTGACTTCTCATTGTCAGACTACAAAGTTTCCCGCTGCATGAAACGAAGTTTTGGATTTGTTATCGATGTATTAAATGTGTAAGTTTTCAAAGAATTATATTTCACACCTGATTCGTTCTACGAGTGATGACTGAGATGTATTAATATGGACAGAAATGGTACTAATGCATTAATCATTACTAATGCAAGAAAGTATGTGCTTCATTACTTCTGCTTTTGTTGAGGTATTTTCTGTGAAAACAATAATAGTAGACACCAAATGAATTCCTGCATTCCTAAGCAACCCAAGACAAAGTCAAAAGGTCAATAGCGATGAAAGATTCATGGGACATTTTATTGCTTTCTGCGAAAATAGCTGGCATCCATTACAATGACCTCTATGAGAACGGAAGCTTCACCCTCGAGATGGCTTCTTTAGAATACCTCGCTGAATAACGGCTGCTTGGCGTATAAAAGTAGTGTTATTGATTCTATTGTATGCTACTATATGTAATATCTCAATGCCATTTCAGAAGTAAAACTCTTTAGTTTAGGATTTTGCTTAATAAGAATATCAGCAAGCATTACTTTTAACAGTTTGGTGTGTGTTACATATTTATTTTCATTTAAAAAAATGCTAATGCTGAAATGATTAAGAAGATGAAGTGTAAATAACTGCAAACCTTACGAAAAACAAAAGAAATGTTGTTTTATATGTTTTTGCATTTATGTAGATATTTATTCAGAAGAATCAATCAATTACTTTTTGTAATAATTAAGCGCCAACACTACAATTCTCTAAATAATGTTTCAAACGTAGTGGCATATTCAATAAATCCGTAAAACAAATTCAATAAAAACGTAGTGGCATATCCAATAAAGTACATATCAAAGCAAAATCCAAATGAAGGAAAAAGTATTCAAATGTTTCAAGTGTTCAAAAAGTATTCAAAAACGTTTAGTTTCCGAACGCTGTTAAGTTTTGATGTGCAGTAAGGTTTAACGGATGGCGGATGTCTCCCTCCCGGAAAATGCATTCACGCGAGTTTGTATGGAAGTCGGCCACAGGAGCAACTGCAAAAGTTTTATCTCTTAATATAGCGTGTCCAATTTTTTTTAAAAAAAATTGCTTCTGTCGTCGTTTGCCGTCATGACAATCTGTGGTTTGAAATTGATGCTGGTAGGTCCGGACATTCTGTTTAGCTAGAGTTCACAAGTTTAATTGTCCAATCATAGATTCCTCTTGCACCTATGGATTACTAACTATACATTGTATAGCGAAGCTCTTTGTCCGAAAACGAGGAGCAATCGTAGCAATTTTGTTGTTATATTACATCAGTTATTGTATTCTAATACTTTGTTTCTTTTAAATATCTTCAATGACACTGTCGAATTTTTAATATTAATTGTTCAGTTTTGACTACGTTTAGACGTTCATTACCGTTATCTTCAAACATGGAAATGGTTACCGAAACATCCCGGCTGACAAATATAATAATTTCCGTTGTAAAGGCTGAACAGTCGAAATAAAAATTTCACTGTCTTCGCCAGTGAGTCAGTCGTCCCCTGAGAGTTCGTTTCCATGCAAAGCACAAGCGTCTGATGGGTTGCCTACAGTTCGGGGGCAAATGTCACAAGGATAACTACGTTATGCAACGTTTCACTTGTTCATTGGCAAAAGGGAATCATCATACCTTAGGAGTTGGTAACAATTGTTCGGAGTCAACTTTATAATGTAGAAAATAAAACGGTTTTTCAACATAGGGACAGGTTTTCATTTAAATATCTACAAATTGAAAATAGAAGATCAACGAGCAGGACACAGAAAGTTTTGAGGCTTGATACTAGATAAAGAAGAAGTCACAAGACTGTCGTCGATTTAAGAATTTTACGTCGTTAGACTATGCAATTAAATTAGTTAATGTGTTGAGAGATAATGATATTATATTTCTAACCATGGATTGGAATACATTTATGTAAAACAATGAACTAACTTACTTATGAGATTTAAAAGAGTTGATATAATTTAAATGTCCAGAGGCTAAGCACCTCTCCCACGATGCCAGTGTAAATTACATACAGTATGTGAATTGCAATTTGCATAATATTTTTGTTTGAAAATGTTACTCCCTTCTCACCCACAACACTTGGGTTAATATCATAAACATGCTTGGCTGTACAAATATTTTGGAAAAATAAAAAAATTGCTTTGTTTGAAAAGCTGTAGCTCGTTCGGTAATTGTTCTACAAAACAATTACACAAAAGTAGTAGAAAATTCTATTCTCTCAATCGATTTGAAATGTTGTCCACGATACTTATAGTTAAAGCGTTATGGACAAAAAAAAATGTCGGCTTTCAGACTTTCAGCAGTTAGCACCGTGTCTGAGAGGTCTAAAGCTTACAATTTTAACTATTACTTGCGTATATTCAAAAAAGCAAAAGAAAAGGTTTCTGATCTTTTTTCAAACAAACCCCCTTTCTTAGAACTTGCCAACTGGACTAAAAGCAAAAAAGAACTAACTAAAATCAGCCACGATGACTGTGGTCTTGCCGAGACCATGATATCGCATAGCATAAGCGTATGAGATATCGCAATTGGCATCCACGGACGCACAGACAGACGGTCATACTAATAGACGGATAAACAGAGAGACGAACATACAGAGTGACAGACAAACGCAGAGACAAGCGGACAGTAGACGAACGACAGACGAACAGACTTTTGCCGTCAATAAATTTGTCGGTAACAAGGACCCACAAAACATTGAATCTGCATACACAACATTTTGAGGAAGTAATTTACTATATAGTAATAGATTTATCCACATTTACACCATCAAGGCCCGACAATATGAGATTTACCGTCAAGAAATTGCTGATTTCTGTTACAGATTACAATACTTTCTTTCTACTAAGTAGGTACGTAGGAAGGTGAAACAGTAAACAATTCTTTTAAGTTACAAAAGAAAAGATATTTCATATTTAATTTTAAATAATGTTTCATTCTAAAATAAATTTAGCGTTGTCGAATTTCTAATGATATAAAAACTGTTTAACAACATAAAATATTTTACAAGTTTCTAAAAAGAATTAATGTGCTGGTGTTTTCTATATCTTGAAATGATCTTATTTCGATATTTTGAACTCAAATAACAAAACAAAAGCAATGTGGAATATAATAAATAATAATACCAAATCAACTAGTAACCTTGTAGAGGATGTTGTTTTAAAATATAACGATATAAATGTGAACGATCCGGCAACAGTGGCTAGTCTCTTTAACCAATACTTTTCGAGAATTGCTGCTGATCTCACTAAGGGTCTTCAACCACAAAATTCAATAACGGAAATTTCACCCAAAGTTTTCAACACGATGTTCGTTTCCGAAATTTCTTCTTATGAAATTCTCAAAATAATCGGTAAACTAAAAAATAAATATTCGTTCGGTTTAGATGAATTCCCGAATTCTTTGTTAAAGACCTGCGTATGTCATTATACACCCGTTAATTCACATATTTAATGCATCCTTATGCACCGGAACGTTTCCAGATATTTTCGAAAGAGCTAAAATTAAGCCGCTCTTCAAAAATGACAACAAAAATGAAATTCGGCCCATTTCTCTTCTATCCGTTTTTTCAAAAGTATTAGAGAGACTTTTTTACATACGAATGGAAACCTTTCTCAGTAAATACGACGCGCGTTCAGATTGCTAATGTGGATTTAGAAAATCAAAATCAACGGAAACTGCCATATTTTCTTTTCTTAAAGATGTCGCCTCATCATTGGATCAAAACGAGGCACCTATTGGATTATTTTTAGATCTCTCAAAAGCTAATGACGTCATTGATCATGTCATTTTACTTTCAAAATTACCTTCTTATGGAATCCGTGGTATTGTTGTAAATTGGTAATGTTCGTACCTTAAACAACGATCTCAGAGAGTGGTAATACCTTACTGGAATGATGGAACATTACGTACGCACCTTTCGGACGTTTTGCCCATTGTACGTGGTGTTTCTCAAGGATCGATTTTAGTCCCTATTCTGTTCCTACTTTACGTAAACGATATGCCCTCGACGATTCGAAACGGAAGAACGTTTCTCTTTGCGGATGATACGAATATCCTTTGCAATAAAGAAACCGTAAATAGTACAATATCAGATGTTTGAAATTGGTTCCGAAATAAAGTAATAGTTAACGAAAAGAAAACGGTTTTAATGCAGTTTTCCATTTCAAATAAACAATTCTATGCTCCATTGAAAATGAACGGTGTACCATTGACTGATGTTAAGACAATACAATATTTAGGTCTCTCAATATAGTCAAATCTTAAATGGAACGTCCATTTAAATGAATTGAACACAAAATTAAGTTTATTATGCTACGCGTTCAGAATTCTTGCAAATTCAGTCAGCCTTTGTATTGCTCGTTGTGTATGTTTCGTGAATGCTCATTCCCGCCTGAGATATGGCATAATATTCTGGGGACATACATTTTATAGCTCCCAGACTTTTAGATTACAAAAAATGAATTGTACGAATAATAATCAAATCCCACCCACGTAATTCTTGTAAGCCCCTCTTCATTAATATAGAAATTTTACCATCACCTTGTCTGTTTATTTACGAATAAGTGGTCTTTGGCAAAAATGACTTGCTTATATTATATTTCGACGGAACATGTCTTATTTCGCGACGCGCCGTACATTGACCAACTGATGAAGGGTCAGAGCGGTTATACCCCACGTGAACCTATTCTAGCGGGTTGTCACCAGCCACATGCGACATCTTCTCCGCCGCTCTGTTGCCCGCCCCTGCCAGTTGTTTATTAAAATTGAAATTATTTCTTTCCCAGGAAACCCTGCTTGGAATATGACTGAGGGAACTCGCACACATTAACAACAAGCGCTACTATAGGCTTTAGAACACTTCATTAACAAAAACGTCGATGATACAAAATTTGTACAAAACTTTAACACATAAACCTCTGCTCTGCGTGATTTCACAAGTATAGCACAAGCAAACATTAGGTTCCAAATGTAAAATCTCAAATCGTACTGCGGATTTTATTGTTAATAATTTTGCGATCTTCTGATCGAAAGAATCTAATGTCTGACGCAGTTTGCCTCGCTCTCACGGAAGCGGTGTCGCTGGCGGCGACCTTGGGCGGCTGGCAGCGTCTTCCCGGTGAAGCTCTCCTTACGATGATCCAAACCTTCTTCCCCCTTCTCGGATACGTGCGGCGTCGTGTTTTACTCACGTTCCAAAATGCTCATGATAAATTTATAAACTTAATTGTCTTCTTTGCTACAGGTTCAAGTAGTCGGTTCTTCCTGGCGGCGTTCGGCTCGGATCGGCGATTTTACATTTCTTGATGGTGCAGCTCACGTTTACGTAATTGTAGATGAAACGAGCTTGTGAGTTATTTACTCGACTCTAATTCGAACCTACTGAATTTACTAGTCAGTGTTAAGTCGGCCTTTGTGCGACAATTACCTTTTAATTTTTTCGTAGTTCGCGCACGACTCTTAAGTGAACTGCTTCGGGAAAAACTAATTATTCCACGAAATACAAAGTTCGTTTCCGCTCTTAAATCTCATAGCCAAATATTTTCGCCTTGCCTCCACGACGAATTTTGAGAAGAAATGAATCGACTTGCCCCTGCGACGGTTTTCAGAAGAATGTTCGCTTGCGCAACCTGTCGCAGTGATGGTTTTCGGACACCTCGCATGACCGATGCTGGCCAATGGCAATTGTAGGTCTTATCGGTCTTCTCCTCATTGGCTCACATCTTTTCGGTCGCGGGTTTATACACAACCGTCGCTGCACGTCATCCCTGGACGTCATCAGCGCGAATTTTAAGTGTTGTGACGGCGACACTGGAGTTGTAGCCATCTCTCAATTGACCCATGAGAGAAATGGACCAAATCCGTTTCGTCTCAACATTTTCAGAAAATGCCCATGTCTATTACCATAAAACTCGACGTAGAAATCATATTCATCAGGTGGCAGTATCAACAGCTGATTACAAAAACTTCACAAACTTCACATGTAGTACATTATTTTACAACACTCTGCCAGAAGACATTAAGCGATTAAATTCGATAGAAAAGTTTAAATCCCAAGTGAAATCGTTTCTGCTGCATAACTGTTTCTATACAATTAGAGATTGTACGGAGCATCACACGGAAAGTAACATTAATTTTAACAGTGATATTTCATGTATTGTTTACCATTGGACTGTATAATTCTAAACAATATGTAACAAGTTTTGTATCGCAACTTCTGGGTCAATGACCCCATCTTGATCAGGTTTTTCGTAGTTTCCTGATCCATTGAGCAAATGCTGAGATAGCCCCTTGATTTGTTTCTGGACATAAATGTAACTTCATTATCTGTGCACGTCTTCTAGAATTAATGGGAAATACAGTTATTCAAATTACTGTTTCCATATTGTCGCGGCAGGAAGTTGTATTCCTTGACGAATGACATCATGGATAAAAGCCCAAAATTTATTGCTTATTTATCCTTGAAAATAGATGCTATTACATGGGAGCGGTTTTTTCATCCAAAATTCAAGTAGTATACGACTTAGTGTAAGTATCACAGAATTTTGAAAATGTGCACAGAATTCACTTCTCCCCATAGCACGTCGTACGCTGTTTAACTGATTTTTTCACGTAAAAATAAATAATTAATATAAAAAACAAAGAATCGTGAAGTCATTATGGTCATCTTTCTCCTTTTAAAACGGTAAAATTTACAATATTCTGTGCTAAACACGTGTCGTACGTGGAGCCATTGTAGAATATCTATTAATTTAATATCTATGTATTAATTGCTAATTGAATGTATTCAAATTGTTGATATATATATATATATATATATATATATATATATATATATATTTGTGTTCGGATACATTGAAATAAATGCTGATATTTAAAGAAACCTCGCATCTTTGCTGTCTTTAGAAATTTTCACTCATTTCTATTCGATATTCCTCAATATTGAAAGGACGGAATGGCTTTGTTTTCAGTTATGCGATGATATGATAATATTTACCAATATATTCGTTCTCTTTAAGAAGAAGAAAGAGAAGACTGACGTTATTGTAAGAGTTTGTTGGTACGATCGTAAGTCTCAATATCATGAAACATAGAAGTTGTTAGTGTCCTATTCATGTCATTAAATAACAAAATATCTTGGTACCTCGCAAATTACGAGTGAATAACTTGCAGAACATTTAATAACACCACGTGAAAAATAATTTTCTTTTACTTGGTAAAGTGTCATATTCGACGATATTTTGCTGCGTTCTATATCGTGTTAAGAGACGGTTCATTAACCGCATATATTCGATTCACAAGCACACAAGCGAACATCTTAATCTGGCTGAAATTTAGGGGTGTACGTCGGAAGTCGTGAGTTTGTATCACCACTGATTATTCCGCCATTTCATCAACAGTTTCCGGCCGGTCGCGTACAAGCGATCGCGTATCTCCAGACATGTGTAACGCAACACGCAAGGCGCCGCCTGCGGGGGCGGAAATAACCTCCTCGCACTCAATTTCTCGGGCGCGAACCCCGGCGGCGCACGCGGCGGGAGAGTGGGAGCGGGGAGGAGCGGGGCGAGCCGATGCAGGGTAGGGCGGGTCCCAACGCAGTAAATCATATGGCCAGAAGGCGCCGACCACAGCAATGCCTACGTGTTCGCCGTTCGGTGGAGAGAAGAAGAGGACAAGAAGTTCGTTGCATCTTATCGTATTCTTATAAGACAAAAGATACCGTGCATTCAGAATAGCAGTAAAACACCGTTTTTTCTTTCTTTCTTTTTTCTTTCTTTCTTTCTTTCTTTCTTTCTTTCTTTCTTTCTTTCTTTCTTTCTTGCTTTCTTTCTTTCTTTCTTTCTTGCTTTCTTTCTTTTTCTTTCTTGCTTTCTTTCTTGCTTTCTTGCTTTCTTGCTTTCTTGCTTTCTTGCTTTTGCTTTGCTTTCTTGCTTTCTTGCTTTCTTGCTTTCTTTGCTTCTGCTTCTTGCTTTCTTGCTTTGCTTTTGCTTTCTTGCTTTCTTGCTTTTGCTTTGCTTGCTTCTTTCTTTCTTTCTTTCTTTCTTTCTTTCTTTCTTTCTTTCTTTCTTTCTTGCTTTCTTGATTTTTTGGGCCATAATTTCATTTCTGGAAATGGTAAGTTAACTAAAACTCGTGCATTGAAAATTTCTAGGTAAATCCTCTCATGGAGTCACGACTTCGAAATTTATTTAACATTTGTACGCTTGGTATTTACCTATCATTAGCATAATAAACAAAACTATTGTAAAATAATGCTTATTGTGAATATGGTATACGAGATATGATAATGAAATGCACTAAAACTATTTTACTCTCATACCAAGAGAGAGAAACTTCGAGAAAACTCTCCTGTCAAAAAGAATTCATGTTGCATCTCTGTACCAGCATTGAAAGAAATTTAAAATGACTTCAACACGATGAATGTAGTTTATGCTTCAGGACCACGAGGTATCTTGTAACTAATTAGAAAAGTAAATTAATGTACTAATATTTTAAAGTAATATATGGTTACTAATTATTATGAAACTCTTGTAACCAGCTGCGAGTTTTGTTTCGTTTCAAATATATTTTTTGTCTTGAGGGAATATACTTCAACCCTCCGTCGGACGGAATACGTTTTGTACAGAGTTCGGACGCAATGCATCAAGGGACATTACGTGATTAATTCTGTACCGAGCTGTAACATTATGAAATTCGTTTGCTTTTATTGCGTAAAGCATTTTTTAGAAAGTACATCCAATACTAAGAAGACACATTTCTGCGTTTCGTGTGTCTACTCACTTTCGATATCAGTGTTGTGTATACTTAAAAGCTCTATCAATCTATCATTATCTTCTTCAACTCATAAATTACTTCGTATTGTTTGAGTATGTTTTAATTAAGATACGTAAACTAATTTTCATGTTTCATCCACTGTTTTGAAACCATAAGAGCTTAAATATTTTTTTTTGTATTTGAGCTTTAAAAACAATCATTTTTGTCACAAGAAATTGTTCATAAAATGGCATTTTAAGGCACAGATGATGACGTGTGGTAGCAGCGGTAAACCGAATAGTCGACCACCGTCTTTTCGCACAGATATCAAATACTGGTGACACCTCAATAAAGTTGTTTTCCAAAATTTACTTTGATTCTATAATACATTTATAATTCTGTTATACAAAAAAATGCATGCAACTCCTTTATGATTTTTTGTGCATTTATATAAATTTGAAAACTTGCTTCTAACTTAGCTGGTTTTCAAAATATGTACTCATGCAATAGACCTTAACATAATATCCTACAATTTCTTTTGCAAAAATGTATGCAATGTATCACACAGCTAATATGTGTGTATATATATATATATATATATATATATATATATATATATATATATATACACATAGACACGCACATATTGTTACAATCGACATTTTAATTTGCTCAAATCCTACTAACTAAATAACTTGAAACTCCATTCGTAAGACTTAAATGAAATACTACACAAAGAACGGGTTCTTTTACATAATTGGAAAGAAAAAACAATGCATTTTTGTTTGTTATTTATTCCTTCCATTGCATGAGCGAATTGTTGCTCCTGATACGTATTTTTTTCTTTATCTTATTTCGTTTTTGCCTTTCATTTCCTGTATTTGTCTTCCTGTTGTCTGTTTTTGACTTCCTCCTTTCTTTTATTCCTTCTCTCTTTGTCTTGTTCCTTCTTTGTTTGGTTTCATTCCTGTACATTCATCTTAACATTAATGTTTGCTCCTAACGCTAAACGTTACAGCATGCAATGTGACGCGACAAATAAACTAGGAAACAGACAAGTCTTACAATAAAATCATTATCGAATGTGTAACGGACTCGATTGTTTCATTGATCGATGATTTGTGCGTCAACTGCTAAGGTAATTAGTTCCATAACTGTTCTGCATGTTTTTATCGCGAGAGTTGTCAGCGACGTTTGCTGGTGTGATGGGCCCGAGTGGCGAATATTTTCAAATGTAGAAAGGAAATCACAAGCTCACTTAAGAACATCCATAAACAGTTACGAGTGTAGTGAAATTGGGGATGCTGTTTTCCAAAATTACAGGAGGAACAATAGGCATCTTTCTGCAGGGAGCGTTTCTCCCTCGCCCGCCACGGCAGCCTTCGTCATCTGGCTGCCCCGTGAGCACTCGGAGGAGAGCCTTTAAGAAACGACTATTGTGAGTACGTGCCCCACAACAAGAGAGTGGATGAATAACGCGGGCGTCGGCATCGACAGAAATATTACTTCATTAAATTCGTGATTAAATTTATTCTCTGGAGGAGCAACGTTTCCGATAAAAAGCAGGCTATATATCCCTCATCTTCGCTGAACTGTAATAATAAATGCAAAGGCTGCAGATTGGCAGAGTGATTTTGCGACTGGCTGATATCATGGCAACTCCCCTATGCCAATTGCATGGGTGTGCGCACAGGCATGTTCGGAGGGGGACGGTTGATGGTGCTTTGCGTATAGATTAGAGGTTAAAGATGTTTGAGGCCAATATAAACGAATTTTCCTGAAAACGAAAAAAACACGCTGACTTGTCCGGGAATTGTACCCAGTACCTCACGAATTCTGAACGAGAATTACACCTGTACACAAACAGCCCATGTTAGAAACAAAATACAGAGATTTTTGGTAGTAAATATTGAACAACGTATTAAATAGCACGATTTATGAAGATTTTCCCCCAAAACCCTAGGGGAAGCTAATAAGGACATCATAACCCTAGTACAACACGCCAGAAACGATAACAGATATTAAAGACTTTTGAAAAAGAATATTCATGAAAGGGAAAGAAAACTTAGTGGGCCTGTCCGGGAATTGAACCCGGGACCTCTCGCACCCGAAGCGAGAATCATACCTCTAGACCAACAGGCCTCCGGCAGCTTGCGACCCTAAGCTATTGGTAGAACAAATATTAGCAATATATTTAATGCCACTGATATGGGGATTAGGACCTCTCGAGCATCCAAATGAGGAAATTATTACCTTGGTTCAATAAGTCACGAAATATTACAATATATGAGGCAATTATAAACGTATAGTTACGAAAGCGAAAAAAAAGCGAGATTGTTCTGAGTTCAAATGGGGACTTCTCAGGCCCAAAACAAGATCCATACATCTAAACTAACACATCTGTGGCAGAGGCTTGGCGAGACTTGAAGTAGTAAATATTCTCAGAACGCATTAAATACGTATCTACGAGATTATCACTAGCACCTCTCGAGGGACCCAGTAAGGTAATTACAACCATACCTGAACAAGTCAAGAAATATTACAAATGATGGAGGCTAGTTTACACAAATATTCAAGAAAGGGAAAGAAAACTTCGCGAGCTTGTCCAGGAATTCGGGTGCGAGAGGCCTCTCGCACCCGAAGCGAGAATCATATCTCTAGGCCAACGGGTCACGTGCTGTGTACGTTTACATAATCTATTGGTACGAAATATTTAGGAACCATCAAATAACGCGGGTCTTGGAAATTTTATCCATGACCACTTGAGAAACCCAATAAGGAAATAATAATCCTGTAGTACAAGGCAGGAAAGATTACAGATATTGAAGGCTTTAAAATGGGTATTTTTGAAAGGGAAAGAAAACTTTGCGGACCTGTGCGGGAATTAAACACGGGACCTCTCGCACCCAAAGCGAGAATCGTACCTCTAGACAAACAGGCCTCCAGCCACGTATACTTACATAAGCTATTGGTAGAAAATATTTAGCAATACATTTAATACCACTGATATGGCAATTATACCCAGATTATACCATCTCGAGTGGTATAATCGGACGAAATTTTTACCTTCGTCCAATAAGTCATGAAACATTACGATATCGAGATCCACCCTTATAAACGGGAACTTATGAATGGGAAAAACTATAACAAAAAAGGCATATCGTCGGTCGGCGTAACAGTAATACCTCTAAGCGCTAATACCTAAGCGCTGGGTAACTCACTAACAGCTCCAAGACTAGTCTTCATGGCGCCTGCTGGACCGTTTCCTGGCAGGCGCCGCTGTTTGCCGAGGCTCGCTCCGCTGTCTAGGCCTTGCTAGAGCGTGTCCCGCGCTCGCGCCTCCTGCTGAGTGCGCGCGAACTCAAATGGTCGCCAGCAACATTAAATCAGGGAAGGACTTTTACCTCACCTCATTGCTGATGGTGGTAATTTTAACGGCTTCTTCATGGTGAGAAGATAGCAATATGGTGGGAGATTTCATCAGATTTCATCTATTATTTATAAACTCCAGACTTTACAACACGTTGCGAATTCAAACAGGGTGTCCTGTGAAGTACACTCACTCTGCGTACAGGTTTATTCAACGTATTGTCGTACAATTTATTTTAACAAAATGTTTCCATGTAGCCATTGTGATATATATATATATATATATATATATATATATATATATATATATATATATATATATGTGTGTGTGTGTGTGTGTGTGTGTGTGTGTGTGTGTGTGTTCGAAATAAATTTTTAATTTCATGTGTAGCTTCATTTTTCGAAGTCAGTTATCATTTTCTTTTTATTTTACATTTTTAATGGTATTAGTGAAGAAATAAATACAAGATTCCTCCTTGCAAAGTCTCCCTTTACCCTTAAGGAGGAAAGTCATTTAAACCTTTTTTAATTGAAAAGTTTTAATGAAAATGGCACTTCTATCATATGATTCACTGTAATTTTCTCTATCAGAACAAAATGTTTTAAGAAAAATCTGAAGCCTTTTCTGAAAATTTTTGGCGTATTGTTGGAAAATTTTAGTTCGAAAAATATTAACTTTCGCAGAAAGTTTTGTGAATTAAAAGATTTTAAGGAAAGCCTGACGTTTACCACAAGTTCACTTTGGTCTATTTGCGCAAGTCTCGGTCTTTGCGAGACTCTTGCTGCTGCCTTCGCCTTTGCCCCCACAGTGTGTTACACGCTGGCGTTTTGCTGCTTATGAGGCTTTGACGCCACAGCTACTGGGCTACTGGAATTTTCTTCCTTCCCGTTTAGGGCAAGCAAACGATTACAAATACTCGCCATTCAACTATTACAACACATAGCGGTATTAGAATTCTACTTCTTACAATTCTAAACTATTTTCGCATAGGATTTCTTTAGATTTTAGTTCAAATAATGCATTTCTTGAAACTCATAAATAAGTCAGTAATTTATTCACTAAATGTTTTATCGCATTATAGCTAAGGACCACTCAATGAAAGAATGTCAGAGAATGTTTACATGAAACCATTATAAATACATATGAAAACATGAACAGGCAAAATATCAACTAAGCCGATTGTATTAAATACTAGTTGAAGTACCCGGCGTTGCTCAGGCATTTATTACAGAAAATTATTAAGCAGAAAGAGGAATGCTATCTTTTCATGCCCTGCAGCGGAGCTGCCTCTACAACTTCTATTGTAGCCCTTCTTCCTGTTTCTTCGTGCCATGCTCTACCCGACTACGCATCCAAAGCCCTGGCTAATTTTGACCCCTACTTGGAACTTTCTGGTCTACATCGCTCACTTTTTAAAAATAATACATTTTTCGTTTTTAAGGTTCCAGCTCCAAAACGTTCTTCACATTATAACTGAAAACAATAAAAAAATCTAAACTACAAAAAAAATACTTGTAGACTCGCGTGTATAATATTTGTGGAGTGTTATATATTATTCCAATACTGTCAATAAATTGTCACATTGTAAAACTTACTCTTTTTATATTTTTCTTCTATTGTATTCATAAAGAAAGATTTTAAATTGATCAGTCAACTCGTGACCTTAAGGGCTTCCTGTTTTAAGCGGAGGTTAACATGCTAGAATTCTCGTACGGAAACGCTAGAAAAAGATACGGAATATAGATGTAGATGTGAAAACGTAATTGATGAATTTTAATCATAGAAGTAAATGAAAATATATATGATGAAATATATATTTATAATTATTTTCAAAAACGACAGAAATATATGTTTAAATTATATGTAAAAACTTATTAGTTTACGTAAATCAATACATCATACCATTGAAACATGAGAACAATACCGATCCACAAACATTATGAGTACATAATAAATTGACATTGTACTGAGCCACTTTACAAAACAGTATTAGCTTCATTTTTTGATATGAAGTGCTAGATATTATGAATCTTGAAATGTTAATAATAGAAACAAGATAGATAAATTAATTTTTGTTTATTTATTATAGAAAAGAAGAGTGAATTCATTCTTTGGGGGCAATTGATAAAATTTTAACCAATTTTTAATTTAAAAACACTAAATATCAAAATAATCAAATGAAAAGCTGCCCCACTACATAGAGAATTATTTTCATTTGCATTCCTCCTTGCAGTATTATTTTGAAAAGTGCGAATGATTACTCTAGCAAGTCGCATTTACCTCTGAGTATCCAAATCAAAATATTATGGACTGCCCATCTATTCGCGCTTGCAGTCTGTTTAGGCAACTGTGACACTCGCGATGTTTCAAACAATTCAATGTTTATAATTGAATTGATTTCTTTCAAATATTTCACCAATATTAAATCTAACAAATCACCAGCGTTCACACAGGGAGATTATATAACCTTATTCGAACTCCATTGAATTTCGTAATAATTCTAGACACTGATGAAATCAGTAGTAGATCTCAGACGTCATACTCTGGTGGCGAGCAGCTTAAGTATTGACATTGATGCGCTATTGAATCTGTGATGCAAAGTTATGCCAAACACGCCCAGAAAAGTAATTATTTTGTAAATATATTACGGTGTATGGTTCTAAATCATAGCCTATAGTTCTCCAGAACTTTAGAGGTTATTAGCACAAAAGTTTCATCGGCATTGGTTCAGTAGATTCAGAGTTTATCACTGTAAGACAACGTACTTCTGTCTTTATATATTAGTATAGATTTAGAAAAGTGTACTGGAAAACATACTTAACAAATATTTGCTCGTTGAAAACAATTTTATTTTCAAATTAACTGTACAATGTTTATTACTTATATGATACAAAATATATACGTAAAAAATGTATATCTCAAAAGTATAAAATCAGGAGTATATTGTATTGTATAGTTTCTAAAATGGCTACATTACATCAATACCGAAACAGGACAATCAGTTAAATTAAATTATTTCATTAAGATATTATTCCTCCCGTTTATCCTACATTTAATATCTCATCTGTCCCATGTGAAAAACCTAAAAACGTTCTATTTTCGTTCAGAAATATGATATTATGAGTTAAGAAACAGTATTTGAAATGATTTAGAGGGAAGTTTTTTTTTCAAAGGTTTATTTTTCTCCAAAACAGTACTACAATTTTTTTAGGTAAAGGATTTATTTTTCTCCAAGTTTTCTCTCATTTTATTAATCCTTTTGTCTGGGGACAATGACGATGGAATCTATGAAAATTAAATACTTTAACTTGCATTTTATTTTTGTAACATTTCCAACAGTTTTAGTACACTAGTTAAGAGGTTTTATGCACTAGTTAAGAGTTTTAATGCACTAGTTAGAGAACTGTCGTGCGAAGACGAAGTCTCCTGTATTTTGTTTCAAGGAAATCGTAACCTCCTTCTCAATGTCCGAGTATAAACGAAGCAGTGTGAGAGTGGCATTCGAGGAACTAATGTTACTGACTACATTGTTACTGCCTCTTCTAGGTGACAAACTTCGCTCACCAATTGTGATTGACGTCCACGCAGAAGTTGCAAGTGTCAATCACTCAGCCAAGTTGTTAGAAGGTACATGTGGCGCACTAAAAACATGAAGTGCGAACTGGCCTGCCACGAGTCCGAGGCATGAGAGAGATGAAGATTTATGAGCTGTGCGTGGAACGGCGGGGAATTCCGCGTAACTATTCCCCTCCCCATTGCACGTGTCCGAACGCCATCCACCACGCGCCATCAGCGCCCCTGACTACGCCCATACACCCCAATTGCCCTCCCTCCCTCCTTCCTTGCCGCCCCTCGCTCGCGCCGAGTGCGTCGTTTGCGACACCGGTTGCATCCCGTCACCGATATTATTCGGAGTTATAGCGGCGCAGTTCCCTAACTAGGAATAATGTTATGATGTTAACGAGAAAAGTTGTACATCCCTCTTCCTCGAAATCGACAACTTCATGGAGCAAAACTGCTCACTGCGCTTCTACGAGAGCAGTTTCTTAGTGTTAAACTTCCCTGAAGTAGCTCAGCTTGTTATGTAATGTTCACACGTTTTACATCTTTGTGTCAAGTACTCTCAATTTAATATTGACATATAGAGAAATTAAGTTAAAAATATTCCAGGCACTTCTAGTACCAAACTGATGACACTTTTAAATATTAAACAGGCAATCCAACACTTTTATTGTAATACATTTCTATCTTCTGTGCCACGGGTTCTATAAATTTTGAAGTAATGTAAACAGATGTTTGTTTGGAAAATGTTGACATTAATTCCTATAATATGTGATATGTAGATTCAGAGTTTACTGAATATCTACTGAATACCTATAATATGTTAATACCTATACGATTACCTTGTTGTAAAGTTGTACTAAAAATGACTATCGTCTACTTTATCCCTCCTCTCTTTCTTTTTACTTCGCTGGCTTATTTCACTGGTATTCAACCAAGCTTTTGCTTCATATGACTAAATTTCAGAATATTTTAACAACTTTTTCATTAGTAATAAGTGCCCGGACAATTATGTAATTACATATTTTCCTAAGTTAACTCAATCAAGTCAAATCAACGATATATTCACATTTAAAACTGGTTAGTGTTTAAAAACGTTGTCGTTTTAGTACATATATTTTTACACTTAACCAAAAGTACTTAAACTTACACATTTTACCCAAAACTACATATTTTTATATATTTCTTAATATTTCTATTTTCTGCAATTTTTTGTATAATTAATTTATCTTATGTTTTGATAAGAAATCGCCGAGACAAACAATTCAGCATTCTCAACACATTTTTCCTGCAGCCTCTTCTCTAAAACGACGCTATTGCATCACGTTAAAATGCGCCTCTCTATAAATACGGACGAAAAACAAAAGTGCAAGATGTCTATGCAATCCATAACTTCCCGTGTGTTATATTTGATCGCGAGTTTCACATAGAACAGATGACTGCTTAGGAAGGTTGGTTGGTTGGTTAAGTTGGTAGTGACACTTATAACAGGCTATATCGCGCGCCAACGTCGCATTTTTCAGAAGTCTTCCGTGATCACGATAACGCCAGCCACATTATAAAAGAAGATTACCTCCGTTCATGCTGCGTGGGGCTCTGAGACCTTCCCTGTTCATTGATGCGCCAAACTACACCAACATGAGAGTGGGAATATCTGGCGCTTACATGCATAATGCGAAATTAAGAGCACCAGTTACGAAGATCTAGGTTCATAGCCGGTTGTTGCGAAACATAAAATCTCTTACGTGACTGATGGCATTTACATTTTTTTTTAAATTATAAGGCTATTTTTACAGATTTCGCGCCAGAACTTCGCGAAAAATTAATCCATGATCCCATGCAATTGATGAGGTTCGTATCTCATTTTTATTAAATGATTCTTAACAGGTTGATGCATAACACCGTCCAATTGAAGGTTAGAATGAATGGCTGGACGAAGTAAGTAAGCTTTCAAGAATATAAACGTACTTTGCGTATCTTCTACCATACCTTCACAATTGGAAATATTTATGGCCTTTTTGGGATTTGAATCCAGCTGTCTGTTGTGACGCAATGAGTTGTTTCAGTAACAGTCGTCTCTACTATGTAGGTCAACAGATATTAACATAAGCCACATTAGCTGCACAGGTAGTGATAAAACCCAAAATCTTTTCGCTCGCTTTTTTCGGTTAATTTGAATTAACATATTGCAGAGATAGGCGCACTTTCAGCGGGGCTACTCGACACGTACTTGAAAGAACCAATGAAAGGGAAACATTACAGGATTACGGAAGTGAGCACTAAAGAGCTCGTGTCTCAACACCTTGCGTGCAACATCGGCGCCTGCGTCATTCTATAAATATAAACTGCTTCCTTAATGCTGCACAAATGCCTGGCGCACGATGGACACGCTATCTTGCGCCGGTGTTTCGTGAACGGGGGCGTATGCCCGCGATCACGAACGCGCTGCGGCAGGCGCCTGCCCGCTGCAATCTGCTGTTCACTTCTGCGCAGCGGGTTGCAGCAGCGACTAACGCAGGCTGAAACAGAGGTATCAAGGAAGAAATTACTTCGGGGTCAAAACGTAATACCTAGATGACCATTATTTCGACGTTACCGACACGTCCTTTCTCCAACCGTAAACGTAGAAAACGAATGCTTAGGTACTGCTGTGTCACATAGAAAATATGTGAGATTAAACAAATGTGTAAGATTATTCCGTCGTTTAAGATTTTTTACATTTATAGGCACATCAAAATATGTAATTATTAGTCACCACATTAAATTCCTGCGTTTTACATTACTGTTAAGTTAAATTATAGTATATCCAGAATCTACAAACTGATGTCACTGCAGCGTCTCTGACCGGGGGGTTCTAGGTTCGAGTCCTGACGGCAGTAGGATTTTTGACACAAGCTTTTCAGCTAGGTCGAATTTAGTCGCTGTCTAGGGGAGAATTCTAGTAGACGGCTGCTCTGATCGGTAGTTTTCCGTGGTTTCTCCGACTAACATCAGGTGAAAGCTGGAGCAGTACTCCAACAACCAGGCCACGGACCGCGCGCGTTGTTTCCTTGGTCTTCCTTGTCCTATTCTCACCCCTTACGCACGTACGCACACACACACACACACACACACACACACACACACACACAAACATGCACTACACTACCACACATGCCGGGAGACCGGTCGGGGACAGAACTTGTCTCGGTTGGGGTGGTGCCCCACTGGTGGCATATACCGGATATACCTGGTTGGGGAAATTCCGCTAGTCGACGGTAGGTTGGCGCCGCATCTCGCCATCTAGTGGGGGAAGATCACCGCCACATCACGATGAATAAACACGCACTATACTTACGGTACTAGTGACTCCAGTAGTTGACGCGCCCGGAATCACTAACTCATCAATCGATTGTGTTTTTCCCCTATTGTCATACTGCGCCTACCGGCTGAATTATCCTTTGCTATGATTTCGGTGAGCGAGTGGTTAACTATCTAACATTTGAACTTCCAGAGCCTGTGTTCGATTGCTGCTAAGGTGCGTTTATTTTCGCGGCAAGGACGAAAAATTTCATGAGCCATGTAACGCTTGTGGCATGCAATATAATCATGGCCGGTGCCTTGGAAAATTAAATTCCTTCCGCAATGTCCCGACCTAACGCAATCTCCTAGCGTTATCCCCACCGGACAGTTCGAATATAGTTAATTAAGATGAACATCGAGAGGGAAAGTGCAAATTACAAGTGTATCAGGGAACACGGCGCTCGCCCACAGGGCGCGCTTGCTCGGAAAAGATCCCGTAGACCTGCGCCGAGGTAGCATTCAAGCGAATTCCGCACAAACATGAGGGCAAAACTTCGGCCAATGGTCGCAAAGAATATAGTTGCAGTCGTATATTGTACTAATAAAAATAATTGCATACATGTTTGCGTTTGTTTTTATTTTCTATTTGAGGAAGACAAAATCAAAAAAAGAATGCAATGAGTAGTGACATCAAGAAAGTGAATTTGATATGAAAACTCAATAAATGTAAAAACAAAACGGACAACCACCTAACATCATTTCAGATCTCGAATTACATCACCAAGTCAATTACAATGCTAAGTACTACAAATGCACAAAAGTATGACAGAATCAGATTTTGTGCCATTCTTTCACTATATTGCACAGAGCTACGCACTAGTACATGTTTATCAGATTTGAGGGAAAATGTTTTCTAATGGGGATGTTAAAAAAGTGAACAAGTATCACACAAAATTAATATTATAATAATCTAACCATATATCTACATTCACAAAGTAATATCAAAAATTCTAAAATATGTTTGTATTAATATTTAGTACTTCTGTCGGTAAAAACAAAAACGTCTAACAAACAAACTAGTATGATACAAGTGGCAACCGCTTAAAGCGGGAGAAAATAGTATAGATACGAAAACTAAGTAAAGACTTGCTACTAACGTCATTAATCAAATAAACAGCAAATAACACGTCGTTGATGATGGTAAACTGAGGTGATAGCCGAAAGTTATAATAAGCGAATTTGATTGTGTTTTATTAAATTGATTGATTAATTTTTGTTTCCGGGCGCGTCAAATACCACGGTCATTAGTCCCGTAAGTGTTTGCGTGTTTCTTCTCGGGAGGTGGCGGTCATCTTCCCCTGCTGGATGGTGATATCCGACGCCCACCTTCTGTCGGCTAACGAGGATTTTCCTCAAGTAGTATCTCCCACCAGGAAGCATCGTCCCAATCGAGACAAGATTCGGGACAACCGGGACTAAGCTCCTGATCAGTTTCCCGAGATGTGTGGTGCTTGTATGTGTATATTGTATAGTGCTTGTGTGTGTGTGTAAGTAAGGGGTGAAGATATCACAAGGAGGAGGAAGGAACGATCGCCTGCAGTGCGTGGCCAGTTTGTTAGGGCACTGCTCCTGCCTAGTGTTGGTCGGAGAAACCACGGAAAACTTCCGATCAGAGCAGCCGGCCGCGTGTCGTCCAATATTTTGTAATACCATTTTCGTAGAAGAAATATCATTTCAACAATAAATAAAATTTCTTGGAATAAGTGTATTTATACGCCATTTTTAGCTACAAGTCATTTGTTTTTGTTTATTTAAACCAGTTGCGTCCTCGAAACACGTCTCCTGGCCCTTCTTGGACCTTAAACATATGTGCAGAAATCCTCCCTTGTTTTCTTGTCTCGTTCCGTTGCAGTCAGGGCCTCTTATCCCTTCGGCTAGAGACCCTCCACTGTTAGTAACCGATATTCTCAGGTGGTCACCCCATTCTTAGCGAGTGTCGGATTGTTAAATACTTAATCGATTCCGGCACTTAACAACTTTTCATTTTTCTGTTTAGTCGATTATATCATAGTATCATGAAAAAACAATTTTAATAATTTCATCATTATTTTATTTTAATTTTTATAAATTTCGCATTATATAAATTGTTATTGAGAGATTAAATGCTTCTTTATAAAGAATATTTCAAAAATGAGTTTTTTTCTTTCAAAGTGTTCAGAATCTAAAATAGGAAGATTGTTATAATGTATGTCGTGATTAGTACAGAGTGAAAAGTAATATGTTTTCAAACGACTGAATGGAAATTAAATATTTTTGTTTTTTACTGACACATATCTTGTAGTTGCCTTCGACACGGAGCTCAATATACACTGCATAACTTAGCTGGATCGAAAGGATCGTGGTTACTAGTGAAATATCAAAACAGTTGAACGATGCTACATGTTATCTTATGGAGGGAATTATGAGAAGGAATTATAAAAGGGAATTATGAGAAGGAAATATGATGAGATAAACAGAGTCAAGTTAACATCTAGTTACTTCATAAATAAGTAAATCCTAATCAATAAACGTAGGCAAAAATAAAGTTATGTTTACGCTACGAACGTTACCTAGTTCTAATGATCTCGGGCAACAAAAAGCCTTTAGGTCAAAGGCCCTCGGACATTTTGTCGCCGCTCGATCATTAGAACCCTTCTAACGCCCTTGGTGCATAAATAACTATTTTAGAATTAATAAAATGTCCATTAATTCTATTTCACAAATGTCTCTTTTATTGACCTACGTAAGGACATTACAATGCTATAATTGGCATTGTATTCAATAAAGAAGATCTGAGACCGGTTAGTGTTTTTTGTATTATTTATGTATATTTTGTGAATTTATAAAGGTATATTTTTTGGTTTCACCATTCATTGCATTTCGAAGTTTTTTTTTAAATTTTTGTGTAATTTCCATTCTTCATTAATTTTACATTTCTTCCCTGCAGGTAAAATGCCAATTTTTAATTTTTTAACATTCGTTCACTTCCTAGAATCAAAAATCAATTCTCAAGATATATTAATTCTGTTGTCAACATTGCTATTTCTGCAACAGTACAAACTCTGGAATAATAAGTAAGGTATCAGCATAGCATCAGCATAAATTTCAATGTCAGCACATCAAGCATACGTTCAACGCATTGTTAGATTGAATATTTTAGTTTACAAAATGACGCAAATGATACACACGTACTTCACATGGCCACCTCAGAAGAATGACAGTTCCTAGCTTCTCGCAATGAATCCTAGCTAATCGCAGAAGTTCAAAAGAATTCCCAGCTGTTGCAATTGTTTCGGGTAGAGTGCCGGCGCCCGTGGGGGTCAGGCACAGTACAACTGCAGCAGGCGCGCCTCCTGTGCTCGCCGTGCAGGTCAGACAGCACTTTTGAATGTTTTGCATACGTTTAATGGAATTGTAATTTGTAGGCAATCCTCTGAAATAATAGGCGAAAGTATGTGCTGTTGTAGAACCATATGTCTTCTTGTTGGACTACGCTTGTCAAGAAAAACACTCTCTGTCAATCGCGTTGAAACCGTAGCTGACCCTGCAGTTGTTCGCTTTGCTCTGTTTCAAGACCAGCTTCCTGATACTGTACAAAAGGTTGTCATAATGAAAGATGATTACAAAAAGAAAACAAATTAATATCTCCCCAATACGTTATTAACAGACGGCATGTCGAATTTCCAAATTACTCTTTCTTTAAATGTCACATTTACACGAGACAGAAATAGATCATTCTCAAGGGAAATATTGCGCACGTAAAAGTTTTGGCACATAAAAGTTTGGGAGATACACCAGTTTTCGAACAACTGCGATGACACCATCTTGAAGCACATAATTAGTAATGCCCAGAGTTGTAATAAGAAAAAATATATTTCTCTTCGACATAGAAATCAAAATGTATTACACTAGTCATCAGCCATTTTATAATAGGTAAACCAAAAAGTTTATTGTTTCGACTTATTCGTACTTATGGAAAAACATATTTTAGTATTGGCAAGGTTGGTTAATTTTACGCGCGTTTGTTGCAAATTTATTTACAGCCCGAGTCAGTGTCATAGAAGAGGTTAAGAAGTGCGATTTAGAGTTTCTAGAATTCGTAAATGGGTTGTTGTAACGCGAGATTTGTAGGCGACTCGTAACATACGGGATGCTATAGATCACTCATATACATAATGTTATGAGGTTAGATTACAACGAAAAAGGAAATAGACAAAGCATAGAAACAGCATACAAATCTTAGAAGCAGCATACAAACTTCGTTTACGTTACCAAATATGACATTGATTCTTCATGAATATCGCGTTTCTTGACCAATGAACTTTTGTGGATGAAAGGAAAACGTCCCGAAATTAAGTTTGGAATCCCTATGATTTGAGAGCTTCGAAAAACAATAAAACACTATGATCAAAGAAATTGGCCGAGATGTGTACTGTGGGCGAGGCACAATAGGCGTAAAGAATGTTGTGCATGCTTAACTGGATCGAACGGAAATATTTTTCACTCATTTTAACACCCTCTAATTATTAAAGAACACCCTCTTTTCATTTCTGTTACAAAAATAAAAGATTTTATTTTTTGTCTCGTGCTTTTCAAATCTGAATACGTTTCTAAGAAAGAAGCGGGTTTCCTGCAGGCTATTGCTTGGTCCCGATGTAGACATCTTTGTTTTGTGTAGTAGGCTGAGACAATCAAGAGGTTCTCATGTGTTGTCTCTGTCAAACAACAGTATTTAGAATCATATATCTGGCGTAAGGCGCAGTTAGAATACCTGACAACAATGCACGCCATACTCTATTCCAAAAGGTAAATGTGTAGTTCTTGTTCACTAAACTCCTTGATGATAGGCCACCCTTCCGACACTTGCGTTCCACATAGCTGCATTTAAAGCTCTAAGTCCTGAAGGTTCCAGGTCAAGAAGTTCTTTGCAATAAAAATAGATGAAGTTATACAATAAAATTATACTCCTGTTTTTATATTTTCGAGATACGCACACTTTTTTTTAGGTTATAAACATAGCACATTTCACTAGAAAATAAAATTGTTTTGAACGAGCATATATAAGGAAAGTAATATTTTCCAGTACACTTTTCTAAATTTGTAATACAATCGGCTTAGTTGGGATTTTACCCCGTTCATGTTTTCATATGTATTTTTAATGGTTTCATATAAACATTTTATGACATTCTTTCATTGAGTGGTCATTAGATATAATGCGATAAAACATTTAGGGAATAAGTGACTGAATTAAGGAGTTTGAAGAAATTGATTATTTGGACGGAAATCTACGAAAATCCAATGTGAAAATAGTTTAGAATTATAAAAAGTAAAGTTTTAAATACCGCTATGTGATGTAATAGTTGAATGGCGAGTATTTGGAATCGTTCGCCGGCCCTAAACGGGAAGGAAGAGAATGCCAGTAGCCCACGACGAGAACTGGATGTACCAGCCCCAAAGGCTGTTGTGAGGCGCGCAGTGGCGCTCGGCGTGGGGGTGCGTTAGGCCAGGCAGATCCATCGGGCTTCCTTCACCCTCTCACGACCCCCCTCGGCTGCCCCCTGCGCCCGCTGCCCGCCGCCCACCGGCCTCCCTTAAGGCCCGCTCCACTATTGCGAGGGCGCGCCCGCCGCACGGTTTTACGGCGCTGCGTTCGGCTTTTACTGCTGCCGCCACTCGGCCGTCGCCCCCCGCCCGCGCCTTCCCTTCCCCCGTGCCACCCCGGCCGCCCCCGTTCCCCCAGTTTCCCCGGGCCGCTGCGCCCCCAATGACAGTCAGGGGAAGTGCAGAACGTCCATTCACGGCGTCATGGCCCCGGAGAGCCGATGGAAAATTGCTAGTGACATGAAATAACTTCTTGCGACTTTTGAACGCTGCTTCCTTCACATATTTGAAAGTTTCAAATACCCATGATTTTTATTCTTGCTTTTTTCTGCAATGAATATTAGAGATATTGTGAAAGCATTCATGATCCAACTTTCACCAGGTTCGATTGGGTTAGCAAATAATGATGATTGTTCTTAGCCAATATAGCTGTTATCTCATTACTACCGGCTTATTTTGTTCCGAACCAGAATTGTCGTTGTCTCTTCAGCATCTCTGGCCAGTCTGGTCAGCATCCTTCAGCATCTCTGGTATTGTCATGAGATTGGGCTATTTGATTTTTGTGCAGCGGAACACACTGCACGAGGAGAGATGGTTTAGGGAATCAAATGATGTCACTGCAGTGATATGATCGGAAGGTCATAGGTTCGAGTCCCGACGGTGTGGTGGCAAATTCTCTATACTAGCTAGGTCGAATTCAGTCTCTGTCTGCAGGAAAATTCAAACCGCTTGCTATTCTTATCGGTAGTTCACGACACTATTGCAAATAATGACCATAGCAGTTGACGTGTCATCAATCAATCCACTTGATTCTCAAGTTACATGATGTACAGTATCAAGACAAGTACAGTAACAAGAATGAATTCCTGTTTTTTAATAGTCGTTTTGATGCAATTTTTTTCTGCCTCTTTATGTGTTTTCCCTACCACAAACTTTTTTTCCTTCAGAAGATTACATTAAAAATATTTTTGTGGCTTCTTGCATCGTATTGGGAACCCACATTACAAATTTTACGTTTCTAGCTTCAGTAGTTTTTCTTCTGCATTGAATATGTGAGTTGATTAGTTTCTTGCAATAGAATATAACATTAAACATTGTTGAATATAGAGGCATGCCACAGATATTTAATGAATATAAGTTGTGTATTTTACATTTTTCATACTTTATTTTAATGTTGAGATATTGAATGTTAATTTTAAAAAAATCATGTTAAATACTAACTTTACGTTTAGATTTATGTATTAGCATTAAAACGAACGTGCTATGTATTTACCTTCACCAATAAAAAATTTACTATTAAATTCAGGCTATTTAATAAAAAATTTCATTTAAAAGTTTCTCTTGACTGAGGAATACCGCGAGTGCTTTAGAAATTGTCGATAAATCCCCGACTCGTGAAGCGAGGAGGGGATTAATCTAAGAATTTCCAAAGCACGAGTGGTAATTAATAGGACTATTCCACGAATGAAATTATGTCCAAAGTGCGTCATATTTTGAAAATAACTGTAAGATATGTTAAAATAGAAAAGACTATGTTACAGTACATACGCGTATTATTGGACATGGACATAGCGATCAATGTATACCGCTTCTTAAGATAGTTGAGCCACAGTTTATGATTGCCGGTAGGAGAATCCGAAAGAAAAATCGCATAGAAAAAGCGATATACGTTTTGAGATACACAGCCCTGATTGGGGCATTTTGAATGTACAGTTAAAACATATTGGTTTAAATTTCACGAGTGGAATAGTCTGAATTTATCCGATTGTAAGGAATGCGGTTATATAGCAGTACTATACACAAGAATACGTTTTACTCTTATGTTCCATAAACCAAGCATGTTAATAGAATTAATATTATAAATATTAAGAGTACGTCCATCGCGTCGTAATTGAGGGAATTTAGTTCTAAGCTCCCACGATAGGAAATTAAATAATTCAGCACTACAGAGTTTACCCTCAATGAATCACCGACTGAGATTTTGTTGTGGAAAAGTCTTTACTTATGTAACTGTAGGGATCTGAATATGTTTTCATGTGATGTCCGTTGCGTCGCCTACTGCGCCACGGATAGAGCCGGACCAAACGCATTCTCCTATCGATCGTCCTCCCTGGCTTGCTTTCGCAGTCTCCGAGGGCGAATGCACCCCTCAGCTGCCTGTGAGACCTATACGCATTTGCGTTTGAGATGTTAAATAGAAATGCTTGATCGGCAAACGGAGAAGAGAGATCCAGAAGCGCTTACAGCATTCAATGCCCATACGTTGGCCGACGCGGATAAAAGGCCTAGAGTCGGTATCGTACGTTCTCGATAACGGCTGTGCCGAAACAACCATTCTCGGAAATAGCGGTCTCGACGCTCATGTCTCGATGCCGAGAACGACGGAACGGGGTGGCCTCGTGTGCGGTTCTAACCACAGATTTTAAAAGAAAGAAAGGTATAGCTTAATACCATGTAAAAAGGAATAAATGAGATACCGACATAGAGAAATAGAGAAGCAAAACGATCCTCTCCCAGCATGATAAACGTATCTTTTATGGGAGATCTTGCAGCAGCAAAATCTCCCTGAGGATTTGCGAACACCGTCGTAAGCGAACGAGCGACCTTCTCGATATCCCGACAACACATGCATCACCTCGTCTCGATAATCGAGCGCCCGCTCAAGTACCTGGTTCCGCTGCGTTGGCACATACATCGCGCCCAAACTGGCGTTTTTCGTGGAGTTCGCAGCGGCGGTAGCAGCGCAATGGGCAACGGCGGAGGAAGCGGACCCCGCAGCGGCTGTGGAAACGGCGGAGCAGTAGGTAGCGGTAGTGACAGCCGCATGGAGATGTGCCAACGAAAGGAAAAACAAAGAAATTATTGTACGAATCCGGACCATAAAATGAGACATACGTAGAAATTACTAGCCACGATTTTCAGTCGTCTTCCCTTATGACCGGCAATTTATCTTCGTGCATATTACGTGCTTCTTCCTTCCCTTCTTTGTTCCCAGTCCCATTAAAATTCGTCACAAATACCCCGCTACCTCTTTACTACGCCCCAATTTGCTTCCGACCTTCACCTCTCGTTGTCATGTAATTAGCAGCGAGGCTAGACGAAGACGCTAGCCGATTCGATGTCCATGTATTCGAGTGTACAAGACAATTGTTCTGTTACAACGATCATTTACACTCACTTTTTCGCTTAAACGCTGAGAGCAGATGTGCAAAATATCAGAATTGAGAATCAATAGGAAGCATTATTTTTTTAAGAATATGTGTTTCAACGATTGAGTCAGATTAAGTATAACAAGATCTTCGTCGTTCACAATTGCTTTTTCACGGAAATGTAATTTCGCAATAAATGAAAGAAAGAACAAGATGTGTTATAATACTCAATCAAAAAAGCTTTTTTAATAATAAAGGCAATGATTTTCCTAAATTTAATTCTTTAATATCATAGTATATATTTACAAATTTTATTTGCGATCAATCAATATGTTTCAAGACTGCCATACGTTGATGTGGATCTAAGGAGACAAGAATCATTAGCAACACCTACAAAATTCATAATAGAAGCAACATATTTAATTTTATTACTGTATTAAAAAAAATTCAGTACTTTTCTTAGTAATCATACATGGAGGTAAGAGTTTATCTTACTCTGGGAATGTCACTTGGAGTCATTTATTACATGAGTGTATTTATTGTAACTTATTGAAAGAAGGGGTACATTTTGAATATTATATTTTCGAGATTTTCAATATTTAACATCTAATTGCGGGAGAAATACGGAATGTGTATTAACATATTGAAATGCGAAATGTCCTTTGGATACTAATACAACTTATTTTTATAAAACTATATTACATCTTGAAATGTAATATATATCTTACGATATATCACAACAGTCATTCGTGAACACTACGTAGCTTCCAAAGCCATCCTTCACATTTTATTCTGCATGACATAATACCTCAATTTAAACTATCAAACTATTTTTACTCCTATGCTACACAATAACATTTACTACTCACTTACTTTGCTTTGACATTAACCAATAAAATAAACATGCGTTCTTTTAACATAACGAACAGAAAAACATTTTCCTCATCGGCGTATGTCTGTTATGAGGAGGAAGGAACAGGATGGATCCAGCGTTTAGTCCGCATTGGTGGAGATGGTAGGAAGGGAAGGGAGCGAGAAGAACACAAGAATAAGAAGGAAAGATTGCAAATGCAACTGCTCGTGAACCGTTAAATAAGTGGCTGCTCCCGAATTGAAGGACTAAGGAAAGTTGAGACATCTCTTATCAGGCCAGTAGACCAGTGACTTTAATACCGACAAGCGCCTCATATCGGCTGATGTTCAGCGCATCAAACATTTCCGAAATCTGGCCACAATGCTCATTGTGCTTCATTGGCGCGTTCTATCGAAAAGCGTTGCTTTTAAGACATTAAGACAACCCCTAACGATGCATGTTTATGGGAAAATTATCCGAACTCAAATATTGATTTCGGCTAGTGTATTTCAATATCAATTTCGATGATCTGATATTGGTGCAATTACAGAGGTTTTAATAAAATAGGACACATACAATAATGGTAAGAAAAATTTTCTCTATTCGAGCAAAGCAATTAAGGAAAATTAGGTCCTTAAAAACGCATACTTCCTCGTATTATTTGTATCGGCTCCGCAATATTATACTACATGAATCTGAAAAGGTGTTTCCAACCAGCAACATTTTTCCACTGCTCCGAGACTAACGTAGGTCCATGCACTTAACTTGCCTTACGGTTTATAGCAACACCATCCAGTTATTCTCATTTTTACCTGCGCTTAATAACAAGGTCTCTCTCATTATTTTTAATACACAATATTGGAAAATTCAGAGAGTTCACAGAAAATCAGACCTACGCCTTTAGTTAGTAGTCCCTTGCTCAATATGTGGAAAACATTTTAAAAAAATATGCAGCTGTATATGAAAAAATACTTTTTATAATTTCTATAAAAAAATAAACAGTGATAATAGTAGTAATGAAATTATTATTTTAAGGACACAAACATACTGCTCTACAAAAATGAGACCAGTGCCATTATTACAAGCGTCCCTTGTTCTAGAAGAAATTGCAGTAGAAAATTTTAAACTAGAGGTGCTACAGAATGGCACAGACTTTCTCGTATCAGTTTTTATAGTTTCCTTGGCGTGGACTGGCTTTAAAGTCTTCTTTCATTCTTTGGCCAGCTGCCATCTATTGTCACCGAAAGTAAATTTTCTTGACGTATTCTTAACTTTTCGGTAACTTAATAGTAGAACCGAAATATTACTTCAAGGATATTAAAGAAGAGTAAAACCTCATTCTAAATAGAAATTTTCATTGAAAATTTTGAAGCTGTTTTTATGAAAATGGCGATTAAACATTACTGTAAATGCGAAATTTGAAACTCTTTTTCACAGGAACCTATTGAGTTTTCGAAAAACTTTATTTGAAGTCCTTTCAAGCACTTTTACTCATAAATGTAATAATGTATACAAATTGTTGAAAATGTGCTTATTAACGGCGTGAGAGATATTTGAAAAAAATTGGATTTGTGTAATTTTTGAAAAACAAAAGAATACACGAAAAATAACTTTACGTCATATTAAACCATGCAATTAACACTACCCATTGTAAAAATTTGAAGAAAAAATGGAACCATTTTTTGAGAAAATGTCGTTTGAGTGTTTCTGAAAATTCAGAGTTTTGAGCTCATTCTTACAGAAAACTTGATTTTTAAAGAAACTTTATTTGATATTATTTAAAGCACATGTACTAATAAATCTAATAGTGAAAAAATTGCCTCTAAGGCAAATATTACCGAGGTGAGAGACAAGTCAAAAAAATTATATTTTTGTATTCTTTTTAAAAAACTAGAGTAATATATTTATCGGATAGGGTTGGTTGGCCACTTTTCCTACCAAAAATGTAAAGAAACATTTGGAGCCGTTTTTGAGAAAATCTTGTTTTTGTAATTTTTCTAAATTGCAAATATTTCACGCTCTGTTGCACGAAAACTACGAAAATTTTCAAAAAAGTTCACATTACCTTAATGAAAAGACTATTTATGGACAACAAATTTGATTTAAAGGAAAAATCTGTCTTCAATTTTCCCCTAAAAAAATTCGGTTTGCAACTAAAAAAAATAGAGTTAACCGTGAAAATGGGACCTACGCCATCTTTATAAGTGTATTTTACTCTATTCTTACAAGAAATTTAAAGAAAAATTTGGAGCCATTTTTGAGAAAATTTTGAAAATGTCCGGGGAGCTTCATGTAAAGTACCCCAAATTTTAAAGAATGTTTTTCAAAATTTCAAAGCTTTAACTAGAGTAATGACAGGTTTTTAATTTGGAAAATTGAGAAAATTGAAAATGTCCGGGGAGCTTCATGTAAAGTACCCCATTTGGAAAAGATCATACGTGTCGTTTAGGTGCTAGGTTAGTTCATATGCGACAGACAGACGGACACACGGCCGGCCGGCCGTTTTGAAGAGTTCATTTATCACGATCCCTTCCAAAAGTTAAAAGAAAAAAATTGGAACCGTGCTCGAGAAAATCTCGTTTGGGCTAGTTTTTAAAATTGCACATATTTCACGTAATCTTGCACAAAAACTACTAAAATTTGAAAAAAATATAAATGTCCTTAACAAAAAAGTCGAAATATGAGTCCATGCCGTAAACTGCATTGACTAATATTTGAATATTGAAATATTGTATAGTTTTGTCAGAATATCATATATTATTTTCGTATAGCTGATAGAAGTCACAAAAAAGACCAATCAGCATTCATTCAGGAAATAACAAAAGAAAAGGAATCACCATCTTCGACTTTTACTTTTTTTAAATTTTGTTTATTTAAGGTCGTTTTTTAACATCAAAGGTCATCAACGACCGCAATTAAGTATACATCAATGCGTTCCTTAAGCGTCCACAATTCATTAAGTATATACAATCAATGTCAATCAAATTAAGTATACATCACATTATAGTTTAAGTTACATAACAATTTACAACATTATAGCCCATATTTTTCTTATTTATTGCATTGCATCAGATTGTTACTTAAAATTAATAACATTCAATTTTATATTATATTACCTTACTTAAGTTAACAATGTCTAGCAACTTTAGTACTTTAGCACACCCGTCTTCAGAGCTGAACAATTTATGTAGGTTAGTTTCTAGTTTCAGTAGGTTTCTTTCCTTTGCTATACCGGGGCATTCTAAGATAAGGTGTTGTGTAGATATTATTTCACCACATTTAGGGCATGGTTCTGGGTCGCATTTTTTAAATATATAACAATATTTCAGATTAAAATGACCGATCCGTAATCTAGTGATGATAACTTGCTCTCTTCTTTTAAGGCAGATTTTCGGCAGGGCTGGTTCCAGTACTGAGTTCCTAACTAGATGTAATTTTGATGATTTTAATTTCCATTGTGAGTCCCAATATTTGAGCAACATGTCCAGAAGAGCTTTTTAATGTCTTTTATAGTGCCACGAATTTGTGAATCAAAACTTAGAAATGATGTTGCCATTTTTGCATATTTATCAGCTTTCTCATTACCAGCGATTGCCCTATGGGATGGGATCCAAATAAATTCGATTTCTGTCCCTTTTTCACCTTGACTAAATACAAATTCTTGGATTTTTTGTATGATTGGGTTACCTGTGTGTTTATTTTCTATGGCTCTAAGGGTCGTCATTGAGTCAGTGAATATTGCAATGGGCAAGTAATTTGTTTGCTTGAGACTGAATTCGATGGCTTTAAGGACTGCCCATGCTTCGCATGAACAAATGGAAAAATAATCTGGGAGACGTTGCGATTTCACTATATTGGGAGACTGAACATAGAATGCACAACCAGCTTTTCCATCACTTTTAGAACCATCTGTATATACTTGGTAATAATTGACATACTCTCGTTGTAAACTTGTTATTAAGTTCTTGATATTAGCATTGGGACCAGAAGTAAGGTGAGGACTGTTTGCTAAGGTCATGTTTGTTACTACATTATGATCTCGCCAGGGTGGGATGGGAGCATACATCTGGGTAAGGTAACTGGATCAATAATATTAAGTTCCTTCAGGTACTTAGGAATCCTCTCTCTAGTGGTAGTGGAATTGAGGGTGGGCCTCATAAAGATATGTTTTTAGGTTATTGAAAATATTTGTGTATGCAGGATTTGGAGGGACACTTAAAGTTGAGTAAGCATAATTTAGACAGAGAACTTTACGTCGCAGGACTAATGGTATTTGCCCTGTTTCCACTAATAGGCTATTAGCAGGACTGGTTCTAAAGGCGCCAAGGCTTAAGCCACATGCGCTTGGGATTATTGGGTTTAACATTTTCAGTGTTCTCTTGGATGCTGAGTTATATACTACTGCACCGTAATCCAACTTGGCCTGAATGAATGCTTGGTATATTTTGACTAGACATTCAGATTGTGCACCCCATTTGATAGACGACAACATTTTTATTACATTTAGTCTCTTTTTACATTCCAACTTGAGAGCAGCTACATGTTGTTTCCATGAGTGAGTAGAATCAAAAGCATACCAAGAATTTTACAGACACTTGTTCTTTTGAGTTGAAAAGTTCCAAGTCTAAGTTGAATTCCTTCATTCCCATCCTTGCGTCTTCTTGAAAACACTATGAATTCCGATTTTGTTTTCGAAATTGTGAATCCCGAGTTAATTGACCAATTATTGATTTTATTTAATGTTTCTTGGATTATATTTCCAGTTGTCTGAAGGTTTTTTCCACTGCAGAGCAGGGTGATATCGTCGGCAAAAAGGTATATTTTTACAGGGTGTTGGACTACCAGGTTTACTTCATTGATGGCAATTATGAAGAGTAATACGCTAAGAACTGATCCCTGTGGGAGACCATTTGTCAACTCTGTGGGTTGCGATGTTGTGTCTTGAATTCTGACTCTAATATACCTGTGTTTTAGAAAGTTTATGATAAATGCTAAGATGTTACCTTTAATTTGCAAGTTTGACAGAATGTTAATCAGCCTGTCTTTATATACCATTTCATACGCCTTTTCGATATCCAGTGAGACAGCCATCACATGTTGCTTCAAAACCAGAGCATCACAAATTTCGGTATCAATATTGACTAGGTGGTCATTGGTAGATCTAAATGCTCTGAAGGCACTTTGTTGCGGTGATATCTGTTTATTGCTTTCTAATATCCATCTCAGCCGGTTGCAGACCATTTTTTCTAGTAATTTGCATATATTGCAAGTTAGGGAGATTGGGCGAAAGTTAGTTGGTTGGGTGTGATCTTTGTTTGGTTTGGGTATTGGTACAACAATTGCTTCTCTCCATTGGTTAAAATGACAATTGGAGTAGGTATTCATGTGCAACTTTAGGCAGGTTTTTTAGGAAACTATTCGGAATTCTATCAGGGCCTGGGGCTGAATTTTTACTTTTGTCTAGTACTACTGTGAGTTCGCTCATTAGGAACTCTTGGTTATGTTGTTCTTCATTATCTCTTAGAGTCAGTCTGATATGTTCTTGATTTGAGTTGATATTTGGAGCTATTACAGACAGGAAGTTTGAGTCATAGTTTTTATTACTTGAGTTGTCAGCAAAGTTGTTAGCAAGAATATTACTAATAGCTTGAGGTCCAGAGTGTTGATTTCCATTTTTATCCATGAAGGTATTGGGTGTACTAGGCCAACTTTTTCCACTGATTGACTTAACTTTTTGCCAAAGTTCAGTTGTTGAGGTTTGATGGGTGATATTGGATGTGTATTTATGCCAGGATTGTATCATAGTAGATTTTAAGGTGAGTCTTGCTAAGGCTCTTGCTTTTCTATATGCTATTCCATTTTCTAATGTGTTGTTTTTCTTGAATTTTCTAAAGGTTCTCTTTTTATTTTTAATAACTGTAGTGCATTCTGCATTCCACCATGGCACTTGGTGCTTTTTTATTTTTCCTGTTGTTTGGGGGATAGAGACATTAGCTGCTGTTATAACTAAATTGGTAAAATCACTTAATAAATTATTTATATCTTGTGGGTTTAGATTGTCAGGTTTAATGAGATTGTCAACATTGGAACTAATAATCTCTTGAAACTTTTGCCAATTTGCTTCATGTAAAATCCATTTAGGCCAGCACCTAAGTTCTGAAACTGGTTCATTAATGGAATATGAATGTTAATGGGGTAATGATCACTGTCATATAGGTTTGAGTTTGTAGACCAAGAATTCTTACTGCAATATCATTAGAGGCAAGGCTTAGATCAATAGCACTATCTGTACCATTACTTATATTAAAATGTGTAGGCAAGCCAGTGTTTAATAAGATTAGGTTGTTGTGGTTATCCAGCCACTCTTCAATTACTTTCCCTCTTCTGTCCAATTTGGTAGAACCCACAATTTGCTATGACTATTAAAATCACCCACTATTACATACGGTTTAGGTAGCTGCGTAAGAATATTATCCAGTTCATAGATGTCAAAATTTTGACTGTTGGGGATATAAATATTACAAACAGTTATATGAATATTAATTTTTACCTTGACCGCAATGGCTTCTAGGGCAGTTTGTAGAGGAATTTCCTGCATAAAACAATCGTTCTTTACATAAATTGCTACTCCTCCACTGGCAATTTGCGTACTATTTCTATTTCGAATAGATGACTTATAGCCAGATATTTTTCCAAAGTGATTTTCTTTGAAGTTGGTTTCCTGAAGGCACAAAATCTCTGGTTTAGTGTTTTTATTAACAATTTCAAGTAGGGTAATCTTGCATAAAAACCATTACAGTTCCATTGTGTAATTTTCATTGAGAGGGTTTATTCAGACATTTCTGTGTCAGTTTCTTCTTCCTGTAGTTGTGAACTTTTAATTTATTTATTATTCTTGTGAATCTATTTTTATAGATCTTTCAGTAAGTAAAGGATAGGTAACTGTCATCATTTTAATGATAGATTGAATGTCATTTGTGAAGTCTTTAGCTATTAAGGTTGGATTATTGGATCCAGATGCCATATCTATAAAATTTTTCAGTTGGTTGTAGGTAAGGGGAAAATCATCACTGTTAGTCTCAATTTTTTCCTTCAATGGGTAAATAAGATCTTCTAGTGATTTAGTTGTAGACTTTTCTTTAATGATGCTTTCTTCAATTACTTCTTGCATCTTCTTTTTCTTCTTAGGATGTTTTCCTGATTCCATGTTAGGATAAACCAATTTTTTATTTTCTTGTTCAATCTGTGATGAAGAGTGTGATGAAAGAGTTCTTTTGGTATAGTAGAGACCATATTACCATTCTCTTCCATGGTTTCAAGCTCAGTTGTGGGCATTTTTTTCATGGGCTCATGGTGAAATTGTATGTCTGCTACTTCAGTGTCTTTTCCATTGGTTGCTGGATCTGGCATGTCACAGGCTTTTTCACTAATGTGTTCAGATTCCATGGGAGCATTACTTAAATTGGTAGTCTTATGGTGATTAGAAGTGTTGGGTGAAGGGCATTGTCCAGCTAAGTGCCCTGTTTGGTGGCAATTAAAGCATGCCATTTCATGAGTTGTGAAAAATATCCTATATGTTGAGCCATCATAGTATACAGTAATGGATTCAGTTAGTAGACTTACATCTTCAGGAGAGACATATACTTGTCTCCGAAAACTCATAATATGGGAGAACCCCTGTCCAGGAATACCAGCTTTAACAAATGAAATTTTGGATGCCAATTTGATGTTCTTTGTGATGAGTACATTCTCTATTACTGAGTGAGGGATGATGGGGCAGACGTTTGAAATAATTATTCTTTTGGCTTTTGTTAGAAGTGGTCTCAGCTTCAATTCATGGTCTTTTATTTTAATGACTTTATGGTTGTTTGTAAGGGTGTCAGCTATTGTTTGAGAGCTTAGGAAAATACATACTCTGTTGTTTGCAATTTTTGAAATAAATCGTATTTCATTAGGGTCAATAATGTTGGAGAGACTGTTTATGTAATCTTTAATGGTGAGACCTTCTAGTGAGTCAATGATTATTGCCTGGTCCTTGGTGGGAAACACTTCAGTTGACATGGCATTTGCGTAGGTTTTCAGCTTTGGTTGAGTAGATACCTGAGGTGGTGCTGTTGAGGTTATGGGAGCCCCGATGTCCGTGGGCTTCATCCTCGAGCAGGGTAGCCGCTGCAGCGGCTGACTGTATAGTTGATTTCAGACACTCACAACTCGTGGAACTAGAGTATTACCACTAATTAAATGCCACTAAGTTCACTGTCTGAATGACAATATGAAAACAACGTTTCACTGGCCACGATCGGAGCACGATGTGTCTCGGTCGGCTGCCGAGATGGAACTGCGGCTTTTACTTTCTCGCGTTACTTCGTAACAAAAGAAAGTGCTTTACCCGGATGCCGGAAGCCGTTAATTTTCTCCAAATCATTCCGCGATATATTTGAGGGTACTCAAGGTTCTGTGAATTTGAATAGGACATTTTGATTTTGAGGGATACTTTACCCGAAGCCCCAATTACCTTTTCCAAACTTTCTCAAAAATGGCTCTAAATGCTTTGATTAAACTTTGTTCTCGAATAATATAAAGGAATCTTAAAACAATGGCCTAGACTTTTTCGTGAAAATCACTGATTATTCGCAAATAGCATAAGTGCAGTTTTTTATTGATGATAAGGATATCTTACTAGCTCACTTACTTTTACTGCATTAAAAGTAAAAACGAAAACACTGTAACATTCGTCTTACACATTGAAATGACAGCTATTTGCTAAAAATCGACTAACAATCCATTTAGAGTATCCGCAAGCATTAGAGTCAACATCAATGATCCAAATGGATAGGAATATATGTATTAAACAAATTACGAAACGGTCCAAATTCGGGAAAATTACCCTACTACAAAGAAACAAATTATCCCTAAACAGTGTTCCGTTTTTATTGGCTGTTGATTTACTAATTGCTGGATTTATTCTTAACCGCATTTCTACTTCAATTGACATCTTCGAATGAGTACAACTTCCAGCTCTGATAATGTTATAATAAACATCGCAATATATTGAAAACCGAATAATTTTTTTACAATATTTTGCTGTTGATTTTTTTGTTTACTATAGTCGTATCAACGTAAGGTTCTTAGCGACTTTTCAGTATTTTACATTTTTATATTTGATTTTACATTATTTTAAAAATTTGTTTGGTATTCTAATTCAGTATGCAATTTCTAGGAATATGAAGCCGACATTTTACGTGCCTCTTGTTTCATGCGAATTTTCTTGTGGTCAAAGCGTAGCTGCCATTGATTTTTGTAGGGCTAAAGCTCCTCTTATATTTCATTCTACTTACACCTTCCAGAATCAAATATTAAATCAGAAGGAAAGAGCAGGATAACAGAAAAAGGGGCGAAAACGGGAAGAAAAGTGTTCGTCCTACCTGCTTGTCTCTACTAAAAAACAAATACCAGCAAGAAGAAAGGACTTGCCAAATGAAAGTGGTGAAACCAGTTCTCAATTAAAGCTTCGAAATCAATCCTCATCCCGAGAATTTCAAATTGAGTTCTTAGGCTTCAGAGGACGCCGGCCGAGCGGGGTCTGTCGACTTCAAACGAAGGCAATTGGGGCGAGATGAAGGAGGAGGCGCCCTGGTGGAGAGGGCTGCACGCGGTGGGCGGCCGCTCGAGTTTTGGGGCGTCGCGCCGAACGTCCTCCCTCCTCGCGTGGCGGTGTCTGGGCTCCGCGTCCGGAGGCGGCGGGGCTGGCGGCGGCGGAGGCGCGTGGCAAGAATAGACAAGACGGCGGGAGGCGCGTGGAAATGATGCGCGAGGAGGCGTAGGAGGCGAGACGAGGCGGGGGGCGCGGGCCGTATGCTGCTCGCACAAGGAGCAGGGTGACGCCTTAGCGCACGCCCACCCCTGCTGCAGCCTTTCCAGAGCGCATTTGCGCAGTACGTGGTGGAGTCAGGCATCAACGGCCACGGTCGTAACTCCCTCTCAAAAGCTTCACAAAATGTTTAAAAGATGGTTTTTCTCGTTGAACATTTTTATGTGAAGACGTTTTACTGAAATGAACTAAATAACAAATCAATATTCTATGTTTTTTACAACTGTTTATGTACAAAACACTGTTCAATTATTCACAACTGAGAAAATACACTTACGTGCCAAATTCAACTACATACTTGGGGAGAAAGAACAATAAAACATTGTGGCCGATAATCTGGTGATGTTCCAAACAATGCACCGGCTACTCGTACTCCAACAGAATAAAGCTGAAAAACCCTTGACTCGCTTCTCAGCCAATCGGTACGGTTCACTAATTTCTCAGTTGAGTCGTAATTATAAAGCTAGTATTCCGTAGTGGTCCGGTGCCCAGCTAAACGGGATATCCCAGTGTAAATATTACAAAAGACTAGAGCATACAAGGGAATCGAAAATGATTACTTTTTCCCAATGAACATGTATTGAGATATTTCATGCAATGAAGTTACACATGAAATTTGCCCCTGGCAGTGAGGCAACTTTCTATGCACTACTGTCCTGAAGGTCACGTCTGGCGCAGTCTAAGAGATTTCGTGTATCTGCACATCGCGCAAGAATATATCTATGAACATATTTAAAATATGGCCACCTTCAAGAAACATTTTCAATTGTTATTTTTTTAATTAGCTTTAAGTCTATCATTATGAAGATGAGTGACTCAGAGAGCTTTCGATGATTATTTTTTATAGGTTGCCACGTTTTAGAAAGCTGAAAAATAATGTTTGTACCTATATGATATATGATACAGTTCATCACGTTTTGATTTAAGCTACGTATAATTTACAGCATTCTCGACTGTTAACAACAAATCAGGATTATTTACCCTGGAACTGAAAGTTTAGGATCCATTTTAGCAGTATTTGTAGTATTATAAATCTTAGTGAAATACACTTTAATACATTACTGTGTTATGAAGATACATATGCATTTATTTTGATATAAAAAAGCGATAGATGTTAGTAAATGTCAATTCAAGTACAAAATTTGATAAATAAGAAATGAAAACTTTCCATTGGCTTCACACTCGCAGAATATGAAGCATATACCTTCTATTGGTCACGATTAGAACGACGATTACTTATTTATTTGCATTATTGCATTATCCCCTCTTTAGTTAATACGCCAAGAAAATGTGAAAATTATTTCGTTTTAAAAGAAACCATGGACACAAAAATCCATAAGAGTATTACTGACGGCTAGGGATTTACCGCCAGGGGCGCATTAAATAGATTTAAGAGGAAAAACAGAAGAACGCAAATTTTTGAGTTTTTTGTGAAGCTATTTTCTGTTCTACAAATACAGAAAATAATCTGTTTTTTCGCTGATTGTATTATATGCAAGAAAACCTTTAGGACCTTTCAATCGCATTTTGAAGAGATTTAGCCCTCCTCTTTGGGTCTCTATCTAATGAGTATTTCTGTTTCATTCGGCAGCGGAAGCACTGCACTACACGCCGCCGTTACATTTATAAAAGTATTTCTTAATATGAGACAACTTAGGTTTAAGTTTTAATAATAACTTCAATATCCAGATTAACACGTGTGGGAACACGCGGAGAGAGAGATTTTGAACGTATGGGGGAACTTTTGAAGGAACATTTGAGGGAACATTTGAAGAATTATTTGAAGAAACATTTATATCCCTCGTATAAATAAGCATCGACAATTGGTAAATGTTTCAATTTTTACCCCAGACATCTGCTCCATGTCTACTGGTCTCAGAAGTCAGTTCTAGATCTCTCAAGATGATATGGACAAAATCAGAAACTTGTATAAAATATTTTGATTGTTTAAATAGTAGGCCTAATTAAAATGCATTAAAGACTCATTTATAAGTACTAAACGCTTCAAAAGCGTACACATGTATTATGCTAAAGTCAGGTTAATAACAGTTTCAAAAAGAGTAATATTACTAATTGAAACGTTGGCGACGCGTTTACTGTCCACACAAGAACGTAATGTGCAGCCGACTCTTCCATGTCCCGGTGGTACATTAGCGTTGATTATGAACCTGCTACATCTGTGGACGAAAATAAACATTTTGTCAACTTCTCGGAACTAGTGGGTTGCAGTGTAATAACCTTTACCGTAACATTTCTCGATAATTGAGAGTGGACTCTGTCATCAAATTGTAGACTTCTATACATTTCCAATTTCTCTAAGCTGAACTTGCTCTGGAAATTCTATTGCAGAGCAGTACGGTAGAAATTTTTGTATATCATCTTTATGAAATTACTTAATTAGCAGCTTCGTGTTTTACTTCATTTTAAATTTATATATTATAAATTAAATATTACGAGTATACGTACTCTCAGAAAGCAGTATATTCGTCAAAATAGAAAAAAGTATAATAAGTAGTACTTAGACCTAAACTTCACACCACAAAATGTAAAATAGGACCTGTTTACATGCCATTGTATCTGTAGGATGTATCGGAAATAAGCATACTACATAGCGATACATGGATCTGCGACGAAACCTAACTAGTGGTGCCACAACAGCACATTATTTTTCGAGTAATTTGTAACGCGTCCACAATATTATACTGCAACTTGAACCTTCAAAATTGTTTCTAACCTGCGAAAGTTTACTTCCTCACTGAGACCCGAAGTCGGATCTTTCGATTTAACTAATCATACGCTTTACCGCTACACCACACAGTGTCCTGACTATACTCCATTTTACTGTCGCTTTAAAATCTAATGGTCCCTCTCACTATTTCTAACACGCAATTTTAAAAAAATCATAATGTTCAACAAAAATTATATATTCGTCACTTTGAGTTGTTTGTTCTATCTGTGAAAAAAATGAAAGAAACAATTATATTCATTTATGAAAAAAATGATTTTTATGAACTGCATTAATTTCAAGCAGAAATTACGCAAAAACTACTCTTTTTCAACAAAACATTACATGACTTTTCTAAAGATCACTTTTTAGAACTGATATAATTTAAAATTAAAATCACTCTTATCATTATTGCACTTTTCAAATGTTTTTACAATTTTTAAAAAGACCGAGAGTTCACTTAAAATGGAATCAGAAGCTGTTGTTTTTACAATACTTTGAATCGTACGAGAAAAAAATTAAAATAAATAATTTGGAAGTGTTTGGGGGAAAATAATTCATTAAAAATTGAATATATTTTACGCAAAATTTTATGCAAATGCATAGAAAACTAATCTTAATGCATAAGAACAATAAAAAGGACTTTAGTCCTCGCCTAAGTTATCTATATACACATCTGCTCAAGGAGCTAAACCGCACTGGTCGCACACTAGGTTGTGAGCGTGACCACAGGGAACCTTAAGAAAAATCGAACAATGAATTTCACTTCCTGTTTCTTGTTGTACCTGCCGAGCAGGGTAACGAGGTAGCCAGCACAAATCGAATGTGGTTTGATTTTGTGAACCGAACGACCGGTCTGACTAGATGAGATTTCAACCGGGAATTCGTTCGCCTACATTCGATGCATTCCTTGACCATTTTGCCTGTAAAATAATGACCTACAACTGGCAATTGTAATTGAAAGCATTGAATTTCCACAGCTATCGTGAATCTGCAACTGGTTTACTGTTGATCACATGGCTCTATCACATAATTTCTAGGATGCAAGAATAATGTATTTCACCAAATTTTCAACATAAGAGAATTCGGATCTGATACTAAAGTGTATTTACTTAAAGTAAACATCCAATGAGGCAAAGCACAAGTATTTGAGCATGAAAAAACTGCTCATATTCTTCTTCGTTTCAATGAACAATGAAAGTTTGTAAAAGTCCGTGTCAAATTCGTTTCCGAGCAACTGAAGCACTGACTATTGCTATTTGTTAAAAACAGCCCGCTATAATCGAAGTCGGATTGACCGGGAGCGGTAGCTCAGTGCATCAACTGATGTCACTGCAGCGCCTCTGACCGGGAGATCCTAGGTTCGAGTCTTGACGGTGGCAGAATTTTCGACACTAGCTTTTCAGCTAGGTCGAATTCAGTCGCTGTCTGGAGGAGAATTCTAGCGGCCGGCTTCTAAGATCGGTAGTTTTCCGTGGTTTCTCCGATCAACACCAGGCGAATGCCGGAGCAGTACTCTACCAAACGGGCCACGAACTGCGCGCGATCTGTCCTTCCTCTTCCTTGTCCTATCCTCTCCCCTTACACATGCACTACACTACCACATATTCCGGGAGATCGGTCGGGAACTTTGAGCTTGTCCCGACTGGGGCGGTGCCCTGCTGGTGGGAGAGTCTTGGTTAGGGGGAAACCTCATTAGCCGACGGTAGGTCGGCGCCGGATCTCACCATCGCGCGGGGGAAGACACCGCCATCTCCCGAGAAAAAAGCATGCACTACACTAACGGACTAACGAACAAAGCAGTTGACGTGCCCAGAAACACGAAAAAATCAATCAATCAGAGTCGGATTACAACGTATAACCCGACCAAGCGGAGTGTACGACTGGCGATGAGCTTAGTTTTGCTTTGGAAAGAAGCAGAGCTATTGGTGTACTTCGGACAACTGAAAACTGAAGCTCTGATCTAGACCAAGGTCCGAAGACGTTTACATGGCCCTTTTGAAATGCCATCTTAGGTTCAACAATACCAGTGACAGTCCGTTGCAAACCACTGGGAAATGCCGACGCTTTCGATAATTATGTTAATAAATACTGATAACGAAATGAAGATTGGAAGTATTTTGAGTACCTAAATGTAACCACATATCGCGGTCATGCTACACAACAAATTTTGCAACTTGGCTACATTACGTTATTCGATTTAATGAAAACATCCAGGATTTTTTTCTTGAACTTTCAGATCCCCATAAAATACAAGGTAATGAAGATGTGTTTCAAATAGTTAATAAGACATCAAATTATTAAATACTTTCGGTGTGATTCAAGTAATGTTTCTATGGAAAATTATCTGAAGAATAACTAATTGGACTGATTAATTAGCATTACGTACTGTATTACGCAAATATGCTTCATTACTTTGGAACAGAAACATAAATGCACCAGACTATACCGCCCGGCGCTAACGCGCGGCAACTGTCACCATTGTTAGTTCTCAATGGCGCCGGCCTCTCTTCAGTTCTACACTTCGCTACACGCATTACACATATTAATAAGCAGGCAATGAGTGCTCTAAAGTCATTTGCCTACATAGCAAGCAGGCTCTCTACGCGATGTACAGCATTGACTTTGATTTGGCAATATTCCAGGAGAAAATAAAACATCGACCTCCAGAATATTTGTTTTTTTTATATCGTAAAGCATCGCATGTTACCATGTTACCATTGTAAGTACGTTTTACAGTGCCAAAGCGATGTCTCTGTATAAACGAGTAAAATTGAAGCAACGCAATAATTAAATAAATTTTACCTCATAATTGGTCACTAGAGCACATGGGTCATTCGTTTTCAAAATAGACAGATTGAAGAAAACCATTACCCTTGATCAAGTGACGGATCCTGTAGACTATTGGGGGAAACTGCTGGAAAAATGTTCATAAGTTAAAAATAGATTGTTTCAAGAAAGATTAATAGAAAACCCTTCTCATCAGGTTTAATGATTTTAGGTTATTTGTTTCATCAATGTTTAAATTAGATAAATTAGACCCAGGATTTCAACATGTTGCTTAATTCTTGCCTTCAGTATCCAAATAAATAAGAAAACGATTATTTTCCCTAATTCGTGAATCCGTCATATTATTTATTAGAAATTTTGGTTCTTTAATATTTAAAATTTTATCCCAACCATGTTAATAAAACTAATATGTAAAATGAAAGTCTTCATGGAGCAGATTATTATATTTCAGCAGAATGGCTAGTTTCTCTGTCCAAAACTATTTCAATCCCAATCGTGACATAAATCGATGATTTACGATTCTTAAAAATAAAAAGACAAGAGAGAGAGAGAGAGAGAGAGAGAGAGAGAGAGAGAGAGAGAGAGAGAGAGAGGAGGAAGCGAGGGAGAACAGAAGCTAGAAGTTGAAAGTGATGTTGAAAGACAAACACCCTATCAGTTGATATTGCAAGAGTAATTGACTAGAAGGACCCGAAGAGATTAGGTCCACTACTTTACACTAGAAGAAACAACTGAGACGGAAACATCAATCTTCCGAACCTGTCCAATCCAAACAAGCATTAGCGACTCGTTTTTGTCAGAGTTGAGACCAAACAGACTTAGTGCCACCCCTCCTTAACTCTGCTGCGCAGTTCTCGGCGTAGCAAGACAGCTCAGCTGCGGCTAGCGAATTGTGCTCCCAAAATCTCATTCAGGCGGACAAAAAAGATTTCCGAACTGTGGATTTGAACTATCCAATCGCAAACCAATCATTATTGTAAAATAACAAGGACTATTAGTATTATATATGCTTTATACTTTAGCAGATTACGAGATAGTTTTAGGAGAAAGTTAAAATATTCCCGTGTCTTACGTAGCCCTCTACATGGATATGAAAAAAATCATTTCCGTGTGAGTACCCACTGCACAACACTGCAAAGGACTGCAGAATCAGATACTGTGGGTTGAGGATGAGGGTTTGAAAATCAACAACCGACAGGCCGTATTATCACTTTCGTTTGGTGGATAGCTTGGCATATGGCTTTTCCAATAATCTAAATCTGCATTATTCATTTCATAAGTGGCTAGGAAACACATCTGCAAATTACCCTTATTTACAAGTCTGCATCATATCAGAGTACGGCGCAAGAATAAGATTAGAATAGAATGCTACGCATGACAACAGCGGCGGTGATGAAAGGAAAGCACTTGTGGTCACGGGCGTACACTAGTGGGAATGCAGGTGGGTTGGTTGTTAGTGATTTTGGACGCGTCAACAGTTTAGGTCACTAGTCGCGTAAGTGTATGTCTTTTTCCTCGGGAGATGGCCGTGATATTTCCCCGCTGGATGGCGAGATCCGGCGCTGGCCTACCGCCGGCTAGCGGGGTTCTCCCTAACCAGGACTCTCCGACCTACGGGCCAGGCTCTAACCTCCCAACCGGTCTCCCGGAATGTGTGGTAGTGTAGTGCATGTTAGTGTAAGTGTGTATGGGGAGAGGATAGCACAAGGAAGAGGCAGGAAAGATCGCGCGCGATACCGTTTGTTAGGGCACTGCTCCGGCATTCGCTTAGTGTGTCGGATAAACCACGGAAAGCTACCGATCAGAACCGCCGGCCGCTAGAATTCTCCTCCAGGCAGCGACTGAATTCGGCCTAGCTGAAAAGCTAGTGTCGAAAATCCTGTCGCCGTTAGGACTCGAACCTAGAACCTCCCGGTCAGAGGCGCTGCACTGACATCGGTTGATACACTGAGCTACCGCTCCCGGTGTAGGTGGCGAAAGAAGTCGAGAGTTGACAATAGCGACGGAGTTGGACGGGATGTCGACGCGATTTGGCACATCGATTGGAATCGAAATTACTGGTCGAGATTGGAAAAGCGCGGTTTCTCCTTCCGAAACTAAAAGAGGAAAATTATCTATAAACGTAGCGTGATGCTTTTCCAAACCCTCGACAAATTTGAGTCGTTCGTACACTGGCTTAGATGGCTCGGACCATCAATTGATGACACTACGGGTCTGGAGAAGAATTCTAGTGGCCCGCTTTTTTTATCTATAATATTCCGTGTTTTCTCCGAACAACACCAGGCGAATGTCGGAGCAGTACCCTAACAAAACCGGCAACAAACCGGGCGCCATCATTCCTTTCTCTTCCTTATACTATCCCCAACCCTTAGATACACCAGCACTTGCATTGCACTACACTACCACTCATGTCGGGAGAACTTTCGTGAGCATAAAGCTTGTCCTGGTAGGTGCGGTGCCCTGCTGTTGTGAGATACCTGTATAGGGAAAGCCGACGTATATATGCAGCCTCTACGGATTAAAACATGAACTATCTTAGAGGACTAATATTCATAGAATTTGACGCGCCCGGAAACTTGAATCAAAGAATCAAACGAAAGTATACGAAATGATATTCATTTAATTTTCATAAATTTGAAGACATTTTTATTCTTTAAAGCTTTAAAATAATTTTATAAATTTGATAAGTCAATATATGAGATACATCTTATAAATACAAGTTATATCACATGTTCCGTGATATGATGTAATGATTCGCGACCAATAAAAAAAACTCAGTATTCCGGAGAGTAAAATCTTTCAGTAAAATGTGATGATTTGTATTCAAGGAGACAGAAGATGGCAGCGCCGCGCACGAACATTCTTTCTAAATGAATCAAATGCGGGAAAGAAAATCAAAATTACCATTAACACCCAGGAAAGCATAACATTTGGAATTATTAGAAAAAATAATCATTAAAATTGGGCAAGCGGTTCACGAGATTTCGAAATAACTGTAATTATACATTGTCGTGACCGGCCGCACAGTTTCGAAGGTGCCGCCACAGTAGGGCGTTACCGCCCCTGGCGGCAGCGGCCAGCGGCAAGCGCAGGCCTTAAAAGATGTGCGGCCGCCACGCCTGAGCGAGCGGGGCGAGTCACAACCTCCGCCCCGGCTACGCCTGCCAGCCTGCGGACCTTGCGGCCCGGAGCGAATATAAGCCGGCCGTGGCCCGGGGAAAGGCAGAGAGCGAGCGGCCGAGTAACTGCGAGGTGTGTGGCGACAAGTGATAGAACCTGGAATATTGTGATTACGACGAACAGTGCTGCGACCACGGACTTTCCCACTACGGAGAATTGGTGACTCGGCGATATTTTGGTGTTTCTACTGATTACGACAACTCGGCTAAGTTTCTTTGTATTTTCTCCTGGATATACGGCACTATAGCTCTGTACCTGTTTTCTCTATCAATAAATTGTTGATTGAAGTTTGAGCGTGTTGTTTTTGGACACATCATACATCTTCAGTCAAAAGGTATGGGCATGGAGGCCATTGTTACTATAGTAAAGTTAATGGCAAATTTGATTTTTAGCGAATATCAGGAAAACGCTTGAAGGAATCGAACTGGAACTTTGGCGAACGACAGAACAAAGATTATGAATAATTTCGAAAGTTATTACAATTTTGGGAAACGTCTAGGACACGAGTTATAATTAAAAGTATGATTGAAACGAACGTAAAACAAGTGACGCTTCGTATTGACGTCACGACTGACGTCACGACGTGAATAAACTAAAATGATGGGATTTGACAAATCAAGGCATTGAAAAGAATAGCCAAGATAGTAATAATTAGCAGAAAAATAATAGGCAATATTAGTAACCGGTAGCGAGGCGAAAAGAAACAACAATAATAAACGGAAATGTAAGAAATATTATGTGATCTTAGGTGTGGATACGGGCGAGCGATCGGCGGTTGTTCGAGAAAATCTATATAGAGGGCGGGCAACAATGCTTCATAGACACGTAACAGACACGCGGACAGATAACAGAGAGGCAGAAGCTGTGACGAGAAGGAGTAAAAGTTCATTGTTGTGCGAGTTTGTAAAATATTTTGAAACATTTTTGTTTACATTTTTTTATGTGGACAAAATCAAGGTAGTGATAAAGCGAGTGAATTCGGGATTAGGAACAATAACCTATGAATAGACGCAACGCGAAGACTGATTTTAGTTACGGGATTGCAGTGTTAGGCAACGGATGCGGACATCTTGTGTTACAATTTTTAAAACACGGAGTGTATCAGATTTCGGACAGTGATCAAAATATAAATAGAACAGTTTTGGTTAACTCATATAAGTTAGCAATATTTCTTCACCGCGGGAATTTCAAAGTTTGTATTTCTTCGATATTCGTGAAATCGACAATATTTTATCGCCGTGAGAACTTTAATATAGTGGAAACGTCGTGTGTACTGGAGAACGCTTCGCAGTGTGAGTTCAGTAATGGGATTTGATGGAAAATATGGTTTGGAGCAAATTGAAGTTGCAGCGCATTATTGCGGTACACGGGGAGCGTACCAGTCGATAGTTGGCGATGCGTGACGTGCGCCGCGTGTTGCAACATTGGCCATCATAAAGGGAAGTGACATATGTACATTTGTTTGTTCATTTTTTTTATTTATCTGCAAGCATCTGTCGAAGACCAAGTTGTGTCTCTAATTATAAGATGATAAGGTTAAAATTTCTTACGACAGAATGCGCATTCAGTGTGGATGAGTAGTCAGATTGCATTATAATTTTCAGTGTGGATGATTGTTATTGATTTGTAGGGTTTTTTAATATTGAGTGTATTGTTGATTGTTTGTGTTATATTTTTGTGTGCCGTCAGAGGGCCTTGTTTTCCTCCATGTGTGTGATGTGTTGACATATTCAAAGAAAACACGTAAAAGAGAAAGTAAATAAATAAATAATGATGAACACATCCAGGTTCATCAATAGCCTCTATCTAATGTGTTGTAATTGTAGTATTTAGATGCCGACCCATGCACATGCACATACGTACATCGTTTGTAGTCCTGTATAGGGCAATCACGCAGTCACGCCCAGGGAAATTTCAAGAATTGTACAAATTTAGCTAGTTGACGGGCAAATATAAAAACTAAGGTAGGTTTGAAGAGAGGTATTATTATATTGCCAGCCCAACATAAAGTAGGTAGTAGAAGAGATTAGGAGAATAGAGTAGAGAGAGGTACATTACAATGAATTGCACTAGAAATAATTATTTGAAACTAGAAAACAGGAGAATGCCATATTGCACCTTAGAAATATATTTCTGTTAACACTTATTTTACTTACAGTTAATTATACTGATTTTACTGGGGATTTTATAGTATTTATCAATATCACAATAGAAAAATCTCTAATACCCAAACCCTATGTCGTATAAAAAAGTCTTCGCGTGAGACATACGACACCACCGTCTGCTAAACGGGTCATTTCTACACGACAGGTCTCATTACTAGTACCAGAAATATCTTTACAGAAAATGAAATGCGTTGTTTGTCATTAGATACTTAATGTAGAGACGTCTACAAAAAAGTACTTCATTAATTTTCAAAACAACTGCATTTCGGAGAACTTTGTTTTTTCAAATGAACATGACACAATGTAATGAATCGCATAAGCGCCGACAGTACTTGTTCGAATGAAACAAAAGGTTAAATTCATTGTCAGAATATAAAAATGATACCAAAAACGTAGAAGGGCTAGTAGTAATTATTGAATCACACCCTAATTAGGACATTCACAAGATCGCGTAGAAAAGGTATAAAAGGACAGTGCATTGGCGGAGATTCCATTTGTACTCAAATGATTCATATGGAAAAGTTTCTAACGTGATTATGGACGAACGACGGTAATTAACAGGGTTTGAACGCAGAATGGTTGTTGGAGTCAGACGCATGGGACATTCCATTTCGGAAAATTAGGGAATTCCATATTTCGAGATCCAAATTGTCAAACGTGTGCCGAGAACACGTTATTTTCAGGCATAACCTTTCACAATGGTAAACGAAGAGGCGGATAGCTTCATGCATAAGAACAATGTAGTTTGCATAGAGTTGTCAATGCTAACAGACAAGCAACACTCCGTGAATTTATTGTACAAATCAATTTGTGACTTACGATAAACGTATCTGTTAGAACAGAGCGTCTAAATTTGGCTTTAAATGAGCTGTGGCAAAAGAAGACCATTTCGATAACCGTACGACATATCATGCAGCGCCTCTCCTTATCGATGTGACCCCAGACGATTTCGATGACACTATATCGATGGGACCTCAGACGACTGGAAAACGGTGGCTTTGTCAGATGAGTTCTGATTTCAGTTGGTAAGAGCAGGTGGTGTAGTTCGAGTGTGGCGCAGACCCCACGAAGCCATGGAACCAAGTTATCGACGAGGCTCTGTTGAAGCTGGTAGTGGCTTCATAATGGCGTGGGCTCTTTTTACATGCAATTGACTAGGTCCCCTGGTTCAACCGAATCGAACATTGATTAAAAATGGTTATGTTCAACTACTTGGCGACCATTTGCAGTCGTTCATGACTTAATATCCCAAACAACGAAGGCATTTTTATGGATAACAATGCGTCATGTCATCGTGTTCCAATTGTTCGCGATTGGTTTGAAGAACACTCTTGACAATTCGAGCGAATGATTTGGCCACACACATTGACGGACATGAATGCCATCAAACATGTTTGAGACATAACCGAGATGTCAGTTCGTCCACAAAATCCACCGGTAAGACCTTCGCAATTATAGACGGCTATAGATACAGCAGGGTTCAACATTTCTGCAGAGAACTTCTAACGACTTGTTGAGTTCATTCCACGTCGAGTTGCTGCAATTTTTGCCTCGCAAAAGGAGGTCCGACGTGATATTAGGAAGGAAAGGAGGTATCCAATGTCTTTTGTCACCTTCGTGTATTTGGAAGGGATGTCTCGTTTAGGAGAAAATAATATCGAATATCTTAAATTATATGTTATACTATATCTCTACACAATGTGCTACGTCACATCCTTAAACTTCGCAATTCGTTCAATTCCCTTGTAAGAATGCAAAACCCAGATATTCGTATCCACAGGTGTAAAGAACGGGCTGCTTGGAATTTTCGTGGCCTAGGCCGCTGGTCAGGTGCGCGGATGAGGCGGAGGCGGGGCGGATGGTCGGGTGGGGGGGGCGGGGCGGGGGCGGGGGCGGGGGCGGGGGCAGTGCAGCGTGAAGTGCGCGACCTTCTGCGCCTGGCAGAGTGACAGGCGGCGGCGCCAGCGCGGGGGAAGGCATATACCACGCGCGTACACGCACGCTCACGCTCAACCCGGGGAAACTGACGACGCCCGCTCTGGCGGCGACGAAGGCGATACACCAGGCAAATGCCGGAGCAGAACCCTCACAAACAGGCTATGGACTGCTCGCGATATTTCCTTCCTCTTCCTTATCCTATCATTCCTATCATCACCTCTTACTTTTACACTCTTCCACTCACACGCACTGCACTGCCACACTTGTCGGGAGACGAGTGGGGAGCTTAGTGCTTGATCCTGCTGGGGCTGGGCCTGCTGGAGGAAGATACCTTGGGTAATTTCCGCCGCAAGCCGACGTAGGTCGCCACCGGATCTCGCCATCCGACGAGGGAAGATCACCGCCAACTCCCATGTTAAAACTATGCACTACACTTACGGAACTAATGAACTTAGAAGTACTGACTAATCAATCAAGTGAGGCGATGTTGGCAAATGCGGCGAGGTGGGAACCGGCTCAAGGGACAGGACGGCGACGGAGGAGAGTGTGTGAGTGACTGCTGATGCCGAATCCGTCAATTACTGAGCACATTTGTCCCGTAAGTGGTGTGAATATTAGTATATCCCATGGGAGGTGACGTTCCTCCTTCGCTGGAACGTGAGATTCAGCGTCGACCTAAAGATCGGGTTGCAGGTTTTTCCCCCTTCAAACACCTCCCAAGCAAGGCACCGTAAGTCAGGGAGAACTCTCAAGTTCCTAACTGGTCTCACGACATACGTGGTAGCGTCGTGCTACAAGTACGTGCGTAAGGGGAGAGGGCAAAGAATGACGAGGACGAGGTTTTGGTTGCTACTCCGAGATACACGTGTAGTGTTGATCAGAGAAATCACGGTACGCACCGATCAGTGCAGCCGGTCGCAAAAATTCTTCCCCAGATACTGATTGATCTTTTGATACTTTTCATCCGTCTATGACTACAGTGTCGAAAAACTGCCGCATTCGGGACTACAATCATAGGATATCCCATTCAATGAGGCAGCTTGGTAAGCGATGTGGCCGCTAAGCCATTTTAGCTTGTTAATGGAGACAAAGGTGGGAGCGTCATCGGTGGCGACGGCGAAGAGGTGGTGGTGGGAACGAAATCGGCGGCACTTGGTGTCGAAGGCGTGGATGACGGCAGTGACTGTGTGCGTAGGTGACAGTAACAAAGGATGTACCGGAGGCAGAGAAGGACGCTGTGACGGCGGCAGCGGTGAAGGCTCTCGTGATGGAGGCAGAAGCAGAGCAAATAGGTGAGGCTGGGGAGATAGTGGAGGAGGAGAAATTGGAGGAATGCGTGGAAGCATGGTGAACGTGATAGGCGGGAATAGCGTGTTAAGACGGAGGAAGCGCTTAGCAGACCAGCAACTCCCGAAACGGCGATGGTCGTTTGCGAACATCAAGTACAATTACAAATAGAACAAGAAGGGAACGAAAAAGTTTCTTTACACGCAACTTTGGAAAATTTTACACTTATACCAAAAACTAGACTCTAGGCATTGACATTCTCGTTGAGTCTGCGCCAAAAGACAAATTATATTCAAGAAGGGGTTGACTGGAAATATACACGGCGTACAGTGATTCATACAAAGCTTCTAGTAAATGAAGTACGGGAATGAAGGACTTTCTGAAAAAGACAATTTGTAGGGTCGTTGGAGTCTTTGTCATCAATGATTTCTGAATTGGACTGAAGAATTGATATCAGTGGAAATGTACGGGATATATATATAATGCATATTGCAATGGACGACTGGCATATTGATATACATGTATGGAAAACGATGTAAGATAAGGAAAGAGAAAAACGATTTTTGTGAGTGTCTACTTGTTATGGAATGAATAATCTGTCGCTATTACTTATAGGTATCCCTGGTTTAGGTGTTAGTCCTAAAGGACAGAGAGAGAGCAGCATATGGGCGCACAAGTGCGCAGCGCCGCGGGGCGGAGTGGCCGTGCGGCGTCAGCGCCGGAGCAGGAGGGAGGTCGGTGGGTCGCGCGTGAGCCTCCCGCACCCTCTGCCCCGCCCCGTCCTCCCGCTGCGGCGCCGTTATCAATATGGATCAGCGCGCGCGTTACCGAACAAACCGCCCGTACCCTTTGCATTCATGATCGGAGATTAATTCACTTCCACGCTGAGGGCGGCGGTGGGGGCGGGGACGGGGCGGCGGCGGGGCGGCGGCGGCGGGTGGCGGCGGCGGGGGCGGAGGCGACGGCGGGGATGGCGGCGGCGACGGGGGCGGCGGCGGCGGGGGCGGCGGCGGCGGGGGCGGGTTTGGGCTGGGGCGAAGGGTGCGGCGGCGGGGGTGGCGGCGGCTGCGGCGGAGTCGGGCCACAGGACGATGGGGCTGGAGAAGGGTCGCAAGTCACGATGTCGCAGCATCCCGCAGAGCACTCGCCCAGCACAATGGAAGCCACACGGGACACACTCGCTTTTAAATGTTGAAAGTACAAAATCTTATTAAGTTCTGTACGTGCATTTCTGTATGTGTATTGGAATTCTTTTCTGGAGTTTGATTTTTCCATCACAGGTGTAATTTTGAACCACTCTTTTACTTAGAAATTGAAGTGTTCTTTAAATATCCGGGGTATATTACTATCATAACATATTTATTTAAGGGTTCTTTTTTACTCACTAAAAATACAGTAAAGTAAAAACGCACTTGTGATAGAATTTAAAATTTACATGATCATGAATGATGCATGATACATGAATGATAAATGATATATGAATAAAATGCAATTATAGTGAAAAGCAAAACATAATTATAATTTTTACATATTATCATCTCGATAAATTTAGGGCAATGGTAATAAAGAAATAACTAAAACTTAAATAATCAAAACATTACAAGTATATATTTATAGATGACTATCATTCAAGAAATACTTCTATAATATAAATTATTCATATCAATGAGTTTATATATATACAAATATCCATCACAAATTCCCCAAAAAGTGCACGAATATTTTCACGAATAGAATCACTCAAGGCTGACACCCAGCTCACTGGCCACCATCCAATGCAGCAGGAGGCAAATGCAGCGCACAGGGTGTCCGTGCGGTCAAAGAGATCAGCACATCGGGTGCCCCCGCCAGCGCTCCCCGGCCGGCCGTGATACTTTAGTGGGTACTTTGCCTCGACCCAATACCTACCATAAGCTACCTTCTACAGCGAGGCACATAACCATCAACAACCAACAGAAGCCAACTACGGTGCTATGCCTCCGCCTTTCGGGGTTTGAGCCACGTAATATTTTGTCGGGGCGCCGTTAAGATAGCCATGCTCTCGCTACACTTGCATATACAATAGAGACAAAACGAATGGGCTGGAAGACGTGTGAAAATAAAAAGAATCGCTGCTCACGTCTTGGTAATGCGTACCGTTATGAGGAAATTTAAACACTCATGAATCATATTAGGTTCGTAAACAAGATGTATTTTATCACCTGCAATCTTTCTGCATAACCGTTATTTTTTAAAAAAAATTAATTAAGGTTTTATCGGTGCTATTTTTATTTTTAAGAAATTTAAGAGAAACACAATCGTAGTTACGTCGTGAATCATTCTTTGCAAAAAGAAGTTAACGATGTCTAAACCAGGGATGAAAAATTATAAAAGTAGTAACGGAGTAAGCAACAAATTTCCATAAAAATACTTTCTAATTTTGTTGTTTAGTAGATTATTTACAGTATATGATAGGTCATAGACCACATATAATTCAATTCAAACATAAGAAAGCCTACTAGTCTCAGAGCAAAGAACCCATTACCTCACTAGAAAACATCCGTTGTTTCTATTTTGTCCCCTGCTGGTCAAATGACGGTATAGCTACTTGTAACAAACGTAAACAATACTGAGAATTAGAATAGTATCAGAATAAGAATAGCGTGGTCAGAATTAGAATCATATTTCCTTCATAAAAATTACTAAGTTCTTTATTCAAATGCTCTAGAAACTCTTGTGTCATAACATAATATGTATTATATTCCAAAGGATTAGACGCATAAATTCACAATTGTGCAGTGTATCTAATGCGCGTAGGGTATTAAAATCTTATTCTTGGTTTACTTACCATGGTTTCTCATGCATCCAGAGGACGACTCTTTAAAATATTACCCCATTTGTAAACAAAAAAGAAAAAAATATTTCAGAAACCACAATAATTCTGGTTTTTGTAATCTTTATGCATACTATAATTTTACGGTGATGTCTGTATTAAGAAGAAGAAAATCATTCACTACCCGAGATAAAAAAAAACATCCACCAGTACAACGCTCGTTAACATGCTTCGTATTCTCAGTTGCCGACACTTCGCTACGTATCTCCGCTCATATAATCATTAAGCTAAAAGTGTGATTCTTTAGCCAATTATCAGCACAGAGACAAACGCGCATTTACTTACATTAGTTTTCTCGCAGGCGAGTCGAGGCAAGTACAGCACAAAGCTTTCATTGCAGCGATTAAGTAAATGGTGGCGGCGTTTATATCTGCATAAAACTTTCCATTACGGGACAAGACACACGAATGGCGCCGGCCGTTACTAAAACTCCTGTGGCGGTTCCCAGCACTCAGGGAGCGTCGATCTCTCACGGGGAGACACACTGAAGCCACTGCCTTCGCAGGCGCCGATCTACACGCCAACTTCCCACACACATCCACTCGCTCCTCACTTTCCTCGCTCCGTGAGTGAGCATGTATTCTGGGCACCTCAACTACTTAGTTCATTAGTTCCGTAAGTATCGTTCATCCTACATTCCGCGAGGGAGCGATGTTCCTTCCCACTTTGGAAGGTGAGATTCGGCGCCAATCTACTAGCCTGCTGGCTACGGGTTTCCCCATGCAGGTGTCTTCGCAGCTCTGACAAGTCACCAGCTCCCGATTGGCCCCTCGAAATATGTGGCAAGTGTAGTGCATGTTTTTATACATGGTGTTCTTCCCCCGCCGGATGTGAGATCCGGCGCCGATCTACATGTTGACTTGACAGGTATCTCCCACAACAAGGCACCGCCCCAGTCAGGACAACCTCTAAGCTCCCGACAAATCTTGAAGTGTAGTACATGTAAATGTAAGTGCGTGCATTAGTGGAGAGAAGGGGGAAAAGGTGAACAAAAGGTAGTGTGCGATTCATGGCCTGTTTTGTTAGAATAGTGCTTCGGCATTCGCTCAGTGGAAATACGTCAAACTACTGATCAGAGCGCCTGGCAGCAAGAATTCTCCTTGAGAGAGTGCGTTAATACGATACAGCTATGTAGTTTCTTCGCCTTAGGGGATCGAGCCTTCCTGTTTAACTACGCTGCAGAGGTAACGGGTTGCCGCTGATCTATCGCTCGCCATTTCATGAGGGATGTCGCTGAACACCAGTTTTGCCTATCAAGGTATATTCTTAAATGGGGGCACTATTGCATGAACTGAAAACGAACATTAGCATTGTAGAAATTAAATGAGTACGTAAAGAATAATAAGTACCTCATAGTGAACCTGTGACTTTATAAGGTATATAAAAGTGATGCAATTCATTAGAGTGACATTTTAGCCGCTACCTGGAACGAAAAATATTTTTGGTTTTAGAGAAGGTCTTAGATTTCTTCAGCTTGCCAAGGTGATATGAAAGACGTTAGGAAATCGTTTCTTTTTCCTAAACATTACAACCGTTCTACCAGATAGTGTTTACGAACATACTTCGAAATGTATTACAGAGTTCAATTGTTTACTTTGTTACTTTTGGTTTAACTGTATCACATTCCCTCTAGAAATTGTAGTATCATAAGCAGCCACCTATCAGCTATGAGCATCATAAACACAACAACAACATAAACAGCTATGAGAACTTTTAAAATAATAACATTATTATGCCTGAAAATAGTTCCTAAATAACCAGCGAGGTATTAGAAAGTGAGTACAATTATTAATCCAGGCTTATTTAACTGGGTCAATGACCTCCCTCAGAAAAGACACGATGAGGGATAATAGAAAAAGTCTGTAGCAGATTTGCCTTCCAAATAATATTTATTACACAGGAGTGAATATTTGATATTTTTTTGCAAAAAAGTCTCTGGTTTCTTCCTGTATTCAGAATTCAACCGTACATGGATTAGCGAAGGAATCCCAGAATTTTAGAAAATCTGCACAAAATACCTACTTATAGTACGTCATACACAGTTTTTAACTATTATAGACGTTAAATAAATAAATAAATATGCCGTTACATAATGAAATAAATAAAACAGGACTTGTTTTTGTCAGCAAGTAAAAAGTCAAGAGGTGACTTTGGAGATGAAATGCCAAGCGCACAAACGGCTAAATCTCGGTCATCCAGTCCGAATTCGATGACCTTATCGTGTGATGCATTGTCATTATTATGAATTCCAATTACCAAACGTCACTTGGTAATGAAAAACGCCGCGTGACTTCAAAGAGCCTTTGTGGAGGGCTGGCGCTGGGCGGGGCACTCGCACCAAACCGCGCCCCGCCCCCGCGTAATTGTCCGCCTGTGCCGTTCGCTGCGCTGCCCGCTGCGCGGCAGATGGGGTCTGCGCAGGGCGCAGAGCGGCTTCGCCAAGTGCCATCCCGCGAGGGCGAGAGCCCTCCAGGGTTCAAGCACACAGGTTGCAGCTAGACCTCATTTGATTTGCCGACGAACCGCCGAGTCGTGTCGCCTTCACAGTAGGAAGTTTTAGTGCCAGGCGTTAGGAAACATCCTCAAAGTCTACTAAATATGTACCGGGAGAGGTGGCTCAGGACGTCAACTGATATCGCTGTAGTGCCTGTGACCGGAAGGTAATAGTTTCGAGTCCCGACGGTGGCAGGATTTTCGACTCTGAGTGACTAGATCGAATGAAGTCGCTGTCTAGAAGAGAATTCAAGCGGCCAGCTGCTCTTATCCGTATTTTCAGATCAGAAGCTAATAACAACGCTTTCTCGCTACCACTTACGCAATAGAGATACATCCAAATGGTGGTGGTATAGACAGTAGAGATTTATCCAAAAGTGGATAAATCCAGTTGCTAAATTGAGAAAAAATCTTCTAACGCGTGGTGTAACCATACATGTCTTGTGCTTCCTTGATACCGAAAAATTGAATGACGGAATTACGACTGTCTGTCCTTCTGTGAACAACGCTAGCGACTAAACCGTTCAGTCGATTTCTCCAAAATATATATTCCCCAATCGATCGGGCTGACGTTGCGACTCCTTGAGTTTGAAACATATTTTAATTTTGAGGGGAACTTTACATGAACCCCTGCGACATTTTCAAAATTGTCAAAAAAATAACTTCATCGTTTTTTATTAAAGTCTGTTGTTAGATAGCGTGAAGGACATTTAAGGGAATGGAGCCGGTTTCATTTTCGTTGAAAACTCTGATGTTTCGAAATTGTCTGTTGGTAATATTGGATTGAGAAGTTCAAACTTTTTCAGCGTCTACCTACAACTACAATTATGAAGACAGAGATATTTTTCCTTAATGAAATGTGTTGCTTAAAGGTATATATTTAAAATAAATTAGGTACAAATTTTCGAAAATTTGAGTACTTTCCGTGAAACTTTGCGTGAAAATATGGCGAGAAACTATGTGCTGTTTTAGCATCGTTAGTTAAAAATGTGTGCATAAACTTATTTAAAGATCTATTTTTAGTCTCGATTTCATCCAAGAAAAATTCTTTTAAATATTCTATCAAGCAAAGTTAATTTTTTCTATTTTTTGAAAACAGACAGACTAGCGTTGGTGGCTCAGGGCATCAATTGATATTACTGCAGTGTATATGAACGGCAGGTGCTTGCGTTCAAGTACCGATGGTAGTAGGTTTTAAGACACTAGCTAAATAGCTAGATCAAACTCAACCACTGTCTGGAGACTCCTTCCAGCCGGCTGTCGTGATTGGTATTTATCAGTGGTTTCTCCCATCATCATCAGGATATTGTCGGAGCTCTACCCTAACAAACGGGTCGCGCACCTCGCGCGATCGTTACTTTCTCTTCCTTGTGCTATCCTCACCCCTTACTTACACACACATTAACATGCACTACACTACCACACATGACGGCGGACCAGTCAGGAGCTTACAACTGGTCCTGAGTGAGCGGTGCACCCCTCTGGTGAGATTTACCTTGTTGGAGAAAATCCCGAAATTCAATGTTTAGGTTCGCTGGAAGTTTACTGGAAAAGGGACCAATTTTTTAACGTCGTTTGCTACCTAAGAAGAAAAAATAAAGAAAAAAATTGCGGTTTTAAGAAAATAATTATTTTCTTATAACAATTATTGTTAAAAACTAGCCATATTTCACGCAAAATTACGCGAAAACTAATCATATCTTCTACAAATTGTGTAAGTATTTATTTCAAAATATGTTTTTGGACAACAGATTTCTTGCGGTTTTAAGAAAATAATTATTTTCTTATAACAATTATTGTTAAAAACTAGCCATATTTCACAAGCTCTGGAAATATGAGAGATTTTAACACAAAAATATCTGCTCTTTAAGCATTCTTTTACTTTATCTTAAGACAATGATTCATAAAAATTTGACCCATTTTTGATAAAATTTTGAATACAATGTTGAGGCTTCATGTAAACTATTCAAATAAACCAAATATCTATTATATATTTTAAAATATCAATTTACATTAATATTAAATCTGGCAGGGTCACGACATACTTCTGATCCATCGATCAGAATATCAATTTGGGAGAAAATTATGTGAACTCTTTAGACGCTAGTGTTGACCATGGACGAACGGATAAACGGACAGACGGACGGAAACACGCACTGATGGATAGACGGATAAACGGACGGACGGGGAGACGGATAAACGGACGAACGGGGAGACGGATGGACTGACAGGCGGACGGACGGCTGGACGGACAGGCGGACGGACAGGCGACCGGATAGGCGGACGGACAGGCGGTCGGGCAGGCGGACGGACAGACAGACGGACACGGACGGCAGACGGACGGACGGACGGACGGACGGAGAGACTGACGGACGCAGAGACTGACGGATAGACGAACGGGCAGACGTACGAACGGACAGACGTACGGAAAGACAGACGGGCAGACGGAGAGATGAACAGACGGACGAACAGATGGACGGAACAGACGGACGGACAGACGACGGCGACGACGGACGGACGACGACGGAGACGGGGGGGGGCAGGGGGACCAAGGACAGGCAGGAAGCGGACGGAGGAACAGATAGCGACGGACAGACGTTTGGTGTCAGTCGATTTTTTTAAAAATCAAGCATACACAAATTGAAGATTCTTATTAGACAATGTGTTAGAGGAAGTAATTTACTGCATATTGTGCATCAATTTTTCGTTACCAGGACCAGATAATACAATTTTTTTTGTCAAAAAGTGCGTTTTATCGCTGCTAAATTACATTTTCCCCTTTACAACGTTAGTACGTAGTAAGGCGAGAACGTAAAAGTTGTCAGTAAGTCAACGTTTAACGTAAAAGTTGAACGTAAAAATAGCAGGTTTAGAGCAATGCGTAGAAAAAAGCTCTGATGCTATTGAAGATATCACGAATATACCAAAAAAGACGGCTCAAAAAGGTATATTTCGAGGTATCATTTTCTGTCAAAATACCATGAATTTTAGTATTTTATTTTCTTTATTTATGGATTTACTGATTTATTGATTAACTAAATCAATTATATATTTAATTCATTATAAATTATTTATATATTTAATTCGTTTTTAAATGTTAATAAAAAAGTTGTTAGAAATATTTACATAATTATTTCCTTAGATTTTGAGAATTTTTGTGTTATGCCTCAACATTTCTTTGTTTTCAGATCAAAATTCATATTCACACTCACATTTTTACAAGGACAAACATTATGAAATGGCAGAATGTACGCTACATTTGGAGTTGATATTTAAATTTCTTTTACCTTTTTCTTATTGAATATGTTCAGCAATCTTTGAAAAGTTTCCTCTAAACCCATATTTTTGTATATACCTAACGCTATTGCTCCGGACCGGCGGAATGGCATGATTCGAAATATCTAAGAAATGAGAAACGCGAGGGGATGGATCGCAGACAACTGCGGGGCATCGGAGCGTTAGAGGGTTGTTGGATTCGAATGTGCCACTCGTAATACTTTGTGTTAAGCGGAGGCGCCACTTCATCCATTTCCGGCCGCGTCTTCCCGCCGGCTCTCCGCTGCGTTCTGCGCCCGCCAGCCCGCCTCCGCCGTGCAGCGCCCCGGCAGCTGTTCAACGCGGGCGCGCCGCGCCGCCTGGGTGAGCGTGCAACGCGTCTTGTCCCGCGACGCGCCGTGGCCCGCCCCGCCCGCCCCGCTGCGCCCCGCTGGCAGCGCCGCGGCGCCGGGACCTGGCTCCCAGCGGCCGCGGCGTGGCGCGACGCCGCCGCCCACGGTCACGGCCCGTCACACGCCGCGCCGCGCGCGCCGCGCAGTGGGCCCTGTCGCCCACACCGCCCGCTGTCACCAGGCGACTTCAAGATGCGTCTACACGGGCTGTCTTTCTCGCCGGTTATCGGATGACAGTGTTGTGGAAATACTTCGTTTTGCACATCACTGTTGTCAGTGATGTGGAAATACTTGCCTGTAACACTGATAGTGTTAATTGGCAAGTGTCACACATTACTGTCGACACTGTCAGTGTAATCTGGCAGAACTTAACATCTCACTGATGTCATTAGCACAATTATGTGGCACATGTTTGCACATTACTGACGACACTGACGTTCAATAAGAGACAAGAAACACTGCCCCTGCAAAGGCATCTTTAGCAGGCACTCACATTCACATTGTTACACTTAAGACACCACTTTCCTCATTGCTCATTCAAACTTATTTTCAGAGGAAAAAAGTACATAGGCATATGTGAATCAACGTACTTAAAAACATGTTTTCGATACCAAACAATTATTTTAGTAGAATTTCGCACGTGGTAGTAACGCTTGGTGCATACGTTTTTAATGTACAATAATATTTTATAAAATACAACTACATTCGAAACATTTTGCGCAATTGCTGTACGTTGTGAAAGTAACAATATGCGTAATAAAATTTGAATACCTCGGCAGCTAAAAATATTTCGTAACTATATCTTCATGTAATCTTCCGTTCTTTGTGACATGTTTCTTACGATTGAGCCCCAAATCATCTCAGATGTAATGATCAATGAAAGAATCAATGAAAGATATTCCTTGTCCAACATCATTCCCAAGTAGTTCAATGTTGTTGAATTGGATTCGTGCCAGGATTGTTCCTCGCCGCACAAAAAACAGTAATAATGTTATTTTTTGCGAACAACTAAAAATATATCTATTGGCTTGATAACAGCGTGCTGAGATGTGTAACATCCATTTTGCAATCACTCTAACAATTTGAGTTTACCTCCATATGCAATCAATCAATTGAAACATAAAAAGAATGTAGATCCTTTAAATTGCATTGACTGAGAACATTCCTTTTCAGCTGAAGTTCTGGGACTAAATCATTTGTTCTATGGAAGATAAAATTAGAGATCAGCAGCATTTTCCGTGCTTACTTGCGATCAATTCCGAACGAAATCTTGAGCAGTACTCTACTCAATGGACCACGAACTACCCGCAGACTTTCCTTCCTTATCCTCGCTTTTTAACGTCTATAGACACTAAACACATTAATTGACACAACGACACAAACCATGTCAGGAAACTATTCAAAAACATATTGTACTGAAAGCCGTATATGGATGTAGTGCCGTAACGAAAATAAGCCAAGACGACTGTGACGAATCTTCTTAAGTCAGTGGCCATCCGACGCATTAAGCCTGCCCTCCCACCCGACCACTTCATTTGAAATTCGCGGGACCGGTGAATGTCCGTTGGCCCACGCAGTGGACGTACGTACGTCTCTACATCGGACACGCAACTTTATTCGCTTTATAGAAAGCAAAGTGACAGATGAATTTATCAGTTAGATACACAACATGAGCACCGCCCAAGATCAAACCTCTGGCCTGCCTTATTGTCTCAAACAAACGCTCCATTAAAATAATGAAAATACATAATAACTTTGCTGCGGTCACATTTACAGTACGATAGACAGACAAAATCTTATTTACCGTGACTTAAAAGTACTTTAATAAACTTTGGAGACAAAATTAAGGAAGAATTGTAAGAAATAAACATCGATTAAATACTAGCGCTGATATATCACATTCTTTGTCATATTATTTGTAATTTTTGCAATTCTTGAAATTTCGGATAGTTCGTCGAAAATAAGTTTTGCGCTATTTGTAAGAGAGTTTTGCGCCACCCAAAAAAATTAAAGAAAATATTTGAAATTGCTTTTAAGAAAATAATTGTTTGCGTTTCACTGTCAAATTACTAGGAAAATATTAATATTTCCGAAAAATAATACATAACCATATTCAAAGACCTCTAGTTGAAGTACAGATTTGATTGATAAAAATCTCTATATTCAATACTGTAGTTGTAGGAAGACGCAATAAACTGTTGAACTTCAGTGATTTTCGAAAATTCAGAAAGTTTAACGAAAATGAAACCTTCCCAGTTTTTTAAGCGTCTTTGTTCTGTCCGAGGACGTAACTAAAACGTGGAGTCATTTTTGAGAAAAGTTTGAAAATGTTGATAAAAGGTACCTCCATCAAACAAAATATCTGTTTCAAACAGACAGGACTTCGAGTACGGCTATATCGAAAATAAAATCACAATTTTGGAGCATTGTCCAAACGGTTTAAGCACTAGTGTTGACCTCAGACAGACGGAAGAGAAGACATGTCCCTCAATGAATTTTTCGATATCACAGTCCCACAAAACATGGATTCTGACTACATGTGTTACAGGAAGAAATTTACTAAATGTAGAGACATGATTTAAGCACTTTTTCGATGTCAGTTATACAATACGAGTTTTTGTGACAAAAAATCGCCACTTTCCGCAGTAACATTGAAATACTCTACGTAAGTACGTAATGTGACGAGCAAGTAATAATCAGAAATTGCTTTCCTCCTGTAGCACGTAAGTCCTTTCGGGCATCAAACACGTGAATCAACTTGCATGCAGATGACTACGTGAGCACGCATCCATGGCCTCTGCGTTTCGGATAGTTCTTCTTCGGATAGTAATCTTCTCCCTCGTAGGTCATGCACAGTGTTTACTGTTTTTGACAAAGTAAATCGCATCAAATAGTGCGGGCGCGGTGATGGCGAGTCCGCGTGAATCGTGGAGCGTGGGTGCGTGAAGCGCGTGGCGCTCTGTTCGTCGAACGGCGGGCTCCCCCGAGACTCACGTTCTGTTGCACGCACCTCCCGGCGCCGCCCGGCCACGCGGAGAGGTGCCCCGCGCCCGGGGACGCCGAGGGACGCCGCCCAATTGCAGCGTGTTAACGGACCATTACCAACATAGAATGCCTCAACACTCCAACATAATCATTGCTATCTCATCAACGGACTCCTTTTTAACTGCCGAAATAGCTCAGTTGGGAGAGCGTTAGACTGAAGATCTAAAGGTCCCTGGTTCGATCCCGGGTTTCGGCACTAGTTTTTTTTAAACGAATGAAAAAAGTGTTTTGATGTCAATTTTAACAAAGATTTTTTCTATTTACTTCATGCTATATACTTAATTCCTTATTTTGTTAATATTTAGAACGTTTTTAGCCGTGAGAATGTCTGATGATCAGGCAATGAAACATTTAACATGGTACTTATATTTTGTTTGACTTGCTGAAATCAATAATAATAATAATAATAATAATAATAATAATAATAATAATAATAATAATAAACACTTCCAGTAAATTGTGCTCACCTATTATTCCTTTTTGCTCTATGTACAGTAATTAAACGAACATGTATCTCTAATTTTCGTTTAGAATGAACCTGCACGCAAGAACGGGGGTGACGCACCTCCCGGCGCCGGCCGGCCAAGCGCCGACGTGCCCGCGCCCGGGCTCGCCGAGGGACGCCGCTTCATTGCAGCGTGTTCACGGACGCACGCGCGCGGAGTGGCCAACGCCCAGCCGAGACCCACCCGACCGACGCGCGGCGCACGCCTTAGGCCGGGACCGCAACCGGCGGGGCGGATATTGCAGGGGAAGACGCAACGCTAAATTATGAACGGGTGATTCATAGTGATTAGTTACTTAGTAATTCCGGGAGTGTAATCTACAATGGTCATTCTATACGTAAGTGAAATGCATGTTATCAATAAAAATATTCATAACAAAATAAATCCATGACGGATTTCTAGAGTACCTTCGCTGTGGGACCCCGAATAATTCATTACACTTAAATACAGAATGTAAAACAATCTTCTCGAATGCCAGCCCAAGATTTTTAGAAACATTCTGTGGAATAAGATAACAGATTTGAATAATACACTGTATTTGATAACATAAGTATCATTCTAGAAAATCTAACATGAATACACATGTACCCTTTGTGTAATAAAGTGTACATGTGGAATCATATTAGAATACGAAATAGGAAGCTTCAGAGGAAGTTATGTATTGCGTACCTGGAAATATGAACTTGTTAACATTCTTATGCAATAATATTTAGAAACTTGTAGTAAGCATTTAAGTCAATAAATCTTCTAGATAAATCAATATCTATGCATCAGATCTTGGTGAATTCCATGAAAGAAAACAGTCTTCTCGGAAATCGAGTTATCGTAATATTTATAATTGTGCTCTTTAAGTTTGATTTTCCATTAAAATATCCATCATTGTATCTCCCTCTAATCGATACTGTTATACGAAAATACAAATGACCATTCACAGATTTGTTTCTATTATATTCCCGATTATTTTATGACTGATATTGATAATGTAAGTCAAAATGTTCACTCCAGTGAAGAATGTCAAGACAATTTTATAAGCGAAGAGTGAATGACGAATACATTTAAAAGATGGGGAGGAATAAACCAGACTCTCCGTGATGCAAGAAATACATGGAAGAATGTGACCCCAGATGAATAATGAAAACAGTCATATATCAAGAACTTAACCAATACGTAAACAGAATTACCCCTCTTTCCTCTTCTGTTTAGAAGAGAGACTTGCCAGTAGTATATTAAACCCAGGTCGTATTTTAGCGCCATCAACCTGATAGTGTTTCACTGCGCTCCTGCTTGAACTCTGCTGTTTCCTACTGAGTAATGCAGCATCCTCCTTTTCCGGCGTCGGTCTAATGCGGGAAAGCTACTGGAAGTGCCGAAGTACGTGATTGAGGAGATGATTTCTCCACCATTGGTGAAGTATTGATTTTAATGCCAAAAGCAGTGTTACTTTTATTCTAGAAGAGTATTTTAGACGACGTGAGTTCGTTAAAATTACGTTTGTTTGAATTTCTATTAACGTATTCATTAATTGAGATAATGAAGAATGGTCCACGATATTATGACATTTTTGGGCTGATTTGCATGGAGATGAGACAATGACTGGGCCGTAGAGACAGAATCCCAATACCACTCTCTTCGAGTCTCTTGAGCAGGACCTTACCATATGGATATGGTGAGACAGCTGGTGTGCATAATAATGAGCATAAAGGAGGAATAAGATGTGAAACAAGAGGCAGGGGGAAGGAGGAGCTGAGAAGTTTCATGTAACGAAGTTGCACACAAGACATTTGCCCCTGTTGGTAGGCAACGCATCTTGCGCTGATGGTTCGCAAGTGGCTTGATTGATTGATTGATTTTTTCATGTTTCCGGGCGCGTCAACTGCTTCGGTCATTAGTCCCGTTAGTGTAATGCAAGCTCTAAGCTCCCGACCGGTCTCCCGAATACGTGGTAGTGTAGTGCATGTGAGTGTAAGTGCGTGTGTAAGAGGCGAGGATAGGACAAGGAAGAGGAAGGACAGATCGCGCGCGGTTCGTGGCCCGTTCGGTAGGGTACTGCTCCGGCATTCGCCTGGTGTTGATCGGAGAAACCACGGAAAACTGCCGATCAGAGCAGCCGAACGCTAGAATTCTCCTCGAGACCGCGACTGAATTCGACCTAGCTGAAAAGCTAGTGTCGAAAATCCTGCCGCCGTCAGGACTCGAACCCAGGACCTCCCGGTCAGAGGCGCTGCAGTGACATCAGTTGATGCACTGAGCTACTTTTCACCTGCCTGAGCATATTTCACCTGCCTGAGCTTTTCTTTGTCACACAGCTACAGAAACTGAGTACTACAACTATTTTTGCCTCAACCGAGAAACGAACCCGGAATCACACCACAGGAAGCTAGTACACTGCCCATAAGACATCCTAGGGGCTATTTGTTATCATATGAATAAATATAATGTAGGTATAGAGTTGAAACATATGGTGAAAGGTGTACCAAGAACGGGGTACTAGGTGTACATATGCTGATCAACTAGATTCGTTCCACAACATTCCAGAAGCGTGACCGAGATATCAACCTCGTACTTCTAGGTGAAAGGCGTTGAGGTTGCTCTGCTAGTCACCTTCCTTAAGTATCTGTAGGTCAGGTTAGAATCCAGACATCGGCCTGAATATCGTTTGCGAGGTTGCCCCTGATCTTTACAGCTGTTATGCCATTTATTGCATAGACCTCTCCAGTTCTACTCTCTATTTCTCTATTATAAATAAGTATTGGCTGCTCTCTTTTGTGTACTGACTGTACTTCTTATAGTGATAGTGTTACGAAATGTAGGACCAGGTAAAATTAAGACTAGAAAAACCTGACTTAGAATATTATACATTGATTGTAAATAAGTATTGATCCGATTGTATTTCTTGTATTGTATTTCTTTTTTCTTCTTTTTTTTTTTTCCCCTTGATTTCTTTTGTTTTATTCTCCCTTCTTATTAATTATAAAACTATAAAATGTAAAAAATCTCAATAAAGCAGTACCGGATTGTGACGACGGGAATGACTTGAAAAGGAGCGACCGATATTTCGTCACTTCTGGAAGAAGCCAAATACCTTAGTGACAACGTTTGGTTAAAAGGTAAATATGAAACGCCCACGGGCATCTAAAAGAGGGACAGACACAGGGCGAACAGTAAAAGAAACAATATATAAACTCAATATATCCGGCGCAAGAGTTTCCCAGCAGGACCAGGTCGCAACACCAGAGGAGATGATGTAAGGGCAACCGAAACATATACAGTAAAACATAGTGAATGTCTCCAATTCACTCATAAAAGATAAATTCTTGTTTCTTCTCCCCAGGTTTTATTTTCACATTTTTATTTTAGTTTCTCAACGGTACAATATTAAAAAATAAATCTGCTCGAAACTGTACAATGATATAATGCTGCATATGTGAAACGAGCGATCAAACGAAATGTCGGAAAGTTGCTCACCAAATCAAAGCTTATTATTTCAGTAAATTTAAGGCTGTAGTGAAATATTCATTCGGTAATGTGCAGGAACCACTGACGTAGAATTATACGGAGGAATGGTTTTGAATGTTTCGTAATTATTGAAAATGAATTACCACCTTATGGAGCACAAGCTAATTGTCTGAGTATGATCACATCATTGATAATAAAATGTTGCATTGAATGGGTAGATTTAGTGAAACTGTTATTTAGGAGGAAATTATTTTTCATGTGTCTTCGTACTTCATTTCACATAAAGATAATATTAGACGCATTAATTGTAGTATGTCCGGGATTTTTACGCTGCATTAGTATATCACGCAATATATTCAGTGTTCGTTGGTACGAATTTTCATGTTTATGATACAAAATCAATTGAAATGGAAGTAGTAGATACGATTGGGCAGCCACTCATCCCTTTATGCCTGATATATTTCTAGTAATTCTCATTAAATTAGAAACAATCGGAACGTTAACATTATTGGTAATTTAATTACCAACCTGTCTAATTTATACGATTGGGCAGCCACTCATCCCTTTATGCCTGATATATTTCTGGTTGTTTTCGTTAAAAAGTTCTCTTTGTATACGAAAAACTATCTTGAATGAAAATGCGTCTTTTCCTCAAAGCATCAAAACCTCAATTTTCAAAAAAAGGATGTCTTCGACGATTTTGATTGCCAAAAAATGAAAAATATCATTGTATAATAAAACACCTTGATAATAATTCCTTCAATAATGCATTGCAGAAATTGCGGAGACGACTAGAATAAAAACGAAAACAGGCGGAATCTGAAATCTGAATCAGTTGAGTTGGGTTTTAAAAAGGGAAAAATTTATGGGGACAATAAATGCTCCCCACATGTCTTTTAAATTTAAAATCTTCTGCATAACCGGTGCTTTGTTTCTGAACGACAATGCATCAAAAAAGGCTTATATAATAAAGGAGGTCGTCAAAATGTTGCGGAGAGCCGCGGCTCTCTGAATGACCCGATACCTTCAATGGAAAAAAGCTGCGTGGGTGCACCTTTTAAAATTGAATGGCTGCAACGTCAGACCATACACATGACGGTTTTATTTCATTACGGATTGAGGAAACGATGTCCTCGCTACAAGAGAAACTGCTGGTATGTTTTCAATGAGTACATTTCATCGGTAATGTTCCGTCTTTAACGTTCGCTTTACTATGACTATTCCATTCGTATAATCATTCCATGTGTATTCATATGACGCATTATAATCAATAGTGTTTAACTGTATATAACAAATGCCCCAATCAGGGCGGTGTATATTAAAAAGTTTTTTTTCTGTCCAATTTCTCTTACCGATTCTCCCTGCTGGCCAATCATAAACTGTGACTCGTCTATCTTAGGAGGCCATATACATCGATCACTATGTCAATGTCCGATAAATCGCGTATGTATTATGACATAACCTTTGATTTTAATGTAGCTTTAAGTTATTTTTAATATTTGCTGTATTTTGGAACTAAGTTACACATAATTTCATTCGTGGAATAGTTCTATTGAATACTACTCGTCTTTGGAAATACTCTGACAAATCCCCTCCTCGCTTCGCAAGTCGGGAATTTATCGACAATTTCCAAAGCACTCGAGCACCCATGACAATTAGTAAACGCATAGGCATGCGAAGTCTAAAATATAAGACTGACGTTCATTATTCAACAGCGCATTACTGGCACTGTTTGTCCATTGTACTTCTTACTTTCTCGCCCTTACTTCGTAAGAAGAGAAAGCATTGTAATCGTGCGTCGGAAAACGGTAAATTTTCGACACAGAATGAGAAACAAATTCTATTGTATTGTGATTGAGAAACAAATAGCTCAAATTTTTTCAAAAAATGTCTATATTTCACGCAAAATTACTCATAATTTCAAAAATTGTACATGTTATATCAAGATCTGTATTTCAACAACACATTTCATTAACTAAACTCGTGGAGCTAAACAGTACATACTTCCTAGCATTATTTCTAAATTTTCAATTGTCAAAAATTAAGAGACTTGAAAGAAAATGAGATTCAAATTCTTTATCTTCGATTGTGTGGTTTTGAATGGTTAACTATTTACCATTTTCGAAAATGGGGAGAGTTCCCGGAAATTAGGACTAGCACCGTACTTTTTACCGTCAATTTTTACATAGGAGAAGAATTTAAAATAAAACTGGACCGGTATTTGAGAAAAATATGTTTAAAAATGTGTCGGTATCAAGGACCCACAGTATACGGATTCTGACTACGCTGTAATTTAGTAGTAAGAAAGTAATTTAGTCCATATACGATTACAATATTTTTTCTTCTTACGAAGTAAGGGTGGTAAAGTAAAACAGGCCTCAGTACTGGGAACATTGAAAAGTCGGATTAATCTGACACTAAGTGCCAAATATACACATAGTACGTACATACATAATATTTCAATTATGTTGTACAAGTATGGGAGTGGTAGGATTTCTAGTTTTTTGAACAGTAGTTTGCAGGATTCTTGTTTGTGAGTGTGTTTATTTTCAATATTCGTTTTTGATGATGAAAGTAAAAATACTTTCTGGGAAACTTCCCCAGAATGTTACTCCATATTTAGTATGTGAATGAACATTTGCAATGTACACTCTTCGTTAGAATCTAAGTTAGACTATCTAAGTTAGAATCTGACTTAAGGATATAGATAGCCTAACATAACTTGGCAAGCTTGTTATTTAGATTTGAAATATAGAGTTCCATTTTAGATAATCTTGTATAGTCGATCCAAGGGAAGTTGATTTTTGCTATTTTTGGTGACATCTTTTATGCCAATTGCACTGGTTGCTTTTTTTTTTTAAGGATATAGATAGCCTAACATAACTTGGCAAGCTTGTTTTTTTTTTTTGGGAAAACCCTTTTTACTGGGTTTTTTAGTCCTTTCTGTTTCGTTTGGTAGATTTTTTGGGTCTTGTTTTAATAATAACCCTTGTCTGAAAATGGGACTATGTTTTTTTTGAGTAAAAGGGCATGTAATTCATGTATAAATGAGAAGGGGGGTACTTCTAATTAATCATTCTATTGGGGAAAAAGGGGGGAAATTTTTTTCAAAATGCTACAATTTATTGAGGTTTGAAAGGTAAGGTTAACCTTTAAATTAAACCTCTAATTCCCTAAAGTACTGATTACCAGCATGTATGTTAAACCCCTTTTAAATTTTTTCGTTCCCCCCTCATTCACATTAAAAAGAAGGATTTGGATGCTTTTTACCTACTATCACAGGTTCACCTCAACATTTTCATAAGTTTGATCAACAATTCTAGGTTCCATCTATCCAAAATAGTTGGGGAGGCAAACGAAGATCTAAAGGTCCGGGTTGATCCGGGTTTCTGCATTTTAAAAGTTTTAAATCCTTAACAATTCTTTTCTTTTTTTCTGTTTCTGTTAATTTCCTTATTTTAATTTTAAAATTTTTTAGCTCTGATAATGCCCGTAATTGACAATGTTTTAAGTCGGGGGCCCACCCCCCCCTTAGAATGGTTTTTAAGGGGGAAAAAAAAAAATAAAATTTGAATAGGGGGGATCAGGTCTTTAAAGGGTTTGTGGTTAAATGCATTTAAAAACTCAAGTCGTTTTTTCCCCACTTAAGGATATTCTAAAAAAATTGTTTAATAATGAACAAAAAACATTTTAATATAAAATTTTGTCTTTGAAAAAAAAACAACACACTCCAAAAATTTAACACTTTCCCCTTTCTCTCATTTAAACAATTTCAAAGAAACTTAAAATTTTTGCCAATCTTTCCGTTAAATTCCTGGGAAATTTTTTACAATTAGCTAATTTTCTTGAAAAAAAAGTTTGTTCTATTTTCGAATATGGGTAAAAAAGTTAAATCTTTTTCCCGAAAAAATTTTCCCCTAATTTTAAAATTTTTTCGTTAGCCTTTGTCTTTTGGTAAAAATTTTTAGGCACCTCCAGCCCTGTGTCCTTTTTTTGGGCTCGGTGGGGAAAAACCCCCTTTGGACCCAGGTCCCCCGGGTACGTTGTTAACTTTCCTGTTTTTTATCCCCAAATTCTTTTAAATTTAACTATTTTTTAATTAAAAATTAAAATAAAAATAATTATAAAAGATTATAAAAAAAAAAAACCCCAAAAAAATAATGGCCTTTTTTTGCTACTTCTCTCCAGTTTTAAAATGGTTATTATTTACCTTTTGAATTGTTTATCCTTTTAAAATTATATACTTCAGTTTGGGTTTTTTGATGACTAAGTCCAGGCAGGGCCCGCCCAAAATGGGTCACTTCCAGCTGTTCAAAAAAAGTTTTTTCCACCCGGTGTCACCCCAAGCCCCCGGGAAGTTCGTAGTTTCTTTTTGGGATTGTATTCATGCCTTGGCCGGGCAAACACTCATTTTTCTATATTGTTGCCCGTTTTCAGACCCCCAAACGGAGGCCCAAAAACCCCCTTCTTTCAAAAAAAAAGATTTTTGTGAAGATTTCAATCCAAAAAAATCTTTTAAAATTTATCTTTTCCCTTTTCTTCTGTCTTGATTCTGAATGTCGAGCTATCTTGTTTTTCCTTCCCTTTTCTTCTTTTTTCCCCCCTTTTTTTCGTCTTTTTCTTTTACCCTTTTCTCTTGACATTTATTCTACCCATCTAGTGTGCCGCAACAACTAAAGAAAATTAGTTGGGCGTGGAAAAACGAGAATAGTTCGAAACCCTAAAAAATTTTTGAGTTGTTTCAGGTTTAGGGGTGAAACTTATTATTTCTTGCATTTTCCCGTTCATCTTGCCCGTTGATGTCAAATTTTTGGAATTTAACTTGTTTAGTGAAAATTATTTTTTCCAAATTCCAAATTATTTTCAATGGACTTTCAGCAAAATATCTAGCTTTTTATGTTTTTCATCCGTACACGAAGTCATCAATATAGAAAAAAATTTGCTTCTCTCTTCAATGATATTGTTAAACTTGCAAACAGATCCCTTTCTTGAGTCCAAATGGTTTCTTTAAAAATTTTGAAATTCCCGGTAATAAACCCTATTTTCAAATTCAGGTGCTACGCTATTTGCCAATACGATGCAGTAAGTCGGAACTAAACCCATTGATCCCGGGATAATTGTTTTTAAACCTCAACCAATCTGTCTCTGAAAGTGGGAATTGATTAAATTCTTGCCCCCTAAAAATTTATCTTCCATTATTTTTTTCTCAGCATATGGGACTTAGATGGGGTTTGGACCAGATAATATCATTTTTAACCATTGTAGCAATGGCATCATCCCCCTTATTTTTCGGGGAAGACATATTGGTAACCGGAATGGCTTTTTATTTTTATTCATTTAATTGAAAATTTTTTACTGGATTTTTGTTTTAAAACATTTTCTGATTTAAGTAATCCCAAATTTTTGTTTTTCGTTTTCATTAAGATTAAATTTTCCCTTGAATGGAACAATTTTTATTCACTTTTTTTCCTTAAAAAAACCCCTCCCAATAATTTCCATGAACAATCAAATTAGCCCTGTTGATTTTCGGTTTTAATTTTGGGTTTTTTTTCTAAGTTGATAAAAACCCCAATTTGCATGAAATCGACCCCGGTAGAGGGATATAAATTGGCGCATAGGACAACGTCATTCTTCCCTTCTTACCCAAATAAACTTGTTTTATTGGTTTTGTTTTTTTTCCATTTGCCTTCAGAAAGACTTTACGAGCGGCAATGTGGTCCCTCCACCCCTGGTTTTCAATTTTCAACAAACTTTCCTTTTTGGGAAGTTCCCACCCCTAGTACTGACGTATCAACACCTGACAAACCTTTGGACATTCGCCGGGATCCGATCTGTTTTTGTTCTTCTTCGTTCCACGGTTGTCATAAAATAGATTAAAATCGATAATTCCCCCCTCTTTTTTCCTGATTCTTCAAATAGGTTTGCGGGGGATGGCGTGTCAAAACAAACCTTTCAATTTTCCGTCCATGCCCCTTAGATGTACTGGGTTTGTATTTCTTTTTTGGGAAAATTCATCAATAGAATTTTTCTTTTCCCTATCCTTGACCCCCTTATCTTGACTAGAAAGGTTTTCTTCTCGGCGTTCCATTTTAGTTCCCCTTTTTTTGGTTGCTTTAATGTTTCGCCTGCTGTTTCTTTTGGGCCATAACATTTGCCCCTTTTCCCCTGAACCCCTCATTTTTACCGAGCCCTCAAAAATCCCCGCCGGTTTCTTTTTGTGGACATTGGCAAGAACTTAACAAAATTTTTTGTAGCTGACGGGGAAAAGACGGGTTTAAAAAACAGACAATTTCTCATCCGGGGTCCCGGGGCAAAAGAAACTATTCTTTCTCTCATATTCTTTATGGGCTCCCTTTTTTTCCACAAAAATACTTACAAACAAATTAATTTGGTTTCATTGTTCAGTATCTTTAAATTTTTTTTTAAATTCTTCAAATTTTTGACTCCAAAAATCTGCCATATTCATTTCCCTGCATCATCTGATAGACTATTTAGTTTTTTTATTGTCGGAAAAAAATTTAAAGAAAAAATTATCCCCTCCCTAAATAAAATGGGTTTTCATCCCCGCTGCATAAATTTAGGGTACAGTAATGAAAATGTGGCGGCCCTTCCACTGATTTAAATTTTTTAATTTATTTTCAATTCTACAAAATCATTCTCATTTTAATTTTTTTAGGGCCCCATCTTTTTCAAGGCATTACTATCTAATTTTTGCGACCCTTTAAATTTTAGTAACTTTTTGAAACTTTACCCTTTTTTTCTTTGGGCTGTTGGGCACGGTGGTTTTAAGATCTGATTGCATTTGTCCCATTTTAAAACCTTTTTTTGGTCAAAATTTCTTCTAATTCGGCCCCTTCCCTGAATTTTTTTTCAACTTTTTTGCCAATTTTTTGAAACTCATTCTTAAATTCGACCTTCCCCTGTTTTGCAAATTCAGTGAATTTTTTTTATTCTTTTAACCCATTATTTTTTTAATTTTGTTTTAAGGTTCTTTTTTCCCCTAATTTAGTTTTGATTTATTGCCGAGTTTTCTCCCCAATTTTTTATCTGTTGTCCTAACTTTTTTTTTTCTGTCTTTTTATTCCATTCTAACCCCATCTAATTGCTGCCCGAAATTTTCCCATTAATCTTGCATCTTTAAAATTTTCCCTGTATTCGTTTTTTCATCGGGTCTTGTTTGGCGTTTGTTGTGATTTGTCGCGAGGGATGTAGTTTCTCCCGAGTTCCTTTTCCTTTCCGTTTTTTTTGCATCTGGACTTATTTTCCCCCCCTTCCCTATCGATTGAACGATTTAGGTAGTTAAATTCCAACCAATTAATTTTTCCCCCTTTTTACTGTATTAACCTGAATCAATAATCTTAACACAATACACTTTTTCAAATTTTACACACCAATCCCAAAAACTATTTAACAGATAAACTTTCTTAATACCCTTTTTTCCAGAAAAAAAATTTTACACAACACTTTTTTTTTTTTTCTCTAACGTTCAGAAACTTAGGGAATTTGGATTTTATAAAATTTTGGTTCCCCCAAAGGTCTAGTTTTTCAAACGAGTTTTGGTAAATTAAATGGCCAGTTGGGCCAGTTGGGGAACCCCCCGCCGCTAGCTGAAAGGGTTTTTAAGGTGGGGGAAAAAAAAAAAATACAATTTAAAACGGGGATCAGGGGCTTGGGTTTATTGAATGAAAACGAAATAGTCAATCCTTTACCTTATATTTCTAATTAAATTCCAAAGGCATAAACACTTTTAAAATACAAAATTTTTTTGCGAAAAAAAAAAAACATCTCAATAATTAATACCTGTTCCTTTTTTCCATTTTAAATCAATTTTAAAAAATCAAAACTTTTAATCATTCCAGTCAAATTCCCCAGTTGCAACTTTACATTTTAAATTTTTTTTGAAAAAAAAGATTGATTCTTTTTTCACAGAATATCGGTATAAAAAACCGCAATACTTTCTTTCCGAAAAAAATTATTCCTTCTAAAATCTAAAATTTTTCGTTTGGAATTTTCCTGTCTTTCACGTGAAATCTACGGGGTGACTTTCAGTCGCTCGGTGCCTTTTCCCTTCAGCTCGGTCGGGGGCAAAGCCGCCCCCCTGCAGAAGCCTCCCCCCATACCGTTGTTAACTGGTACCTTCTCTTTTGTTGATACCTTTCTTTTTCTTTATAGAATTTAAAATTTTTAATTCCAAATTTAAAGAATCACAAAGACAACTGAGTCTATGATAAAAAGAAAAAAAAAATAAAAAAAAAATGCAAAAAAAGAAATGAATGCCTTTGTTTCATCTATTCACCCTTTCTTCAAAAAAAATCACTATCTTTTATCCTTTTGTGAAATTTTTTTTGGCCCTTTTAATAAGTTACTCCCCGAATGTTTTAAAATTTTTTTTTTAGATGGTCCTAATCCGCTAGGTGCCCCTTTTCGTGATCTGGGGCCCCACCCCAGCTGTTCTTAAAGAAAACCCCCCAAACCACCCCCCGGGCGCTCCTACGGAATATTGGTTTTTCTTTTCGTTGTATTTCGCGTTGGGGGCGTTCAAACAACTTCTTTTCGAATATTATTCGTTTTTAAAACCCCGCAAAAGGATGGGCCCGACAAATTTTTTATTTGATTCCTGAAAAAGATTAAAAAATTAAATAATTTGTATAACTTTTCCTTTTTTGGTTACTAATTAATAAATTTTCTTTAATTTTTTTAATGAAACTAAAGCAAGCATTGGGGAATTTTAAAAAATTCGATGTTTTTTTCTTTTGAAATTTTATTTTTATATTTTCATAAAAAATTTAAAAAGATCAATTTTTTTATTCCTTAAACCTTATTTTTGTCCTGCATATCAAAATTTTTTTAAATTTTTTATTAAAACAAAAAAAAATATGAGATTTCCCTTTTTTGCCACAAAGATTAGAATGGGAGGTCGCTTGTGACTGTGGAGCTGGCAATAAATATATATAAAATATTACATTCAAATTACGTTTTAGTAACAAAGCACCAAAACACCTGTGGTGTTACAACAACACATATTTCTCGTATTATTAGTAACGGTTCCGCAATATTATACCACTACATGAATATGCAAAAGGGATCTCGACCAGCACAGACTTCTTCTGCGCTCGAACCTGTGTTCAAAGACTCGAACAAAGGTCCGCAGAGTCTAGTCGCTGTGCGCCTTGCCTCTACCCCTGACAGACGCTCTGATGTGCCAACTTGGGCTGACTCTTAACAATCTAATTGTCTCGCCCATTATTTCCAACATGCAGTTTTGGAAAATTCTGACAAAACAAAAATGACACCTATGCCATTCTTTTAAGCGCTCCTTGTTTTATCCGTGGAAAAATTAAAGACAAATTTGGAGGGTTTTAATTTTTTCTAAATTGCTTTAATTTCAATTACAAATTACGCTAAAACTATTCGTTTAAAAAATTTCGCAATTATAGCGGGAAAAGGTATTTATTATTATTATTATTATTATTATTATTATTATTATTATTATTATTTACTAGTAGTAGCTTTGTAGTAGTAGTAGCATTGGCGTAAAAACTGCACAAAGCAGACGATAAATCCCGAAGACGTCGGACTCCCCCGGACTATTTTGCTGTGACCCAGGGCAAAACTTGTTTTGCTCTTGTCTCACCGTCTTGCGTTCTCTCGACGGTTGAAGGGAACTGCTGGTCACGGATCCGACGCTGCGTTGGCGTTACCGGTAAGGTAACTATTTTGTAGGCGAGCTTCTTCGTATGGTTCATACGCTCCTGTGTTATTTTTTAAATAATTCTGTTTTCAACGACGCAGCTTGAGAAGCAGCTTCCTGGTACGATGACTTTCCTGCTAATCTACTTTCAATTAAATTCGGTATGCTAATTCTTCGGACTTTTTTTACCCATTCCAGTTTGAACGCACCCCTCCCCTGACACCAATATGTCGTAACTGGGAAGGACATTAAGGGCGGTGCCCTACCAGTGTCATAGGCAAGAGCGGTCACAATTATCACTTGTTCATTATAACAAGTTATTTATTGTTCTTTTGCGTTCCTTGGACTTGAAGCGGTCGCGTAACCCGACGCTCAGTTCATCGCTCTGAGGAGAGGGGCAACGGAGTAGGCAGAGGCGCCGATGTCAGATAGACGAGCGGGCTGCCGGGCAGGCTGGCTGGTAGAGGGTAGTCGTTCGTACTCGCCCCCAAGAGCATTGCGGCAACGATAGAACCCACGGGCAACCGACTGTCCGATGGCTCTATCAATTGGCGGCGGCAGCGGTAGGCTGATGTCGCGGTCGCTCGGGTCTACGCCAAGCGTTTCCGAGTTGATCGAACCTTACGGCAACCACGGGATCAACGGGTGGACGCGCCCCAACTCACGAGAGTGTCGCAGACCAGCCGAAGCACTCGCCAGGCAAACTCTGTAATCTGGAAACGAGCGACGCTCCAGCGATCCCGACTCTCGTTTTTATAGGCCAGCCTATTTTCGCTTTTCGGGGGTGTCCGTTGGTTTGCACTGCCTTTGTGAAGATTTGGGTAAAGGGAGGGAAGGCAGAAAGTTTAAGTGAGCCGACGCCGGTAGCTGCCACATGTCCGAAAAGACCGTGTGTAGTGAACAGGGGATGGGGAGGGTGCTTGGTCTCGGTTCTCGGGAGGGGGCATACCTTGGCCGTATATTCACCACAATAGATAGTTTATTTATTTATTTATTTATTTATTTATTTATTTATTTATTTATTTATTTATTTATTTATTTTTATTTATTTATTTATTTATTTATTTATTTATTTATTTATTTATTTATTTATTTATTTATTTATTTATTTATTTATTTATTTATTTATTTATTTATTTATTTATTTATTTATTTATTTATTTATTTATTTATTTATTTATTTATTTATTTATTTATTTATTTATTTATTTATTTATTTATTTAAAAGCAGTTAAGGATCTGTATGACGCTATAGGGCAAAGTGAATTGTGGCCAATTTTCAAAATTCTGTGATCCCTACACTAAGTCATATACTACTTAAAATTGAGGAAAATTTGTCCTTCGAATAATACTTCCTGCCGCGACAACATAGAAACGATAATTTGAATAATTGTATTTCCCACTGAATTTAGAAGACGTGCACAGAAAATGTAGTTACATTTATGTCCAGAAGCAAAACAAGGGCCATCTCAGCATTTGCTCAATGGATCAGGAAACGGGACAAAAAACCTGATCGAGATGGGGATCATTGACCCGGAAGCTGTAGTACACTAGTTGCTCCAGGTTGTTTATACTCATTTATACAGTTCAAATGGTAAATAATGCATTATGTATCATTGTTAAAATTAATGTTACTTTTCTTGTGATGCTCAGTATAAACTCTAATTGTATAGAAACAGTTATGCAGCAGAAACGATTTCACTTGGGATTTAAACTTTCTATGGAATTTAATCGTTTAATGTCTTCTGGCAAAGTGTTGTAAAATAATGTACATGTATTGTATCTGAATTTTTGTAATGGGCTGTTGATACTGTCACCTGATGAATATGATTTCTATGTCAAGTGTTATAGTAATAGACATCTGCATTTTCTGAAAATATATTCGCCCTTACAAGTCATTTTTGACAAAACACACTGATTCGTAAATCAATAGACAACTGTAATGGTTAAATTTCTAGATTAATGAAGAAAGGCTTACATGAATCACGTGGGTGGAATTTGGTTATTATTCGTACAATCTGTTTTGTAATCTAAAAGTTTGGGAGCTATAAGATGTATTTCCCCAGAATATTATGCCATATCTCAGGAGGAATGAACATTCCCAAATATACACAACGAGCAGTATGAAGGCTGACTGAATTTGTAAGAATTCTGAACGCGTAGCATAATGAACTTAATTTTGTGTTCAATTCATTTAAATGGACGTTCCATTTAAGGTTTGACTGAATTGACCTAAAAATTGTATTGCCTTAACATCAGTCAATAGTACACCGTTCATTTTCAATGGAGACAGAATTGTTTATTTGAAATGGAAAACTGCATTAAAACTGTTTTCTTTTCGTTTACTATTAATTTGTTATTTCGGAACCAATTTGAAACTTCTGATATTGTACTATTTACGGTTTCTTTATTGCAAAGGATGTTCGTATCATCTGCAAAGAGAACCGTTCTTCCGTTTCGAATCGTCGAGGGCATATCGTTTACGTAAAGTAGGAACAGAATAGGACCTAAAATCGATCCTTGAGGAACTCCACTTGAAACGGGCAAAGGGTCGGAAAGGTGCGTACGTAATGTTCCATCATTCCAGTAAGGTATTTCAACTCTCTGAGATCGTTGTTTAAGGTACGAACATAACCAATCTAGAGCAATACCACGAATTCCATATGAAGGTAATTTGGAAAGTAAAATGTCATGATCAAAAGCTTTTGAGATCTAAAATAATCCAGCAGGTGCCTCGTTTTGATCCAATGCCGAGGCGACATTTTTAAGAAAAGAAAATCTAGCTGTTTCCGTTGATTTTGATTTTCTAAAATCCATGTTGGCAATCTGAAAGCGCGTCGTGTTTTCTGAGAAAGGTTTCCATTTGTACGTAAGAAAGTCTCTCTAATATTTTTGAAAATAACTGATAGAAGAGAAATGGGCTGATAATTTTGAATTCATTTTTGTTGTCATTTTTGAAGAGCGGCTTAATTTTAGTTGGTTTGAAAATATCTGGAAACGTTCCGGTCATAACGATGAATTAAATATGTGAGTTAACGGGTGTATAATGGCATAGGCACTGGTCTTTAACAGATTTATCTTAGTCTATAACAGTTTGATATGTAGATTTGGTAGGTTGGTAATAATAACCCCTTTCCTCCTTGGTAGCATGATCCTCTGAATATAGATCTTGAGGTGGTGATGTCAAAAGCGAGTCATTTGCACTCTTGGATATTTCTACAGCTTTTATTGAGGTATTGGCCCACTTAACAATGTCCATTGCGTGTATGTATATTGGTTCTACGAAGGCTGATTACTGGTGAATACTGGTACTACTAGATAGAGTACTTCAGTACTGATAGCGACTATTAAATTTTTTGACTTCAAATTAATCCTCAGAACTGCTGGCAGTTAAAGATTAAACTGTCTTCAGTTCTTTTATATCTGCGTGTGAGCTATTCTAATACTTGACGAATTCCAACATATTTGTAAAAGGCATTTGCACTTACAGCTGCTACAATCTCTTCGATGTTTTATCTTTAGTATCACTTGTTTCTCTTTCCTATGCTTTGGATCTTATATTTGTCAGTGCCACGTTGAATTCTTATATCACTGGACAAATTTTCAGTAACTTCTAATAACTTTTTCAATCCACGTTCCGAATATGAGTACAGTTTGTTGTTATTCTTTTATACAATACGAGTGAGTGATATACAACTGATGAGAACTTAATGAGTCTCTCATCAGTTCGCTGACGACCCACTGTGTCGAAGGGTCTGGTTACCACAAATATGGAATGGGCACTCAACACAACTTACCAGGGCTCCCCGCGTGAAGAGTGAGAATAGAGTATGATGCAATTGATTTCAGTTCTTGAATTATTGATTTCTATTCACACCTCTCGACCCCTTTATTATTTAAAAAGAACATTCTCGTTATCGACTGTATACAGATTTTATCAGCATTATATCTCTCATTCTCTGGATTATGATCTAATTACTTGAGAGAAATATTTTATTACGCCCTAAAGCGTTGCAAATGCCTCGCTCTCTTTAGAGCGAGTTAATTCGCGGCGAAATCTTCGATGGAAGATCCTGCTCTTCGAAAGCGACAGCTCGGCCTTCCAGAATAGATCACGTAGGATTTGAGAGATCCAGCGGTTAGGAACTACACAAACGCAGGGAGCAAGTGTGATGCTTCACAGTAAAGACAATTCCGAAACGTCATATCTCTCATCTCTCTTTCCCTCTTCACACACTCTCCCTCTTTATTTCCTTCTCTCTCTCTTTCTCTTTCCTTCTCTCTCCTTCTCTATCTCCCCCTTCTCTATATAATATCTTCTGTCAAGTAACAAGATATTTTAGGGCGCGAAGTCACATGAAAAATAAAAATATAATAGAAGAAATAAAATGCACATACGTTTTCACACATTTCTAAATTTGCAATTTTAAACGCCAATTTTAACTCGTCGTAAGCTTTACCTCTACGCTATGGAAACGCTGTGAATTCCAAACTCGGGCCGATGCTTAAAATACAATTGTCTCAAAACTGTATCTTTTAATTTAAATGTACTGGATATTTTCATAAGCTGAATTTTTCTTTTATTTATTTATTTATTTATTTATTTATTTATTTATTTATTTATTTATTTATTTATTTATTTATTTATTTATTTATTTATTTATTTATTTATTTATTTCTTTTATTTATTTATTTATTTATTTATTTATTTATTTATTTATTTATTTATTTATTTATTTATTTATTTATTTATTTATTTATTTATTTATTTATTTATTTATTTATTTATTTATTTATTTATTTATTTATTTATTTTACGTCAAAAAACAGTTAAAACTGCGTATGACGTGCTATGGGGAGAAGTGAATTGTGACATTTTGTAGTTTTGAAATGTTAACTTTCTCCATTTTTGCAATTTTTTCCTCGTTTGTATCAAAGGTCGTGCTAGTCCCATTTTTTAAAAACTCCGTATTTTTTAAAATTGCAGAAAGTTAATATTTCAAAACTACAAAATAAAATATAGAGATTTTACCCCTCAAACAAAAGCGGTTCTCAGAAATCAGCTCTTTAAAACAATCAACTACATTTTTTTAAGAAACAAATAGGTTCCGCGAAATTTCTTGTTGAAATTAGTGCGAATTATAGAAATTTTCTCAAAAACTGCTCTTATTTTTATTTAAATGGTTTCCATGTAGTAAACAAGAGACGCTTAAATGAATGATGTAGGTCTCATTTTCGTTGATCTCTCTGAATTCTAGATAAATGCCTGGTGGAAATATTGGGTTGAGGCAATTACATTTTTAAGCGTCCCACCGAGTTCGAAACATATAGCGTTTTAATAACGTAGAGGTAAGGCTCACAGCGAGTAAACTCGGAGGACCTGTGTTTCAGTATTCGGGCCGAAAATACTTTGCAGGTAGAAACGCTTTTGCAGGTTTTATGTAGTAGTGTAACACAGCGGAGCAGTTCAGCATAATGCGAAAAAGTATGTGCTGTTGTATCACCACTAGCTTAACACAAAATACGCTAAGCACGTTTTGGAAACGCCCCCCGATATTTCGCGCATGATTCCTATTTTTTTGCACACTGTTAGAAAGTAAACATTAGTAGTTTCGCACACAAAATTAAACATGACACAACTTGTTTCGCGCAGTTTGTTAAACGACACTTTTCCTTTCATCATAAAAGATTGCCACAAATAATATAAATTAAGTGCGTGAAAGTGGCACTTCTTGGCGACAGACACTTATCGGCCACTGTCTACCCCTGGATTACTTGCAACGTCTCCAAAGTCGTATCCGAAAAAAATATTGCACATCGTGTAAAAGGATGTGTCTATTTTGGTTTCTAACATCGGTCATAACGCAGTTCTTCACGGGGCTGACGTCTGGCAACGTGACAAAACATTTATTCATAAAATACAGGGGAGGACACCCGTTGTGAGTCTCTGGCGTACGTCCCTTTTAGAGAAGATTTTTCTACGTCATTTTTTGTGTTCGTTGTGGTTACGTGTACTGTTAGAAATATTTATCTCACTTTTCTCTCTCTCTCTCTCTCTCTCTCTCTCTCTCTCTCTCTCTCTCTCCCTCCCTCCCTCTCTCTCTCTCCGCTATTCTGTCTTGATGTTTACTCCAAGTTCAACAAAGAAGCAACAGATCTTCAAAGAATAACTAGTGGTCGACAGTAGAAAAACTGCAATCAAATGGTTTTACACAAAGTTGTTCGCACACTATAACAACAAATAATATTATCTCGAAGATCACCACTATAAATTAAGTATTTTAACAAAACAGTCATGAAGAATACAGACATAACATAGTCAAGTGTTTAAGAAACACATTACATCAGATCATTACATACTGAAATTATCAAACCAGTGATACAATCGCACATACTTTCTAGCATTATTTGTTTCATTTGAAACTTTCAAGCAATTCAGAGTTCAACAAAAATCATCAGCGCATTTTATTTAGTTGAAAGCAAAAACTGAAAAAATTGGGTGAAATTTAAAAAAAAAGTTTAAAAATTTCCTTTATTTGATGCAAAATCACAAAAAAAGTCTCATATTTTCGAAAAAATTTACATGACCTCATTCAAAAATCTGTTTTTAAAGAACTGATTTTATGCAGAAAAAATGCCTATGATCAGTACTGCAGTTGTAAAAAGGCGTCGAAAAATCTTTAATCTATTTGGAAAGTTTGGAAAATTCAGTTTAACAAAAATTGATCTGTGCCATTTTTAAGAGTTGTTTGCTTCATCCGAGGTAACAATTTAACAAAAAAGTTGAAGCTATCTTTCAGAAAAGTTTGAAAATGTTGCTCCATGTGAAGTATCCCCAAAAAATAAAATATTGATTTCACACTCTCAGAGCCTCGGATTAAGCCAGACAGACGTCACCACTCAATTTTTCTCCATCAAGAACCCACAAAACGTGGATTCTGACAGCACAACGTCTTAGAGTAAGTAATTTATTACGTACAGGAACAAGATTTTTCCACTTGTTGTTACTGCAACCCAAGAGTTTTTTCTGTCGGCAATTGCCGTTTTCCAGCGCACGATTGCAAATTCTTCGGAAGTAAGGTGAGAAAGTAAAAATCAATAAACACTCTTTACTAGCAAGTTTTGTGTGAGAATATTAAGTGACACTGTGTGTAAAAAGTGTTACTTGCATAATTTTTTTTAACAAACATTCAATTGCTACAAAAACGGAAAAATACTCTTTCAATACCATGAAGTTTACACAAAACAAGTAAGTCTTCGCTAACCGTTCGTTTCCTCCAGACTTTGTTCCCTTTCACCCCTGGATTTCTTGTCACAACACGCCCTTACGTACGTCACTGTTACGGCACGACGGCACGCGGACAACATCACGGTGGAGCGTGGCCGAAGATGAGTGGTCTTCACTGTCACCTCTTCCGTCGCTTCCCTGCCTCGCAGCAGTGCCCTGTCAACGGTGCGCTGGTTCGGAGCATGTGATGGGATATTACAGTACGTACTAACACGGTAACTGATGTATCGTCACACCAGAAAATGGTATTATTTCGATGTAGTAAAAACACTGCTTCTAATTTTATGTCAAAGACTTCGTTAAAGTATAGACGCGTTGTGGGATAACTGAATTTATATGTGTGTGTGTGTGTGTATATATATATATATATATCTATATCTATATCTATATATATATATATATATATATATATATATATATATATATATATATAGTATATGTATTAGTAATCGTGATGAAGGATATACTTACGAGAACCGAGGGACTTAAGTTTACATATTAATGGTACACACAGTACCACTTTCATGTCGTTGAAACTATTGACTCGAGCCATATTCAGTACGCACAAATTCTAGTGTCGGTGTACTGCATCCAACTCAACTTTCTATGCGAGTACAAAGCACCCACAATCCACTTCGTCCCGAATTATATAGCTCACTACGGACCTACGAAATGTCTCCACAACGGAGTTCACCATTCCATAGACCTTCCAAATTCCTTTTTTAATGGACCTTCCCACGGCTACGCCAATGACATGTAAAGGTTATGCCTGTACAAATGTATTATACTCTGTCACCGATAAAATAATGTAGCAACTGACATACTTATTAGAAAAGAGACTCACTTGGGAAAGCAGTGCAATTCTATTACGTATTATTACAGATTTTCACATAAATCAAGCTCTCAGAAAAAATCTTAAATCATAGGCTCAGAGTAAAGAGAACAATTAATTAAGAAGTTCTTAGAGCCTTCACATCAATCATATTACCCATACACGACCAGCCTCACCAACCTAACAATAAACCGCAGCCTTCACGTCGTCTTAAAACAAAGTGTAACCGTTACATATGCAATATTAAACTAGTTATGCAAGAGCACAAACTTTCTCGCATTAGTAACGGTCACGTGATATTGTAATACTATTATTTCTGTTCATGTTAAAACATCTTAGCGATTGCTTATAAAACTCATTACCAATCGTAGTTTTAGGCGCGAAAACTTATTCCATTTAATATTTCAACACTACCGACAATCCCTAACTGCGTTTCATATACCCAGAAACACTGCCCAACATTGAGAAGTTCTTCTGAGAATTTCAATTCACCTTGTCATGGAGTTGCATTTGTCGAACTGCAACATGATAACTCCGAAAGATTTTCGCAAATAATTGCGGGAAATTTCAATTTGCAATTCCGAAAATTTGCAACAATTTCACAAAACAACGCATACTTTCGAAAACATGTATATCACCTTACATATGGACTTAATTTTGAAGAACACATTTCATTAAGTAAAAAATCTCTATCTTCAGTTTTGTAGTTTTGTGATATTAATTTTTGCAATTTTTTAAAATTGAACCTGCCGCATTTTAAAACGACAGTTTGCTCTATCCTAGAAAAGAAATTAAAAGAAAAATTTTAAGCCATTTTAAAAAATTCAAACAGTGCCTATATTTCATGCAAAATTACGCGAGAGCAATTTATATTTTTTTAAATTGTAGATGACATTTAAATATCCATTTTTGTTGGACAGAATTCGTTAAGAAAAAAGTCTACCTTTGATTTTGTAGTTGTAAGAAGACGTCAAAAGCATTTGAACTTTGCAATTTTCGACAATTTAGCAAATCCAACAAAAATAATACATGCTCCATTTTCATATTTTTTTCTTTCAGAGAAAAAACATTTGGAACATTTTTTCTGAAATTTTGAATATGATGTTAACGTTTCATGCAAAAAAATCAATTATCAGACTCGAATTGAAGGGGCCCCGACATCCTAAAAGTCGATGGGAGAACAGCATCTTGGTGAAAATGCTGCTTACGGTTTACACGCTAGCGTTCATCACAGACAGGCTGACAGACGTTTTGTCGTAAACCTATTTTTCGGTATCAAGGACTCACAAAACATGGATTCTAATCATACAAAGTGATAGATGATGTAATTAACTACATATTGATAAAAGATTTATCCATTTTTTTCTTTAACAGGGCCCCACAATAGTTTTTTTCTCAAACAATCGCAGTTTTGCCCCATCATAACAATACTTTATTATACATAGGTAGTATGCGAAAAAATAAAAATTCGGGGATTTTCATTTAAATTATTTCAACATCTTGTTTTAACGAGCAGATTTCATTAAGAAAAAATCTCCATCATCAATATTGAGTCATTCCACATCGCATTGCACACTCATAACATCACTATTTTAGCGACTTGAAACATTTCTTATGAAATCTAGACTTTAAAATAGGTAAGACGTGTTTTTCATTTGTCTATAATATCCTTTCAGAAATATTACCAGTATTTTTTTCTGAAGAATCCTACGCGCACATATTTTACGTATAAAATTTTTTCTACAGAAAAATACAACTATGCTTAAATTAAACAAAACACAATAATATGTACTTTTCTTTTATGTGCATTAAGTTTTTTGTAAACACATTATTTAAATACATAGAAAATATTTTAATTTTTAAATACCAAGTTTCACAGTAGGCAGACTTAAATTGCCCACCGATCAATATATGTGCAACTCTGGTTCTGGTAGTGCACGCTCACTATAATGTATCAAATGATAATAACGAAATGGGCTTAGTTTTCTCCTACTATACTAGTAGGAGAAAACTAAAACAAAAACAGTATCCCTGGAAAAATTACAGAAAATGATAAAGACCCTTGAAGTAATGGTGTTTCGTGTACAAGAATCCCCAGACACATCAAGAAGAATTCAGGGAGTGAGCTTATTGAAAAAAATTAGCAATATTTATAGGCCTCTCCTAAAAGCAATTGAAAATACAAATGAAAGATTTAGAAAGAAATATCGATTCCTACGTTACAAAGATGGTTGAACAATAGTGAGAAGATAATTGCAGAATAGAAAGATAGATGCGTGGTTGTTATTTAAAGAACTGTCCAGCATGTCCTGGATCATCTACTTATATTATAAATACAAAGATTATTTGGATCAGAAATCATAGAACAAATTATTTACAAATATTTAGTAACTGTTTACAGATCAACCTTAGAAATAACGGTGTTACTAGTGAATTAATTTCTAGAAAATAATCCTCGAATTCAGATACCGTCAAGTCACACGCTTAAACTACAATATAGAAAGCTGTGTAGTACCTAAACGAGGCAAAATAAATTTTGACACCAGGTGTTTTCCTGGTCCACTGTACTTTTTAGAAAAATGTTATTTGATTCTCCAAGATGCAATTAAGAGAATTCACTGTATTAATGCTTATGCTACCTTGCGTTCTTTTGTGCTATATTTCGGAGAAAAGAACGAAATTAAACATCCAACAATAAGTGTCTTTTCTGATTGCCTAAAATATGACCCGAATTCAATTCACCTATTTCACTGTAAACTCAAGGAAGATGCGGGCTGTGTTAACTGGCATTATGGCCTTGAGTTCGTTCCGATTGACCGAGGAATATCAATTTTGAAGAAAATAGTTCAAATGGATTAGGCGCTAGCGTTGACCACATAGACAAACAAACGATCACGCGTTTTGCTGTCAACCCAATTTTTCGGTATGAAGGTCTACAAAACGTGAATTCGGACTACAGATTGTGGTGGAGGAAGTTATTTACTACATTTAGGAATAAAATTTATCTCAATTTTTTGATACTGGGGCCTCACAATAACAGTTTTTAGTGAAAAAATCTCCGATTCTTGCTGCAACATTACAATACTTTATTTTTCTATGTAAGTACGTAGTAAGGCATGCAAGTACGTAGTAAAAGCAAAATTAGTATTATATTTTTGTGTCAATTTCTTTAAAAATATGTATAAAAATTGAAAATATGTAAAATATTTCCCCAGGAAAATGTTACTCGTGAACGTTAAATACAAGTTATATACTTCCAAAACATTAATGACAGTTTTTCAATTTATTCCATTCAAATATTTTCAAATTTTCAAACAAAAAACGTTGCCGATCAAGCCTGAAAGTGGATTCGTCTCCACTGCACAAATATTCGTCATCAACAGAGTGATCGAATTGGACACTAATTGGCATTACACAACGTGGGATTTATTCGAAATAAAAATATGTACTACGTTATAATGTTCGTACGAGACCAGTCTTATCGCGTAGCTAGTGACGGATCCGGAGGGGGAATAAGAGGATAATGCCTCTTCCAAATCCGAAATGATTTGTAAATGAACTTAATTTATTGAAAGTAATTACCGCATCATATTCCATGGAAGTTTTTCCATGCAGCTCAAGCGGACGGAGTTTTAAAAATAGATTCCAAATTCTGCATCCGTAACATAACAGTTTATCTTTCTTAGAGAGTACAGGATGTACGACAAGATTGTAATGTTAAAATGTTTGTCAGATTGCTATCAAATCACACCTGGGCTCTATTAAACATGAACAAACACGTAATTGCAATTACTTCTCCGTTGCAAACATCCACTCACCCTTGATTCGGAGTACACGATTTCCGAGAAGGGGGGTAAGATTCACAATTCGTGTAGCAGGTCCTGGTGCCGAAGAAGCTCAATACTCAATGTTGCAGAGAAGGACGATTCCCGGAAAATATTGGCAAATTGGTATATGAGATGCGTTTCAACATGTAAATACACTAAAATTCAACGTATTTTGTAAGAAATATATACTAATAATTGAAATATCAAAAAATATGTAAATATACCAAAATGTGTAAAAATATCAATAATTAACTGCGTCATCGAGAATGTATTGATAATTTTGAGCAAGAATGAAATTTGTTTTTTGGTATATTATAATGGATGAAGGACATGGTGACAAAACAGTTTGTACTGAACATCCCCATAAGCAATAAAAATATGAAAACCGATCTGATCGCAATGCAATATAGTGAAATTGGGATGATATCTGGCGGAACCACCTGGAAGCTTTCGCAGCGCACAATTCGATATCACAGTTTCTTCACACACACACAATACAGCGTCTTCGAGTAGAGTTCCGTGCATTTATTTTGTTTGGTGTCTTTATTGATTTTGTGAGACTGCTCGGAACAAAAAATTAAATAATTGTATATTTTTTCTTTCTTTTTACATTTTAGGCTTAGTGATAAGTGATTTATCAATATATAAAGGGGTTCATATTTTTCTGTTTTCTCTTCTTTCTTCATCAACTCTAGAAAAGTCAAAGAAATTCATTAGTCAGTTTCTTAAAAGATCATCAAAATATATTAATTTTAAAAAAAGAATTGTTATTTTTTATCTATATTATAATTTACTTTAAAGTAATTATTTATTCATTTTTAAAATAAGAAAATTTACATAAAAGAATAACACTGTTCGTATATTGGGAGTAGCTAATTAATACCGATTCGTTTCCCTGCAGCTGATTTATGCTACACAACTGCGATTTTATTTCGTGGAACCGTAACTGTAAATACACAAACACAACACCAACTTGGAACTACACAAAACTTGTAAACGGAACGTGTTTAATACGGGAATCTGTCCAATGCGAACAGAAACTGCAGCCCTAGCTGACCTAATGTAAATTGAACAGTATATCATTGTATATCGTGAAATCTCCCTTACATGAAAATGAGCACAAATATCTTGTTCTATGTTTCGTCGAGCAGTGAGTCCCTAATGCGGAAAACAATTATTGACATTCATGGGATTTTCTTCGTTTATCTTTTTTGTTCTTTGGTGCTGTACATTTTATAGGACTTGCGACAAAGTAAATCAAGAAAGAGACTATATATAAATGCTTTAAAAAAGTCGCATTTTGAGAAAGATGACGGATCTGACGAAATGAAGTAAACGCATGAACACAGTTCGGCAATAACAGCAATGTGTCGTGCAAATCACTTCACTGATGACATTGAAGAACATATTCTTCAAAGCGATGAAAATCAGGTAACAGATGATGCTTTCGAATTAGCATCCGTTATATTGCCAGTGCAGAATCCAGAGAAGAGAAAAATTAAGCAAACGTAATAGACAGACCAGAAGAAACAACGGAGCATGAAGTACGCACACATGGATAAGCTACACAGTAGGTAAGTGGTCTTGCAGTTCCCTGATAACACAGAAAAAAATTCAGCAATTACTTTAAAGTGTTAAACACTGTTTTGAGAAAGAATTTAGAGTTTAAATATAAAAACAATGAAAGAAGTGTAATTTCGAATAGTACAAAAAGTATTAATAAGTATGTTTTATTCACAATAAATCAAAAGTATAAGTATAATATATCAGTAAAGTATAATATATCATAAGTATTGTTATTCTACGGCAGAATGCAACGACCTTTGGACAGACAAAAATTTAAAGGGGCTCTAGTATTGAACAAGTGGGCAAAGCGTCTTCCTGTGTATAATAAATTACTTCCTCTTAACACGTTGTGTAGTCAGAATCCTTGTTTCGAGAATTCTGGATGCCGAAAAGTCGATTGGCGGCGAAACGATCCTCCGTCTGTTATCAGCGCTAGCGCCTAAATTGTTCAGACTTTTTTTTTCAATAATTGATATTCCCCGATCAATCTACATGAACTCGAGGTCTGGGAATTTAAAAACGAATATTTTGATTTTGGGGTTATTTTACATTGTGTCAACAATATTTTGATTTTTTTTTCAAAATACCAAATTTACTTCAATTTTTTAAATTAAAGCTTTTCCTCGTATAGCGTAAAGAACATCCACAACAATTGCGGAAATAAAATTTTGGTTAAAATCTTTGAATATTTGGAACTTTTTTAGTGCCCTTATTAAGTGATAATTTATTGGCATTACGTTTAATCAGACGATTTATAGGTGGGGTTTTACGCTATCAGAATAACCTGCACTGCTTTGCAGCAAGTATTATCAAGATAAGGAAATGAACGCAGCTTATTAGTTACAAACGAGAGTGTTGAAGACAATTTTTATGGAGTTTCTATATAATAAAGTATAATAAAATCACATTCAGTAAACAAAAGTAACAACATTTGGCTGTTTCTCGTATAAATTTCTAAATATGCAAGTGAAAATTTCAAGAAATTTTTTAATTCTTTAGTTTTCTTTACACATGTTAAACCACAAAAAAAAAGGAAGGTTTTTTTTGTCGGTAATGCATTTCACTTCAATTCTTCTTTCTCATTTTGTTTTATTACTGAAGGTAAGAGAAACATTAAGAAGCCAAACAACCTTTATTTATATTATATTCGAGTTCAAAACAAAATACACATCAGTTATTGACTAGATTGTTTTCTAAGTATGTCAGTCTGTGTGTAATATGAAACATACTTTAACTGTTTTGTTGGCAAACATTAACATGGAAGTGGTCAATTATTTACCTTATAATGAGTTCGATTATGATTTATACCACTAATTTGATATATCGAATTTCCTCTGCTGCCGTTACAGGAAATTTTATCCTGAGTTCACATTGCTTTAAATTCGACTCTGAGAGCAAGTGGGAGATGGCGAACATGCGCGGTTAGAATTCAGCTGCCCACCCGCCGCTAAGCCTCTCGACGTGGGCGGGCGGCGAGGCGTCTGCCGGCTGCATATCTATTGATGGCCTCTTCGATGGGCGTTCGGCCGCGCTCGTTCGCCCGCAGAAAACAACAGAAAATAAACGAAGCGAAATCGTAAAACTCGCGGCTGCACCCGGGGCTAGCAGCGCCCGCGCTCTCCTCCGCTCACCAGCCCGCCCGCCCGCTCACCAGAACGCCCGCCCGCCCGCTCACCCGCCTGCTCGCCCGGCCGCCCGCCCGCTTGACCGCTCGCCCGCCCGCTCGCCCGTCCACTTGCCCACTCGCCCCCGCTCGCCCGCCCGCCCGCTCACCAGCCCGCCCGCCCGCTCACCCGCCTGCTCGCCCGGCCGCCCGCCCTCGCCCGCCCGCTTGACCGCTCGCCCGCACGCGCGCTCGCCCGCCCGCTCGCCTGCCGGCTCGTCCGATCGCCCGCCACCGCCCGCTTTCTTGACCAGTCGTTCGCACGCTCGCCCGCCCACCCGCCTATCCGCTCGTTCGCCCCTCACCCCTGGCCCCCTGCCCAACCCTTGACCCCCCCCCGCAACAATTCCTTTCCTGCCACCCATCCGTCCGCCCCCGCCTCCGCGCCTGCTTCCCCCCGGGCTCACCTGCTCACCAACTTCTTGAACCTGCTGCGAAATCTCAGTAGCAGTACTGTTGCTTCTTCAGCGTAGAGCTCGTTTTAAAGGTGCTTTGGTGTGAGAGATATCTAGAGGATGAAAAATCGTAAGCCAATGTGAAGGTCGGCACATGAACACACCATGCAGTGCGAGAAAACCAACCGGGATAAAGCATTGAGTACACTAACGGGTATAATTACCGTAGCAGTTGACGTGTCCTGGAAGGTTAACCAATTAACATCAATCTACATAGCTGGGTAGAATTCAACAGTTGTCTGGAGTAGAATTCTAGCGGCCGACAGATGTCCTGTAGTTCTCTATGGAACTTACTTTTGATTGTAATTAGAAACAATTACTAGAGAGTGGAAGCGTTGAAATTGTTGCGATGAAGTTCTGATAACATAATTCTATCACCTTAAGATGATGCTTGTAAATGGCCAATAGAACTTTTTAAATTCAAAAATGACGCAACAGTCGAATAGGCAGTTTTAGACCTTAACTCTGAAATACTCATTTAATTTTAGACTCAATAAATGTTTACATGGCATCGTAGGCTTTCACGGCCGGAGTCAATATGAGTGAAAGTTTCCGGGCTGGTCAGTCGCTAGCCAGCCGCCGACCCGGAAACTACCCCGACGACGCCGCCGCCACTGAAGATGTCCATCGCAGACGTGGACGAAACGTTTGGCTCTTCAATGCCAACTGGACCACGGTCTACCAGCCCGGAAACATTCACTCAATAAATGTTGTTCGTCTAATATCGTAAAGCCATGGAAGGTGTGTATAATTAATTTAGTGTTTATGTCCAAAGAGTAAAATAAGCATTTGACTAAAAATACAATGTATACTAACGACTCGAGTAGTTAAGGCGCCTGGAATCAATAAATACTAGCATTCAACATTTTGCCCACCTCACGACCTGCCTATTCGCCTACCTGTTCACTTACAGTAGCGAACAAGTTAGTCCAAATACACGTCCCATATAACAGATTATTATTTGTATAAGAAAACATTAAAAATTAGAATTTCCTTTTTGTTAAAACATCATTTTGGCCATTGATCGTATAAAAATATAACTGTTTTTCGTAGCACCAAACAAGCTCCAAGGACTTGAGTAAGTCTTCTTTCTTGAAACATTAACTTTTTCGGAGTCTGTCCTTCACCATACAGCCTATCGATTTTATTTTAGATCAATTCGATAGAATTCCCTGGTTATTGAAGCACTTTGATCAAGTTTGAAAAAATTGTAACTTGCAAGAAGAGTATGCCCTTCTTACACTAGTGGTAACTTCAATTCCATGTTCTAGGATTTTAATCTACAGTTAAATGTTACCATTATTTCGATGGGCATAAGGACTCCTTGACATTTGTGTGTACAATAATCTCAAAACATTCTTTCACCTGCTATTAGGTGCCTGTTCCAAATATTTTCATGAAATATCTTCGTTCATATGAGTTTTTCCGCTAGTGTACCTAATCAGTCGCTTATCATCCTATTTATCTGATCGTCCAACTTAGCGCTCTTCGACCAGCGGCCACCCACCGCAACGCTCACCCTCTCACTCCCGACGGTCCGCCAACACCGCCCCCAATCCGGACACCCATCGTTTACTCGCCAGCGTCCCCGTGCCCACCACTTCGCTTTAGCCTCACAGGCCCTTCCTTCATAATCCGCTACGCCCACTTCCGATAATCTCTGCGCTCCGAACCCAACGGCGAACTTCCTCGAAGCCGCACCAGCTGAGAGTTGCTCGGAGCCAGTATTGCCGCTGACTCTGCGGCGACTCCAACCGCGAGGTTATTGGGTTCGAGTGTCGACGGGGGTTGGATTTTCGATACTAGATACATAACTCGGTCGAATTCAGTCGCTGTCTGGAGCATAGCGGCCGATTGCTCTAATCGTTAGTTTCCGGGATTTATCCGGTTAATACAGGGCAATGCTGTAGCAGTTTCCTGACTTAACTTACCACGGATCGCGCGCGAGCTTTCCTTTCTCTTCCTCGTCTCATCTTTCCTTAACACACATTACATGCACTACACTATCACTCCTGTCGAGAGTCCAGTTGGTAGCTTAGAGCTTAGCTTGGGCGGTAACCGCTGGGGGGGATACTGAATTCTAGAATTTGAATAACTATATTTCCCAATGAATTCTAGAAGACGTACATTGATGTCCAGAAGCAAAACAAGGGGCCATCTCAGCATTTGCTCAATGGATCAGGGAAACTGGACGAAAAACCTGATCGAGATGGGGGTCATTGACCCGGAGGCTGCAATACAATACTTGTTACAGGTTGTTTATACACATTTATACAGTCCAAATGGTAAATAATGCATTATGTATCATTGTTAAAATTAATGTTACTTTTCTTGTGATGTTCAGTATAGTCTCTAATTGTATAGAAACAGTTTGGATTTAAATTTTCATGAATTTTTTAAAATAATGTACATGTATTGTATGTGAATTTTTTGTAATGAGCTGTTGATACTGTCACCTGATGAATATGATTTCTACGTCGAGTGTTATGGTGATAGACTTCGGCATTTTCTGAAAATACGCTCTCCCATACGGAAGAGGGCATACGGAAGGACGAGCATGCGATCATGCGAGGACCGTGATCTATTGTGCACTTTACTTCTCTGGAATTCGCTCGGAAGTGTTAGAAAACAGCAGAGGAAGCATCAATTAGAGCAGTCGAGCTCCAATATCGATCCCGGTTGGTGAGAGAAACTCTCTAGTGTTCAACACATTGAGGCAATCACTCCCACCTGGAATCTAACCCACGATCTTCCATTCGCCGGTCACTCATTGCACGCCGCAACGATAGCAGATACCGAAGCTGGTTAATTTGATATTACTCATCTCAGTTATCGATAGCTGTGGCACAGTGATCACATTGCTTATCCAGCACTTCAGGGATAACCGCGATAGCACCCATGTCAAACCATGTGGAATGTGTAGCGAACCTATCGGGTTTGCGGCAGGGTTTCTCATTTTTTAGGCATCGTTTCCCATCCTCAATCCTCACGAGGTTTATCGTCGGTTCAACATTCGTCCCTTTGCCGAATCAAAGTTTGCTAGTGATCTCCCTTATCATTTTTGGGACCTCCTCACGGTTTATTATCTGTTTGTTACCCATTTATGTTTGCAATGAAACTAGTGAGGTCGTACACAGTCTGATGCATTTCTTTTCATAGTAAATTGTAATTCACTTGTTTAATTGTCTGTGTGTGTGAATTATAGTATTGCAGAAATGAGTCAGTTCGTTCAGTAGATAGAAAAGACAGAATGTAAAATACGCTGTTAACAAAGGAAAATATTAAATTTACACACAGAAAGTAAGTAATAACGTTTTTTCTGAACTTGTCGTGGAACTGTAAAACTACTAACAAACTGCACGTCATTATGAGAGTGAGAGGGGGGAGGAAAAAGAAAGACGTACCGTACGGTATTATGGTACGAGTTATCGGAGGGTTAGATCAGAATATTTAATTTCAGTGACATTGGGTTGGAATATATTTAAAGGTTTTAATGACGCATTTTCCGAGAAATCTAATTATTTCAGAAGCATAATGCAAGGTGGAATCGATGAATTCACTTAGCTGTCGGATCTCAGGTAATATTAACGGGACATCACAACTTTCGTCCTTTCACGAAATATCAATCGTCAGCTTGTTTTTCACCTTTTAACATTAAAATTTATACTTAAACTTTAACATGTATTCTGTTCAAACTCTTGAGTTTGCACTTTGTATTAGGCATCAATTACTGAAACGTATACTATTGTGTATATGGGGCTTGTGGATTTCAATTGACTGCCGCTAGTATGCGTTCGTACCGAAAGATTATCGCTACAGTCACTCTTGTTATTTGTCAATACTATAAAGGTTACTCACTTGTTGACGCATATTGACGAGAGAACACTGAAGTCTTGCAGACTCACTTGCAAAATTGCCTTTAGACCGGATTTTGAATGGAGGATTCAAGGATATTTGTCTAATAACCATCTAGTCACGAGTTGTCCTGGATAGCCTTCTACATTGCAACGCTCACTCAAATTCGTGGTGAGATTGCTCCCTCGAGACATCTGGGAAATGCGACTGACTAACGTAGTATTGTGAATGAATTGGGTGCTACGACTAGTGAGGTACAAAAATCGATACGTCGAAGGGCAACGACGTAGATCGAGTGGCGTTTGGCAGGAAGCAATGATGTAGTGCTCATTCTACTGATTGTTAATGAAGTGGACGGACAGGCATACGAGGCTAGTCTGCAGGTCGTCTTCGTCGAGGTATTCTACATATACCAGATTGGAAACGATGAATCGAATTTGATATCATTATAAAAACCCAAAGATTCAACAAGTGAGGCCAATATTCGTCCATAAATTGAATTTAATGAAGAGATTATCTTAAATTACGATGGACTTTTTCCGGAGATTTTCGGCATGTAAAATTTGCAAGTGTTGAATGGCTGTTATAATGAATTATCTTCTTTACAACCTTTTTACTTGTTTGTTATTACTTATTATTTGGATTTGATCTTCCGGGTGATTGGTTTCTTATGAATCATCACCTTATTTCTTTGAGAAAGAGCACAAATTATAAGAAAACGTACCTCTGAGCTGGCAGCCAGGAAAGAAAGAACCGGTTCGTGCAGTTACCACGTGTCCGATACTGCACTCGAAATACTGCAACTACTGCATTGTATTCTGAAAAAGCACGGAGGGGAGAAGAAATAGAATTTTACACGCTGAAGAGAAAACGCAATATTACAGGAAGAAGCTTGCTCGCAGGAGCACGTGGTACGCCGTAAATTCCTAGAAAGTAAGGCGCAACGTTATTCACTTTTTTGTTCTCTCGTTGGCAATTTAATACAGAGTATTTTTCTTCTCTAAGCTGCAGATTTCAGTGAGTGGTATATTGTTCAGCCAGCATGTTTTCTGACCCGGAATATTGAAAAAATATTGAAGAAAATTTCTTAGTGGGAGAATACACCCATTATTTCATGTTCGCCCTGGAGGAACTGCCAAGGTCGCGTGTCGGTGGCAGATGGTCGCGGCGTCGAAGCAACGAATTGCACCTCCACAGAACTCCAGAACAGAGAGAGTAGTTTTTTAATGCTACTACGATGTTTCTGAGAGAGAGAGAGAGAGAGGGAGTAAGAGAGAGAGGATAAAGGGATAGCTATTAGAATTTACTTTGAGAAGTTAACATGTGTATAAAAAATGAATGACAGCCTCATTGTCGTGGAATTACTATTCTAACTTTCATTTAAATATTGTAATTAACAATTGGTATAGTTTTGCGAGGAAGACCAGAATCATTGTAAAAGACATTGTTTATTTTATTTAGTTTCTTCCTGTTCGGCAGTTTAGGCTTTCGGGGTTTGGACATTTTTATTTGTAATACATATTGTTTTTGGGCATTCACGTTTGAGTATATAATCTCTCACGTCTTGTATCTTACTACTAACTAATTTACAGGATTTAATACTTAATGGTGATGATAAGGGTGAAAGAACGACACAAATACAACGATGTTCGAGGCGGGACTCGAACCCGCGACCCTTCGGTCCGAGATCACTACGACACTACTGCCTTAGCGATCTCGGCCACCGGGTCGACAAAAGACATTGTGTGCTCAGAAAATTGAGTAACAAGGAATTACAGGAATATACTATTAAACTTATTCTAATGTAAATATGTTAAACATTTTGTGGCTGGTTTATTAACAGGGAAGCTTTCACTGGGAACGTACTATTAGGATCAATTCTGTATGGTTAGCACAGTGTTTTGTTTGATAAATAGAAGATAATTTAGATTTTTTGTTGCATTCACAAGCCATTTTTTGCATTGTATTTTTTTCTTCAGAACACTGCATATTTCCTTGATAGTTGTATTTTGTGTGTGATTTATAGGCATTTTATTTGTTTGTTTTTTTAGAAAGAGTGTAGTGTAATTTTGGCCGGTAAAATTGTATTAAGGTGTATCCATTCGTGCCTTTCAACCTCTATCCAATTATATTTTCCTGGGATTATCACTTTTTGCCAGTTATTATTTGAATTGTTGTTAGGCTATTAACCTACCTTACGCTACCAACAAGAAAGGAATGCTGCACTATTAATACGCAGTAAACAACTCTACGTCGCCAAATATCCCCTACGGCTTACCTCTCGGGACTGACCTTGCGAGAGCCGAGTTGGTGTCTGAGAAGCATCGGATGAAGATAGGGTGAGAGGTCGCCATTAGAACCATCATATCTAGCGATAGATAACTGTTGAATTGTCAACAAAGACTTTGCAGACTTAGATTAAATATCACTGCTCCAAAGAGTGGTAGATGGAAAGTGTCGATCCTAGTCAACAGGGATGTCAAATCTCTGAAGAGGCACCAAAGACACGGATTTGTCGTGCCTTCGCTTGACCTGTACGTGCCCACGGCTGATTGACTTTGTCATTTTCTTCTTTACTTCTGGCGTCCCCTTTACGATTATTTATGGACACCTAGGCTGGTTATAAAACATTTTACGTCTGGTTCGGCGAGTCTCCACAGCTTTAAGGGCCAGACCGGTTTGGCGACGGCGAAACTGGAAGTCCGCGGGCGGAGGAGTGTGCGTGCAGCGGAGAGGGAAAAAGAGGAATGAAGCAAAGACGTGGGGGAACTGAAGTGAGAATGAATGTGGAGGCGCGTAAGATAAACTAGTGGATCTATAAAGCACATCATTTCTTGCATTAGTTGTATCGCCTATATTATTCTACATTATACTAATATTGTACTACTACATGAAGCTACACGTCATAAGCAGTTTTAACTGATTTTTTGAGGTAAAATAAAAAAAAGTTACATAAGTGTTTTCAACCGACACAATTTATTTCCGCACCGACACTCGAACTCAGGTCCATCAAGTTAACTCGCGTTTACCGCTAAATCATGTAGTCACCCAGACGTACTCACTTAGACCGATGCTTAAAAATGTAATTGTCTCTCCCGTTATTTCCAACACCACCAAGTTTGGAAAATTCAGAGTTCATAAAAAATGAGACATATGACATTCATTTAAGCGTTTTTAAATTTTATCCGTGGAAAACATTGCAGGAAAACTTTGGAGTGGTTTTTTGACAAAATGTTTTTGATAAATTTAATTTATTTGAAGTAGAAATGACACGGAAACTACACATTTTCCAAAAAATTGTAAATGACCTTTCTTAAAGGGCGACTTCTTAAAACAGATTTTGCTCCAGGTACTCGTCTACTACAAAAGTCTTTTTTCATGAAAATTGCAATTTTGATTTTCATTGTTGTGCATTGAGATATGTACTTTTAAATGCTTAAAACAGTTAGTATCTACGTTTCTTAGTGTTTGATTAATTTGAATTTTTCCGAATGCTACCTCCCACGGCCATTTGCAGTTCACGTGGACACGATCGCCAAACATTAAAGAAAAAAATAGGATTATTCCTGGAGTAATTTTAAAATTGCAATTTAAACAAATGTAAAGTCCTCATATAGTCACATCGAAAGCAGAATATTCTTTTGGTTAATTTCTTTCTTATAGTTAGAGAACTAGTGTTCACAGACGACCACTTTAGAGCTAATGAATTATAATCTGACTTTTTCGTAAAGTTATTTTTCTCTTGTTTGGCCCGACTCGAAACATCATAACTCTTCTAATTTTTAAGATATATTTTCTTTAATAGCAGAAAGTCAATTCTTGTGCCTAAACCTGAAATTCTTATAGAAAAAGGAAATTAGTAATTCTAACGTACTCTCTCAATTGTTATTGCTACCAGTGATTTTGAAAAGTTCTAATTCAAATCCTTGCAAAGCACATACAAGTTCCGTATGAATCTTCAAATTTAGGTTCAGGCACTAAAGTATAATCCAAGTAACAATCTTAAAAATGAATCATCAAAACATGTTTAACGGGTCATGAATTAGATTGTTTCAAATCATACGTTTTTATTTTTAATTTCTACCTGTTTAATTTTAAATTCAGGGGATTTAATAAAAGATATGGTACAATTCTTTTGGCAAGATACCTGATTTACTTTGGCAAGATTTACTTGTTAGATATGTCATTTTCTACCCATAGTTTAATACTTATGCTTCTCTCTCTCTCTCTCTCTCTCTCTCTCTCTCTGCTGAAAATAAGATGAATGAATAATATTATCTGATTATAATAATATTCTCTGATGAAAATAAAATGCTGAATATATATATATAGTGTGACTGTACTTACCTCAAATTTCCCATTTGGGAATCCACCATCATTGAGGCATCGATCACACATTAATTTTGGTGGCAGTAATTGCCGTTTCTAAAATTGTTGAAAGGACAAGGGATTCCTTTTGGGGGGAGCGCCTTTATGGGGAGGATGTTGGCTACGGTTTTCCACATATTCTTTTCCTTACATTCTTCATTAATTACTACTTTTGCTATTTTATATAATTGAACTCATGAATTGTATTCATGAAGAAAAAAATAATATGAAGGTAAACTGTACAACCATCTGCATGATCTGCAGTCTTACATGATTATTCACTGTCACTGTTTTTCAATCGCGATGTAACAAACACTTCTTCCCACTTGGATTTTACGATGTCAACCAATTACATATTTACTATTCATCTACCACCATCTGCATGATCTGCAGTCTTACATGATTATTCACTGTCACTGTTTTCAATCGCGATGTAACAAACACTTCTTCCCACTTGGATTTTACGATGTCAACCAATTACATATTTTATTCATCTACCACCATCTGCATGATCTGCAGTATTACATGAATATTCAAAATAGTTCTGCGTCTCGTCTCTCTCGCGTCCCTCTGCGTCGCGCGACTCGTTCCTCTGACTCGTTCGTGAGTCTCCCGTCCGTTGCGCGCCAGATTCAAAATAGGCGTCTTTTCTTTTATTGACTGGTGGTATGACCATTAGGTCATTATATATATATATATATATATATATATATATATATATATATATATATATATATATATATATATATATATATATTGTGACGTACCGGGTAGACCGGCTTGTCCGCAGTAAATTTATTTGTAAGGGACAGGTGTTCTTTCTCGTGAATGGGCTCAGGGTTATTAATCAAACACCACTGTTCCGTGAACAAAGTAAACTGAACTATTTATTTATTCTATACAAATCACTAATCATACAATATCTATGGTGGTCTTTACCCTTTTCTTTTATATCACCCAGAATCACTGTTAGTCTCTCGATCTTATATCGACCGAAGAAATATTTACCGTTACTTCTTCCCCTACGAGCGTCGGCGGCTTCGGGGACTCTCGGGTTGTACTCCTCTGCACGCAAGTTCTTTTGATTTGTGGTACTCCTGATATCAGCTATCACTCTGGCAATATGTCCGATCGACTATTGATGGTTATCAAGCACAAATGGTCCGTCAATTAATCTTTCTGCACTCGTTCGTTCGCGATACTTTTTTTGCTTTTCGACCGCGGAGCAGCTCCAGATACGTCCTTCCTCGCCGGCGGCCAGCCAGACACTGCCTCATCGCGGCGTCGTTCCACGCTCTGGGCCAACCGACCACCCTTCGCCGCTCGTAACCGTTTTTCTTGGCTAGCGAGTGCCCTCTTGCAACCGTTCTGCCGTGTTCTTGCTTGATGCCTCGCCGTTTCTTTGGGTGGAAACGCGGTGCGTTTCAATATATATATATATATATATATATATATATATATATATATATATATATATATATATATATATATATTTACAGATTAGAAATGTGTGTATGTATGCATGTGTGACTGAATTTAAGGGAAGTGGAAAATATCTTTCGGAAAACGTGACTTAATGCGTGAAGAATTGTAATTTAAACTTAGTTCCTAGTATTGAGAAGTGAAAGCAGAAGGTAAAGTTTTAAAATATTTATCGGTTTGAAGATTGATATAGTTTTTAATTTTGTCTATTTGAAGTTCACGGTGTATTTGTTTTTTGGAAATAAACCATTCAGTTTTAGTAATTTCCGTAAAAAAATGTTTTGTATTGTTTGTATTTTGTTTACGTGTGTTGTAGAAGCATTGCACTAAATGGGTCGTGCATGATTTATATATAAAAAACCGCAGTCACTGTGTAATTCACAATGATTATTTAATAAAGGATATAACTTAGAAATTTTTGGGAATGTCGAACTGGATATGTTTTGGATATGATGTATTCACGTCAATCTTTTATCTGTATATAAATCTAAATATTTAACTGGAAAGTTATTTTCCATCCAGGGTACATTTGTGTTATTTTTGGAAGAAAAAATGGGCTTTGTCGGATAAAATGGGGGCTCGGTGGGTGAATGGTTTGCTTACGGACCTCAGAATCCCAATGCCCGGGTTTGATCCCGGCGAAGGGGTCCGAATTTTTGAAGGGCGGAAAATCCACAGTAGCCATGTCACAGTTGTGGCATGTAAAAGAACCCTGGCGGTATGCCCTACAAAATTAAATCTCTTCGACAACATTCACTCTAACAAGATCTCACCTTCCTCCAGACAGTTCGAATATACTCGTAGCAACTAAGACCGACTCCTGGTGGAGAAAATGAGAGTCAAAACCCAGGCGCATTAGGAGACCACCCGCAAGGCTCAATAAGGTCCCCAGACCCGTGTCGGAGGTAGGCTCCTAAAGAAGCCTGGGTCGAAAACTCAGGGAAGGCAACGGGACACCACTCCAGGGAAAGTCCACACAGGGAGCCTACTGCATCGCCGTGCAGTGGGTCCAAACACGGGCCCATATCACAGGACCTAACTAAAAATACCGTGAAAAGTTGGTACATTTTGCAAATGTGTAAAAATAATTACGGAAATGTTAGTTAATAAAAATGGTGAAGTCATGTCACCAGTAGTGGCCACATCAAGCGTAAAGTAAGAATTAAACTTTCGCCCTAGCTTCAAACCGACAGACCATGAAGCTGATGCATTACAACGCGAGGATAAGAATGGAGATAATTCATTTATTTCCTTTATTTTATTTTTAAAAATAAACTGAAAAAATCTTACTATTATTGGCATTACAATAAAGTAACATTATTGCAAAAGTGGTTAAAATATTCAGCTTGGAATCTTACCATTGCCTTGCCTATTTATTTACGAATCTGTAGTATTTGTCAAAACTGACTTACTTAACGGTGGAACATATTTTATGTAATATGATATTTATAGTACAACACTCGACGTAGAAATCATGTTCATCAAGTGTCAGATCAACACTCACTAAAAAAATCCACATACAATACATGTACGTTACTTTACAACGCATTGCCGAGAAATTAAACAATTAAAATTGGTACACAAATTTAAGTTAAAAGTAAAATCTTTTCTGCTGCAAAACTGTTTATATACAATTAGAGACTATACTGATCGTCAATATTAAAAATATGTTTACTTTAACAAAACCAAGATATATAATGTTTAATTTGCATTGTATAATTAAAAAAAAGACTCAATATGCCTGTAACAAGTAATGTACTTCAGCTTCCGGGTCAATGACCCCCACTCGATCGGTTTTTTCCAGTTTCCCTGATCCATTGAGCAAATGCTGAGATGGCCCCTTCATTTGCTTGTGGACGTTATCGTAGCTTCACTGTGCGCACGTTTTGTTGAACTTTCCTTTTGCTAGGGTGAGTTTGTATTTTGTTAGCAATACAGAAAAATCAAATCTGTTCGTTCATTTACTGTTACAAATAAGTTTTCTATAATTCGGCAACGAAAATATCTAGCTTTTGACATGTTAATCTCTCGCCTTTTTAAATGTATTATTATTTTTTCTTCATCTTTCAACTATTAATAGTTAAATTGTTGGGAAGGGATTCTGAAACTCAAGAAAGCGTAGCCAGATGATTTTCTCCTCCATACGTCACATACAGTTTTTGACTGTTTTTTTGACTAAATAAATAAAACATATTGATGTCGTAGGCTTCCGCGGCCAGTCGAGATCTGGGCCTGATGACAACGTCGAAGGCTGAGGCTCGGATGTTTCGAACATCATATCGTAGTCGTCTTCGGAGCTGCAATGCCTAGCAAATTTTGCAATATTTAAATGGTCAGAACTGAAACAAACTTAAGGTTTAGAAATAAATTAATGAAAATATAACAAATTAAAAATTGGCCATTTTAGGCACGAAATCTGTTCAGAAATATTCTAATTGCCGATTGATATTCACTTAGCAAATTTAGTACTGTACGCCAAGATTTAAAAGAAATACAAAAATGTTCTGATCAGTGTCTCCTTTTTTTTATTTTACCCTTGGGGTGAATAAAAATACCAGAAAAACAGGTTTATTTTGTGGAGATGGTTAGCACACTGGCGATTGGGCAGCTAGACACAGTAGTGCCAACAACCCCAACTTAGAAGCGACGGCCAACTTCAAATGGGATTTTTAATTGAAGATGGCGATACGGGAACCATAGGTGACAAAGGAACTCCAAACTAAAGAAGTTATATATGAAAATCAAGAGCTTGGTTAGAGACAGATGCAAATTTATAGACAATCGCTCACTCAAGAAATGCTAAGCGTCCCAGTGAACGTTACTGATAAAACAGGAAATGTATATATTTTTACACAAGTACATGTACTACATTCCTTCTGTAGTTTTGGTCATTTCTTTCATTTTTGAAGCTCTTATTTAGTTACAAACAAGTCATAGGGCCTAAAATTGTTTTCTTTTGTGGACAAAAATTATTGTAACTTTCTATAATTATTGATTAAGAATTTCAACATCAGAAATTTGCTGTTGCCGACGTGGATGGCCGAGAGGGCTAGGAGCGAGTACCGACTCAGCGCTTTGGTCCGAAGGGTCGCGGGTTCGTCTTGTCCCTTGATATTGTATGTGTTGTCGAGGAGGGCCTCGCGTTCTGCTGACGCCAGATCAGAGGAGCCCGCAAGTGTGTTGGTCTAGTGTATGGTCGAATATGCGTCCCATCGGGACGTAAAGGGTAACCGTCTGTTGGCTGGATAAAAGCCCTAGGGAAAGTTACTGTCTCGTGGCCACTAAGGAGGTCCGGGTTCGATTCTCGGACAATGTCATGTGAAATCTCGTTCAACAAAACGAGTTCAGCTGCTTCAGAAGGGCTAGTCCAACCCTGTCAAGTGTCCTAAACCCTACCCCTAGTTCCTTCCAAATTCCGGCCGCTGGGTGCGCGCAAGAGAGAGGCGTGTACGCGGAGATGCTACCTGGCGGTCCTTTTGGCGACTTACGGACTAAGGACTTACTGACGGTATAAAAAGTAACGGAGGATTACTCCTATTGATAATGACGGTATAAAAGTAACGGAGGATTACTCCATTGATAATGACGGTATAAAAGTAACGGAGGATTGCACCCAGTAATAAGCGCTCACCGCCCAATGAGGGTTATGAGACGCGTTGCGTCATGACTAAAATCAACATTCTTTGAACAACAAAACACATTTAATTAGACACATTCCTCCTTTCTATAATACCCATTGCAATTTTTCCAATGTTTTCTATTTTTGTCTAGTTTACGTATCATTTTATGTTTAGACGACATGTTACTATTTTCCACCTACTCAGTGCAAATAGCGTAGAAACACGCCTAGCAATGCATCCAACGCTTAGAAAACAAATCTTTCTGATTAAAAAGTTCTCTGATAAACTGTCGGTATGAGCGAAGTATCGGAAAGTGTAGTCTGTGGAATGTAGAGATGCGTTTTGGTGATATATTTCTCACGTTTGTAAGGGAATCTTTGAATTGTTTCATTTTACCTTGTTTCATTTACAGAGCCGAGCTCTTCTTCAGTATTACTGGATCTTTCCGTGAAGACGCTTTGTTATTTTATAATATACAATGTATCTTGCGTCGATGAAAAAACTTTCTTTAATATTCTGTCTTTGAAAACTGGTAATGAACAAGAGGTATTAAGATACGAATAACGAAGCATCGCCAGCACGGAATATTTAACTGTAGATAAATGAGTTTCGAATACAGAGGATATTTTAAATGTAGAATGCATTATTCATGAAAACATTTCTCCTAAACATTATTAAAAATTAAATTGAAACTAAATTGAAAATAGGATAACACAATGATAATCACCAGAGGAAGGTTTTTTTAACGCTTGCATTAAAATTATCTTTGACAATGCTACTTTTTGTTGTTTTGTTATTCATTAATTTAAGAATACGAAAGTTGCTTCAAATAATATTTCGACAGATTTCTTCCTTCGTATATTAATATTATTGTCACATTCTGACGTCCAACGAAAAATTGATCACGTATTTAGTGCATTATCTCGGATTTGAAGTTTTCATTTCGTGACGAATCACACTGACCTGTAATAATTTTGAAGTAAATACGAAAGTAGGCGATCCTAATGAAAATTTGATTCGTGAATCTGAAAACAACGATAGTTCTGGTCTATTACGTCTAGTTATTGCGCAATTCTGTTTTATTTAATATATGTGAATTGACGTATTGACACTACGTAATGCAGAGCCATCGTCTCACATTCTCACTCGAATCTCTCAAAGGGCTCAACAGAAACGTAAGAAATTAATTATTCACGATGATAAAGGTTCCTTGTCTGCAAATATTCGTGCACAAGTCAGGATCTTTTTAAATTTTGCCACGGATGTTACGCGACATGAGAGCAACGATAAGGCTTTGCCCTACAGCTTATGTATTACACTCCAGGATGCTTCTGTTTAAGAAACCTAACTTTCTCTTCCTGAGTATAATACCAGTAGATCAGCTAGCGAAAACCAGTGTGAAGTGTTAAAATAAAGTTCTGTTTATAAGTATGGATAACTTGTTGGGTTTAAGTGGATGACAGAGTGCGCAAGTCTTCAAATTTTTAAACTTTTTGTGGATGCTATCCTTCGCTGTGAATGCTTAACTAGATTCATTCGTGAAGAACAATACTTTTCTTATTTTAAAATGGAAGTTGAGAACAAGATAAATAAGTTGCAACTCACATTGCCTGTAACAGTTGAGTGAAGGGGATGCGATACTGGAAAATGGATGCCAATTTTTTATCAATTCTAATTATATAACATCAAAAGAAGAACCGCTAGGATTATTGCTATTTCTGTAATCTAATGTTTATGGTTTCAAAAAATTAATAGGAAAGTAATTAAATAATCAAATATTCCTTCAGCCAACAGCCTGCCATACAACCTGTTCTTCATGGACCTGAATTACTAGTACTTTCCAACCAGCTAACTTGAGTTATGGATCTGAAGAGTTCTACGCATACATAAACTGACGACATTACTTTGGAACGAGAATAATCTGACCATTCACTCAACCCAAATTGAAAGACTTAATAAGCGCACTAGAGTTCACGAAGGATATGAGTGAATTTACTAGGCTCAAAACTTTTTATTTATTTATTTATTTTATTTTACGTCAGAAAAACAGTTAAAACTGCGTATGACGTGCTATGGGAAAAGTGAATTGTGTGCACATTTTCAAAATTCTGTGATCCCTACACTTACTCATATACTACTTAAATTTTGAAATTTTGAAAGGAGAAAAAAACTCCATGAAATAAAATCTATGTTCAAGGATAAACAACAATAAATTTTGAATTTTGAAATTTTGAAAGGAGAAAAAAACAAAAAACTCCCATGTAATAAAATCTATTTCAAAAATAAATAAGCAATAAATTTGAATTTTGAAAGGAGAAAAAAAAAATCTCCCATGTAATAAAATCTATTGTCAAAGATAAATAAGCAATAAATTTTGGCTCTTATTACTTCCTGCCGACAACATGGAAACGATAATTTGAATAATTGTATTTCCCACTGAATTCTAGAAGACGTGCACAGGAAATGAAGTTACATTTATGTCCAGAAGCAAAACAAGGGCCATCTCAGCATTTGCTCAATGGATCAGGGAAACTGGACGAAAAACCTGATCGAGATGGGGGTCATTGACCCGGAAGCTGTAGTACAATAGTTGTTACAGGTTGTTTATACTCATTTATACAGTCCAAATGGTAAATAATGCATTATGTATCATTGTTAAAATTAATGTTCCTTTTCTTGTGATGCTCAGTATAGTCTCTAATTGTATAGAAACAGTTATGCAGCAGAAACGATTTCACTTGGATTTAAACTTTTCTATTGAATTTAATCGTTTAATGTCATCTGGCAAAGTGTTGTAAAATAATGTACATGTATTGTATGTGAATTTTTTGTAATGAGCTGTTGATCTGCCCTGATGAATATGATTTCTACGTCGAGTGTTATAGTAATAGATTTCTGCATTTTCTGAAAAATATTCCGCCCTTGAGCAAGTCATTTTTACAAAACCACTGATTCGTAAATAAAAATACACGTAATGGTAGAATTCCTAGATTAATAAAGAGGCTTACATGAATCACGTGGGTGGGATTTGGTTATTATTCGTACAATTCGTTTTGTAATCTAAAAGTCTGGAGCTATAGATGTATTTCCCAGAATATTATGCCATATCTCAGGCGGAATGAACATTCGAAGTATACACAACGAGCAGTATGAAGGCTGACTGAATTTGCAAGAATTCTGAACGCGTAGCATAAAGAACTTAATTGTGTGTTCAATTCATTTAAATGGACGTTCCATTTAAGGTTTGACTGAATTAGAGACCTAAAATTTTGTTGCCTTAACATCAGTCAATGGTACACTGTTCATTTTCAATGGAGCACAGAATTGTTTATTTGAAATGAAACGCATTAAAACCGTTTTCTTTTCGTTTACTATTAATTTGTTATTTCGGAACCAATTTGAAACATCTGATATTGTACTATTTACTGTTTCTTTATTGCAAAGGATGTTCGTATCATCTGCAATGAGAACTGTTCTTCCTTTTTGAATCGTCGAGGGCATATCGTTTACGTAAAGTAGGAACAGAATAGGCCTAAAATCGATCCTGAGGAACTCACATGCAACGGGCAAAGAGTCGGAAAGGTGCGTACGTAATGTTCCATCATTCCAGTAAGGTATTTCAACTCTCTGAGATCGTTGTTTAAGGTACGAACATAACCAATCTAGAGCAATACCACGAATTCCATATGAAGGTAATTTGGAAAGTAAAATGTCATGATCAATGACGTCAAAAGCTTTTGAGAGATCTAAAAATAATCCAATAGGTGCCTCGTTTTGATCTAATGATGAGGCGACATCTTTAAGAAAAGAAAATATAGCTGTTTCCGTTGATTTTGATTTTCTAAATCCATGTTGGCAATCTGAAAGCGCGTCGTGTTTAGTGAGAAAGGTTTCCATTCGTACGTAAAAAGTCTCTAAAATAATCCAATAGGTGCCTCGTTTTGAATTTCATTTTTGTTGCCTTTTTTGAAAAGCGGCTTAATTTTAGCTGTTTTGAAAATATCTGGAAACGTTCCAGTGCATAAAGATGCATTAAATATGTGAGTTAACGGATGTATAATGGCATACGCACAAGTCTTTAACAAAGAATCCGGGAATTCATCTAAACCGGACGAATATTTATTTTTTAGTTTACCGATTATTTTAAGAATTTCATAGGAAGAAGTTTGAAACGAACATTGTGTCTAAAATTTTGAGTGAACTGTCTATTTTTGAATTTTGTGCCTAGAAGACCCTTAGTGAGATGGCAGCAATTCTCGAAAAGTATTGGTTAAAGAGATTAGCCACTGTTGCCGGATCGTTCACATTTATATCGTTATATTTTAAAACAACATTCTCTACAGGTTTTCTAGTTGATTTGGTAGTATTATTTATTATATTCCACATTGCTTTAGTTTTATTACTTGAGTTCAAAATATCCTGATCGTTTTTCATGATTTTAGCCTGTCTTATGACTTTTCGTAACAATGTTTTGTATTTTTGAAGTAGATAAGAAATCTTGAGATACGTCATGACGTTTAGAAATAAAATAGAAGTACGTTTATTTTTAACGATGTTCTAATTCCTTTTGTGATCCAAGTATTACTTTTTCAGTAAATGTTTAATTTTCTCTTTTAATAGGAAAGCATGCGTTAAAGAGAAATGAAAGCTTTGAGAAAAATAAATTATATTTTCATTCGTTCAATAGCGTTATAAACTGCCTCCATGATTCTTTCAGCAAGTAGTCCGTAAATAACTTTATGTTAACTGTAGTAAATGCTCTGCACATGCGTGTTTTATTTATTGTGTCAGTATTCATGTTATTAGTAATTGTAAATTTGTGCATCATGGTCACTGTAACCTAGATTATTCGTTATTATTTCATATCTAGTTGTGTTTGTTAATTATAATTTGATCTATTGCTGTTTGTGATTTAAAGTATTCCGTGTAAGTACGTTCACTGTAATATCTAAATTAAAAGAATGAATTAAATTGAGAAACTGCTCTTTTTCGTGGATTCGCTCAGAAAATCAATATTGAAATCTCCACATACAACAATGGATTTAAAAGATAGATTACTAATTTTGTTCAGAGTTATCTCTAGATTTTCTACGAAGTGAAATAATCTAAAGCTTGCTTTGTTGAGTCTGTAGATGCAAAGTAAGATAATTTTGAGCGTAGTAAGATGTACAACTGTTATTTCAAAACTTTTCAACTGCATATAAATTGAATTCTGACAAGAAGGTAGAATCAATATTATTTCTTACATAAATACACGAACCTCCATAAGTCAGGGCCTTATTTGATTCCCTGCTCTACAATATGATCCTGCAAGGTAAAAACTAGAATTTGGAGTGTGTTTAGATCATTATGAGATAACCAATGTTCTGTAAAGCAAAGAACATCTATTTGACTGAGATCACACTCTAATGCTGCCTCGATAAATTCAATTTTATTTGAAAGAAATTGTACATTATGATGCATTATTTGAATCTTTTGCATGTACCTACACGGATGCTTTTCTGCTGCATCTGACTGTAGTTGCTATTTATTTATTTCATTTTTACCTCGAGTGCGTGGTCGAAGGAAGTATCGTGTCCCAGCAGTGTTAGGAGGTGAGGAAGGAGGGGTTACAGATGTAGGGAATGAATAATTGGAGAGGTAGTACAAGGATTAGGTTCAGGGGATAAGGTAATTGGGTCCACAGGGGTTCCGGAGGATGGAAGAGAACTAGGAGATGTAGGTGGGGATGAATCTTGGATAGGATACTGCTGAGGTGTAAGGATGTGTTTGGCAAGTTCGCTACCGAGTGCATGTTTTCCGACAAGGTTCAAGTGAAGACCATGCCGGTGAAGTGTTTTCTGAGAGAAAGTTAAGCTCAAATAATTTAACATGTGTGCCTCTCAGATGCAGTTTTTTTTGTTGTTTGCGTGTCTAATTTCTTTGCACAGTGTTGGTTTGTTGTACCAGAAGGGCAGAGTCGAGATTACAATGTTCGTGTTTTGGGCGGCACGTTGTAGTTTGTCAACATGTTGCTCAGGTGTAAAGTGACCACCCAAATTGATGTCATTCTGCCCTCCTATGATGATGACTGTATCCCGTTTGGTGAGGTTTTTGTGTGGGTGTCAATTCACTGATCACGTCGGCAAACCTCCGTTAGGTTTAAACACACACATGACAGAGAAATTGGATGGGAGTTTCCCACTGAGCAGGGAGGAGATTTGTCGCCCATGGCTATCTGCTAAAATAAGTACCTTTTTGGTGGGCTCAGTAGGAATGTTCTTGTTTACTTGTGGGCCAGGTTGCGCAACTCTACGTGTCTTTGTTTCTTTGCGCTTGCTAGCCTGTTTGCGTCGGTTTGTGGGTGGACGTGTCGATGATGGGAGGGGGTAGTGAGGATTGGGAAGGCATGGAAAATCAATGTCATAATCTAACACAGCAAATCTGTTTTGAGTCATGATTGGTTGTGATGATTGTGTTTTGTTTTCGGATGGACGGTTGAAAGTTTCTGCGAGTGTTGCTATTGTTGTCCAACCGTCTGAGTTTTGAACGACCTCTTCGAGCCTTCGGATATGTTCATCTAAATTATTGTTTACGTGTGTGAAGGCTTTCAGAAGGTCGGCTTTGAGAGTGTACAGAGTAGAAAGTGTATAGCGAATAGTAGCCATGTCACGAATGCGTATCAAATGCGTGGCAAATATGAGAATAAATAAATAGATGAGAAATCAGATTATGTGTCAAAAATGTTTCCTAAATTATCTTTTAATTTACGTGTATTAAATTATTTAAGTTACGTATTTATTTAAAAATAAAAGAAATGTGATTCTAATTAGTATTTAAATGTTATTGGTTAATTGCAGAGTAGAGTTGAGTGTGTTTCCGTTAATAGATCTAAGCTGCAAACTAATAATTACAATTAGATTACTATACTTTACCTCTTTAAAGGCCTCAAAACTTAGTGAAAATACTTCCCGGCACCTGGTACATTTTTTTAGTACAGGAATCATCATAAATGTTTTAGAAAGTTCAACATGCAGGAAGATGATTGGTATTTCGTACAGATGTCCGTAATCCTATTCACCAGCTGAGAGAGAAAGAATATGGACCTTGTTCCTGGCACCTTTTCAGTGATTAACAAGAGGAGCCTGAATGCGGTTTTACTTCATAACTGCTACAAAATTTCTTCCATGCCACTTGCTCACTCCACAAAATTGTCAGAATCATACGCAACGTTAAATTTAGTGCTTGATAAAATACCATGAACATGAATGGAAAATATGTGGTGACTGTAAAATAATTTTAATTTTGTTAGGGTCTCAGCGAGCATACACAAAATTCCCGTTTTCTTTGTGAGCGAGATAGCAGGACTACATGGAAACAATGGAAAAATGCGCAATGGCCTGAGAGAGTAACTGACAGCAGGATCTACGGATGCCATTAATGAAAGTTTAGTTGATCGTGATAAAATTCTACTTCTTCCGTTACACTTAAAACGTCTAAAACAATTTCTAAAGGTCTTAGCAAAAAGGCGCTCATGCTTCCAGTATCTAGGTTCAAAAGTTCCATCTTTGTTAGAACCTAAAATCAGAGAGGGAATATTCAATGTTCAAATTTCAAAAATTATGGATTTAAACACATATACCTCTACAAAGATGAAAATAGAAGAAGACACGTGGAATGCTTTCAAAAAAGTAGCAAAAATATTCATGGAAATGAATTCCTCATACAAGAAAACTGAACAAAATATATTAGACAAGTTCAGATTTCTTGGTAGTCAAATAAACCTGAAACTTTTTTTCAATGTCACACATCGATTACTTCCCTCCAAAGTTTGGAGCTTACAGTGAGTATGAAGGTGAAAGTTTCCACTACGAATTATAAGAGGTAGAACGTTATCAAGAACACTGTAATAAGTATATTATGGCTGATTATTGCTGGTCTATTGCAGGTGTGGATCTTTCCAGAGAACACTCGAGGACATCGTAGAGGAGAAATAAATGTCAACTCACATAAAGGAACGTAACTATGTGAGTTTTCAAAGTGTGGAATTTTTACATGTAGATTACGTTTAAATTATATAATCGTCACTTAAAAGTTTGTTATTGCTTCTATGCATTCAGTCTGTGCTTGACTGTCGAAGGGTGCGCACGTGTTCTGGGAGGATCCGCAGGTGCCAGTGGAAGATGTGCTGCTGCTTAACGGTGTACAGGGCGCGAGTTGGGAGTTGGGGGCGCGGCTAGCACGCTTGAATTCAACGACGCATAGAGTGTGCAAAAGTAATATTGGTAGTTTTGGAGCGGCATTGTTGTGTGCTGCAATTCTCGTCACGTTGTTGTTAATTGGAGGTTTCGAAGCGAATCCAGGACCGTGCGTGAAAGATGGAAACACGTGCAATAAGTGCGAAAGGAATGGAGGCAGAACTAGCGGAAGCGCAGAAGAAAATATGCGAGCTGACAGTTAGAAAAAATGAGCTGGAAGTTAAGAGCGTTGGCAAAGAGTTTTTAGAAAAAGAGGTGGATTCACGTGACTGGATTAGTATAGGTGAGGAGGAAAATGCAGGAACAATTGAGGAGAACATTGTTGCGGAGATATTGCAGATCTGGAAAGTAAGTGTGAAGAATTTTTTGGAAGTAGGTAATTGTGTAAATGTACAAGTAGAATGTTTGCCAGGGGTAAGGACAGAACTAATGGAAAGGTATGTAGAGAGACGCAGTTTGAGGGCAGCGGGTAAAGTGATTCTCTGAAGAGCAGACACGTAGACTTATCAATCAGAGGAATATACGAATTGGTTACGACGACGCAGAAGAAAGTTCCAAATGCTAAGATCGTCCTATGTGGTGTGATAAAGTTGTAAAATAAATTGTTTCCGTCAAGAGAAATTGACGAATGTTTACTATATCGTATTGCCAAAGAACCCCACGTCATGTGCCAAAGAGGAAAACATTTTTGGTTTCATCATCTAAGAATTAATAAATAGTTTCTTCCTACGTCCATACCGTAGTAAAAAACTTTATTTACAGGCCAGTATTATTCGCTAATTAAAAGTAATTCAGTCAGGTATTTTTATTTTATTTTTTATTATATCTACCATCAAATCTTAATAAAATTGTATACACTTAACACTGCACAATGTGGCCAAATTCGAAATTTACAGTTGTATTCCGAGGCGGCCCTTCATCCATGTCAGTCTTTCTAGTGATAAATATGAGCCATGCCCCACTCGTGTGAAGAGAAACACAAGGAAGACGGGAAGTAGAGATGGATGTGTTCGCCAGAAGTCACGAACACACGCCAACTTCCAGAAATACTCTGCAAAATAGAAGGGGCAGGGATTCGGCTTCGCGTCTCCGCGTGCGGAACGCGAGCGCCGTTTGGCCTGCACCCCCTCCCATGCCTCTTCCCCTCCCCTCCTCCTCCCCCTCCGCCCCGCCTGCGGCTCTGAAAATCCTGACGAAGAAGCGCGAGTCAACAATCGCAGCGCGCAGTCCGGGAAACGTGAGATATTTACAACTGCGCTGCCCAGCCCCGGCTCCGACCGCTGCTCTGCGACCGACCTTCGCGCGCGCGTCCGACCCGGCTCCTCCCCACCCTCCCCGCCTTCACCCCCTCCTTCCTGACTTCCGCCCTTTCCCGGCCCCTCCTCTCCCCCTCCCCCCCACCCGCACGCTCCTCCCTGCCCCTTCCCGTTCCCTCTCGCCCTCTCTCTACCCCCTCCCCGCCTCTCACCGCCCCTCACCGCCCTCCCCGACCTTCCTCGATCTCTTCCCAACCCTCCCGACCCCGGCCTCTCCCTACTCCTCTTTATCCCGAAATCCCACCACACCGTGTCCTTCCCTGCCCTACAACAGCTTCTCTCTGCTTAGATAGACCTTGCTTCGTTCTACCTTTTGCCCGTGCTGCATGTGGCACATTCACTCGCCGTTCTCTTCGAGGCGCCATGCCAATGCTCCCTCGCTTTCTCCAGTCCCACTATAAAATGCCGGAAATGAATTCCGCAGAGAAGACAATCATTAGCATTTATTTAATTTAAAGCTTTTTTGTTCAATCGTTCAAGTCACAAAGCACAAAAACTTGTGGTGCTATAGCAGTATATACTCTCGTATTATTTGTAAATTGATCTTATACTACTAGTTATACTCGCAAAAGCGTTTTTAACCCGTGAGAAACCGTATTTTGATGGTCTTGAACGTGAATGTGTGTAGTACCATTATCAAAATAGAAGGTAATAACACTGATATTTATGGATTACACTCAATTAAAAATTGCAAATCATTATCAAAATATATTTTAATAAGCATGGATTTCCATTTTCTAATAAGTAAAGACGATAAACCAAAACATTTAAAATTACTTATTCGGATATACCTGAGCCCATGACCTTGTATAAAACAAAAAATATGTTCAAAGAAGTCAATCATAAAAATGTTTTAATGATAGCTGTTACTATAAACGAACAAAACTTCTATAAACAAAGCATACCGCGAAGTCTACGCCCATGTTTTCTGCCTAATTCTCTCATAGTCTTGCCAATTTGAAAACCGCCAGGCCACACATTTTCTGTCTCGACCTTCTCTCTCTGACGAACATGTTCTTGACGCACTCCGTGTGACCCTCTCCCTCTCCCTTGAATCTTTCCCTGCCCTCCACTACATGACTAGCGGTTTCCTTCAAAACGACATTTAGTCTCAGATTCGCAATTACTGCACTCGCTGCCCTTGTACTTTGTCATCAATTTCTTCCGCGCATTTCCTTATAGTCTGATTCCCACGACTTTCGGATCTATACACAAAACATTTCATGTGAATTATTTATCGATGAATATGAACAGTTCAGTATTCATGAACAAATGTATTTACCCTGGGCATTGATCTGATGTAACTATTTGCTTTTTCCGTTTTCAATATAATCATTCTTCACGAATGTCCTAATAACTCCGTCGTGCATAATTCCACCTACATCTGTTACCTTTTTCCCCTTACCATCCCTTTAAATCCAGTTAAGCAGTTGGGTCATTGGAAGATGGGATACTAGGCAAAATATACTTCAGGAAGTCCAATAAAGTAGCTGCGAAAAATGTTCTCTCAGCAAAGCCCATTTGAATTCTTCTTATATTGAAAATTCCTGTTGCCGTCGCATTCATGTTTAGAATGAAATGACAATATCGTTTTCATAAAAGGAAAGGCCCTATGACCTATTTAATTTCTACGGTAGTTTGAAACTCAAGTTTGCATTCCCCGGAGGCCCCGAACGGCCAATTATCGCATGAGCTTGCTCAAATCACGTCATCTCGGGATCCCATGAAACATTGTCGTTCTGCATCTACTCGTAGTACAACGCGAGCTGGAGGCACAAGCAAAGTAGCTCTGCCTTTACATCGCTGAAAACCTTCTCATTCCACATCTCCACTGGCACCACCATTCATTCCCTTCCTTCTTAGTACTGCAAATTCCGGGAATACGGTCAAAAACAACACCGTTAAATGCCAACACGGGTATTATTGTAAACGAAGATGCAATTACTGAGATTCCTTGAAGACTTACGCATAAGGAGGCAATTCAAATGCATGTTGTGCCATCGTTGCAAAACGTGCCCACAATGGCGCGCGATATTAAAGAGACAAGCCTTAACTAGAGAAAGGACGTGAATGGACAGTTAACTCTGCATGCTTAAAGAAGTAGTGGGCTCCTTTATGGTTGAACGTGACCTCGCAAACTGCAAAAAGAAAAGAAAATGATGGATGGAGTATTTACAAATATTTTCTTGCAAACATCATGAAATGCAGGAACACTGCGAGGTACAAGCATCCTAGAACGTACACTGCATCGTGATATTCATGTAGATGATTAGACTATACACTATAAACTAACAATTTTCACTACCACCTTCCAGCCGTGCGTATAGAGTAGCATGGCATAAGCAGTGCACGTGTGGAAGACCTTTCTCTTTCCTTCTCTCATTATAACGTAAAATACGCAAATGACGCAAACAATTTACATTTAATTGTGCAAAAATTGTTCAATTCCAAGTAACTGTCATATATAATGCATTGAATATGTATTTAAATGTAGTTTAAAATATTTGTTCACTCTCCACCTTGCATAGATTCCCTGCCGTAAGAGGTATGATTGGCAAATTACGATACTTCGTATTTTTTTATATTTTATGTTATGACTGATAAAAGCATTTCTGACGAGGAATAAGCGTACATAACAATCCTACATAGCAAATCTATATATTCAAAAACAACAAACAATATTTATTTATACAACAGGTATTCATTGTTTAAACTACATTTTGTTTCCAAAACTTTTACAAGCTATAGAATTTTAGTTTTCTCGTTCATGTTATCGTGCAAATAGTAGTCTTCTTCCGTTAAATTCTTTCATTACGTAATTAATTTCCTTTTACCAGCCAGCTACGTTTTCGCCTTACTCATTTCTTCCTTCCACATAAAGCTATGAGCTTTAAAGTAATTTTTAGAATTCTATTTCCACTCATAGTACAGTCAAATGGTGCTGATAGGAAAAATAACGAAGTGTTAGTGAAGTTTCAATATTTGGTTTCTGTATGTATTTTGGGTTTCTGAACACGAATATCGTGTTTACCAAGAATAATTGTGCCTAGAAACGTTTTTTAAGCAAAAATAACTTTTTCTACGTTTTCAAATTAACTCAAAAACCATTAGTTTAAAATAGTAGGGAATAATATAAGATAAATTACCTACAAATTACGTCGTTAAGTTCTTTTTCTCCAACAAATAATTTAGACAAGAGAGCACCGCGAAATTTAGTGTTATAATAAAAAATATTGTTGAAAGGAATTATCCCATTTTATCTCAAAACAACGCAAAATCGTTCTTTTTTGCACATGTTGACCTTATATCAAATGAAAGATTAAATGTATTTACATTTTTTTACGTTTTATCTCCAATCAATCGGTTAGCCGCGAGAGCGTCGCGAAATTAGGTGTTTAAATGTACCCTTTCTCTCGGTATTAAGCTTTTGAACTTCTCGTTTGTGACAATCAATTTCTCCCTCGCGAAGTTAAGTGTTGGATTTTCCCCACAAGTGTTGCAAACGACAATGGGAATGACGTTTGTATAACATGTCTGTGAACAGATCAAAAATTATTTTCTGACATTCAATTTTTCAGGGTAGCACATAGATCTGAAGCACTCAAGGTTAAATTGGATCGGGGCAACAAAAATGGGAAAAGATGTGTCAATGATTTCTGTAGCATTTTCCTTTCCTTTTAAACCTTGAAGTTTAACCATTCAGCACTGACATAGTGACGGACGACTGACATAGCGGCCGTAAGGATTGGAATTTGGGCGAAAAGAGCATTAAAAGAGATAGGTGATGTCTTGGTCATCATCTCGAGAGTAGGTCCTCATCAAATCAAATTCAGAGTGAGGGTTCAACCATTTTCAGTGATAAGCAGTGCTATACGAATGTAGTACAAGTTGCTTCCTATCAATCCAATCGTGCTTATTCAAAACAAGCTAAGCAGTTGGATGAAAAAGCTGAAGAGTTTTTGACGTGCGATCTAGGCCAGTATTTATTGTTATTATTTGCCAATTGTTTAAAGAACGAATCCAAATTCACTCTCTAAAAATCATTCAAACTAATAAACAAGCAACTCCTTGACCAAAAACAGCACGTCATCAATGGCAGGTTTTTATAACACTTTTTTCTCAGATGAGTGTATCCGTGACAGTTATGTTGAATGTGTGTCAAAATATCAATCAGTAGCGGTAGTACGGATATGTTCGATAGAGGACTACCAGCACTCGCAGTGAACAACAGATGTCGAGGAAGAAGAGTTGTAGGAAGGTTCAGAAGGAAAAGGACCCCGGAACAGGTTTTAGAATATAACCCTTGAAGTGCAGAAGAAGAATTATAAGTAGTTTTTATGTCTACCTTGAAGTGCTTAGCGAATTAAAAGGTCTAGAAAACTTGCGTGCATGTTTTATGACATAATAATGCATACGACGTCCAAAGAAAATTTTCTTACTAATACGAATAATAAAAGATTATTAATAGCAGTTCTGATTACAAAGTGTTTATCAGCAGGAATGACATGCAACAAGCGAAGGTAGACGCATACACCCCGATAATGAACACAGCTTTGTTCTCAGATCAAAAAAATAAGATAGTGATTGTAGTCGGTGTAGTTGACCTGTTGGTAATATTGAGACCTCTCTGCAAGCACGCAAATGTGTCCTTTTTGAAACCCGAGAAATACAAAGTTTATGTACCCATATTTCCCCGTTTACTGCTATAAGTGAAACAATTGCTGATAACATTCTTTTCTTGCATACAATGAGTGGTTGCAAAAACACCTCGGCGTTGGTTAAGCACGGGAAAAAAATTCTGGCTCACCAAGAATCCTAATCTTGCTGAAATTCAAAACCTTCAAACCAACTAAAGAGATGGTTGTTGATGTTGACGAACGTTTTCTGGTTTAACTACTCGTATTCAGTGGGAAGAATGTGTCTGCACTCAACCACTTGAAATATGTCTGCAAAAGTTGCCTTTAGTTACAAACCAACCACATTGCCTTCAGTTACAACCAACCCCATTGCAACTCTATCACAATGTGCAGCTACAGCGCAGCAATACTTTTCATGAGTATACCATCAGGTTCGGCAATGACTAGATGTCGAAAATATTTCAGAAAGGAAATGATGAAACGAACGAAAAATGACCTCGAGGGTGTGACAACAAATTGTTATTACCACCTGCTCTTCTAATTATATTGAAGTTTGTTTCCTGCAAATGCTCCAGAAACTGCAAAAAAGTGACTGCTACAAAGAAGAGATTAACGATTTAGTATCTTGTGTCTCAAATACAGATAGGATGGCGCCCCTCATCCAACAGCATGCTGACGATGTTAAGAACATCAATCATCTAAGTGGTGCAGGTTATATACAGGAAAATAGAATTAAGAATTACACTTAACTTTGAATTGAAATATCTTATATTTGTTAAAAAAGATTAAAGTTAGTTGAAGAATTTTTCTCTGGAATATTACACTTGTGGAAATGAAAACAAAATATTTTTTTTCGTAAAAGAACAAGAATTTAAAAGAACATTATTGATTTGTAAACTAATTCATACATTTCACTCGACGATTATTTGTCCGATTATTGGAGGGCCTATGTGCGTCATTAAACTATTATACTTCCTTCGTATCTTGCATTTTGTTCGTTTCATTACATCTATTTCCACATTCCGCTTTAAGATTCCACCGTCTAATACCTACACTCCCCCTTTACCTCGAGATCATTGCACCACATTTTCTCTAGCCCCTTCAGCAGCAGACATATTTCCGCTATCCTCCGTCCACCTTTTCCCAACTCACATCCCTGCTCTTCTCCTCTGCCCCGTCACCATACCCTTCGTCCTCCGTCCTCAAGAGGAACGCCCGCGGCTCCTGCTGGCCTGCCTGGCCGAGACGGCTCCGCTGGCGCCCGTCGGCTGCGCGGCGCGCGTCCGCCCGCGATGAAACATGCACGCGCGGATAAAAGATGCACGTATGAGGCGGGTTGCCGGCGCCTCGGCCGCCGCCGCTGCCGCCACCTCATGCGTACGCCCGGCCGGGCCTCGCCGGACGCAGCCGGCGTACGCGGCCGCTCTGGCCCCGATTACCCGCGGCGCATGGTTCAGAATAAATGTTACAAACTTCTAGGATGTGCAGACGGGTCGAAGATGATCACTATTTGCTTTTGACCATTTCTTCTTCTGCTTCTGTTGCCTGCCCAGAAGTAGACATATTTCCCTGTTCCAGGTTCACCATCTTGTATTCGATCGGTCAGCATTTCTTTTTCCTGAAATTCAGGGACACGTGGTGGGAAATCTCTTATAACGAAGTTACACATGACCCATTTTTGACATCAAACTCTTAGATGGTAGGGGTGTTATAGGGAATTTGAAGCTCAATAAAACGCACACAATCTCACGTACGTCACATAAAGCTTTTTTATGACTTTTATCAAATACATCATAAACTCATCCTGCATTTTTGATTCAAAGATACACCCGATCTCTCAAGAGTAATGAAAATAATGCATGCATCAAGCTCATGGCCGTCAGATCGAGAAATTTCCGGTAGTTCATTCGAGTACCAAGTTCCGCGCGCGCATGTGTGTGTATGTGTGCGCGCGCATTTGTGTATTCAATCTTTCCTCTTTTATACCCTAATCCAACTCTGCGGCTTACCACACATTATAGAGGATGGCTCTGGAAGCCAATTCCTTTCTCTCGAATACTAACGATGTGTAATTGGGACTAACGCGATTGAAACCTCAAATTATTGGGATCACAATATCAAAATCATCATCAATTTCATTCAAAATTGTATGATGCTTAAGGTCCACCTGAGGAAATAATATTAAGTACAAAGTTTCTATTTTGTGTGTTCGGATGTAGTTCATTAGATTTCTATATGCTCTTAGATTTTTTAAATCCTCGATTCGTTTATAATTAATTGGCCAAAATGCAGTGCAGGTTTTTACTTTAGATATTCTATCTCCACAACAAGTTGATGTATTTTGATAGTTCTTTTTGTAAGTTAGTCACAAATGCATGTTCTAAAAAATGAACTAGAATGGTGAAGTTTCTGTGAAAATTAGAAAATTAAGATTTTTTCCGAAAAAAAAGTTCTTTAAAAGTATATTCTGGACATTTTAGCTCATTTAACTGAAACTTTTAGTGACACATTAACTAATCTAGATCATTCTTCAGAGTAAAGGATAGGTTTCAAGTTCTAAGAAGAATCATATCATTATCTTTTATGGTTTATGATTTATGATGTTTGACATGCATGAATGTGTTGAAAACTCTCAATACAGGGAAAATGCATATGATGTTCACTCAGTATAGCATTGATCGAATTTACATATTTGGTTGACATTTTACAAATGGATTAATGTTTATATGGATACATAATAATCGAATATTTAGCGGTTTATTTCGTCTTTATATCGAATAATACGAATATGATTTGACCACTTCTGTTCCTAAGTTCAAGTGACATTCAGTGAAACACATCAGAAGTATTAGAATGTAATTTTTTGCAGTTGACACCCAAAGATTCACATTAAACTCCCATTAAATATTGAAAAAGAAGTAAGAAAATGCAATGAGAACAAAAGTAAATGAAAGATTTGGTTTACAATTTGATTGAATCTTTTTAAATCCTTTCTTTAGGATACTGACGCTCAATAGTCTATCAAAGAACAATTGGGTATAGAATAGATGTCATTTGTCCAATTTAAGTGGAGAATATTAAAAGCATTAGTATTGCTACACACTAATAGAACATGTTGAACCTAGAAACATTTAATATTTTATAAGGATTCAGATGTTTCCGTATGTCGAAGTCCAATCACATAACTGCCGAAACTAGTTGAAGAATGTTTATTATTTGCTTTAAAATCTATTTGAAAATATTAATATTGAACGCAGTCTACGAACAAACAACATTAAATGACACGTTACTTGTAATAAAAGACGAAAGGATTTGCGCAACATTGTTCGTATATTATAAAGAATGTTCTGTCTTTATATACCAAGAATGCTTCTTTTAATAAAATGAAGTGATACTACACCCACTAACGAAGTAATGAAAATACACAAATGCTTACAAAAACTTGCGGATGTGTTTCACTGAATGTCACTTGAACTTAGGAACAGAAGTGGTCACATCATATTCGTATTATTCGATATAAAGACGAAATTAACTTGCTATATCAAATTAATACCAGCAAATGTGTAAATTTATTCTACAATAAGTATCTATTAAAAGGCGTTTGAAGAAACTGTACGCAACCGATAGTTTCACCATGCCATTCTCTTATCCAGGTCCGCTCCCAACCTCACGTTTCCAACCTCGACCTTTTTCCTCCGCTGTTTCCATCCGCCATCTCTTTTTCTCGCATTTATTTCAAACGGAACAGTTCGGAGCCGCAAGACGCATAATGGAAAAACTTGAGCGCAGCCTCTTCCCGAAAGGAGCCCGAGCGCCCGACATCGCGTTACACGTCCATTAGCGCCGCCGTGAGCTGCGAGGCGCGTTCTGGGAAAGCAAGGAAGCGGGGGCGGGGCGGGGGCGGGGGCGGGGCGGCCACGCGCAGGGGAGCGGCGACCGGAGGGTGAGGCAGGCGACGGCAACGGTAACGCAGGACAGCTGAAAGCTACTAAGAAGACGGACGACGTAACTAGGTTGATTCCGTATTTAGTATCCGGGGCGCATCGACTGCATAGGTCATTAGTAATGTAAGTGTAGTGTTCGTTATAGGCGTTATTGTTTTTCGGAAATGGCGGTGTTTCTATCCAGCTAGATCGCGATATTCGTCGCCAACCTGCCAACCTGTCGGCTTGAGAGGGTTTCCTCTTAAGTTATCTCCTCAGTTTGACCCGCCCGACTGGTCTTTCTACGTGTGAGGGACTGTAGAGCGTGTAGTATAAGTGTGTATGTATGTATGTATGTATGTATGTGTGTGTATGTGTGTGTGTGTGTGTGTGTGTGCAAAACGAAAGGAGAGAGCAACTGTGTGTAAAGATAGGATAAGGATGGACAGACGCTGCGCGTTCTGTGGGCCGTATGTTAAGGTAGTTTTCCTCAGCCATTCGTCTCGAATTCTTCGGAAAAAACACGAAAAACTACAGATCAGAGTAGCCAGCCGGTAGAAGTGTCCTCCAGACAGCGACGAAGATAGCGACAGAGACTCTGCATATAGGGTGCAACTCATAAGAAAACTCATAAGAAACTCATATGAAAATAAGAACTCATAAAAAGCAATATCTAGTTGTTAGGGGGAGAAAGGTATGGAGCTCAAAGGAAGGTGACTAGGACTGAAGTGTAATTCGAGAGAGAGGAAGTGAGAGAGAAATAGGAGTGTTTATGCTAAAAATAACATGTTGGAGTCAGAAGGAGATAGTAACTAGTGTATGGTTTGCAAGAGATCACGAGAGAAAAGCGCAGAGTTAAACAATGAAGTTTTCGAAAGTCTAGGCATGAATGGGCGAGAAAAACGACGGATTTGAGAACAGCAGAGGTCGAAAGAGACGAGAAACGGAAGGGAAAGTAAGGAGAGTGATGGATATCTTCAAGGGTAGAGTGTAGAGTGGTGTAGTCAAGAATGCAACCGGGAGCGGTAGCTCAGTGCATCAACTGATGTCACTGCAGCGCCTCTGACCGGGAGGTCCTAGGTTCGAGTCCTGTCGGCGGCAGGATTTTCGACGCTAGCTTTTCAGCTAGGTCGAATTCAGTCGCTGTCTGGAGGAGAATTCTAGCGGCCGGCTGCTCTGATCGGTAGTTTTCCGTGGTTTCTCCTTTCGACGCTAGATTTTCAGCTAGGTCGGATTCATCGCTGTCTGGAGGAGAATTCTCCGATGAACTCCAGGCGAATGCCGGAGCAATACCCTAACAAACGGGCCACGGACCGCGCGCGATCTGTCCTTCCTCTTCCTTGTCCTCTCCTCCCTTACACACACACACACACACACACACTTGCACAACACTACCATATGTTCCGGGAGACCGGTCGGGTGCGTAGAGCTTGTGCCGGCTGGAGCGGTGCCCTGCTGGTGAGAGAGTCCTGGTTAGGGAGAAACCCCACTAGCCGACGGTAGGTCGGCGCCGGATCTCGCCATCCAGCAGGGGAAGATCACCGCCATCTCGCGAGAAAAACATGCACTCCACTAACGGGACTAATGACCAAAGCAGTTGACGCGCCCGGAAACCCGAAAAATCAATCAATCAGTCAATACAAGAATGCAGAGTACTGTATTCTGGGACAAAAAGAGAACAGCTTCAACAAAGGTGTCAACAAGAGGAGGACGTCTAAATGGGAAATATGGTGACCATTGATGCTCACCGAGTGGGTGGTAGAGGGTAGTGGAGGAAGAGAGCAGGCGAAGAAAGGGGGGGGGGGACCAGGCAACGCTAGGACTGAGACTGGGAGTGACGAATGGGGTGAGCCGGGTGGCGATACCAAGAAGGTGGTGGAGGGAGGCAGTGGACGGAAGAGATTCGAAGTTCTCTGCGTCTTCGTTGTTCTCTGCGTCTCCCTTCAGCGTCGGTGTCCGTAAATGAGATCACACTGCCGGAAGAAGAAGAATTTCTAAGTAAACATGGCGGGAGTGATGGAAAACAGGGCGGCGGGAGTATTCTAAAGACGTTACCGTCTTCCATCTCCTAAAAACCGCTCGTCTCCTCTGTGACGTCTACAGGCCACCTTCATTTTCAGGCAAATGAGAAACGTGCTGGTTTGAAGGAAACTAACTTTTTGCAATAGTTTTCGCTGTATTGTCAAGATATATCTTAAGAGCAAGGCCTCATAAAATCTCGGTGTTTGTTGCGATCATAAAATCACTTTTTAATAGAAAATTAAAATCTCACATAATAATTTGCGCAGATTGATCTAGAAATACTATATATGTTATGGATTTATGACCTTGTAGATGCATTTATCAAAATTTGCGTTTACAATGTAAATACTTCTTTAATGATTTTTTTCATTCTAATTCACTTCTCCCCATAGTACATTACGCACAGTTTTTAACCGTCTTGACGTTAAATAAACATAATTCTTTATTCTTCAATTGCATAATTTGAATTTTCATATTTAAATAAAAGTAAATTTAAAACTGAAATCAGTATTGGCAAGGTTTTCGTATACACTTCTCTACCTTCCTCTAACACGTTGTGTAGTGTTTCGTGGGTCCTTGATATCGAAACAACAGCGCTGAATTGGTCCATTTAGTCTTCTTGCATCGAGAAATGGATTGACGGCAAAAGTCCGATTCTCTGTCCCTCTGCCCGTAAGTGATTTTTAAAACGTTTACACAATTATTTTCTAAAAAGCTGCTCCAAATATTTTCTAGATTTTCACTTCATGTGTATCAAAGAACGATAGAAAAATTGCGGTAGTCTCATTTTCGAAGATTTCTCTGTATTCGAATATTACAAAAAGTTAACATGTCAAAACTACAAAGTTTAAAATAGAGACATTTACCTTAAACAAAATCTATTCTAAAAACTCAACTCTTTAAAAATGTCATGAACAACTTTTTTGAAAAAATGAATAGTCAGATTGCAAATTTCGAAAGTTCAGGAACTCTTTAAATTTTTTTCGTAAAGAAATCTTGACTAGAAAAAAAGTAACGAACTGAAAATTAAATGTTTGATTAGTTAGAGACTTACATGAGCTACAAAACATTTTAATGTAGAATTTATTGAACAACTGTGAAATTGAATGTTTATTTAGAAGATGAATTCAAACAAGAAGTAATTAACCAAGATTAAATATTGCAGCAAGTAATTATGCAACCTGAACTAACAACAATTGTAAATATGTACTACTACAATTTGTTTTTTCACGTAGGTTTAAATCATTAGTTTTCTTAGAGTAATATTTCAAGAACTGAATTTTTTTTCGACTGTGAATATTTTTCTTGTGTATGTGTTTTATTTTATTTTATTTTAATTTTGTATTTGTGTTGTATAGCTTTTTCAGTAATTTTTATTGTGATTTATGCATTGTTTCTTTTTATTAAACCTTTTTTTTTTTTTTTAAAAATTTTCTTTTAATTTTAGTTAATAATTTTTTTTATTCATTTTATAATAAAAAAACGAAACCTATACTGTGAACACAGGTGTCTAGCATCAAGCATTTTTGTTTTACATACTTTAGTCATCGGGGCCAGGAATCAACAGCAAACTGAAAACCCGGGAGGTGAGACTTGATAACAAAAAAAATTTTGACGGCAAAACGTCTGTCTGTCCGTCTGTGGTCAATGTTGGCGCCTAAATCCTTTTCGTCAAAATTGATATTCTCCAATCGATCTTCACGAAATAACTCGGAAGACATGAGTTCGAGTAACGACGCGAAAAAAAATTGCCGGTCGAAAACATGTTTTTAAGTTCAAGTAGGATAATGCGTTGCAGTTACAAATGAATTCTCACAATACAACTCGTTAGAGGAAGTAATTTATTATAAATAGTAACAAGTATTCTCGTTTTCGTTTCCAGGGTCGGACAATAAGAGTTGCCTGTCGAAAATTCGCCGATTTCCAGCATACGATTACAGTTCTTCGCCTTCCTACGAAGTAAGTATCAGGAACTAAAAATCTTTATCTTTAGTATTTATAGTTGTAGCTAGACGTAGAAAATAATTTCGTACGTTTAAAATTTCGGACAAACTAGGAATTTCAACGTAAAAGAAAGCAGCGCCATTTAAGCGCCCTTTACCTCATTCAAAATCAAAGTTTAATAAAAAATGGAGACTTTCTGAGAACAGTTTGAAAATGTAATTGAGATTACATCTAGTCCCTCTAAAAATCAGATTCGATGAGGGAATATCAATTTTGGAGAAAATCTTTTGAACGGTTTAGGTGCTTGCATTGACGATACACAGACGGACAGAAAAACAGGCGGACCGACGAACAGACGGACCGACAGACACGGCTTGCCGTCAATCAATTTATCTGTTTCAGGAACAAGCAGAGCATGGATTCTGACTACACAATATTTTAAAGGAAGCAATTTATTACGTATAGAATCTAGATTTATCCACTTTTTCGTTACAAGGGTCTGCCATTAGATTTTGTCTGTCGAAAAATCGCCAATATCCGGTGAAGGATTATACTTTCTTTTCTAAGGATGTAAAGCGAGAAATTAAAACATTCAACAGCTTTGGTGAATCCTACTCTTATGTAAATATTTCAGAGGAAGCCCAATGATCCAAAGTAACCTTACATTTCCAACTCTTCTGGATCAACTGCCGTGACATGTGAAAGCATGCGAAACAACGTATAGCTGCTGAATCTTCTTGCAATGGCAATAGCTGGGTAATTTAAAATCCTATTAAATAGGAGTCTGAAGAATAATAACATTCTTAATACAGAATTTTTGTACACAAAAATGTGTTTCAAAATTGTCAGGAGCTTTTCGCTCCTAAAATAATTTTGAAAGGGAAAATCTCAAGATGTCGGAGGAAAACGCAGATCTAAATATTGTGAAAATGTCCATCCCTTTTACAGGGACGGCAAACATTATTTTTCAGTAAAAGATACACGATTAAACTTTATCAATACTTTTCGACAATTGCATTTTTTTTCAAATGATCTAATTTATGTACAGAGAAGAATCATTTATTTTCGTTCACAACTTATAGAATGATTTCACCCCTTAAAAAACGTGTTTTTTGTTGTTGAGAAAATCACATACCACTAATCGGCCCAAAAAGCATATCTGCAATTCAAAATTAGAGAGGGACGCCTCGTGATGTACCTTTTTTAGAAAAACCCATTCAGAGAGTTCCGTATTCTTTGAGCCTTGCGTATGAGGTTTTTGGGTGGTTGATCGTGGAGCGTGGGGGGGGGGGCAGAGGGGAAGTGGCTCATCGGATGTGATGGACGACGCGGCCGCCTCGCTCCTCTGCCCGTCGTCACAGGGTGGACGATGAAGGAGCCATGAATTCGGGATGGAACTCCGCTCCGCACGACGCCGTTCGCCGCCCATCTACTTAGCAGACCCCTCCCCCTCGCTCGCGAGTTCCACAGGGAGAAATGGGCTTCCGCAGCCAAGTAGCGGGTGCGGCGGCCAGGGTGCAGTTCCACAACGATTCTGGAAGCAAGTGCTGAAATACCCTCTTGTACTCAGTAAGTAGAGCTTCACTTTACTTCAAATATTATCTGCAATGTAAATTGTTTAGAGATGTAATAAATTGTCATTTGTATGTAGAGCAGGCACGTCAAACCGCGCCCGCACGAACTACATGCCAGTTTGGAGACCCCGGGGCTCCTACGTACCCTTACTCCGCACTCTTTCCCCTTAAAATCCAGAAAAGAGTGTACATGCACAAGCTGGAGCGGCATGACAAAGTGAATATTGGCTTCTGGCTTCATACAAAAATATGTTTGCCAGAATTTTTCTATCAAATAATCGATTGTTATATTATGTTTATATTCTTCACTACTTAATACTATTTTATGTTTATTTTCTTAATAAATTCGCCCTTATATAACATCTTTGCTAAGTGACAGGAATAGGTTAGAATGGCGAATTATTTCCTTGTTTTTGATTCGTATTGTGCTATTAAATCATGCAGTTACTTATTGCTTTTAGCAAGAATGTGAAATAAATTAACAGTTAACAAATTAACAGTTAAATAAGTTAACAATTCTCACTTAAGAATGGACAGCCCTTTGAACACTCAAGAATATTTGTCTGTTAAACCTCACTTGAACGTAGAACGTTCATGCTTTTATATCACTCATTAACAAAAAGGATTACAAAATCAAGATACTTTTGATTCAATTTTTTTTATTTTACTCTCAACTGAGAATTTGAAATCGGACTAATGTATTATTTCATTTTAATGGACCTTGCTTTAAAGAGAAAATAAAGGAATTAATATAGCTTAATTTGTGACAACTGTCAAAATAACTTCTCTCAAGGACTGTTATAGGCCAGGTAACCAGTGACGTACTGCCATTCCGTAGCCTTTGTACAACCCTTACTTTTAAATTTCGCGCGAATTTCTCTGGACGCTGTGCCCGCGAGCTCTAGTAAGCTTGTTACCTTGCCCGAGACCTTGACATGCCTGATGTAGAGCATTGCAATCTCGTTTGGCTGCTTGGCTGAAATATCAATGTATGTCACGTTGCCGTTTTAAAACGGATTAACATGTATAACAATTCAATATGACAGTAATGAGCTTCATAATAAAGTGCGAGCTTTAGGTAAGTTACATTACGTATCAAGTATAATCTTGTTAACTTACGATTGAAATAAAATATACATAACTCTAGAGAGAGCACCACTTCCTCTCCAAGAATTGCGCCTTTACTCTTTTTTTACATTTTTTTCAGCCATTTTAAAACGCTTCTGCAGATATGGAAATTTTCCAGCTACCATTAATTTTGTCTTCAATATCACCTTTTCACAATATGTTTTTAGGAAGTAGCTAGATTTTCTTAAATTATATATCTTCTTTCGGATGATAACATTGAAAAACAAATAGCTTCATCACTTCCATTCGTAGATCCATAAGTTTTTATGTGGGGACTACAGCACTTCTCTAACGTTCTTCTAAAAATATTGATTTAGTGAAAATATTGCGGTAGGTGAAGTGGATCGGACAATACGACAAACTGCTGTTGCACTACAATTAATTAAAACATTCTGAATGGTCTCCGTTTAATAATATTTTTGTCCGATTTAATGCATTGCTACTAACAAATCATCATTACTAATAAAAATGAATTCAACAACATGAAACCGACATTAATACCACAATAATTAGGGTCTGAATAGACACGAATCTTTAACAGTCTCTTCTTCAGAATTGTCCTTGGAAAGTTTGGTAAATATTAATTCAACATGAATGCATTAAATAAATAATTTAAAAGTTGGAAGCTGCAACACGATCATTATTTTTCGCCTGTCGCCAAAAATCTAATATAAATGTACTGTAAAATAAAACGAAATTAAAATTAAAGTATTTTATTAAAATTTAAACCATTTATATTAAAAAATCACGATTTTCAATGCCATGGTTTATATAAAATTGATCTTTTTGCTCTTTCACAAGTATTGGATATGAAGAAAGTTAGGGCAACGCTGGGTATTTTGCTAGTGATAAATAAAAACAAAACGGGTTGGTCTCCTGGTGTACGTGCCTGAGCGCTTGAAATGAAGGACATCAAAATGATTGCCACATAAAAATATAAGTATTGCATTGTACTTGCTATTATTTCCAAGAGTTTCTGATCTGTGCGTGTAAATTTACTATATTTCCGATCGGTGTATATACTATACTAGAAATATATTACTTATGAAGTTTTCTTTTTGAGCATCTCAATGACATCTTTTTTCCATCCACCGTAGAATTATGGAGGTATATTGTTATAGTTTTATGACATTCGTATATTTTCTCATCACATGCGCCTCCTAGACACATTTAAAGACCACTCTCAATGGGCTTCGCCAAAAAGACAAGAAAGGTTTATTTTCTTAAGAAAGGCGACACAAAGCTATTCGTTTGATGATATTTTTGGAAAATGTAAATAAGATTTCCTTTCAATCTAAAAAGCGCTGTCTTCTCCTTCGAAGCGCTGCTATGAGGGGCTTCTCATTAATTTCGCCAATCACGCAGCAGCAGGAAAGTGGGCCGTGGCTGGGGGTGAGGCCGGGGGGAGGGGGTGGGAGTGTGGAGGGGGAGGAGAAGAAGTGCAACGGTGGAGTTAATAAGGCGCTAGTGAATAGGTTCTCAAGCACCAGCCAACACCCGCACCGGATCGCAGTATACACCCCCATGTCTCACTCCTCTCGTACTTTACCTCTTTATAAACTAGTTTCTTTTTTCTTTCAACACTTTGGGGTATATTGTTATTTTCTTTGTTACATCCTTTAGGTATCTTAACACCTGTCTGTTCTCCTGTCTTTACTTTCTTCGTGGCTCAAGTTCATTCTCTCTCTCTCTCTCTCTCTCTCTCTCTCTCTCTCTCTCTCTCTCTCTCTCTCTCTCTTTCTCTCTCTCTCGCGTATTCCCCTTTTTATCTACTTTTCAATATTCTCCTAACATTCTCAATACATTCCCCGTTGTTACTTTTAAATCTAAAATACTGATTCAAATTCTGCCTCTCCTTCAATTATTTTCTATTTTTACCTTCTCGGCCTTACGAATATAAGAAGAGAAAATATTGCAATCGTGTGCCGGAAAACAGCGAATTTTCGACAGAAAAACTCTTATTTTCTGGCCCTCGTAACGAAAAAGGGGATAAATACGAGTAGTAAATTACTACTCTTATTTACTATAAATACGAGTAGTAAATTACTTACTGTAACATGCGGTGTAGTCAGAATCCATGATTTTGGGTCCTTGGTACCAAATTTCGATTGACGTCTGCCTGTCCGCCCGTCCGTCTGTGGTCAAGGCTAGCGCCTAACGGAAGCCGGTCAGCGTCCCAGCCACTCCTAGTGGAAGACTCAATTTTGCGCTTAGTGCTGCCGGAGCCTTCCCTGGGAGGAATGCCCTGCGCCTCTAAGTCGCATATGCCTAGAATCATGTTGAAAAATGATGATACAAATAAATTATGTAGGTTCTGGAGACTCGAAATTTGATTTTCTCGCACGTCTTAAAAAGAGAAAATTATGTAATAGTGCGCCGAAAAACGGCCAATTTTCCGCAGAAAAACTCTTATTGCCAGGCCGTGGTAATGGAAAAGTGGATAAGTCCTGTTGCTATGTATAGTAAGTTACTTCCTCTAACACGTGGCGTAACCAGAATCTGTATTTTATGGGTTGTTGATACCGAAAAATCAATTGACGGCAAAACGTCTGTCTGCCCGCCCGTCTGTCAGCCAGTCTGTCTGTCTGTCTCTCCGTTCCAAGTTTTTATATTAAACTTTGTCCTCGGACAGCGAAAAGGATGCTTAAGAAAATGGTACAGACCCCATGTTCGTTGATATCTCTGATTTTTCAAAAATCGCTAAATTGTTATATGGCGCCTTACAACAACTTCAATATTGAAGATAGAGATTTTTTCCTTAATAAAATCTGTTTTTCTAGAATGATCTTGAAATATGGTCATTTGCAATTTTTCAAAAATATCAGCAGTTTTTGTGTAATTTTGCACGAAATATAGGCAATTTTAATTTTTTAACGTTTTTTAAAAAACAACTCCATTTTTTTCTTTAAAGTTTCTCCTCATATGTGCCAAGAGACGGAAATGGTGCTAGGCCATTTTCGGCGAACTCTTCGTATTTTCGAAAATTGCAAAAAGTTAACATTTAAAACTAGAAATTTGAAGATAGAGATTGTTCCCTATAATAAAATCTGTTCTCAAAAATCCCTGAATTCTTGGCTTATTGCAAAGTCGCTAGCCTTTCACCACTGAGATCCGGGTTCGATTCCCGTCGATTCTCATGTGAAATTTGTTCCAATAAAACAAGTTGGGCTGTTTCACAAGGGTAGTCCAACCCCTGTTAAGTGTCCTAAACCCTACCTCTATCCTTATTCCTTCCTAATTCTGGCCGCTGGGTAGTGACGCCGGAGCGCGCGGTAGGAGGCGCGTACGCGGAGATGCTACCTGGCGGTCCTCTTGACAACCGACTGCGACGAGACGCGACAGACATAATATTAACGGAGGATTACTCCAAAAAAGCGCTGTTAGTAATGGAGGATTACTCCGAAAAGCGCAAAGCGCTCAACGCCCTCCAAGGGGCTTGGAGACGCGTTGCGTCAATGTAGACGCAACAAATTTACGAAAAACACCTCAGATTTTTGAGAATGTTCAAATAAAATTTTTTAAAGAAACGAGTTTTTTCATGTAATTTTTGGTTGAAATTAATGCAAATTATAAAATATGTTCTTAAAATGTGGTCTTATTTTTTCTTTAAGTACTTTCTTAAATAAGGAAAAAGAGTGATGTACGTCTCATTTTCGTCGTTCTCTCTGAATGTTAGAGCGTGTTAGAAATATTTGGATGCGACAATTACATTTAAGCGTCGCCCGACTTCGAAACTCACACCATTTCAACAGCGTAAAGGTAAAACTCATGGCAAATTAAATCGAAGAATCTGAGTTTGAGTCTTAGAGTGGAAAAAAATCGAAAACGCTTTTGTAGTTTTATGTAGCAGTATCATACAGCGGAGCAGTTAGAAATAATGCGAGAAAGTAAATCCGGAGTTTCATGCGGAGATTATTCACATTAATTCAAATCAATTTTTTTGTTACAGAAGATTTATATGCATAATTTGTTTGAATAGACATATTATACGAGTACATACATAAATTTGAGAAATATTATTCTTTCACAGTTTCAACTCGCGTAATTCAATCGTATGCTTTTCAGCTTTCGAAAGACATTTTCTTGTATTTGAATTGATACAAGAGGGAAGTGTGTTATTAGCGATGTGTTTTAAAGGAAAAATTTCATCTGTTGAAGTGATTTGTTATCTTTTACTGAACATTCCCAAAGCTGTGAATTGATCCTGGAATTCGGAAATATAGGGAAATAAGTTAATATAAAACAATGCCTACCGAACCGATCTAGACTTCTTTCCACGTATAATATATGAAGAAACTCTTTGGAAATGAGAGTGAATATGTATTTATGGAAATTTTTTGCTAACATGCACCCGCCTATATTCAGATATAGTGTTAATAGCTCCCTGTATACATTCTCACTTTTTTAATTATCTAGAAGATTGAAGATAGCAAAAATATTGCGAAAATTGGGCAAGAGAAAAAATAATGCTGAAAATAATAATACGAGAAGTAATATGAACCTGAAATACAGATTGAGAAATCAGCATAACTAGGTGTCTTAAAAAAGTTCTTATTGCAAATTACGTAACCAATCATTGTCAGTTTTAAACCTGTTCAATATTCATGAAAGAATAGCACAAAAAGAAAAAACTGGAAAAGCAGAGAAGATAATTAACCACGTTCATTACTGAACGCGTTTAATAGTCGTCACCACGTAATTACTTACGACATACACCAAGAAACTACCAGTGCTGAAACACCACATAATTTCTTGCATTATTTCAAATTTGCAAAATTTGGAAATTCAAAGAGTTAAACGAAAATGAAATCCGAGCCTTCTTTTAGGCATTTCTATATTTTCTTTATAAATTGCATTAATTTCAAGCACAAATTACGCAAAATTTCAAGCACAAAAAACTCGAAAAATTCGTTTTTTCAAAAGAATTTGCACGATTTTTTCCAAGAATTTATTTTTTAAAGCGGATTTATAAGCAAAAATCTCTACCTTCAATTTTATACTTTAGAAAATACTAACTTTTTTGCCGGCTTCTAATACACACGGAGAGAAAATTTGAAGAAAAATCTGGAAAAGTTTTTGAGAAATTACGTCTTTAAAAAAATTAAAAATTACCTATATTTCATACAAACTTACGCAAAAACTACCCATATTTTGGAAAAATTGTGCCTGACCTTATTTCAATATCTGTCTTTAAAGAACATATTTCAATTCGGAAATAATATTTATCCTCAGTATTGTAGTTGTAGGAAGACGTCAAAAACAATTTTGAAGTTTTGCAATTTTCTAAAAATCAGGTATATCAACGAAAATAAGACACGCACCAATAATTTAAACCTCTCATACGCTATCCGAGGAAAAAGTTTAATTGAAAAAATTTGGAGATATTTTTGAGAAAATTTTGAAAATGTAAATGCGGCTTCATGCGGAGTCCCACCTCTAATCCAAATATCAAACTCAGAAGGACACCAGTTCATTTAAATTGATCGGGAATATCAATTTTAAAGAAAATCGACATAGTGGTTTAGGCGCTAGCTTTAACCCCAGGCGGACAGACAGGCAGACGAACAGTCAGTAGTTTTGCCATCAAACGATTTTTGTACATCAAGGACACAAAGCATGGATTCTGATTACACAATGTGTTTGAGAAAGTAATATTCTATACAGGAATAAGATTTATACATTTTTCGTTACCAGGGCCCGGCAGTTTTCGGTCGTAAATTCGTAGTTTTCGACCTACGGAAATAATAATTACTCTTCATACGAAGTAAGACCGAGAAAGTAAAAGCACATTTCCCAACAAGCGTTCAATTTTTGTCTTTAAAATTCTCCACGGATAACACAAAGTACGCTTAAAGAAATTGCGCAATTTTGATTTTCGTTGAACTCTCCAAATTTTCGAAAATTGCAAATTTAAAAATTGTCCGAGAAAGTATTAATGATCTAGCACCCCTTGATTTACATTATCTAGTTTTATTTTCTTGCCATTACCTCGTAAGAACAGAAAGTATTTGCGCCGGAAAATGGTTTAATTTCTACAGAAAAGTCGTATTGACAGGCCCTGGCAAAGAAAAAGTGGATAGTTCCTGTTCATACATATAGTAAATTGCTTCCTCTAACAGGTTGTGTAATCGGAATCCATGATTTGTGGGGTCTTGATACTGAAGAATCGTTTGACGACAGAAAGTTAGTATATTTTCCGTCAAAGAAAGCGCCAAAACGGTTCATAAGATTTTCTTAAAAATTGATATTCCTCTATCAATTTAAAGGAACCCAAACCTCTGCGTTTGAAAATGATATTTTCATTATTTTTAATTTGCTGTGTCCTTAGCGCAACACGTCCCTTGTCCATTTTTGGACTCTGAGGGTATTTTCATCTGGAATAATCCTCCGTTAAGATTTTTTGTCCTTTGTCTCGTAACGTCGCAGTAATTGAATCTTTATCCCTTCGGCCACGTGTTCGGTCCCGATAGAACTAGGGTTCCCCGATGGTCACGCGTCCAGGATTCTATGGATCTGCAGTTGCTTTACATCTGTGACTACACGTAGCGTTGTTAAGCAGTTCGGTAAAGACGCCTGGACGGTAAAAATAATGGTACTTGTCTCATTTCCGATGAACTCGATATTTTCGAAGATAACAAAAAGTTAACATTTCAAAACTGGAAAGTTGAAGACATAGAATTTTGGCTTAAACGAAATCTGTTCTAAACATCAGCTCTTTGAAAAAGGTCATGTATATTTTTTTTTTGAAAGATCGAGTCATTTTTGCGTAACTTCTGCTAGAAATTAATCCAATGTATACAAAACAGATTTTCTCAAAACCCGCTCCATCTTTTCCGCGTGTAAAGCAAGGGACGCTTAAAAGAATGGCACGTTTCATTTTTGGTGAATTCTCTGAATTTTTGAAATTTGCAAATTTAGAAATAATGCGAAAAGTATGTGATGTTGTAGTACCTATAGTATGTTAAGGTTAATTTTCGAACATTTAAAGTCTGCAATGGAAATATTTCACTGATGATTCAATAAGCAGAAAACAAATTGTGTACAACGTGAACGAAATAAATATAAGGAAAATATGTTTAGAATGGTCGGACTAGGTATTTGGTAATTGTGAAATCATGTTTCTCGATGGTAAGTACAATATTGTTGAATTATGATTAAAGGAATACAGTATACACATCTTTTATTAATCGTTAAGGTTTAATCTTTAAGGTTACGGAAAAGATAAGTTCGAAGGAATATGTACTACAATTTCGTTAAATGTCTAGGATATGAAATGATTAGTAAAGTCAGATAAATATTATTATTATTATTATTATTATTATTATTATTATTATTACTATTATTACTATTTGAAATGGAATTTCACTCTTCTGCTTGACGTAGCCACTGATTTTATTATTTTTCGTGTGCTTGTCAGAAGTAGAAAAGTTTCGTATGCATATTTTCAATTCTTCATTTCGGACAGCCATCCTAGAGAGATATTTAAATGTCATACTTCTGAAGATTCGGAGGCTCTCATGACAGCATTCGTATTTTTTCTAGTTTATATGTAGGAGTCACATTGTAAACAAATTTCATAAACATTTCACTTACATTACCATAAGTTATACAAGGAAAACTACTTAATAGACCACATTAAATAAAGAAATTCCCAGAAAGTTTTAGAGCCACTTTACTACAGTTAAATCAATTGAATGAAAATAATGTCTAAAAGGTATTAAATTGTAGTTCGGTTCTATTTTCTTATTAGTTCTATTCTCCCGTCACGAGTATTGAGAAAGTTAAAATTATTTTATAAATATGTGATTACTAATCACAGCCTCCTATTTTTCTACATGTAATATAATTCTATTCTACACAAAACACGAGACGTGAGCTAGAAAATGGAATTTTACGACTACTAGTACGGCCACGTCGTTTCCTCTTCTCTCGTCTCGTCTTTCGCTGGTACAACGTTTCCCGTTTATCCCACAGAGCAATGCATTGGCGAGCGGTGCGGATCGACGGGCAGAGGCAACGGCGGCGACTCCATTAGCTCTATCCCCGTGAGCCACCTCCCGCCAGTAGTTTCGCATTCAAAATGCTGCGCCCCACACCACCTACCCCCCTTTCCCCCTCTCGCTCCACTCAGCCCGCACTGGGCCCACCTACCTCTGTAATTTTGTCGCGCGAGTTTGCCGACACTTCCCGCAAATCCCTGCTGACAGCTTCACCAATGGTAAATATATATACGCTGCGTGAATTTTTATCGGAAACGTGAGGGATTATCGCTCCAAATCCCCAAATGTACCCGCAGACAGAGTAAATCCGTGACAGAGTTGGAGTTACGAAGTACCTGCTCCACTGCGTCCAGGCTCCGCGTGGCCGATAATAGAGCCGAAGCAGGGCGATGAAGCGCGAGGGCCCAATGCGGGAGTGCTGCGGGATGTCGAGGAGTGCGGCGGGAGCAAACGGATTGTCGTGATACGGGATAAAGGGCAACACATTCGGATAGCAGGGTAGGACACCTGAAAATGGAACATCAGGAGGTGAGACATTCATAACAGAGGGTGCTTGAGTGAGGCATCGCGGATTGAGGTATCTGGGATTGAGGCGTTTTGGAATAAGGGTATTTGGAAATTATGTATCTAGCAATGAGGCATCTGGGAATGGCGAATCTGGGAATCGGAGAGTGAGGCATCGGAAGGCATCGGAATTGAGGCATGGAAAAAGGATCGGAATGAGGCATGGAGAAATGAAGCATAGGAAAGTGAGGAATCGGGGAGTGAGGAATATGGAAGTGAGGATATGGAAGTGAGGAAACGGGAAGAGAAGAAATGAGGAATGACACCTGGAGATATATAGCTTATAGGAGTGAGGCATCAGAGAGATAGGCGTTAGGAAGAGGGGCGTGGGGGAGAAGAGCGTTGGGAAGAGGGTCAAAACTAGTAATAACTAATGTGACACAGATCATCACAGAACAGTGATTCTCAAATTTTTAAATATATTACTACATAAATAAACGAAACGGCAAAATGGTGGCAAGGGTGGTATTATCAGCTATTAATCACATAAACGAAAACCAATTTCTATAAAGAAATTATTTGTGGCTATTTAATTTTATTAAAAATTTCCCATTTTCCCTTTCACGCTACGGAGTACGTGTCCTGGGTCCTGATAACGAGAAAGTGGATAAATCCAGTTGTTAAATTTAGAAAAAATATCCTCCATCACATGGAGTAGTCAGAAGCCAGATTTCGTGGATCTTTGATCCCGAAAATTCGAATAACGGCAAAACATGTCTGTCCGCCTGTCTGTCCGTCCCTCTGTGAACAACGCTGGCGGCTAAACCAATCAGCCGATTTCCTCCAAATTTATACTCCCCTATCGATCTGACTGATGTGGCCGTCCGTTGAATTTGAAACCGGTATTTTAATTCTGAGGGATACTGTACATGAAGTCCCTGGTACATTTTCCAAATTTTCAAAAAATAGCTCCATCGTTTTTTATTACATTTTGTTGTTGGATAGTGTGAAGGAACTTTTAAGGGAATGGTAGGTCTCGTGTTTGTTAAACACCTTGATTTTTCGATAATTGCAAAAATTCAAATTTTTTTCGGAGACTTCCTACCACTAAAATATTAAAGATATATTTTTTTCCTTAATAAAATCTGTTTCTTAAAGATATATTTTGAAATATGGTCACGTATAGTTTTTCGATAATTTGAATACTTTTCACGTAATTTTCGGTGAAAATACTGACGAGAAAATGCGTGCTGTTTTTGCACCACTAGTTTTACATTGTTCTAGTTTTAACTTAAAAATGCTCTTAGTTTCAGACTCACATAAAAATGCTTTCAGAAAAAGTTGGCAGTTTTGAAAACTACGAGGGTCGGTCAGAAAGTAATGCCCCCTTTTTTCTCCAAAAGTATTTATTCAAAGAATCTGAAATTTGCAGACAATATTAATACATGATTATTCCACTTCCTCTACTTCTCCACATTATTTCTCTTGACTTGTACAGCCTTGCGCCAATGTGGCGTGCATGCGTTGCCGATACCAAATATTTTCCTGTCGACGACCTAGCCATTCCTTTACTTCCCAGTTCACATTGGTGTCATTTTCAAATTTTCTTCCACTTTCTTTCTTTTTCATTGGCTCAAAGAGATTGCAATTGGAGGGGTCTCAATCCGGACTATATGGTGGATGGGGAAGTACAGTTCAACCCATTTTTATCGGCGCTTCACTTGTTGCGATGAATTTTTTTATTTGTAACACTTTTTGGTAAAGACGAATTGGTAGAGTTTCTACTAAATCCGAAGTTAAAAAAATTGAAACGAACATTAAAGTTGAAAATAATGGGTAGGATTTTTGACAGGCGCTACGAGGTAAAATGTTTGCACACTGTTGATAAATGTATCAAGTACCGTTCCCATACATTCTTGAATACTGTATTCATGATATTGCCAAATAGTTATAAGTAAATACTTGAAATACTGTTCCAACGACTTACTTAGAACCTCCAAAATAACCTCTACCTTTTGTTAGCAAAGTTAGCACGACTTGAGATGATAAATCGCAAACGTTCCCAAACAACTAAAGTTTCGAAAGCAATTCAAAGAGTCTCAACCTGTCAAATTTTCTCCCGAAAGACAAAAAGGGTATTCCAGAAGGGTAGATCGATTTCCTGCTTTGTAACAACAATTCTTGGAAAATTCGGAAGCTCGAGCGTTGTACACACTACAAACCATCAGTTTGCGAAACGTTTCGAATGTGCACGGGGTTCCAAGGAATCTGAAAAGCGCACGTGACCTGTGGGATCGGACAGGCATTACATTTCCTTTCAGTGTCTGATTCCAACGTTCTTTGTATCAACATGAAACGTGTTCTGGAAAATACATTCAGAGTAAGATTCACATATGACCTGACTGTCGCCTGACATGCAAATATTATGGTAGTTTTCAGAAAAAATATTAAAATATATGAACATATTTCGAAAACATAGACTACTAAAGTATAAATAATGTAATAATTATTTTAATTATTCATTTCTGAAGATAGCTAAAATGTCTCAATGGTCATATAGTTGAACTGAATAAATTGACACAGTTCTGAATAGTGGAATAAGTAAAATTATTTTTTCATTTCCATGCATCTAATGATAAAACCCAAAAAATGAGTTCCAATTCCAAGTATTTAAAAGTAAAGATTTGGTTAAAGCACATACAAGTATTGTATGAAGAAACCAATGCAGAATAATGTATTGATGCGGCTACACTTAGTGGATTAACAAAGATGTATATTCGTAATTTGGGTGGCTCGAAACCAGACTGTTGTAAGTCCGGTTTTGTAACAAAATGAGATTTGTTTCATTGTGTTATATCTCCCTGTCTACATATGTGCATCAAAATTGTAAGCATTCCATTTTATTTGCATGCAACAAACTCATTCCATACTAAGTGAAGTCTAAAGCTTCCGCGGCCGGAGTCATGTGAATGACCTTGGCAGACCAGCCCTGAAGAAGACCACGAAATGATGGTCGAAACGTCGGCAACACAGCCTTCGACGCGGCGTCACCCGGACAGCCAAGATCTTTCTCATTACTTACTTGGCCCTTCCATACTTACCCACTACATACCAAAACTTTAAACGACTGTTCTGAAATATTTAGTAAAATATACTTAGAAAAGTCTGGTTCCTTTAGTTACATCAATATAAAATTTAATATATCTACATTCCCCGTTTGTATATAATGGAATTATTTTTAACTCATTTTACTCAAAATATCACCCCTTCGTTTTGCGAGGACTAATTGAAATACATAACTCATTGGAACGCGACCCATGAGTGCATAGTAAAAATGTTTCATTCATGCCTCAGGTACTCAGTAACTCTGCTTCCCACTCAGGACGTCATTCCCCTACTGATCTTCATTTCCCGCTCTCGCCCGGTCTCCCCGTCTCGCCCCGTCTCGCCCGCTCTCGCCCCGCTCTCGCCCCGCTCTCGCCCCGCTCTCGCCCCGCTCTCGCGCCGCTCTTCCCCCGCTCTCGCACCGCTCTCGCACCGCTCTCGCACCGCTCTCGCACCGCTCTCGCACCTGTTCCCACGCAGGAGCCCCGCTTCCAACCCCGTCTCACCGTCACAGGACGCCGGAAGCATCACCAAACAGGCACGTGCGCCTTGATTGAATTACAACTTTCATTGAGCTCAAAACCAGCCATTGTTTCTCACTTAGCGCCTCACTTCGTAATCCGCTCGTTTCTGGGCGTCCTTGGAGGCTAATGGTGTTCTATCAAAAGACAATCCCCGTTCTTTCCTCTTTCTCCCTTTTGTTGCATTTGAATTTCTAATGAGGTACAGTGTTAGGATATCTAATTTCTTTTCTGTTTTGTTGCGTCGAACCGCGGTCACAGCACGGCTCCAGACCCTCGGCAATTTTCTTGGAACGAGTTTTTCTGAGAGCAGCGCTCCGGCGGTCGAGTCTCCAAGCACGCCCTCTGGGCCCCCCCCCACCGACTTCGGAACTGAGCTGGTGGCAGCCGGTCCCTTCCAGAGCCAGTGACCCGCAACCATTGGGTCACGAAAATTCAATAAAACATGAAACCGACGACAAAATTTACAGAAACGGTTGGATGCGTTCAAGCAGTCCCATTAAATCTGTTTTGAAAATACGGAATATTAGATCCATATTCGTATGAAATCTTACGTGCATTTAATAGGAAAATTTTCAGTACTTAAATAAGATTTTCGAAATTAGATAACAAAATCGAAACAAAAAATAGTGAGAGATAAAAGGTTTTATTTAAGTAAAATGAAAATGGATTTCTGCAGCGCATATCCTTCGACGCTCATCCTTCATACAATTCCTAGTATCACTCTGGTGAAAAAGCACTGTGAGGACAGAGAAGTGATTCACAGAAATGAATAAATAGACGTTGCCTGGAAATGGGTTTAAGGTGATCTAGAGTAGTATGGAGAAACGAACGATGAAATAAGTATGGGCTATGCGATAGAGTTGAAAAGATATACGAAAACAACTTCTAATATTAATTACGAAATTTCATACTAACGTCTTATGCTGAAATGTAAATTTGAAAACAAGTATTTGACATACGACGTTTATGTGCGATCTGCTACACATTAAACATTAATGTTTCTTTATTTCGTCAACCATAAATTTTATAAGAAGAAACAAAAGAGGTCATCTTCGACAACATATCAGCTTTATTAAGATAGCCGGCTTTCGACGGCTTTGCCGTCATCGTCAGTCTCGCTGCTGTCGGCAAAAGTCGAGCGACTGTGCCGACAGCAGCGAGATGACGATGACGGCAAAGCCGTCGAAAGCTGGCTATCTAAATAAAGCTGATATGTTGACGAAGATGACCGCAAGAGCGCATGACCGGCAAAAGTCGAGCGACTGTGCCGACAGCAGCGAGACTGACGATGACGGCAAAGCCGTCGAAAGCCGGCTATCTTAATAAAGCTGATATGTTGACGAAGATGACCTCTTTTATTTCTTCTTATAAGAACGTCAACAACACCCAATCAGAATTCCCACAATACATTTTATAATGTAACAACGTAAACCACAAACATCAAGACAGATTCAGATCTAAGAAGGGCAAAGAAAGTAAATTAATGATGTATGCAAATAGAATAGCAAAATCGGAACCTAAATAAGGTCCGTGAACGAAACTGATAAAAAAAGATATTTTTTGTAGAATCCTAAAGTTATTTTAGTAGGAATAATCTCATACTTGGAATCATTTCACTTCAGAGTTCTCTCTTTACAGATCAATTGCATTCATTTATGTTTGCAAAATAAATCTCCTCAAATATACGTATTAAAATTATCGTTCTCCGTGTTGTCGTGGCAGAAGTATATTCCTTCACGAAGGACATGATGAAGACTAAGAAATCAAATCTATAGGTGATTTGTCTTTGAAAATAAATTTTATTGCATCGGAGAGAACATTTTGTAAACATTTCTTGCCAAAAACGCTCGTTTCTTTCTACATTCAGAATTCAACTTTTATATGTTTTAGGATAGGGATCCAGAAATACGAAAACATGCAAAACACATTTCCTTCCAAAGATGGAGGTTAGATGGCCAATCTAGATGGCTTCACAGCATTATCATCATAATGGATTTTCTTGGGAGGATATAATCAGGTTGGTTTCCCGTTGCTTCCCCTGAAGGTTTTTGTTATTATTATTAGTATTATTATTATTTTTATATTTGCAATGAAGTGATAGGGTGATGATGAGGGGTGAAAGGACGAGGATGATAGTGGGAGGTGGAGTGGTGGGAGGTGTTAGTGGGATTTTTGAACCATCCCACCACTCACCTTAATGACCGCAGATATTTATGAAAAATATATAGTTTAAATGAAAGAAGGTGTTTAATGTACACAAAGTAATAATGTTATAATAGCACATACTTTCTGGCATTATTTGTAACGGCTACGAAGTATTATAATAGTACATCAGACGGAAAAGTGTTTGGAACTGAACTTTTGGAGCAAAAGAGGCAAAAATTGAAGTATTTTTAAAACATTTCGAAAACGCTCTAGAGCCTTTATATAAAAGTACTCACCAAAATTAAAGATCCGTTTCAAATTTGTAAGGTATTGACTTAGCCAGCTTTATCAGGGAATATACTTTTCCAAGAAAATTCTGGGAATGGTTTAGGGGTAGTTTGGTTCATCAAACATACAGAAAGGAAGACAGTCGCATTGAAAGAAATCTAATGGGATATCATGGATCCTAAAACATACTGCATTTCCGTTAAAATCTTGACATTTCTCCTAAATTATATTGTGTGCCTTATTGAGTCTCTTTATGCGAACCGTGTGCTCGTCAGTTTTATGAAAGGAGTGAATTCTAATTATGCAGAGTGGTACTATTGAGAACATAATTCATAAACAAGGTACAGTAAAGTAACATAAACGAAGCAAGTAACAAATAAGTGATTTTGGAGTCTCCTCCAATAAAGGGTTTTTTCGTAAACTGATCTGCAGTTTTCGAATAGACGCATCACGGCATCACGTTTTTTCAAATAAATGAAATAATTCCGAGAGACTGAGGTATTTCAATGTTTTCAATGTCAACCTGATGTTACTGCCGAGCAGTGGTGCTAGGATTCGAGTCCCGATGGTGGCAGAATTTTTAACAATAACTAGATAACTAGGCCGAGTTCAACCGCTGCCTGGAAGAGAATTCCAGTGAGCGGCTGCCCTGATCGATAGTTTTCCATGATTTCTCCGATCAATACCAGACGAATGCCGGAGGAGAACCTTAACGAATGGACCACGCCCCTTACTTAAACACACTTACACTTACATGCACTACTTTCTACACATGTCGGGAGACAAGCCGGGAGCTTAGAGCATGTCTCCATTGTGGTCGAAGATCCCTGAATGAGGGGAAAATACAGCAAGTCGACTTGTAGGTCGGCGCTGGATCTCACCATCTAGTGGGGAAAGAACACCGACACCACCCGTGATAAAAACATTCACTACCCTTATGACATCAATGATTATAACAGTTGATGGTTCTGCAAACCCTAAATAATCAATCAAATAATTCTGCAATAAGGTAAATATTTTTGATTGGTGATCGAATCGTGGTTCTTGACAGAATTATTAGTTACTTAAGAATTTATAATTGTTAGACAGTTTTTCGTTTCAAAATATGCTCAGATTCTTTCCCCTGTATTTTCCCTACACTCCTATTGCATACATGCAATAGATTTAATTTACACACAATCTGAATTACACTGTCTGTATTAGTAAATATAATAACTAGTGAAGCTATAACAGCACGTACTACATTCTTGCCAATATTTTAACGCAAAATTTCCCAAAATGTACTCAAATTTTTGAAAATTTGTACATGGCCTTATTTCAAAATCTTACTTTAGGAAACACATTTCATTAAGGAAAAGAATCTTTTTATTTAATCCTTTTATCTCTTGTAGGAAGAATCCGAAAAAATGTTGAACTTTTGCAATTTTCGAACAATCAGAGATGTCAACTAACATGAGACCTGCACCATTCTCTTACATGTAGTTCCCAATATCCAACAACAAAATTTAATTAAAAATTTGGAGTCACTTTTTGAACATTTTGAAAATGTCCTTAGAGCTGCATGTAAAATACCCCCCCAAAATTGAAATTCGGTTACAAATTCACGGGGCCGCGACATCAGACAGATCGATTCGAAAATATCAATTGTGGAGAAAACCGCCTGAACGTTTTTTTTTTAATTTGTTGCGTCTCGTTTGACGCAACGCGTCTCCAAGCCCCTTGGGGGCGTTGAGCGCTTTGCGCTTCTGGGAGTAATCCTCCCATTACTAACAGCGCTGGAGTAATCCTCCGTTAATATTGTCGCGTCTCGTCGCAGTCGGTTGTCAAGAGGACCGCCAGGTAGCATCTCCGCGTACGCGCCTCCTACCGCGCGCTCCTGCGTCACTACCCAGCGGCCAGAATTAGGAAGGAATAAGGATAGGGGTAGGGTTTAGGGCACTTTACAGGGGTTGGACTAGCCCTTGTAAAGCAGCAGAACTCGTTTTGTTGGAACAAATTTCACATGAGATTCGACGGGAATCGAACCCGGATCTCAGTGGTGAAAGGCTTGCGACTCTGCAATGAGCCACGAGCTACGGATTAGCCGCTTGCGTTGTTCTGACACGGACAGACGGACGGACAGTCGGACAGACGGACGGATATTTTGTTGTTATTAGATTTTTCGGCATCAAGGACACACAAATCACGGATTCTGGTGTCCGTGTTCTGGCTACACCGCAGGTTAGAGGATTTATTTTCTAAATTTAGCCACTGGATTTAACCGCTTTGTCGTTACCAGGGTCCTGTAATAAGAGTTTTTCTGCCGAATATCCCCCGGTTTTTACGCGCAGCGTTATATAACTTTCTATCTACTCCATAGCGAAAAAGTAAAAGTGGTGAGGAACAATTAAGGGAAAATAATGTCATTTTGCAATATCCTAACATTTCATCTCTTACTTTCTTCAAAACCACTCTCAGGCATATTTTGTATGGATTTCTGATGAGATATACACCTGATACAAATTTCCGCCAATGTTGAAACCAGAAATGTCATTTCATATCGCGATGCACGTAAAGTAAAAAAATCAGTAAGATATTTAACAATCTGAGAAACATACTCAATGAATTAGAAAACGTCAATTAATTCATTGTTAAATTCCAACTCATCGCCAAGGACGCAAGTGTATTATAATACTTAAGATTTAAAACTCGGAACTCTTTGTGAATATTCTCTTATTGGAAGAAAAAAATGTTATTCTTGGTGACAGCTGCGTTCGCATTCAACATGGGTTGTCCGAGTTTCACATAGCTGATGAAATTGAGCCACTCCAGCCCAAAATTCGACGATCACAAAAATGAAAAATTAAAAGGCCGTAAAACCCCTGCCTCAGAGCCCTTTTTTTTTATTCCTCCAAACTTTACGAGCAAATGTGGGACACAGGAGATGTGGGAGAAAAAAAAAGAATAATGGAGGCTCTTTGCGAGGAACCGATGTGGATGGAGGAGGAAGCAACAGGAATTGTGGGGTGGGGGGTTGGTTGGATGATGCTGATAAGCGCGTGCGTAATGATTCCTGACCCGTCAACTACTTTGGTTATTAATCCCGTAAGAGTCGGAGGAACTGTCGTATCTAGGCACAGATGTAGTACCTAGGGACAAAACATGTTTTCAAGGAGCCTATGAGAGAAATTTGGGATTGTTATTTTCCCCACACTGCTATTGCCATTTGTGTTGATTCAAGTGAGCTATTTTGCCATGTGAGCTGTTTCCGTGATTTTATGAGTGTTTAAAAGATTTGACGAGTGAAATTTTTTTTTTGTATTTCTCTTTCATCCACTTTGTAATAATTACTAATACTTTACAAAAATTGAAGTATACATACACTTACTAATTATTTCAAAGTATATATTTCTTTCCTACAGATAACTTACAATTATCTCTAGCCATGTTTATGCATGATTGCAGATTGTTGTTCCTGGATACAGTCAGTGAGTTTTAATGTGATTTACCTAGGGACGTTCCTAGGTAAATAAGTGCAGTATTAAAATGAATTCAGTTAGTTTCAAGATGTAATCTGGCTATGCCACGATGCTAAGGAAACAATAAAAGAATTCGATCACCGGTATAAATAATTAATTGTGCAGTTTTGACTGTTGTTAAACCAACTCTGCAGTTTTGACTGTTGTTAAGTCCATTCTTTGTTCACCAATAGTTCAGGTATAGAAACGGACGATTCTGAAAACTTTATTGTGAAATATTTTTTAAAAAATTCCCATAATGATTCACTCGTTCAGAATTGCTGAAGGTTCCACAACATATGAAGCTGACGTGATTGACATAAAAGTTAAGCTCTCTGATCCATCTGGGTTCGATTATTCACAAATGTAGCAAACATTTGTGTTTTTTCCTGTTTCCGTTGCAGTTATAATCTACGGTGAAGTCATTTCTTTTTAAGAAATGCTGTTCTTATATCTTTTGAACTTGACAAAGAGGATAGAGATGAAGCGCAAGAAACAATCTGGTTGTAATTGAGGGCAGAAAACATTTATTTTTTTCTTTTACACATTACTCACATTTCTCCAATAAATGTTATAGTTATATTCTCTTGGCAAAAAAGGAACATACATTTATTGAATTGTAGTTTTTCACTTTCCCTACATTGTCCAGTTGAGACCTAATTGTGTGTCCCCAGGTACATCAGCACGATGTACCTAGGGACACATTGTACAAAAATTATCTCAAAGAGAACCTTATAGAACGTTCTTAAAAATTATTATTCTTACACATTGAAATGCTGAGATGTGTAGCATCCCAACGCAAATAAGAGGAACATCAACAATATCGTATCCAAAAGAAGAGGGGGAAATTAAAACAATAAAATTGTCCCCACGTACGACCGTTTCCACTACTCTAGTTTACATCCTTAAAATTAGATTCAAAGTTCACTTGAAAACAATAACAAAGAACCAAAATTGTTACAAAAAACCGAAGTCGCTAAACGGACTCGAGAAATAATTTAAGTTCACGATTATAAATCGGAAATAATCCTGTACATCAATAGATCGAATGCGGAATTATGCCACAAGCAAGAATCACTAATAGACACCATTATCGATACATGTTACCAACTTGTTATGGTAATCTAGAAAGAAAGTAAGAATCGAGGTTGACTACTATTATTCACGAAGCCCAGTCGCGCGGGAAGTCAGTAGGAGAATTGAGGTGAGAGAAATGCGTATGCTCCCCAAATATAGAACAGAAAGCTACAATAAGACAGTTACAAATATTTTACGTTTGACACAGTAGGAAGTGCGCAATCATATCTGACAAGTAAAAGAGAAATTATGTAAAATGGTAAAAGACGGTACTAACTTGGCTAGTTAGAATTTTTCTACAAATTGTTGAACTTTCACAAAAGTATGCAGGACTATAATACATGAGAAGTGTATCTTGTCAGAGGAGCGGTCGTATATAATAACGTTTTTCGCATTCATCAATTCTTCGCCGTTATTTCTACTTGTATAGAAGTGTGGAAATACTGCATGTTAATGACAGTAGGAACCTCAAGAAAGTGCGAAACAACCAAAAATAGGTCCTTCTGTTTCCTTAAAGCAAGATATTGCCTACACGTCTGTGTAACACAGACGTGATGATAATTTGCAATGATAATTTGGAAATATATGTAGATCAAATGTTATCAAAAGTATCTATCGCATTGTAATTCTTTTATAAATTATTAAAAGAAACAACCATCGCTGTAAATAAAAGTACATGAAATATTCTGAAAGGATGACATAGCTGCCATCAAGATCGTAGGATGGTGGTGTGTGGTGCTAGTGGTGCTACAACAACACATACTTTCTCACATTATGTGTAATGGCAGCGTTCCACTATAATACCACTTTAACCCGCAAAAGAGTTTCCAAACCGCAAAGTTTACTGCTCTGACCAGTAGTTTACTGTGGTTTTCCAAAACAATACCAGTGGAATGTAGCAGTTCTCTAACAAATGAGCCATCGACCGCGCGCCATGTGCCCGTCCTCTTCCTTGTCCTCTAATCTCTCCTTACTCACACACATGCACACACATGCACCACAATACCACATGTCAGGAGACCAGTCGGTAACTTAGATCTTCCTACGTGTCCTACTGGGGAAGCTACCAAGAGGAGGAGAACCCGCAAGTTGACGTGTAGGTCAGCGCCGAGCCAGTGGGGGACACAAGCTACCACCTCCCTGGATAAAACTTTTACTTCTTTGACGAGACGAATAGCCATAGTTGATTGCCTTTGAGCACTTAAACATAAATAAAACAACCGTTGCTTTTAAAAAGTAGTGGCACGTCCCTGCAGCATATCGCATTATTTCTCACTTTTGCAAGTTTCGAAAATTCAGATAATTCAACGCAACTTAAATCGGTGGCATTATGTTAAGAACCCACGATTTATCCCTGGAAAAAATTTGATACCGTTTTTGAAAAAAAAATCTTTTTATAATTTGCATTAATTTCAAGAAGCAATTACGTGAAAATTGATAGTGTTTTAATTTGAACATTATTTTTTTAAGATCAGATTTTTTGAACAGATTTCATTGAAGACAAAAATTATTTTCTTCAATATTCCATTTTGCGATGATAATATATTGAAATATTCGAAAATAAAGAGAGTTAATTGACAATGCGATCATCACGAGTGTTTTTATTGACCTTTGAACACGAGGGAAAAAATAGAAGTCTTTTCAGAAAGTAATTGTAACACTTTTTTAAGTTCGTGTTGCAATATAATATTGCGGTTACAAATAATGCGAGAAAGTATGTGCTGATGTAGCACCACTAGTTTTGTTACCAGGTCCCGACACTAAGAGTTTTCTGTCGAAAAATCTCCGATTTCCGACGCACGATTATAGCACCTTCTCTTCTTACGAAGTAAGCCGAGAAAGTAAAAGATAAGCACGTGGGCTCTGATACTTTTTATCCAGCAAAGTGCTGACGCTCGTGAAGTTCAATATGTGTAAATAAAGTGACTATTTATATGTTCACGCTGCTTTTTACACATTTTTCTTTTTTTCAGAAGATGAAATTATGTTCGTACGTTTAACCTTATTTAACTGCCTAATTATAACATACAGCCACTAATTGGAAATGAGCGCGCTAGTTTCTTATATCCACTACTACCTAGACCAGTTATCAAGCTATATAGCGATGAACACTTTACTTCTAATTCTAGTGATCAAGAGCGTAGCGAAATATCATGCTGCTTTTTCGCCGGGTGATCGGTTATCATGATATTCTCTCGAGCGGAAAATCAACACATTAGCTTCTCCCGTGTTGCTAGAATTTTTGTGCAGCATAATATCGGTTCTCTTGGACATCAAAACTTCTCTTAACAAAATGTAATCAGATGAACCCCGAAAATAAGTGCGCACATAAATCATTTGATGTAATACAATAAAAGCTCAATGAAACGCTACCAAATAAATTCATAGGAAAATATATTTATTTTTGATTCTTTAATGAAATGCCAAGAAATTTCATATTTGAATTATAGCTGTAACGATATGTGCCTTCCATTAGAAAAATGCACTTGAAACCAATAATTACATACATTCTTTGCAATTTTTCCCAGTATCCTCCTCAATGCAATATGCAAGAGAGTAATGCATCAATTTCATCTCCAAAAATAGCAAAACCTGTTCAGTTATTAAGTTGTTTAAACATTTGAGAAGTGATCTCAAGTCGAAGGTTTTAATATGTTTCTATTTATTAAATTATTTTATTTACTTGTATTATATTTAGTTATTTACTTAATGTCAAAAATATTTGTAATGTGGTTTTATGTGTGTGATTATAGGGATTATGATAGATTTGTGATAAGTTAAAAAGTAAACAAAATGAATGTGGCGGCAGAGAAGTATATCATAGCAGACTATAGAAACACAGGTGGAAACACAAGATGATAATGAAAATCTCATCAAAAGGAAGGGAGATATCTTGGAAAAGATAAACACACAGCTCATGGCCGAGCTGTTATTTTACATAGGCAGTAAGGAATGACCGTTTGAAGATTCTTACTGAAATAGAAATGTTCTGCTTTGGTCATAATAGAGGGTGAGTCATGTTTGGATATCTAAAGCACTCCATTTTGGAAAATAGAAAAAAATCGATTCAATCTCACTTGAAGAAAATTTGAAAGTAATAGTTTTCCGCTTTAGAAAATAATTGATGAAAATATGGAATTTTAAAAATGTACAGTTTTTTATTCACAGATATTAAAAAACAATTGATGATAACAAGGCGAGAATGTTTCTCTTGCGATTTAAAAAAAATCGTTTATTCTGAAGTTTAAGAAACGTTTTCAGAATTTTTTAAACCTATTTAAGGCTGCAATCGACTGAATATTCACCCGATTCATTGAACATTAGACGATTCTCTTTCCTATCTAAATACTGAGAATGCAGGCTAATCAATCAGGACTTCACAGTAAATTCCGATAGACGCCTAGAGAACCAAATGCATTAAATCCTGCTTTCTGTTTATGAATACGAATTCAGACTTCAACTCGCCAGCTCTCTTTGCGCTCCCTGCATGCGAACATCAGCTCACCCCAAAGCATCCCTTGTGCCCAAGCCCTCTGCAATTGATCCCGGCGCAGACTTTCCAAAACAAAAAAACGAGCGTCGCCGAGCGCAGCGTCTGTTTTGAACGACGCGCAGGCGCCATCCTTCGCTGGGCTGCGTCGGCGGCAGATGGGAAGAACGAACGGTGGAAGGCTCACAGTCGCCAGCTTTCAAAACACTCTGCCAAAAACTGTAAAATTAATTAATCCTCCCATCACACACACGTGGGGCTACCCGTGTGTAGGAGAGGCTACACTCTGGCATTTCACCTCTGGGTACAGAAATTCCCATCGATTCATGTGAAATGTCTGGTGGTCAGAGCGAATTCGCGGCACATTTTCCACGAAGCTCTTTCGTTCACCCTACTTTTCTCTCCTCCATTTTTCCATTATCATTCTAAACGAAAATCTCCACTGAGTTTAGCTCAGAGACATAATCACTGATTCTGCAGCGAGATGACCGAGAGGTCCTAGGGTTCAAGTTCTCACGGTAGCTAGGTCGAATTCAGCAGATGGAGAATTCAAGATGACCAGTAGTTTTCTGTGATCAATTCAGATTTGATTCTTTTCTGATCAATATCAGGTGAAAGCCGGAGCAGGACCCCAACAAACGGGCAACTGACCAGGCGCAATCTGTCCTTCCTCTTCCTTCTCTTATCGTCCCATGTATTTACATACACATACGCTTCTAAGCCCTGTACTAACACATATGTCGGGAGACGAGTCAGGAGCTTAGGACTGGTCCCGACTAAAGCGGTGCCTCACTGGAGAAGATTCCAGGAGGTAGAATTCCGCGCAAGCTGAGGTGCAGGTCGGCGCCGGATCAGTGATAGAGGAACACCGACCCATTCCAGCTGAGGTGCAGGTCGGCGCCGGATCAGTGATAGAGGAACACCGACCCATTCCATCAATTCGTCTCAAATCTTCATCATACATTTTCCATCCACGCAAACATTTCAGGACGGCGAAAAGACTTAGTATCGAGGATCTTAATACAGATTAATGTGGCATATGCCCCCATCGGCAAAAGCTGTGATCTCTAGCTAATTCCGAACGCACTGTGTGAAGGTTTCTACGAGTAATAGTAACAAAAATGAGACTTTCAAAATGTTTTAGACCTCATGTTCAGCGGACGGCTGGCCAAGGGTCTTTTCATACAAAGTTGACTTGGGGAGGCCTCTCGAATGCCGTGTGCGTGTGTGGATCCGAGGAGTCGGAGTTGCATCTATTACTCTCTTTCCTATAGTTGGCAAACAACAGATAAGAATAGTCGCCGACAAATCTTCGTACTCTTTGATAGGACAAATAGGAAAGCGCTGATAAATTGTATGGAAATAAATCAAGTAAAAAGCAGTAGAACTAGACCCTAATGAACAAATAGTTTGGTCTATCACGGTGGTGGCTAAAGGTAGTGTATATCACCTCAGTTCGCGCCTCAGGGGAGGGTAGTTGTGTGACACTATATTCCCAAGAGAAAGCTAAAGAGTGAGTTAAACCAGTTTCTTCTCCCTCTCCCTCCCCATGGTGTCCTTATCAAGACAGATTTTGACAAATGTAGAGTTGTACCAGATGTCGCCTTACGCTATTTAAAAATATATATGTGTATTTATATTATGTTCATTTATAATTGTTTGTATCATGTAATATTAAAGTGTTTCTTGCTCAATGTGAATGTATTTCACTTCTTAACTTACAACTAATATTCAGTACTCATTTCAGTTTCATTACTAAATTACGTTATCATTCTTGCATATTTCCAAATAAGAATCAATTTTAATAATAGTAATAAAAGTGCTTCAAATTATATATTATGAAATGAAATGTAGGTTCCGCCCACGTTTAAGGCATGGTTATAAATATTAGAGAAGAAATGTCAAATGTTATTAAGAATAATTTATATTGTGAAATTTATCAGAAACAAATTCTTAAGTAATTCAAAATATGCATTAGCCTTCGAATTTCAACGGTAGTAGATTTTGAAAGTAGATACACATCCAGAAATCATATCCATTAGATCAAGTTATACTTGATCAACTTCAGGAAATATCTAGAGGGGAATTTTACCGGTCAGCTCCTCTGATCGGCAATTTTTCGAGTTTTTATCGTCAATAACAGGCGAATGTAAGCCACGTGTCCGCGAACGACCTCTCCTTCGTCACCCTCACTCCTCATTCATTACACTAACGCACTCATCGAGAGACAAGTCTGGAACTTACAACACGTTCCAAAGTGGTCGGTGTCCCGCTGGCGGAGATGCCTGGATGAGGGAAATACGCAAGCCCACTTGTTGGCCGGCGCTGAGTCTCACGGGCAAGGAGTGCCACCACCTCCCAGGATACAACATTCACATCACTAACGGAGCAAGTGACATAACTGGTTGACACGCCTGAAATCCATACTCACTATCTCACTAATTATTTCTAATGAATAGTTTGCTACAAGTAATAATTTTTTTTTTTATTTATTTGCGTCAAAAAACAGTTAAAAACTGCGTATGACGTGCTATGGGAAAAAGTGAATTGTTTGCACATTTTCAGAAATTCTGCGATCTCTACACCAAGTCATATACTACTTAAATTTTGAATTTTTGAAAGGGAGAAAAAAACAAAAACTCCCATGTAATAAAACCTATTTTCAAGGATAAACAAGCAATAAATTTTGAATTTTGAAAGGAGAAAAACAAAAACTCCCATGTAATAAAATCCATTTTCAAGGATAAATAAGCAATAAATTTTGAATTTTGAAAGGAGAAAAAACAACAAAAAACTCCCATGTAATAAAATCTATTTTCAAAGAAAATAAGCAATAAATTTTGGCTCTTATTACTTCCTGCCGCGACAACATGGAAACGATAATTTGAATAAATGTATTTCCACTGAATTCTAGAAGACGTGCATTAAAAATTTCCATAATCTTTCCATCTATCCTCGGCACAGAAATCATTCAGTTGGTATCGTCTCTTGCGCAATAGATTCGGTGTCCGCACTTACTGCCAGGAATCGAAGCGCATTCATCGTTCTAATCAATTATCATTCCGTTTTTGTTCCACTTGTGAGAAATTCTTGACCCAGTTTTATAAAGCACAAAATTCTACCTCGCCAGAAAAGTTGAACCTGAGACATGAAAACAGTTCCGACGTAATTAGTGCTTGACTTAAGGCGCTTTAGTCAGTTTTTCGAAAACGAATTTCTTGCTGGTTGAAACTGAGCTAGCAGGACGAAAGCTTTTAGCCCAGGAAAAAGTGAAATGAGTGTTATGAGGTAATTAAAAAATGCGTTTGAATTTATGGAAGGAATGGGTTTATACCAATGTGGAAGAAGCGAACAATCGGAAGTCTATTTAAAAAAATATATTTTACAGTTATTATATTATTGACTTCAAATTATATTGTAACATTAAACTCAATTCAAAATGCATATTTTGTTTTTTATTTGAAAAATTAAATTAAAGTATTTTATATGAACTATCCTATTTTAAGTGAAATTATATTATAAGTAAGGATTAGAAATGGAAGGTTCATTAAGAGATCGTATTTGGGTAACAACTTCATACAAAATTAGAAAGACATGTATTACCGATAAATTTTTCTAGCGTATTGCTTCAGTGGCTTATGTTAAAAGTTAGGAATACTAAATATCTTAATTATGTGTTAATAGTTAAAATGATTAAATACATACACATCAAGTGGCCAAAATAGTGGTGCTACAACAGGAAGTAATTTCTCGCATTATTTGCAATGAGTACGCGATGTTATAATACTACTTGAACCTGCAAAAGGGTTGTCAACAAACAAATTATTTTCAACACTCGAATTCACACATGGGGTTTTAGGTTTACTACACTAATTACGTTACCACTCACAATATCATTTTTAAATGACACTTCAAAAAAAAGAAAATTAAACATTTGAATTTGCAATTTTTAAACATTCAGAGATTTTACATGTCAGTGTTTAAGCTCTAATTTTGAAGAATATCTTTCATTTTCATCAGATCTTAAACAATCTCTAATTTCAACGTTGTAGTTCTAGGAAGACCTTAAAAAATTTAAAATTTTCCAATTTTCAGAAAGAGATTAAATTAAAAATGAGACCTGCGCCATTTTTACAAACGTACTTAAAATTGCTCCTCTTGGCATGACTAATTTTCTCCCCCAGACAGCGGCTGAATCCGACCTAGATATGTAACAGGTGTCGAAAATCCGCTCTCTCAGTTCCCACATTCCAATTAGAGGTACTGCAGCAATAAAAATTGTTGCCAAGAGCCATCGTAGCTTGCGTCTCCTACGTGAATTATAAGAGTTTTAAAAAATATTAGAATACAAGTTCTTTTACAATTCTCAGTATTCTGCAGGTAAGAGTGTTCTTCATACATGTACATTTTCCATTTTCTTTAAGATTTGTAATTCTTAACATTATCTACTCTTAGCTCCCTTTTTCCCATTTTTTCTCTGATTTCCCCCTTGATGTTGTCTTTTTTGCCTGCATATGATCATTTTTCCTGGTCACATATTCTTTCCTTACAGTTTTCAACTTCTTCCTTTCGTTCTGTTCATTCCAAGGCATCTTACTCATCTTTTCTTAAAAACTGATATGGTGGTCAAAGTATTCAAATAAATATGACCATAAATTTACTGCATAATTGAAGCTGTAACCATTCGGAAACATATCTGCCATATTGTTACAGAAACCTCCCGGATACGCTACGCAGAGGAAGCGTCTCGTGCTACATTATCACATTTTTAGGGAAAGAGCTGTCTCACATAACATCTAAGCTATATTTCGGCATACCTAGCAACGTCTACACTATTAAATACAGATGGCATTGGAAGAACGATACAGAATGTGATGTAGAATCAATATATAGTAAAATATCAAATTTCAAAATAATGGCGTTTGAGCCTTTTGGAAGGATAGCCCTTAAGTTGTTGTCTTGTTCCAATTCAGCCGGTGGGGCCACATTCGCAGCTTGTCTTGAAGTCATATGAAATTTCACCCTTACATTATTATCTTATATGAGTCACATGGGGATTGTTAGAGAAACTTCACAATCTGATTGAAAGTCCAAGCTACTCCAGAGAGCTGGGCATAGAATGATTTGTAGGTTATCAAGCAATACGTGCGAGCGTGACCAAGAGAAGGTGACACATGACGATGACGCAGTCCTTCATTGGACTTCGCGACATTACTCAGTGCGCAAAGGGGTCAGTTGCGGCGACTGCCGCCCTGGGCTGGAACAATGGGTAGCGTTCGGAGTCCGGTGCTGAGCGAGGACTTCTCGTTATGGATGTGGCGAAGGAGGCAAACGCCATCGCCATGACACATAAGATAGTGAGAGATATTGTTCAGCTGCACTGACATTTAATGATATTGCTTCGTAGGCTTTTACCGTCGATGTAAACTTTGACTAGACACCTCTTGCCAGTCTAATGTTTTGTGAATTAAAAATGAGTTATACTGAAACAGTGCCTAATGAAAATGAAGAGCGTTTGTTTGGTAATAGAAATCAAACAGCGTCTTTTCAACAACCACGATAAACGAAAATTTAAACACTAAACAGCCTTATGAAAACACTAAAGGCACAAATGCGCACACAGCTAGGAAAACCGCAAAAACAGCAACAGCAAAAACAACAAACAAAAACAACAAAAGGGAAAAAAAAAAAAGGGAACCAGAAATAAGTAACCTTTTTCAATCAGTATTTTAATAAAGAAAATTACTAAGTTTAACTAAATAAGTTAGTATATTAATTTCTGAAATAATTCTTTAACTACATTATGTATCTTTATCGTATGGATACAATTCCGTTTATTTAATCGAAACATGAGACAATTCTATTAATTTAATTTTGATGATGATTAAGGTGAAAGAATGAAAATGCTTTTTCTTGATTACTCCAGGTTTCTTCACTAAAAGATCACTTTAGTTTATTTTCATACTTATTTAAAAAAAAAACTACCTTCTTTCTGCTGGGGAAGGCGCCCCTGAATTGCCCCCCCCAAGCTATTAATTCATGTACAGCGTGTAATCATGAACACAATTTTGAATTGACCAACGAAAAACACACACATACATGAATATAAATACACTAAATGTTATAGGCATTAGGAAACAAAAATGTGAAATTGAACAGGAAAATAATACAAAAATAAATTAGAAAGCAATGACCAAAGAGAAAAGTGAACTGAAAACAACCGCGTCGTTTATTATTTCTTCCACACCATCACTGAAAACTCGATCTCTGCAGCCGGCGGCGCTAGCCGAATTTGTTTACTACGCTTCGTGAAGTCACGAAGGTTAAGCGAATTCGAGACTCGCGGGTTCCTGGTTGGGTGACCGGCCAGGAACCCCGGGATTTAACGGCGTCGAGCCCCTGGCCGAAGGGATAAAAGGCACTAACTGTGAGCGACGTGACGAGACTTGACAAATATAGTAATTAACGCAGGATTACTCCAAAAATAAAAAGCACATTAATGGAGGATTACTCCCCAGTACAAAGCACTCAACGCCTCTTAAGGGGCTTGGAGACGCGTTGCGTCAAGGTGTAGACGCAACAAATTATTAATTTAAATTTTTAATTTGCACTCCAAAATAGTGTCCAGTAGCCTCCCACTACAACCTCTCTCTTCTGCACTACAACCTCTCATGGGGTCTAAATAAGTATCACTCGTCCAAAATCGTGTATTTTTGGCCCACTGCGCCTCCGGACCCGAGCCCCGCCCACCGTGAGTGCGATAGCCCCCTTTCGGGCGAGGGCGCGTCGCCCGCTGGAGACGAACGCCACTTGAAGAGCGGGGCATATTCCGCCCCCGGCCGCCGCGCGTCCTCCCTTGTGCTGCGGGCGGCCGCCCCTCCGCGGCAAAAAACGCGCTGCCGCGGGACGGACGCTAATGCGACGCGGGAGCGACCGCGCGTGGATCCCTGCCGAAGCGGTCGATGCCGCTCCGCCGCGTCCGCGCAGCCCCGCCACGCCACCTCACATCACGGCGCGGCCCGCCTCTTCTCGGTTCGTCTCCCTCGTCGTCACATCCCGACCCGTCACTTCGCGCCCGGCAGTCACTTCTCGTCTCGGTTCGATTCGTCCCGTCCTGCGTCGCCGCGCCTCGTACCCGACGTCCCTGCCGGTCCCGTCCCGACTCGACCCTCCGTCCCCCCCGCCGGGAAACATGTTTCGTCCCATCATGTCCCGTTCCGTCACTGCCCATCGCGTTTCGTCCCGGAAACTCCCCGCCATCCCTAGCCCTTGAACCACATCCCTCCCGACATCCAGCCGAAGCCCACCCGCCCGAGGGTTCGAGCGGGAGATGAGGGAGGGCGGTTGCAAAAGGAAGGGCTCACAGAAAAACTGATTTTCGATGAAATCGTCGGTGGTTAAGACTATCTCTTTTTCAGCCAGTGCTGGCACTCCGAGTCTCCTTTGTGAACTTGATTCTCCTTGTGATTCACGAGATCAAACCCGGCAAAGAAGAGCATTTTCTCTCAGCGAGAGGTGCGAACTAATCAGTATTCTACGAATATTAGAGCATTTCTGAATATCGCATGGTCAAAATGTCGACACTAACGGTTAGTAATATGTTTGGCTACATACTGATGTCCGTTAAAATGGGAGAACACAATTGTGGTGACATGAATAGAAAATTCAAGCATAATTGTAAAAGACAGTTAATGGAATATACGACATTTTTTTCTGATACAACATACCGTTTGTAAGAAGTATTTCTTCCATTTATTAATGTTTATGACAATAATATCTAAATAAATACCACAAATGCGACCGTAGGAATTTTGGAGCTTACATGAACGGAAGGAATGGAAGTAAGTAAGAATACATTCAAAGCGATTGTGGTGCACTTCAATTTTTTAAAAGTAGCCAACATATAGTCACTATTCTTAAAGATACTGACTATTGTTTTGAAGAAAATTAAACATTTCACGAAGAAGGAATATTTCGATAACAGAAGGAATTAGAACGTAACGTGAAACCAAACGAATTCTTTATTTCATTTCGAATCATCATACCGCATCTCATGATTTCTACCTCTACTTCAAAAATACAAATCATTGTTAAGAAAAGTCATAAGATAGGCTAAAATCATGAAGATATTTAGAGCCCAAATAATATCAAATCAAAGGCAATACGGCACCAACTAGAAACCTTGTAGAGAAGGTTTTAATAATGATAATGATAACATTCAGATAATGCAGATGTCTACAGTTATTACACTCGACGTAGTAATTATGTTCATCAAGTGTCAGAATTAATAGCTCACTACCATAAATTCACATACAATATATATATATATATATATATATATATATATATATATATATATATATATATCACACACATTATTTTACATTACCCGACGTCATTAACCGATTCACATCGACACAAGTCGACAAGTGTACGTGTCAAGTAAAATATTATCTGCTGGATAACTGTTTCTAAACAATTAGAGATTATTATGAGCATCAAAAAGAAATATAAGATTGGTTGTCACAATTACATTGAATATATTAGTTACAATTTTTTTGCGCATTCTAAAAGACTTCATGTGGCTCAAAAGAGAATTGTACCTCAGATTATGGGTCAATGACCTCCGTCTCTATCAGATTTGTCGTTCAGTTTCCCTGATCATTTTAGGAAATGCTGAAATGGCCCCTTGTTTTGCTTTTGGACGCAGATAGCGCCACTATCTGTGCACGATTTCTTGCTCTCAGTAGGGAATATAGTAATTCAAATAATCGTTCTCAATGATCTCGCGGCAGTACGTCTAGTTCGCCACGAAGGGTACAATAAAAAATAATAGCCAAAATGTGTAGCTGATTTACCTTTGAATATAGTTTTTTATTTCACCAGAACGATTATTTTCCCATTAATTCTTGTCAAAAACGCACTTTCAACCTGTATTCATAATTTAAATTAATATGTATGTGAATTATGGTAAAGATCCCAAGGCTCAAAAACACATGCACAGTTTGCACTTCTGCTCCACAGTACGTCACACTCAGTGTGTAAACGTTTTTGTAGTTCAATGAATAAATAAATAAAGCTCCGATGGTGTGGTAATTTAAAGTACTAGGATTCAAAAATGTCGAAGATGGTTAACATTTTCAATCTATTATGAAATTAACGAGACATGTTGAACGTGATTGCAAAACATATTATGATCTCCAAATTTGTACGCATTTGGGGTTTTGAAAAAATTGAACTGGAATGCAAACGTGGATATAAACAAAAGTCATTCCAGGTAAACAAAATAAAGAAGAATTTTTAAAAAAATATTATTAAAATGGCTCCGAAAAAAGACTACATGTAAGTCAAAAATAAGAGTTGTAGTTTACACGTATTTTCTCTAAAAGTTTAATTAACAGTTATCAGTCTGAAAGTAATTCGATCATGCAGAGATAGAGAAACGAAACGAGAGAGAAACAATTCAACAAGTAGCGTTGTTTCAGAAGTACGACGTGGAAGGCCAGATTGACTCCACAGGTCGAAGAGCATAAGTGGCCGTAGGTTGCCCGAGCAACTAAGTGAGCGATGTCCGTCGTAAAAAGAGCAAGAAGAGCGTCGACGCGAGAGTGATTCGGGGAAGGCCGAGGCAAACAGTTTACAAAAGAATGGCTGCGGAGGAAGTGATACGGACGGAGATAAACAGCGGCATGTGCGTGCACGAGCTCCACAATTGACCAAAAAGGACAATGAAAGTTTACAATACGTGAATAGCTTTATTAAGATAGAGACCACGCAGCTAGATTGCACAGAGAAATATCGGGACAAACAGAGAGTATTGTGAGAATCTTGAAAGCTCGGTTCAAATTTTGATCTCATCGAATTTGCATTGCTATGTGATTGCTCTCTTTGAAAATGTTTTCGTTAAAGCAAAATCCAAAGTTTTAATGTTCCATCTGTTGACAGATAAGAATGCTCAGTGATTAAATAAATAACTGGATCGTTTCTCTTCTACATAAGCTGTTATCTGTCTACATTCGTTGGATAATAACTGAAAATGTAGAGGCAAGATTGTATACACATAATGTCATCGCTATTTTTTCAGAGTATTTCAATGCGAAGTATTGTTGGCACTACAAATTTACGTTCTCTAATACTAATATAATATGACATTAACATCTTAAATTTTTCACCCTCATTTCCACAATAATCAATTAATATCCAGTTTAAAGTTAACGTTCTTTTTCTGGGGACATTTAATCAATCACACATAATCAAACATGAAACATACTGTTTTTATTCATTGTCCCGCGCGTATTTAGGCAAAACAATTTTCTCTCTCTTCCAATTTTACTCAAGTTATCTATTCCGATTTCTGATCTCCCCCACATTCCTTGGTGATGGGTTAGCCCCAACCGATCGCATCCTACTTCTGGTTTTGCTCCGCGATCTACCTTGTTGGCCTCCATAAGGTCGTTCTTCCTTGTCTGAGGTGTTTATCCTTTTCTTCTTACTAGGCAGCCTGCATTCCACCATTTTGTTTCTTTTACTTCCTCTCTTGTTGCTTTCTATACACTAGACTGTAGGTTTTGCCATTATATTTATAAAATTTAGGTTGTTTTCTTACAAATATTTTAATGATTGTCTAATATTTCAACTGTGAAAATGAAAATGTTATAAATTATAGAGCATTTATTTAATATTGGGTAGAATGCAATTATTTTTAATTCAATAATACTTTCAAATTTTTCAACATTTGTTACTTAAATCAATCACCAATAACGAAAGTACGTATTTTACAAAACTTTTGCAACCATCAGTCTCTAGCATAAGAAATGCTTATTTCATTGTGTGCTGGAATATCCGAAGGAAATAGTCTTCTAGGCTATGTTGCCAATGTTTCGGCTGCACCTTTTTAGGGCTCACGCGAACACATTCCCCGTAAAGAATGTTACAGTATAATGACCATAATGTTGGCAACTGCCTAGGTGACCGTGACTCCTGGTCACTCAAGACTTCATTAATTTTCCAAATCGGCGCTGAAAGATAAGCGGAACCTGCTAAGTCACGTGACGCCGGGAACACCAATTACGGTCCCTGTAACAAATACTCCAATTTAAACTCAATGGCACTTAAAGGTCATGAGCTGGTCGAAGACGGAGACACTGTCATCCAATCGGGAGCTTCGTTACGACTTAAATATTTGGTATTCGAACTCTCGATTGAATGGCAATGTCCCCCTCTCCTTCCAGCTCGTGTCCTTGAGGTGATTCTGTATTTAAATCGGAGTATATGCGTTAACCCGTTCGATAAGTGACGCTTCATAACGTGCACGGTTCGCTTGAGTTTCAATTGCCAGTTACTTGTTTTTAGAAGCGTTAGACATCGTGGAGACATCCTCAGAGGACGATATATATTTGCTGAGGGACCTGCTGGCTTCCAGTCCGTTGAACAACTCAGTGAGCATCAACAGAAAGAAGTTTGGCGTCGCAGACGGGAAAGACCTCCAAAGGGACAACGTCGAAGGAGTACCTTCTCCTTATTTTTAAGTTGTGGTCGATGACCGGACCGATTTGCGAAAGCAAGTACTCGAACTTTTATTTAGCTTAGTTAACGTAATTATTTTTTTTTTTAATTTTTAACTTAATGTAGCAACTTTTAATGATTTTTATCTTCCTCTCACGTAAAATCTCCCCATGACTAGAAAGGTGACGAACTTGAGACTACATTGCATTTAAATTTCTAGTATAACCTCCCTACAACCATTACGTAATGTACTTTCTCATCTTTAAAGACACATGTTCTTACATTTCAAATCTACCACTACCAGTATGTGATGTAATTTTCCTTCTGAGAAGACACACAATGTTGTTCTTAAATTACTCTACTCCCAATATCAAAATGTTCTTAATTCACTTTATTATATTATTTTATTACTTAATCTCAAACCTAAGATAGTAAAAAATGTTTGCACAATTTTATTTTGATGGCTGTACTTGAGAGTGCTAAGCGTATACTTGAGCGTGAATATACATCTTTTTTAAAGGTCGTACCTACCGTGTGTTCATTGGCTTATATCTTTATATTATATGTGATACCTGAATTTGAAATAATCAAAATTCAGTAATTAGTTTGTCACTTTTTAATGTAAAAATGGAAAAGAACACAATGTTTCTTGGCAGTTCAAAGATAAAACTATGCAATGCAACTATACGATTAACTATTTTTGCAGATCTGATACAGAGGAAGAATACTCAGAAAAGGAGCAGCTGTTGTAAGTTGTGACCGATCTCCTAAGGGAAGCAAAATTGCAAGTGTGGGACCGGGAGCGTTAGCTCAGTGCATCAACTGATGTCATTGCAGCGTCTCTGACCGGGAGGTCCTAGGTTTGAGTCCTGATGACGGCAGGTTTTTCGACACTAGCTTTTAAGCTAAGTCGAATTCAGTCGCTGTCAGAAGAAGAATTCTAGCGCCCGGCTGCTCTGATCGGTATGTAGGTTTCTCCGAGCAACACCAGACGAATGCCCAAACAGTACCCTAGCAAATGGGCCACGGACCGCGCGCGATCTGTCCTTCCTCTTCCTTGTCACACACACGTAACATGCACTTAACTTCCACATATTCCGGGAGACCATTCCTCCAGCGTGGAAGATCACCGTCATCTCCCGATGACAAAACATGGACTACACTTACGGGACTAAATACCTAAGCTATTGACGCGCTCAGAATCATTAACAACGAGCCAACCAATCAAGAGTGGTATCTACAAGTGAACCGCACCTTGGCAAGTGCAGCCAGTGATGCCGCCGCAGCATCACTATACTTCGGTTTTGCTAACGTGGCGGCTGAGAGTAGTATCTTCAAGATGGAATTCGTCACGACGTTTTGCGTATTTCTTGGTCCTGCCGCAAGGTGTCGCATGATCGCAACCGCATCAAGCACATCAAGCGACTCTAGAGGCAGGACTGACAATGATTCAAAAAGTCGTGCCGAATTCCATCTTGGAGATACTACCCTCAGCCACCACGTTTGAAAAACCCAAGTTGCGGAAGTTTTGTCCGAAGAAATCATCAGAAATAGTATTTGTTCAGGGAGTGGCTAGTGTAGATATTGCTCCTTTCCCTACTCCCTCCTGCTTAAACACTCCAATGAGGAAACGCCTCGCCAGTTTAAAAAGTATTACAGTAATGGGCAGAAGTTTTTGACAAAATATCTGTCTAGTGAGAGAGAAATGGAAGATAGAAAACTATTGGAGGCTAAACGCCTTGGAGTTGAAGGGAAAAAGGCGGAAATGGAAAGGGAGAAGAGGAGTTCCAGCGGAAGGAGAAGAGGTAGAGGCTGGAACTAGAGTGCAGAGAAGGGAAGTAAAAGATTAGAGAACATAATGTTTCTTGGACAGAACAAAAAGACGAATTATCTTCTTTATTGTTGGAACGGTTTTTAAGTAAAGACCACTGAAAAAATATATTTTCGTATATTATTATTTTGATTATTGAATTATTTCTGTTTCCTCCTCCCCTAGTCTTACAACCTTCACATTCCCAACCCTAATTGATTACAACCTGCTGAAGTTAAGATTAATTTGCTTTCGAATAAATATTTGTATAAAAATCGGGGCAAATATTTTTAGAATATTTTTCTCTTTAAAATCTATGTATTTATATTAACTTATTTCCATCAATGAAAAAGGAAAACTGTCCAAATGCAATATTTGAGGATTCTTGTATTTTATGTGGTCGTAAATGAATTGCATGTATTTAATTTATGGTTGGTAGTTAACCCAGCGAGATTCTCGCTTTCCATTTACTCATGTAACTTGTAGACATTTGTGACATAAAGCTGTAATAGCAAGTGTGCTATACAGCAAACTGATAACGAGCAAATGAATGGTATGTTTACATCATGGATTGGAGAAATCTTATTCTATTATCAGTTTGTTGAACATGGTTTAAAACGTGCAAGAGTCAATATATGACACTTGTTCATAATTTTGTTTAGTTGGGTCACTTTTATTTGAGATATAGGAAGAATTTAAAAAATTGTGTATTCTGGGCCCATTAAATTGCTTTTGTGGTATCTATTTAATGCAGTTGTTGAAATGAAAAGTAGCAGAGAAATAATGCACACTTGGATTTAATTACTTTAAAAAAGAGACAATAGACAATAAATGTAAGAAATAGTAATTTTGTAACTTTACTAATAGATACATCAGTTTTCAAGTTCAGGCAAATATCACATTCTATATGTAATGCAGCTCCCCCGTCCCATTCCCATTCGCCAGAGAAATTTTCGTAGAGCAGAGCAAAAGTAGTAAGTTAGTAGAGCAAAAGCTCTACTAACTTACTACTTTTGCTCTGCTCTACGAAAATTTCTCTAAGAGTTTTTCAAATATTAATCTCGCGCTTTTTTAAATATAATTATCATTACGTTTTTTAAAAAAATATTCATCTTTGAACTATTAATAGTTAAATTGTTTGGAAGGGATTCTGAAACTCAAGAAAGCGTGCACAGATGATTTTCTCCCCCATACGACACACAGTTTTTTACCGTTTTTGACTAAATAAATATCTAAATACTTCGCCCCCACGCTTGGCAATGCCATCTTCAACAGTTTCTCAATATTCTGTTCGCTAAATTCTCTTATGAACAAAAATACTAATATTCTATTTTCTTCCTCGTATTTTTCTAAACACAAATGGCCTAGCTTGTGACGTAAAATACTGAGATGTGGTAAATTAATTTGGGTCATAAGGTCGGAAGCCCCTTCTATACAGAAAGAGGGAAAATCTATCATCATCATAGGATTCGTTCACGAAATTGCCTCTTGTTTATCCCAATTTTAAAGGAAAACGCAAAATCAATTATTTTGACAACTGTCTCCGCCAAATGTCGGTGCATTTTTTTAACTCTGGCGAGATCGTTTAGTGTCGTCGCTACTCCTCTCAACATAACATAGAAACGTTACATAATATAAGTACACACACACCACACACACACACACACACATATATATATATATATATATATATATATATATATATATATATATATATATATTGTGACGTACCGGGTAGGCCGGCTTGTTCTCAGTAAATTTATTTGTAAGGGACAGGTGTTCTTTCTCGTGAATGGGCTCGGGGTTATTAATCAAACACCACTGTTCCGTGAACAAAATAAACTGAACTATTTATTAATTCTATACCAATCACTAATGATACAATATCTATGGTGGTCTCTACCCTTTTCTTTCATATAACCCAGAATCACTGTTAGTCTCTCGATCTTATCGATCGAAGAAATATTTACCGTTTACTTCTTCCCATACGAGCGTCGGCGGCTTCGGGGACTCTCGGGTTGCCTCGCGCTCCTTCGTTGCCTGCCGGGGTCGTTTCACCTGGGACCAGCCGAGGTGAGGCGCTGCGCTTCCGAAGTACGTTCTCCTTTCCAATTCTCCGATCCACTCGACGTCTTTTGATCTGTGTTATTCCAAATAGCAGCTATCACTTTGGCAATATGTCCGATCGACTATTGATTGTTATCACGCACAAATTGTCCGTCAATTAATCTTTCTGCACTCGTTCGTTCGCGATACTAGTTTGCTTTTCGATCGCGGAGCAGCCCCAGATACGTCCTTCCTCGCCGGCGGCCAGCCAGACACTGCCTCCTCGCGGCCTCGTTCCCACGGTCGGCCAACCGACGACACCTCGCCGCCCGTAACCGTTTTTCTTGGCTAGCGAGTGCCCTCTTGCAACCGTTCTGCCGTGTTCGTGCTTGATGTCTCGCCGTTTCTTTGGGTGGAAACGCGGTGCGTTTCAATATATATATATATATATATATATATATATATATATATATATATATATATATATATATATATATATCACACTTAAATATATTTCAAAACCTCTTTCATACGATGCGCATTGTTTTCCCAATTATTTATGGTTTACTAAATTGGAATATGTTTCCCTCATCAAAATAATTACAATTGTTGTTCTTCTTACATGCGAGTGTTGAATCCAAAATGTAATAAATGAAAAGCTTAAAATAGTCGCTTTACGTTCGGGTCTTCCACTGCCTACTGCACTTCCCATTCGCCAGCTACATTCCATTCCATTAGAAAAACCATGTTTTTAGTTCATTTCATATTCATATTTGTATCTCCTGCAACATTTCAACGTCCTCCATTTGCACCATTTAACACCTCGTGCTTCACTACCGGCTACCTCGGCGAACTTTCAGCCCCGTCTCTCGTCTGCGTTTTCGCCTCGTCTAAATTTTTACAAAACGAAACGCCATCATTCGCTTTCACTTGTTACAAACCTATTTCCCACAAAATTCGGTTTATTTTCTTAAGTTCTTTCTCGTATTTATACTTTTACAGTTTGTAAATTAAACTATGGAAATTCTCGTCATCTTGCATAGTTCAATAACCTCTTTTACACTTTTTTCTTCAAAATTCCATTCGCACTTACCCCAGCTGTTCATGCTCATTTGTTTCCTGGGTACGTAAATTGCAGTTTCATACAGTTTTCTACGACAAACTTATTGTACGCTCGTTTTATTCATTCCTACGAGCTTAAGTATATTTTTCAAGTTATCTGATTCCAGAGGATTAAAGTAAATAAACTGCTCGTCACACGCGATCAGTCAACTGTTTGTTCAGGTTCATGCTTTCACCGGCCACTTTACTTAAACAACGTGCCACTATATTTTCGGGAAAGCGTCACGGTATTGAGGCACCATCACCTGTTCCAAGCTTTTCAATTGTCTCTACCGTCTATCAATACTACAGCATTTGTTTGAGAAACCTATTACTCATTCTTACCTGTGAAGAGATTTTTGTTTAAATTTTGTACTCTGGTCGTAATTTGATTTGATTTATTTTGTCAAAGAACAGAAAAACTATGAAACATGGAGGAGGAATACAATTGTGCGCATTTCCTTGAGCTTCAGAATAGCTTCCCCAATTTCTAGCCACAAATGGTTGAATAATGAATAAAAATAAGAGCCAAGTTGAACCGTGATATAACTGCTTGATTTTAGAGTACTTGATGATGCGGCCACATTGTGCCACGGGACTTGCTTTTTTAGTAAATTTAGGCCAATAACAATAATAGTTTTAAAAAATACTTGAGAGTTGATGGTCTTTAATATTTAACAATACAATTGTATAAATATTAATAAAAGTACTAGCAAAGTAATGGGAACTATGTCCGTTTTGCAAAATGGGATATGTTAACACACTTGTTTGTTTGTTTTGTTTTCCTGAAGAAATTGAAAATAATGTTCGACAATAATGACAGAAATAGTCACCAGGTCCATTTATATAGAAATTCAGTACAATTCAACCACTTGAAAATAAGCTAATTGTAAAATACTCCACATTCTCTCGCATTTACCGTCACTTATTTTAAAAATAAATTAAAAAGAATTATAGTATTGAGATAAATTTAATAATGCTTAGAAGATAAAATACTCTTTTTAGTGAAAACAACTTCTAAAATTTTAAGATGAATATCGATAGAAAAAATAAGAGTAGAATAAGAATAAATTAGCAATAAAAAGAAAAACGTGATAATAAAATTATAAGAGCCGATCCGGTGGCTGAGGCAGTGGTGTCGTAGCGATCTCCGACCGAAGGATCGCCAGTTCGAGTGCCGCCTCGGGAGTAGTTGTATTTGTGTTCGTTCGTTCTTATGTGGACGTCTGATACAAAAACCCTTCTTGACATCGTATCTTTAAATCATAAGCTCAGAAGCAACATGCAAATATCTTGCTCCAGTTGATCTAACTAAACGATACGACCATGGAACTTGAAAATTGTGTTATAGACGATACTCTGAATCGCACGTATTTGGCCCACAGTTCGTCCGGGTATCTTCCAAAGGGGAAAGAATGTAGTCTGTCTTCTATGCCACAGACTGTCCGTTCTTCCAAAAGCAATAATTGTTTTTCAATTACTTTTTTTGAAAATTTGCCGCATCTTCGTAATGACGCAAGGTCTCGAAATCGTCATTGGACGTTGAACGCTTATTATTATTAGGAGTAATCCTCCGTTACCTTTTATACAGTCATTATCATTTGGAGAAATCTTCCATTACTTTTTGTGTAGTCCTTCCCTAAGTCTTAGTCCGTAAGTCGTCAAGAGGACCGCCAGGTAGCAACTCCGCGTACGAGCCTCCCACCACGCGTTCCTGCGTCACTACCCAGCGATGACAATTGGGAGGTAATTAAGATAGGGGTAGAGTTTGGGGGGTAGGGTATTTCACGGGGGTTAGACTAGCCCTTGTGATGCAACCAAACAAATTTCACATAACAAATTTCACGCGACGTATTTCCTTTCACAGAGACCCATAACACTCCTACAGTTACATTTTGACGATGAATACGTCGAAGCCCTCCTGGGATGAACGGACAAAAAGAGGCCAAAATTAACTCGTAAGATGCAGAGCACTCCTTAGGTATCGCCCGGGCGACGGGCCAACACACGCTACACGCCTTCCTCCCCCGCATCGCGCCTCCACCTGCTTTTCCCCGCCTCCGCTCCATCCGCCTCCCAGCATTCCCTCCCCCTCCCCCTCCACCGCCTCGCCTGAAGACTAACAGACGACTCCACTGAACAGGCAGGTTTACAGATATATTTTATCCCGTACTCTCTCCGTGTCAGTTATGTGTTTTTACTAGAGGTGCCTAGACAGACACCCACGAGGGCATGCTCCGTACGAAAGGACTTCGCGAAGATCAAGAAGAACGTGGGAGAAAAGAAAAGTTGGATGAGAAGCTGACACAACACTACGGTAATAACTTATCAATAGAGGAACGGGAGCAAAGTAAATGTCAATGGGAATTTCCATACGATTTTTTCATTTCCATACATTACAAATATTTTATACTGTGATCCCTTTCCGTATATTTCAAGATTTTATTGTGACATACATTTGTATGAAATATATGTCTCTTCATTTCAAGCTTTTATACACCGCAATCAATCACATGAAAGTAGCATGCGAAAAAATTGAAGATTACAATGAATTAGGAGGTTATTCCAATGAAACAATATTGTCTTACGTTTATGTATTCGTAATCTTGAGTAATCAGAAAGTAACATGGAAACGGGGGGAAGGAGACCCTCTTGTCTCAAAAGTCACGAGCCAACAACTCCTACGAATTCCACCGCCGAGACCCACAATCGATTCCTACCCAATCTATGTGGAATTTGTAGAGAACAAAATGATAGATATTATACATCAGAAGATATTATCGTGGTTCTCTGGTTTCCTCTGCCTCTCATTCCACCATTTATCCGCCATAAGTATCGCTGTTTCCTTCGCAGTACGAGTAGATCTTCAGTTCTTCAATGGTCTTAGCAGTTAAAAGGTCCTTAAATCCCATTATACAAAAAAATGTAGTGCCGATATAACGTAACAATGTAACATTAGTGATGCTGTGACAACAGGTATCTTTTCGTATTTATTGGTAACGGCTACTTAAAGTTATATTACACATTTCATCCTTTTAAACCGGCTGAGGTGGCTCAATGCTTCAACTAATGTCATTGCAGTGCCTCTGAACGGGAGATGATACGGCTCGAGTCCCGATTCAGATAGGTTGTTCCGTCGCTGGCTGAAATGAGAATTCTAAAAGCCGGCTGCTCTGATCGGTTTTCCATGGTTTCCCTGATCAAAACGAAGCGAATGATGGAGAAGTATCGTAAGAAACGGGCCAGGTACCAAGAGCAATATTTCCTTCCTCTTTCTTGTTCTACTCTCACCCCTTACTTACACACACACTGACACTACCTACCACACATGTCAGAAGATCAGCCGGAAGCTTAGAGCTTGTCCCAGCTGGGGCGGTGTTCCGCTGCTGGGAAGCTGACGTGTATGTCGGCTTCGGATCTTAGTATCCAGTAGGGGAAGGAAACCGCCAAGTCCCTTGAAAATGCATGGACTACGGGACAAATTACCACAGTAGTAGATGGTCCGGAAATACGAAATAATCAATCCATCCCAACATTTCTGCAATAAGTTGAAAATATGAAACTATACAACTCAAAATTAAACAAACTAATATTTTGAAAAAGTGTTTATTGAATGATGTCAAGTTCTAGTAATGGGAACCCATTACATTAAGAAAGGAATCATTAGCTTCAACATTGAATGTGCAGGACAGGTTCGATAAAAATAATTTCGTCATCTTATAACTCAAAATTATTCAAAACTACTAATTTATTGGAATGTTATGGCATGATTTAAAGAATTAATATTCAGAAAAATCAGTTTTAAAATTATTTTAAATTTTAATTTTCGAAATTTCAGAGAGAAATAAAAATCGGATCCAGGCCATATTAAGCTAATTTTTAGCGGTTTTTGAGAAAATATTGTTCATGCATTTTGTTAAATATTAGGATTGACTCCAAATTATCGGAAAATTCTCACATTTACAAAAATTGTATCTGACATGATTTAAAGATATAGATGTGAAGAACAGATTTCATTCAGAAAGAATCTCTATCTTCCGTAATATAATTGTGGGAGAAGTCCAAAGAAATTTAACTTTCGCAATTTTTGCAATTGAGAGGTTTATTGAGTCAGATCCGCGCCAAGAAAATATTTAAAGCTATTTTTGAGGAAATTTCGAAATTGTTCTAAAGGCTTCAGGCACGGATAGATGCACTGACGGACAGTCGGTCGGTCGGTCGGTCGGATGAACGGATACATGGCCAAATGGTCGTTTTGGAAAAAAACACTTTTTTGGTATCGGAGATCCACAAAACATGTATATTTGTCACATAAATCTCGACATTGACGTTTTGGATCATTACATCACTTTCACTACACTAAACATACAACAAAGTAAAATCATGACAAATAAAAACGAGGAAGCAAGCAACATTTATAATTTACCAATGTAAATTATAAACTTATATACTCCTATATTATTTAAAAATTTAAATGCGTGCAATTTTTTCAGAAAATAAGCCCGCAAAAAGAAATGTTTTTCCTCACTTGTTTGAATTCCAGAAAACATCATTTATTTCATTTCACTATGGAATTTTCTTCTAGTATGAATTTTGATGGAGCAGATTCATCAAGTGTATCTCCGAATGCGCCCTTGTTTAGGTCTGTGCAATAAAGTAATTTTCATTTCCAGACCTCGCATGCACAACAAACTGCTTTATGGTCTCAATAAAAACAAAACAGCAGCGGAAATTGGGATATTTCGCTAGTCAAGAGAACTGTCGAGGACTGTTACAGGGACAACTTTTCAGTCCTAGGAATACGGGGTTCGAATCTGGCGTCAGTCAAGAATGTTTTCACTTCCTGACTCTACTGTGAAAGACGAAGACCAGATCATGACTTACATAATATCATTTAGATAAAATTAATTTCATAGTGATCCAGTAAGGTCACGTATGAGTTTGTGATCCCTGGTCAGCAACATTTCGACAGTGGTACGACACTAAAAGTCGTGAGAGAGTTAAGTACTCCGCAAATGAACTTTACGTTACAACACGAATTGATCATTATTTAAATGCCGGTCGGGAAGATACCAGGCACGTGCTCGAGATATTACGGCACAGATTGGCCTCTCGTCTCAAGTGAAATCAATAATGCAGAGCTCTTTCTGCTCTCTTATGAATTATCTGCTCGATGGGGCATCGGAGGACGGTGCCCCATCCCACCGCTCGTCTTGTTGCTTCTGTCCTTGTCTGATGACCAACGCGCGCGTAACCCGGCCATTCACTTCGCCTTATCTTACGTAACCGCGAACGCCTCAATGACCTACTCGTCATTTTGTCAAGCATGCCCAGTAACCCAGACGTTTTATTGATATGCTCAGAAAACTAATGCTAGTCGTTCAGTGTAATTTCACGGTGCCAATGCGCACCATAAATGCGAAGCAAAAAACGATGGTATTCGTTTCCCATTTTGTGAGACCAAGAAAGAAAATCAATAAAATGGTTTTGTAACTTTCCTTGATGAATGATTAGGATAAAGTATATGTACAAGTTTTAGAATTATTTTTTGTTATGAAGGTCTTAAATGAAACATCTTTGACGTACATTTCATTGTAAGAGGTTAAGTAGTCTATAATGTATACAAAAGATTCATGAAAAACACTCATACAATTTACCGAATACGGCCAATTTGTAAATGGTAAACAAAGAACAAGATATGTTACGACTTCAAACGAATAGTTAGTACGTATATTAATTGATTTCTAAGAGTATTTCACTTGACTAAACACACCGTTAACTCGTTAATAAGATCATGATTGAAGATCGCAGACTGATCTCGCATTACCAATGTACACAACCTAGGTACCCAATACTATTTGTAAGACGATTCTATAAAGAATATTATATGTGAATCAGGTCTATATGTTTCATATTTCTTCTAATGTCTGGAATTCCATTTATCACGTACAGTTTTTTGACCGCTCGATTTCTATATTATTCCTTACCTCAATTTCGGGAACTACATTTGTCTTCTCATGAATCTCATGAGTATGTATCTTGCATTCTTTTAATACTTGCTCTCACGTTGTATGTGAAAGCGCAGAGGTAAATTATGGGGTAAGACTGGGTGATTATGAACAATGAAAGGACAAGCTCGAACACTGCCAGCCATCCGACCGTGTTTTCTAACCGAGAGATCAGAGAATTATGAATCTCCATGACATCAAGGAGTACTTTAAACCTCAACGTAAAATATTCCGCGCATCCATATTTTAAAATTTTAAAAACTTATATGTTTGGAAATGATATTGTATATCTAAGTTAATTATATCAGTTAATTATATTGTAAGAATATAACCCGGGTAATTTTATTATTATCCTTTTTACTCTTAAAGGACAAAATACATTAAAATGTTAATTATCTATATGTAATAATTGATATTTCAAAGGCAAAATGACTAATACAGCCACTGAATCTATTCATAAACTACATCAAAATTAAACTGTTAAAACCGGACATCATTCGGAGATGGCATAACAACTAACAATCTGAAATGTGCAAGTAGAAAACATGAACATTGGTACACCGATATCACGATGATTAATGGTCACCCTTGCAGTGCAGGACGGTCAGAACTATGGGCAACGGGATAGAATCCTTCATCCTACGCGGGCGTTTTCACGTAGTGGTTGAGCGTGAAAGGTTAAGGATAGCCGCAATGCATTCCCCCAAATCATTATGCATCATTCAAAAATTCAATCCCCTCATTTCCAACACCATTCCACAGAGATCTTTACACATCAGTTAGGTAGCCGAAAATTAAACGAATATAACACTAATACTAATACTAATACTAATACTCTTAATACTCATAATAATAATAATAATGATAATAATAATAATAATAATAATCATAATAATAATAATAATGATAATAATAATAATAATGTCAGTAAAAATGGGATTGTGCCACAATAAGGAAATTAGAGAGGAAAAAATATCTTATTGATCAATTTTAACCGACCTAAAATCTTGAACTGATAAAAAATAATGGATAAGAGAATTTGTATTCTCGAATGGATATACTCCCTCAACTGATTTCAGTCTAAAGCGAGAAATATTGATTTATGTTGCGCGTACTGCCCATTCGCCTCGGTAGACCATGTGTTTGAAACTGACTCGAATTTATCTTCTCTTTAGTCATTAAATCAATTTCGTTGATAATAAATCTCCCACATTTTGTGAAGTACCGGTAGCAGATAATGAACTTATTGGTTTAACATCGTGTTACATTTTTGAAAAGTAAACAGTAAATGGCAGTGAAATCTATTTCTTCGAACATTCAAGTACTTGTTAAAAAATGTAGTCCAAATTGATATGAAATGCGAATTCGCTCATATTTTGTGAGTTGAATTAGTGCAATTCATTGATTTACTGAGAAGATCAACTGATTTGACTAACAAATCGCATTAGCTACCAGACAAAAAAGAAAATAGATGGCTAATAATTCACGTAGTGTCTGTATACGTGTAGGAACACTTCATCCTTAGTTCATTTGAAAACTGCAGAAACAACTTGCCATGACTAATATGATTTATTTTACAAACATATCATTACTAACTGAATGTTTGAAGACTTTAATGACCTTTAGAGAACATGCTAATTGCAACAGATTTTGGGGAAAAGTGCAATTATTTTGCTAATAAAGAAAATTTTACAGTCAGCGACCAGCGGCACCAAAATATTATATTATTCGTATCCACTGCACTTGCAAAAATCTTGAAAGATGATTTGCGTAATATGAAAACAGGGAAAATAAAAGGATATGCAAAGCAAATGAGTAATGATAAAACAGTAATTCAGAAAACTAACGATAAGAATGTATTGAAATATTAATTGGCGAAAACTTCTTACTAATTGAGCTTACAAATTAAATATTCTAAACTTTGCAATTCCAACAAGATCATGGTAAAAACAAAAATCTGTGTAAGAAATTCAATTTATCAATTTAATTATTATTATTTTTGTAAACCATTTTCCAATTGTTTAAAAGACAACCTTCAATATGAAACTGAACCCACCTGAAATAGTGTTATAACAAGTGTGGTCGATGGTGTTGTTTAATGTTAATCATTCTTTGAACGAGATATGCACCGCATTTGTAATAAAGAAGGGCCTTTAGAGGATTTATTTCTTCCGAAAGTATTTTATATTATGCATTCAAGGTGGGTTTTTTTGCCGCTACAGTAAATTTTCTGATTAACAGAAGATATTTCTGAGAGACAAGACTTTTTTCCTAGACACACTTCCGGGCTCCTCGGCCTGTGGTCAGCGGACTCACAAGGCCTTCCATGACAACACTCATACGTGGAAGACAAGGGACAAACAATCATGCCCACGGCGGGACCCTTCAGACCGAGGCACTGAGTCGGCACACGCTCTAGCCACCTCGACCATCCAGGTCGGTTGAGAAGCAAAAACAATTTTAAAAAAACGAAATCTCCAATTACTATATTTCTATTTAGTCATGGTTTTCATGTATACGAACATATCTAAGGAAAGTACAAGGAGTGCCGATTCGGTGGCCGAGATCACTAAGACAGTACTGTCGTTGCGATCCCGGACCGAAGGATCGCGGATTCGAGTCTCGCCTCGGGCCTGGTTGTATTGTGTTCGAAAAATTGAAGGGCATAGCATCTATGCCCTTTCACCCCTTATCACCACCATATTGTTCATCATCATAGTTACCATACCGTTCAGTCCAATAGTGATCGCGGCTGCGCTAACGACCTCCATGTTGATGCGACCTTAAATAGTTGTTTAGTTAATAGTTTTTGTTAACAAAAAAGTACAAGCAGTGAGTATTTCGTGTTTCCGAGCGCAAAAACTAATTTGGTCATTAGTTCCGTGAGTGTAGTGCATGCTATAGGTGGCGATGTTCTCCCCTGGTGGTACGTGAGATTCTCCGCCGAACTGCTTGTTCGGGATAATGGGATTGTGGGGTTTTCCCCTTCCAAGTATCTCTACCATCGAGGCACTGCTCCAGCCTGGGTAAGTTCTAAGCTCCTGACTATCTACCTATATGTATGGTACGTAATGGACGTAAGTAAGTGTAAAGGGAGAAGAGGGGACAAAGATAGAGTATGGGAGAAGCAACGAAAAACTACGGAACAGAGCAGCTGCCGCTAGCCGGTTCTCCTCTGGGATACGGCTGAATTCGATAAAATTATGTAGCTTATGTCCAAAATCTGCTACCGTCCGGACTCGCTCCCAATGACTTTCTGACCAGAGATGCGGCAGTGACAACGATTGTAATCCCTGCGCCATCTATGCCGTGAAAACAAAGTAGAATTCTGTGTCCCTGTGTCGTTATGGTACACATTCTGTTAGGCCAAATCAATCCATGAAGTGTCTTACATCATCCTTTTCGGAAAGGAAAATATTTGCATTTGTTTGACGAAATAAAATGTGTTGGTATTCGTTCAGTGATTTTCCGGTAATAATAGTTATAATAAGCCATATTATAATCGATTCGTTTCATGAACAATTTGTTTAATTTGTTGTTTCGATTTTACGTCTTGTTTTGGTGAAAGTATTTTTTTAACAATTACGTCCCAGCAGAGCTAGACAACATTGCAAAAAGGAACAGAAAAAAATTAATTCAATGGAAAGAGATCATGACAGACAGGAGGTTCTTCCTGGTTCTAGCAACATACATCAACTGGATTGCCTCTATGCTTCATTGAATAGACTCGTTAGATATTCTGAGCGCTATACAACATCCCATTCTCATCAACGACCGGTCACATACCCAATAGGATCTTTGTACCTTTTATTTATATATTTCTATCAAACCTTTGATGGCCTCATTAACATTTACTACTTTCTGTAGACACCGCCCATTACAAGTAATGTATTCACGATGTCCCTATTTGTCACGGTTCTCTCCTGAGTGGAAAAATCTTCGGTCTGAATGAGAGGCCGTAAACCCTTATCTTACACCAATACTCCGATTTGAAATCTCGTCGCTTCCGAGCGGCTGCCGCGCTAGGTAGCCGTCCCAGTGTAGAACATCGCGCGATTAATTGTTTATGTTAAATGAAGGCCGTCTGGGGCGCAGGGCGGGCGCCCGGCTCGTTAGACGCCGGCGGTCGTCCGGCGCTCGTTAGTCAGCCACGGGCGGGCGGCGGCGGGCGGCAGGTCGGCAGGCAGGGAACACACGAATATTTCTGGAACAGGTACCGCCGGGCCGGCGGGGGCCCGCGGGGCCGGGGAGCGAGGGGGCCGCGGGAGGGGGCCCGGCGTGCGTGGAGGCGCGGCCAATGTCGCGGGGCCCAGCGCGCACAGCGGCGGCAGCGGCGTATGGTCGCTGGCGTCACGTGGACAGCCTCCGCCTCGCCGCCCCCCGAACCGGGCGGCCCAGCCCCCCCCCCCTACCACCGCCGCCGCCGCCGCTGCGCCTCCTCCGCCGCCGCCGCGGCCGTCGTCAGTCCGGCGCGCGCGCCCCGCAGCTCCGCAGCGCTCTCGCCTCCGCCTCCGCCGCGCGCAGCGAGCCAGCCAGCCAGCCAGGCAGCCAGGCAGCGCAGCTGAGCCAGCGCGCGAGCTCCGGTCCGGTCCGGTGCGGCGCGCCCATTGAGGGTCGGCGACTCGCGCTCTCCGGAAGAGCCCCAGCAGCTGCAGCGCTCGAGTCTCAGCACCATGCACGGCCGCGCCGCGCGCTCGCGCTCGCCTGCCTCGTGGCGGCGCTCGCCCTGGCCCGCGCCAGCCTCTACGGCCGCGCCCCCGTCCTGCGCCAGCCGCACGCGCACCACCCGCACCCGCACCAGCACCCGCACCACCACCCGCACCAGCGCCAGTTCCAGCGCCACCACGCGCGCGCCCAGCAGCCGCACCAGCAGCGCGCGCAGCCCCAGAGGGAGGAGTTCGAGCCGGAGGAGCGCTCGGCCCCCGGGCCGGCGGCGGGGGCGGGGCCCGCGGTGGCCGCGGCGGCGGCGGCGGCGGGGCGGCGCCTTCGCGGCAGCGCTGGCGTCCGGCAGCGGCGCGGCGGCGGCAGCGGCGGCGGCTGGGCCCTTGCTGGACACACCCTACTCCAAGCGGCGACCGGGGTGAGTGGGCGCAGCGGGCAGCGCGCAGCGATCCCACCGAGGTGGGGCGCTCGTCGGGGGGCGGGGCGGGGCGAGCGCGGTGGGCTTCTTGGTCCCCTCGTTCACGCCTCTCCTTTCTGGGAAAGGCTAAATTCCTGGACGGATGGGCCCATCGTGGAGACCCGTCGACGTCTTGTGAAGCTCCATGATTTGGAGAGCGGGTCTCCAAACGCAGGGTGTACAACGCGAATGAAGCACGAACGGATGCGGCCTTTGTTGGTCGATGATATTATCAGGAGTCTTCGAAACTCGTGAGGACTTCGCGCATTAAAAGGCCCGGATTGGGCCCTCGCCGATATCAACTCGTTTCTCATCGAGAGACCGCACCATTCTACTCGATTCGACTCCTTGACAAAATCGTAAAGAGGGGGATCTCATCGCAAATACTTTCCTCCGATGACTGGGAATCATGTCAATTAATATGGAGAAATATTCTTTTCGATTACAATATATTTAGTTCTAGCTTCCGCGAACTCATTTTTATAACGTTTGACAGTCTGAGGAATATATTAAGTTATACTCTCGTTTTGATATTTTTCAACAAATCATTATTTACATCATGACGGAAGGAGTGAAACTTTGGAGTTGATACATGGACTCCGCTGGCCCTTCCTCGTGATGGAAATATTTCTTCCACTTCCAAACAAATGGATGTCAGAAGATGATCCTCACTCAGAAATGAATTTGCCCTTTTGAAAAAGTTACGGATACGTTTGGAAAGAAACATGACAAGAGAGTTCCGCTTGTGTTTTTTTAAACGTTGTTATCTAATTAAACACGAAATAAATTTAAAGATGAGTTATTTTCTTGATGTTAAATTGTATGAATGCAAATTTATCAGATTTTCAACATTGACAATTTTGTTTGAGTACTCATGCACGGCAACTAGACCTTCCGTTCAGTTTTATTGATTGAAAAATTATGCTTTTTGACTTTTGTATAGCAAATCATTTTACAGGACGCCAACTGAAAAGTGAATAGCACGCACACTGGGTATAACAAAGTAAAGAAAATACTGGGGAACCTGAATCAACAAGTCTCCCTTTCTTGTATATTATGAATGATTCCGAGACGCAATACTAGTAAGTTTCCGTCAATCCGAACAAAAGATTATGTTTGCAGCTCCTACAAAAATGCTTATAGCATACTCATTTCAAGATGCCAAACTCTGTTGCTACCGGCGCCATGTCGGCCCACATTTCATTTCTACGCGAAAGACGCGTTTTCTGCATTAGTTACTCCAATAAATATGTGGGTAAAATTTTACTAATTGACTATATTAAAAATGAGTATTAATGATCATGAAATATAATATATTTTCAAATCTTCGCTTTGTAGGTTTATATGCACTACACTAAATCCAACATTCTCAGGTCTCCCCAGACAAAAGTTGTTGTTGCCAATGTCGTCAATGTCATAGTCGTATTTTTTAACAATTATTTTAATATCATCAAATGTCAAATAATAAAATATTTTTCAATAATATTTTTTTTAAAAAAACGTCCATCCTCATTAGCAATTATTTTTCTTTGAAGAATCTACGAGAGATGTGCTCAGAAAGTACCACACATCATCGTTGTTTCCTCCCCGCCTTCATCCTCTCCTCTTTCTTCATACCTATCTCGTCCTCGTCCAGCCTCAACCCGCCTTGTCCCACCTCGTCCGTGTCCCAGCATCATCCTCATGACTGCCTTACTCCTTTTCCCGTCTTTGTCGTCTGTGTCTCATCTTCACCCCGACCGCGTGCCTATCTTCCTCAGTTCGTCCCCGCCTCGTATCCGTCTCTTCCCCGCCTCGTGGAGGCTCAGAGCATCAACCGATGACAATGCAGTGCCTCTGGCTGAGAGGTCTCAGTGTTCGAGCCCTGACGAAAATGCGTGGTAGGAATTTCGATACTAGCTACATAGCTAGGCCCAGATCAACTGCTGTGTGGAAGAGAATTAAAACATCATTGTTTTGATCGGTAGTTTTCGATGGTTTCTCTAACCAAAACCTGGAGAAGGACAGAGCAGTGCCCTAAGAAGCGGGCCAAGTACCGCGCGCGTGTTTTCGTTCCTCTACCTTGTCCTTTCCCTATTCCCACACATACTTTCCTGTACTCACACACACTTATACTACAACGCAAGCCGGAAGACATGTCCCGGCTGAGGTGGTGTCTCGCTGGTGGGGGATACTGATTGGAAAACTCGCGCAAACCGACGTGTAGGTCGGGGTCGGTTCTCACCATCCAGCGTGGGACGAATACTGCCACCTCCCGTTACAAAAGCATGCTCTACGTTAACGGACTAATGTTCGTAACAGTTGACGCTTCGAAATACTAATCAATCAATGCATCAAATGGCGACCGGGAAAGGTGACTCACTTCGTCAACTGATGCCACTGCAATGCCTCTGATCGGGCGGTCCTACGTTCGATTGATTTATTGATTTTTTCGTGTTTCCGGGCGCGTCAACTGCTTTGGTCATTAGTCCCGTTAGTGTAGTGCATGTTTTTCTCGGGAGATGGCGGTGATATTCCCCCGCTGGATGGCGAGATCCGGTGCCGACCTACCGTCGGCTAGTGGAGTTTCCCCCTAACCAGGACCCTACGTTCGAGTGGCAAGATTTTCGACGCTAGCTTGTCAGCAAGGTCGAATTCAGTCGCTGAGTGGAGGAGAACTGTAGAGGCCGACTGCACTGATCCGTAGTTTTTTGTAGTTTCTCCAATCCACACCAGGTGAACGCCGGAGCAGAACCCTATCAACAGGCCAAAGACCGCGCGCGATCTTTCCTTTCCCTTCCTTGTCCTATTCTCAAACATTATACTAACATCACTACACTACCACACCTGCATAGCGTAGCATGGGGGAGCATAGAGCTTGTCCCGGTTGAGGCAGTACCCGCTACTACCTGGTTGGAAAAACCCGATTGCCGTCGGTAGGTCGGCGCCGGATCTCGCCATCCAGTGGGGAAGATCGCCGCCACCCCCGAGGAAAACATGCACAACACTTACTAGACGAATGACCTTAGTAGTGGACATGCTCGGAATCACTAACCACTAACAAACCATCCAACCGCGACCTCGCCGGTAAGCTGGGCACTGCGGAGGCTCCCGAGCGCCCGTCCATCTGCCCGCGCGCCGCCCGCGGGCCTGACCCCGACCAGCTCCACGCTGCCCCAGTTGCCCCGCGCGCCGTCCGCGGGCAGGGGGTGGGCGGCGTTCCGAGCGTGCACTCGTTTATGCCGTATTTGCAAACTTGTTTGCGCGGCCTACCGTACGGAGTGCGATGTGACTGTTTCGTTGCAGTACGAGCCGACCGCGATAAACGGGCTCCTGCAGTGGCGGCGGTCTCGCGGAATTCTGTCAAGTTCCCTGAATGCTTTTTTTATCTTTTCATCGAGACTTCTGTCTACCTCTAAAGCCAGATGGGTAATAGTGTATGTTCATAGAGTCCCAAGTCACCATCCTGTGTAGCTAGTAAAACAGTCAAATCTTGAAACTGGGCTTATATTCTCTGTTGGTGTCAATGGGAATCGAGGCCGATTGCATTCTTAGTACCTAGGTTGCAAAACTAATGGAGAGAAATACACTATAGATACGTATAAATGTTTATCATTAGTAAACCCTCGCTGTATGTTGTGTCATTACATCATTAAGACTATAAACCGAAAGTGAATTCCTATTGAAAACTCGTGAAATCCATTTTTTTCATACTTTTGCAAGATTCGTATGCAAAGACAAACAATGTACCGGATTTTTACATGGACCCATAATCTAACATACTTCAGCGAGGGGACAAAATGAACTAAACACTTTCAAAATAATTTTCTACGACTACTAAATTTCATCGTATCTCGATGGAAAAACGTCGACACTCATCTGGTTCATAAGTATGGCATTATTACGTGACCTTGTGCCAGCAGAAAAATTTCAATAGCAGAGGCATTGTATGTAGAGAATGAATGAGGAAAAATAGCATCTATTGAGAGACACTCATTCACAATTTATGTCTGCTACCTTGAATGAAAACTTTACCAACAGGACTGCGCCATTTACGAACCCTGCATTTTAAGTAGATGAATGGGAGTTGAGAAGATCCACACGAAGTTCATTGTCTCCCTTACAAAAGACGCGGCTTACTTGTTGTGGTCGAACTTTGTCTCTTCAGAACACTTTTTTTAATGAAGAATATGGTGGTTCAAACAATAATGCTGGCAGTTATTAGTTAACATGTCAAAGTATTTTTATAATCTCCAATTTCTCATTTAAATGTTATAAATATTTTCGGAGAATATTCGCATAGCCTAGTTAAACAATATAAATTCACGATTGCTAAATTGGCTTTTGTAGCTTGTGCAATTTATTAAGGACGTAATTGTCTTACCATCATTCTTATTATTATGTGTTCTACTATTACATCAAAGCTTGCTATTCAATTCTTTCTGAAACTATCGTTCTCTTTTGGGGACGAATACAGTAGTTTTTTTTCAATAAATATTGATTTCATAATATACCCTATTACTATTTTTGGGAAGAATGTTGACAATAAAGGCTAAGACTTTTCGTTTGACGTGCAGGAAAATCAGTTATACCATTGTTGACATATTTTATCTGAAAATTGCATTTCTGTTGCATTATCATTCTGTTCTGTAAAGGAACATACTTTTTTAGGCGCCCATTCGTATTTACCAAAACCAATAGTTATACTTTGTTTTAAAGTGAAAAACAAAATAACTATTAAATTTGAAGAGTAGAAGAAAATCTGCATCACTGATTCTCGTTAAGATTATATACATGACAATAACGTATAAATTGACTTTTCATCTCCGAATAATGAAGTTAATGACGGCACTCCTCATGCTTCGAACAGTGTGTACTAAACTACGCTGTAGTAGCACATGGCACACAATGCACACATTAACGACGTATAAGCAAAACGGTAGGAAACGAATCTATTAGTGTGTTCGGAACTCCTTTCTGTGGAATCTGTCGAATGAAGCGTCTCAACAGAATTGACTTCAGAATTGCGAAAGTCTAAGTACCATCGTTCTACAACCTAGAGCGTATATTTTCTTAACGGTGCCGGCCCTCCGAGGCCACTTAGGAAACGACAAGGCGGTGAAGAGGCGTGGGCTAGCCGAGATTCCGCATTGAGGCGTGTATACTTCTCGGGCTTCCCCGAAGGAAAAACATTTAGGAAACGCTGGCGTCCGGAATGGGTGTCCCGGAATAGAACGAACCGTTGCCGAAACTTTAGGGGATTCCGCGACGTCCCTCGCGTTACGGTAACGTCCGACTCCCGACACGCGAAATTAGCGTACAAAGGCCAGTCTGTACGTATACAAATTGGCGCGCGCAGCTCGTGAATCAGGCGCTTGTCCTGCGGGCGGGCGGGGCGCGGGGACGACGTGGGTGGGGACGGGCCGCCGCGGAGGAGTCGGGGGCTTCCGCCGCCGCCGCCTTTGCTAACGCCACAGGCGGCACCGTGCCGCCCCGACCGGCGCCGGCGCCTGTGACATCTGCGAGGCGGTGGCGGCGACGGTTGTGATGGCGGTGGCGACGATGATGGCAGCGGCGCGGTGGACATGTTTGTGGTGGTGGTGGTGGTGGTGGTGGTGGTGGCGTCGGCGTCGGCGTCGGCACTTTCTTCCCTCCCTGGAAAGGAATTATCCGGGGAAGCGGTTCTCACACTTGTATGTTCTGACGAATGGGAGAGTTCAATGGCCATTAGAGATGTTGCTAGGAAGAGTGTAGCATTAAATCTCGTCAATTTATTCTTTTTACTGTATTTATCATATCGTTTTGTGTCGTCAAGGGAAGTTTTCTTATTAGTTTTTAGAGTCCTTCATACTTTCTATAATTTTTCACATATGAACCGTTCGGGCAATGATATGGTATAGTTGTAACAGGAATTTTCAACAACATTGAGATACTTGGTGACTATGAAAGAGAAGTCTATGTCTATATTCCTTTTAATTTCAAGAGCGAACAAGAAATAGCAGTGATATATATATATATATATATATATATATATATATATATATATATATATATATATATATATATATATATATAAATTTAATAGTTTGAATCGATCTTTTCTTCAAAAGAAATCGTGGTATCAACAATGCTTTTCTAATGAAGCATGAAAGTTAAATATATCATACTTTGTATCCATATACTATATATATCATATATATATTTTCTCGTTGATTCCTTTTGAGTACACTATTTACATTCGTCTCTTCTCGTTTTCTTTCTGTTATATTTTGCTGTTTGGTTAATTCTTTACTTTCTTTCTTCCTACAGTATTTCTGAGTTCTTTTGAAAAATTCTGGGGCACTAAAAACTTTCGTCGGTATAGAAAAATTCATGGGAATGCCGTGGTGTAAGGCAAGGCAACTGAGTTTTTTTTTATTATAAAAACCGATAAATTATATTTTGATTACTTGTCTTATTTGATAGTTGACCAATTAACAGTAAACATTCAGTTCACGTTAAAAAATACCCAATGTTTATCGACATTATTTTCTTTGCAATTACAACGACGTGTTTGTTTTCTTTCAACAGTCAATACTCAATGATAACAAGCCTACTTCCTGAGCAATCTTTTTGTGTATTTCCATTCAAATATTCTAACGTGTTTATTCAAAATATATTGGAGAATACAAGTTTTTCAGATATTCTAACTTAAGCTTAATTTATCAATAATCCCAGATTGTCATATTTTACTTCTGATTAAAATGTAAATGAATCAGAAGAATTAACAGAAGAGAAGCTTTGAGCCCTACGGCATTAAAGTATGAACTTCTCTACACTGAAGCCTTGTTAGGAGCTTGGTGTCATTTCAAATGGACTCCTTGTTTTGCTTATGGACGCTGAATGTAGAGTCTGCAGTTAGAATCTCCACTCAACCACGTCACACCCAGCTTTTTACGTGTTTAACGTTATATAAATAAATACGAGATATTTATTGAAAAATACTTTACCACTCGATCCAGTATTTTTTTCCGGTAATTTCAGCAAATACTGACATATCCGGTTCTCGAGAATCTCCAGGAAAAGATGATTTTAGAACTACGCAAATTACTTAGTCAAGTAACGCAAGGGTACAATACATCTGCAAAAGTTCCTTCGGTTCGGTTTGTTGTTTAATTTTGATTTCTTTCTAACTTCACAGGATGAAAAAAGGAGAAATATCATTTCAACATGCGTACCACATACGCTCGAATTCTGGGTCATTCCCTTAGGTAAGATAAAGGACCACTCAACACATGTCTGGAGCAACTTAGATTTGGTCGTATTGTGGTATCGTGGTAACTCGTCCGCTTAGTAGCTCGCCCGCTCTAAGACAACGACAGTAAAATTATATTTTGGAATGATGAAGAATATGCGTACTGTGCTGAACTGTAGAACTCTCTTTTTTAGACAGGTGCAGGTCCTAGCTGCCAGAATAGTCATTCGTAGGTTTGTTAAGATTCATTTTCAGTTTTCTCCTTTCCTGTGATTCCAATCGAATGATTAACGTTTATTTTAATCATGCGTAGAAATGTGCTAATGAGAAAAACTTGTAGAATCTGTAGGCTACAATTAATTACCCAATAATTTGATTGCGAAATGCAAGTTGACATCGTCTTTCCAAGAATTTAGATTTTCTTTTGAACGCTGAGCAATATTCGATGACTTTTTCATTATCCTCGTGAATACCATTTGGAAGGTATCTTATGGTGACTGTAAACATATTGGTAAAGACATCAACTTCTTGTACTATTCCAGTGCCAACACTTCTCACCAACAGTTCAATATTTTTATAATTGTTCAACTTGACATTCATTTACTATAAGAAAAAGCCGTATCATGCGCTCGTCTCTTCTACATTCGTGTGTTACTGCAAGTAAGTGTGAGGTAACGTTACCTCAGACATAGTTTTTAATAGCTGCCAACTTTCTAAGTATTTCTGAATCAGACGTGTATTCATCGATGCAGTTGTGTAACGATTAGTGTATTTGACTGTTTCACCTTATCTCGCGAACTTGAACACGGTCGAAGTCGTGTATTTTTTAGGTGGGAAAATTTCTTCTATGAGAATAAAATCCAATTGCCTCATATCCCAAATTTGCACCGTGTAAAAAGACTTCAAGCCTAAATGATGCCTCTGAGTTAACTTCTAGAACTTGATCGCCCAAATACTAGCTCCTTCCGCTTCTAGATGGCATTTCAAAGTTTGACCTGCCTTCTATCGAAAGGTTTCTAGTAAATACTTGGAAAGGAGGGTAACAAAATTGATGACAGAATCGTCAGAAGTCCGGCGATAGAAGGCTTACGTCAGGGATATCAAAAAAGGTCGTGACCAGGGAAGTAGCTATCCAGTGGGCGCCCTGTGACACGCCTGACTTAGGCAGTACAGTTGGGGTGTCCAACTTGCAAGGCCTCAAGGGCCAAAACTAAAACCTTTAATATGGTTGTAGGCCATTTTTCATTACTCAAACACCCACACCTGAGTTCCCCTTAATATTGCCCGGCTGCTCTAAAACGAGTGGGGGGGAGGGTAATCAAACCATGCGCGATATTTGGCTGTACCATGCATAATGCAGTGAAATACATTGTGATGATTTTCAATTTTCAAATTTACAAAAAAAATACTTATATTTTAACTTCACCTATTTTTATATTAAAGGGGGTGTAGACGCTGGCAGGTCGCGTGCGCTAGGTGTACAATATTCTCGCCCGACGTGGTTGCAAAGGACTTTCACTTTGGACTAATAACCTTTTGCGGGCCACAAATGTCCCGCAGACCGCCATTTGGACAACCCTGCTGGTGATATGCCGCAGAATGACAATCAGCGTTTAAAAAACGTAAAGGAGTATTTTTAAGAAAAAACGTTTTATAGCATATAAGAGTTTGTTAAAATTGATCACTGAATTTTTTTCTGGAATGGTAGAAAAAGTAATATTCTAAATGAAGATTTCTTTTTCAAAAAAGTTTCCCTCATTTTTGAAATATATAACAGATATCCATAGATAGTGGTTTAGGCAAAAAAGTAAGAAAAACTTGTCACAGTCATCACAAACCGTGTGTTAATTCTACGCTGGTAAGTGTGGACATCATGTATATGTGTAGAAACCCGGATGCTTGTGGTTTACATTTGCAGATAATATCACATATGCTGACATGTTTTAACTCGCGCTCATCAATATACGAACACCCTCAGGTTCCCAAGTTTCGGAGTATTCTTGTATTTCGGTTATTGCTTCACCACTCTTCTACAATAACATCCGTGTGTTCCCAGACGTAAGCAAGCCAGTCTTCTGATTTGCTTCAAAGACGTCAGGTAACATGGCACACTCGAAATAATTTGGTCAATTGTTCAGAGAAACGATGAAAATTGCCCAGGACGGGTTTTGTCAACACCGTCTCTTTCCGGGATTTCTCTGAAAAGAGACCACAAGCCCTTCCAATGTTCTCGGCGTCGCCTAGAGAGACAGTGTTTGAGACAAGTGCTGAGACACACGTTTGAGGGCTTCCATCGCACCAAGTGCGTCAACTCCCCTATTTTCTCATGCTAAATCCGACGATGCCAAACACCGCCGGAAAAATCATGTCAACACTTTTTCAAGCATATTGATGTAGTACATGTCACAAAATCTAAAGACATGAAAGAGAGCAAATTCAAGTTATTACACATATAAAAATGGTGTCAAGAGTATTGCCCAATGTTATTTTTTAGAATAGAATTTAAGAGACTAGTAGTATTTAAGAAACTAAACAGTACATACATTCTCACAGGATGTCTAACTTTCGCAATTATCGAACATTTTGAGAGTTCGAAAATTGCCATTCTTATAAGCGTTCCTATTCGTAAAAATATTAAAAACAAATTGGAGCGTTTTTTAAGAAATTGTTTTTTCTAATTTGCATTAACCTCAAGCAGAAATTACGCCAAAATTTTTTTAAAAATTTTTTTTTTTTTAAAATTTTTTAAAAAAATTTAAATTTTTTTAAAGTTTTTAATTTTCGATTTCTAAACCGGGACAAACACCATTTTCCCGTCCTTTGCTCTATCCCAGTAAAAAATTAAAGGAAAAATTTGGAGTCATTTTTGAGAAAATAATTGTTTAAAAATTTCCTATAGTTTTGGAATGTTGGAATGCGAACAACACTTCATCAATAAATTAATATTTTATTGAAGACAACGACTTCGGCTATTTATGCAAAAGAAAGAAAACATATGTGAAAATAAAAGGACGACACTGTAGAGAAAGTACATGGAGTTAACTACTGCAATATTTTTCAAGCGTTTGTACCTTTTTTTCTTCTATTCTTTTCTTTTCTCTTTCTTTTCATTTTTTCTTTTTCTATTTGTTCCATCATTACACTAAAATAGTCGTTCTTTCTGACAAAGTTGTTCATTTTATTTTTCTCTACAGCTGTCCTTTCCCAAACATTACTGTCACGTCCAATTTGCAATGTCTACAAATCTAAAATTTGCCACGCCCCAAAATAACAAAACGGTCGACGGACATACCTCCAGTCGTTAGACTGATTTTCTAAGGACATAAAAAGCAATTTAGTGCCCACCGGATGACCGGAGCCGTAACAGCGGCTACAGACAACAGCCCCGGCCCGAAGGAGAGGGGTTCCAAACCTCGCCGAAGATATGCAGAGAAGGTTTTGTGTATGTTGTGATCGGAATAACCTCGAGTTTTGTTTATCCCACAGCGAAAAAGCCCAGCCTCCTGGCACTGAAAAGTAGAATAGGGTTCACAAGACACTTATCAGAATGGAGTTTTACAGATAACGGACTAGAGGGGGAAATTATTTTAAAAAATGTTTATTGAACGTCTTTAATGTCTGAAAAATATTGAACGTCTGAAAAAAATTATTGAACGGTTGACGTCCCAGTGGTAACTCCCCAGTCCCCAGGTAACGTCCCAGTCGTCAGTGGTAAAATTCATCCTAAGAATCTTGTACTGAATATAGAAAACTGTTTTGTTCTTCGTGGTTGCTTCAATGAAAGTACGCGTTCGAAAAGGAAAGAATTGATGCCATTTTGGGGAGATCCGGCCTGCTCTTCGCCTCGGGACGGCGCCGCAAAAACTAATGGGCAGAGCGACCCGAGCCAAGGACATTGCAGGCCACCGCATCTCGCGAGCCGGTTGGCGTCGCCGTGAGCATAGTTTTCCGCAGTTTCTCTGTTTATTAACAGGCGAATGCCGGAGCAGTACCCAAACAAACCGGCCAAAGATTGCACGCGATATTTGCTTCCTCATATCCGTCTTATTATCTCCATTTACACACACACTTTCACTTACAAGCATTACAGTAAAATATGCCAGATCAGTCCGTAGATCAAAGTTTGTCCCGGCCAGAGATTATACCTGGAAAGAGGAAATCCCGCAAAACAGAAGTGTAGGTCGGCTCCGGATCTCCCTTTCCCAGGGAACACCCAATGATAGTCATATAATATAATAATATAGTAATAATAATAATAATAATAATAATAATAATAATAATTAGTAAAAATGTTCATGGATATTGCAGTCGTCGATATTAGCAATCTTACGACTGTACCAGTCGAAGATCCAGAAATACCAAGAACTGGCCCATATCGTTAAAAAACAGTGGAATATCCTAGAAACAAATACTGTTCCTGAGGTTCTTTCAGCAAAAGGCATCATTCCGAAGACCTTAAAGAACACGCTAGAAACACTTGGAATTAAAAGAGTTCCTCCATCAGTCTCCAGAAATCTGTTTTACTTAGTACGTGGTCAGGAAGTTTCTGAGAAGTAATGGAGGTTTTGAGGTTCCACAATAGTCAATGTAAATATGTTTCTGAACTGTACACATAAATAATAATAATAATAATAATAATAATAATAATAATAATAATAATAATAATAACAATAATAATAATAAAATCATAACACAAACTGTGTGATTGTTCAAAGAATTGACTGCCTGAAGCTGTGACTGGTTGTTGAAAAATAAAATGTACCCATCACAGGGTCTCATAACTCATAAAGGCTGTTGGGAAGAGCCTCAGCAGCCCGAGTTCGGTTCCCGACTGAGCCGTCAATTCTTTGAACAAACAGTATTTGTACCACTTCTTTGCTAAGCAGCTGTGAGGTCGCATCGGCATTTGCAATTGCGAGACGAGATATATATTCTCGCGTAATTGTTAAAAATTACAATTGTGACCAGGTAATTAAACGTGAAATATATTATTAATCATAATAATAATAATACAAGTAATAATAATGATAATAATAATAATAATAATAATAATAATAATAATAATAATAATAATAATAATAATAATAATAATAATAATTAGAGGACTGGTCATTAAATATGACCGACAGAAATAGAGATATTGTAAATGTACAAAGAGGCATTACAAAGAAAACCATGCAGAATATCACAAGAAAAGTAATTGTTGATGCTGCCTGACGTGAAATGTGATACAAAAAACTTCAGTATAAATTGTAGTAAGACAAAGTACTCCATGGACAATAACTAAAAGAAATAGACATGATGTAGATAAAAAAGCCAATCATTTATGTCGCATAAAAGGGGAAGAATGAAGCCCATCAAGATTACTTGTAATAACTGCCCCTAATATGACATTAATAACACGACTGATGATTAAACGGTTCTAAAAATTTCTCACAATAAATCTCGTATTTCGTCAATAACAAGTAGAAATCATTCACCGCATCTCGAAGGTTGTCCAATTTGATCAAAGTTCCAATAACTGAAAAGGCACAATAGGTTCTGTAGGTGCCTCCACTGCAATGTGGAGGTATCTACAGAACTACCATGCAATTGCTCAAAATGATTAAAAACTCAGTTTCCAGTGTTTCAAGTGGGTGGTGTAGAAAAAATTGGTCATCCCAATAGTTATCGAAGCTCTGGGATTTCATCCACAGAATATATGTAAGAACTAGTCCTAATTCGTAGGTAATTCAAACTAGTGGTACTACAACAGCGCATACTTTCTCACATTGTTTCTAACTTTTGCAAATTTTCAGAAGATTTAGAGAGTTCAACAAAAAAGACACCAGCATCATTCTTTTATGCTATTTTCTACCCTTCTTCTTTTATATCGTTTGTAAACCTGGTTTTCTTCACATTTTATACGGGGGTTTCACTAGATGTCGACTGCATATCTTCTCATCATCTTTTCCGCGTTCTTCCAGGGTCTCTCATTCCCAATAGTGTCATATCCCTGGCTTTCTTCAGAAGTTCATCGTGTTCATTCGTGTGATTTGATTATTCTAATTCTTTCTTATCTTACGAAGAAAGGCGAGAAAATAAAAACTGAGAAGTAAAAAAATCGCGCTATTGAGAGTTCCCAAGTCCCTGTTCACAGACCATACTTCTAGCGAAGTATTGTAGAGAGGAGCATCCAGTCTCTAGCTCTGCCCCTTAAGAAGCTGGGTGGAAGCTCGCTGTAACCTGGAGTACACATTTATTCTATACCTAATATCGTTAGAGTTAATTATTTTACAATATAATTCGTAATTTGAACTAATTTTTTATGATAATATTGTATTTGGCGGAGTAAATCACAGTAATAGAGCTATACTAGAGGGAGGTAATAGAGCTATTGCAGCTGTGCTATTCCACGTCGGTACGCGGCTACCGATCTTATCGAGACATCTTATCTGCGCTCTTCCAGTAGTCGTCGCCCCCAGTCGGGCTTTGTTTCCGCAATCTTGCGCAAAGCAGAGGCTTGTCGCTCGAGCGACCATTACCAGGGCCCGCAACCGATAGTTCAGACAGCAGCGAATGGAAAGAAACATTTATTTGCCGTGGAGCAGCCGGCGACACGACAACATGCTTTTGAGTTTTCAAGCGGAATTAGGCATAATGGGCGGTGCATCTCCGCATGTTGCAATTTTTCATAAAGCAAAGCCTTACACATGAGCAATAGCAAAAATGGTGTAACTCTTAATCTATTTTGTCAAATTTTAATATTTTGGTGATGTCGTTGTTTCCGGTCATCACTACTCGTACTTTCAATTTGATGTGGGTAAGTCTAAATACACGTATCTGTATATAAAATAAATGTATATAGATATAAATAAATCAATAATGATCCATAGTGAGAAATGATTGCTTGAATATGCAAGAAAAATATTGTCATACACGTAATACAACATAAAAAATGGTTTTGGAGTTAATGTAATTCTTGACAGTAAAGCATGCAATATGCATGACAATTTTATTATCATTATTCATGTACTAAATTAAAATCCCATGATGTTTACGTTTACATATTCTCAGATATACTGGGTGTCCCACCAACTATGGACCACCCTCATAACTTCTAAACGGTTCAGGATGTCGAAATGCAGTTTTGCTGAACAATGCAGAATCATGGGCAAGTAACATGCCGTAGAGAAATTGTCTATAATATTTTTAGTTTTCGAGAAATTTAATCATTTTTTAATTTAAAGGGAACTATATATTTTCTCACCAGCAATGGATGGATCATGAATATAGGAATAAAGTGATGTATAATATATTAGTATTTTGATATTAATTTGAGTATAAAATAAGATTTTCCGGCATGAGATTTTCAAGTAGACGGACAGCTTTTGCAACAGTTGCCGTTAGGGAAAGGTGGCCTTCGCGGCGTCGATACTGATTTGTGGAGAGAAGTGTGAGAGGGGTAGCCGTGCCGGATGAAGGCGTAAATGCAGCAATTCATGGTCTTGACACGAGAAACATCAACAAATATTATTTAATTTATTATAAATTTAATTATTATATTAGCGATGAGAATGAGACAGTTTTTCCTATTTGTTCTGAATTGAACTTTTCTTCTTCTGAAATTCCAAATCAACGATCGAGCGATTACGATTACAAGAATCGAGCTCAGTGCGGAAATAAGCCATCATTTAAAAAAAAATTGGAAGCAAACGAATGCTTAAAGATTTTCATTGTAATATCTCGATTAATGCATCAAATAATATATATGCAGATATTTTCTCGTATTATTGACTGTTAATAACCTCCCTATTTAAACACGTACCAAAAGAACCAAGCCATACAATTTGTGAAATACTCTTGACAGTTCTGAGTGTAAATTCACCAAACTTTAACAAAAATGCATACATGCATTCGCGACTGCTAATAATAATTAGAGAGTTTCTCACTTCATAGCGCCAAGTGCTGCCACAAACTTGAAAATCCATGGCAGAAGACGGAAGTGCACTGTTTTCTGTACCATTTATGAACAGCATTCGTATGGTTGCAGAGTGAACGAGTGATCATTTTATTTCAGAATTAAATTCAACAACGAAGAGACTGTGGTTGGCTTCTTGTTCAGTTTAAAAATGAAATTTATTATTATCATCTTCCTTACGCTATCAATTTTTTATATCGTTCTTTGGAACGATCGATGTTTTGAAATTAAATCCAGATAAATAAATAGAAAAATCTCCAATTCTGATCGTTAAGATTGGCATTTCTTAGTGCGACGTCTGTGTTAACACCAAGGATTGCTGTAGTTACACTTCTTATCACTCACTGCCACCCCTCTCAGTCCCTCCTCTCCTCGCAACAGTCTTGACGACGCGAAGGCCACCTTGCCCGAAGGCGAGAGTTGCAAAGGCTGCTACACTATTGCATTCGAATCACATGTCAGAAAGTCTAATTTTGTACTCAAGTTACTATCAAAATATTAGCATATGATACACCATTTTTATCCTCTTTTCATGGTCAATCCATTGCCGGCGAGAAAAAATATGTAGTTCCATTTAAATTCAAAGATGATTAAATTTCTCGAAAACTAAAAATATTATAGACAATTTCTCTGCGGCATATTACTTGCCCATGATTCTACACTGCATTTCGATATCCTGAACCGTTAAGAAGTTATGGGGGTGGTTCAGAGTTGGTGGGACACCTGTATGTTGAGATGGACGTACACCTGTTCTGAGAAACTTAGTGACATCGCATGGCATATATTGAGATACGTATAAATTTGCATATGACGTGATTACCTTCAAAAATCAAACATTACCAGAATTATTAACCTGTAAATGTGTGTAAAAGCAATGCAATAGCAATGATGCAAATGAATCAGAATGCCCCGGAAACATTGCAAGCTGAAGGCATTTCCAATAAGCATTCACAATAAACAATAGGTGTGATTTTCCATTAATCTGCCAATAAATAGGGTTATCTAGTTAACACCCATAACACAATTTCACAGTATGTAGTTGTATAAGATTTTTGGAAATCCCAATATAAAAATGACAAGCAATGCAGCGTGAACTGGAATATGGTAGATGGACAATAGTTTGCGGTAGTGATTTTCATTCGGTTCGAATACTGAGGTTGCGGGGTGTGTGAAGAAGGAACAAAAGGCGTATTTAATAATAAACTATTGTTGGAGCATTTTTAATTAAATTCAGTGGTTGAGTAGGTCGCTCTCCCGTATTACAATTGGTTTTTAATGAACTGATCTATTCGTTTTGCACTATTGTGCGTTTGATACGCTAGCACCACGTGCCAAAGAAACAATTGTGGTGAATATTGATAGACAGGGAGCAGAAGGTAAATCACTACGTTATGAAAGAGCATTCGCATATATCCTATTGAAAAGGTGATTCAAATCTGTGGTTGAGAGTTATTGTTCCTGGGATTAATTTTGCTCTTTCATATTACAGCCATACAAATGTGGAAACGTACAATGTGCGTATTCGTTGCAGGAATTACGACAAACTGTTCAGAAACACTAGGCTCTATAACTGATAACTCTCTATAGAGAGTATAAGTCCATCTCGGGAGTATACTGTACGAGTATCTGGCGTAGGAACTCAATAAAAAGCATAATTTCTTTAAGAATTGATATCATAGTGCTTTGAGAGAATGGAAGCAATCACTTGAGATAATGTAAGGTGAATCTTAATTTCAACACACAAAAGAAGCGTAAGAAGAAATCTACGAGAAGCCACACAAGCGCCAGATGTACCTACTGGTCTCCCGGCATGTGTGTAGTGTAGTGCAGTATGAGTATTTAAGGGGAGAAGATGGGACAGGGAAGAGGAAGGAAAGATCGCGCCTGGTCTGTGGACCGTTTGTTAGGATACTGCTCGGCGTTCGCTTAATATTGATCGGAGATACAACGGAAAACTACCAATCAGAACAGCTGGCCGCAAGAATTCTCCTCCAGTCAGCGGCTGAACTCGACGTAGCTATGTAGCTACTCTTAAAAATCCTACTACTGTCGGGGCTTGAACCCTAGGACCTACCGATCGGAGGCACTGCATTCAAATCATTCACCTGGAGTTTCCAGCGTAGTTGACTTCCCATTCTACCACGTGCTACATCTGAATCACTGATAATTCTTGTCTCGACATTATTTACTCATTATGATTGCACTTACCATCATTCCTTCAGTGCAAGGCAATGGCAAAGACAAGGGCATCAATGCACAAACACACACACACACCCCTAGCCTACATTCAAGTACCACCAACCTTCGGGTTTCGAGATCCAACAGTCATACAATGGGGGAAACACATATTATTCGTTGTCTCTCTCTAAGTTATGCAGTCGTGTGAAAACTTACTTTGCGGCCAAAGTAAGCGCGTATAATGGAAAAGGTAACACAAAATAGGACCGAGGAAAATTATTTCAGCAACAGTTAAAAGGAAGGTTCCAAAACCTAACTATAGCGATCAGTTTCCTGTGGCAATAGGATTGATTATATGACGAATTATGTATGTGGCCTTTCTTCATTTTATCATTCAGATATTGAAAACTTATATTCGTCTTTAAACGGATATTTTTATTTTTCATAGTAACCATAGTAATTACGTAATGAAGTATAGTATGTTGATCTGCAGAAACTGATTTACTGAAACAAGATACAACAGGAAACTATGTAACAGTAATGGTGTTTACGCTTTTATAAGTGATGAATTATAAATGTTATCTGTCTCTTCATACTACAATTATGATCCCCGCCAATGATTACGATGATAAATTGGAAGTGAAAATAGTAACTTTGGGGGAACACAGGGCCGGACAAATGACATGGATTGATTTCAGAATTGACATAAATCGACTAAGATTTGAATGTCAGTTTCCGGATCAAAAGGCAAGTGAATTCAAATTTCAGTTTCTGAAACAATAGGCAATTTGAAAAAAATGCCCCTCACGCTGCTCCTTTTCTAACTTGGTCAAACGTTTTTTAAGGCCTTTTTTAAATACTAGGTCATACAGCGACCACTGTAATTACCATTGACTTTTGAACTTTGGGGGTAACGGTAGATGAATTCGCATACTGCATACGAACACACTCACACAAACTTCCATTCCCCGGGCGTTTTTCGAACCTGCGATTCTTCAGGCGTGAGGCAGCTAGACCCTTCAGCCTAAGGGACCTCGGCTGTCCAGACCGGATTGGACAAAAGCGCATCCTTTATTTGCAACTGTTCCTTCTCAAAACCTGTGCGCGTAGTTCGCGTGAGCGCCGTGTCTAGGCGGGGTGAGCCGTGTGTGGGAGGGGAAGGGGGCGGGGCGGAGGCCTGTGGAATGCCACCCGGTCGCCGCGCGCGGCAGAGGCTTTGACGGGCCGGGCCCCGCCCTTCGGCGCCGCGGCGCGCTGTGGCCGCGCCACGCGAAGAGACGCGCGCTGACGCGAAGGGCGCGTGAGAGAAGAGAGCAAGACGAAGGGGCACGGTGAAGCAGAGCGGGACATGACAGGGCGAGGCGGGGCAAAGGGGGGGGGGCGGGCGGGGGGCCCAGGTGGGAAGGAAAGGGAGAGGAGGGGGGGGGGCGGAGCCTGACGGGGGGAGGCGTGCGGGTTGCAGTGGGAGCGGTGGGCCCGGGCGGGGCTGCGGGGAGGAACGTGGGGATGAGGCGGGGCGCGAAAGGGTGCGTGGAATGGCACGAGGGGGGAAGGGGCGTAGCGGGGCGCGGAGCGGCGGGGCGGGGCGCAGTGGGGCGGGGCGCAGTAGGGCGGGGAGCTGGGGGGCGGGGAGCTGTGGGGCGGGACGGGGAGCTGTGAGGCGGGGCTGGGCAGTGCACGGAGAGGCGAAGCGCGGCGCCGGGCGGGCGCGGGCGGGCGTGGCGGTGCACAGAGAGGCGAAGCACGGCGCCGCGGATGGCGGCGGGGCGCGGGGGCACAGCGGGGAGAGGCGGCGAGTGAGGTGGCGAGTGAGGTGGCGCGAGAAAGGCGCTGCGGAGCGCGCGTCGCGTAATTGGGCCGACAGGTTCGTCTCCCGAGCGCCCTCAATCCGCTGCTCTAATTAGCCGCACAAACAGAGCACAAAACAGTCGCCAGCCCCCCCCCCCGCCCGCCTCTCGTCCCCACCTTCTCCGCTAGTTAGCGTCCTCTACAGCCAACTACTTTACCCTTTGATTTCCTTACGTATAATGAATAAGGATACTTTTTCTGTAATAGTCAATGCTCATTAATTTAGCAGTACAAGAATATGATGAATGGGAGATTTCGCTCAGATGTTTTGGACATTCAAAATGGAGGCCAAAGTAAGACCTTACAAATGTGTCTTTCGCTAAAGGATGGCATTGGATTGCTTTCTCCACCTTATGTATGCCATCCTTGCCGTCACATGTATTTGCTCTTCCCTGAGACAATTATTCAAGATCAAATTACCACACAACCAAAATGGCTGCGATCGCCTTTTCCTTTTTATTTCCTACGTACCCATTCACGGGATTGGCCACTATGCCTTTCCGATGGCCCTTTTTCTAGCTAGTCTGTTGATCAGTTACCTAACCGCCCTTACTCTCGTGGTCTCTATCTCTAGTTATTCTGTCCCCGCCTTCTTGATCATCTCACACTTCTTTCCAGTTTCGTTCGTTTGCCCTCGTTTACTGTTTCTGCTAACTTCCAACCATCTCGTTTACGTTTTGTGTTCTCTTATTTCAGACACTGAATCACTTGCCAGTGCCTTCGGCACTTCTCTAAATGTTTCGTGTTCTTTGTCAAAGTTTAATATATCTTCTTCCCAGTATTCTTTTGTTCCGCTTCTTCCTACATAGATAATTTTTCCACTTTATTTATGCACTCGCTTTTCAACATTTTCATTCCAGAAGTATTTTTCAAAGCCGGTTAATCTCACTTTCTCTTTTCGATGTCGAGACCATCGATCTTGTAAATCTCAAGAGAAATGTTTTCTGTTATTGTAATACGATATGTGGACAAAACCAAAAGGTCAAGGAGAGATCAGCGGGATCCCGGTGATATTAAGTATCCCCAAATCCCAGTGGCCTTTTACGTACATCCACATTGTATTCGTGTTCTCCATCGGGCCTTGCTCCACTCTATCCCGCCCACTTCCACCCTCCTCTCACCCCTCCACCTCTTGCCCCCTCCCCTGCCCTGGTCCTGCGTGTTCTTTGTCAGACGCACAGTGAACCGAATGGTTCCAACAATATTTTCAGAACGTGCTTCCTGTTATTTTCTAACAACCATTTCCACAGACAAAAACAAACATTTGTAATGTAAGGAATGAAACCCTACAAGAATATATTTTAAAACATCGTTCTTATCTTAAAGTATTTTCAATTTTCCGTTAATTTGTTTCTTTCTCGTATACGTAGTACACGAATAGTTATGTAATGTAGCAAAAAATCGATGTCGGAAATACACGTTATGAATGTGCTTGATGCCGGAAAAACATTTTTTTCTAAACGCCTGTCCGTCTGTTTGTAATCAGCCTTACCATTTGCACCTGAACTTTCATGAAAATTGACATTCTTCGATCGGTATGGTTGAATGCAGTTGCGTATGTAGTTATGTAGTTCGCTGACCAATGCAAATACGTTTCCAGAAACTTATTTCCAAATGTTGCTAAAAGTCGTTTTGTTGGTACTTTTATTCATTATTCGTCTATAATATTCTTTCTTAGTTCTTAATCTTGTATAATAAAGAGATAGGAAAGAAATTCTGGAGATCAAAAGAACGTGCGCAGATTTATAATTTTTGCATTCATTTTTTACTGTTTTTTGACTGCTATAAATAAAAATAAATCAAAATAAATTTTTATTTCGAACGTCGATAGTGAAATGAGATGTGAAATGAGATCCAGTTTAAATATAGACACGAATTAAAATTCGAAAGTAAGTCATTGCTACGTGTTCGATTTTTTCGCAATTTGATATGCCACAATATAATAAAAAAATTAAATTCTATATCGCAAAATTTTAAAACCTCATTTGAGTAATACTTCAACCTAAATTTACAAGTCTTAATACGATGATACTACCAGATTCTCAGTTTGGTTGAAAGTATAATCCTACGAAGAGTGAATCATATTTAATATATCTCCAGCACCACTATAAAAAGTATGGTCGCTGTCACGGGTTACCTTCTACCGCTCATAGAATTATCGGAGGTGCATATGATACACAGCAAAAACATAGCTGTCATTTCAGTACTAATAGACGAATGCCAAACCATATTCCATCAAGGGTTGTAGGTAGAGAGAAAGAAGATATTGAGGTAAGTTGCTCTTTTCCGCCTTGCGCGTCCTATGTTGGGTTTCGAACCAGTGGTGTTCTCCGGGGCCTCTCCTCACAACGGTGGGCGTCCCTCCCCCGCCTCTCAGCCTCCGTCATCCGCTCTCTATCCGTCTCTCGCCGCCGGACCGCGCCCGCGTCTGTGCGCGCGCACTCGCCCTCGTCGCTTTCCTCCCCCCTCGCCCTTCGCCCTCGCCCTCGCCCTCGCCCTCGCCCTCGCCCTCGCCCCGCCCCTCGCCCCCTTCCTCGCCCTCGCCCGCTCCCGTACCCTCGCCCTCACCCTCTCGCCTCCGCCCTTACCCTCTCGCCCCCCGCGCCCTTGCCTCCCCCCCGCCCTGCCCTCTCCGTTTCGTCGCTCCCCTCCCCTCGCCCCCGCCCTTACTCTCGCCCTCACCCACGCTCACGTTCATGCCCTCGCCCTCACCGTCTTCGTCGCTTTCTCCCTTGCCCTGCCCGCGCCCTCGCTGTCTTTGACGGTTTCTCCCGTGCCCTCACCCGCGCTCCTCCCGCGCCCACGCCCTTCAAAGCATTGGGGGCCGCAGCTCTTCATATGCCGCCCACGCGTCGGTCGCTAAGGCAATGTGCCATCCGTCACGGCGCGGAGCAGCGAATCTCTTGTCCCACGGCACTCTACGCGCGGCGGTAGGCGAGGATTCTTTGGAGAAACTGGCAGAGCAATTTGATGAATGAAACACGTGGGATGGGTAGGGACTCAAAACGTTTTATGTATTAAAATAGTTGGGTTCATATGTTATGAAAAGACGCTAAATCGATGAAGATAATTTTCTCCCCTTTGCTCGCGCTATTCCATATCGACGGAGAGACATCATCCCTCCGCCTTACCCATTAACATAGAATACTGGAGTCCAGCAGAAACATTTTGAAACCTATTGGACACCAAAATACAGCTACGGGTTAGTTTCACTGTCGTTATCGACTGCAATAGCTTGGCGGCAACGTCGTTTCCTCTTCAGCATCGTTGATCGAGAGGATCTAGGATTTGCGTATCGACGGCATTGACTTATCGACAATTGCTACACTGCTGGGGCGAAATCAACCACTGTCTAGAGGAGAATTGGAGAGTTCAGAGCTAAAGGTGACCAACCTAAAATTTTGTAAAATTCGTGATAGTCATGTATCCCGATAGAATTTTCAGTTTTATATGTGAAAAATTGACCAGCTTTCATACTTCGTTGATTAATACTTCGTTTAAGGTAGCGTCATCTATAAATGTGTTTTGGAACTTCTTGCAAAGCTGAATTTGTTTACATTATTTTGTATTCCACATTTATTAACAATTTTCTGCATAAACGAAAAATATTTATGCACTTATACTACGTACCGCAGCAGCATTACAATACTTTCTCTTTACTATATAAGTACTTAGTAGGTAATAATGTAAAATACTTTATCATTTTTCTAATTGTGTTTATGTTCGGCTACATACCAATTTACCGCGAAACGAATATTATTTTATTACGTGATGAGGATATTCTTTCCAAAGCAATGTTCAAATTCTATTGTCGTTCTTGTCACAATAATAATGACGAAAATAAAGATATTATTAGTATCGAATTTCGACGTTTTGACTAATAACAAAAATAAAACCACTATTATTGTGAACGAACGACAAAATATTTTTGCACCCTCTCGCTAGACAAGTTTACAGGGTAACTCACAGCCCTCGCTGCGATCTCTTAACGGAAAATTCACGCGTCTGTTTGTTTTGTAAAAGGACGCGTCCGGAAGTGTTCGTACACTTGGTATCATCCTTTGCTTGCAATAGGTATATTCTTTAATATTGGATAAACTGCAGCCATATTTGACAGTACAATTGCGTCTTCTGGAATTTCAATCCTATTGTCCTCTTCACCTTTTGTCTTGAATAGTATTGTAATCCTCGGAGGTGTCGGCACGTTGATAGCTTTTACGAACATATATATTTTAAGGAGAAACAATACTCCTTACCGTTTTGCGTCACACAATATTTTAGTCACGAGTACAGTTAGTTCTCCGCAGGAGCAAGAAATCCAATACTATGCATTATCTCCAAACGTAACACGTTTTAATTCTCCACTCAGGATTTTTTACTGGGCCGTTTATATCATCCTTTCGCAGCAGTATCAAATGAATTATCACCTTCCTTTTCCCACTCTCAATCATACTTTCGCATTCACCAACTGGATCCCAGGGGCGCGTCGCTTAAGTCTTTCCCTTTGCAGCTGGCATTAAGTAAAGCCGCGAAAACCTAAAAATATGCAGATTCTACACCATAACTTACAGTATTATTTCTAAAAATTAATGCTGATATAAAAATTTTCCCACAAAATTAAATAGTAACAATTCGAATTGTTCTTTTCACACTCTACCTACAAAACTAAGTTTATAAATTCTCATGATGAATTATCTTTTTCACAATAATGCTAATTAACATTCATTTCGTAGATAGATTTTAGCAAAAAACGTTTTAATGTCAATTCATTTGGCGGGATTGGTTCATATTCCACACTACCGTCATTAGGCGATAAATATTCAATTTTTCTTTACTAAATACCTGTGAGCACTATTTTCATTTAATAATATTTACATCTTCATATTTTTGATGATGAATCACTAAGTAACTACATTGCATTTTCGTTTTGCAATGCCAGCCAATTTTACATTCACTAGTACTAATAAACACTTTGACCTTATTTACCTACTGTGCTCTTCCTACGTCTCATTCATCTCTTCTTCGTCCACTCTCCTGGTTTTCAGATTTGCACATCACCATGCAGTTCCAATCTTACTATTTGTGTTCTTGAAAGCTCACTGCACTTCCGGGAAGCTTGGTGGTTTAAAACAGAAGCAGCGGCATCATGTGCCTGGCAGTGCAATATTTGCAATAGGAGTGGAGGTTGCAGCAGAAACGTTGTGTGAAAATATGTTTGTTTCCTGATAACATTAGAATGTCTCCGTTACTTCCGTGTCACCATCTACAGCTGAAGCTAACACTACCGTGTATAATGTAAAGTCGTATATTTGCTTTTAGCGGAAAATTACGTATCTTTGAGCAACACTTTCTGTTCATTCGTCTAATCCGAAGATAAATTACACTATCTCTTTCAAAGTGCTGCACGTGTCATCTCTTCTTCTTTGTCTCGTGATCAAAATGTGTCTAATAATTTCCTTCTTTTCTTTGTCTTCCTTTCTGTTTCCGTTCGCGATCAACCATTAGATCACAAAAGCATTCTAGCCACGAGGTTAGCCTCCAACGCTTTATGAATTTGATATAGTATATTGGCCAACATTCAGAATTAAAGAAAATAGAGTTCATTCTTAAGTGCTTTAATAGTGGGGAAAATGTACGGGAAGTTGTGATTCTATCATCACTTTTATTGACCAGAGTTTAACGCCTTCATACATTTGTTGAAAATGCATTTCATTAAGAAGTGTAACTCAGTCCTTGAAATACCCTTAATTTTCAATAAAAACACATTTTCGCCGAGCCTAATCAACGTTGTTCAAGGTTTTACAACCACTACAAGTGTTTGCTCTGGAAATCGAAAAATCCACTAACCTTGTTCAAGATGGAATTTGCATCCCTGTTTCACCAAATGAATACAGTAGCACAGACATCCCTGCCGCAGCAGTTCTTCCCTCTCGACCGACTCCAGAAAGCCGAGTTGGCCGCCCGCGTGGCCTGGTTCCCCGGAAGTTGTGTGTGTGCCGCGCGGCGGTCAGTCGCCGGGTCCCGCGGGCGCGCCCAAAGCCTCCCGGCGCGCGGCCGCTGTTGGGGCGACTCCACATAAATCTGGCGGCGCCGCGCGGAGGGACGGGGCGGGGATGGCCTCAACCCCTCTGTGGAGCGGACGCGGGGGGAGGGGGGTTACGGAAGGACGGGGTCGCGATGTGAACGGACGAGGCGGAGGAACATGGAAAGGGAAAGGTGGAAATGGTGGAACATTGGACAACAGGCGGAAAGTGGAGACACTACGTTAATCCAGGATGGAAACAAAGGGTACAAACCCGGGAAGAAAGAGGAGGATCGAGACGATAGGAAGACGGGGTCATAGGTGGGAATGAGTGAGTGACTATTAATTCCGGAGTGTCAACCACTTAGGTCGTATGTCCAGTAAGACCACTACACATTTTACCCAGCAATGTGGGAGTGTTCCTTCCCTATTAGACTTGAGATGCACAGCGACCTACACGGCATATTTTGATATTCCCACTTTGGTTGATTGACTGATTGATAGATTAGTGATTCCGGGCGCGTCAACCCGTTAGCATAGTGCATGTTTTATCCTCTAGAGATGGCGGTGATCTTCCCCGTATGGATGGTGCATGTCCAGTACTGTAGTGTAATACATGTTAGTGTGTGTAAGTGGTGAGGATAGAAAGAGGAAGATGAAGGAAAGATCGCGCGCGGTGTGTGACCCGTTTGTTAGGGTAATGCTCCGGCTGCCGACTGGTATTGATCGGAGAAAACACGGAAACTACAGATCAGAGCAGCCGGGCGCTACAATTCTCCTCCAGACAGCGACGGACTTCGACCTATCTAACTAGTGTCGAAAAAACTGCAACCTTCGGGACGCGAACCTAGGACCTCTCGGTCAGAAGCACGGCAGTGACCAGTTGATCCCCTGAGCTACCTCTTCCGGTTTTCCACTTCGAGGTATCTCCACCAGCGGGTTCACCTCCGCTACCGAGAAAAAAGCTACAGTTCAGAGGGGGAACGACGTAAACGCAGTTCTAAGTGAGCACACGTGAAAAGCGGAGGCACTATGTAAATGCAAAATGACAACAAAAGTGCAAACCCGTGCAAAAAAGGAGAGAAAAAGAGAGAGGGAGAGAAAGACGGAGAGAGAAAGACGATAGGGATCGTGTGTGGGTAAGAGCGACTGAGTATTGATTCAAATACATAGGTCGTTGGTCCAGGGTTCATCTTCTTCCCTGAAATATGGGAGTGTTACTTTTCGGGTAGTATAGAGAGATTACTATCAGGGACCGCTTTGGCAGCTCCTGCTTGGCCACTGCTGGCAACATTACTGCAGGTTATATCCATGCTCTCATTTTGTCAGTGCGTTTGTTTACAGTTACCTCATTTGAATGTGGCTTCATCACTATCTCTTGCAATGTCATCGCCCTACATGGCATTAATTTGTTTCCCAACCTGTCAAAATGGTCCCTTCTTAGAGTAGCTTCTCTATATTCGAGATTCTCTGCGACCTACACGTCATCTTCTGATATGTCTCTTCAAGGTACCTCCGCCAGCGGGACACCGTCGCAACCGATAAATGCTCCAAGCTCCCGAGGGAGACGATGGAAATGAACATGGGACCAGAGGCGGAGAGCAGAGGCACTAGGTTAATCTAAAGTGGAAATAAAGGGTGCGAAGATGCAACCAAACGGAGTCCGTGCAATCCGTGAAGATGCAAATAAGGATCATCCGTGGGAGTGATAAGCTCTAAGCTCTCAATTGGTCTCCCGTCATGGATAGTAATTTAAGTCGTGTAAGAGTGTAAGGAGAGGATGAAGGAGGAAAAACCCTGCGTTGTCCCTGGTCTGTTTGTTAAGGTACGACTACAAAATTCACCTGGTATCAGAGAAAACACAGAAATGTACTTATCAGATCATCTGGGCACTCCATCTCTCCTTCAGATAGTGGTTGAATACCACCCGGTCATGTAGGTGGTGTCAAAAATTAGTCACCGTCGGAAATCGGACTCTCGGATCTCCGGATGCTGCAGAGATAGGCACATTGCCGCTGAGATATCGCAGCCGAGAATTGAGATGAGGTGAAGAGGCGGAACTTGAGAAGTGATGCCATGGTGTAGGTGTTGACGCAACAGGAGTAGCGAGGTGTAGGAAGTGACGGAGAGAGGGGGCGGCGCACGAGGCAACAGCAATGTTAGTGCCTGATGGCAAAGGTGGTGACAGGTGGGAGCGAAAGGAGACGGGGGCGTGGCTTTATTTAGTGATAGTTTGACTAGTGTTTCCGGGCATGCCAACTGCTAAATTCATTAGTCCCGTAAATAAAGTGCATGTTTTTATCGTGGGAGGTGACGGTAATCTCCCCCTCTGGATGACGAGATCCGCAGCCGAACTACGGGCTTTCGGGGTTTTTCCTACTCAGATATCTCCCACCATCGGGCTACCGCCCTAGGCGAGAAAAGCTGTTAGCTCTCGATCGGTCTCCCAGCATGTGTGATAGTGTAGTGCATGTACGTGTGTGTGTAAGTAAGGGGTAAGGATAGGACAATAAAGAGGAAAGAAAGATCACGTGCGATCCGTCTCCCATTTTATTAGGGTACTGCTGCGGCAGTCACCTAGTTTTGATCGGAGAAACCACGAAAAACTACGATCAACCCCCCCCGCTAGAATTCTCCTCCAGACAGCGGCTGACTTCGACCTAGCTATCTAGCCCGTGTCGAAAATCCTGACACCGTCGAACCCTAGGACCTCGCAGTCAGAGGCACTGCAGTGACATCTATTGATGCCCTGAGCCACCTAAGCCGGTGTGGGAACGTGGAAGAGGTGTAGAAACCCGAATGGCGCAGTGTGTGCGTAGGCGCTGCGTCGACCCGGCCCTCGCCCTCCGCCGAAGGGATCGCCGCGGATTGCGTATTGGTGCCGTAATAAGTTCGGCTTTAATTCCTCTCTCCGTCCGCTGCTAGCACTCCAACAGCTATGCGCGCTACAACTGATGGCAAATATATCGTAGCATGTGCACTCCGGTTAAAAGTCTTCCGCGCCACTGGCGAGATTCGCCTTCAAAATGCACGCTCAATCTGGCTGTCCCGCTCCTTTCTCCCGGAAATTCACAATTCAGTTCTTACGTTGCATTTCCAGAGCATCGCTAACAAGCCGCTCCACCTCACAGTACCTCGATCTAGGCCGCAGGTACTGTATCGTTCTGCAATATTCCTTTTCTCTTAAAAAGAGCATGCTGGAATGTCCAATATACTCACACAGTCACATACGTGGGTTTGTGTGTGTGTGTGTCTGACCGAAATTCAACTCTTGTGGAACTCCAATAAAGTCTCCATACGTTCTCGTGACTGTCTATTCATGATGATATAAATTTGGTTTACTGGAAATTCTTGTCATAATATATTGTTACAAATTCTATCATAGCGACGAAGCTTCATTCTCGCTAAAATCTCCCCGTGCTTTACACCAATCCGAATCAATAATCACAATGTGAATGTCACAAGGTTCATAATAAATTATGAAGTATAAATGATGATAAAAAAAACCAAGTGTGATTTCAAGTCATAAATACTAATTACTGACAATATAAAACATTTTGGTGATAAATTAAGATAAAGATACCCGCTCATGCTTTTCTGGGGATACAACCACCTCGTACGGAATTGGTGTGGCTTTAGAGAAAATTTCATGGTGGATTTGGTGAGAGTTTAGGGTAAATTTCAGCGGATTTCTCATATCTCTTCTCTGTTATTCATCGAACTTATCGTCAGTTTATTGCATAATGCTCAAGTACAAAAAAATATTTAATGCCTTCCCAGAAACGGAGACGTCGTGAAATGCCGGATTTCTTCGGATTCCTCTGATGACAATCATTCTAGCTTTTACATGAATAATTTCAAATTCACAAGACAAATAAATTAACAATAGTGTGATTGTCTAGTGAATTAAACTCGAATGACCAATTATTTCGCGTGGCATTTTCTAGTACACTTTATATGATCGTAAATTATCTCGTATCTTTCAATTTCAAATGCGCAGTAATTTAGTTCATCTTGCGTTTATGTTTGAAGAGTTATAAAAATAGTTCTTGCCCTTCTATTAAATGCTGTTCCACCGTTGATGACTGTGAGTAAATGCCACCCGTTTCATGACCCGTTTGCTCCTCTGTCACAGTCACCCAAATAACGAGCCACGGCCATGTTGCATTGCTGACGGACCACACAAACAGATTTTGCTATGCTTTGGTTGAATTTATTTTCGTTCTGTAATGCGTAACGTGGGGTCCGTGCTTCTGTCGTGGCACGTGGCACGGAGCAACGCTGCGGAAATAGGTCTTTTGTTGGTTAGATGTACGCGCGGAGGAGAAAGGCTGCGAAAATAGCCTCCCGCAGAATTATGAAGGTCTAGTTCTTCCGAAGAAATGTTAAATTTACTCTGAGGTAACGTAAGTCATAAAAAAGAACGGTTCCAAAAATAATCCTCGACTATCGTAAGAAAAGCTCGTTCCTTCTTGCATAAACTAAATTTATATTTGCCTCAATAAGCCATGAAGTCAAGAGTAATTCATATTTTTGTCAAATATGAATTATTTATTGATGTCAGCGTTTCCGGTAATTACTATAAAAGTCATGAACAGCTGGTTCCTCACGCTCATTTTTGTACTTAAGAATGAAAACTATGTGATAATTTAACACAAAAATGATCTCACTATTATTTTTCATGCTCTTAATAGTAAAAGGTTCGTCTTGAATGTTTGTTAAACTGCTTTCGAAGTGCTATTTTTCTTAAAGATGTCGCTTTAACCAAAATGAACTTATTGGACTGCTTTTAGATGTTTCAAAAGCTTTTGATGTCACTGATCATAACATTTCACTTTCAAAATTACTTTCGTGTGGAATTCCAGGTCTTATTTTGGTCTTTAGTGTTTATGTTCGTAATTTAATACACGATCTCAGAGATGAGGAATACCATACTGGAATGAGGGGGCATTCTTTTCTCACCTTTCTGATCCATGGCCTTCCAGGTGCTTCGTTTTGATCCAATGGTGAAGCGACATCTTTAAGGAAAGATAATATAGCAGTTTACGTAGATTTTGATTTCCTAAATTATTGTTGGCAATCTGAAAGCGCGTCGTGTTTACGGAGAAGGGTACGTAAAAATTTTTAATATTTTTGAAAAAACTAAAAAAGAGAAATTGGCCGATTATTTTGAATTTCATGTTTGTTGTCTTTTTGGAAAAGCGCGTTAATCTTAACTGTTTTAAAAATATCTAGAAAACTTCCGGTGCATATAGATGCATTATATATATATATATATATATATATATATATATATATATATATATATAATTATTTTAAGAGCTTGAACTCATGTTATTCTACATAAACCTTCAATGCAACATAATTTTAAAGATTTTAGTAAATGCAACTGTATTATTCGTGTTGGTATCTACAAGTTCAAGTGTAAGCTTGCAGCAGAAATAAGGTCCAAAAACAGATATTAAAGGAGAATTGTTGAAACCCTGTGATTTAAGCCAACAATCTCAGTCTTTTGATTAAAGATTCCGCTCAGTTTGTCTCAATCTAATATCATTAGAATATTCTCACAAATACAGTTAATATCGTATTTAGACAAGAATCAAATGTTGCCACTTTCAGAATAATTGCTGTTTCATTTAATGTTAACTGTTAAATGTCACAGCCTGCTTATCTGAAATAACGCTGCATACTATTGATCATTTGTCACAAAAATATTAGTAATTACATTTGATACAACATAAACTACCATCAAAACCAATCCTAGGCGAATGAAAAATATTGACTATTTATATAAATAAAAATAGACTAATACGTTATGCGGTGGAAAATTTGAACTTAATTTTGTGCTGTTTATTGACGTATTGGGTATCAAAGAAAAACATATTGTTGATATTTATAAAAGACGTAGCAAAATGTATGCTGAATGTCCGCATTATTTGAATTTAGGACTTGTCTGTAATAAATTGGACTCCCGTCAACCTAAATCAGACAGATCTGGAAGACAGTGGAAATAAAATTAGGATGTGTAGCACGTATACTTTGAGGAATGGTTTTTCTTTTCCCTTAGTCTTACCTTAGAACAGACTTCACGTACTCTCACACCTTGCACATCATACACTGAATGATGTTCACATTTCATTTGGATAAATTTTACTGAAACAATATTGTACTTTCATCGTTTTCGTTACCAGCTATTCTTTATGCGTTGATAACGTGAAAACAGAAGTCAACTATCTCCTGCTTTCACAGATCCGCCTTACATTGAAGAACAGGTTACATTGCTTGAGTCTGAATGTATTGCTTTGATGATGTAGGCCTAGCGATTCTAACATCAAAATAATCACTTTTACGGTCTATGGGTGATACTACTGTACTTTGGTATGATGCTGATGATGATGTGACCTGATCTTGAGGTTACCGGTACCTGAAGTGTGGTTCCCTAGAGATGGTGCAGGAAAGGCTCCATCTAGAAATACATCCGTTGACAGTCCAAATTCCAGTTCCTGTAAATCCATTCACTGCCTTGGCCACACTTACAGCTCGTTCGTAATACTTTTCTAGCAGGTCTTTTATTTGAATTTCAGTGATGGGCTTCTTTAGGTGTTCTGGCATTCAAGTGAGTATCAACTTGGCAGAAGTTTACGAAAAGAGTCCGAAAGAACGTTGCGTCTAAAGGACTTCAAGCGAATGCTCTGAAACTGGACCACACTAAAGATGGGAATGTGGGATACTATTATTAATTCAATGTTAAAAAATACCCCATTTTCTTTCCCGCCACGCACGCAAGAACGTATGTAAATACATCACTGTTACCACTATTCGGTACTTTTTTATTATAATGGAATTTACCTTAGATGCAAATTACGCTTGGCTGTGGATACAAAAAAGTAGATCATTTAAAATATAAACAGCAACATGCGTCCAATTTCTTTCCAGTCTCTCGACGCTCTGTTCTATTTCCTCCTCGCAATAACGAGGATGGAAGTTTCCGTCTGCCGTATGTAGTTATTGATTAATTACAATTTAACCGAACATTTACGGAATTAAGTCGACTGTCAACTCTATGGAATTCTAATAATTTAATTCACAATGATTAGTTAGTGTATCCAGGCGCGTCAACTGATAATATCATTAGTCCCGTAAGTGTAGTAAATGTTTTATCGCAGGAGGTGGCGGTGATCTTCCTCCTGGATGGCGAGATCCGGCGCCGATCTACATGTCTTTTTGCAGAGATTTCCCCAGCAAGATACCTCTCACCAGCGGGGCACCGCCCCAACCGGGACAAGCTCTAAGCTCCCGAATCGTCTCTCGACAGGTGTGCTACTAAGTAATGTACATGTAAGTGTACATTACACTACATGTAAGTGTAAGTGGTGTTAGTAAGGGATGGGGACAGATACAGTAATAAGGAAAGATTGCTCGCGGACCGTGGCCCGTTTTTAAGGGTATTTCTCCGGCAGTCATCTGGTGTCAATCGGAGAAACCACAGAAAACTACTGATCAGAGCAGCCGACCACTAGAATTCTCCTCCAGACAGTGTCTGAATTGAATTGATAAGTTTAGCGTCATTGATCCCCTTGGTTATAAATGAAAGTCACAACAAATATGTTGTTCTTCCCAGTTGCGTAAACAATAATATCGCATTAACTGGTGTTACAACTTATTAAAAATCTTGTAAACGAATATTTCCCTTCATATCGAAGTCTCTATCTCTTGAAACAAAATATTTGCTATATATTTTTTCATACGTGCTGACATCATACTCGTTCAGAAGCAGAAGGTAGCAAAATAATATTAATCAGAAGTCCCAGTTTTAATTCCTCCGACGAGATACCCCCTAGCAGATTTAATTGGTTTCAGATCTCTCATTCTGTCGAGACAGTCGCACTTAACTCCAGAGAGATACCCTTATCACGAGTTTAAGACGTCAAATTCGCATTTCCGCATTTGCGTGTTCATGGACGAAGCGACTTATCTGCAGAGCAAAGATAATGAAGTCGTAAAACTGTTTCCTAGCCGAGAATACGATTCGGCTTATCTGTTTCCCTTAAATTGCAGCTTTTTTCTTTAACTGCAACTACTTGCAAGTTTTGAACTGGATCGCAAAGATCAGTGTATCTCACAAGTACAAATTATTTTCTTTCTTAATGTTCAAGCAACAAAAAATAAACGAAACTAATGCAGACATTAGACACATCTGTAAGATTCTGTATATTCTGTAGCAGACGAATAAAAATGTAGTATATGATCTGCGAGGACTGAACACGTGCAAGCAAGTGATTAATTTTATAATAATGCTTACGTAATGGACACAGCATCACTCAGAAAGCAGGATATTGACAAAACAAAATATTGTAAAAAGAGAATCTAAATAAAATGATACAATGTTGGTTGAAACTGCGCTTCCGCCGCGCATTCATTTGTTTGGCTCCAATACAAAATTACATTGCATACGACGAATTTCCTGTATCATATAACTTATTACGTACACGATAATTTCACATCAAACACATTCAAATATCCTACTACTCGCAGCTATATGGTCTTGTAAAAAAAAGCAGTTGACTACAACATTCAAAAATTCGAAATTAGCACAATTGTATAAACATTTCAGTAACTCCACTAATTCCTCACTATCTCACTAAGCTCTACGAGCGAATAATCGGCAAAGTGGCTCAGGTCATCAACTGATGTCGCTGCAGTGCCTCTGACTGGGAGGTCCTAGTGATCGAGTCCCGACGTTGGCAGGAATTTCGACACTATCTAGATAGCTAGGTTGAGTTCAACCGCTGTCGTGAGGATTCCAACGATCGCCTCCTCTAATAGATAGTTTTCTGTGATATCTCGAGTGCTGCAGCAATACCCTAACAAACGGGTCACAGACTGCGCGCGATTTTTCCTTTCTCGTCCTTGTCCTAACCATGTCCTTGTCCTCACATCTTACAGACATTTACTCTTGCATTCACTACACTACCACACATGTCTGGAAACCTGTCAGGACCTTAGACCTTGTTGCAGCGCTGATGGGAGATACTGTTTGGGAAAATCCCGCAAGGCAACGTGTAGGTCGGCGCGAAATCTCACCATCCACCGGAGGAATAACACCGCTATCTGTTGTGACCAAAACATGAATTTCACCTACAGACCTAATGACCATATCTGTTGAAGAGCCGGGAAAAACTAATCAGTCTTTGAGCGAAAAAGGCAACACAAAATATCTACCTAAACCGTAATAAGACACACGAAATTATTCATTTCGAATGTGCACATGAAGCCAGAAAAATTTTGTTGTTTGTTCGCCACGCAAACAGAGATGTGGTAATTGAAGATAGGAGATTAATAATAATGGCTTTCCGTAGTACAATCCCGGGTTCGATTCCCACTCGGGGCAAAAATAGAATTGTAGCTTTCGATTACAATCGTCTGAGTTTCTAAAGTGCCTTGTGTGACTAAAGATACGCTCGGACAGGCCAAGTATGCTAGATATGGTGAAGGGAATTCGTCATGCTCGCCTCATGTCTCTCTTAAACCCAGGCGTGGATAATACTGAAAACAAGGTCCTGACCTGGGAACACCTCTAGTTGATAAGAGTCGGTTTATTACGACCCTAAAATAACAAATATATGCATACATACATAATGTTAATGCTCCTGATAATAATGAAAATAATAACTTATTGATAACGACACAATACAGCGCATTGCGTATGTGATGCGTAAGGTGCAATGCTTCGCACATGAGGACGGGCTTTACTTGTCCAAGCACCTTGCGCCGAGGATAGCTCTCTGCCACCGAACGCACCGATGCGTCGGGACGCTCACGCTGTCTGCGCGTAGCTGAGGCCACTGAACGCGTATATTTTGCGGATGTATATTTTCGTCTGGCTATGCCGGTGCCTCGAAAGGTTGGCGAGAGCACTGACTCAACACCTTGTTGCTTGGGGTCTCATTTCGGCTTGACTATGGATCTACTCACCTTTGGAGACGTCGGTTCTTGGAACTACAGTAATACATTATCTTTTGCAAACTAGTGGTGCTTCAACAGCACATACTTTCTAGTATTATTTCTAACTTTATCACGTTTCGAAAAATCAGAATGTTTAACAAAAAATGAGACCTGCGCCATTTTTTAGCGTCTTTTTCTCTATCCGTGAAAAATATTAGAAACAAATTTGAAGCCGGTTTTGAGAAATTTTTAATAAATTGCTTTAATTTCAAGGAGGAATTACGCGGAAGCTACTATTTTCAAAACCCTTTACGTGACCTTATCGAAAGATTTATTTCTAGAACATTCTTTTATTTTAGTCAAAAATCTCAATCTAATATTGTACTTTTGCAATGTAATTTTTTTAAATTTTCTAAATGTTCGCATTGAGATCAGCACCATTTTAACCGTTCTTTCCTTCGTACGAGGGTAAAAGCTTAGGAAAATTGTTCACTTCATATCATAATACAATTCAGTTTTTTTGAAAATAATATGCATGTCCTCTGAAAGTAATTATCAATCTTTCATTTTACTCGATTTAAAACGATAAAAAGAAAATATTAATGTGAAGTTGTTTAGCATACAACAGAAATTTAAAAAACATTGTATTGCGGCCTTGCAAAAATTTCAAAAACAACTGGTTCATTCTGTCTTCGTGGGGTACCTTATCAATATTACTAATGTTTAATACATGCATAACTTATAAGATGCTACCTAACCGCCTGGAACTTGGTAAAAATCCAAAGCGAATGAAAAAGCTTGGAGTTTGGCTGAAAACTTCAAATATTTGATTGTATTATTGCTTCTATTCAATACTTCGCCCCGTGACTGAATTAACGTACTCAATGCGGCACAGGCGGCATCATGCGACAGCAAGCCTGCAGAGAGGGCGCGCGCCCTAAAATATTTCCTATTCATATGTTGCTTTATGAAACAGCAACTTTTTTATATTCTTCGTATGTAAAAAGCTGTTGTATTGTTTTTTATACTATAATATGTTATTGAAATATTCGTGAAGACTGTTTTGTTAAAATATTTATTTATTACAGTTATACGACAGTATTTAAACTGTTGTTCTTAAACTGTGTCTGTGCTTCCCTAAACATTTTGTGTGGTGTGTTCAGCAGCATTTTTGCTGATGCAGGCCACTATTATCTTCCTATTTAACGGATTAATTTTCTGCACATTAATAGAGAATCGTTTTCGAATGCCATCGCGACCAACTAACTCGCTGACACGTGCGGTGAATAGTCAAGCGAAGAGATATATCGCACCAAGTGATCCCTCCCCCCACCTAACCACAGCTCCGCCGATACCACTCAAAGCGCGTCGCCTGGCCGGGAGCTCTCTGTGCTTTCTTCCGCGTCGCCTGAAAAGGTCTTACGACGCGCTGCCCCTCAGTCGCGTGACTTTTCATTGTTTCGGCTCACGTCAACTGAGGTCATTATGCTCGTACGTATAGTGCATGTGTGGTTGTACTGGTGGTGGAGTTCCATCTCCACTGGAACGCGAGATCCAGTACTGACCTACAAGTCGGTTTCCGAGGTTTCTTTCCCTTTAGTTGTCACCCCCCAGTTGGACACCACTGTTTCCACGACAAGCTATAAGCTCCCGACAAGTGTCCTGGCATATGTGGTAGTGTAGATGAAGTATATGTAAGTGTATGTGTGTATGGCACGAGGAGGTGTAAGGTAGGCGAAGGAAAGATAGAGTGCGGTCCTTGGCTTGTTTGTTAGTGTAGTGCTTAGGCATTGGCTTATTATTGCTCGGAGAAACTACGGAAACCTACCGATGAGAGCAGTCAGTGGCTCAAATCCTTCTCACGATATCGCTGGACCCATTTCGGACTAGTGTCAAAAAATCAATCCTGACTTGAACGCTATAATCTCCGGCCCAGTGTTGATGAAGAGACGTCTGTGTTTTCGTTGATATATCGCTGCCGGAAAATATATTTTGCAGCAAATTATCCCGGTCCCCCCCCCGTGGGGATACAGCTCCCCGCATCACTGCCAAGGCGTCATCTGTCCGCGAGCGGCGTGTGCTTTGTGTCGCAGCATCCGAAGTGTCGTTGGCGGCCGCGTCCGCACCGCATCGCCCGGTGCCGCCCGGGCGGCCGGCCGGCCCCCAGCGGGATCCCGCCCGCAGAAACGACCACGGCGGCGCGGCGCGGCGAGGCGAGGCGCGGAGCAGCGTGGCGCGGAGCGGCGGACGAGCCGGGCGCGGGGTGCGACGGTGAGGGGAAGGAGACGGGGCGGAGCGGGCGGGGTGGGTGGGGACGGGTGGGGCGGGCGAGGTGGGGTGGGGCGGTCGGATTCCGCGGGAACGAGCGGCGCGTGCAGCGGCGGCTCACAGTGCGAATTTGCCCCTTTCCATCCGGCCGAAAAAGTGTGGCGGGCACTGAATGTTGAAACCCATCGGTGTAAATTATGATATGAATATGAATGCATAACTACATTTTTACAAATTTTGCAAAAAAACTGTGAATGTTGGCATTGATAAAAAAGGAAAACGCTTTACTGTGTCGATTTATAAGAGTTTCATTTATCATATAAGAAATCTCTGAAAAAATACAAACCAATAACTTCATCACATTGAATTATAAGATTATTTTAATTCTCACCAGAAATTTCATTCTAAAGAAAGGATCCGTGTAAGTTGTCCAATAGCACACAGAAAGAAGAATCCAAATCCATTTCTGTCAACGGGCCGCACGCCAAATCATCGATACTCTCCTCTCGATCTACGATGTCGTGCCCTGTCTGACACCTTGTTTAATGAATTGTAATCCATTGCATTTTACATATCGATTGAACGATGTTATTGATGTTTGATAACATTGATTACAAAAATGTTAAACGGTGAAAATTTATTTGAAAAATAAAAAATAGCATAAGATATTTTTGCCATAATTTCGAATAATGTGCAATCGGTGAATATTCCATTTGGCAATCTCTTGAATGTGCCATCTTCGAAATATGTGAATGCAATATATGTATTATATTATTGTTTTCTGACGCGCGGGACTATCTCACGTTATTCAGCCTGGGATACGAGAACGTGCCATTTACGAAGTATGTGAAAATTATAAACAATGTTAAAGTACAAAGCATTCTAAATAGCAAAGATAATATCAAACGATAAAATAAGAATCAGTGATTTTAGTATCCTCCTAAGTAGAATCTAAGGAAGTATAATGCTATTTTAGACAATATTTTAGACATGATATTACATATTTCAGACATGAGTTCTACTATTAGCTGAGAAGGATGGAACTTAACTCTTTTGAATACCAAATCACAATTCAGAGGTTTGGTAATTTAATAACACAAAACTCGAAAATTATTTGTTACTAACCATTTGAAAATTGACACCTAGGCCTGTGCCCAGTTTTCATTATCTGCACATGGGAGTAAGCCAAAGATGTGACGACCATGATGCAGCCACCCTATCTAGCTATCACCACTACTTTTTCCTTTCGTCACCCAAATATGACACTCATACGATTTTGTATTCGAAGGCTACAGCTTAATTTTGCCCTGGCCGGGAATAAAACCCGGGACCGCCACACAGAAAGCTAGCACACTGGCCATGAGCACATCGAGGGACGGTTTGTTGATGATAAATCATTTACATTAAAGCTGTAAAGACAATGATTTTGATGTCCCTCCTAATCGGATTCTTATGGTTTTAAACAAGTGAGGTACGAAAGAGAGAGACAAAAAATTAGGAGTGTAGCACGCTATGATATGAAAGATTATAGCTTTCCTTTATTAATAAAAAAGTTACGATAATTGAGTGGTTTGAAATGCTCGGCTAGAATGGACACGGGAAGATCTCGTCATGCACAACTTGTTAATTTCCCGGGAAATGAGAGAGAAGTTGGTCTTGCATCGTGTTGTGTGATCGTTAAAACAATTGTTTGTAACTATCAATTTTAAGTATTCAATTTTACTTTCAATATACAGGGTGAGTCACGTAACTTTAGCACCTCCTATAACTTTTGAACGGTTGAAGATATTGAAATGCAGTTTTCAGGGAAGTGCATGAGAAAATAGGGCTAACTGATACGTGTATTTATTTATATTTTATCACTTGTATTTTCGGAGATATTTGAGGTAACTTTGTTTTTCAAATGGAACTATACATATTTTTTCAGTCTATCATAAAGAGCGTAAAAGACGAATCAATGATATACATAATGTCATATGTTAAATGAGGATTTTTGAGAAATTTTTATTCTTTTGCGACCAGTTCTTAACGGATATTTTGAATGTAACCGACCGCCACAGAAGGTCACGCAGCGCTCCACCAGCAAGGGGCTCTCGAGGAAGGGAAGGGATCTTAGTATATCAAGATACAAAACATATTCCAAATATTCACAAAACTGTTGTAGTTTTTTCCCTGAACTCTGCGTTCCATCCTTCCCCATTTTCAGATTATTTTTAAGAAATGGAAGGGTTAAAAATAAGGGTTTATTGTAAGTATGTATTGTAATAAAATTGTTTATTACTTTACTCCAGTTAATGGGGTTTTATATTACAGGATATTAATGGGTGGTACGTGTGTTGGCCGCGCGTTCCCCAGACTTGACGCTACTAGATTTTTTTCTTTGGGGTTTTCTTAAAACCACGTCTACCAAGAGGCTCCATCTACATCACAAGATATGCGTAGACGCATTGTAGCTGCATGTTCTGAAGTTAAAAAAGAAACATTGGTCGCAGTTAAGAAATCTTTTCAAAAGCGCCTGCAGATGTGTTTGTGAATGGTAGTCATATTGAACACATTCTAAAGTAATTTAGTAGTATAGTATTTAGTAGTATAATAGTAATCTATTTTTATTTAGTATTTTGAATTCTATTTTTATTTTTGTCATTATCATTATCTTTCTGTAGTTGTTTGTTTTCACAAGGAATTGTTATATTATCATTAACAATAAAACTATTTGCTGAAAATATGCAATATTCTTTGTAAAGTCTTAATAATTTATTCTTACTGTGTTTAGTTTCCAAGATCCCATTAATATCCTGTGGTACGATATCCCTTTAAATTAAATTTAAATAACAATCTTATTTCAATACATACTACATATGACAAATCCGTATTTTCAATCCTTAAGTAATAAAATATTTGAAAATGGGGAAGGATGAAAGCAGAGTTCAGGAAAAAATGGCATGTTTAGTGAATATTTGGAATATGTTTTGTGTTTTGAAATACTCAGATCCTTTCCTTCCCCGAGCGCGCGCTGGCTGGTGGAGCGCTGCGTGACCTTCTGTGGCGTCGGTTACATTCAAAATATCCGTTAAGAACTGATCGCAAAAGAATAAAAATTCCTCAAAAAAATCCTTATTTAACATATGACATTATGTATATCATTGATTCGTTTTTTTACGCTCTTTATGATAGACTGAAAAATATGTCTAGTTCCGATTTGAAAAATCAAAGTTACCTCAAATATCTCGTAAAATACAAGTGATAAAATGGAAATAAATACACGTATCAGTTAGCCCTATTTTCTCATGCACTTCCGTGAAAACTACATTTCAATATCTTCAACCGTTCAAAAGTTATAGGAGGTGCTAAAGTTACGTGACTCACCCTGTATATCATTCTTGTGATACCCACGGAAAAAAATTAAAGAGATGAGGGAGTTCTGATTATTATATGGAAGTTGTATTTCATATATTTTCTTACATACATTAAAGTTAGGTTGATAGCACGTTATGCTGTTATAGGCCAAAACAATATTCATGTATAAATGTGTAATTATCTCGGTTAATATAGAACATAATGTATAGTTAAGGATATGCGGAATTTTTTTCGTCTTCTTCTCTTCCCTCTGTACGATGCAATTGCACAGGTTTAGCTTGTAAAAAAAATAGAAGGAAGGGAAAAATTGTCTTTTGACCGAAAAGACGAGTGCAGAGTCGCACTGTGCGGCATCGCGGCGGAGGAGCGTGGGCGTGGGCGGGCCGGAGCGGCGCGGAGCGCGGGGGTGGGGGGGGGGGAGCACCGAGAGGTGAAGCGACGCCCGTCGTGCGCGGAGGGTAGGAGGGGAGGGATGGAGGATGAGGAGGGAGGGCGGTGCGACGGAGAAAGATGAAGGGCACTGGGTCTGTGGCGGTGACCGGCGGGGCAACCGATGCCAACTGCAGGGCACTGGGTCTCGGCCGACGCGCCGGAGGAGAGCTGCAGTGGGCCACGGGCGGCGTGCAGGTTGCTCGCCGGACCGCGCACTTCGTACGGCCGCCTTTCCACTGCGCACTGGCTGCAAATCTATTCCGAAGGGGACTCTACATATTCGTTCGAGTACAGTCACGTCTGTCCGATTTGAAGAGTTGACCGAATTATTTGATTCAAGGAAACAACAATTTTCATTGCAGCGACGGGTTCGAGACCCGATTGCTTATTCCTGAGTGCCGAATGTCTGTCAGCTGCTGTCTGAAGTCTGCTGTCTTCTAGCGGACGGCTGCTCTGATCGGCAGCTTTCCATGGTGTTTTCTGTCAATATCAGGCGAAGGCCGGAGTAGTACCCTACCAAACGAGCCACGGATGGCGAGCGCTGTTTTCATTATTCGATTCGACATTATCCCTTTCCTTACTCTTACACACGCACCCATACACTCACATCACTACCACGCATATCGGGAGAGCAGGCAGGAACTTGGAGCTCTCCTTGCTGAGGCGGTGCCCCGCTGGCGGAGATACCTTCGGAGGCAAAGGTTCTAGCGTGGGAGGAACATCGACACCTCGTGATATATCACATGCACTTCACTTGCGGAACGAATGACCGTAGCAGTTGTCACGCCCGAAAACACAATAATTAACTATCTCTTGATAGTTAATTATTGTGTGTTTTCGGGCGTGTTAACTCTTATTAACATGAAAAAAGGATAGAAAAGTCAAATTTGCCCAAAACGCAATTTTGCATGGGAACCTGTGTTCCTTTGGCATTGACCTTATAAAGCCGCGTATGTCAGTACACTAGCTATCCAGAACAAAAAAAAAACAGCAAGATGGTCCGGGAAGTAATTCTATTGCACTTGGCCGTCACCGGGACATACCGGGGCAACGCCATCGCGAATTGCCAAGTATTTTGTATTAATTCGTGTGTAGTATTACAGTTTTGTTTTTAACTATGTTCTGAAACCACATATTTTGTGATGTTAAAGAAAAGAATATGTCCAACGCGAACGTTTCTAGGAACTCCCCTGATAAAGCCCAGAGAAGAATCAAAAGCTATTTATTGGAGATTGTTCCGTTCCTGGACCCAAAGTTTAATGCTTTTACATTACAATTTGTTTATCGCAATAAAAGTGTTTGATGATTGTAAATAATATGTCCTGAATGGATACAAACACTTTGTAAATTGTAGTCTTTGTTGTCTAAAATATTTTTTTCTTCTAAAACATTTGCTTTTTGAGATGACAACCCTTGTCTATGACAATCTTTGTATATGTGTATAACTACACTTTCGCTAGTCACTTACCAAAAGTATTCATCGTTTATCATTCAGTAGTACTAAGGTGATATATAAAATTCTCATGAAACTTATTCCTCTGCATAATTCTCTGCATTTCTTTCCAATGCGATATTATATGTAATAATTTCCCAGTCAATATCAAAATGACACTTAATATACTTCCAACAGTCAAGTAAAATTTTCTGTGGCATAAAAATATTCTTTTTACTCTTAAACGTGATGAAAGATCGGCTTTTAACACCTCTTTCCTTTTGTAAAAAACTTCCTTCATTCGCAATTGGATTACAACACAAAGTTAAAAAAAGCTCGGTCACCAACGTGTTCTGGAGATAGTGAGGAAAATGAAAAATATTAACACTAATCTATAACATTTTATTAATCTGCGAATTTATTTTACAGTTTCATATATTTTCTAAAGTAATATGTGGAAAATAATTGCATATTCCGCATTAATTTGACCTGTCGACAAACCCTTGCCAATCGATGCAGATCAGTCTTCACACCAACGTTTAACATATCTTTAGTAAAAAAGTTTTATTTTGAAACGATTCTTCAAAATATTATTCAGCAAAAATCTATAGAATTCAAGCATTACAAATATTTTTGATTTCTTGGCTTGAAACGTTGTGGTTTAAAAATGTCCAATATCTGTAAATACATCATTATAACTCACGTACTGCAATCTTTCAAAATTTTTTTGTGAGTAACAAATATACCTTCTTCACAATCCACGTAAGCATTGACATAAGCCATTTCTTAAATAACCTACCTTCTTCTATCAATAATGTTATAATCAACACATCTCTCGTATGTGTATCCATTGTCTATTCATGGCCGGTAGCTAGTGGGTCGTTCTCTGCAGAAACGTGTAGGCGCACTTGGAGTTAAACAAGAAGTGAATAAAGTCTATTTTTGGGCCCCCGCTTGTTTTCAATACAACACATTACATTCGTTAATACACATGTATAGATATTTAAATATTTAATATTTAAAATGTAGAAGTTCTAATTCATCATCATAATCATTTCCGTTACTTATGTGAATTACTTGAATATTGCTAGGGGCCCCACGGGCTTATGCCCAGGGTTCCGCACGATGATGATCCGGCTGTGCGTGCGCCCAACGCGTTGAACGCGGCCGCCCGGGACAATGGAGGCGCGCGCTGAGGTCGGTGGGAGCCATCAAGTGCAGCGCTGGGCAGAGCGCGTGGGTCGCACGTCGGGGCGGGCCAGGGAGTGCCCCTCCGGAACGAAGCAGCCAGTGCAGCGGGTGACAGGAGAAAGGTGAAGGACACGAGAGCCCTGGACGTAGACGCTGGGGAAGCCGCTTTGAAATGAAGGACATGAGAACTTCGGAGAGGGGGAGGGGCGGGGACCGTAGGAGGTAGAGCGCGGTGGCGTGCGGGGAGGGTGGGGGGGGTGTACGAAGCGGGGGTTTGGGGGTGGGCCAGGTGGGCGGCGAACACGACGGGCGCTGAGGTTAGCGTCGGGCGGCTATTTGAGTTCGTGTTTGGACTGGGCGGCGGGCAACGCTCCGGGTGGCAGGTGAGGGCGGGGCGGGGCGGGGAAGGGCGGGGCAGGGCGGGGTGGGGCAGAGCGGAGCGGGGCGGGGCGGGGCGGAGCGGGGCGGGGCGGGCGGGGCGGGGCGGAGCGGGGCGGGGCGGGGCGGGGCGGGGCGGGGCGGGGCGGGCAGGCAAGAGCGCATGGCAGACAGCGGGGCCGTGACAGGGGGCCAGAAGGAGTGCGTTGGGTTGGTTTCAAATTCCTGGTGAGTGCTTAAAAACTGGGCACCCGTTTAGTCAGTACATAGTCATTGGGAAAAATTCCCTATAGCTAGCTGAAGGAAAAATATTGTGAGAATCCTGAATGTCCTGATAATGAACAACATCTTCGCCAACGCCATGATCGTTAGGGAATATGTGGGCTCGATTCCAAGATCATATCGAAGTAAGGCGGGCTGATTATTCTCACTGCTTGATGCAGATACCAAAATATGTGCCATGCCATGGCATTGCTGGCAATGCATGGCAATTCAACGGAGAACGCAGATACTTGTAGTAGATCTGGAAAGAGCATTGAAAGCACTGAATCTAATGCAGAATGAAGCCCTAGTGTCGAACGAGGCATGAATTTATGCCAAACGTCAGAGAATGTCAGAGGACGAATAGAGGTTGGATAGGGTCTTACGAGCTTCGACGCGCACAAAAATGTTAGTGCCCATTACCTTACAACTGGAAGCAGTCCAAAAGGGCTTAAAGGCTTTACGATTCATCTGACATTTCTATGTAGTTATGATCTCTTGAAATTTAAGAATGCAAATCTCTATAATAAAATCTCAGAAAGTATTTAATTCCTCTTCGAGAATACGATATAACGTAAAAGAGGAGTAAAAGGAGCCAGAATTCATTTTTTAACGACTCGAGAGGGTACCTAGTTTTTCTCGATGTACTTTCCTGCTTGATTTAGTGATTTAGAAATCTTGCGGTACGATTCTCGAAACAAGAAAGGTATCTTTAGAAATTTTGCAACAAACTTACCTTAAATTCAAGGGGCATTTTTACCCTCAGCATATTCTTATTATATTAGCTTCCCAAGATGTATCAAAGAACTCAAACCAACAATTTAATTGTATTATTAAATGGTGATACCTAGAATTCGTAATATAAAAAGCTAAATATATAAATATAAATTCGATATATAAAATATTAAATACTGATATTCATAGAATTCGTAATATAAAACATTTTGGATCGACTTCCAAAATATCAATTACGATCTAAAGAAAAAAATATATTTGATTAATAAATTGTAGTCACTGAAAAAGAGGATAGTGTAATTCATTCAACTTATCTTACTAAAAATGTTAAAAATGTGCAATATAAAACGATAATTCTACAAGATAGTATAACTATAGTAGTATAACTATTAAAGCATAGGCATGCACATACTGCAAAAAGAGCTACTGGGGATGCAGAATAAAGATCTCGTCAAACGCATAGCACTTCTCTCAAAGGAGATAGTTTTTCTATAAAAAATATTTTTCTTTTTTCAGCCTAAAAATAATGAAATAAATAAACACATTTTCGTGAATAATGGTGGTTTCTAAAATTGCTAATCATATATGAGGCTTGAAGGAACTCGACTTGTGTTTGGTCCAAGGGTAGGTTATGCGCAGTATCGGCCAGTATAAAAATAATCCAATGTGTCCGATCAAGTCGAACTGTCGACTCATTGCGGTTCATTTATTTTTATGTTAAAACACTACTAGTCTGTATCTGATGTTAGATAGGGAATCAAAGCTACGTGTAGCTTTATTCTATTTATAAAATTCTTCTTGTTCAGAAGCAAGGTAAATGATCATCTCAGCATTTGCTTCTTATGCTCGTGCTCTGTGGTTATGCTCCGCTATCGAACTGCCTTGACCAGTAAAAAAATGTTGTCTAGCGCTGATTAAACATCCGAATCGGCGTGAGTCATACATACAGGCTCAAGCGTTTCAACGTGCGAGCGCTCGAACCGGCGGTCGAGAGATGGAGCCACCGCGATGCGCCCAAGTACATAGCTTATACTCCGATTTAAACATAGCTGCACTTCAAGGTCAAAAAATCGAAGGAGAGTGGGACTTTGTTATCCAATCGAGAGCTCCAATACCAAAACTTTAAGTCGTAACGAAGCTCCCAATTGGATGACAGTGGTCCCCTCTCCTTTCAGCTCGTGACCTTGAAGTGTAACTATGTTGAAATCGGAGTATAAGCTCGGTTAATATTGAAAAGTATAACTCAGTTATGAATGTAACTGCAGCTATGATAATTATTATAGACTAGTAGATATTTTCACAAGACGCTAAGTGACGCAACACTACGAAACAAAAATAAACTACGCATTCCTTTGTTCATGTGGCGTTCTTTTTTACCGCAGTGCTTATACTTAGTGTTAAACAACACACATTTCTTATCTATTTGAAAGTATTCACTCAGTAATGGAAGTCTTATAGATTTGTAACACACGATAATAGTTTTTGTTGAGCTATATTGGTTTGCACACCTGTTTCTGAATGACCAAAATCCTTTGATTTTCACCGTTTCGACGCAAGTGTCTTCTTCCATTTGAGAGCCGTTTCCTCTGATAAGTGTGAACACCAAGTTAAAATCCGTTGAGTTCATTTGTAATAAATATGTTATTAAGACTACAATAGCTAATGAAAAATGTTATACGAATAGCATCTTAACATCAAAAGTTAGAAAGCTCTTCTAAGCAACGAATGACCCAAAGAGAATGACAACGCAAAGGCCATTCTGGTAACAAAACTATAGTTATTTACAGCTTTCAAGAGTACAATCTGCACCGAGTCTTCAATGCCACCCAGATTACAATCTCCGGCAATGTAGATAATTAAAGTCAGCCAGTTAAACTAAGGAAAATGGAAGCGTCCACCTACTAATACCGGTATTTCTGCAGGAAGTATTTACGATTGTCCAAATCTCTACCTTCGATTGATATTATAATTCCAGTCATTTGTTTGATCAAGAGTGAATAATATTCCTTTGATTTCTTCTAGTAGGAACTTTGTGCCTGACGTTACTTTCCAGTGTTTCACTAGATACGAAACTAAAATACTCAGACAAATGCAGTCAATTTTTTTTCAAGAAGGGAAAGAGTAATCAGCGACACGACAGCGTTTTTGTATCAAAAATGCATTTGTCAGGAATGAGACAAATTACTCTCCCGACTTCAAATGAAAGTGAAAAAAGAGAAATCTGTACATGAGATTGTCGCTAAAGCTAAGAAATATTGCAGAGAAAAAGTTAATTTGCGACAAGACAAATGGGAACGTCTTCCGAGTTCAATTTCTCGACTTGATTCTAAAGGCAAAAGTTTCCCTGGCGCGTGAAAAAGCTCTCTGAAGAGAATAGTACGTTTTTCACAATGTATTTTTACACAGTTTAAAGTGAGTATAACGTCCTTTTCCTGCACATTTTTCGAATTCTCAGTAAATATTGGAGATTTTCTGGTCACAAATCATTATTTTCACATTTGAAAAATGGTTGACTAATAATATTAATGATTCTACTTATTTCTTGCATAAAATTAGAAAGAAATGCCAAAATGTGATAGAAAGAGTTTTATTTTCTTTGTGACAATCCTGAAACCAGAAAACCCTTTTGGGGGAGGGGGATCAACTGAGAACCCGAGAATAAGTTGCAATATAAATTGAAGCGAAATTTATATATTTATATACAATTGCAATCCTTCCGCAGGGACACAGATGATCATGTCCAAGCTTTGGAGAACTAGTTTTCAATATTCACTATGTTTCCTCGATTGCACAAATATGCTCTACATCGACAGATGCTAAAATAAATTTAAACTTGATTATGGGCAGGCCTGGCTTTAAGAGAGCGCTGTAGTTTCCTTGAAGCGAGAACCGATGGTGACGGTTTCGAATTTTTTTGTAAACATCTTAAGTACATTGAAAGACCGGATTCGGTGGTATAACGGTTAGCGTATCGGACTGTTGTACCCGAGTTTGCGGGTTCAAACCCGATCGAAGTCGTGGATTTTTAAGGGCGAAAAAATCCTTCGTACGCCTTCCTTCGGAAGGGAAGTAAAGCCGGCTCTTCCATGTAGTAGATTTACTGTATGTAAAAGTTCCTCAAGCCTGAATGAAGCCTCTGAGCAAAACGGAGTTCCGCCTGTTTCGTCGCCCAAGATAATACCTCGTAGCGAAATTTGCGTGGTTAGACGGAAGAGCGGGCCTGATGGCCCGAGTCTCGCCATGTAAAATAAGGTTAACTAACTAAAGACTATCACTACAAAATGAGAAACGTTTTATTATAAAAGTCCTTAATGATGAAACAGTAACTCCTTACATAACAGAAGATGGAAAAATCCGGTTTGTGATACGTCACTGACTACCCCCCCCCCTTGGTATTCGTCTGTTGATCACAAATGGGAAGATAATAGGGATTAATGTAAATTTTCTTTGAAAGAAATTATCGAATGGGTTTGAGGTGTAAGTTGATGTTATTATCACTGCATGAAGATAAAGTCTTCAGTTACTACATGGTGGTTCAGTGATAAGCGGTAAAATCCGAATTTTCCTCAATTGAAAGAATGTTGCGTTTATCTATCTTGTGTATAATATCGTACAAAAAAACTTTATCAGTCCACGATGTTACCACTATCATTGAAAGTACACTTGTATTGGGTTGAATTGTCTTAAATTAATTGCTTGCCTTAATGGACGATAATATTTTTTAATATTAAAATTTTTAAACTTATCTTCCGTTAGTTCATATTGCGAACAGCAGTTCTACTTTCGACACCCACATTGTAAGAGTATTTTACAACGTGTTCCCAAATGCAAATAAGGCATTTCCATGAGTTTTAAATAGAAAACAAAATTAAAAGGTTTTAACATTATACTGTCATTTCTCCCTTCCCATAAAGGAATCTGACTTAACGTCTATAATTGAAAATCATGTATTGAATATTGACAAGCATATGATTCTTTAAATCATTATATAAGAACTTTAAAAAAGTGCATTATTAAGGCATGGGATCTCTAGTGGATAGCTTCAACATCTAAACTCCATGTTGTTCGAAAATCTGTAACAGACTCAAATACCCCAAACACTACACTAACAAGAAAAGAACAAGGGATATTACAAGATTATTACAAGATTTTGCCATTCTTCCCTCACCCATTCACATCTAATAATGAAACGACCCAGCCACCTGTTCCAGCCACCTTTCCAAAATGTGGAGGAATGTTTTCAACGTCTCACATTATACTTGAATTTTTATGTCTCCAAAATCTAAGATACTCTCTTGGCATCAAAAACGAAAATTATGAAATGTTTAATTCAATTGAAGGTTGCAAGTCAATTCTAAAATATCTCAATATTGCTGGTCTTCATTATATGATCTGAATTATTGTAAATTTACTGTACTGTATTGTACTGTATTGTACTGCATTGTATTGTCCTGTTTTTTACTGTCTTACTGTTACTGATTTTTTTATTCAAATTTGTAAAATACATCTCTGACATAAATCAATAATGGTCGCTAATGACCTGAGATGTTTTAAATTTATGTATGTGGTGTTATTGAGTCGGAAGTCCGACTTCGCCGGCCAGCTACCGCTGTGCCGCATGCCCAGGTCTAGTTAAATCCCCATGCTAGGGGGTAGGAGAGTCATGAGGCAAACATGACGTATGATCTTCACCGTAACTAGCAACATCCACCTGCTCGAGCATTTCTTTGTTACACAGCTACAGAAACTGGGACGATTTTAAAGGAAAGCTACAACTCTATTTTTTCCTCGACCGGGAATCAAACCTGGGACCATACCACGGGAAGCTAGTACGCCGCCCATGTACTATTTCAGAGGCTATGCTGTTTTAAAGCGACCTACAATAAATAATTTAAAAAAATAAAAAATAGTTCACAAGTCCTACTTTTCAGAATTGTTCTGCAATTACATCATGTCATATCGCCAGTAAATTATATCGACGTTGCATTCCTTGAACTGTTCTAAAGAGCAGCACTGAAATTCATGAAAATATGATTAATTAACAATTTCCACTAAAATATTATATATTATTGAACTTTGAGACAGTTATATAATTATGCTACATTCATTGCCAGAGAAATTAACACATGATTTGACAAAATAAGATAAAATAAACAAATAGAATATAAAAACAACGCATGGATGAATGCATTCATTAGGGATTCATCTAATTCAAAATTAAAATGAATGTAATGTATATCAGATATAAAATGATATACATCTGATTGAGTAATGTATGTACGGCCATTAATAAGAAAAAAACATTCTTTTCTAAAGCTGAAAACATTCCCCCACACTCACAAAACTGGTGAATAGAAACAGTGACTTGACAATAGTGATTTTTTAAAATTTTTCTATAAACTCCCCGAAGTTTCATATTTTTACTAAACACAACATGAAACTATCTCGCCCAATATAGCCTTTCATTGAAAAACATTAAGCAACAGAACGTTATGAAGAGCGCTAAAAAAGGAACGAACTACGTGACGGGGAAGGTGGCCGTCGCCAGCAGCAAACCATCGCTTTAACAGTCGCTTTTAAAGTTGATAGAATCGGTCGGAAGATAGAGGCGGAGGACGAAATTTACGTGATTAATGGTGGTGTGTTGCGAGGCGCCGGCTGCCCAAGCGAGGGAGTGGGGAGGAGGAGGAAGGGAAGGGGACCAGGGAGAATAGCAAAGAACGGCTGACTTTGCTCTTCGCTCCTCCTCCTCGGTCCGATTGCCGCTCCAGAAAGCTAATCTCGTGATCACGCCTTAGAATACACCGAATTTTGAAAACGCATTCAGAAGTCCCTCAAGCAGAGGTTTCCTGCCATTCATCAGCTTGGGTACCATTGATTAATTGTAAAACATTCCTGGGTGAAATCACTCCTTAAAAGATTCCAACTATTTCGAGAGATTTATTTTCTGTGCCAGAAAGTCGAAGTTTATAATAAGTAGGCTAACTATATTTATTCAGTAATGTTTCGTGCTAATTTTAAAGGTTTTAACTAATCTAAAATTGTACATTTTAGTCCAAAATGGAATTATTGTTCATCACAGTTACAGAAATGTATGTTACGGAATCATAAATTTATTCTTATCCATTTGGTTTTTTCTACGATCTAATACTATGAAAACAATCAATTGTTTCCAGAGGCAAAAAGAGACTGTTATACCAATAACTGGTACAGAAGTGTCATCAAAATATTGCTTATGTTTCAGTAACATTGCCAATCTTTTGATTTTGTAAACTTCTTCTCTTAAATGTTTCAATGATAAGGGAGATATGTAGTGATGGGTATTAATGGAATTATAGTATATTAGTGAAATTATAGTTCTCTTAAACATCACATCCTGCGATGTTAGTAACAGATAATTAGTTTTAGGACTTTCACTAGTTTTGACATTTAATTCTCGAAACATTTACTTGTTTGTTAATGTGTTTATTCTCATATCTCATGAATTCAATTTTTAAGATATTCTGGAGACATTTATACGCATTTCTTACAGCCCCTAGATAATCCATATTTCGGATTGTGGAAGGCACCTTATTGGACTAGCTCGCTAAAGAAATCTGAAAGATAAAGTTAGAATTGTAATTTTTATGTTACTATCAATTTTAATTCATGAAAATTGAACTATCATATAAAATTATATAACTGTTTTCACAAACGAGAATTTTGAAGTTTAGGTTTCTTCCGAGAATGCTGCATAAGCAGTCGTAAAACTAGGGCTTACCTCAGGCTTTGTCCTCCTTTCTGCAGACTTTCTTCCTCAATTATCAGTAATCTCTTAGAAGTATGTGCAGAGTAAGGGAAATAAAGGCACCTAAATAATAAAATGGAACATCTCATATCTGATTTTTTGTAGAGAATAATCTGATCTTGCTCATTCCTATTCCATTCATGGTATCATGAATGTGTTGTTTTAACTTTTAATTGCGACTGTCGTCACAGATATTTTTTTATTTAACACTTCATAACAATTTTAATTTAATTAACGTCATACACCAAGTTCTTCCCCATTGCTACAGTTTATTATGATGATGCTAGAATGAATAAAATGAAAATATTTATTCGTTCTAGCATCATCTGCATACAGCATATCGGTCCTCAATTATTACTTCTGACACACCCGCGCTCATGCGTATCGGACTGTGGGATTCTTTTCGTTATTCCTTCCTGAATATTAACCCTTAAAATATACTTGTACAATTTTAAAATGACAACCGTATCAAAGAAACCATGAATATTAAAATATACAGCATGACTTCCTTGCAAAATCCTTATATACGTTGAAGGTCCAGTTTTTAATCTCGAATTACTGCTCAATAAGTTAGAAAAGGTTCCAATAATTTTATAGAAAAACTGTTATGATCGTAGTAGTGACTTCAGGGCTATCATGAGCAAGCCCAAGTGTACAATATCAGGTTTCCCAACCGCGAAGCTGTGTGTCTGTCCGTGTGAAATGCCCAACATTTCATGAGATCAGAGCTTGTTTCTTCACTTTAGAGAAACTCAGTTTCTAATGATCGACATAGTTCTTTTATGGTGTCTTTTTACATTGTCATTCCGATGTAGCTTTTAGGGATGTAACAGGAAGCATTAAATATTGCTAAATATTTACTGAGGCATATTTTGTGCATTTTTGTCCAGAAATATTGCCTCAATGTAGTAGATATTTTAACACACAAATATTAGGAATCACTAGAGAAATATATAATGAAACTCTGAGAATCTAAATTACAAATAGCTATTCAAAAACCTTTTTTTCTGGAATTACCTCAACTGTTGCTGATAGTAGGAGTAGAGCGTTATGACTGGTGGTAGGTCCGATTTAATTGTAGTGACTCCGATCAGAATATTCCGACACCATATTAACAAGTACTTAACAAAACTTTCATAATTTATCACATCATCGAACTCATCGTCATTTTTTTAGTGAAGGAAATTATTTTTCACCCACAATCAATGGTTTAGCACGGTATTGTGAGTTATACCAATGTGCGTATTTGGCATTTTAGTGTCGGATTAATCTGAATTATGCCAGCTAGCGATGTTTCGAAACCTGGGCCCTGTTCTTATTTATTATCCACGCCAGGGGTTAAGGGTGATATGTGAGGAGCATGACGTATTCTCTTTACCCTAACCTACTCTGCCTAACCTTTTAAAGCTACAACTACATTTTTGCCCCAACCGGGAGTTGAACTCGGGATCGGATCTCAAAAAGCTAGCACGCTGTCCATGAACCGCTTGAAGGGGTGTTATGTCAATGTCAGGAAGAACATTGTAGGTCCAAACACGATCGAAGATGTAGAAAGGTGAACAATTCTTATCATGAAGGCACATGTTTCAATGCCTCATTGTGCGAAACTCTTCGTACTATATCTTTCATTACTGTTTTCAAATGCCGTGTTCGTTGAGCCTTTGGATAGTAAGAGCTTCAGAAGCGTGTGGAGAAAAACTGAAAGTGTTGGTAAAGAGCTGAGGTTAAGGAATGTAACTGCGCAAGTTGATTACACAAAACTTGAATGATGACACCTTTCTTCCTCATTGTAGACGTAATTCCATTTGTCAATTCAGCATGCATTTATAATACAAAAGTAGCTTCACATTGGATCTCCCTTACACAAGGGCGTTGAAGAACCCGTGAAGCCTTAAAAGAGCTTGGAGAAACAAGTAAAACTATTCACAGGGCTCTTATTATAATTTAAACCCCAATAGCAGTTAAGATGCTTCAACACTTTATGTATGGAGGTGAATAACCAATGCGTGGACGAAATATGGCCCATCGTCCTAGCGCCCATTCATCGTGAGCTGTTCGCGCGTCCACCGCGCCAGGCTCGGAATCTCGGGCTTCGGCGCGGTGGCGACGGCGGCGGCGGCGGGGGCGGGGCGGTGGCGGTGGTGAAGGCGATGACGGCGTCGGTGGCGGTGGCGATGGCGGTGGCGGTGGCGGAACGAAGGCGGAGGCGGAACGAAGGCGGAGGCGTTGGCGGAGGCGTTGGCGGAGGCGATGGCGGCGGCGGCGCGCGTGAGGCGTGAGGCGCGAGGCAGCGGCGGCGGCGGCGGTGCGGTGCGAACCCCCGCGGCGGGGGGAACGGGACGCCCGCGCGGCACGACGCGCCAGCCTCGCAGCATCTCGCGGACCCCGACCTCCGCCTCGCCTCGCCGCGCCTCGCCTCGCCTCCCTCCGACTCGCCGCGCCTCACCGCTCGGCCGCCGAGGCGTCCGCCGCTGCACGACCTCATCACGCCCGATCCGCCGCATCACCTGCGCACTCGGCCGCGCTCTGGCCGCGCTTCCGCCCGCGGCCGCGCCACATTCTCATACAGCCGCAGCCAAGGGTCCGATTCCCGCTTAAACCACGGCATTATCCCCAGTCTAGCCACGGCTCAATCCACGGGCTAATCCATATTCTTATCCTCATCCAGGACCTCTTTCGTCGCGTTATTGTTAATTTCTGATCATCTACCATAACATTCATCCGTCGAAAAATTGAAGTTTTGAAATAGAAATGTAGTACGTAATTAGATATTTTCTTTAAAACGACGTTTTTCAAGTTACACATCGGCTTGGTCAAATTTATTTGGAGTACGTCTGAAAATTCGCATTAAATGCAATGACGTGCTCGGGGTTGGAGGGGGGCTTATAGGGCTTGAAGGCCGCCCCCCCTTGGGGAGGGGGACTACAGATGTACTACACAATGTCCACCCGACTTGATGTTTTCTTGATAATATTTTTTCATTTATGCTGAATATAAAATAAATTTTGTTTGTTGATTTAAAGTTAATATTTGTAATATAAACATTGTTGCATATAATATAAATATAACGTAATATAATCGCGTTGTTGTACTGAATGAGCTTCGTTAGTATAGAAAATTAGGGAAAACTTTGACATAATATGCATCATTGGTTTCGAGCGGGGGCCTCGAGGGAGGAACACTATACCTGTAATACACATCACTTCCCAAGAGAAAATCCTGGTTGCACCTCTGAATAAATGCATTTACTTACTTTTTCACTATGAATATTTTATTGTTGAATATTCGTTAATAATATGAGTATATTCATATCTGGAGATATAATTTAAGTTTCTCTACTTACATGATTTTTTTTAGAAACGCACAATTGCTCGTACAGGAAAGGAAATGTGAACATTATCAAAGACATAGACAAGAGAAATACAGAATAATTAGTTCCTGAGAAAAAAATATTATGTTGCTACATCATACTAAATGTATCATTTCTGTGTGTGCAATATTTGTTAAACCACAAAGTGTTCTGGAGATATAGTTAGTGTGGCATGTTATCCCTAGCTTGCAGACTATGTCAGACAGTAGCGGACCCCATACCGGGCTAACTTTGTTGTCTGATTTGTTGATTTATTCTCTTGTTTGCCTCCATGGACCGACCCAACAACGGTCTTACTTATATTTATCTATAACTTGTGTCGTTCCTTGAGTGGTCGGATATGGGATTACACTAGAGTGGAACTTGTGGGAAGATTTAATTTTGCCGAACGTTTAGTCAGCGTTCTTTAGCACGCCACAATAGTGAAATCGCACACCACCACTATCCGTGTTTGAACCGTGTGGACTTAGGTTCAGGAAGCCAATGAATACCTTATCATATCGCTACGCCAGCTTCAGTTCTTAACTGTTGGTACCGAGTTCAGATCAAAACAATAATTAGATCATCTTCAGCCTCCATTGATCCACGTACGTTACCTCCTTTGAAGTATTGCTGTCACTATCGGCATTGCCAGGTCCACATCATTTCGTCGTATGTAGTACAAGAAAGTGACACATGTCAAAAATCGTTATTTTTAGACAAGTGAAATATTATTTTATATATAGAATTATATATATTTACCAATTAACAACAATTACGGCGGAACCTAATAAACTGGACCACAGCTATTGATGGTCGGAAATGTATATTCCGTTTTTATTTCGTTCAGTTTTGTTTCCGAAGTGTTATTCTGTCCCATTAATGCGGTATTGAGGTGGTTCTTGAGGTAGTTCTATATGCACCAGTTAAAGTTAATAAGACCGCTCTTGGCACTTTATCTATTTTTCTTATAATTGACATTTTTCTTGTTTCGTTGACCCAGGCAAACGCACAGCACGTTACCATGGGAAGAAAAGCACCCCTACAGATCACATGTATGTCTACTTTTTAATGATTCCTTTCTTAGCAGCAAAACGCGTCGGTTTCTTGAAAAATGATTTTGCTTGCTATCACACTCGTGATATATGTTTGTTACACTCTATCTGGACACCAATATCTATACTCATGTATAATTTGTGTCGATTTGTATAGAATTAATTTTGAAAGCAGAATCATTCTAGTTTTAAATTTGGTACGTTCAAACTCATATTAATAATACAGGTCTGAAGATGACTTAAAAATGTAGCCGAAACATTGAAATGATTGAAGGCGTTGTCATTGTCAACAATAGTACGCCATCAATCGTTTCAATTATAATGACAACGCCTTCAATCATTTCAATTATGTAAATGTCCACTACAACTCACCACTGAATCAATATAGCCGAAACATTGCCGACTGCTGACTTATAATGATGAATTAAAAACAAAATAAACCACTTTTGTATAAAACTTAATTTCTTTAAAAGAACTAGTGGTGGTACAAAATCACATATGTTCTCCCATCACTTCTAATTTCTTTTTCTATATTATACTACTATGTAAACCTGCAAAAGTGCTTTCAACGAGCAAACATTTTTCCGTTCCGAGACTCGAACTGAGATTTTCAAAGTTGACTCGCCGTCACTCACACCACTACGCATCAGAAGCGCCGTATGGATCCAACTCGCGCCGTCGCGTAAAAACGTAAATGTAAAGTACCCCAAAAAATCAAAATATCCGTTCAAACTCCCAAACTCTGGATTGGGGAATATCAATTTTGGAGAAAATCGTCTAAACAGTATAGACGCTAGCGTTGAACACAAACTGACGAACGGACAGACAGAATTTTTGCCGTCAATCGATGTATCAAGGACCCACAAAACATAGATTCTGGCTACACCACGTATTAGAATTTTTTTTCTATAATTAGCAACTCAATGTATCTTTTTTCGTTACCCAGGTGCCTGCAATAAGAATTTTTCTTCCGAAAAATCTCCTTTTGGGGCGCACGAATACATAACTTTCTCTTCTAATGAAGTACCGTCATAAGGGCGAGACAGTTATAGGAACTGTTTGTTTACTAATACAGTTAAATAGACATTCATCAGAAAATTTTCTATCCCTGAGATTAGAGTCATTTAGCAGAGAAAAAGGTGTTAGCGATTAAACGATATTAATGGTGATTATGTGGAAATAATTAAGGATCAATAGTGAAATGGCATGTAAGAAAAACAGCAGAACCCCCGTACCATGTGCTCTCAATGTATATCATACTTTATTGCATAAAGAATGACCGTATTTGAATGACAGACGCTCGAGACGGAATGCCTGCACGCTGTGCTGTGTCGCTGCACTATTGGTTTCCTCCTCTGTCATCGCCCTTCGCCCCAACAACATCAACAGAGCCCTGAGTTCACCCCCGCCCGCTCGCCGCTCGTCTCCGAAGCGGGCACGCTTGACCTTTCCCCCGCAACAACTTTGCATCACACCGGTGTAAACGAGGTCGTGGAATCAAGATGCAAGAAAGAAAGAAAGGGAGACCGATAATCAGACGAAAAGTTGATGTTATGAAGGACATTAAGAGACAAGGGAGTAGGAATTGGCATTAGGTAAAAAAGAAGAAGAAGAAGAAGAAGAAGAAGAAGAAGAAGAAGGAGAAGAAGAAGAAGAAAAGAAATCAAGATGCCTCAGACCCTTTTAAAAGAGGTGCAGCATTTTAAAATATGTGAAGCCATTAATAACGACATTGGCAGTTTTGGTTAAAATTGTTGATAAAATGACTGATGAAAAAAGTTGATAATTATTTGTTTCTGAAAACGTAAAAAGCAATACATTTAAAATATTATCTAATATTGTAAAAACTAGCACTGATTTTATGGCAAAGTGGCGAGTTGATTACACGGTTTTTAGATGAGAAAATTTAATATTTCGCTCATCTAATCTATGTTAACATTTTATTTATCATGAACATTTCCTTTGACAGTTTTCAACAAAGTAGTAAAATATATTTAATAAAAGGCATTATTCCCCGTTGCACAACGTTCCACGCGTTACATGAGTTTATCTGGGTTTTTATCCGCATCCATACCACTGCTACAAGCAATTACACAGACCTTACTGTTATTGTCAATGTCACAGAATACACTTCTTCCCATACTAAGCCACAAACTGTTTTTAACTGTTTCTGGCGTTCAATAAATAAATAAGCTAAGCATTTATTCATTTCAGGTCATAGCTTCATATACTTTCCTTTTTACTACCCCGCTTTGCTACGTACATAGTAGAGCAAAATGTTGCAACAGTACATAATTTCTCCATTTCTCCACTTTTGCTATTTTTGGAAATTCCCAGAGTTCAACGAAACTCAGACATGAGCGATTTTTAAGGCCTTTGCTCTGTCCTTGAAAAAAAAATTGAAAGAAAAAATTGGAGTCGTTTTTTATAAAATGTTTTCTTACATATTGCATTAATTTCAAAAAGACATTAAGCGAAAATACATCATTTTCAAAAATTTGTACATGAACTTCTTTAAAGATCTGATTTTGTAGAACAAATTTTATATAGACAAAAATATTGATCTTTAAGATTGAGGTTTTTCAATGATAATTTTTAACAATTTTCAAAAATACACCGATGGTCGAAAATGAGACTAGTACCATTTTTTAGAATCCTTTGACACATACGAAGAAAACATTTAAAGAAAAAGTTGGAGCCAATTTTTTGAGAAAAACATTCTTTGAAAAAATTAAAATTGCCTATTTTTCACGCTAAATTACACAAAACTACTCATATTTTTAAAAAATTGCAAATGATATTTTTTAAGATCTTTGTATTACCGCAGATTTCATTGAAGAAAAAAATCTCTGGGTGGTTAGGATCTGAAGTTTTCCAACGACATCGCAAATAAGACAGAAATGACGCAACTCAAAAACGCATAGTTTTCACTCCAACTAGGTAACTTGAACGAACTTTACCGCCACACTAATCTATTCCTTATTGTTCGATGTCTCCTATGTAACTAAGTTCTTCAATTTAACTCATTCTATAATCCATTCCCCAATTAAAATTCGGCGTGTTCAATGATCATATTAATTTATAACTCCAAATCGCCAATTTTTGAGTTGTGTCCCCTTCCGTGGCGACGTGCGATATCTCCCGCCGCGTGCGGCCGCGTGTCCACCCACGCCGCCCACTGCGTCTCTGCGGCCGCTTGCGTCGCGCCCCCCGCCCCCGCCCCCGCTTCGTCCCCGGGCGCTGACCCGCACGCGAGCGCCGCTCGCCGCGCCGCCTACCGACGCTCCAAAATAATATGTTATTAATTACAAGGCCCCGGCCGCGGCACGCACGCCCGGATTTGCGAAACGGGCTCTTTCTGCGCGCTCCCAGACAAAGAGCAGCGCCGCGCGGGGGGAGAGGCCAAGCGCTGCGCTTCAGCAAAAGCGCGTTCGCCCAGCAGCCCCGCGCCACTCCGTCGCACTCATTTTCTATATTCTGTTATTTCAGCGGGATTCCTCCTCCTGAGAACTACTTAGGTCATAAGGTCATTAGTAAGGTACTTAGGTCATTAGTCCCGTCCATGTAGTGCATATTATGTCCCGTGGGCAGAGTTCCACACCGGCTGGAACGTGAGATACGGCACCAACCTACACGTCGGCTTGCAGGGTTCCTTTCTTCCAAATATTTCCCCAAACAGGGGCCTCCCCAACAGGAACCAGCATGTAAATGTGTGTGTGCCAGTGTAAGGAAAAGGGAAAGGACAAGGATGAAATATCGTACGCGGTCCGTGGCCGGTTTGTCAGAGGTTTGTACCAAAATTCGCCTGGTTCTGATCACAGAAACGACGAAAAACCACCGATCAGAGCAACTGGGCCACCAGAATGTTTCTTAGACAACAGACGAGTTCGACTTATCTTTGTGGCTAGTATCGAAAATCTGCTCTCGTCGAGACTCGAATCTTGGGACCTCCCGGTCAACAGCTGTTGCAGCAGTAAAGGTCTGACCTCTTGCAGCCAATGTATTCTCCCGACGTGAGCTCACTACATCGGCATAAATAGCCCACCCTTTTCTGACGCAATTACCGTCGATTGCGGGTTCTAATCCCATGTAATACTTGCAGTTTTTTATCTTCTTATTTAAGTGTGGTATCCAAAGCAAACAACCATGGTACACGGCACCAAATGGCTATCAAAACTATCAATATTTACCATTTATTTACAGAGAGAGAATGGAATGGAAACAGGGATGATGAAGGAAAGATCGCGTGCGACCGTGGTTAAGGTTTTGTTTCGGCATGGTCTGGTTTTTAGGGGAAACCTTACGGAAAACTATCGTTAAGAAAGCGGCCGCTAAAATTCTTTCCCAGACAGCGGATGAATTCGACCTAGTGTCGAAAACCTCCATTTTTCAGACTCGGACCCAAGGACCCCCCGGTCAGAGACACTGCAATAGCAACAATTGTTGTCCTGAGTCATCTCAGTATGAGCTTCCGACAGCCGTTTTGCCTGTTTAATTTGGTTTTATTGCTACATTGACGTTAATTATTTGAATTTTGTATTTTTATTGCTACATTGACGTTAATTATTTGAATTTTGTATTATTATCATTATTATTATTATTATTATTACCAAACGGCATTACAATTCTTTAGATTTTGAAACCTCTAGAAGTCTTCCAGGGGAGTTATGGAGTTTTTGAGTTAGCGCCCTTGGCATACAAATATGCCTTGAATGTTTATTATTTTTTATTTATTACATTTTTGGCTATATTCTTTTGTATTTTTCTTATTTTGTATGATCCTTTAATATTGTTTTAATTGATTTTACTTTTTGAGAGCCTAAAGTCAGACGTAGAAAGTAAGAAGTAGAGAGATAAAATAAGTTTTAGAGAGTGCTGCTCTGTTAAAGCAGAAAAAAGTGGGATTTCAAGTTAATATATTATTAACTAGCTTTTGCTAAGCATATTCATCGTTTAATTAATTAAATAGCTAACTTTCCACGAGAGTTTCCAAATTCGAAATCCTGTTTAATCATTTTAGGGAAATGCCCCTAAGGAAAGGAAACTTAAATAGTTTTTAATACACCATTGCCAAATCAGTAGCTACTTATTCGTTACTTCCTTTCTGATACTCACGTAGATTTTGAACAGAATTCAAAATGAAAATAAAGATCTTAAAATTATTGCACGGTTAATTCTCAGAACTTTTATTATTTTTTTCTAGAAACCATCGTGGCGATTTCCTTTATTGTGATGATAATCATAATGAGCTGTTGGATTTTAGCATACACTTCAAGTTCTAGGGAACGTTTCAAATAGATTCACCTCTTCTTTCTAAACCTGAGGTACTTTATGGAAATACGTTTTGATGAAAGAGTTTCGCACTGTAGCGTGCCGAATATACTACCTGCATACAGTAGGTTGTTCACATGTCAATGTGAACGTTTGGCCCAACGTGATCAGAACGTTGGAATTATGTGCATCTCAGACTTCTAAAATGTATTACAATACAGAATTATCTGAATTCTGGTATGTTACTGTGAACTAATTTTCGAAAACAGCTATGACATGACCACTAAAAAGACTTTCGTTCTCTCATTTTCACTTATCGGCTGTCTAATAGCTTCCCCCATGCGAACGTATCGGTTCTGTGAGGAGTGTGTTGTCTAGGAGGATCAGTTTGCCTTTCTTATGATAATAGAAATTGATTTTAGGAACCGGATTGCGTGCTGTGAGTGTTTGTGTTATATTTAAAGCAGTGTCGTATTTCTCTTTTATTATCAATTGTACTGAACAGAGGGTTGCTAGTATTAATACAATGCGTAGATCATTCTAAAGCCTTGTTTTTTATGATCTTATTGGATCATATCTATTATTTACGTAAAAAGAGAATGGTTTAAAATAAAATCGGAAATGCTTCAGCTTCAAAAGAGGAATAGCAGGGGAAAAAAATGCAAAGTGGAAAAGTTTAAGCAGAAAAAGTAATTAAGGCGGGTACATTCTCGCGTTAACAAATCGCTAATTGAATTTAATACTGTCATAAATAAAAATCGTCAATTTGTCTTTATTTGTGACATTTCATGAACAATCTGCTGCAGTACTCTAAAAAGGTTTGTGACCTCTATACAGTGATGCTGCTAGTGTATTCCACACGGAAGGAAATATGTAAAAAATTAAAACAAGAATTGATCCGGTGTGTAAAAGAAACTCTAAGGACGACGTCGAACTGTACATGAATGGGCACTTCAAAAAGCATTAATAATTTTCTGATGAATTTGTTATGAAGAATTTTAAGGTGGTAGTAATGTCGACTGTGTTAACTAATATAACTGTTCCTTAAAATAATACGCTTTTTCCTAATTGTTTTATCTCGTGTCAGGTTAAGAACAATTGATATTTTTGGGTATCGTTGTATTAAGCACATCGTTATCCACAATACATATGATATCAAAACTAGAATACAAAGAGCATATTCCTTGCCTTTCTCCCATCTTGCGCGAAAACAGGGGGAAAAGCTGAAAGATACCTTGTTAGCAACTCGTCATCGTGTGTAAACATCGGATTTCCCACTCAGTTAAATTAAAGTTCCAACTAGAAATATAATAGTGATCGTCATTTTACGTAATTAGTTTCTCAACTAGAATTCTGTATCCATCTGATAGGAGAATAACGAACCTCTCTGACATGTCATATTCTAAGCCACAGTCACAGAGTCCACAAATCTGGGAGATGAGAGGAAATAACAGAGAAGGACTCGTCAGAATCTCGTCGCGGAGGGTAAAATTCATTATTTCTGGAATTTCTCGACAGAAAAACAAGTAGTAGTTGCCATTTACCGAAACTAATTACTTGACTCACTGGAACCCCGCCTCTGATATTTCATCAGGAATTCTTCGTACGTCTAGCCTGCCGAGAAGCACACAGTGTCGCGAGCCCGAGCCGCTTCAACGTGCAGGTCTATTTCTCCCCGGAGGAAATCTTGAGCAGTGAGTGGGCGGGTCCGAGACACGGAACGTGGACTGGCAGAACAGGAGGCGGCCTGCGACCCGCCACGACCCGCCGCCCTCTGAATAATTCCGCAGCGGGATCCAATCCTCTCCCGCGGCGCGGGGAGGGGCCGGCAGGAGAGCAGAGGACGGGGGACGGGAGGGCCCGAGGGCGGGCGACCGCGAGGGAGGGTGGACGGGAGCGAGCGAGCGCGGGTGGGCGGTCTTAACGCGGGCCCTTGTTCCAGGAACACAGCTTGGCCTGGTCGTCCCCAACGTGGACGGAGGTTACGTTCGGATTAAGATTATTTCAACAAAAGGAGGTCGTTATTTGCTGCGGGCAGCCGCCGGGATTGTTCCTGGACCATAGCCTAAAGCGGGCAAAGGGATAAATCGTCTAACATTTTCATACCAACTTATTTTCAGGAAATAATATACGAGTATGTTAAAGTAATTGTATTAATGGTTTTTAACTTGATACAGCTGATTAACTTGAAAGTTGATAAAAGTAAATAATTTTAAAAATATAAAATGAAACTAAACGTACAGCGATACAATTTATAATTTTGAAGATGGATCCAACGATACCGTGACAAGAACTGCAATAAAATATTTAATGTTTCTTCGAATAATGTTAAATTCTTTTCATGTAACTACGAGTATAAACAGTTTGAGGTTTCATTTCATAGGCGATTTGAGACAATTAAAAAAATACATTTAACTTCTGCAATAAGTTTCTGGAGATAACTGATTTCGTATTCATTTGGAAACAGTAAGTTTTTTTATCATAAGAAACGTTACGAAACTTTTGGCCTAAATATTGGTGAATAAATGAAGCTCCAGTGTCCTCTTTCTATATAATGCGCTAATGATAAATGTTGTCACTTTAAAATTTATTAAAAACATCGACACTGACCGCTGTAAGTATGGTACTGTAAGGATAGGGATTTTTTACTTCCTAGTTCTCCATGAAATAGATTTAAGACTAACAAATAGAGAATAGAAGAAGCAAATAACGTCATAGGGAAAATGGAAAGTAACTCGGAGAGAATGTGTCTCAGACCATTAATATCAGGGTTTGCTTCTCTAAAAGTCATGTGTTTTGTAGAGACAAGTGATTCCTGTAGGGACATGTGTTTTAGTTAGAAGGGCTCTGTGGGAGACAGGTCACAAGTGGGGAGAGGTGGGCAATATACAGGGGACAGGTGAGTTCAGAATTAAGTTTCTTAAAAAGTATTCCACAAACCGAGACCTTTCTGAACTTCTAATTATACTGTTGGAAATTTTGCTCTTTTGTGGGCTCCTACAACGACGCATCGACCATCGAAAACGACCAGTAATTCGTAATCTATGTAAAACTTAAACTGAACGAACGGAGAAAGAATTAATACACCATGGTGAAAGTGTCTACTTATTTTTTTGTAAAATTGAATTCCAACGCACAGCAATATTATAATATTTATTCCTTCACTATATTGGACATGTAATGATATAGATTCTCAAGCTGGCCATTCGAAGTAATAGTCTAACATGAAGTAATTATCAGTATTAAAGCAATGATTTATAAAGTGCAAAATGTTCGCACGTGTCCAGATATTTCTAAAATTTAGGGATGAAAAAATGAAGTCTACTACGTTGTGACTAATAATATAACAAAATCATCAATCTACTTCATTTTCCATTTTATTTTATCGCCTTACTACATATCTACGTATTAACAAGAGTGCATTGCAATGCTGCAGCAAAAATCGGCCTTTTCGAAAGAAATACTCCTATTGTAGGACTCTCATACAGAAAAAGTGGATAAATCCTGTTCCTTTAATTCAGTGTGTAGTCATACTTTCTGAGTTCATGCAGAAAAGTGGTTGATGGCAAAATGCATAAATGTCGTCATTTCTTGTTAGCGTTTGAACCGTTCACACGATTTTCTCGAAAATCGATGTGAGTTGAAACGGATATTTTGATTTTTGAGGACACTTTATACGAAGCTTTAAAACTTTCTCAAAAAATTAATTACTTCAAATTTGTTGATTACACGTTTCCCCGAATAGCACTAAAAATGATTAAAATGGAGCTGGTCTCATTTTCGTTGAAATTTCGGAATTTTTGAAAATACTAAAAGTTAAAAATTTTTTACGTCTTACCATAACTACAAAAATGAAGACAGAGTTTTTTCAGAATAAAATCTGTTTTTCAGAAGCTTCGATATAGTAATATTTAATTTTGAAATATATGCAATTTTCAAACAATTATTTTCTCAAAAAATAGCTGTATTTTTTAAAAGAATTGTTCCTCGTATATGACGATAAAAGGTTATGCAGGTCTCAATAGCGGCAAAATCTTAGTATTTCGAAAATTGGAAAATATTAACATTGAAATAGTACAGTATTAATGATAAATATTTTTTCTTCGATGAAATACTCGTGTTCTAAAAAAGTGTATCTAATTAACGTAATGCACAATATTTTGAAAAAAACAAGCGGTTTTTGCTTAACTTTGTTTGAAGGAAAGGAAATGCATATCTTTTGTAAAAAACGGCTCCCCAATTTTTTTCTGAATTTTTTTCTCAGGTAGAGTGACGTACTCTTAAGAAATGGAGCAGGTCTTTTTCGGCGAACTCTCTGTATTTCGAAAATGGCAAACGAAAAATTTAACTTCAATACTGATGAAAGAGATTTTTTCCTTAATAATTACTTTGAAACTAGATCTTGAAATAATGTATATGCAAAACTCCGAATTTTTAAATTTTGGAATTTTCAAGAAAATGGCAAAAGTGGAAACCATCAAATTTTAAGGAGGTCATAATACCCCTAGACACCATACATGGAGTTATTATTCGTGTCTCCATGAAATACTCGGTGTTATGCCAATATTTTACAGTGGGTTTATAGAAACAATCGTTAGAGAATATCACTGAAATAATTATTCGAGGCAAACACGTTTTGTACGTTTTAAAAAGCATCGTATTTAAGCCTTTATACAGTTCTTAAAAGTTTGTTTTTGTGCTGTAGCAACATAAATTATCTAAAACCATATTTGCTCTCAATTTATTTCTAACAAGCAAAGAAATCCTTTAATACTTTTATGAGTTTGGAAGCAACACCAGAAGTTTTGTGTTTCCCCGCAGCCTTTATCGGGCGTATCGCAGCGGAGCAAGTTGAGCTAGCAAACAGGTGCGGGCGCGCGGGCGCGCGGGCGTGCCCGACAGCTGCAAACACGGATTATGGCGCGTCTCTTTGCGGAGGGCGAGATTCCCTGCGCAAACCGATCGTGAATCCATCGTCTCTTGGGCGCCTGGCGCGCTCTTGTGTTGGCCGGTCGCAGCGGCGGTCGCCTCGCCCTCTCCGGCCGCTCTCAGCACTCACTCGCTCTGCCAGCTCCTCTCTTCCAGGGCGGACAAAACTCTCGCAAACAAAACACTCCGGAAAGAGACGTCCACGTTGCTGCTGTTGTCGATGCCAGACCAAATATATCAATAAATGCAATTTTGTTAGTTTAAGTCCAAAAACAGAAAGATCGTTATATTAAGTATGAAGAGGGGCGTAAAGGCGCATTCATATTATTTAAAAAATATATTCTGTATTATTATAAATTAACCTTGGTGCTCGATATCCCCTCCTCTTTATTTGAAATCTGTTCAATTAATTGATTTTACAGATATTTGAATGTAATATTACCAGAACTGGATTAGAGCATAGGCGGGTGGGGAGTTCATTATATTCAAATCTTTGCCTTGCTTTTGTTAGTTTTGTCTTAATTTAGTATTTGGAATTTTTTAATATTTCCTTTTCGACGGAGACAGATATAGTACATGTGAGGCACTGGCGTTTTAAATGTCCCTTAAAATTGTTTTCATTGTTATCCTCAAAGTTTAGATGATCAAACTAGTTTTAGAAGGCTTGTTTTGTTAAGAACATTAGATAACATGAGTGGAACAAACGTTTCCTCACATTTATACTTTTCTTCTGCTGATCCTTTAATGTGACCATTCCGAGCAGTGTTTATTCATGTCCATTTTCTGCTATCACATATGGATCAATTATTCATTTTTCATTTTCCTTTTCATTCATTTTTTATTTCTAATATAACTTATTTGAGGATGGTACGTATTTTACGGACATTGGAGTCTAGTGTTCCCATTAACGAGAACTAAGTTCATATGATTCTCTCCTTCCCGTTCTACTTCATAAAATGTGCGTTTCAGGCCCAGGTATTGCGCCCGCTCTGCGTCATTTGTCACATGTATGATGAGGGACTTAGGACTCACTCCAGTGCAGGAAGCGCATGCGGTTTGCGGTGATCGAAATGTGACACTGATGGATTACGGAGCAGTGACAGGCACGTTCACCCATGCTCCAAATCCCAGTCGATCGCGCGATCCCTGCAATGCGTGATCACTGGCCATCGTGAGGATCACCAAGCTTCATAAATGAGTTTATTCGCAAATATTATTCTTAGCTTATAAAACGAAGGTATTAGCTTAGCTCTTGATTAAATATTATTTATGGATGTCCTACATATGACACATTCATTATGTGACTTTAAACATTTGTAATAATGAACTGCTGAAAAATCTTTGTTCGCCTTCTCTCTTCTTCCTTCTCCATTCCTCCCACTTCTCAATTCAGTCAAACCTGAAATGTCTTCAATATTGTCAGTATAAGTGTACTCTTCCTCTAATGTTTTATTGACACCTAGCACCTCCTACTCGAAATATTATTACAATATATTTCATACTACTAAAGAGATCCACCGATAGTTGTTTGTTCCTTTTTTACAGTCTTAAATATTTTTGATACTGAAAATCATTAATATTGTTTATGATATACTTTTTGAGCAAGATAAGATGCAATTGACGACAAGTATTTGTTATAAATTGAATTATTAGAGCATCTCTGGCTCAGAATAAAAAATTCTGATCTATTATTCGAAAACTGAATATTCAGAATACATTTTAGAAATATTTGTAAAATTGAAGTCGTAGTATAATTTAATACATTTCTGAAAATTGTGCCCATTTCCAATGACATAATTTTCTGTTTCTCCGAGAACGTATCGTACAGTTTCAGCATGTGTAGCAAGATAGAAACTAGTTATTTTTTTTCAGTATACGCTGTCAAAACATTTTTGGATAGGATGTCAAATAATCAATAAATTTGGCATTGCACTTTGGATGAGTGAGGTTATATAGTCATTGAAAATGAATTTGGAAAACAAACGAGTTGGTTTTTCATTTTGAGGAATTATCAGTGACAACAAAGGGAGTTTGGAAATTAAAAAAAAATAATGTTAGTATTAAATAAATTATTTTTTTCTCCTATTTATTAAAATGAATTATGTATACACACTTCTATGCCTTGATATTGCTAGGTTCATTTTGACCCCACTTACAAGGTACAACATTCGCAACAATAACAGGTTAGGCATCCGGCAACACACACCCAAATAACAATAGGGAATGAGATGTAGCGGCTGGTCAAAAGGCGTTGAAAACCGCTTCCTCCTAGAGTTACTTTGTAAGATGTCTGATGAAGCGCCTTACACTGAAATACCTCACCCGAAATACAGACCCGACCCTTAAATAACTATCCGATTGTAGGATAGATTGTTTCCAAGCACGTTAACTATTACGGTCGTTACACTTATTAGAGTAGTGAAATTCACTACTCACTTCACTAAGTGAATGTTTTATCGCAGAAGGTGAAGGTAATCTTTGCTAGATTGCAAGACCGGAAGGCCGGCTTCCCGGGGATTTCCTCATCCAGGTATCTCCAACCAGTGGGGCACGCCCCAGCCGGGACAAGATCTAAGCTCCCGACTCTTCTCCCGACATGTGTGGTAGAGTTAATGCAAATGTGTGTGTAAAGGGAGAGCAGAGGACAAGAAAGAGGAAGAAAAGATCGTACGGGGAACGTGACCCATATGTTAGGCAACTCTCTAGTGATAATCGGAGAAACCACGTAGAACTAACGATCAGAGAAGCTGGCCGCTAGACAGCGGTTGAATTCGTTCTTGCTATTAAACTAGTGTCGCAACTCCTTTTCGTCGGGACTCGAATGTAGGACCTCTCTTTCAGATTCGCTGCACAGACAACGGCAATACTGGCTCTGAGTTAAATTCAGTCAGTGCTATTGTAGGAAATTTAGCAATGTTCCGTACGCTTCATATATCCTTTTTCGTGCCATTTGTTAAGAAGGCAGAAGAACGTGCCAGTCTTACAATGTACTCTAATATATTTAGCATCTTATTTCGCATCTTCAAATAAGAATGTAGTAAGGTGAGTGCGTGAGAATTGGTCCCGCGGTTTAATCTACAAAATCATATCTTGTGAGTGTAGTGCATGTAACATACCTGGACCGGGAGCGGTAGCTTAGTGCATCAACTGTTATCACTGCAGCGCCTCTGACCGGGAGGTTCTAGGTTCGAGTCCTGATGGCGGTAGGATTTTCAAAATTAGCTTTTCACCTAGGTCGAATTCAGTCGCTGTCTGGAGGAGAATTCTAGCGACCGGCTGCTCTGATCGGTAGTTTTTCGTGGTTTCTTCGATCAACACCAGGCAAATGCCGGATCAGTACCCTACCAAACGGACCACGGTAAGCGCGCCATCTTTCCTTCCTCTTCCTTGCCCTATCCTCTCCTCCTACACACACACACACTTACACTAGCATGCACTACACTACCACATATTCCGGGAGACCGGTCGGGAGTTTAGAGCTTGCCCCGGCTGGGGCGGTGCCCGGCTTGTGGGAGAGTCCTGGTTAGGGAGAAACCCCTCTAGCCGACTGTAGGTCGGCGCCGGTTCTCGCCATCCAGCAGGGGAAGATCACCGCCATCTCCCGAGGAAAAACATGCACTACTCTAATGGGACTAATGACCGAAGCAGTTGACGCGCCCGGAAACACGAAAAAATCAATCAATCAGTTACATACCTGGAACTGGCGAGGTGGTTTTCCTCGATTTCGGTTTCGTCAATTCATTTCACATCTGTGTTTCTTTTTCTTCCCTTTCTGTTCTATCGTTATCTTTCTATCCATTCTTTGTCACATCTGCGTTTAACTTTTTTTCGCCATTTACATTTTTTATTTTTATTTCTGTTTTGCATTGCTCGATGTAAACCCTGTGAGGTAAATAGTATTTGCCGAAATAAGTTTGAATCTGAAGGTAATAGAGACAATTTTAAAATGATTCCCTGTTAACTCATTAGAATTCAATAAATTCGTTTAATATGTTAATAAAATCAACTGAATCTCAAGCGAACGGGTTCATAAGGGGATTCAAACTTTTAAAATACGTTTCTAGGTATGTTAGCCAAAAAATGAGTATTTTTTTTACATGGACTTTTCAATATTTGTTGATTGCAAATAATGAAATTTCTATAAAACGTTTATATTTCTAAACTAAATTTCGACAATTATCGCGTTTCTTTGCTATTTTATTGTATTTTCATGAGTCGCAAAATAAATATTGATACATTCGGTGAATATTTGAAATTTAAAACGTTTCCTGGAATATACATAAATAAAAATATGCAACAGGCACATGATTCTTTGATGAACTAAATTAAAAAGAATTAATACTGAGAAAAATATGACTGCCAATGCAGCAAATAGTTGCAGTTTCGCGAAACATTGCACATACTTCGTAGTTGCGACAAGCGCAGAGGAGGCAACATGTGTCCACAAGGTACAGCTCAAAAAGGTCGTAAGCCTAGGGCAACCTCTTGGGGAGTACGCCGGTCCGTCACGCCTGGTTTCTCAACCTCCACCTCATCCCCCTTTCTCCGATTCAGCACTGCGTTACCCAGCTCGACCCCAGCTCCCCACCCCAACTCTCGCTGCGCCCTGCCATCGCCCTGCTCCCGCTCCGCCCCGCATCCGCCCACGAACCCTGTGCCCACGCGCCGTGCCTCCACGGCTGCAGCAAACACGCCAGAACGCGCGCATCACAACACACGTGGGTGGCTCGCAAGGCGGCGCTTCCCCGCCCGCGCCTCCCCGTTCCCCACCCCTTCTCGGAAATTCCCTGCAGAGGCGAGGTTTTCGAAATCCAGAGGTGCACCCGCCGCCATATGTAGGTCAAATCGATTCGGCAGAACGCGCCCGGGCAGCAGGGGCCGCGCCAGCGATTGCGAAGGCGGGGTGGAGGTGGGGCGGGGTGCGGGCGGGGAGGTGTGTGGGGTGGAGTCGGGGACCGACGGGGGTGGAGCGGGGGGGAAAGGGGGAGGCGGGGGAGCGAGTCGGGGGGGAGACGGGCGAAGGCGGGGGAAGCGGGACAGGCGGGTCGTGGTGGCAGTGGGGGCGGAGGCGGAGGTCGGACAGAAGCGGAAGAGGCGGGCGGGTAGGGGGGGGGGGCGAAGGCTGAGTGGGGGGGTGGAGGGCGGAGAAGGGTCAGTGGGAGTGGCAGCGACAGTGATTGTGAGAGAGCTTCACAGTGGCGCTGCAGGAGGGAAGTGGTTACTGGGCCTGTAGAGTGAGATACATGAAAGGTAGAAGGACAAGGGCAAGGAGAGTGAGGAGGCCCTCGCAAACAACTGTACACTAAGCATTCCTTGTACAGAGCAGATGTTTTAAGGAAATGGGGGTACAGTTTCGTTCAAAGTTCTGTAAGAGTTAAGCGAATTAATCTTTGTAAAGGATTCCTTATTTTACAATAAAATTCGATAAGATAAAGTAACAGGAACACCATTTATATGCGTAAATCACATTTTATTTATTTTCCCAAAAATTCGTCAATTTTGCATGTGTAAATTTTTCTTAAATTATTTTCTAGAGCAAAAAAAGATAATAGTGGAATGAGTAATAACTTTTACTTTTAGGAATATTGAATCTTCAATGTCTTGTGAATCCCGAGAGACAGTGGACCGCTGAAAATGTCAGTCCTACATAACAAAACATATTTACGGGAAATATAATTATTTATTCACCTCTCCTTTCACTTTCTCGCACTTACTTTGCAAGATGATGCATTATAATCATGCGCCTGAAAATGGCGAATTTTCTACAGGAGATCTATTAATGGCGGGTTCTGTTAATGAAAATGTAAAAAATCTCGTTCCTATATGTAGTAAATTACGTTATCTAATATGCTGTGTAGCCATAATCTATCTTTTGAGGTCATTGATATCAAAAAATCGATTGATGGCATAATGACAATCCACCGGTAGCGGTAGCTCAGGGCATCAACTGATGTCATTGCAGCGTCTCTAACCGGAAGGTCCTAGGTTCGAGTTCTGACGGCGGCAGGATTTTCGAAACCACTTTTTCGACACTTTTTCGACAGCTTTTCAGCTAGGTCGAATTCAACTGCTGTCTGGAGGAGAATTCTAGCGGCTGGTTGCTCTGATCGGTAGTTTTCAGTGGTTTCTCCGATCAACACCAGGCGAATACCGGAGCAGTACCCTACCAAACGGGCACAGACAGCACGCGATCTGTCCTTCCTTGTCCTATCCTCTCCCCTTACACACACACTTACACTAACATGTACTACTCTGCCCCATATTTCGGGAGACCGGTCGGGAGCTTAGAGCTTGTCCCGACTGGGGCGGTGCCTCGCTGGTGGGAGAGTCCTGGTAAGGGGGAACCCCACTATCCGACGGTAGGTCGGCGCCGGATCTTGCCATCCAGCGGCAAGATCACCGCCATCTCCCGAGAAAAAAACATGCAATACACTAACGGGACTAATGACCAAAGCAGTTGACGCGCCCGGAAACACGAAGAAACCAAACCATAACGACAATCCGTCCGTCCATCTCATCGTCTGCGATGCTAGCGCCTAAAAGGTTCAGCTAATTTTCTCCAAAATTGGTATTCTCCGATAGATTTAAATGAACTCCAGACCCTTTCAGTTTCAACCAGATATTTCGATTTTGCAGAGTACGTTACATTTTTGTAACTTTAGGACGGAAAAAAATAGTGCTAGTCTCTATTTCCGGCGAACACCCTGTATTCTCAAAATGATAAATTTTTCAAAAGAACAAAAATTTAGAGAGATTTTTTCATTTTAAAAAAATCTGTTAAAAAAAGCATGCTTACAAAAGGTCGTGTAAAATTTTTCAAAAATATAATAAGTTTCCATTTTGTTTTGCGTGTAAAAGAAAGTTTTTAACCATTTTTTCTCAAAACCAGCTCCAATTTTTCTACTTCTTCAACTTCTTGCACTGCAATAATTATAATTTCTTAATAAGAATCGTTCTTTTTGACCGCTCGACTTTTCAATTAGATGACCAGTGTGATTAACAGGGATAGTAGATAGTTCATGGTCAGTCAATGCAGAATAAATCCATAATCTTACACGAAAAAACCGTTTGTGGAGAGATCCTTTCCTAATACAACCAAATGCTAGAGAACTCAACCGCAGTTTTGGGCTCATAATAATGAGGAGGAGTTCGAACGAACGGCATTCGGATTAGATGCCCAATGCCATCTGCGCCACACGAACTGCTTGTGGTTTCGGTCCCCGTCTCTCATCGCTCAATATTTTAATACCGATGTTAATAACAGACATCCCTGGTAAAGTTGGAACCCACGACCTTTGGGATACAAGTCGACAGCGACACACCCTGCGCCTCACGGACGCGTTTGCTCTTGAATACCCGTGATCCGTCACCCAGTAAATTAAATCAGATGTAAAGATAAGTCTTCCCTACTGGAGATCGAACCCATGGCTTGTGGATTACAAATCCAACGCGCCATTCTCTGACCAACAGGGAATGGCCATAGCTACTCTACCCATGAATTGTCGCCCAAACATATATCAAATCCGATTTTTGAAAAACTTGCTGGAAGGTGGGGTTTGAACTCATGACCTTTCGGTATCAAGCCCAAGACGCTATCGTCAATACCAGAAAATCGGGCGTTCTTCCGTTCCTCCGCGACTTGTATCCCAGTGAAATAAATCGAATCTTGGAAAAAAATCATCCCCGGTGAGGTTCGATACATTCGTATTTGAACTAGAAACACAAAGCACTGCAATCTACGATAAAGAGACGCGTTTTCCTCCCTGCCTCACAGTGATTTGCCGCTCAATAAAATATTTCCGATGTTAAAAAACACCGGTAGCGTTCGAACCCAAGTACTATTAAATAAAACACAAACGCGCTATCCACTGTGCCACAGGGACTCAATTAACTATTACTGTTTGCGACATTTGGTGTAATATATTAATTCAGCTATCAAGAAAAGCCATTCCTGACGGGGGTCGAACCCACGGCCTTTGGATTAGAAGTCCAACGCGCTATCTTCTGCACCACAGGGACGCACTGATTTGTTACCGCTTGCGATCTTTGGTGTAATATAATAATTCAGCTATCAAGAAAAGCCATTCCTGACGGGGGTCGAACCCACGGCCTTTGGATTAGAAGTCCAACGCGCTATCTTCTGCACCACAGGGAGACATTTACCGCTTGCGATTTGGTGTAATATATTAATTCAGCTATCAAGAAAAGCATCCCGGTGGGGTCGAACCCACGGCCTTTGGATTATAAGTCAAACGCGGCATTCTCTGCGCCACAGGGACGCCGTGATATGCTACCGCTTGCGGCATTTGGTGTAATATACTAATTCAGCTATAAAGAAAAGTCATCCCTGGTGGGGGTCGAACCAACGGCCTTTGGATTAGAAGTCCAACGCGCTATCCTCTGCGCCACAGTGACGCACTGATTTACAACCGCTTGCGACATTTGGTGTAATATATTAATTCAGCTATAAGGAAAAGTCATACCTCGTAGGGGTCAAACCCACGGCCTTTGGATTAGAAGTCCAACGCGCTATCCTCTGCGCCACAGGGACGCACTGATTTGCTACCGCTTGCGACATTTGGAGTAATATATTAATTCAGCTATAAGAAAAGCATCCCGGTGGGGGCGAACCACGGCCTTTGGATTGACCACTGATTTCTACCGCTTGCGACATTTGGAGTAATATATTAATTTAGCTATAAAGAAAAGTCAACCCTGGTGGGGGTCAAAACCACGGCCTTTGGATTAGAAGTCCAACGCGCTATCCTCTGCGCCACAGGGACGCCCTGATGTGCTACCGCTTGCGACATTTGGTGTAATAATAAAGAAAGTATCTGGTGGGGTCGAACCCACGGCCTTTGGATTAGAAGTCCAACGCGCTATCCTCTGCACCACAGGGACGCACAGATTTACTACCGCTTGCGAAATTTGGTGTATATATTAATTCAGCTATAAAGAAAAGTCATCCCTGGTGGGGGTCGAACCCACGGCCTTTGGATTAGAAGTCCAACGCGCTATCCTCTGCGCCACAGGGACGCACTGATGTGCTACCGCTTGCGACATTTGGTGTACTATATTAGTTCAGCTATAAAGAAAAGTCATCCCTGGTGGGGGTCGAACCCACGGCCTTTGGATTAGAAGTCCAACGCGCTATCCTCTGCGCCACAGGGACGCCAGATTTACTACCGCTTGCGACATTTGGTGTAATATATTAATTCAGCTATATATAAAAGTCATCCCTGGTGGGGGTCGAATCCACGGCCTTTGGGTAAGAAGTCCACGCGCTAATATCTGCGCCACAGGGCAACCCTGTTTACTACCGCTTGCGACATTTGGAGTAATATATTAATTCAGATATCAATCGAAGCTTCTCTGGTGGGGTCGAAACCACGGGCTTTGGATTATCAATCAGACGGCTAACCTCTGCGCCACAGGATGCACTACGCAATTACCGCTTGCGACTTCGGTGTAATATATTAATTCAGCTATTAAGAAAAGTCATCCCTAGTGGGGTCGAGCCCGGCCTTTGGATTAGAAGTCCAACGCGCTATCCCTGCCCACAGAGACGCACTGATGCGCTACCGCTTGCGACATTTGGAGTAATATATTAATTCAGCTATAAAGAAACGACATCCTGGTGGGGGTCGAACCCACGGCCTTTGGATTAGAATTCCAACGCGCTATCCTCTGCGCCACAGGGACGACCTGATATTCTTCCGCTTGCGACATTTGGAGTAATATATTAATTCAGCCATAAAGAAAAGTCATCCCTGGAGGGGCGTCGAACCCACGGCCTTTGGATTAGAAGTCCAACGCGCTATCCTCTTCGCCACAGGGCAGCCATGTTTTACTACCGCTTGCGACATTTGGTAATATATAATTCAGCTATAAAGAAAGTCATCTGGTGGGGGTCGAACCACGGCCGTTGGATTAGAAGTCCAACGCGCTATCCTCTTCGCCACAGGGCAGCCATGTTTTACTACCGCTTGGGACATTTGGTGTAATATATTAATTCAGCTATAAAGAAAAGTCATCCCTGGAGTGGGGTCGAACCCACGGCCTTTGGATTAGAAGTCCAACGCGCTATCCTCTGCGCCACAGGGACGCACTGATTTCCTACCGCTTGCGGCATTTGGTGTAAAATACTAATTCAGCTATAAAGAAAAGTCATCCCTGGTGGGGTCGAACCCACGGCCTTTGGATTAGAAGTCCAACGCGCTATCCTCTGCGCCACAGGGACGCACTGATTTCTACCGCTTGCGACATTTGGTGTAATATATTAATGCAGCTATAAAGAAAAGTCATCCCTGGTTGGGGTCGAATACACGGCCTTTGGATTAGAAGTCCAACGCGCTATCCTCTGCGCCACAAGGACGCACTGATTTACTACTGCTTGCGACATTTAATGTAATATATTAATTCATCTATATAGAAAAGTCATCCCTGGTGGGGTCGTACACCCTTGTTAGAAGTCCACGCGCTATCCTTTGCGCCACAGGGACGCACTGAACTATTACGTCTTGCGGCGTTTGGTATAATTTAAAAATTTCTTAGAAAAAACCTTATGTCACTTTGGATATTAATTGAGCTTTCATGAAAATTCACTCGTCGCGCAGTGAAATAAATTTGATCTTAAGAAAAATCATCCTTTATGGGGTTCGACCCACGGCTTTTGGAATAAAAGTTTCTCGCCCTACGCTCTGCGATGCCGGTACGCACCTTCTCCTCTTCCCCCGTTACTCAATATGTAACTTTCGAGGTCCCGACATGTCATCCCTGGTGGAGCTCTTATCCCCAGCCCTTGGTTTAGAAGTTCAATGCGCTTTCCTCGGCGCCACTGATTCGCCTTAGTGGCTCTTCTCGTGGAGTAAGAAGATAAAGCATCAGCCCTTCGTGATTATCAGTAATTTCATTTTGGTCAATGAATGACTTATCTGTAACTATGTGTGTATGTGTGTATATATATATACAGGGTGAGTCACGTAACTTTAGCACCTCCTATAACTTTTGAACGGTTGAAGATATTGAAATGCAGTTTTCAGGGAAGTGCATGAGAAAATAGGGCTAACTGATACGTGTATTTATTTATATTTTATCACTTATATTTTACGAGATATTTAATAGGGCTAACTGATACGTGCTTTGTTTTTCAAATGGAACTATACATATTTTTCAGTCTATCATAAAGAGCGTAAAAGACGAATCCAATGATATACATAATGTCATATGTTAAATGAGGATTTTTGAGAAATTTTATTCTTTTGCGACCAGTTCTTAACGGATATTTTGAATGTAACCGACCGCCACAGAAGGTCACGCAGCGCTCCACCAGCAAGCGCGCTCTGAGGAAGGAAGGGATCTTAGTATATCAAGATACAAAACATATTCCAAATATTCACAAAACTGTTGTAGTTTTTTCCCTGAACTCTGCGTTCCATCCTTCCCCATTTTCAGATTATTTTTAAGAAATGGAAGGGTTAAAAATAAGGGTTTATTGTAAGTATGTATTGTAATAAAATTGTTTATTACTTCTACTCCAGTTAATGGGGTTTTATATTACAGGATATTAATGGGTGGTACTGTGTGTTGGCCCGCGCGTTCCCCAGACTTGACGCTACTAGATTTTTTTCTTTGGGGTTTTCTTAAAAACCACGTCTACCAAGAGGCTCCATCTACATCACAAGATATGCGTAGACGCATTGTAGCTGCATGTTCTGAAGTTAAAAAAGAAACATTGGTCGCAGTTAAGAAATCTTTTCAAAAGCGCCTGCAGATGTGTTTGTGAATGGTAGTCATATTGAACACATTCTAAAGTAATTTGAATAGTAATCTATTTTTATTTAGTATTTTTGAATTCTATTTTTATTTTTGTCATTATCATTATCTTTCTGTAGTTGTTTGTTTTCGCAAGGAATTGTTATATTATCATTAACAATAAAACTATTTGCTGAAAATATGCAATATTCTTTGTAAAGTCTTAATAATTTATTCTTACTGTGTTTAGTTTCCAAGATCCCATTAATATCCTGTGGTACGATATCCCTTTAAATTAAATTTAAATAACAATCTTATTTCAATACATATGACAAATCCGTATTTTCAATCCTTAAGTAATAAAATATTTGAAAATGGGGAAGGATGAAAGCAGAGTTCAGGGAAAAATGGCAAGTTTAGTGAATATTTGGAATATGTTTTGTCTTGAAATACTAAGATCCCTTTCCTTCCCCGAGCGCGCTGGCTGGTGGAGCGCTGCGTGACCTTCTGTGGCGTCGGTTACATTCAAAATATCCGTTAAGAACTGATCGCAAAAGAATAAAAATTTCTCAAAAAAATCCTTATTTAACATATGACATTATGTATATCATTGGATTCGTCTTTTTACGCTCTTTATGATAGACTGAACAAATATGTATAGTTCCATTTGAAAAATCAAAGTTACCTCACATATCTCGTAAAATACAAGTGATAAAATGGAAATAAATACACGTATCAGTTAGCCCTATTTTCTCATGCACTTCCGTGAAAACTACATTTCAATATCTTCAACCGTTCAAAAGTTATAGGAGGTGCTAAAGTTACGTGACTCACCCTGATATATATATATATATATATATATATATATATATATATATATATATATATATATATATGAGGGTGGCCCTTATTTTTTGATGTTTTCATTTGAGGTCGCTCCCCCTTTTTCCTTTTATTGCAAGGAATAATTTAAGACCTAATTTGATTAAATCAGACGTTGTTAACCCGTGCCTCATCGCTGCTGAAGTGGGAAATATGTTATAGTGTATGTGATAACTCGGTCATTCTCGTTTCGCTTGGCCCTGCGAGGGCCGCGGTCAGGTCTAGACGCTGTCCGAGTAATCAGCGAGTGTAATTATGGCTTCTAATTAGAAGACGATGCGATCGAAACATTTATTTAATTGGTAGTGAATTTCACCAAATTCCAGGACGTAATGTTCCATCAAACCCTCAAGAACTTTGCTATTTTATAATTTACGTGAGGTAAAACTGTCTCTGCGTGAAAGTGCAAATTTAGTAGTGCGAGAATGCCTCATTTTTTGGGAGAAGGCCAGGATTCTTACAAGAGCAACTCCTCATTGCGTAGAATAAAATTATAAAGATGTACTCTCATTGGTGCAATCTTCAAAAAAATTCCAATCGTCGGACACGCGGAAAGGACTTGAACATAAGTTTATTTCAGATTTAAATAATCTATTTGATATTTCTCAGTCGATAGCTTTAGACATTTTAAACATTGCCGAAGATAAAACCTTCTTACATAGACAAAGAGAGTCGGGGCGAAGGTGATATATTGGGGGAGTCGATATGAAGCTAGAAAAGCGTGAAAAAGGGCATTATTGAGACTTAGGGAAAATGAGAACAGACAGGCTAAGTCTCAATTTACTTCTGATATTACTGGTACTTATGTAGATTCTTCTGAAGATTCGTCAGGTGTTGAAGATATTTCTGATCAATCTAGGCCTTCATTAGACATTAACCAGACTTCTCTTGAAGAAAACCTAAATGAACAGATGAGATTAGGAATGAGATGTGTTGATAATTTGAAAAAACCTGGCAGGAAATGATTTTTAAATGAAATATTGATGGCAATGCTTGATCGATGCAACAGTAGCCAGAGAAATGCCGTTCTTATTCTCGAAACCGCAGCTTAATCTTTAGGACATAACGTAGATAAACTAGCAATCAATCGAAATACGATACAAAGATATCGGGAATTTTCGTAAGAAGGCTAATAAGATTAAAGAATTATTTAAAGAAAATAAACCTAGTTATGTGCATGTTCATTGGGATTGTAAATTGCTACCTGCTTTACTTGTGTGAGATTTAAAAACTGAAAGGATACCTATCGGTATTATATCAATTTCGTATATTGCTCAAGAATAGCTGATTGGAGTGCCCCAAATCAGAAAATTCTTCCGGAAAGGAGTAAGCTATGGCTGCCTGGAATGCTTATGATATAAATACTTGGACGAAATTTATGGTGAATACGAATTTCTGAGCAATTTGAATTATATGTTTAATGTACTCAAAAATGAAAAACTGAAGCACGATTTTCGAGGGCTTATTAAATTATGTATAGTTTTTATTGGAAGGAACTCGGACTAAACTATCAAAATTAGGTCACCAAATGCATTGAACCATGCTCGATGGATGGCAAAAGCAATTTATTGCTTAAAAATGTTTTTGTTTACAGAGGAATTGAATTTTAAAGTGTCAGATTTATAATTTATAAAATGTTTAACAGTGCGTTCTAATAAATATTTGCAAATTAAGTCATTCGAAACTTGGATATAATATTAAAATATGATTGTTGTATTTGTTTTCAGAAAAAAACAATAGAGGATTTCACTTCCCATAGAAGTTTAAACTTATGAATGAATTGGATGTTTATATTGGCCTTCTGAATCATAGCCCAAATCTCACGGATTTTTGGATGATTCTTATTTAAAAGCACAAGAATCGTTCCGAAATCTCAATGTTGGTAATCATGTAGCTGAAAGAGGGGTTAAATTGATGCAGAATTTTAATGGTTTCTTAACAGTGGATGAAGAACAAAAACAATTTATACTCCAGTGTGTGTAAGACCACAGAAAACAATACCCTGTCAGCAAGAAAGCTACTCTTAAAAGTAAATATATTTGAAAATATATTATTAAAATTATTCTTTTACACACCGTTTAATAATGAAAAAATTAACTTTTTAAGTAGTAAATACATATTTTTAATTGTTACTTTTTACATTCTTATCCTCTGTTCTTCATTTTTAAGCTCGATGAAGCACATGTTAAACTTTATTCAATGAAGGAATATTTGATGTATTTCAAAATTATGGTAAAAGGAAAAAAGTAAAGGGTGTGCGCTTAAATAAATAAAAAAAATTCATCCCGATATAATAAGGGTCACCCTTATAAGGCTTTGTGTTACACTTAAACGTTGCTATATTGGTTGTTAATATTATTGCTCGAAGTACAAGATTTCGTATATGTTGATATGTGTTGATTTTTTAAATACCATTAAGTCTATTTTGTTTCTTCGTTTGCAGAAGATGAGTAAGGAGAATTCAAAGAAAATGAAGAAGGAAAAGAAAACTGAGGAGAAAAAGATTTATCCACTTTTTTGTTTCCAGGACCATGCACTAAGCGATATTGTGAAGAAAATTGTTGTTTTCCGTCCCACGGTTATTGTTTTTTCTCTTCCTAGGAAGTAAAGACGAGAAAGTAATATGACGTAATAAATGGAAATAAGGAGAAAAGGAGTAAAAAAGTCGCCGACGATGAATTGAAGGGCAGAACACCCCCCCCCCCAAATTAACAATGAGTCATTGACACTTTTGTTATCAAAGAAGGTGAACTACCTTTGTTCATTGTTGGTATGACCAATTTTCCTCTATAATGTTAACCATAAAGGCACTATTTTTTCTGTGCACAACTGTTCCTGACACAACTATGTAAGTATAATTTAATTTGTCTGCTTTCTTAAAACGTGGCTTAGACCACAATTGCACTGGCCCTTCCATTGGGGCGCGTGGCGGGGATGCGGCCAGGTGCCGGTTGCGGGGCACGAGCGCGGGTGCGCAGCTCCCCGGGATCCCAGATCCGCGCACGTGCGTGCTCGCTGTGCGTTCCCTCTGCAGGGGGAGCGCAGGGGGGGGCGCTTTCGTCCGCGGACCAGCGCAGCCCGGGGCCGCGAGCCGAGCCGAGCGGCGGCCAACACCGCAGGCCCCGCGGGCATCGCGGCGCTCTTTGGCTCCTCGCTGGCGGCGACGCCGATGCACGGATCAGGAACGCCACTGCTGCTCCGCCGTCCCCGCCTTCCCACCTCTCCGCCTCCTCGCCTTACCCGCCGCCCCGCCGCCCCGCCGCCCCGCCGCCCCGCGGCCCCGCCGCCCCGCCGCCCCGCCGCCCCGCCGCCCCGCAGCCCCGCCACCCCGCCGCCCCCGCCGCCCCGCTGCCCCGCCACCCTACCACCCCGCCGCCTCGCAGCCACAGCCGCCCCACCGCCCCCGCCGCACAATGCCAGCTCTGTCGCAGCCTCCGTGCCACACACCTCTGCCGGCACCGCTTTACACCGTTAGCCGCGCCGCCTTCTGAGATAATTCACCGTACAATGCCTGGCATTCACGTTCCACTGGTTGGGTTCCGCTTAACAATATTACCCACCGCTTAACAATGCTCTTATCACAATCTACTCCACTGGTATAGAGTTCATTTTTTTGCTGTTTGTATAACGGTATAATTTTGCTATTTGTATATTATTTTTGATACAGTGTAAAGTTGGCTAATACGTAATATCTAGTTGAATGTGGCATCGCCGACGCTGTAAACTGTTTTAAAAATATTTTCATGTATTGAAAATTTCTTCCATATTTAATTTCTTTCACGCGTAGCAACGTTCAAACATGTTCTTACAGTACTTGGCGTTGGATTTACTAATGAATCGTAGTAATGTTACACTCCCCTTCAAAAATTCTCTACATCCAATGGCCTTGTATGTTACATCCAAACGGGATATGAACTAGTAATCAGTGGGGGATGGTGGGTTGTCCCAGACAAATTTGGGGTGTCCCAGACAAATTTAGGCACGAAGAAATATTTTGAAAATGATAGTCGATGACCTTTGTTTAATTGGTAAACTGTAATTGGCGACGTTCCAAATAGGAGAACTAGATTTAATATTTCTCTTCTTTTACTTCTTCGCGAAAACGGCACTTCCAATAAATATTTTATTGTGTCCACTGAAATACTGGGCTCGCCACACAACCACCATCGCAGCCACAGGGCACCCACTGTCTGTGACCGCAACACGCCTTCACAAAAGGAGGCCGGACGCGCGAGAGCCTCCGTACCAAACCAACTCCCAAGCTGGACAAAACGACACTTCTCTCTTCTTACTGGTTGAGGGACGTTGTCATGGCAGTAGGGGAGGCGTGCGTCAGTGTGGACCGCCGATATCCTGCAATGTTTACTCGTTAGTCGTAAACATTTATATCAGTTTTAGACTTAGATATTTCTAACAACTTTTATGTTATAAAATATATCCTTTATTGCCTCCTGGCCTCCCTTGTCTCCTCTGAAAATCCGCCACTGCTAGTAATATTCCAATTTCAAACTTATATTCACCATAAAAATACTTGAAGATACTGGTTTTGCGAATAGTTAGAGTTTTGTTCAGCTATATTTATTACGATGTTTGCTACACTTCTGCACAATAATGCACAAAGATCACTCGTAAGCTGTTCTTCTGGGTTATTCTGTAATGCTAATATAAGATATTTCTCAATTAGTTCCGAAAATTCTGCCCCCAAATCTTCAACAACTACATTTGATTCTTCCCCGGATTTGCTCAGCACTTCCATATTTTTCTCCCAGAAATTTTTGAAGAGATTAAAACTTCACAAACTCATTCTAATTTGTATTCACTTCCTTGCAATTGTTCTATTAATCATTTTGTATGCACATATATATATATATATATATATATATATATATATGTAATGTTTATATGAATAGAGTATTAGTTAAGTTTAATAATAATGCTTGTGGGCCACATTCATTTGAGCACTAAGGGCCATATTCATAGTCGTCACTTATAGGATAAGAAAACACTTAAGATAAAAGAAGTTACTTTTGATAAAGAAATGCTTATGCATTGGTGCAATGCTTTGGTATTCATAGACGATACTTATATACGATACTTATAACTACAATGCTTGCAGCGTTTCGTGTGGCAACAGCGTATTGACTGTTTCACAGCCACTTTATCCTGTCAGAGGCGCTCCGTCAAACTGGCCACGAACTAGACGTCTTGGAAGTTAGCAGAACCAATTCACCCAATCACAAAACTGTATAGCTCATAATTTGCCGCATTTTTGCCGTTCTTAAGATGTGAAAACAAAAAATTTGCCACGGGTCATTTTCTCAAAAAAATCGCTGTTTATGCTGACTTCCATTGGAAGTTAGCAGGACCACACATCTAAATCCGCTAATAATGTAAGCATATACACCAAACAGCACTCCAAATTTGCCGCTTTTTATTTATAAACGATTAGTGAAGAAATCATATTGATATCTCCATTTTTTCAAACGATATTTACAAAAAACGAAAAATAACACCTATGTTCCTATGGCGAGTGCAGTCAGGAAGGAGGAGACACGTTTCGTCCAAGACCAATAGCCGTAACAATTCATCCTCTATGCCAAAATTTGCCGTTAACGGTTGCAAACTGTAATCTGCAATAACAAAATTTGCCGCGGAACGGTTAGTTTAAAATACCCAGGTTGGAACCCCAGAAATTGAAGTCTTGGAAGCTCCCTGCGCAAGGAAAGGACACGTTTCCTCCTGAACCAATAGCCGCAATAATTTATACTCTACGCTCAAAATTTGACATCAACCGTTGCAAAATGTAATGTGTAATAAAAAAATATGCCGTGGGAGCTAGTTTAAAATACCCAGGTTCAAACCCCAGAAATTGAAGTCTTGGAAGCAAGGAAAAGACACGTTACCTCCTGAACCGAAAGCCTAACAATTCACATTCATCAACGTGTCTTTTGATGGATTATTGAACAAAATGTGACATTGCAAGTAATTTTCACTGGAAAATATGTGTATACATTACTTTTGAGAGCCATTTATCAGAGATAGAATTACTTATTTATATACTGATCTTCGTATTGATCGCATTGTACCTAGTTTTAAAAAAATTGAATCACATGAGAATAATATTTTACTGTCTCTTTTTGCGATCTTGTAATAAACCGAAAACAATGAACATTGCACGTTGTAAACTTATACGGTATTTGTCGTATCATTTTAAAATGGCATGGAATTTAATTTCATTTTAGTGATCGTTTTAGTGAGCGTATTGCTGTAAACACTTGATAAAAGTGTCTTTCAGAAAATACATCTACATATTTGTATACAATTCTAGGATCACAAACCTCACATAAGTATTTACGATTATTTAATTAGATAACATAACATTAATAATGTGATAAAATAATTCTAACATATAATGTTCTTTAATATATGCATCATATGCTGCAATTGATTTTGGCACTCCAGGCGAAAATAAATAATGGGCCTTAGCTAAACGGCTGTACGTAATTCAACTACCAAGAACACGGTAAACATTATTGTAAATAATTAAATTAGTTCAAAGAAGTGACAAGGTGACCATTATTATTGTAAATATAAACAGAAATGTTTAACTGTTCATCTAAGACTGTAATATAGTATCTTTCGGAACATGCGTGATTTATTGTTGATGGTTTGGCGAGTTGTTACAAATCGATAGGATATAAATATTAGAGCGGGTTATTCCGGCGTTCATTTATCATCGTTCCAGTGCGGCGCCACAGCCGAGTGGTTTTGTGATTTCGAAGTGAACGTTAAAATATGTCATTTATTGGCAGTTCGCCCGTTCTCATTATGTACTGAAATATGTATCCCATGGGACTTTTGTAAGTGTTTTGAGTTTTTTCATCTCGGTTGCGGAAAACACATGATAAACGGAAGGAGTACTACATATGACCGATCATACGGCAAGATGAATTAGAACGATAGTTGCGAATTGCGGCTTTTAGTCATGCTTGATCAATGATTGATGCGATCACAATTTATTCACCATTCAGCATCACAATTCGTTCAACGTAGGTGGATGAAAGACGATCAGCATAGATGAGAGATATCGAGAAGTTGCCCCAAAAGCTCATAAAAATAAATCTTTATGGGGTTTTTGATTGAACACTATTCTTATGTAGTTCCCTAGTTAATTTAATTAGCTTGATGACAATATTTACCATTTTACCAAAAGCTATTTATATTGCAAGCATCTTTCACGGTTCCGTGTTAGTAAAATGTATAAATATTATTGTTAAAGCTGATATTACTTTTATATATCACAATTGTCAAAAAAATTATTTTCACATTTATTTAATTATATGAATTGTAAAGTTAATGCTCGTGGAATGGAAATATAAAAAATAAATTTAGTAAAATTAGCACAAGAAATTCCAGCAATCATATCTTTTAGAATGATAAAGGAAGGTATTTAACATTATCGTTGGGACTATACGTAAAGTAACCCCCCAAAAAATAAATATACATTTTAAATTCAAAAGAAAGTGAAATCGGTCAGATCAATCATGGAATATCAATTTTGGTGGAAAACCTGATTACGGTTTACCCAGTAGTGTGTTTATAGATGGACACATGTTTTCTTTAAACCCATTTTTCGGTATCAAGGACACATAAAACCTACTACACCGCTTTTTTTGCCGAAAATTCGCCGTTTTTCGCCGCAGCATTTCGTAACTTTCTCTATACCTACACTATCTCTAATACTGCACATCGTGTTAGAGAAGGTTTTTTTCCCACACACCGCGTTTTTCGGAAATCCGCTGTTTTTCGCCACAGCATTTCATAATTTTCTATATCTACTCTCGTAGCGGAATTAGCCGCGCCGCCATCTTTCCGCTCTGTCAACGCAGTTACCTTCGTGCTGTTCTCGGGTCGCAATCGCTCCCTCGCTGTTGTCTCCTATCTCAGCGTTAGTATCGTCCCATCGACTTCCCGCTCGTCTTGTACTGCTCGACCCGCCCCGCGACATACGACAACGCCCAGCTACAATGAAGTCAAGGTGGATAGGGAATTGCATTAAACTGAAACGCCATCTTGTGCTGCAGCACCAATAGTCGAGAGTTGCAACAAAGTGAACAGCATAAAATCCTCCGGAAAGAAATCACTAAGATGTGCCAAGATTCATAGAGATCGGTCAAACAGAGTCTTAGTTTACCGATCTCAAACAAACCAATATCTGTTATAATAAAATTAAGAGAGAGAGAGAGAGAGAGAGAGAGAGAGAGAGAGAGAGAGAGAGAGAGAGAGAGAGAGAGAGAGAGAGAGAGAGAGAGAGAGATGCAAGAAAGAAAAATCTATCTTGGCCATTTCAGGAGCATAATCGAATGTATTACCTACAAATTAATTTTATTGTAAAATGTAATGTTAAAATATTTCAATAGATGTATGTCTTTAAAAAAAGGTTTCTATATTTTGGATGCAGATATATAAACGACTCTTTGTCTCTTATTTCTTTGTTGACTCCACTATAAATATAAATATGTATGTCCTAAAGAGAAAGGATTGTAATGTTGCAGAGGAAGGCGGCGAATTTTGCCAAAAAGAAAATCTATGTGGGGCCTTGATATAGAATAAATGAGTGAATCTTGTTGCTATATGTAGAAAATTAACTTAATTAATTAAATTAATTAAATTTATTAATCCTCTAACACTTGGGTAGTAGGAATCCACGTTTTGTGGGTTCTTGACAGCGAAAAATTGATTTACGTCAAAATGCCTGTCCGTCTGTCTTTCCGTGTGTGGTCACCTATACCGTGCAGGCGTTTTTTTGTTCTTTTTTTTAAATTAATATTTTCTGACCTGGAATCTGGTTGACCTAGAGTTCCTGGGTTTTCAATCGGAAATTTTGATTTTTGAGTGTACTTTACATAAAGTTTCATCAATATTTTTATTTTTGTCTCAAATATGGCTCTAAATTATTTTATTTATTTATTTCTTTGGGTAGGGCACATGACGCCTAAAAATGGGGCATATCTCGTTTCCGTCCAACTTACTGAATTTTCAAAAATAACGAATGTTTAAATTTTTTGCCGTCTTCTTATCAGCTAGAAATATAAGATTGAGATTTTTCCTTAATAAACTCTGTTCTTCAAAGAAAAAGTTTAAAAATACGTCCACTAGCACTTGTGTAGTCAGAATCTACGTTTTGTAGGTTCTTGATACCGAAAAATTGGTTGACGGCAAAACATCTGTGTGTACGTTCGTCTACGGTCAAACCGTTTAGACGATTTTCTCGAAAATTGGTATTCCCCGATTGATCTGGTCAGACTCGAAGACCTACGAATATGAAGTCTTTCGTCTGGATGACTGGATCTCTTTGTAACGATAGTCAATGATAATCAATAAACATTGACTTTAGGATAAAATAAGGATCATAAGAATTTATTTTATAATTCGTTCTCATTCCGCTGAGCTGGATTGTTGTGAAGTTTCAAATAACAAGAGATTGTTTAAAATTAATTGCTGGATTTTTTTCTGGACCTAATAAGGAATTTTTTTAGTGGACTTTTCTGTACATGGACTATTTCTATGGATCATCTCTCTGTGAACCTTCACTTCTGGTTCTTTCATCAGCGGACTATAATCGTTTACGAAACCGCTATCTACGACTAGCATAAAAATATGATCATCATGTGTATCACATATGTTCATGTTCTCGTAGACATCAGGAGCCAGAATCATTTGTAAATATAAATTCATATTTATTTGTCATATTTGACGCTATTGCTGGAAATGCACGACTTTTCATGGAAATATCTTCACTTCAGAATCCTTGCGTTGAAAGCGGTCCAATCTTGTCACGTAAAGGGCTCATGCTTCATAACGGAGACCTAGGTGCTGCGTTCGTGTTTCCCATGCTGCGCTTGCAAGGCAACTGCTGTTCTACCTAGTACGCCCGTCGGCTTCTGAAAAGTACGAGCCTCCGATAACAGTATCAAGAACGACGAGTCGTGAAGGCAGCAGCAAGAGGACAGCAGGCGCCAAGAAAGTACACTGTCTCTGCCCGCATCCTCCTTCGCTGCCTCCACCGCACAGCTGGTGCTGCCGCTGCCTCTGCCGCCGCACCACCACGCCGCGTCCGGTAATTGCGATACGGGTTAGCCAAGCAGTAACCAAGTTCTGGCTCTTTCTCAAGATCTTTTCTCAACTTCTGATTGAGTTTGCCTCGACTGAAAGAACCTAGTTTCCGACCTCCGCCCACCAAACGCAAACCCACAAAAAAGGAAGATACTGATTAGATGAAATATTAACTTGTCGCCCTGGAATCATATCTGACTGCTGAAAATGTATATAAAACTCGGCGCGATGGAATTGGAAAAGACGAAGTCGGCGTGGAAAAGAGAAGACGTCGAGGCAATTTGCTCCATCGGCGCCGGCAGGCCCCTCTTCCCATCACCACGGCCTCTCAGCGCCCGACCCCGCCTCGCCCATCCCCGCCTCCTGCCGCCGTGAAGAGACGCGGAGCATCCGCGCCAGATTAGACGGGGGGCTGTAACGGACCAGACGAGATTTTAACGAGAAATACGTCTAGGGCGCGCTGTAATTGGGTGCGCAGATCGCAACGGGGACTGCGCGCGCGGTGTGGGCGGCGCCGTGGGGGAGGGAGGGGGCGGAGGCGTGCGAGGTGACCGACGTCGGGGAGCGGGGTGCGAGCGGCACACGTGCAGCGAAGGAGCGGCGCCGGCGAGAGAGACGTGCCTATGGCGTTGGCAGCCCTGTGGCAGGCGGTGGACCTGCAGGGCGGCGTGAGGTCAGGCAGAGGGATACTGCCGTATACAGCCGATGCGAGTGGGGGGAGGTGAAAGTGGGAAAACATGACACGACACACGCTTCCTGAGATTGGGCACGAGCTCGTGAAGATGGTTCCGGCAAATACGACAGATCCTCTTTCGACGAGATGAAACATCAATACGTGCTGTTCTACACTTGGATTTCTCTATTTTTGGTCTGAAATTTGAAGTCCAGATTCAAATTAGATCGTTACATCGTCCTTGTAACATTTAAATTAACATTATCGTTCACAACGTACATTATTGTTCACTCTTCACGGAAAAACGTCAGGTATGAATCTTACAAAAAAGTTCATAAAGAAAATAAATTGCTTAGTTGAATTGAAATTGAATAGCACAATCGTAATTTCTTTGGGTTAGCTATAAATATTTTTAGTTTTTTCACCTGTTTAAGTGGGCGTAGCATATTGAAATTCGAAAATATTCTTGTTCGTCTTCCTTATAACAACTACTAGTGCTGCAACACATTTTATCGCATTATTTCTTACGTTTTCAATTTTCGCTAATTCAAAGAGTTCAGTAAAAATGAGATCTACGACTTTTTTAAGCTTTCTTTACCCGAGGGGAACATTTTTTTAAAAATTTGAACCATGTTTTGAGAAAAACATGTTTCAATTGCCTATATTTGCCTAAAAGATGAATTGCCTATTTTTTCACAAAATTACACAAAAGCTACTAATATTTTCGACAACTTTTACCTGGCCTTATTTAAAGATCTGTCTTTAAGTAACAGACAACACTCCAAAAATCTCTACCTTCAATATCATAGTTGTAGAAAGACCCGACAAAACCCTAAGCTATTACAATTTTCGAAAGTCAAAGAGTTCAGCGAAAATGCAAAAAATGCCCTTTTCTAAGAGTCCTTTGTTCTCTTAGGAAAAAATAATCAAAAGAGGTGGAGCCATTTCTAGGAAAATTTGGAAAAGGTGTTTCAGGTTTACAACGGTTTAGAACGTTGACCAAAAAGAGAGAGACGTTTTGCCATTAGTCGATTTTTCGTTATCAAGAACCCACAAATCGTGTATTCTCACTACTCACTGAGTTAGAGGGAGTCACTTACTACACATATGGACATGATTTATCCACTTTTTGTCTACCAGAGACCCCTAATAAGAGATTTTGTATCGAAAAATCGCGAATTTCTGTCGCAGCATTTCAATAATTTCTCTTTACTACGTAAATACATAGTAAGACGAAAAAGTAAGTGCAGTGCGAAATATGTGTAGAAAGATATACACAATTGTGTTTCTTGTAATGGGTTGCTGGGTTGTAGTATCATTCAATGTAAAACCAATATTAACGAAATTGTTTTGCTCTGGTGTTCTTCACGTTAGTGGGAGATAGAAATATGCAATGAATTATGCTATAAACGTCGTTAATTATTGTATATAGAATCGTTATAACTAAAAAATCCTCCTTCAGAGAATTTCCTTGAAGATTAAGACGTTTTCTTATAGCAGATTTTCATGAAATAAAAAATAAGTGAAAAGTGATTCCAAAGACGTAAATAATACAAAAAAGATCGCTTCGTATTTTTGCGTTGATTGAACAATTTTCCCCTTACGACACTGATACCGACTGGGACAGCTCAGTGCAACAAGTTGGAACTGCTGTGTCTGACAGGGATAGCCGAAAGTTTGAGTTCCGACGGTAGCGAATTTTCGACACAAGCTAGAAAGCTAGAGGAGAGTTCTCGCAGCCGGCTGCTCTGATCTGTGTTTCTCCCATAGCTTCTACGATCAATACCAACGAGCAAATGTAAGACTAGTTCCTTAACAAACGGACCACGGGCCGCGCCCAATATTTCCTTCCTCGTTCTTGTTACCCCCTCTCCCCTTACACACGCACTTACATTCCCTGCACTACCACACACGTCGGGGAAGCACGTAGGAGCTTAGAGATTACAACCGGCAGTGCCCCGCTGGCGGAGATACCTGGTGGTGGTAACCCCCAAACCTCTTTGTAGATTAGCGCCGAATCTAACGTTCCACCGGGGGAGGAACACCTTCACTTTCCGGTATATAATATGCACTTCACAGAAGGGATTAATGGCCATAGCGATGAACGTATGCAGAACCCAGAAACTGAATTAATGACCATAGCAATTAACGCGCCCAGATAAATCATCAATCATTCAACGATATCGATTTAACCAAGCACGTAAGATGTCTTTTACATGCCGGAAATCTTTGACATCCTCCTACTTGCTTTAACCTTTGAGCGTCGGAGGCAGGTCGAAGGCGGTCGTGCGGCGGTGCGCGAGGCAATCTGCCCCGTTGGGCGGCGGCAGCGGAAGACAGCAGCGCTACGCACGGGAGTGAAAGCTACGGCTCCAGGATAGAGAGGCTATCGACAGTGGAGGGCTGCCACCGACGAGCGAAGGATCTGAGGAGCGGAATCGGATAAAGAGAAACGGCGGGACGTGGGAGGCGGGGTTAGCAGACAAACAACTCGTCTCGACTTTTTATCCATCCGTCCTCCCTCGTGTGCCCAGCGCTGCAGAGTCGCGAACAACAACACAAACAGAGCGCGCGCGCATCCAGTGGAAGATAGCGGAATTAGAGCGAAGGAGATTTAAGTTGTGTTTTTTAACAAGGATGTGACTCGAACGTGTTTCGTAAACAGAGGCGTTCGATTAACATATATTGGGACCCCTAAATAAGGTCCTAAAAGTTATAGCTAACGTCCACGCAGACATTTTTAAATAGTTTGTTCTATGAAAATGGCGGCTCTTTACCACTAAGTTCAAGAGTTATCTGGTGAGTTTCAATAATCTGCAACACATGTTCTCATTCTCATATTAGATACAAACATTTTATGGACTTGTTATACAAATAGAAGTATTTTTTCTTCACATTAAAAAAATGCATTTTCTTTAATTAAATTTTAAAATGTATTTCTTACTTTCGAATATTTTTAAAAATATATTTAAAAAACACAAACAACCTTATTTATGAGCTTTAAAATGACATGTAAAATAACATAAGTGGGTTCCTTTAGACAGAAGGAAAAGAGGTAGATGGCAGAACCAGATGTTTAACGATATGCAAAGAAGAGGTCTAGAAGAGGATGACCGGAATGATAGAGAGGTATGGAGATTGGGATGCCAGAGACGGCCGCAAGAACCGTAAAATCCTCGCAAGAAGAAGAAGAAGAAGAAGAAGAAGAAGAAAAAGAAGAAGAAGAAGAAGAAGAAGAAAAAGAAGAAAAAGAAGAAGAAGAAAAAGAAGAAAGAAGAAGAAGAAGAAGAAGAAGAAAAAGAAGAAAGAAGAAAAAGAAGAAAAAGAAGAAAAAGAAGAAAAAGAAGAAAAAGAAGAAAAAGAAGAAAAAGAAGAAAAAGAAGAAAAAGAAGAAAAAGAAGAAAAGAACAGGAAAATAATACTTTTTAATGTTTAGAAACTTTTGAGATTGAAGAATTTTTTTAGTTTCACGCGCAGCGATTTCCCAATTTGCCCGAACTGTTAATCATAATAACATCCAAACTATATTTGCCACTGCCCTTATGAGCGACAATTGTATTTAAATTAACAAGTACTTCCGACCCACGAAGTTTAAAAACATCTGAAAATGTAACGATTGATCCTTGGTGATTCGTGGTGGTATGCCCTACTTATAAATTCTGCATACGTTTTGCTAAACTACCACAAACTATATTTTGTTTGGTTATCTATATCTAAAAATGCCATTACGCGTATTACTGCCTGAAACAACAAACAAACTGCAATGAATGTTATGTTAGAACTGTCAATAATCCGCAAAACAAGACAATATTACAGTCTCCGAGAACCCATAAGGATGCTTCTAACTCTCAGCGTTTGATTCTGCTCATATTACGAGCTACACGTGTTTCAGGTACATGCGATCGTGCACGCTCCTACCTTCGAACCCAGGAGCGCAAAGCAGTGTGGAGAATGGGCAGCTCAGGCCATTGTACACGGGATGCAGGTAATCAATAGAACGCGGTGTAGCTAGTGCTTCAAGGATAGACCAGGTGGGCTTAACTATGAGATAATTGAACCCATGCTTGTCCTGGGCTTGCCCTTTGATGAAGGAAATCACAATCGTAGAGGAGAAGAAGCTTACAAAAATGTAATACCTCGAGCTTTAGATGTCTTGGAAGAGATACAACAAAACTTCTTCACGCCGCGGCAGAAGAAGCTGTGGAATTCGCACAAGATAAATTGTGTTACATTCTTTTGATAATCCTATTTTATGTGTTCAAACCCCTTAATTATTACAATTATAAAGTAACATTTCAATCATAAAACAATCATATATTCGAATGTGAGAGATGAATGTGATCCAAATTAATTTGTCAAAAAATATTTATAATTACGGAATAACCATAGTCCTGTATTCTCTCCACCCATACGTTGTCTTGTGCTATCTCGTTCTCAGACTTTCCTAACGTGCACAAACTATTTTTTTTATTTATCGTACGGCAAGCTACAGGAGTCACAATAAATATCAATAAATACTATCGTTCACTTAAATTGGTTTTGCGCAAAGAACTCTCTTCCTATGCACAGTACTTAGATAACACGTACTTAAATAACACAGTACTTAAATAACGCTTAACATGAACCCTTTTCATAGTGCGGGGAAGGAGTAACAATGCATGTGTTTATGAAATAACTTCGTGTAACCTGACAAAATTTATGAGACGAAACCAACCTCTACATTATATCAGAGTATAATAATTTAATTTCTTTAACACCATTTTTTATTTCAACATTTCCTTTATCAGTTATAGGTTCTCAAAAGGCAGTCGCCTTGGGGACCGCAAAGCAATTTTAGGGAGGCCCTGAAGGGACTACCAGGTGAAATTCTGAGCAACTAGCCATTGCAGTCACTGGTTGCCACGTCCCATGGAGGTATCAGATGTAGTTCCCCTGATATTTGTTAGTCATTTACAATGACTGCGTTCTCGGAATCCAACAGCGTGCGTATCGAAGATTAGGTTTACTGGATTCCCAAAAAGCCCACTAAGTGCGCGTAGCCCATGCGCGCTCCCCTGACGGTCGTATTTTTCTTACATTTTTCTCATCATTTATTCATAATCAGCAATGTACTACAGCATGTTCTTTGTTATAAATTTGTACTTTTCGTTCATTTTACTATTGATAGTAGATTTAGTTAAATCTGACAGTACCTTTAAAACGAAGCGCCTGTAGTTTGTCCTTGATCACAGACTTTGTAGTTCATCTCTGAGGCGCGTCGACCAGGGATGTTTAATCCTTCTGTCTCTGCAGTTCTCGAGTTCCGAAGCGTGTGTTTATCCAGAAATGCGCGGCGCCGACTTCCGGCGTAAAGTCGCAAAGAGCGACTGCCGCCATTTTCAACCTCGGGTGTCTCAAACTGCGAAATCGAATTCCGCGCCGCGAAAACTACCGGGAGATGTTATGCGCCACATTTCATACCACCCGGTCAGCCTTTACTTTTTTTTTTTTTTGCTTATGGAGACGAAATATCTGATATATTGTTTTCATATTTGATTAGCGTTTAATTTGCAGATGCCACAGAGGTTCATGTATTTCATTTTTAAGTAAGCCTGGGGTGGAACATTTTTGTTCATGTAACGATAAACCGGTAATTCGAAGAATCAAAAACACCTGTACCATACCATACCAGGCTTACACAGGCTTCTATAAACAAATCTAAGGATAATTTCTCGTGCTTAAAGAAGAGGACACAAATTCTCAGAAGAAGAGCGAAAGACGCTACACAAGAATTTCCGTCGTAATTGTATAAAAAACGAGCATGTATGGACTTATCGTTCATTTGGAAAATACATTCTTGCTATGACACCAACGCAGAGTGTTTCATGGGCGATGGTGGTTGATTCCATTGCTTTGGCTTTCTCAATGTTTGAAGTATCATGCGGTAGGGCGGGACCGGGACAAAGCGGCGCGGGACAATGCGCGGGGCGATGCGCGGCGGGGCGAGGTGGGGCGGGGTGAGGCAGCACAGCGTGGGCGGGACGATTTGGGGGTGAGTGGGGCAACGTAGGAAGAGGCGGAGAATCGCAAGGCAATGTGACGCGGGATGGAGCGGTGCAAGACGGGGCTTCTAAGCGGAGCGATGCGAAGCGGGGAGATTCGGGACGGGGCGATGCGCTGGAGGTGGTGCGGGGTGGTGCGGGGCGGAGCGAATCTCTCGGCAGGAAGTGCAGCGTGGCGCGTGGCCGGAGACAATGTCGAAGCGCCTGGCGCCTGGGCTCCCGAAGCCCCGGCCGCACACGCAGCAGTGTCGCCCGCGGCGCAGAAGCCGTGCACGTGCGCGAGGGCGGCGGCGTGAGGGCTGGCTGCGGCTGGGCGGCGTGGGTGGGAGTGCAAGTTGACTCAGCGCACCAACACGGATGAGCACGTTAATCAACTGAGAAGTCACAATGCGTACGGAAAATAGAACGGTACGTCGGGATATTACATACATATTACTCTGGCAGCAAAAGAAACGTCAGGTGAAAAAGGAAAAAACATACATTTATTTACAATTGGAGTGAAAAAATTAAAAAAGATGTGGAGGATAAAAGAATGAAATCAGGTGGCTAAACGCAAAGAATACAAAAAATAAATAAAATTGAGTGAAAAGAGCTCAAGCTAAAGTAAAACAAAACGTAACTTTGGAGAAAAATTGACATGTGATTATTTACGAAGTTAAATAGGAGAGACAAAAAGTTGAGAAAAAATTAAAAAAATGGAATAATAAAACAAAATTAGAAGGAATTGCATTGCAAAATTGGAAACAATACTTTGAAGAATTGTTTGTTGAAAGACGTAGTTAGTTTTTAACAGCCGTAGATATAGTCAAAGAAATTGAGAATAATTTTATTAGAAACAGCATTAAATCTTTAAAAAAAAAGCAACTGTAAGGGGAATCAATGCAGAATTAATAAAATGTGGAACAAAGAAACTATGGGAATTAATTAGGAATCTATTTGAAAAGTGTTTAAAAGGTGAAAATCCCCCTCAAGAATGAAAAAATGGAATCACATCAGTTGTTCATAAAAAAGAAAGTGAATGTAAAAATTATAGGGAAATAACAGTGTTAAATGTATTTAGTCGTCTTTACGGAAGAATACTAAAATTATTTTAGAAGAAAATTATAAAGAAAGAAGATAATTTAGAAGGTTTAGAGTGGCAGATCGACATTGATCATATATTGTAATAAAAAACTAATTGAAAAATTTAATGAAGTGGACACAAATTATTTTATATTTGTAGATTAAGAAAAGGCATATGATAGTATTCCATTACAAAAAATATGGGAAATATTGAGAGAAAAAAATAAAAATGAAAACATTTTGATGACAATAAAAAAATTATATGATGGCCCTATTTCGCGGATCCAAATATGCAGAAATCTCTCAGAATCAATTTTCATTACTAAAGGTGTGTGTCAAGGGTGCAACTTGTCTCCAACTTTATTTAAAATATATTTACAAAAATCACTAGAAGCATGGAAAAAGAAAGTTGAAATATGGGTGTTCCTAGAGGAAATAAAAAAATACACATTATTTGCAGATGACCAGGTAATAATAGCACAAGATGCTGAAGATGTAGAATACATGTTAAGAAAATTATTGGAAGAATACGAGAAATGGGGACTAAAAATTCATATGGAAAAGACATTTTACATGGGATGTGAAGTAAATAATATAGATTTGATTTTAGAGTATGGAAAAGGAAAAACTAAATGTTGGACAGATTTTAAATATTTCGGAGTTTAAATGAATAATGATGAAAATCAAGAAGTTGATTTAAAAAAACAAAGATTAAACAAAAAATGAAACAAAGAATAAAACAAAGAAGATCAGCAACATCAGTGCTAAAGAAAGTATTATGGAGTAAACATAGAACAAAAGAAATTGTTATGGTGTGTTGAATTAACATTAAATATGCAAACAAACAAATTAAAGAGCTGAGTCAGAATTATTCCAAGAAAAGTTTGCTTAATTTTTCATCCGGGAGCGATTTCAAAGAATTTTCATTCTCATTCAGAATTTTGAGTTATTTTGTATTCATTAATTTTGCACAATCTATATTCACTCGAATTTTTGTTACGTGCATTTGCTCTCGTCGAAGATTCTCTAGAAATTCAATTTTGTTCAAATCATTCCCATATTTTTTTAAATCTGTTAGTGCGAAACGTCCGTATGTGGTATTTTAAGATTTTACAAAAAAAAAAGTTTTACTATTAATATGTGTGTAAAACAATTTAACTAGGCAGATACGGTACAGCCAGTTGCAGGTTACTCAATGTAACCTTAATGTTTTTGTTGTTATTATTAGTTCAGAGATGTTCGAAATGGTGATAAAAGAGGAACAGTACCTATGGCAAAATACTGCAAGAAACCACCGTGGTCGTCAGCTGAGTATCCACGGAGGTTCTAGAGGAGCAGAACCCTCAAAACCAACATTGTTTTGTAATTTGGCTTATCTTATTCGGAAGTATTCAAAGTGATCGCATCTCCTTCAAAATAATATTCGTATTATGAATACATTTTTTTCGTTTCCAGCTAATATTTTGCTTATTACTTTTAGACTGAAAAAGACCCCGTATGCCTAGCGTGCGACGTTGCCATATGGGTGGGACGCCCACGTGGAGCGCGAAAGAGGAGTGTGGAGGTGTGTGGCGCAGGTTGATTTATTATTTCGCGTTTCCGGGCGTGTCAACTGCTAAAATGCAACGAGTAAAAGAGGAATTCTCCCCGAATTGGTGTACACAAATTTACCTAAGCCTATACGTGCTTTAGCATAAACAAGTTTGCCTGTGTCTACCTGGATAGAAGAGATGGCTAAGTGGGTATATTGACTCAGCGATGTGGTCCGAAGGGTCGTGGAGTCCGGCCTTGGGCATGGTTTTTGTCCCTTGTCTCTCATGTATGTGTTGTCACGGAGGGCCTCGCATTCTACTGACCTCTGATCAGAGGAACTCGCAAGTGTGTTGGTGTCTAGTGCATGGTCGCATATGCGTTAGAGTAACCGGCTGTCGGCTGGATAAAAGTCACAGAAAAAAAACTTCGCCTGGGATTCATGTCGGTTGCCTCGACCGACTGCAGCACGCACTTCTCGTAGTCTGTACCAGAGAAGAAGCGGGATCATTTGATCAAAAGGCCAATATGATTGATGATTCGCGCGCGATAACTGGTATGGCCAATAGTCCCGTACGTGTAGCGCATACTTTTATCACGAGAGATGGCGGTATTCTTCCCCATTGGATGGCGATATCTGGCACCGACCTACAAGCCCTCTCCAGGCATCTCCCCCCAGCAGGTCAACCCTCCATTCGGTGGGAAAACTCCCGACAAGTGTGGAAGTGTAATGCTTATAAGTGAGTGAGTGTGTGTGTGTATGTGTGTAACTAAAGAGGATACGATAAGGAAGGAAAGATGGTGCATAGTGTCCCGTTTGTTAGGGTACATCTGCGGCATTCGTCTAGCATTGATCGAAGAAACCACCGAAAACTGCCGATCAGAGCAGCCGGTCGCTAGAATCCTCCAGACAGCGACTGAACTCAATCTAGCTACGTATCTAGTGTCGAAAATCCTGCCAACATCTGGACTGGAACCGTAGGGTCTCCTGGTCAGAGGGGCTGAAATCATATCAGTGGTTACCCTAAACCACCTCAGCCGGTGCGTGTGTGGCGAGGACGGGAGTCGCTGACACGACCTTCCGAGAAGCACGCGCCCCGTGCGAAAGCCTCGCTGCCCGCTGCTGTCCGCGCCCCTGCCCAGCCCCTCCCCCTCCCCCTGCCGCTGCCCGGTGGCCCGTGGTTCGGACGTAGATGCCACCGTACCGACCTACTACACCAAACCCGTATTTGTATTCACATTTAGCCATTACATATAAAGGGCAATTGTTGTCGGCGCCGTTAGAACCCAGGGTTCTTAGTCGGCCAACCAACCAGGAACCCGCGATGTCTCGAATTCGGTTAACCTTCACGGCTTCAAATAGTTAAAGAATTAGGCTAGCGACGACAGTTTTGCAGGCGTGGCCTTTCAGTAGAAGCATACCAGTATTCGTCTGGATTACCGAGGGAAACCATGAAAACCCCGGTCAGGATGGCCGGCACGGGAAATGAACCCGGGCCCCTCGAATGAGAAGTTCGCCACTTTCCTCGATGTGCTGCGGTTAAAAAAATTGTGCAGCGGCTCAAACAACGAAACGACTGGCACAAAGAGTGGAACCCGGGCTCCCGGGAGGAATTCTGCCGAGAACAGCACACCAAGGTTCAGGAGATATTGTAAGGCGAGGTTATAGCAAGGAAGCGATTCTCATGCAGCCTCACCAGACATGGAAGTCATGTAATTGTGAAACACCTTCGTTTCATCCCAACATCTCTCGTGGTTTTCTGTGTTAAACATACAAGTACGAAACATAGATCCACAAAAAATCGGAAAGTTGCATGAGATGTTTCAAGTGATCTTTTATTGTTTTTTTGTGTGTGAAATCAAAAATTGTAACCGTTTTCTTCTATCACGTTTAAATCCAATTAACAGCGGCTAGTTATTTCAATTTTTAATTCATAGTTTGTGAATATATTTGAACACTAATTTATTCTCCGAAAATATCATCGGGGCGAGACCACCAACAGGTAATGAGTAGTGATATAGTACACTTGCTTTTAAGAGGAATTATTAATATAAATTATTCCTAGGACGAATTATAACTACAGTAGTGTAATATACAGGCTGTATAGAAATCCTATGATTTGAAAAATCTCGTAAAAATTAATGGTGCCTGACAATATAACTGTCATTTTGTTCATTGTGAGAATTTAATTATTACTGTCGTCATCGAAAACCAGAGGGGGAAATATTCGATTAAGCGTATTAATTTATTAATTTGATCAAATCTTCATTTCAAATTCTTTATCTCACGCCACAACCCTGAAAGGATGACGATGATAGAGCTTCAGAATTAGTATTTTTGATATATGGCTTCACTTAATAATTATGAAATGACTGATGATACAGATGAAAGGAAAATGTAACAGTTCTTCTTTGGAAGAACCTATGCAATGCAAAAATGAAGGGAGGAATCCGCTAGATGCTTCTCACTGTGCCCGAAATACGATGCAAAAGCCTTGACCGTCGTCAAAGCATTGGTATATAAAATTTCATCAACACTGACTCATCCATTCAGACGATGGGAGGAGGGCGGACAGATAGACAGACGAGAAACAGACGGCCAGAAGAGAGATGTGGCCGACAGATGAACGAATACAAGTCGTGATCTCGCGAAAGGGGTGCTCAACTAGCTGCTAAAGCCAGAGGGAGGAAAGAAAAGAGCCCAAAATCGTCACCGACGTAGACAATCGTCATCACCATTGATAATTGTAATACTAGTCGAAAACATTTCTTCTATCAACGGGGAAATTTTTCTTCTATAATGCACTGATTTATAAAAGATGGATATAACTAATTATTTTAAAAATTTGTCTATCAGATATGCATCTTCCAGATCCTTAATGCCTTAATATCCAACTCTGTGATTTAATTGCAATATGTCATTTGGACTCTAGATTCGACTTGTAGACCTGTTTACTTTATATCACATTAATTGCTCCACTATGTTTTATAAATATTTTACACTCTTAATTACAACCTACGGATTGTTACTTTATAAATTTACTGGAGCAATTAATCAGTCTAAGTACTTAAATAACTTTAATTAAAAAATGTAACTGCAACGTGTGTAAAATTGGTGTAATTAATGAAAACTTCTGAATGTAAACACAGGTCCGGCAAAGAGACTTCATTTCAACAAGCAAAGAAAGATATAGAAAAATACTGTGTGTCTGGTAAATGACGTTTTTCATTGTTGACACATTGACGAAGCCTGCACCGGAAGGTATCAATAGTTCTTCGTAGGGAGAAGTGTGGTTCCAAGCTCACACTTTGCGGCGTTCAGTAGCAATTTTGAGGGAGCTGATTCCTGGACGTCTTCTCTCTTTGCGAGAAGGCATCACCTTATCACCAAGGTCACCCGATTTATCACCTTATGATTTTTTTCTTTGAGGAAATGTTATGGTTGCTAGTGTAGAAACATCAACCTACGACCGTGCACGCACTCAAAGAGGCAATCACCCAGCCATTCGAACGAAAATAATGCAAAGAACTATGGATAACGTCCGAGAAAGGCTGTTTCAATATGCCAACAATAGAGAATGCCATTGTTGGATAATTTTTAAAACCACAATGGAGGATAATTTTTAAAGCCAAATAATATAAAATCATAGTCTATGTTTTTCACAAATAAAAGCATTTTTTCTCTTTCTTTGTTTGTAACTGTCTTTTGAAATACGGTAGATCTTTTCGGCATATCCTGTATAAGTTTAATTCTATTTATTAACAGCATAGGTTGGAAAGACGTTATGTACTGTAATTTCCGCAGTCAAGCAATGAAGATATACATTACAGACTGATTTTAATTCCTTTGGATGTCAGCTAAATACACAATTTTAGATAGATCTAATCATAACAATTATAGCAATTATTATTCTTATTGAAGCTTAGAAACTATTGAAAAACCTGTTAGCTGATTAAGGTATTAAGTTGCAGTACTGTTACTGATATAAAGCCAACTGAATAAACCATATGGAATGAATGATGATGAGAATGGGCATGATTGGCAATAACTTTTACACCTCATATTTTATAAAATAAAAGCTTTATATCCGTTAATGGGGCTTAGTCGTGAAAAACATTCCGCCTGCCCTACGCTTATCTGAAAATAAGATATTGGAAAGTGGCGCTGATTGCCGCCTGAGAATATTGAAGACAGTGTAAAAAATTAATTGAATGAGTCTCCAAGAAGAAAGAAGAGAGGATGAGAATTTCGCAGAAGTGATTGGGAGTGGAAGTAGCCACGAAAAAGTATTTCCGGAACATGTGAACGTTCCGCAACCCCCGTTCTTCGCAAGAAAAAGTAGGCCAAACTCAATTTCCGACGGCAGCGCTGCGCCGGCGCGTGGAAAGCACCGCTGCCTGGAAGATCAACAAAGTTAAGGGATGGCGGTGACAGCTGTCTTGGATAGCTGTCCTGCACGGATAGCGGAGTGAGATCTTGGAGATGGAGTGCTATTGGGGAGCTGCAAGGCAAGAAGCGTGTGGTACTGTTCGCGGGCCAAATTGCACGAAATTGGGAATGTTTCGAGCAACGGTATGCCTTCTGTGGCCCCCAACATACTATAAATGAGTGGGTGATGTTGAACGGGTGTTTGAATTTCCCATGTTCTCTCAAGGGATACGAATGCTAACGAAAATATAATAAGAAGAATAAGTTCGAACTCGTGGGAAAGTACAGTAAGTGGTATTGACAGTTGACAAAATAATTTATTTATTTGGTTAGTTTCTGTATTATTGTGAATGCTACTAGGTCTCGAATATGATAGAAAAAATATTTGTATTGGAGTAAAAACGACTATCTCAAAAGCCTTTCTAAAAACTTAAATAACAATTGATTAATAATTTATATTTACTCTATTTATTAATAATTATATATGGAATTTGATATCACCCATAATTCATTTCCAAGGCAGCCACACACGTGTTGATTCAGAGAACCATTCATTATATTCCTACCACATAACAAAAATACGAGGCATATTTTTTGTAATGAATATATTGCTAAATTACAGGAGCCCCACGTTAAATAATATTTTTACAACTTCATTTTTTTACTATTACACTTTTCGACGGGGTTTGAGCTGTTAGGTCGTATCTGGTATTTTTTTGTTGTTTCGATCTAAACTTAAGGAATTTATCCCAAAACATTCCTTTTGTAATCAGAACTTGCAAAAAGTAAAATTGAAATTGTGCAAACATTTCAATTTCTATTCATTTGTAAGATAAAATAATAAATAATTTCACTTAAATTTCATTCTCTACAACCTTCCAGTACAAATAAAATGCTCCATGTCAAGTTCGTCGAAAAATGTGAGGCAATAAAGCATATTGTTTTCAATTTTCGCTAGGGAATAACTCAAAAGCTATTGGAAATAACAGAATAACAATTTAATAGGCAATTTTATCATCTTTCATTTTGAATAATGTTACATTTTCGGTATGATGCACAGATTTTTTACAAACAAGTGTCCACACTTACCATTACCAAAAAACAGCACTATAGTATGCCCCAAATGTTCACGAACAAAGTGGTTGTGCGGAACCTTAATCACAATCTAGAAAACACTATTTTCTTCCAAAAAATAGTGTACACATTCTTTACGGAGCACTGTACTCTAGCTGAGCGCAACTACGAATTATTGTATTCCGTGGTGTAATTCACCCTAGTTCTTGCAAACCTGCCTTAGTACGCATCCTCCGCTTTACTGCGGCTCTCATTGCGACTCTTATCAGCGCTTTTCTAAGGGAGGTCACTTCGGATCGGCCAAATTTTCGCGACCTTGCAGGAGGCTCAAACATAGAGCCAAAGTGTCAGGAACCGTGACCGATTGTAGACATGGCAGTAAAAGAAAAGACTCGTTTCCTTGCCACGAAGCCAGCGACAAAAATCTATTTCGCCGATTTGAAGTTTTCAAGGGCAATGAGACGTAATAGAAGGCCCTGTGACTGCCACCTGTGAAATGTATTTACGCGTGTTCTTAAGTAGAAATCTGATATTATTACTTCTTAGTCGTGGGTGGAATAAGGTCGGAGGATTAAGGACTGGTTAACTAAAAATGGAATGAAGCAAGCTAAGGTCGTTAGTCCCGTAAGTGTAGTGCATGTTTTCTCGGGGGTTGACGATGATCGTCCCCTCGCTGGATGGCGAGATACGGCGCCGAGCTCCAGTCGGCCATAGGGGATACCCGAGCAGTAATCTCCCACCAGCTAGGCATCGCCCCAGCCGGGATTAGCTCTAAGTTCCCGATCGGTCTCCCGGCATGCGTGGTAATGTACTGCATGGAAGTGGAAGTGCGTGTAAGTTAGGGTTAAGAATAGGACAAGGAAGAGGAAGGAAATATCGCACGCGGTCCGTGGCCCATTTGTTAAGCTTCTGCTGCGGCATTCCCCTGGTATTGATCGGAGAAACCACGGAAAACTACCGATCAGAGCAGCCGGCCGCTAGAATTCTCCTCCTGACTGCGGGAAGAATTCTCCTCCAGCGACTGAATTCGACCAGCTACCTAGCTAGTATCAAAATTCATGCCAACGCTGGCACTCAAACTTAGGACATTCCGGTCAGAAACACAGCAGGGGCATCACCTGAAGCCCTGAGTCCCTTTCCCGTTCGGAAAACAGGACAATCCCATGTTCTATGGTCCGTATAAAACAACACAACACGTCCAATATCACACAGTTGAGCACACAACTGCGCCACTCTCTGTATCTCGAGACCCACGTACGGGGCGGAGCGATGCGATGCAGCTCTGCCCGCTCCTCTCCGCTGCCGAACGCCGCTTCCTCGTCGCTGGACCGCTCCGCACGGCGAGCGGCGGCCTTTTATTTCGTGTTGGTTGCGCCTCCACGCGCTGGGCGGCGCTGGGCCGGCCCTGCCGCGCACCGTGACGCTTCGGCCGCCCACCCGCTGCGCCGCCTCGCCACCTCCCCGCCCACTGCCTCGTCCTTTTTTCGTCTCGGGCTGGGGAGAAGGACCGAAATATTGCTAATAACAAACGGCACTTACTGTAGTTTTGATAGAAATTTAACAATCAAAACACAACCGGTCAATGCTGTAAAGAAAAATTTGGGCTTTAGTATTCGAATAGGTAGAAAATTAAAATCGATAATTGTTTTACGGATGTAAATCTTTGCGATTGTGTATTAGAAGGTGGAATACTCCTCCTTGATATGGTTCCCCGACCCCAAAGGTTTAATTAATATATTAGAAAAAAGGCCAGTGTACTTTTTTAAAGTACTTCGAATTTAAGGAGTCTGGCTTATTTGCTTCGAGAGGGACTACCAGCGAGTATCTTTATAATGAGTTTGAATGTAAAGTGTCCCTCAGAGACGGCATTTAACAACGAATATTGTTTTTGTTTTTCTTCAAGGTCTTGAGAAATGTGATGGGCTGCCTATAGTTTCATTCACACATTTTGCTGTTTGTTCCTTCCCCTGCTCTGCTCGCGTACTCGCCAGTTGAAAATAATAGATATATATCCAACTTAAAAATCTTAAAAACGATGTATATAATTAATAAGTTCGTCTCTTCTGACAAAGGGAATGTTCATGTATTTGCTGAACCATGTATGTGCCATTACGGAATGCAGCAATGAAGCAAACGTTTATATTGGCGCCATGGCGTTAGATTCTTTAGTTAAAATTTTGTTCAAATTACCACATAAATGGGTTATTATCGCGTGATTTGTATTTTGAAAAATAAATAAAGTAAATAAATAACGGGTGCCCGGTTAAATTGCACATTAACCAGACGGTGGGGCTAAAGCTGTATAAATGACGGTGAAGGGATTAATTCGGACTATATTCGGATAAAATTGATATCAGACACAGGATGTTGACTAATGTAGCGTGAATGCCAGAGTGTGTGATGTTTTATGTGCTCATATAAACTATTTTGGTATAAAAATGCGTTTTAAATTATGTGTTGCAAAGATTCAAGTTTGTTTTATGTAAATTGAGAAGACCAAAAGTCGGGGCATCGTTACCATCTCGAAAATGCGTAGCAAAACATCAACTGTTGTATATTGAGGTTAGGTTTGGTGGTGCCCATCTGCATGGCCGAGGTGACTAAGAGCGTGTACCGACCCAGCGCACTATGGGGCAAATGACAGCAAAACCTGGCAGAAATTAAAAAAACCAAAATTATTTAGGGTGAAAATTTCTTATGGTTTCGTGCAAAGGAGAACCTGGACGAATATGTCCTAGCATGTCACACCGCTTGGGCTGTCCGTCTCCACCGTAGAGCTTTCAGTTCATGCAGTGTTGTAGTGACGGTCGGACGTGCTTTTCATTAGTGAGAATTTATCTCTAGGTTCGTGGTGTTTTTCAGTCAGTGTTTGAGAAGAAAACCAACTTTTTGCAATGGAAGCTTCAAGTTCAGGTATTTAATGTTATTTAGCATGTGACAAATACAAAATCTAGGACTTAATATTAATAGAAATAAAACTACAAAGAAATAGCTTTTAACATTTAAAACTTACGTCTTATTTTGTGAAACACACAACTTTTTAATTAAGTATCAAAGGTGATCAAGCCTTGATCTTTGTTTCTCGCTATTCAGTAATGTTCCAAATATATTATACAGCTGTTTTTTCTTGCTACTTTTGCTACTTTCTTCACCGGAATGATTTTTACGGACGTGTCTGCACGTAAAATACCGGAAATGAATTGTGTACTATGTGAGTAATTTTTTTGGGGGCAGGCAAGAGTTCGAATACTGTTCATATCAAGAGAAAAGAACTTTTGGATATTATGTGGAGCTCTAATGAGAGAGAAACAGACAAAAAATTTGATTTCTTGACTTAAAAACTGAAGACAAGAACAAAGTGTGGTTCACGGTTTGTCAATACTACATAGGTTGATACGCATGTTTGAGTGCCTATTGCATTTGGCTTATAAGTTACCTATTAAGACGTGGCAAGCGCGAGGGAATGCTAAAAACACTGTGGTTGAAAATAAAGCTCGTATTCAGAGTGAGATTCGAGAACGCAGTGGTTTGATTGTGGATCAGCCAAAACCAGGATCCGGTAATACAAATACCAGAAATATAGCTTGACGGTTCTTTCAGAACCTTGAACTATCTGCTGAAATTACACGCATTGATGTAAATTTAATTAAAATGATGCAATAATTATGATTGTCGTATCAAGTGGCCGTGAAATTCATGTTGAAAAGTTTCGGCTTTTGCTCAGAACACGGCTCGGTATTTTGTTAAAAATATCCATGGTACAACATGTCACCTACACTGCACAAGTATTTTATTCATGGACCTGATACTGTCTCGTCAGCTTTGCCTCCAATTGGACAATTAACAGAGGAAGCTCAAGAAGCACTCAACAAAGATTTTAAGAAAAACAGAGAGCACTTCTCCCGAAAATGTTCCCGTGAAAAACTAATAGTGATGTTTTAAATTTACTGCTCTTAAGATCAGATCCACTTATCACCAACAAGAGAAAATTACCTACGAAAAATGTGCAAAGCCTCCCAAAAGAAGCTCAGGAACTATTGGTTCATCCACCCGAACACAGTGTTCATTCTGAAAATTATGAGGCCCGCGCGGATGATGATTGCGATGACACAGTTCATACTATTGATAGCGATGATGATGATGATTTTTTAATGATTTAATATAATTTCACTATATTTATATTTGACTTTAATTTATGTTTTTTTTTTATTTAGCAATAATTCATTCATTTAGTACTACCTTTCATTTTTGTCCGAAGGGGCACCGGTTGGAGTCCCGTCTGGAACATGATTGTTAGTCCCTTGTTTATCGTGAATATATCGCGGAGGACCTTACGTTCTGCAGACGCCAGATCAGAGCAGAGTCCGCAAAGTGAGTTGGTATCTAGTGTATGGAAGAATATACGTTCCATCGGTAAAGGTTAACCGGGGGGATAAAAGCCTAGAAAGAAAGATTTGGTGGTAATGAGTAAATAGAAATTAACTGACACGGTGAAACTTGAAAATGCACATCTTGACTATCATTAGCCTTAGAAACTCCCCATCAGCAATCTGAACTATTTTTATCACATATCTGCTATTCCTCGTTACCATCACATCTTTATGTGTCCTAATTTCGTCGTGTTGATTGACAGCAACTTCATTCAACCTAAGTCCAAAGTATGCTTCGAAACTTTGATGCGACTAGGTAAAGAATAGTTTCCAGAGTAGAGCGATAATTGAGACGATCGGGTGTAAATAATGGTAACGTTTTGTAGAAAAATACAATGGGATACCACTGTTTACCCAAAACGAGCTATGTCGAAAACAAAACGAGCATATAACGTACGGATTAATTATTACTCGTTTGTTGTCCGTTCTTGAAACCACCTGGGAAATAGATCTGCTCGTTCATAAATACCAATTACATCAATAATGTCAGATACCATTTTTTTACACCCGAACGCCTCAATCTTCGCCCATAGCAGAGGGAACTTGTCAGCGAACTTCTTCTGTTTTGCGCTCAAAGAGAGAATGCGAATGGCGATACCCTACATGTTCCCAACATTACCCAGTGGCGCCCAGAGAAAATAAGGGGCCTGGGGCAGTAGATCTACGGACGCCCCTTATTTCAAACAACCCCTCCTCTCATACATACACAGTATTCATCCATCCATGCAACAGAATAACTTTTAGCGGTTAATGTGAATTAGAAATAAATACACTTTTTTATGTTTTGAATGAAAAAATAGTCTCCAATAAAGTGGTGGCCTGGGACAAGTTGCCAAAGCTACACCCTCTCTAGGCGCCCCTGATGTTACCTACTGATAGTGACGTACCTTTTCGATCCCCGGGACCGAAATTACAATAGCCTCAGAAATCTTCTATTACATAAGTCATTTTGTCACGGAACGAATGTACAATCTGATTTTGGCATAAATTCTCATCCACTATTAAGTTTGTCAACGTCAGAATAAAGAACTGGTGTTGTTTGCATTAGATCACTGACCTCTAAATCCTTGCAACCCATGCATACCTGTAGGTAGAGTTGGAAATCAACTAGAAAAGGAAAAAATAGCGTACTTTGCTAGCGTACGCCAGAAAATGTAGTTTATAACTCCCGAAATTGCTGAATATTACTACTATTATAAATATTTCGCCCGCACACAGAATTATTTGATCCTTTCGTTGTGTGGGATGAAGGTGGGTAGTGGTATGAGTGGTTTTTCTGGTTTTAAAATGAATCTGGATAGCTCTACCTTTTTTCTTGATGTTGCCATGACATGTCGTCGTGCAACGACGTAGGATGGGAAATTATTGGGATGAGTCAGATGCGAGAACAATTCCTACTCGTTAATTCTACGTTGGTGTAAGGGAAATGAGAAGTAAGCACGTGATGGTTAACTAAATCACTTTATCAACAGGATCACTTAACTTCCACATATGCAAATCGGTCAAATTTCCTTCCTTCACAATCTACTTCTCCCACTTACTTAGTTTTTTGACAATTTTTTCTACAGTTCTACAATGTTCACTGGTCTGGATTAACAATTACACCTCACACCTTCGACCCTGCTTGAAGATCAGACATGTCAAGGTCGCTAGCAACGTAACTAGCATTCTAGAGTTCGAGGACATTGCCTTCCGAGCAGCAGACGCTGGCATTAAAAGTAAGGATTGTGCTAAGTGCTACGGGGTGGCAGTATGTAACTGTATATATGGCCTATGACAGTCTTTTGTAGTTTTTAGAGAAATCAGTTGACAGTCATTGCTATTAAAGTCATATTCCCACTCCTTCTACCAAAGCAAAGATAGGATCCATTAAAATGAAATACATCAATCACACTTGAAATTGTTAATTGAGAGTACAATTAAAAGTTTTGAATAGGAGAAAGATCTCGATTACGAAGAGCGTGTTTACTTAAGAGTGCAATGATTCGATTAACTTTCTACGACATAGATACTTCTCTGTTAAAATTCGTCCAGTAGAGAAACTTGTTAATTTTTTTCATATTATTGTTACATACAACAAATAAGAGAAAATTTAATAAAACAACACAAAACGAAAATAAGTAAAAAATTCGTCATTCAAACATATTTCTGCTCCTTGAAAAAACCGTTTATACAAGGTTGAATTTAATAAAGAAAATATGTATAAAATAATGTAATAAGTGATAAAGTAGATAAAACATTTAAATTTCGGTTGTTTGAGAGAAAACATATTTTCAAATGAAGCCATAATCCATTGTTATACTTTAAATCCTTTGTGATTGAATTTCCCCCTTCAGCTTGAGCCTTTACATCGTTTCTGCATTTGGAGAGAAAATGAGAGCAGAGTCAGGCAAAGTTGCCCGTGCTCCCAAGAGGGCCAAACTTCCCAGGCAGACAAATAGCTCGTGTGCGAGCCCAGCTTCATATGCCTGCCATGTTTATATCACGTTTTAAAGTACCTTCAAGACGGAGATAACCTCGTGAGGCGTAGATAAAGAGTCCCTTTCGTACTTTCTGTCTTTCCTCGCCCGACCATCAGCAATGGAGTTGGCATGCTCTTAGAAGGTTGCGATAGAATTTGGGGCTAAGCGACAGTCAACCTCTGATGCTTCGCAGTTGACGCCGTATGAGTGTCGAATAATTCGTGGTCCTAGAATATCAAATGTCACTCTCACTGAACGCATGGCGACACAATGTTAAAATATGAAGGGGAAAAAAGACTGGCTGCTCAGCAGTAGCTGATGGTTATGAAAGTCTACAGTTCCTACTTAAACGTTTATCGCACACGAAGTGTAAGATTTTTCTCACGTTTTCGCCAACCAAAGTGGTGCTCAGTGAGGGTTCAGCCCCTCCGTGAAGCCAATGAACATATTAAAAAATATAGCTTTCACTAATTTTCTCTACTAACTAAAGTGATGCATTATATCAATTGTTTATATTATAAATATTCACTATAAATTAACGAATAAAAATACATTTAACATTCAGCAAATAACAAAAAATGCTTTATAAAAAAGTTCAAGTCTGTTGGACACTACACCTATTCCCTCCCCCTCCCCCGAAAAAAATGTGGTTACCTCTTTGATAATGTTCGGGGTTGTTTAAATAGAAAGAGATTCAAACAACCAATCGAAAATCATTTCTAATATTGTGTTCTGGAGAAATCATAAGAAATATATAATTTGATGAAATGTTGGTGTAAGTAAATATTTTAGAACCTTTCTCTTCATGAGAAAATGTAACAATATGTAACAATATCAATGTAACTTTTCCCCAATTAGTGCGACACTTTTGCATTTATACTCTCTTTAGATAATTTCTGGAAAAATGTTTCATAAAAGCTCAGTTAAGTCAAATACAAACGGGGATGATAAAAATACAATTTTTCGAAAAGCTTCGAATAACATACAAATGTTTAGACTAGTTGCTAACATGTTTGCCATAAATATTCGAGGGTTCTCCTGTAAAGAACGTGGAGAAGATTGGTGAGGAACATTGAGCTATAGTGACCACTTTTCGTAACACCACAATATTTCACGGAAAAATGAATGTAAACATTTTATTCTGAAGAGTAAGTAAATACAATAAGTCAACATCACTTTGCGGTGTACTTATAAAGTCGCGCTGTCCACGTTTGTCAAAAAGAAAACATTTGAAAAAATAATATTGAAGTATTGTTTAGATTTTTTAGGCGATGATGAGTCTAGATTTTTATTCAGTATTGATTCTTATCGTAAACATATTTTTAGATATATATTATGATGTAAATCCAGATTTCATTTATTTATTTAGTTATGTAGTAATATTTTCATAAAAGTTACGTTCCAAAATTGTACTTTTTTGAAACGAATTACTCTAAACCCGAAATTTAACAAACTAAAAGATTAAGAAAAAAATCTGAAAAGGTTTTCATATCTTCAGTTTACCTAGAGACTCGCTCACTTCATCCCAAATCACTTCCCTTTTCTCCTCCACTAGCTCTTTTTGACTTTCTTTGTTTGATTTTCGTTAAAGACTAGTACAAAACATGTAACGCGTAGAGGAGAAATATAATCTGCGCATGTGTTCTTGTGCTCAAGAATCATTTCCCTACTCTTCAGCAATAAATGGTAAAATGATGAATAACCATCAAAGAGGGATTAGTAAATCTGAAAACTGGACAATTTTGCTTCCGAGTTATAGAAAACGTATTTGCAGCGGTAAACGAACTACAGGTTTGATTTTTAGCATTGTCAACAAAATAGCAAAACATACCGCCGGTTCCACAACCAGCAAGAGGAGAGTTCAACAAAACGTGCACATAATGAAACATACAACCAGACATTAGCTTACAACAACCTTAACATTAGCTTACAACCAGAAAGAAAAGAAGGGTCCATCTCAGCAATTGCTCAATGGATCAGGGTAACTTAACAAAACCATGATCGAGATAGGAATCATTGGTCCAGAAGCTGAAGTACATTATTCGTTATAGTAGGTATATTAAGTATTATTAAAATTATAAGAATACAGCATGAAAACTAATGTATCATTGTTAAAATAACTTGTTAAAATAACGATTTTATGGCCAGTATAGTCTCTTATTATATAGAAACAGTAGAGGCCAAAAGGCGTTTTCCTTTCTACTCTTTCTCTCTCCATCTCGTTGGTCCGTTGGCCCGCCCACAGGCCGCTTCTCACGTAGCTCGAGACGAAGGAGACGTCCGCCGCCTGTCCGTCCCGTCTGGATTCGGACACACGCCGCTTACCTGCGTGCCGAGAATCTAAGATCGAGAAGATTCTTTATACACTGAATTTCACTTCTTTCTGAGGATACAGAAGGTTAAAAAGGAAGCACAGTATGTTTATAGACACCATTTTATTATCTCTGTACTTCCAAAGTGCAGGTGAAAATTCAGTTTTTTTTTAAATTGAGCTTGTAGAACTAAACGTTTAATTATGGCGCTAAAGATTCTGGACGATATCGAGACCCCAATACTAAGACTCCAGTTTACACAGGACACTTCAAAACTAGGATCCGTTCTACACCCGGACACAATGACACAGAGTTCCGATCGTTTCGGCGACCAGCGCGACCGAGCCCGCTCTGTCCGAGTATGCTAGATCAGGCACTTCCACTATCGAGAATGAACGATAGCGACACTAGGCCTGTTATCGGGATGCTATCCGCCTAGGCGGACGAAAAGGCGACGATGAATAACGAATGCTGAAGTGTCATCGGATCCCTCGTCACCGTTTATTGCTCAAATGTTTCTATTCAATATCTTAAATGCATTATTTACTCATTCAATGAAACGTGTAACTGAACTCTGTGATCAACATAGTATGGCATGCTCTTCTACAACGAAAACTAATTAAAAATTCGATCGTGGATGGCACGTTGCAATTCTATTTTATGAGATTTTCAATAGTTACAACAGACTGAATTCTTATGAAACCTTTCAATAATGCTTACTCCTTAAGCCATCAATTGATTATTAAACATGAAATTCACGCATTTATTGCTATTCCATCAACGAACGCTTTAAATACGTTTATCCCGAAACTTCATTTTTACTCTCTCGCCTACTACGTACTTACTAGTTACGAGAAAATCTTTTGAAGTTACAGAGAAAAGTGTAGACTATTCTAAAGGAAAATGAATTATGGGTCTGTGATACCGAAAAGGCTATAATTCTTTCTGCCGAATGTAGTAATAGGTTGAGTAGTCCAAATCCACATTTTCTGGGTCTTTCATATCGAACTGCTAAACATCAATATTCCGTCATAACGTGTTTCTCCGGCCATCATCCGCTTTTTGTTGAAATTGTTCTGTATTTTCGAAAAGTGTATACGTTTAAATTTTTATTGGCGCCTTTCTACTATTTAAATATTGCTGAGAGAGATATTTTCTTAAAGAAATATGTTCTCCCAAATTAAATCTTTAAAAATTATAATGCACTTTTTTGGAAAATGTGAGATATTGTCGAAAAAGTTTGGGAGGCCATCACAGATCCTGTGAGAAATTATGTGCTATTACTAGGTTATTATTCCAATGAATTAAAATACTGTATTAGATTATTTTAGTATCCTTTATGAGAGAGCTCATAGTGCTTAACACAAACGAAACAAACTAAGCACCGAGCATGTTCCGCCGATACTGCCGAGAACAGTGAGCAATGAACGGTGAGCGGTGTCGACAGTCCTCATCCTAGACAGAAACCTACTACATTTAGATTTCGCAGGAAGATAAGTGGCTTGCGCTCGCCGAGACTGCGAAGGCAGCCAGCGAGAACGATTGATAATAGAAAGCGTTCTGCATCAGTTCCATATCCATTGATCTAGATTCTATTTATTCATTTATTTATTCATTCATTTATTTTAGTAAAAAAAAAAAAACAGTTGAAACTGCGTATGACGTGCTATGGGGAGAAGTGAATTCTGTGCACATTTTCAAAATTCTGTGATCTCTACACTAAGTCATATACTACACGAATTTAAAAAAAAAGCTCTCATGTAATAAAATCTATTTTCAAAAATAAATAAGCAATAAATAATAATTCTACTCTTACGTATACTTAATAAGAACCTTTTCCGCCAGTTTTTATTTGACACATCTTGTGTAATGCTTGTGTGCTCCTGCTACGAAAGAGAGTAGGTATTATGTTGCAGGTTATCGCTACTAGAACTGAGAGTGATAATTTTGTATTGATATTTTAACTTCGAAGAGTGCCTTATTATACAGTAAAATCTGTCTAAACCGGAATCGATCGGGACACAAAAAATTTCGGTTTAGGAAGGTTTCTATTTTATTTAAGGCCGTCCATTTCATGACAGTTTTGATGTTGACGTTTCTGCCCTTAAAGTAGTAAATTACATTACTTTATTGTAATTATCAAAATACATTAACATATAACGTATTTATGGACGAAATTACCATTGACTGAATATTAAAATCTCTTCATTGACAACTTATGAGTTCATAAATGCACACCTTACTGGCTGTATTTGGACTGCTTGCTGACTTTCACAGCACTACGTCACAACCAGTACTACGACTTTCTGTTACCCTGTATGGCCTTGAACAATGCGTATTTGGTCGAGGGGTTATGATTTTGAACGCGGGGCTGGGAGACGTGTGAATGTGCCATGCCAGTACACCTTTCCACGCTTAGAGAGTGGGGAATGAGGGAATTACCCTACAGCCTACACCTTGAGGGACGTGACCCCAAGGTCGAATTCTACGCTGAGAGCTGAAGCCCCTCCCTTCAATGTCCGGCTCTCGCGACTAAATCGCATGACACAGGGATAGAGAATTTAAAACAAGCTTGCAGATGTATTCAGTACATTACGAGCATCTCGCGTCTCTCTGCCAATTGCATTAAATTTATAGGAATTCCGTTTTATGAAGATTTTATTTTCCTGTAGGACATGAAAAACCGTTCCGCTTACGCGTTGGAGAGGTTCCGTTTTATGCTATATGAACTACCATTTAACTTCACAGACCGAAGAAATTTTCCGGTTAAGGCAGGTTTCCTGCTTGTACAGATTCCGGTTTAGACAGATTTTACTGATCAGGGAAACATTTTGCTAAAATGTTTATTCACGAGGGACGTAAGAAATATTCGAATATTCGGAACGTTATAAAATTAAAAGCAATTTTGCTCATGAGAAGAACTATTTTACGGTCTAAACGCGAACTATTTGCGATATCTAAACACTAAGACGGTGCCATGTTATTCTACAATAACGTAATAACAATCTAAAATAACGGTAATGATAATAAGCATAATAACGCTCATAATCATAAATTACGCTAAAAGTGAAACGAAAATTACAGTTAAACGCAGAACATAGGAAAGTAAAACCGGAAGCAAGAAATGCAGTTTCCGACAGAGAGGGAGGTAGCTTCAAAGCTAGAAGCGAGACGACTAGGACATTTGCGAAGTCGTCTTCGCGATATGTACTCATGAAAATGTCTTCGGCATGTAACCGTTGACTAAAGTTTGGTGTTTCATTACACGCCAATCAGTCGCACGAGACATCGGGTGAATACCCCTAACACGGTAACTTGATATTTATTCAATGGATTTCAGATTTGAAGAATTCTGAAAGTTAGTTTTTTCCAAAAAAATCAATTTTTCATGTAGAGAATGTATTCACATTCAGCCTTGTAGCTCGTGATGGGTTTCAACGGTTTTCGGATACCGTTTGACATAGGAGAAATGCAATTTTTGAACAGGATATTTGACAACATGATAGAAAAGCGTCTTAAGAATATATTGATTTGTTGAACTAGAAAATAAACGGAAATTGATATACGTCACTTATTCTATTCCAACGTTCTTATCTTTCGCTGTATCTTCTCTAACTGAATAATCCTTATGCCTCCTCTTCCCACATGTCATTTCATTATTTTCAGCATATGAATTTCCAGTAATTAGTGTAGCAATATAAAAACGAGAAACAAACAGTAAATATATATTTCATGCTCTCTGTTGTGTATGTGTGTGTTATACATTTCAAATGAAGTCTTGTAATTTTTGTTGGGCCGATTTGGTCTGAAAATGAGCGGACAAAAACGTATGTGACCTTAACCTTTTTTTATTTTTTCTTGCTACATTCCAGAAATAAATTTAAATATACAAGTACCACTATTTCTACTACCAAGTATTTCTATTTATTATAATTACAAATATTGAAAAACCGATAAGACAATAAACAAGATGTCTTGAATTTAATATATGATGAGAATAGATAGTTTTCAAGTGACGCCTTTATGAAAATCTAGTAAGAGAAAATTTGCATTCAGAAGAAAAATGTCTTAAATATCTTAGAATTACCGGTAGGTCTGGCTCCACCGCACTTTTCCTCTCGCTCCAAGATTTGTAACTGTCCGTACTCGACGTTTGAAAGAAATTTTTTTTTTGTTTTTCCCCGTAAGAAATCTCTTGCACTCTTAAGTAAAAGAGAATGTTAATGGGAGGATTAAAACTAGCTAGACGAATAAAAGGATGTATTACTGCCACTTGCACAGCTTTACGGGCGTTCACTCTTCAGTGTAAGAAACTTACAAAACTGCTTGAGTGAGAAAAGTGCGCATATCTCACCGACTTGAAGTTACTTATAAACTGCTTCAGCAATGGAAGGAAATCTTATGGATCATACTAAAATTATGGTCATATGCTTTAAACCTTAATCTTTCCTGTTCCTACCTCATTTAACAATTTCTGTTGACTAGAGAAATTTCCTCATCGAGTTTCATATTAGAAGAACGTCAACAATATTACTAAAGAATAAATATTAATATAAAATGATTGGCAAGCAGTACATTTAAAAACGGAACACCAAGTGCCTTAATCATATACCGCAATGATGTTGTTGCATTGCGCTTTGTCAAATCCCTCGGTTTTTGTTTTGCTGACTCCCAAGGTAGCCTCAATTTTTACTGGGAACAAGCCCAATATTTTAAGGTGAGTTCTGGGAGGACTAAAATTAAAGAACGGGATGTTACCATCGTCCCTCAAATATGAAGTTTTCGTCTTAAATTATTCTCTCACTCTTCTGAGCAAACATTACTTCTCTCTTATTTTCGAGTTACTAATTAAGTGAGGTAGGTGAAGGGATAAACTTATCTCGTCAACTGACTGTTTCTTTTTTCCTCGTCTGATGGTGTGTTTGCAGAATTCTCATAATACCACGGGTGGTTTGGAAAACAGAAAAGCGAAGGATCCGCCAAGCGACGAATTTGTCTATTTCTCAAAATCGTGCCGTGTACTACGTACTCTCAGAGTAAACGTGTAAACTTTTTTAGAGAAACAAATTCGTGTCACTGTAAATTACACTGGATGGAAAATTCTGTATTTTTTTCCTGATAGACGTCTGGGATAGGTAGGAATTTAAATGAATTCTTAATTGGCATATTTCACTCACCGCGTGAGTGAAAGACGTCCCAATTTCACCTTGCTCTTGATAGTACATAGAAAATGCTTCTCGATTTACAAACGAAATCGCGATTTCATTAGAATGGTCACTCATACAGAGTATGGAGCCTATATTTAGCAACACACAGTTGAGAGCCTGGCCGTTTGAAGTTGTTTTCTATTGTGTAGATATAAGAATTTGTAAAACAATGATTTACAAGGGAATGGGAAATGTTCGCACGATTTCAGTGTACTACAAAACATACTAGGTCACCAAGCTCTGGATGTATGCGAGCTACTATAAAAAAGATTAGCGACAGAAGATCTCCTGCAAAATACGGGACAAAAAAATCATTAGATTTTTGTAGAACTTTATTAACACAAGAAAGTTTTTTTAGATTAAAAAATATTACCAATCATAATTTCGGCGATGGAGAGTACATCCATAACCCTGCATACTGCTACAATATAACTCTTTGCGAGGCTTATGAAATGAAGCATGACAGAGCATGACTTATTTTCAATACGAAGCTGACAGTACTCTAAATGTAATTTATTATAGTATTGATCCTTTGCCAAAATTCTTATACAAGTAACTATGATATCGATATTCTACATTGACCCCATTAGCCTTAAACCGGCAATCAACATTCAATGATCTTCATTCCAGGGACAGTAATTCTTACCTAACCGGGTTAAGAACGCTCTTTCTAATGTTTTCGGTTGCTTCATGTTTCATTCATATGTTCGGTTGCTTTATATCCTCGTTATTTAGAGTATCCACTTATGCGAAATTAGAAAACATTGCTGAATGTAATGAGTTGATCTTTTCATGCGAGTCTCGTAATACTCCTCAGCTCATCGTCATGATCTTGGCAACGCATTTATTTTTCTCGACTTCACTTGAAACTCGTCAATCACTTGACATCTTTTCACAAAAGGAAACGGCCACTACAATGTTCGTTTACACACAGGCGCAGTACGTAAAAAATATTTGCTTATGCGGATACGTAGAGAAGATGCGAAATCCAGTGAACTATTGAGTATGATAAACTCCGCAAGAACTCAAGATGAAGAATAAATGATTAAATCCAGGTAACAATATCATGCAGGCACAACGACTTACTGGGGTTATACACTTACATTTTGTTTCCTCACCTGTGGCATCCCATTATTGCATGATTCCAAAGATGTGGTCCAATAGAAATAGTCCATGAATAGAAAATGTTCACTCTGAAATGTCCAAACAGGTATCAAACTTTCGGTTTGTTTCAAAGAGAAATGGTTCAGTCTTTAGAAGTGTCCAGCACTAAAGTGCCGTGTATGTTACAGTGTCTAATAAAGTCCATTCAGTCCAAATGACCCATATTTATCCCATGCATTTAATGCTCTGTGTGGAAGTAACACTGCAACGTAAATTATACGGGTTGTTTCAGAATAAAGGGATATAAATAATTTTTAATCCCCTTCTGCTAATGATCAGATAGCGAGGAATTACGTATAATAGAGTTATATGCAATTATATATGTGACATTTGTCTCTGAGTTTTAGGTAACCCTGTGTACACAGACGTTAATCAAGAGCATGAAATCTCCCTGACTGGGTCATAACATAAACTGTTTTCTCATTTCTCAGAAAATGTGTTTCGGTGAAATACATTTCCTGAGAAAATTGCCGTTTCTATTGCTGGATAAATGAAAAAGAAGTTTAACACACACGTACGTTATACTCTGTAAGAATTTTTTTAAACAGTCTCTCAAATTCTCTTTAATTTCTAAAAACTAAATGCACAAAAACCTTTTGTTGCGTCATTCATATGTTTTACTCCTAGTAATAACTGCAAAAGGGAATGAGTCACGTATCAATATCATATCCAGGTAATGAAAGCGTTTCGTTTGTCATACTAATCACCCATTTTTATGCCACTTTCATCTTGTTCATAAAGATTGCTTTTTTCGAACTGTTTATCCCGGGAGAGATGGCTCAAGCCATCAACAGATGTCGCTGCAGTCCCTCTGACCGGGAGGTTCTAAGTTCTAATCCCAGTGTGACGCAGCGGTGGCAGGAGTTTCGACACTAGCTTCTCAGTTTGGTCGAATTCAGTCAATGCCTGGAGGAGAATTCTAGCAGCCGGCTGCTCTGATCGGTAGTTTTCCGAGGTTTCTCCGACCAACACCAGGTGAATGCCAGAGCAGTACTCTAACAAACAGGTCAAGGACCGCGCGCTATCTTTCCTACCTCTTCGTTGTCCGATCCTCACCCCTAACACACACACTTACACTAACATGCACTACACTACCACACATGCCGGGAGATCGGTCAGGAGCTTCGAGTATGTCCTCATTGGGGCGCTGATCCGTTGGTGGGAGATACCTTGTTGAAGGAAAACCCACTAGTTGACGATAGGTGGGCGCTGGATCTCACCATCTAGCGGAGGAAGATCACCGTCACCTCCCGATGAAAATCATCCACTACACTTCCGGGACTCAGTAGTTGACTCGCCCAGAATCACTAACAATCAACCAACCAACCAATCGAACTGTTTACCCCACATTGGGATGGATATTCAGAAAACAATGGCTTCCTGTTGTACGTCCTCCGAGAGAAGAAGAACAATGGAAAAAACTGACACACGTAGATGACAAATTTGAGGAAATGACACTAAGTAATCCCTCGGAGAAGCGTGGATTGTTAAATCTCTTGAACAGTCAATTGAGAATTTGAACCAGCGACGAGAGTTCGTCAAATATCAGTGAAGGATGCAAAAAAGCTTTATTTTATTCTTAACTTTTTGTGTTCGGGCTTTGTAATCGTGAGGTGCAATTTAAAGCATTATACCTATTATTAAGAGCATTATAATTCTAATTATGTCCTAATAGTTCATTCTTCAAATTCTATGAAGTGGCTTAAAAACCTGTTTCTTTCCATTATTTTTTAATATGAATAAGGTTATTCTACTTTACTTCTGCTAATTTGAAATCCTTTTTTTTTTTTCATTGTATTCTGAGATTCCTAACAAGTATCACAATCGTCGCAAATAATGAGACTAATAATAAGAATCTTATCAATGTGCACGAAAAAATAATCCTCTTAAAACCAATACTTTGAAAATGCTGAGGACTATTGAGAGCTTTCGTGCTACATCGTTAGAAAGACTTACAGTAACACTATATATTAACAGAAAATATTTCAGATAATTCCTTTCAACGAAAGCGTAGGCACAAAGAAGAATAATGGTGCACGTTGCTTCCCTATTAAGAAAATTTCATGAGACAAGTGACCCAGAAGGCAAGACGAAGATAGTAGGAAACCGGTTTCCAAATATATTTAGGAAGTCGAGGTAGCGATTAATATCGACTGGACTTTTAGTGACGCGGAAACCGGTCGACTCCCTCCAACGTAAATTTTATGTGCTACCGTGCCGTGCCGTTCTTCATGCATGGCATTTCAACATACTGGAAAATGCGCATCCAACGTCACTTAAGTTCTTAATGCAAATATGGAGCAAATGAGCAGTGAATTACACGAGTGCTAATCTTAAACAAACCACTATCACCATCACGATAGCGATGTTGGTTATTTCTCATGACCGCAATTAAATACCGCTGTTTTCGCGAGCATTCTTCAATTTCTTTATCGCTGCAATTTATAAAACAAAATAATTTATCCAATAGAAATTAAAAGTCACATCACTGGTCATACTTCACTGCAAGAGAAGAGAAACAAATTGAAATGTTATAAATGTCAATTGAACAGAAATCGTGCTTCATATCCACACTAAAGTTATGAACCATTATAATTTCAAAAATTTTGTTTAATTGTTGACTATACAGTTGTGTGTATAATTGAATGTACGTTAATATGGTGTAAATAGAAGAGTGTAGGATATATTTGTTCATTCCCATCTAGAATTATTTTCTCCCACTCAAGTAACACCCAAAATAAAATGATATAGAATGCTAATTACGACTTGCATTTTTAATTATGTATAGTAGAATATTCCATAGAAAAGACTACATAAATAATAAAAAATGAACACAAAACATTGTAAGACTTCTGTGTTTTCGATCAGTTCATCAAACAAATTACTAAAACGGAATATTAATTAAAAATTAAATAAATTAACATTTAAGGCTACATTTTAATAATATTATTTATGTCGTGATATGAATACGATGGAGTAAAACTGCTTTTTCTTGTCATTTTGGCAATATTTTAATTAACATTTAATCATCGTAAATAGATAAACTGTGGGGTATTTTCATACAAAACTAATTCAACATACTGAAACAATCTGGAAGCATTATTTTGACAATGAATTTTCAAAGTTGCAAGTTTTTGTATAGAACAGTCTACTAATAGATCTAATGGCAAAGGTTTACTCTAAAATATTTGAACTGTATGATCATTTGCGAATAATGTGTAATTCACAGGAAAAACTATATTATTACGGCCAGTAATGTAGGAACCTCACAACCACGAATATATAATTATAACCATAAACTTTAAATGTTTAACTTTTACAGGACGCAGACTTCAAAATATAGTCCTTAAAATTAAACCTACTCAGAAAACGGATACTACACGGAAACTCAAATGTGTTTGAATTTGTTATGGTATAATAAGGACAGGATCTTTAAACCAGTCACTTCCTGTAGCCATGGAAGACACACGGTATCGGCTATATCAGCTGCCATACATCATTAGAACGAGATGTTTGTGTAGAACAGTGAAAATGAAGCGTTGTGCTATACGTATTGGTATCTAAAGATCATATGAAACAAGAACTGATTTGAAAACTTGTCCAGATAAACGTTTCACGTAACGAAGCGTGAAAACCATCTAACCAGCGAAATACATTTGCAATCACACGATAGTTTAAGATATTCTTCTTCTCGCCATCACCTGCCACTACTTCGCCTATTGTCGTTGCCACGTAGCTTTTCCAACTGCGCCAAAGGCCCCCATGCTTCTGAGAAGTTGAGCCCCCTCCACCCCGTACTTCCATCCACTCGGTCCTTCTCGGGAAGGCTGCTTCGCCCTTTTCCTGGGCGGCCGTTCGCGAGTGAGCCGGCGGCGTGGCGGGCGGCGCCGCCCATAACCGGCCGTTTGTTATTCTGGTCAGGCGCGCAATTTCGAGGGGGGCTTTCCGGGGGATTTCTCTATTTCTGAGCGGCGCAAGTGAAACTGCGCGGGACGGCGTCGCCGCCGCGTCCGAGGAGCGCGGCCACTCGTCTTCCCGTCCGCCGCGCGCCCGCCCCCGCTCTCTCCGCACGCCCTCCCCGCCTCCCCCCCCAACCTTCCCCGGAAACCCCTCGCCCCGCCATCACCACCCTCGACACCGCTCTTCTTGTTCCTTGTTCCCCTTCGCGCCTCCACTTTCCCCGCCACCCCCTCCCCGCCACAACTCTCCCCGCCACCACTCTCCCCGCCACCACTCTCCCGCCACCCCCGCCACCACTCTCCCCGCCACCCCTCCCGCCACCACTCTCCCGCCACCACTCTCCCCGCCACCACTCTCCCCGCCACCACTCTCCCCGCCACCACTTTCCCCGCCACCACTCTCCCGTCACCACTCTTCTGTCACTACTCTCCCCGCCACTACTCTCCCCACCACCACTCTGCCCGTCACCGCTCTCCCCGTCACCACTCTCCCCGTCACCACTCTCCCGCCACCACTCTCCCCGTCACCACTCTTCTGCCACCACTCTCCCCGCCATCACTCTCCCCGTCACCACTCTTCTGCGACCACTCTCCCCTCCACCACTCTCCCGTCACCACTCTCCCCCCGCCACACTCTCCCCGCCACCACTCTCCCCGCCACCACTCTCCCCGTCACCACTCACCTTTCTACCATTCTCCCCGCCATCACTCTGCCCGTCACCACTCTCCTCGCCACCACTCTCCCCGCCCACTTTTCCCGACCTTACTCTCCGCACCACCACTCTCCCCGCCACTGCATTTCCAACACCTAGGTCCCGCACCACCTGCTCACACTTCTTGCCCCCGCGCTGCCTTAAGAAACTAGTTCGATCTGAAATATATTAGAGAGAGCAAAATCTTCCGAAGGATCCTCCCGGCCATAAAGATCAATGGACGGACCGAAATGGCCCAGCGCTTGGATCGCAAGTCACAAATACAGGCTCACAGAATTTCAGCTTTCCAGTCAGGGTTCGACTACACGGATGGATCGATCTCTTTGCGACGTTGTGAATACATCAAAACTGTGTAAAACATGGTAACTGTGCTGTTACATCATTTAGCTTTCATTTATACTTTTAACCTGCATCACTATTTATAGCATTTTCTTCATTGTGACTATTATCTACACAATAATTATTGTCTACAATGCTACACGTAATTCTTCATCTCGTCGTCGAAATATGCCCTCAAACATATTTTTACATATTTATGCCAATTCAAGTACTGCATTCTTGTTCAATTGCAATTGTTCATATGCTGTATTGAAAGTTTTACTAATTTATTAAAATACGAATAAAAATAAATAGACATTTACAAAAAGCACCAGGTGCAACATTTGCAACTAGAGAACCACCAACGTACTATTCAGAGGTCTACAAGTTTTTCCTAGAGAGATTTCTGCAAAAATACATGAAGAATATTCTTTAATAATATGAATTAACACATAAGCACTATGTCCTGACCCAGATAATTACAGAACCATCGATTCTCATAGCGTTCAAGTAAAAATGGCAAATTAAAATAGTAGTATTAACAATATATTTCTATTTCAGCTCAATAAACTAACATTACTGTGAAGAAAGGTTAAACATATTCTCGTAAATGATATAAGAATGACACAAAATTTCAAATGACTAAAATCTTATCGTGGTATTGGTGACTAAAATGTAGCCAAATAAAATACATTGCTTTAAGCCAAAGGTCATGAAACGTATATAGGCCAATTAATATTTCTCAATTGTGAACAGATGTTACATTTTTTACAAGTAGATAAATCTTCATTACTCTGTGTTCACAGAGGTGAAACACAAGTAGCCATCATCTTCACCAACAAAGAAGCGAATTCGCCAAAAATTTTAATGTGACCACGTATATATATATATATATATATATATATATATATATATATATATATATATATATATATATAACAAAACAAAACAAAGAAAATACGAAACATTTCATCATAAAATAATATTTGTTCTATTCATGTTGTTAAATTGCAAATGTCCGCAACTGGTATCTATCTTTAATTGAGGACGAAGTCATAAGTATCAAATACCCGTCAATTTCTAAAAATAGTGAAATAAATTAACATATATCTGAAGTCTCAAGTCAAAAATTTCTAAAGATTCAGTCGCGAATTACGTAGTTTCCGAACAACACGTTTCATAAAACTTCACTTAAAAATTATAACTGAATAAAAGTGAAGAGGTTATTTTGCGCGCCAAACTGGAACAAGGTATCCGCAAGGGAACGTCTACTGGAAACGGGCACACAGAACGTCGCTCATGTACACGCCACCCGCGGGGCCCCCGTCCACCCGTCAAAGGGACACGCCCCTATTCTCGCCCCCATCCTCGCCCCCATTCTCGCCCCGGCCTCGCCCCATCCTCGTCCCCATCGTCGCCACCACCCCTCCCCATACTCTTCTCCATCCTCTACCCCATCCTCGCCCCCATCCTCCCCTATTCTCGCTTCATCCTCGCCCCATCATCATCCCCATCGTCGCCACCATTCCCCCCCCCCTCGCCCCACCCCCCATCCTCCCCCATCCTCCCCCTTCCTCGTCCCATCCTCGCCCCATCCTCGTCCCATCCTCGCCCCATCCTCGCCCCATCCTCGCCTTCATCCTCGCCCCATTCGCGCCTCCATCCTCATCTCCATCCGCAACTCCATCCCCGCCCCGCCCCACTCCGGCCTCGACCCCGGCCCACTTCACCCTCGCCTCACCTCATCTCGTCCTCGCCCCCACCCTCACCACCAACCTCACACACACCTCCACCCCCGCCTCACACCGCCCTCAGCCCCGCGCCCATTTTTCGTCTCGCATACCCTCCCCCGACCTCACACAGGCCTTCGCCCTCTCCCCACTCCGCTCTCAGCCCCGCCCCGCACCACCATCGCCCCACCCCATCTCGCCCTCTCCTCCGCTCTCACCCCCGCCGTATTCGCTGTCCTTGTCAGGAGCTTTTGAGCGTCAAGAGCATGGCAATACAATATGGACGAATTCAAAGCAAATTGTATACAAGGGTGTGCAAACGAGGTCATACAACAGAAAAAGAGAACCGACCAAAAAACAGGGAAATGTCAGTCGTATGCAGCCCACATTACCTGATTTGATTGAATACTTGTTAGCTGGCAATGGATCGGTTAAACTGCATTCTTGTCGTCAACACGTTTAGGCAGAGAGATTTGGATGAATTAGATAACACATTAGCACAAATTTAATGATTTTTACTGAATAGTTGCTTCTTAATAGGACTAATTTTCTCCAGAACAATGAAATATTGCACGGAAATATTTTTAACATCCATATGGTTTGAGATAGAATTCCCTTTTTATTAATTCCTGTGTCTTCTATTTTTTGCTCGTCTTCTCTCCAAACACTAACTACATAATCAAAATACAAGAAAACTGGGGTCTATTTTAATACTTAACCAATCTCGAATATATTCTTAAAGGTGTTCTTCAATAGGACCAAGTACCTAGTACTCATCGATTTTATCATCGTAAATTGTCATGGAAATAAGTCTAAATTGAAAGGTAACCGACAAGTGTCATAAGGCTTGAAAATTTTATGATTCTACCTTCCGTAATGCCTTGAGGTATAACGACGGGGAGAAAATGTTTCCTTTGGGTCTTGCGAAATCAATCGTCCCGATGGCTCCCGTTGATTCAATCGTGATTAGTTCTTAGTTAAACTGCTATCTTAACAGCATATTCGGGCCATTAAAAGAAAATATAGACGCGCAGGCCGAAATATTGGTACTGTCCCACCATCTCCGATAATTTATATGCAGGTGTCTGTAGAAGTAAGGCATCCGAGCGACGGAGTGAAGGAAAAGCGTGAGCTGCATAACGAGCGAATGTTTTCACCGCCGAAAAATAAGGTCGCTGCGTCATCTTCGATCTTCTCCGGGCTCCACTCCCTTCTCATTCCGCATCCTCTGAGACTGGCAGGCGAGAAATGGGGAAGAAGATACGCGTGGGTTGATGAATACTCGACAACGTCAGGCTGTCGAACGCAAGAAGGCGAATGCCACTGGAAGGCGATCGATTTGTTTTTCGAGAGCTCGGAAACGGCATTTCATGCTCCAGCGAAGCAAAAAGCTAGGCGGATCGCAGCGTTGAAAATAACGGTCGGTTTAATAGACGTGCTTACAGATTATGTCAGAACGAAGTATGGAAATCAACGTTGGTTACGAAACATTCTATTAAAAGGAACATAAACGTAAGTTGAAACCAAAATATTTACCAGAATTCTAAAAGCTGTTGCAAAACATTCCTGAAGACACACTTCATTTTCAAGAGCAAATTAGGGAGAGACTTTCTGTCATACAATAACAAATAAACCATCCATACTTTTGCAAACGTTTAACTTCTGCCGGAACAAGATGATGAAATGATATACTGTAGAAAGGAGTGATGATATCAAAGAGTAAGAATTGCGTTTCGAACACGTAGTTATTCTATTGTAAATTCAATGTCGGAATTTTTGCTGAGTTATTTTGTTCGTTGTTTATAATTTCAAATCGATGATTGACTATTACGAAAATGTTCTTACTGCGCCAAATAGGGAAGTCGTAAAAATCGTAAAAATGTAAATATACTTATATGGTTGGTTGTACAAATCAAAAATTTGCGTAGCACGAAACCAATAAGATATAATTTGATGCTTCTCCTGTAAATACGTAATGTGATTCCAGTATTTCTGAATGAATAAATATAATTGTAATAAAATTTTAACACAATATTAGTATATCATTAATCTGGGATTATCACAAATCTGGTAACGACGAAGAAATGCACTACCAGTCAGCGCTCGTGTGTTGAAACAAGCAACATCTACAGGCCTTAGCGAACTGCATAGTTACTGTACAGCAGTAAAGCTAAATCATAAAATTCAGAAACCCCTCATGGCCATACAAGAAAATCTCTCCAGGTACACCGAAAACTATTTTACTGTGGTAAGTGCTAGCGGGCTGATTTTGTTTGTTCGACGTTTCATGACAATAAAATAAATGAATAATATGCAAATTAAAGTAGCCTTTGAAAATTAACAATATATTGTTTTAAAATCCACAGAGCAGAACTTTCTTAAATGAATCACAAAACAATAAAACCCTGGGTGGAATATTTTTTATAATATTGAAAACAAAACAAAGAAAATATCTTCTACACATTGCGGATTAAAATAAACATTATCAATTTTCTTTGTTTTTATAATTTTACACTGCAGAAAATGAAACATTTTCTACACATTCCTTTACATTTTTGACTTATTATTGAAAAAATAAATACTTTTGAAACATTTTTCTCTTCTTCAAGGTCTTCTTCACAATAAAATTGTATTAATTATTGTCGGTATAACGATGCGTGCGACCCAATAGTGAAGCAACGTCTGTATAAACAGTAAAACTTAAGTTGTAAAGAAACGATGGAAGAAATTTTGATTCCTTTTGTGTATTCCAAACTGTAATGGAGTTTTGGCTAAAAACATACAGTTGTAATTAAAACTAATAGCTGTTCAATTCTTGGTACATCGAACTGCTATTTGTTTTAGTTAAAACACATGCAAATATAATAGATTGTAGGCCCTGATACACGGCTGTTATTACTAAAAGTAATTGAAAGTTTGATGTTAATAACAAAGAAGTCAAGATGTCGTCTGTGTGAAACCTGAGACAATATCATATGTGTGTCTTACGTGAATAAAAAGTTTTTCGTGTGCCTTCCTTTGTTGTTAATTTTCAGTCGTGTGTAGGTTGAATTTCAATATTTATACAAGAGATGTATGTATCGAAGCTTTATGGCATGATAAATAGGATACCTGGAAGATGCAAATGTACACATTGCTTACAAAGAACAGTGCCCGGAGTTGGGTGAAGGATGCTTGAAGTGGTGGCATTAGAAGAAATCAGAATCTACGGAAACTAGTAGAGCGGCGGTTGAAGTTTGGAAACGAAATGATGGGTAGACGATGTATTTAATCGTATCTGAGAATGGGATGGATTTATGCAACATCCCAAGAATTGTAGTAAAAACTCTACGAGATTTTTCAATTAAAAGTTCCGGCGCGTGGGACACTTCAAATGGTTAGAGTTTACACTTCCTAAAATGAGTGAGAGCGATGATGGTTAGAGTTTACACTTTCTAAAATGAGTTAGAACGATGATGAGTGCGATCATATGGGTGTATTTTTTTAAACTATTGATAAATTGGGCGATAAGAATGAAATCTTTAATTAGAATCCGCTTGCTGATGTGTTGTCATAGACCATGCTTCTGAGTTTTGAAATTTCGAACGTTGCTACTGAATATTGCGACGAACTACCGAAATCGTACTATAGACTGACTAATAAATATTTTGGAAGAATTTTAATAAAAAATAAACGCGACTTCGTCGAAATCGGATCAGAGAGCTCAGTTGCATAAGCAGATTTTTAAGCACCTGCAAACGTTTATAAAGCCGTTAAGGACTATTTAAGGAAGGGCCAGCCACCTTTCAAGTTTCGATATTTTACGTGCCATGAAAAATCACCTAAATGTCCACGGAATATCCACGAGAATTCCAGATTGGTAAATCACGCGTGATATTATTGTTGACGGTGCATGAGCAACCAATGAACGATATGTGCCCGATTGCAGACGGTTCCGTGGAAGGCGTGTGGTGTGTGGACAGCCGACGCACGTGGCATGTTTATTCATTATATGTTCCGATCTGATTCCTTCGTTAATAGAGGAGAGTACAAGGAACCTCGAAAATTTAAACCCAATCCGGGCTGAGCTTTGCTCAGATTCTGAAAAATTCGTATTATCCGGGAAATCCTGTAAAACGCACCTAATACTTGTGTCTATTGGAACAAGCACAGTGCTTCCTGGAACAGCACGCTGCCTCAACACTGACTGACGTGATATCTATGGAACGCCGGCGCAACATCACGTACTCAAGTAGATTAATTTCCTTATACCAAAAGATCACCGATTTTTGTTCCTAATTTCAAGGCACGTTACTGTGATGTTTGTATTATTAAACAGTAATTTTAATATAATTTTATCTTAATAGCGTGTAACAAACAAAATATTTGTTTTCAATTCGCTATTTTGTTATTACTTATTTCTTTAAAAACATTTATAATTATTAGTTTTTTAAATGGATTGAACCAGCATTCCAGATCTCCGAGTTTTCACTGTACACATTTTAATCTGAAATTATTTGTGTGTCCTTCACTCGGATCATCCCGACGGACATTCATCCTGAAGGGATTGTGAAGGACGATGAAGCGTCCGAAAGAGCAGCCAGCCACAGAGCTCCTGTGGGCGGAGTGGACCGCGTTCCCAGGAAGGCGTGGTGTCGAGATCCAAGAGCTGGGAGGCGGGCGGCGGGCCGCGACTATAGAGCACCCTTTCGCCCCTCCTCTTGCTCTCTCCCTCCCCTTCGCTCCACCCTCCGCCGAGCCCCGCCTCGTGCCGTGCCGCAAGAGACAGCAGCGAGCGGGATTGAAATTCTCTGAAAGCAACTCCTGCGTCGGCAGAGGCGACGCTGCGGTGCGGAGGCGACGAGCTCTGCAAAGGGAAGGGGCTCCTGAGGAATGCTCGTCTCCCGCGCCGCGGCGCCACTTCCGCCCACGCCTCGCCTTCCCGTGCCCCGCCCCCTCGCCCCACGTTCCGCGCCACGCTCCCCGCGACATGCACCCCCTCGCCCCACGCCCCCGCGCCATGCGCCCCACACCCCTCGCCCTCGCCTCGCATCCTGCCACGCACACGCGCCACGTACCCGCACCCCGTCCCGTCGCCCCAAGCCCCTCTCCTCGCACCCGGCGCCCGGCAACCCCAGTCGCCTCCGATCGCGCTCCCTCCTTATCGCCTCCTTACTACTGCCCGTCTTCAGCCCCGCCTTGCGCGTTGCCGAGTGTTCTGAATCTAACCAAAACACCCTGCTGTGCTCGGCCCGCCCCTCCACCAGCCCCGTGCGTCGACCCCCACCCCCACCCCCATACTCCACACCCAAAGCCATTTCTCAGACCTTTGGAGCCAACACTCTCCCGCTCCCGACGTACTTTCTCTCTATTTTACCGCCTGTACCATCAACACCACCTTAATTCACTCGCATGTTTTCATTTCGTTTCGCTATTCTTGGGCTCACACCCGCACTCTCGTTCGCACTGATCTCCTTCAATCGATAGAGTCTTCCTCCCATTCCCGCTCGTCAAACATCACTGCATTCTCCATCCGCCTGATCCCTCTTCTCTCTTGCCGAAGCGCACTTCCCTCATTCCAGTCGCCGACTGCAGTTTCGTATTGCAACGTCAATGCACATACGACGCAATGCGGGCAGCTTTTGTGTATAATTAAGCTCATTAACGCACACCATGTACACCCGCCATTCGTCTCCAGTATTCGGGAACTCATTAACAACAGAATGTACTACATTTCGCATGCAAGAAGTTTCATTATAGTTCTGTGGATACAGACTATTGTTTCTTTGTCACATTCATGACAGTAAACTAGAGTATTTGGAAACATTCATGTGAGCTCGAGATGTAATCTGAGAAAAGTAAAAATAGGACATAAATTCAAATACAGCATATACTGCACATAATTCTCATGAATGCTCATTATTTGCGCTTCGCGGTGTTCTTAGTAGGTGAATTGAATTCCATGCCAAAGAGCAAGTTATTTGCATCTGATGCAGATACACAGTACACAACGCTTGCTCGCACGGCAATGATAATCTTTCATTTTGAGTTGGGTGGAAATAAAAAAACACGTGGATGACAGTTCTTCCTTTATCATAAAGAATCGCATTGAATGTAACTGTATTAATTTATCCTTCACTTTTCCAGAAGTGGCAATCGAATACAAAACAAGCCATTCCATTTTCCGTATCTATATAGGAAACTAGTTGCAGTGCGAGAGGCCATAATTTCAAGCACGTCTCTTTATAAGGCTGCAAGCTCAACATCTATTCAATCTAGAAGCAAAAGCCCTAACGGTTCTTGCGACGCTACGTCCTTAAACTATTACGCACGTCTCTCCTCCCCCGCTCCCCTGTCTCTCCGCCCCTCTCTATACCAGCGCACCAGCGCGGATGCGACGTTCACTGGGGCCGCTTTAAGCCCTAATTAAGCTCATTAATAATTATCTAACACCCTGGTTAACTAACGGAGGTTATCCGAAGGGACGACGCGAAAGATTAATCAACACGAACGGTAACCCAGGCGACGCCGCACACGATGCTCCTCGAAGGAGCAGGCGACGGCAGGCGGCGGAGGGCGGCGGGGGCGATACAGGAGGCGGCGAGGACTGGCGGGCAGCGCCGGGCAGCGCAGGGTAGTGACGGGAGTGGGCGGGATTCGGTGGGAGTCAGAGGCAGTGACGGGCGGCGGCGGGTAGTGACGGAGTGGGCGGGATTCGGTGGAGTCAGAGGCAGTGACGGGCGGCGGCGGGTAGTGACGGTAGTGGGCGGGATTCGTGGGAGTCAGAGGCAGTGACGGGCGGCGGCGGTAGTGACGGGAGTGGGCGGGATGCGGTGGGAGTCAGAGGCAGTGACGGGCGGCGGCGGGTAGTGACGGGAGTGGGCGGGATTCGGTGGGTGTCAGAGGCAGTGACGGGCGGCGGCGGGTAGTGACGAGAGTGGGCGGGATTCGGTGGGAGTCAGAGGCAGTGACGGGCGGCGGCGGGTAGTGACGGGAGTAGGAGTAGCGGGTAATGGTAGACGGCAGGGTACCAGGAGCCGGCAGGCAGTTCCAGGCGGCGGCGGCGGGTGGTAGGGGAGGGGGGACGGGCAGCGGCGGGGCAGGTAGCGATGAACGGCGATTGGCGGCGACTGGCACTGGCAGGCAGAGTCGGGGAGTGACGAGATTGTTTGATTTCAGGCGCGTCAACTACAGATATCATTAGTTCCGTAAGTGTAGTGCATGATTTTCATCTGAAGGTCGCGGTGGACTTCCCCCACTGGATGGCGAGATTCGGCGCCGACTTACAGTCGAGTATCGGGTTTCCCTCTACTAGGTATTTAGATATTTCTTTAGATATTTATTTAGTCAAAAACAAAAAAACTGTGACTTATGGGGGAGAAAAACATTTGCGCTCGCTTGCTTGAGTTTCAGAATCCCTTCCCAATAATTTAACTATTAATAGTTGAAAAATGAACAAATAATAGTAATAGTAGTAGTAGTAGTAGTAGTAGTAGTAGTAGTAGTAGTAGTAGTAGTAGTAGTAGTAGTAGTAGTAGTAATAATAATAATAATAATAATAATAATAATAATAATAATATAATCAAGTGTCGCCTATGTAAGAAGGCCACCGAATCTATCCAACATATCTGCAGTGGATGCTCTCAGTTGGCACAAACAGATTATTTACAACGTCATAATAATGTAGCCAAAATCATCCACCAAGCTCTTGCTAAAAGATCGGACCTGATAAAGGAAAGCCTGCCATACTACAAATATCTACCAGAACAAGTTTTGTCTAATGAGAGAACAAAATCTTGTGGATACTCCCATTGTTACAGATAGAACAGTGGAAGCAAATAAGCCTGATATTGTCGTATTCGACAAAACTACTCGTAGGGCAATAATAATTGATATCGCAGTCCCACTGGATCATAATCTGCTGACAACTATTGCAGAAAAGAGGAGAAAATATCAGCCACTCTCAGTTGAGCTGAAAAACTTGTACAAACTAATAGAGGTAGATATTGTACCCGTGGTTATTTCAACTAATGGGCTTGTGGCTGAAGATTGGAGGATTGTGAAAGAAAAACTCCATCTAAATGAGTGGCACCTCAGAACCATGCAGAAGGCTGTGTTGCTGGCAACCACCAACATAGTCCCAAGGTTCTCTCCTAAATCATTGAAGGGAACCTGAGTGCACTGGAGCAAGAACTTCTCACCATCTGTCTCATCATATGTGTTGACGTTCTGTCCTTGAGTTATACTTGAAAACTCCGGAAGAGCGTGAAATTTTGAAATATGAATAATAATAATAATAATAATAATAATAATAATAATAATAATAATAATAATAATAATAATAATAATTATAAATTTAAAAAAGCGAGAGATTAATATTTCAAGATCTAGATATTTTCGTTGCCGAATTATAGAAAACTTATTTGTAACGGTAAACGAAAGGATTTGATTTTTCTCTATTGCTAACAATTAGAAACTTACCATAAACTCTACTACCTCTACAAGCAAAAGGAAAGCTCAACAAAACGTGCGCATAGTGAAGCTACATTTACGTCTAGATGCAAATCAAGGGGCCATCTCAGCATTTCCTCAATTGATCAGGGAAACTGGACAAAAACCCGTCCGAGATGGGGGTCATTGACGCGGACGCTGAAGAACATTACTTGTTACAGGCATATAGTCTTTTTTAAAAATTATACAATACAAATGTAAACTAATTCATTTTACTATATCATTGTTTGAAGTAAACATGATTTTTCTTTTAGAAGATCAGTATCGTCTCTAATTGTATAGAAACAGTTTTGCAGCAGAACATATTTTACTTTTAACTTAAATTCATTTACCAATTTAATTGTTTTATTTCATATGGCAATGCGTTGTAAAGTAACGTAGTACATGTACTGCATGTGGATTTCTTGTAGTGAGCTGTTGATACTGATACTTGATGAACATGATTTCTACGTCGTATGATGTAACTACGAATATAAATATCAGTATTACATGAAAACATGTTCCCACCGTTAAGTGAATCAGTTTTGACGAATACTACAGATTTATAAATAAATAGACAAGGCAATAGTAAGATTCCAAGCTCAATGAAACGAGGCTTGCAGGGATCACGTGAATGGTATTTTTTCATTATTCGGATAATTTTCTTTTGCAATCTAAATGTTTGGGTACTAAAGGTATCTCCCACCAACGGGGCTCCGCCCCAGCCGGAACAAGTTCTAAGTCCCCGACCGGTCTCCCGGCATGTGTGATAGTGTAGTGCATGTTAGTGTACGTGTGTGTGAGGGGGTGCGGACAGGACAAGGAAGAGGTAGGAAAGATCGTGCGCGGTCCGTGGCCCGTTTGTTAGGGTTCTGCTGCGGCATTCGCGTGGTGTTGTTGGGAGAAACCACGGAAAACTACAGATTACAGCAGCCGGCCACTAGAATTCTCCTCCAGACAGCGACTGCATTCACCCTAGCTGGACAGCTAGTGTCAGAAATCCGGCCGCCGTCGGGATTCGAACCTAGGGACTCCCAGTCAGAGGCACTGCAGTGACATCAGTTGATGCACGGGATTGACGAGTGAGGGTGGTTGCTGTGGCAGGCTACGGGAGTTGGTGGTGGGTGGCAGCGGGCGGCGGCAGGCGGGGGTAGCAAAGGGGGTCATGGTGGGGGTGCGAATCGGCGGGTGACGGTGGGCGACGGAGACACGGCGCGCCCGAGGAATAATTTAATGGCGGCCGGGCGCGGGGTCGGGCGCGGCTCGGTGCGGCACGGAGCAGCGCGGGGTTTTAAAACGGTTTTCAGTTATAAAAGTCGGCGCGTTTGCCAGCCGGCCATTTGCAATTTTTATAGCTGCTTACGCGCGGGCGTTACTCATTCTTTCCGCTCATCATAATTTATTCGATAATTCAATTAATAGATTTATGTGGAAGGGCGTGCGCGCGGACGAAGGCCGATGCCCGGGCGACGGAGCCGTGGGCTGGGCGCGAGGTGCGGGAGCCCCGGTGAGCGGTGCTGAGGCCACGTGTGGAATGCACCATGCACACAACCCACACGTGTTCGGACTAGTGGCTTGCGAGTAGACATGTTTTAGAACACGTTAAACTGGATGTGTATAATCATCATTCATCTTCCTATTCCGGGAGCAGATAGTGTTATTTATTTCAAAATATTTAAAGAATATTAAATGTAATTATGTTTATTCAATTATCAATAACGTGAGTAATTTTTGAAAAATGTCATTGTCATTTCGCAATGAAAAATTTGTGAGTCATTCCATGACCTTTTCGCTGACAAACAACTAGTGACCGTCTTGACAATATCGTAATTAGTGCAGGAGAGACGGAGATCACAACTAACATCTACGTTCTGCTGTTTTGTGGAAATTTCCTCTTATTCATTATTCTCCTTGATTTTCCAATTAATAAAATTGATCCCAATCTTTTTTTCTGAAAATGGAACTAAATTGATGAAAGAATAGAGATCCTGCGCACATCACATAGTACATTTGTTACTGATATAAAGAAAATAGATTAATCGGTTACCAAATATCCGTTTTGCAGACAGAATGTTCAAGACTTTTATAACTTCGTTTGAAAATGGAGATGAATTTTTACTTTCTCGCCCTTACTTTATAAGAAGAGAAATTATCGTATTAGTGAGCTGCAAAACTGTAAATTTTCTACAGAAAAACTCTTACTCACTGGACCTGGACCTGCTAACAAAAAAGTGAATAAATCTTGTTTGGGTAATGTAAAGAAGGTTACTTGAAGAGATCGTGCCTCAGGCATTGTGATATACTGCACATATTTTGTTATTACAGATCTGAAAACTTCAAGTCTGAATCTGAGTTGAAAATCTGAGACCTTAACAACTCCGCACAAGTTGACATACCCCCTTAGAAATATTTCTACCATGAAGTGAAATAAATAAAAACGGAAATCGTTTCACAAACATTGTAATTTAACTAACTTTGCTATACAAATTGACAAACATAAATTCACTGCTTATTCTCAAGACAGTATTGATAAATCGGTGCAATGCATGGGAAATGTGCATGGGGCTGTATGGAAAATTAACTGTATGGATCTCCAGGTTTTCTAGTAGCCGAAGTGTTAATTGGGTAACTTGAATGCAGAGTGTTCCCATCACGTAGAGCATTCATAATTAATAGAGTGATTAGGGGCGATTTATAGGTAGTAAATTGAATATAACTTCAAGTTTAAATCTAGTGGTGCTACGACAGTACACACATTATCACATTTTTGTATGCGATACGCTATATTATAATTCTACATGAACCTGCAACAGTGTTTCCAAGCAGGAAACATTATTCTTCGACCTGGAATTCACTCTCAATAGTTAACCTGCCATTCACGCTATCCTGTAACACAAGTCTCTGTGCTCAATTCAACCTTCCCGACCGTGCAAAAAGGTTGAACATTTACAATTCCAACATACAAAAATTCAGATATTTCCATTTACATTATTTCAATATCTCCTTTTAAGTAATAGTTTTCGTTAAGGAAAATTCTGTTGCATAAATAATGTACTTTTGCAGTGCTAGTGTTGCATTTTTCGAAAACACAGAGTTCGCTGTAAATGATAATCAGACACATTTTCAGCATCGCGAAAAAATTAAAAGAAAAAATGTGGAGTCGTTTCTGAGAAAAAAGTTGTTTAAAAATTCCCTGTATATCATGAAAAATTAAAAACTACTCGTGTGTTCTAAAAATTGTACACCTTATTTAAATATCTGTTTCTGAAGAAAATTTTAAAGTTCGTAAGTTTCGAAAATTCAGAAACTTCAACGAAAAAGAAAACTTCATTATTATTCCAAAAGTCCTTAGCGCTATCTAAATATGTCTGACCGCCCGCGCGCATTTGAAAGAGCCTCCGCCGAGCGACGTCCGCGGGGCGTTACCGCCCCCGGCGGGAGAGGAAAGCGACGGTTGCGGGTCGGACTGGACTGTCCGCGCGCGGCCGTCACGCCCGAGTAAGCCGGTATGAACTCGCCACCGCCCCTACTCCGCAGCTAGTCGGCGGACCGCTAGCCCTAGCGGGCTATAAGAGGGCTCCGACCCGACGCCAGGACAGAAAGTGAGCGACGGTGCCAGTGACTGGTTCTGGCGAGCAATTTGATGTGTGTAGAGTGGTGATCGGCTACGACGACGACCTGTGCGATGAAAGAGGAACTCTCCTGTGGATATTCGACGACTCGGCTGTTTTTGGGACTTCTTCTTGACAACGGTGACACGGCTTCGCATTTGGTACACTCTACTGGCAATACGGAACTTCGGCTTTTGTACCTGGTCTTGAATAAAAATCGTTTTATGAATTCTTGCCTTTTGATTGGATACTATAAAATATATATCAAAATATTTGGAGGCATTTTTGTAGAAGTTTTTGTTGAAAATTTTGAAAATGTGGTTGAGGCTTAATGTAAAGTACCCTACTTTTTTAGTGCCATGCATTGATTAGTGCATTGGTTAGTCTCCAGAAGTCCCAAGCGCCTTTTCGTGAGACTAGACATACTATCCTGAGGAAGTACATTTAGGATAGTTTGCCATTGCTTGCCCTAGAGGCGGTAGTGTGCACCTATTTAAAAAATAAAATTATGTATGTACCACGAGCGTTAACTGCTTTTAATGATCTCAGGCGACAAAAATCCCTCGGGCATTTTTTCGCCGCTCGATAATTAGAACTTTTAGAAAGCCCTTGGTGCATAACTATTAGTCACTTAACTAAAATAATTATTATTGAGATGTGTGTCTTCACTTGGGCAACAGTGAAATGAAAATAGGTGTGTTCATTCCAAGGGAGTCGAATTCCATGGATTCACACCGACCGCACTGACGCCCGCGCCCGCGCCTGCGCCCGTGCCCGTGCCCGCACCCGCTCTTAGGGATCAGTCATGACCGCCCGCGCGCGGTTGAAAGACCCGCCGCCGAGCTACGTCAGCAAGGCGTCACCGCCCTCGGCCGGAGGGGAAGGCGACCGTTGCGGGCCGGCCGGGGCTGACCGCGCGCGGCCGTCACGGCTGAACAAGCGGGTAGGGACTCGCCACGGCCCCTACTCCGCAGGTAGTCGGAGGGCCGCTAGCCCCAGCAGGCTATAAGAGGGCCCCGACCCGACGCCAGGGCAGACTGATAGCGACGGTGTTGGCAACGGTGTTCAGGCGAGTGGTGTACGTATTGTAGAGTGGTGATTAGTGATAACGGCGACCTGTGCTACGGAAACGGAACTCTCTGGTGGATATTCTACGACTCGGCTGTGTATGGGACTTCTACTGGACTACGGGGAAACGGCTTCGCAATTAGGGCACTCTACAGATCATTCGGAACTTTGGCTATTGTACACGGGATTCTAATTATTGTACCTGGATATTGAATAAAAAACCATTTTATGAAGTTTTGCCTTTGTTTGAATACTAGAGGATCCGACAACGATGCCGATGTTTTCAATGCAACATAACATTACATGTAATGACATTACATGTATTAACATTGATGTAATGAAACCGATCGTTTTTGAACATCGATGTTTTTTCGTTTACGGTGTTTCGTTTGAGGATGATAAAATTCCCTTAATCACAATTTTGTAGAAGTTTAAATTCGAAATAAGAACAGATGGTAGTACCGTCCTCTTAAGTGATGGAATTAAACGAACGCAGTTGGTCCCTCACCCGAGATGATCGTGATGTCCTGGTATTTCTTTCGTCTTTCCTTGTATTTCGCACACAGAGGCAATTGAATCTTATATTTCAGAAACCTGTCAAACGCCAAATTTGTTATGTCAAAAAAATTGAAATGTATCCTTTAATTTAATTAAAAAATGAATATTTTTCAGGTAAATATGGAATAAGCGATGTGCTACCTCATTGAACAATATTCCACCGCTAAACCACATTTTAAATTTTGGCGTTTGACGGGTTTCTGAAATAAACGATTCAATTTATAACTTTGTTGACAGTTAAATTTTAATTATAAATTAAACAATATACTGCCGCTGTCAAATTAAATCTTTTTCCACACGAATTTAATCCTAGGGGTTCGTAAAAAGCTTTAAAAAATCGATATTTGTCAACATCGATGATTTTTTATGGATACTAACTTCGAAGTTTTAATTTTGAATATTGATGTTTGACCACATCGATGCTTTCTTAATTAGCTTTATTTATTTGGTAGCATTAACCGCAAGGTCATTAGCGAGCATATATACAATCTTTTACAATGTTTCAAATCATTTTATAGTCTTTAGAAATTTGAAAATATATATGTAAGATGTTTCAGTACGTAATTTGGAAAGGCAATTTGAAAGTGAATGTGTCATACGTAGATCTCAATACACTGGGCAATCTATTAAAGTACGTTCAATAGTTACATGAATGTTACAAGATGCACAGAGTGATGGAGATTCTTCCCTAAGGAGATGTGAGTGGGTCAGACGACTATGTCATTTTCGTAGTCATACGAGAGTAGATTAATCTGTTCTTGTTTGAAATGAAGGAGCGTCATTATTAAAGATACTTTATCTGATTTTATGGAGGTAACAAGGATGATTATACCATGTAGTGTTCCAGTGGATCTTATCAAGTCTATGGAGTTCTTTTGATGACGCTATGTGAAACAGTTTTCTCTTGAAGATTGAGTTTAATTGATTCCTTAGCAGCTTAGTCTACCAGGATATTACCTTGGAGAATGGAAAATATTACTTTATAGGATGGATTCCATGGAAGAATGATGTCTACATTATTATACGACAAATCATTGTAAATATTGATGTCATTTTTGTGTGGTTCATTGTTATTTAAATGACTTAGACAATGGAAGTTTGGAAGTGAATGCCACCACCGACCCGCACCTGCGCCGGCGGTGGCGGTGGCGGTGGGCAGGCGCCGCTCCGCGCTTTGTCGCCCGCCAGACGCATTCGTCAGCGCCGGCGACGTCGCCGGGCCGCGGCAGGGCGCAGCTCAAAGCGCACCGCACGGCGCGCCGCGTGTCAGCATTGCTTACCCCAGGCCGGCTCCGGCAGTAACGGCCGCCGGCCAAGGCCGAGGCGAGCGACACACTCCACAGAACGGTGTTTTACGTTTAAAAGATCGTCGGGCACGGGAATGTTCGACAAGAGAGACTCGCCAACTCCAAATATCGTGTTTCGAGATAATTCAAGTTAAATTGATTGATTGATTAGTGATTTTGGGCGCGCCAACTACTACGTTCATTAGATCTGTAAGTGTAGTGCATGTTTTCCTCACGAGGTGACGGTGATCTTTCCCCGCTGCTTGGTGACATCCTGTGCTGACCTATCGGCGTATTAAGGGGTTTCCCGCAACCTGGTATCTTCCACCAGTCGGGACAAGCTCTAAGCTCCCGATCAGTCTCCCGGAGTGTGTGGTAGTGTAGTGCATGTAAGTGTGTGTGTGTGTGTGTGTGTATGTGTGTGAGGGGTGAGGACAGGACAAGGAAGAGCCTCGTTTGTTAAGGTACTCCTCCAGCATTCGCCTGGTATTCATCGGAGAAACCACGGAAAACTACCGATCAGAGTAACCGGCCGCTAGAATTCTCCTCCAGACAGCGGTTGAATTTGACAAAACTATCGTGTCGAAAATCCTGCCGCGGTCAGGAATTCATGTTAAAGTGGATTCTCTTTTTGCCAACTTATATCTTTCATTAGATGGAAGATACAACGTATTTTCTTTCACACAACTTTAATATGTAATATTGATTTTAAGAATCACAAGTTAGGTTCAAAGATACATTCTGAATCTGAGTCGTGTGACTTAGTAGAAAACGAAATAACTGTTACTTTAGTACATCCAAACAGCAAAACTTTAGCGTCAAATCAAAAGAAAAAAACTGTAACATACATATGTCAATAAATAAAATCATCAAAAAGGGACATAATGAGTTTCACTTGTATTCCGACAAAATTTTCATTTATTTATAGGTTTTAAAATTTGCTGAGTTTAGTGATTATTAGGAACAAATTTAAGTGAAATTGGCTTCCATAACATGTTAAGTTAAATAGTTGGCCACAGCAACATGTTTTGTGAATATTCGTAATTTAGAATGAAAACCAATGAATAGAATCGATTGGCATGTTAGGTAAAATATATCCTTATTTGGCAATATATTTTATTTTAAATATATTTTTAATCATTGACAAATCCATGGAAAATGTCATCTGACCTCATCTGATGTCATCACACCTTAGTGTGTACTAAAATATGTACTAAGCTGTGACCGAAAGGTCCTAGGTACTAGTCTTCCAGATGCGACAATGGCAGTATTTTCGACACTAGCAATACAACACGATCAAATTCAGCCGTCATCTAAAGGAGAATTCTAGCGTCTGACTTCTCTGGTCGGTAGTTTTCCCGGGTTTCTCCGATCAATACCAGGCAAATGCTGGAGCAGTATTGAAACAAAATGGGCCACGAACTGCACGTGATCTTTGTTCCTCCTTCCCTATCCTATCCTCATCCTCCTGTAGGTCGGTATCGGATCTCGCTATCCAGCGGAAGACTCAAACGCGGACAGAGAAGCTTCGCTTGCCCGAGATTTTTTGTCACACAGCTAATAAAAACTGAGACCATTGAAATAGAAAGCTACAGCTCTTTTTTTGCCCCGAATAGCAATCGAACCCGGGATCGCATGACGGAAAGCTTTCACGCTGACCATGACACGAGGTGCTGAAACTTTAATTCATTAATATAAAAAAGTTAATAACCGCCTTCTTTTTTCTATTGCACCTTCTTTCAAACTGGAAAATTTTGTCGAAATAATAAAATCATTATCTGGTATTGTTCTGTTATAAAAGATGACTAGTAGGGTCGGTTATTCTTCTCTAGAAAAATATAATTATATTAGGGATAATTGTTTTAATGTAAAATTCATGGGATTAATTATAATCCGTCAATAAATACCAACTGAAAATCTTTCCACCGCCGATTCATAAATTTGCTGGAATCCGTTCTATCATTATTTTTCGTAGAATTTCCGGGCGCTTTTCAGGTACATCGAAGATCTCAAACACTAATTGGAGACTTTCCTTAATAAAGTAATCAGTTTTTTAGCAATAATTATTGTGAAAAAACGTAAGATGATATAGTATTCCTAAATTGTAAAATGAATATAGGCAAAGAAGAAAACTTACACCCAAAGACGAAGCGTATTTGCTTACTGACAGCAAACTCCAACTTCAAATAACTCTGTTTGATCTAGAAGAATCTGTCAAGAAGGAACTAGCAGCCGCTGGAGTAAACATTCATGATTCAACAGTCCGTCGAAGGCTATTGGAAGTTGGCCAGGACCACAAAGGCCAGTAAGAAAACAACTTCTGACTGAGCCTACGAAGACATTTGTCCGACGACCAAAACTACCAAATATGTAAAACAGGGTGGCAAAAGAGTACCTTGTTTCTAGCGCTTAACGAGACAACCCAATAAAAGAGAATGAAGTCTTGAAATTGAGTATAAAATCACTCCTTTGAAATTAATTCTAAAGATCAATTTCAAAGAAAATATATGTATAAATTGCTTGAATTCCAGCTCTATTCACCAGCCCATGTACGGTGAAACCAACAAATTGGATTCTAAAGTTAAACGAACTCTTCATGAATTTCCCTTAACGCAGACATACTTTGTGGAAAGGAACAACACGAAATACGTAGTATGTATTTCGCTGGCTGTTCAGGATTTTCCGTGGCTGTTGGTATTATTATTTGTCTAGAATATTGTACTGTATATTAATTAGATCTGTGTTGCAGTAACAGCCGAATTTATTGGAAAGTTTGTGTTCTGAACTTGTCGGTTCAATTCTACGAGTATAATTTCAATTTTATAACCAGCCATATATTGTGAGACATGTACGTCGAAATAACGAGCACAGGCGTCGGGAGTTGGCCTGTTCCCAGGTCGTTTGACAGCACTAGTACTAATCGCAACGGCTGCATTCCTGATTGTGGAACCGTTTCGGCACTGCGTATATTAAGTGAACTTGTAATGAAATGGAGTGTTAAGAAGGTTTCAAGATAGGACATTGAATTTACAGGCCGTGAACGCAATGTATGCACAATTTTATGGAGAGGCTGAAGCTCTGCGACAAGTTTTCAATACTTTTTGTATTATTGTACCTTTTTTCGCCACCAGAATGTGAGCACGTTTATTTAACGTTCTCTCAAATGTACGAAGACAACCCAAACGACGGCCCTTTCACATCGGTTGATCTCGTTATCTACTAAACCTTCAGTTCATGTCATGTGGCAATGATTGAAATCACAATGACACCAAAAACATTCAATGTCCATTGTAAAGCATCTTTAAATAATTTCAGTTTACAGAATTTTTTATACTTAACTTTCGTTAAAAGTTGAGAGCCAATTTTGCCAGTAGCAGGAATATCTTTCCATCTTTTCTTCATCTCTAATCACCTTCTCAGTGTGACTTGTATTATAAAGGGTCAGCATTTCCTGCAAAAGACAGGGTCAACGTTTCCTGCAAAAGGCAATTAGTTAAAATATACTACAGTGAGCAGCGTTCCTTTGAAGACAGCAATGATCACACTTCTTGTTATTCCTTAAATGTCAATACAAACGATCCCGATTTTCACAACTGTACCCAACGATCCAAGATATTTTCACTCTTTGCTGACAGCGACGGGCTCACGCAAATCGAGAGGCTCAAAACAGATACACCAAATTTTTAAAGAGAAGGTAACGAAGATCACTCCGCTTGTTCTTGAAAAATATCAATGTGTTTATTCACTAAACTACTTTTTACATCAATTCTTTAACTTTTTGCTTAAATGATGATTAATCATGAAAGAATTCTTTCATTTATGTTTGACTATATAGTACCCTCACAATAACAATAAGCAAAGTGTTCTGAAAATAGCACGATTTGGTTCAAATCGTGAAACAACCTGGAAACATACTTTCAATTCAACTACGGAGCACATTATCCTGAGGAGTAGCTCAAGTTAAATTCATTAGAGCACAAACAGTATAATTATCTACCACTAATATTTAACCTACAATTTGCCTTTGAAAGTAAAAGTAGAATCTGTTATTGTGCTTCTCCACAAATGAACTTTCATCTCCAAAAGTATTATCATTTTGTAAATAAACTGTGTCTTGTACATTCATGTGGACAAAAGTACTTTCATTCTGGGAATTCTAGGTTGATGATTTGTGTATGTAATGTATGTACAGTAATTTTATTTAGTATTAACACATGCATTTCTTTTCCAGGTGAGTGTGACAACGAAGGAAGGAGAAGTTAACCGTGTAGACTACTAGTGAACAATGTGTCTACCTGGAAAATATGCAAGTAAGAGACCAAAGACAAAGCGAACATGAAGCCACAGTCACACGCCAATTTTCTAACGCTTCTCCTCATTCCCCTTCCGACATTGAGTGAAACACGCCAATAATTCAAAACACGAACGTTCGCAAACAACTGTGATTATTTCTTCTTTTCAGGAAAGCAAAAATGTTTTCAACCACGCTCTTATCTCGAATCTAAAATGTGTAACAGAAACCCACTAATAAAAAAATACGACTCGCCCAGAATGGAGATTCGATAAGTCCGTGGAAAATGGGTTAGGGGGCAGGCCCGTGACGTTGTAAAGCTCGTTCAGTTTCCGAAGGCGATGTATCTTGCCAGCCGCTAAACACGGCTCTCCGCCCCCGGCCGTATCTTCTTCCACTCCAGCGACATAGGAGTCCGCCGCCAGATTACGGGCCGGCCGATAAAGGAACACGGTGCCAGGGGGCGGGGCGCGGAGGGCCGCAAAGGGGTGCCGGGGACGCCGGTCACAGCGGGGCACAGCGGCGGTTGGGCCAGCGTTTATAGTTTCCGGGAGCGCAGGCAGAGCGGAGGGACATCGCGCACTGGGCCAAAACGGAGCCGAAGGAGCGACGATGAGAAAGTGAATCCTTATCTGCCCAGCGTGCTCGCGTGGGCACGTTGTACAAAGCTGTAGATAGTTCAAACTTTCACCTTCAACATTGCAGAATTGCAATTATAATTTCAAGTTGTTTTCCATATCATCCTAAAAGGTGTCACCATGTGCATTTCAAAATTTTGAGAAAAAAATAAGTTTTAAGTTTTTTAATTATAAAATTGTGTAATGGATTTTGTTAACAAAATAATTCAGACTGATAAGAGTTAATCAAACCAGAAAGGACTACGAGAAATCCGAGGTAGAGGACGAGTCTAGTAGCCTAGGAGCCCGCCCGCTTTTTGAACCGAGTGTCAAATTCACGTTATTCCATGAGTCAGATTTGTGGTTAAACAATGGCTAATGCGCAGGTCACATTTATTTATGATTATTTCCCATTAAGGTACACTCCATAATTTGTGAATCTGCTCAAAAGACGATACGTATGTCCATTTTTAATGATTAATTTGCTATAATGGAAATAGCTCCACTTGAACTGCCACTCCACATTAATTATCTACTTGTGATAAACACACCATATCACTGCAATAACCTAATGATCGTGTTTATAATAATAATAATAATAATAATAATAATTATTATTATTATTATTATTATTTTATAATGATGATGAGTGGCATTTTACAATGACTTCGTTCTAAGTGAATATGTGAATTATTTCTGTAGGTGACATTCGTGCAACTCTCACTGAAACTCTATGTGGAAGGTAAAAAGGAACACGAAAACGTTCACAAAAATCGAGACGTATTTATTTCGTTATATTTTTAATTTTGATTTCAATTTTGTTTTCGGCGAGTGGCTCGCGCGCTTTGAGCGTCGTTTGTGCCGTCCAGAGAGGCACTGCGTCCCGGGCGGCGGGCTCGCCATCGCCGCGGGGGCGGCGGAAGCAGTGGGCGGGGCCTCGAGCGGAGGGCGACGAGTGGGCGACGGGGCGAGCGGGGCGCGACTGCAGGGATGGGCATGGGGACCGGGACGAGGACGGTCGTCAGGCGACGGCAATTTGGGCTGCAGTCCTCGGGGCCGCCCTCACCCGTCCTTTCTCTCGGCGCTCCCCCCTCCCCGCCGCTCTCGACAGGGTGTAGCGGAATGACGAGCTCCTCCCGAGGGAGCGAGTGACACATGTGGAGCACGACGCGCCGCTCAAGGAACTTTGGTGCTTTGCACTGGCTGGGTTTAGCTCAGAGACAGCATTGCCGCTGCCTCTGCAACGACTCTGATCGGGCGGTCCTAGGATTCGAGTAGATACGGACTCATATTGAGCAGGTGCTTTTAATAAAAGCTGTGGTGGCAAATGTTCAAATGGAGGCACTCGTCTTAGGGCCATATTCATAGTCGTCACTTGTAGGATAAGAAAATACTTAAGCTATAAGAAGTTACTTTCGATAAGGAAATGCTTATACACATTTGGTATTCATAGACGATACTTATAAGCGCTCCGTCAAACTGGCCGTGAACTACCATATGCGTGCGTCCGTGACTTAACCTACACAGTTTCTTAAATAATGCCAGTATCTTAAACAAAGACTTAAACGTGGTGAAATCAGTAAATATCTAGTTAGTTAGAGGTGTTTTTAGCCACCAATGTTACCAAAAAGTGTACAACAAAAGTCTTAGTAAAACGATATTTTTTCTTAAATTCTTGATCGTTGTGCATTTTCAACGGGTTTTGCATGTCACGTAAATATCGCTTGTTGCTACAAAGAAAGATGCTACTGTAAAAATCCTTATAATTTTTGAAATAGTCGTCCATTCCATTTCTTTCAAATTACGACAATTTTCAACACATCAGGAGAGGCTTCACTTATAGATATAAGTGAAACTTGGACCTTCCTTATAGTTATAAGGATTTTCTTATGTGGATGGATAAGTTGCTACTATGAATTGGAAATCGTTATAAGGAACTCCTTAAGGTTTTCCTTATTATAAGCCACGATTATGAATATGGCCCTTAATTCCACGTACATGAGAGCCTCGTAATATGGTATTCGCTCAGTCGAAATACCGATATGAGTTAGGATTCGAGTGATGCACGGTGAGCGACGCTGCTGAAAAAGTAGAGATTAACTTCGTGAGCATGTAGGGAAGTAAACGCGTGGAAGATGATAACGACTGCAGTGGATATATGTAATACAAAAATAAGCCGTTAAGTACAAAGTGTGTGATAGAATGAGGAATGGCTTCGAAGCGAGTGGACGAGGCACATGTTCTGGAAAGTAACTATGGATATTCGCTACAAATCTCTCAACATGTTAGACAAAATTATGTCAGAATGTCTTGATGTCCACAGAGAATTCCTGGATCCATAAAATAGTTTGGATTGTAAATACCTCTAGAAGACAGTATTATTTTAAACTCAAATGAGAAGAGAGAGGTGTGCCAGAGGTCGTACGTGGAAGTACTCTCATTCAAAAGGTCACCTATTTAAAAGTGGCCAGACTCTTACACCCCATTTCGAGAAAAAAGTGATTTCTCCATTACTTTTCCCTCATTAACAGCACAAACGTTCTATACAGGTTACCTACGAGAGAAATGTCGGCCAGGGACGTCACCTATCGTTGCAAACAACACATGCGCCTTCTCCACACGGATAGTGTTAACTTGTAGAATGTGGCCAGCAATTTATTTCTTGTACGGTTTTCCCAGAGTCGTAGATAGTCTTGGAAAGTTCATTTAATGAAATAAATGGAATTCACAGCTTTCGTGAATTAGCAAAGAAAAAATGTTTCGCGGCATTGTGATTTGTTGGACTATAAGAAATGCCCAGGTTTGTCCACCAAACATTTTTGTTTGCCCATTCACACAGAAAAGTTACATGCAAAACAAATTCTCGGGACAACTCCACGCTGCCAAAAAATTAGGTATTTTGACGAAACTTAGTATATTGATAGACCATCGTTTTCTCAAGTGTGCCCACCAAACATTTTCGTTTCATCATCCACACAAACAAGTTAACGTTGCACTACATAGTTTCGTCAAAATGCGTGATTTTTTCGGCCAGTCTGGACTGTCTCGAATATTTCTTTGCGCCTAACTTTTATGCGCGGGTGGCCAAACGAAAATGTTTGGTGGGCAAATCGGGACAATGTACCAAGTTAGATGAAATCCCAGATTTTTCCGACCAGCGTTAAGTTGGCCCGAAAATTTTTTCATGTCTAACTTTTTTTCTGTGGGTGGGCAAACAAAAACTTGTGGTGAGAAATCCTGAGCAAAGGATGTATTAATTTTGGTTAAAATCAAAGATTTTTTTCCGGCCAACTTCACGGAGCTACAATGGCATGATTATCAGCACTACTAGATAGCCAGGTCGAATTCAGTCGCGAAATGAAGGATAACTCTAGCGGTCCGTTTCTCTGATTGGTAGTTTTCCATGGTTCCTCCGATCAATGCCAAGCGAATGCCGAAGCAGTACCCTAACAAACGGGTCACGGATCGCACGCGATCTTTCCTGTCCCTTCCTTGTCCTATCCTCACTTACTTGCGATACACTACCATACATGCCGGGAGACCAGTCGGGAGCTTAGAGATGGATTAGTGCCCCGTAGTTGTGAGGTACCTGGTTGGGAAAACCCCGCTATCCGGCAGGTAGGTCATCGCCATCGTCAATAATCTGAGAGAGTAGAAATCCAGTACTCGAATAAAGGAACATTATTAATTTCACTTTCCGATTCATTGTCAATTACCGATTCATTGTCATACGGTCCTGGAGGGTTCGATTTCAGTACCAGTGTGTATTTCTTCACGTAGAGCACGATAAAGGAAAATATCGAAAACCAGTAGCTCATTGACCTTTGCAAATGTTTTTTTACATGGAAGGGAATATTTTCTAATCAATTCTTGCCAAAAACGTTCTTCCTTCCTGTAGTGTGAATTCAACTTCATAAAGTATAAGAACTAGGATGCGAACTCCAGAGTTTAGGAAAAAGTGCATAGATTGCACTTCTAGCCAAATGACGAAAAATTAAATAAATAAATAAGTAAATAAACATACAAATTAACAAAGAAAGAAAATGGTTTCTCTTCGTTTTGTAGAAACTGTGGTTAATGTAAATAGTCTAAAGCACATTTTTAAAATTGTAGAATAGTTGGTATATGTGCTCAAATTATGCAAGCTAATAAATCAGTATTATTATTAATTTTGCTAACGATACCTAGAATGTTAATTAATAGCGCTTTATTAACAAATAGTTTGTTTGGAAATAGAAGGGATGCACCGTGGGCCAGAAATACCTCAAAGCTGGCCAAAAGTCCGAAAACACAAATTACACCCCTGGGGTTCAGATTTCGCCTATGGCGGGACAAATGTCTACTCCCTACATAAATAAAAATTCAATGCACGGTTCTACACCTTCGGAACTGAGCTGCAAAGTAAGGCTGGATTTGCTTCTAATTTCTGTCGTGACGAATGTGATACAGAAAGCTCATATTGGTACTATCAGTACTCATCGACTTCGCAAGATATCGATCTGCTTAATATCTCAGTTTGTAGAGGGAGGTATTCGTATTTTCTAGTAAATACTATTTCCATTTTTGTACATAATTTTTAAGTTATTGTTTTATATATAAATTTGCGCATTTGTTTCATACAATAGAGATATCGTAATTTTCTTCTAGGCCTTTAGTTGTTGCGTTCGCTCACTTCCGGTTGGGGACAAATTGTTATAAGAAAAAGAAATTGTGAGGAAAATGATCGTATTAATCTTTTACAGCACATTACAGCGTTTTGTGAGATACAAATGTTTGCTTTTTCTGCGTAGCTTGCACTAGGTAATGCGTATTGTGTCTTTCTGGCATAAGTCACTTCCTGGCATATGTTAAACGTGTAAATCACATTTTTAAGACTTCTAAGAAGATTTGTATTACAAAACAAACATTTATACTTTTTGGAAAAAATTCTTCAGAATACTGAAAAATGAGATACGTGAAATGCTGTTGGAAGCCCCCGGTTGTCGCGACGCCAAAAGTCGCAAGGAGTCGTCTTTGTCAATTTACTGATGCTGAGAAAATGTAAAATGAGCTATTTAGAAGACAACAGCAAACTATACAGTTTGTAATAAAGAGTTTTCCAGTTGGGACAAATGCAATAGAAAGTGATACTATAAGAAAATTGTGATAGAAAGTGTTGTTATAAGAAAATTTTGCTTGCTTAAATGAAAAATTTATTTTGAAATCTGTAATTCATACACCACAAGATCTTGAAGATCTTCTAACCTAAGACGCCCTTTGACTTCATATGAAGTAAATAGTGAAAGGAGTAAAAGAAGGGAAAAAATGCTTCATGAGACCCATTCCTTACCTATGCTGATCTACACCACCCAAAATTGGTTCAAGGAAAGAGGAACCTTAGTGTCTCCCTCATATAACGACGTAGGGGCTACTAAGGAACGATGTCAGCACCACTGCACTTTAGAGAAGTGTCAGCCAAGCAAATCTGCAGTCTACTCGACCATACTGCTTTTCAAATAATTTCGCGCATCAAATTTCTTTCGGCTCCCAGCTCATGTTTGATAACAAAGGGGTTTTGATGGCAGTACTGGGCACAGTAAGTACAAACAGGAGACTATTTCATTGTTCCTTTTTTCCTGTGTTGTATCCATTTATCTTTGTCACTTCATAAGAAACAAATAATCTTCAACCTCCATAAATTCGTTATTGCAGACCGATTAAGCTTCATTTCCAATATATAGACAGACATATCTTAGAAATAGAAGCAGCTGAATTAATTAAAATGAAGAATTAATGCAAAATCAAATTAAACAACTTAGGTCCTCTCGTGTTTTGATTGACGGCCTTCTGTGTAATATTGTTTCCACGGCATGCTTCTGATTATGGTGGACGGAAAGGTATGAAGTCACTTTGTCAACAACTTCAAAGCAGAAATTTTATACCTGTAAAGCAACTCCAAAGGAAATGAATAATTTAGATGAATTATTGACAAGGATGTTTTTACTCTCCTTATCTATAAAAAAGAAAGTGAAAATATTTCAAACAGAAAAGATGAAATAGCAGGAAAAATCGCACAAAATATCCCTCTGTGCAAAATATAAATATCTATTTTTGTTGAATATCAGATGACATTACATATTTATATGCATTCCGTTAACAATTTCTTCAATTTCAATCCATTTCGTTCCCTGGTAATGCGAGAAGGGGAGTTTTGGCCAGATTTGGACACTTCCCATACCAGTGTGGGATGTTGAGAGTTGACCATATCTATCATAAAATAAAATTTTAGTCAGTGTCTCATGCTCGTAGTGTTTTCAAGACGCTGCTGATTCGATTCGGAAATTACGGCACTTACATCATCTCTACTTGGCCCTGCATATTTTGACGACACCAATGACTTAAGAAACTATAATAAATTTGATAGGCTCTTCTTAACCAAATTAAGAATGTTGGTCCTCTCCAAATGCGAGTGGTTGTATCCATTCCCGGATATCTGACTTTTCATCAACCTGGATTGAAATTCTACTGTGCTCTCAGACGGTGTAGTTTAAGAAACATTCAGCTTTCACGACCAATTTAAATATCATGCACGGGGATCTATCCTTTACTAGTCCAATGCGAGCGTGCAATAAACACATAAAAATCCGTAGACATCGCCGCTCTGAACAGTAAATTACGCCTCACAATAGCAAGCATTGACGTTGATAAATGTTATATTCTCAGTTTAGCTTAACAAAGGTGTGAATGCAAATGCAAATGGAGTACTTTATGGCCATCTCCGATTGTGCAGGTCTCCTCGCGCGGGTCGTTTATGTTCGCATAGGCGTTGGCACTTCTTCTTTACATGCGGTCGTTTCGCCCATAAATTTGTACTTTAAACAACGATAAGCGGATTACTGCCACTCAACTGGAAGTGAGGCACACCCAAGATCTTCATCAAACAGACCAACGCGACACTACTTTGAACCCAGTTTGTCTAGAAATTTCAACCATTTTGGGAGAGTCTTGAGAATCGTATTTTACCTATGTTGAGGTAGCCTTATATAAATGGCACTGCTGTAAAGTGTTCAGTGTTTTTACCAATAAGAATGACACCACTGTAAATGTATGTAACATAATTTTTCTGGAATATTTAAACATGGGATATGAAGGGGCACGGTGAAAAACCAATTAATTCCAAAATATCTACCTTTTTATTTATTTATTTATTTTTATTTATTTTACGTCAAAAAAGCAGTTAAAAACTGCGTATGACGTGCTATGAGGAAAAGTGAATTGTGTGCACATTTTCAAAATTCTGTGATCCCTACACTAAGTCATATAGTACTTAAAATTGAGAAAAATAACTCCCATGTAATAAAATCTATTTTCAAGGATAAAAAGGTAATACATTTTGGCTCTTATCCATGTTGTCCGTCGGAATAATACTTCTTGACGCGACAACATGGAAACGATAATTTGAATAATTGTATTTCCCACTGAATTATAGAAGACGTGCACAGAAAATGAAGTTACATTTATGTCCAGAAGCAAAACAAGGGGCCATCTCAGCATTTGCTCAATGGATCAGGGAAACTGGACGAAAAACCTGATCGAGATGTTTAAACCTAGTGTACAATACCTAGTATAAATATTGGAAAAATATTGGTCTACTTAATCATACTAACATTTTTGAGCATGCAACTTTAATCTGAAATAAGGAAAATAATTTCAAAATAAAAGGTTGCACATTATTTAATTGTAATATCAATTATAACTAACTGGATCCGTGAAACATTCTGCACGTTGTAAGTCATTGTTTAGGAAATGAAAATATTTTCATACTGTTCTGAACATGAAGCCTGAACTTGAACTGAACATTGAAGCATTGTAGTCAGCCATGATAGGCCTATTAACGCGTCAATTTCATTTTATATAGATTTCTAGTTTCTTGACTTTTCTGACCATCAAACTCGCAGTAAGCGTCAGTAGAAGAGTTAAACTTTCACTCGTTTTTTCGCCCCCCCTCTGATTTCCGCATATTTACTTACATACAATGCAAAGTATAATGATAACATTAAGGGCATATTTCCTTCATAGTCGTATTTCCTTCAATCATTTTAGTCTCTCGTACACGGTACAGATATACAAATGAAAGCTGCAAAGAAATGATGTCGAGATTTTGCGGGAAATATAATTTTGGAGCTTTCCGATAACACAAAAGTGTTTTTTTTATGACGTGTGTCCGTCTGTTCGTCACACCTCTGTCCCTCCGTAGGCGCCTAAACCGTTGGCACCATTTTCATCAAAACTGATATTCTCCAAACAATTTGGCTAACCTGAGGAAAACTTCAATTTCAAACGGATATTTTATTTTGGGGGTAGTTTACATGAAGCCTCAATGACATTTTCAAATTTTCAAAAAAATATTGGGCTTTGAATTTTTCATGAGTTTCAAAATCGTTCGAGAGAGATACAAAAACCTGGCTAATTTACAGCTACCGCGATGGTTTTTTGGTCTTTCTAGGCCAGCAAACAGCATATTACCGCAAAAAATATAGCAGTTTCTTTTTCAAATAATCTCATACGATACTGATCATACTTGGTTCAGAGTGGAAAATTTGTCATTGAACACACGTACCCTAGTTACTAGTCATGCATATCAACTCTGTGAGAGAGACTTCGGAATCATAGAAAAGAAAAGAAAAGAAAAGAAGAACTTTCACTAATATTTTTTTATGTTCCTGATGACTGGGCTGAACTGGTGCTGAAGGTTATGTGTTAGAAGTACTTTTATTCACAATGGTAAAAATTTATCTGATATGCTTATCAGCACCGATCTATGAAACCGATTGTTGAAAAAGACAATCAAAAGAATGGTGTCAGAAAACAAACAAAAGGTTTTGTTAAGTAAGATTTCTGTATAGCGCTGACGAAATATGAACCATTTAAATATATTTAAAACATTCATATTACTCTACCGAAGAAATTCATTCAGTTACTATAAGGAACCAACACTTGGTGGTGTAGAATTACCACAGAAATTAGGCAAATTAAACCTGTCAAAATCAAATATATTGGAATTGTTCAATTATGTAGCTCGAGAGTACCATCAGATTTACAGAATCTCAACGGTTGGTGTTTGAAGATCCACTTTTAGATGACCTATGAATATGTAGTTGGTTTTCCAGTTTTGGTTTTTTTCAGGAAGAAATATTTAAAATACTTGCATATTGCCTTATGATAATGTTACAGTGACTAATCTAGGATAAAATCCATATATACATTTCCCATACTTTTTTCTCTCTATTCAAACGTCAATTCTTTTAATTTCATGAGAATACTGCTTCAGCCGGTTTTGCGTGCAAATCTTCAATTGTTTAAGTGTTTTCCTAATTTCCTCTTTTCTTAATTCATTCATATAAATAACCACGGTTTCTACAAATGGGAGAAAAATACTTTAATTTATTTATTTAGTGTAAAAAACATAAAGTGTGTGAGAAAGTGTATGAGATAGAAGTGAAAATTTTGCACGTTTCTTGAGCACGGGAATCCCTAACCAAGCTCTTATGTGATATTAAGCTGAATTATGAATACAGAAAAGAGCGAGCGGTTTTAGCAAGAATGATTAAAAAAGAAGGCCAAGTAGAATTTTTCGAAAATATGAGTTTTCGTATATGTTCGTTTCGTTTTCGAATTTTTCGAAATGTTTCGTTAAGTTCGTATTCGTTTTCGAATTTTTCGAAAGTATGAGTTTCGTACTATTCGTGATATACGAACTATTTTAAAACAATTCTTGTCACAAACTCCCTCCAAACATTTTCTTTAAATATTTTCATTGGACACTTAAAATGGCCTAGTTCTCATTTTCCTTGAACAATCACAATTATCGAAAATTGCAAAAGTTACAAATAGTGCGAGAAAGTATGTGATGTCGTAGCACCACTAGTTTCCACTGTGATACATAAACTATAATAAAGCAGCCACACGCATAAATAATATGAAATGTAATCTGACTTATGACTAAGGATTCACTGATGTCTTTCATGAAATATTTCCCAGAAAAATAGTATTCTTAAGCCTTTGGGATGGCTCATGAAGAGCATACTAGCTTCCCGTGCTGTGGTCCCGGGTTTGATTCCCGGTCGGGGCAAAAATAGAGATGTATCTTTACTTGGAAGTCCGCCGTCTTCGGGAGCTCCCTGACACCTCGGGATTATGAGGTGGAAATTGGCACCTGTTCCGGCAGGCGGCCATGCCAAATGGTCTTCGGGCTCCCTACAAAGTGTTGTAATGCAAATACTTTAAAATCGTCCCAGTTTCTGTAGCTGTGTGACGCAGAAAAGCTCAGGCAGTCGGATCTCGCAGGTTACGGTGAAGAGAATATATGTTCGCCTCATGTCGTTCTTACTCCCGAGCGTGGGAATTCAACTAGGCCCAGGCTTCGGGGACATCGGTAGCTGACCGCCGAATTCGAACTACCGGCTCAATAACGCTAAATACATGCGCAAATAGTATTCTATCGGCTGTAGAATTGTACTATCAGCTACAACCTTTTTTCGAGCAGCCCATGCATTATAAAACCGTGCATCTCTACCCCCATCGAAAGCTGGAGAAGAAGTTTAGCGGAACATGTCGGAACAGTACCCTAACAAAACGACCATGGACCGCGTGAAATCTTTCCTTTCTCGTCCTTGTTCCCTCGTTCCCCGTTTTAATTTCTACCAGCTTGGAGAACCCATTCGTGTCCTTCCTTGCGGCGAGTGGTAATACCACTGCTAGGCATTGAGATGCACCCTGTGCACTGCAGTGGCTCTCTTTCTCCCTTACGGAACGTTGTGCGCCACGCCCCCGCGGCGGCGGGGGTGGTGTGGGCAGCGGGGGCAGTGGTGCGACAGGGGCGGCGGAGCGGCAGATACGGCGGGGGAGGAGGGGCGGGGACGGCAGCGGCGGTCGCGCAGCGCCGCGCCGCGCCGCCTGTCTCCGCACAGCAGGAAGCGGCGTCCTCCTAATGGCCGTTATTACCCGTCTGAGACTCCCCGCGAAGGGCTCCGGGGCGGGGCGGGGGCGGGGGCGGGGGCTTCGGGGACAGCGCTCGCCGCGCAGCCAGCAGGGCGCGCCCAAGACCACGACGCGCAGCAGGGTTGCGCAGCGGGACCGGCTGGCGTCCGTGTGCAGTGGGCTGGAAGCGTAGAGCCAAGAAAAGGCTCTCGACGGAAGCTAAGGAAAGTAAGAGCTACTTTTTGTCTGATCGATTGAAGCGCGGTGAAAATCTAAAAAGTGAAGCATTGTGTGTGTGCCTTCCTAATTAAAGGGAAAGAAGCATTCGTGAAATTTGCTTACGCAAATTAGCGCCTAATAAATAAATGATAGCTTAAATGTTTGAAATAAATAGCGCAAACATATTTTAGCGTTTGCCCCAATACACTATAACAAAAGAAAATTTATCCACACATATCAGCATCTTCGCTTTTTCAATATCAGGCGTAATTGAGGAATATGCTGAATAGCGGCAAGCGTTTACATTTTGTATGAAATGTACTAGTGCTCCTTTAAAAAAATGCAAACAATTTTTTTTTATATCGAAGCTATTTTTGAAGAAAGAGAATTCACTGCATTTCGTAATTAAATGTTTATTAGCAAGGTGTGATTCTAAGTTAACCATTTTTGGTAGATACATTACCTATTCTATTTAATTAGTACATCTGTTCCATTGCTTGTTACTCAAGGCACACAAAGAAAAACGTTTAAAAGTGTTTATAACACATTTTTGGCAGCTTTATTTCTTGTCCACAACATCAATTATTCACATTTTGCAGCAGCAAATTTGCGAAAGAAAATTCAGCGAAATTACCCAAATTTTGCAATTTCCATACAGCGGTTCTTCATTTAATGGGCATTATTACGTTGTTCCTTCTCTCCAGCCGTTTTTCTTTCTCCTGTCACATCTCGGATGTGCCCTCCTTCAACAGTGGCTGCGCACCCCTGTCACTACATCTGCTCGCGTCGCGACGGGAGCTGAGAAGTCCGCGTAAGCGCCGGTTGGGTTCGATCCCGGGGCTGTTGCTTTGACGTCAGCGTCTCAGCAGAGCTTCATTACGCGGCCCGGCCTGGAGTCCTCGCTGCTCCGATTGACGGAGGCGCGACAATACGGAAAGACACGGAGCGACCCACAGAGGTGACTCAAGACGTCACATGACATGTGTGGCATCTGACGTCACTGCAGTGTCTCTGACCCAGAGGTCCTAAAGTTCGAGTCCTGACGATGAAAGGATCTTCGACACTAGCTACGTAGCTAGGTCGAATTCAGTCGCTGTCTGGAAGAGAATTCTAGTGGTCGGCTGCTCTGGTCGGTAGTTTCCGTGGTTTCTACGATCAACACCATATCGCGCGCGATCTTTCTTTCTTCTTCCTTGTCCTATCCTCACCCCTTACTTACACACACTTACTCTTACATGCAGTACACCACCGCACATGCTGGGAGACTGGTCGGAAGCATGAAACTTGTTCCGGGTGGGGCGGTGCCCCGCTGATGGGAGATAACTGGTTGAGGAAAACCCCAGGTAGGTCGTCGCTGAATCTCACCATCCAGCGAGGAAAGAGCACTGCCATCACCCGCGGAAGAAACTACGGGACTAATGAACTTATCTGTTGACGCGCCCGGAATCACTAAGAAATCAATCAAAGCCACGGAACGGCGCGTCGTTTTATATGCGCGCGAGATGACGGTCGCCCTTCCAGCTCAGGACGCACGCGGGCCTGAGAAGTGATGTGAATGCAATGATGGAGACCAACGATTGCTCAATTGAGCGAGTGAATATTGGCACCGGGTGCGTCAACGCCTTAGGTAATTTGACTTGTAACTGTAGTGCATCTTATATCTTGGCGGTATTCCTCCCCAACTAAAACATGAGACAACTAAAACGTCTCCAAATCAAACGTCCGACCAATATGCCACGATGTGTGTTTTCCCGTTGTAGACATTTGCTGGATCAAGATCTAAGCTCCTACCTGGTTTTCCGGCGTGTGTAATAGTGTAGTGCATGCGCATATGTGAGTGACTGTGTAATAAGAGAGGAGATAAGGAATGTCGCGCGCGGTTCGTGGCCTGCCTGTTAGGGCACTGATCCGGTATTCGCCTTGTATTGAGGTTTCTCCAGCTTTTTACCAAGTTCGAAAATCCGCAACCATCTTAAAATCTTCCGGACAACGATGCTACAGAGGCGAAGATGTTGTCACTGAGCTGTTGCAGCTGGTTACACAATTCAAGTATGGACGTGACGAGAAATGCACATCTCTTTTTCATGACTAATTCACAACCCACAAATCTTGAAAAATTTAGCCGTAGGAACAAATTGAATTTGTCATTTGTTGGCAAACTTTGTAGTTTGTTTCGAGTTGCTTCATACGAAATAGAAATTTACTACAATAGAAAGAAAATAGACAATTGAGGACATTTTTGGAATATGTATTCTAGTATTTCAGCTTGTAGATAGTGATAAAACCATTTTATTGGCATTCAGTAATTTCCATACTCGCCTACAACGCATACAGGTAGTTGAATAAGTATTGTAATGCTGCACCGAAAAATGGGAGTTTTTCGACATAAAAACTCGTATTGTGACACCTAAAAAAGGGGATTATTTTGGCTTCTGTATGTAATAATTTACATCCAAGAATGCATTGTGTACTCAGAATCTACGTTTTGTGGGTTCGATACTTTATACGATATGAACCCACAATGATATTTTGAAAATTTTCAAAAAATGTTTCCTAATTTTTGGATTATTTTTGTCGTATAGAGAAAAGTACGCTTATAAAAAGGACCCAGAACTGAATTTTCGGAAATTCAAAAGTTACAAATTCTTCGGCGTCTTCTTACAACTACAGTATTGAAGATAGAGACTTTTCTTTAGTGAAATCTGTTCTTAAAAAATTAGATCCTTAAAGTTCGTTCAAATCGATCGGAGAATAATAATTTTGGAGGAATTCGTTTGTATGCTTTATCATTGACGACAGACGGGCAGACGGACAGACACGCACAGATGGATCTTTTGCTGTCAACCAATTTTTAGGTACCAAGGTCACACAAAATATGGATTCTGACAATACAGTAGGTTAAAGAAAAAAATTACTCCGCCTAGGAGCATGGTTTATCTTCTTCGATGTCAAAAACTTTTTCTATCGCAAAATTGCCAAATTTTTCCAAAGAATTTCAATACTTCCTGAAATGCGTGAAAGTAAAAATCCTCATTCCTCAATAACATGAATGCTTCTAATGTCATTTTGCTGAAAACGCATCGCTTCTACACAGCACTTTCTTGACGATGTCTTTCCTTCCGTGATACGCAGAAGATAGTGCTTATAGAGAGTCAATTCTTTGAGGATAGTTCTAAGTATTGCTGAAGGAAATATTTATATTTTTGGGATGCAAACGAAGAAAAACCAAATTTGTGAACTGGTGTAATTGGGGTTCAAATCACAGCAATATGTCGCGAGCAGTCAACTTTAAGCTGTCAGCACCTTTTTCCGCCATCCAGTCACAAGAATTGGAGTGAACTCGCTATTCAATAATGACGTTAGTGACCTGATTCTACATCAACGCTTCGACTATTGGAAATACTCATAAATTTGCGGTGATACAATTAGGCCTGTGGCACATGAACTGAGTTGATGCGCGTTAAGTAATTCTTGTAAATAGATGAACACTGTATCTTATGCCAAACAGCACACGAGCGCTCTTTGCAGTCCCGCATAAGAACCGTGTTAATGTACGACGTGCGTTACTTAAAGAGCGTAAACGCAACATTCGTGTGACACAGGCCATATACAATCTCCGGCGAATGGCAAAATTGGAAACAAACTTTGTACATGAATCTAAGCTGGTGAGGCCATATGCGATAAAGAAATTATTGGTTGCTAATATGAGGGACACGGTGGTCCTTTTTTTGACACCTGAAATGAACCACACTGTATTGGTTTTCCTGTGTAGTTCAATACCAACGGTACAATCAGGGACTCAAATTGTTGAATATTACTTTATCAATTTTCTTAATTGCAATCTAACTGAGGAATTTATCTGCCGATCATGTTTGTGTCCAGGTTTTAGATGATGTTTTAAATTGTCGTCCACGTTTTCTCACATGCATTTTCCATATCTCGCCTATAGATAAGCACTAAATGAAAAACTAACATTTCTATAAACGTGTACTGCCACTTAAAAAAGTGTTTCACACACGAAGGGGATAACACCAAGATCCACCAACAATTTTTGTGCCAGAAAAGTGGCTTGTTGGCCGCTCCAACTACCTTTCGCCCGCCGCCTCCCGCATCTCCCCCTCCCCCTCTACGTGCTCGAGTGCTTTTCGAGATGTCCCCTGAAATTAATTTCGCGAGAGGCGCTGGAAGGCGGAGGTTGTGGACGCAGAAAGCGTTTGCCCCGTAAATAATTGTCGACGTGCCTCTGCTAACAAGCTCACTCCGCACGCGCCTTCCACGCCCCTCTCCCCTTGGCTCCCTTCTGCCACTTGGCACTCATTCCCTCCGCTGCTCGCTTCCACTGCCTTGTCACTTCGCTTTCATCCGCCTTCTCCCTCTATCACTTCTCACGCGCAGATTTTACTACAGTCACATACGTGACTTACAGTGCCAAACGCTAGTTGACAATTAATTGATTGATTGATTGATTTTTTCGTGTTTCCGGACGCGTCAACTGCTTTGGTCATTAGTCCCGTTAGTATAGTGCATGTTCTTTTCGGGAGATGGCGGTGATCTTCCCCCGCTGCATGGCGAGATCCGGCGCCGACCTACCGTCGGCTAGTGGGGCTTCCCCCTAACCAGGACTCTCCCACCTGCGGGGCACCGCCCAGCCGGGACAAGCTCTAAGTTCCCGACCGATCTCCCGGAATATGGGGTAGTGTAGTGCATGTTAGTGTACGTGTGTGTGTAAGGGGAGAAGATAGGACAAGGAAGAGGAAGGACAGATCGCGCGCGGTCCGTGGCCCGTTTGGTAGAGTACTGCTCCGGCATTCGCCTGGTGTTGATCGTAGAAACCACGGAAAACTACCGATCAGAGCATTGACAATTAATAAACAAAATGTTTCTCCCGTCTCCTGTCTCTTCATCACTTCTCATTCTTGTCCTAAACATTTGTGGTTTCTCTTCCGTTTATCTCGTCCCTACGCTACATTGCTACTTCAATCTCTTACCTCCATCATATCATGTTCTGTCAGTTCCTCCCGTCGCCTATTCTCTTTTTTCGTTTCAACTCCTTTATCACTTCACTTTTACTCACTTCGTCTTTCGACACCATTTCACTTTCATATATTTCCAATCTCCAACATTTCAACTCATCTCTTTCCTTCATCATTTCGCTTGCACCGACCTCCAGCATCATTACACAGATGCACGAGCAATTCCTCCTCCACCCTAAGAGATGGACAAGCTGCCAGGTCTCAGAGGAACATCGTTGCCCCTGCAGCATTGTCGACGGGGTTCGCGCCCCGACAATGGTGAGCTTTCGACACTAGCTGCATAGCTCGGTGAAATTCAACCACAACCTGGAGAACAATTCTACGGGCCGGCTGCTCTGTAGTTTCCAATGTTTTTATGTATCAATACTAGAAGAACGGTGGAGGAGTAACCTACCAAAGGGGGCATGGTCCGTGCCCTAACTTTCGTTCTTCATTCTTTCCCCCGCTTCCCCCAGCCGGGAAGGAACACCTATCTCTCGATACATAACTTGCGATTCATTTATGGAATATTGGCTTTAGTAGTTGACGTGTCGCAACCAATGAACCAGTCCATGCCATGACACAGATGGCGACTCTGGCTACCAGAGCCGCGAACCGGAGGCCCAACCCTGCGGCCCAGGCGCTGGGTGGCGCACGAGAACGTTAATGCATTAAGAACTTGCTCGCCAGATTCGCCGCGCGAGAAATTGTCCCGACGTGACAACTGGAGCGAGATAACGAAAACATTTAATCTGACAGCGCTATAAAACCTCGTCGCCGTAATTAAACCTCCAAATCGGATGCGCTGAAGTCATCTCGAAGGTTGAAGATACCGTCCGAAATGTAAAGAGGGCGCTGCGCGCAAGGGGGAACGTTGGGAGAGTATTAATTCCAGGAGGACGACCGGGGACGCACGGGATGTCGGCGCCTCGACGCAGTGAATTATTCTGTCGGGTTCATCGTCACGAAATTGTAGAAGTTTGCGCGGGGGTTACTTCGTTGGCGTTTTCGCGATGAGAGGTCAAAATGGTGATTTTTTTTCTTAAATGGACAGTGATGAATACACCACTTCATAAGTCGTTATATTTCATTCTTTAAGGAAATTAGATAAAGGCGATGAACTGTTCGCGAAAATGTCGGGCTCATGCGAAACGTGTGAATAAAAAATATTACCTTTCCTCAATTCATCAAGGATTACTTCATAAATTTCAAGAAAACTTTGAAGCATGTAAAACTCACGAAATGAAATACAGTTTTAGTAAGATTTTTAAAGTAGGAAGGGACCGGAGAACATGAAATAAAACGTGTGCGTAAACCAAAATTACATAAAAGAAAAAATACATTCTCATCTTGACTACTGTAGAGTGGAGTTGGCTGAGCATATCAACCACTGCCATCAATTCGCCAGACAGAGTAGACCAATCTTCTACATGTGAACTGCTCGTTCAGTAGTACAACGTACGTTTTTTCTTGGTCTATGGGTCTAATTCATTTGGCAAACATTAATTGAATCAGCATGAAGAGAAAGGCAACAAGATAAAAATACAAACTTTCTTTTCTGTAAGTTGCTCTTTAAGGCAAGGCAAATTGAACTCTGAAGAAAGTGTCATAACAGTATTTAGACTACCAATTGCAAAATGGAGCTAGCTGTGCTACTTAGAAAGGGATCATGTCATTGGCATGTTCAGTTACACCTCAGTGCTATCATTCGGGTTTTGAATGTTTGCAATGCGTATCGCGTTATGCATGCATGTATGGCAGGCATGGTACGTGTCATGGTCGCCTCTCACAAGAGCACTATTTAGAGAATACCCGTTAAAACATAAAAAAACGAATGTTTAGTATCCTAACAGAGACGCAAATTCGATGCTTGCCATGGGCACCTGAATATCTAGATGCACCTCTACACGCATGCATGCATGCGTGGTAACGCATACATGGTATGCATGCATGTATACAAGCTCGCATGGTATCTCTAAGAAAAGAGTTTATAGGTTAGGAAAGCCTCACCCGCCTGAAAAAAAGCCACTAGATAAAGAGGCAGTAATCCTAACCCAGCTAAAATTTCTGAGCACAGTTAATGAAAGAGCATAAAAGTAGTTTTCCTATCATGGAAGCTCATTATAAGAACCAATAATTAGAATATATTGACGGTCATTTAAATATTAAAAATTATGTATGATCTTTTCATAAAGAAATATCCAGATAATGGCATTAAATATGTCTTTTTTTGAAAATATTTTTCAGAAAAATTTATACTTACGTTTCGTAGATAATTGGGTGTTTGTTCCAAATATGAAGAGATAAGATCAAAAACTAAGAGTGTATTTTTGTGTGACAGCGCTAAACATACAGCAGAAGCTGAACTTTATATCCACAAGAAAAAGAACTGATACATTTTATAAATCAATGCAAGAAGCTAAGGAGAATTGAGCCATATGCGTGTCCTTTTTTCAAACTCATTACAATATGTACTTTGAAATAAATTTAGCCAAATGTTGCTACATAAATATTTATTTCGTAGGATAATTGATTGTTCTAAACAAATAATTTTCTTAAAAATTGTGTAAAAATTTATTGCATTTATGATTTCGGTGCCCAGGTTTCTTTAAATTCGATTCTGACACTGAGGAGGAAAGACACATGTCAACAACCGTTAAAATAAATTCTCATCACATGAAAGTTATTTAATAGAAATTTCATGCAAAAACAATTTAAGGTTATCATAGTGGATTCACATAGAAACATTGGACAGGTAGAATATAAAATATCTGAGTATTATTTTATGTTTCCTTCTTCCTGGAAAGTTGCAAAAACTCACTTGTTCCTTTTCCCCTCAGACCGATTCAATTGTTGTTCCCCCACACGATATTGGAGAACGCATGCTCATACGTAGAAAGTACCATCGAGGCCATTCTGGTGAACCACTGTCTCACCAACATCAATATGGATGATGTACAACCTCAGAAGAATGCTCAACTCTGCTTCGATCACAGAAACCACAAATAGAAGCGATCCAGTGAAAAGCCTATAACCTGAAAAAAATCCAATATGCAGAACAGTATATACGCAGTAAATTCTACAAACAGATTCAAAACCCCAGCCGACCATGAATCTCTCGCAGCTCCGCAAATAGTCAATGTACCATCAATTTACTTAAAAATCTGCTCTTAATTAAAAGGTAACAAAATAAAACGAACGGCCCTACCTTACAGCTCTGGCGCTCCAAATTCTTATTCAACTTAATGCAGATACCTAATTTAACCGGATTCAACCTATTCAGAAACCCAATCTATTCCACAAGAATGTTAAATAAGTATCCTTTGCAAAGAAAGTTTCCGAAATGGACTATAATTGTAGGTGACCATTCCGTTTCCTCAACCGCAATGCCAGTTAAAAGTTTAATTTTGGTTTAGTTAACAAGTCAACAAACCTATGTAGAGTGAAATGTAAACTGAACTACTTAAATATCATCAAAAGGAAAATAATAAATTAAAAAAAACGATAAAATCACTCGTGCGTGCAAGTGGAAGAGCGTAAGATCGATCCCGGCAAGGTGCCAGAAACTTACTAAACGCGTTTAAAACCACAGCATTAACAGAGCCTTTTGGAATAGGTTGGTTGGTTATTAGTGATTCCGTGCGCGTCAATTGCTAAGGTCATTGGTCGGGAGGTGGCAGTGGTGACCTTCTTCCGCTGGATGGCGCCGACATACCAGCGACCAGCGGTTTTTTTCTCAACCAGGTATCTCCCACCACCGGGGCAGCGCCCCAGTCGGAACAAGCTCCAAGCTCGCGACCGGTCTCCAGGCATGTGTGGTAGTGAAATGCATGTTAGTGTGTGTGTAACTGATGATATGAGAAGGAAGAAGAAGGAAAGATCGCGCGCGGTCCGTGATCCATATGTTAGGGCACGTATCCGGCATTCACCTGTTGTTAATCGGAGAAACTACGGAAACTACCAACCAGAGCAGCCGGTCGTTGGAATTCTCTTCCAGATAGTGATTGAATTCGACCTAGCTAGTGTCGAAAATCCTGCCACCATCGGGACACGAACCTAGAACATCCAGGTCAAAGACGCTGCAGTGACATCATCTGATGCCCTGACCCATCTTTTCCCGTCTCTTGGAATAGAATTCGTAGAATTCGTAGGCCGACTGGACTAATAATTGGTTTCCGTGATTTCCATTGATAATTTCCAGGCCAATGCTCGAAAAAAAAAACTTGAATACCGGCAACTAACCGCGCCAGGCAACTAATCGATCATTCTATCCCTACCTCGTCCTCATTCCCGTCCTGAGGACCGAGCGATGGTCTGATCACTTATTCTCGTTTGGTCCACTCCATTGATTCAGAAATCGTCCCACAAAGTTCGGCGATCAAGACAGCAGCAACAAGCTGTGAGATCCCTGAGGTGTTTCGTGGTGGAGAAAGGATAAATAGTATCTTAAAGATACTGAAACCATTCATAAAAAAACAAAAAATAGTGTCGTTGCAATGATGGAGGCGAATCCTCAACATTGAAGTCCAGGAAAAATGTTGATTTTTTAAAGTTGTAAAATGACATTTTGAGTTGTAGTTAATTTCAGAAAGACTATCCATTAGTCATCAATACGACCTTATACTTTTCACGCTAAAACCGTCATTTCATTGTTACAAGAATGTCATTTCATTACAGGCAGATATAAAGAAAACCAACATCTATTGGCACCAACGCGGATAAAAAGTTAATAAGAGATTGAGCGTCCAAAGCTGCTGTAGGAAGTAGACTAATTGTCATTAACTTGTAATAGTAATAAAGGAAACAATACGTTATTAATATAATTTTGTCAGTTGTGAATGTCCTTTTCGAATTATGACATGAAATAAAAAATACTATTTGTCACCACCTATTTCACTATATTTCGTCTATTAACTAGTAATGACGACCTTTTGCGAAAGCTGGGTAGGCTTTCGGCGTGCGTGGCTGCATAGAAGGAAGACTAGGGCTGTCTTTGACGCTCCTCGGCACGCAATACGGCGCTCTGTGTTTCTGAAGTTACCTAACGAACGAACTACGGTGGAAACTTGATTATTCTCCGAGTCCTTATTTACTGAAGAAGTTACGAGGGAACTATTGACTTATGGTTTACCGAATGAGAAAGGGAAAACTTCGTGTATTGTATTGCGTCACGCAATATCTACGTTCATAAATGTGTAAATTTGTTAATATCTCAAACTTATGAAAAAATATTCCATGTAATTTATTCATAACTATGTAAGTTTTCAATTAGAATATTGATAGCATGAAAGGTATACTATCTCTAAGGATTAAAAAAGTGCATCTTTTTACTAATATACTTGAAACCCAGATTCGCAACCTTTAATTAATGGACTGTCGCTAATTGGTCGACATAATTTGATGTAATTAAAAAATAGTGGTGAAAAATAAATAAACAATGTTTCGTAGATTTAAGTTAATATACCAAAAAAGGAGACTTTAGCCTTATGGTATTACATTCTCGCAAAGGTAGTTAGTGCGACAACAGGACATACATTATCGTATTAATTTTAACATCTATGTAAAATTATGATAATGTAACTTGTGTCCTACAAATTCTTCAGACATCTGTTGAAAAAATCTTCGAAATGCTAAAGATTAGAGTTTAAAAAATTATAATGTTCGCAGTTTTCAAAATGTACGAGATTTAATAAAAATACAAAATATGAAATACATATAAAATATGAAAATGACCTACATGATATAAATACAAAATATGAAAATGACCTACATGCATAATGTAAAGTATCCCCAAAAATTAAAAGACTCGCTTCAAATTTTCAAGAATTTTAGTAAGACTACATGGATTGAGGAATATCCATTTTGAAGAAAATCGTATGTACAGTTTAGCTGGCACTGTTGTTCACAACTAGATGGACGGACAGAGTGATACGTTTCGAAAACTAGTAATGCTACAATAACAAATACTTTCCTTTGTAACGGTTACATAATATTATAAATGTTTCCAGTCCGCAACAATACATGCTAAACAATACTTAATTCACAGTTCCTTCAATGAATGCTCCTGTACGTTACACCATCAGCACTAATTACGTATAACAAAGCTCTCGATCTCAAGAAATGTTGAACTTCTGAAATTTTCGTTGTATGAATGATTAACGGACCTCGAACCCCATAATACAAGAGGGCCACATCTCCTAAAAATTGGAAATTTAGTCATATAATACATATTCATTGTTAGATTTCTCGTTTTCCGTTACGTCATATTCAACAACGCCATTTTTAGTTGCATATAAGGCCAAGTAATAGAAATTCAATTTAAATTCAATACCTGTTTTTAGATGCCCTCAACAAAACTTCCGAAAACTCTCCTGCAAAATGAGTCATTTTGGAGATGTAGCTGTGTTGCACTAGGGGTGCGCTATACCGTGTTATTAAGCAAACTTTGTTCTATTGGAGAGAAAAAATTAAAATAAAATTTGAATCATTTTGTAAGAAAATCTCCTTCACGTAATAAAGTTTCAAACACTACAACAATAAATAAATAAAAAAAATTAATAAATAAATAAAATACATAAATAAATAAAAATAAATAAATAAATAAAAATAAATTAATTAAAATTAATTAATTAATTAATTAGAATAAATAAATAAAATAAAAACACGAAATACTCTCTCCGTTTCTGCTTTAAACGCAAAGCGCCCAAGGGACGTCCACCGAAGATACGCCAGACACGTCGTTGGCGGATTAAAGTTTACATTGCAAATCCAGGTGTTTAGGAATGAAAAGGCTCAACTTTGTTATCGAACAGCGACACGCGGGAGTGGCGCCGGATAGGGAATGGAGGATCAGGAGAGGGGGAAGAGGTCCTGATGTGCTGTCCTGTCGAGAGGCAGCGAGGACGGACGAGCGGTGAGCGGTGGCAACGCTACATTCTCAACGAGCTCCAGCAGGTCATCAGACGCCACCAAGCCTCCATTGAGCACGCGACCGAAGAATAGGGACACGCTTGTGCGCAGTCCACATTGGATAATTGGAAGCGGCCGACTTTCATCTCTGACTAGCAGCTCGAAACTAGTATGCTCAGGAAGGAGAAACGCTTAGGTTAGAATTATCATGTGAGATTTTCTACTAATAGCGGAAAGACGACACAGAAACCTCACAATTTGAATACATAGCTTTCGAGTGAACCCGTTCTATACTAGGTGAAGAACGTTGAATGTGAATTATTATGGCATATGCATATATAATATTAAATCCAGCAAAGGTAACTCAGGGCATCAATTGATGTCACTTCAATATCTCTGATCGGAAGAACCTAGGGTTCGAGTCCCGTCAGCGGCAGGATTTTCGACACTTGCTTGTCAGCTAGGTCGAATTCAGTCGCTGTCTGGAAGAAAAATATAGGGACCAGTTGCTCTTATTGGTAGTTTTTCATGGATTCTCCGATCAAAACCATGCGAATACAGGAGCAGTACCCTAATAAACGGGCCAAGCGCGACTGCGCGCGATCTTTCCTTTCTCTTTCATGTCGTATTCTCACCCCTTACTTACACGCACTTATATGCACTACACTACCACATATGTTAGAACAGTCGGAAGCTTAGAGCATGTCACGACTGGGTCGGTGCCCCGCTGGTGGGAGGTATCTGTTTCAAGAAAATCCCTGCAAGCCAACTTTGGTCGGCGACGGATCACGGCAGCCAGCGAGGGGAAGATACCTCCCCCTCCGGCGATAAAAACATACACTACACTTACAGGAATCATGACCTTAGAAGTTGACGCGTCTGGAATCCCAAATCAATCAATAAAATACAATATTAAACATTGCATTACGTAAATCATCGCGGATCACAAAGATATTGCATTCAAAAATGGATTACCATCATGTATGATATATACCTTATTGTAATAAGGTATGTACTACATTATCATTCAAGGGACGAGTATTAGCCTCTTTTGTTCAATATATCGCAGATTCACAATTTTTTTCATGGAATTTTTTTAATATGACATAATTTTCTAAAACGTTTTTCTAACTTTTTTGGACAAACGTAATATTTATTTTGTAATGCATATTTGCCAGAGCGAGTAACCTAAGGCCGCAAAGGTACAAATGCACTAGCGAGTTTGGGTCGCGGTTTCCACTCGCGGGCATGTATGTTAACCTACGTGTTCCGGCATGGTAGGCCTTCCCACTTATCATGAATTACCTTTCCTACAATATTCCTTCGTTCCTGGTCCGTCAGAGTAATGACGGAGCATGAGTGTCAATGTCCGTGGATTGTGCCACTCCTTAAATCCTCTCACTTCCTTCGGTAATAGTAGCGGCTGTGTTTGTCTCCGAGCCAGCATTGCCGCTGACACTGCAGCGACTCTGTTCGGGAGGTCCTTGGGTTCGAGTGTCGACGGCAGCGGATGTTTTACACTAGCCACATAGTTAGGTCGAACTCAGTCGCTGTCTTAAGAGAATTCTACAGTTCGGCTTCTCTGAACGGTAGCTTCTCCCATCAATACTAGGCGATGGCCAAAGGAGTACCCTAACAAATGGGCCACGGACCGCGCACGATCTTTCCTTGCGTTTTCTTGTTCTATCCTCTCCCATTATACACATACATTTACACTACACTACCACATACATCAAGACACTAATCGGACTTAGAGCTTGTCCTGTGTGGACCGGTACTCCGCTGGGAAGAGATAAGGCGACGGGTCGATCAACGCCGGATCTCACCATTCAGCAGAGAAGGAAACACCGCCTGTTCCCTGAGTAAATCATTCACTAAATCAATCAATCAATCTATCCGCTTTTATTGAGCTACCCAAGAACCTCCAAAACGGGCTCACAAGCCGTAGAAGGGTCTTTTCCCCGCCTGTTAACTCGGGGCTAGCAAGATGGGCCTGCCGACTTCGCTAGGCAGAGCTCACAAATGCACTCTATTAATAGCAGCTTGCTTGCAGCATCGATGCCAGGTATGGGGAATATGGCATTTGCTGAAAGGGTCATATCTAGTAAAATGCACCAGGTTAAGTTGGAGGAAGGCCAGGGACGTGGTTGCTGAGATAAATGTAAACAAGTACTTAAACAGGTGTTCCTAATACCCGAGAGAGAGAGAGAGAGAGAGAGAGAGAGAGAGAGAGAGAGAGAGACTTTTAAAGGCATGAAGAAGTGTGAATTATAACTAAATAAAATACGGGAATACTGATGAATTTAGATATTTTCTACTACTCTTAAGACGGCATAAACACCAAACAAAGTAAGTGCGCTACTAGTGGAATGAAATAAGTTCTCATAAAAGCATTAGATTTAAGATAAAATCGTACATTTTGTAGATTCTGCTATAAAACTCAGGCATGCGTGCAATCCGCAACACTCGTCATACTGTTCCTGATGCATCCACTTTTTACCACTAGGAAACAGCGCGTCACGATACCCTTAAAACGAAGTTTAAGTTTTCTGAACTCCATCTAAAGAAAATATAATTTTGAACTGTTTGAAAGTCTAAACGGATCTCAATTTTTCTGCCTCTTGATAAACGGATAGCAATATTAGAATGAATACCCTTCACAGTACCGGATCTACAAGATGTTACGTTCAGTTCAAGGCCAGGCTGTTCAAAGGTTGGTTTCAGGATGAACTATTTTCACATTTGAAACAATAATGTACAAGGTGCGTAATGTTTGCAAGGCTCCAGATACTAAAAGGTAAAACTGAAGAAGAAAAATCAATAAGATTACACGAATTGAGAAGATCGATAGTATTTTATGCCATATATATGAACACTACCGTATTTCTTCAGTTTCAGATGGGCAGTGCACAATTAAATTTAAACGATGTTATCTTATAGTTCACTATTACTCTAGAACACTTATAGATGTTGATGATTATTACAATTATTAATTTCATTGATATTCAATGTTTATCTCTCAAGGTCACTGAAACAATGTGTATGAATGAATGAGTGTCAGTAATTAAATTGTAATTATGGAAAATATTTCATCAAACTAATAGTAACACTCAGTTTAATTGTATAATAATTGAGGAATTTAAAAGAAATCAATTATGTAACCAGGTGTGGAAAAAAGTCTCCTGAATAGTCCTGATATTGATAGTAATGCGAACACCTGCGAACGTATACCGGAGATGTAACGTTACTTTCGTCGAATTGAAGATTTTCATTCCACAGCTATTCCAGGCAACACGAAGCCTGCCTGGAATAAGAAGGAAGGAGCAGGCGACGACCCGCGAAGATCTGCACTGCGACGGCCCAATCGGGACACCCCTACAGCATCTCTTCGTGACTCGGTTTCATAATATCGAAGACCGTTTGTCAGGCGGCGAAGAAAACCGGATACCTCCTGAGAATTATTTCACCTATTAATACATCTAATTACAATCGAAATTCGTCCGCGCGAACACTCCCAAGTCCATTACCGCGCAAACCGTAATAAAATGCAAGGGGATCCGTGAGACGGGCGTTACGTGACTTCGCACGCGGATGGCGGGGGCAAGCGCCGCGCAGGCGGGCCGCTTCCAGACGCTGGCGCTCGCCGCGCCGCTCGTTTCCAGCCGGAGATTCCGCGGCCCATCCCGTTCACCTTCGGAACCTGCGCGGCCGAAATCAAGGCGCGAGAGCCGATCCCGGGGCCGCGTCGAGGCGGCCGCGCCCTATAAGGAGCTAAGGCCGCGTGTCATCGGGCGCCAGGGACGCCCTCCCGGCCCCCGGCCCCCGCCACGCCCCCCGCCACGCCCCCCGCCAGCGCGCCGCCGCCGCTCCTCGCCCGCCGCCCGCCACGCGCCTCGGTTTCTCGCTCGCTCTCCGCGCGGAAGATTCCCGCCTCTACACAGGAGGCGGGGAGCAGGAGGGAGTTGCCGGCACTCCTCCGCTCGAGAAATACGAACCAATAAGCTTAGCAATAAGCAATTTCCCCTGCGGCTACCAATCGGAGATGAATTATCGTCGTTTTATTTCCGACTATTTTTTTTCGATTTCCATTTATCTCTTCGATTTGCACTAAGGTGATTATGATAGTGAGGAATAAATTAAGTAGTACATATTTCAAGTATTTTATGTACTATTGTCTCTCGTGGAATTTGGTCTTAATAATGACCATTCATGTAAAGAAATGTGGTTCATATATTGCCATATTTTTATTTTCAATAGCACTCGTACTATAACTTCCGTTAAATATTTGTTGATAACAATAAATAACGAATATTAATGATGCGAATACTACATAATGATAAAGCAATGGGGGAACGATAGGTAATCTCCAGGAACTCGTTTTGTTCTCCAGAAATTTCACATAGAATAATACGGATTTTCAGTCCGGACGTCACCTATAGAATGAGCCCTAATTCAGCAATTCGGACACCCCTACAGCCCCTACATTATTATTCTTTTTGCATAGGAATAATAATGAATTAAACATTGGCAACAATAATGAAATTTAAAAATTTTAATACTTCGCGCTACCAGAAAAAAGACGATAACGCCGAAACTTTTCATCTAATAAATGGTAGACTATAACAAGACCCAAAATTTGTGTTTTAAGTAGTTAACCATTGTCTTTTATTCCAGATATCTGTCGCAATTCCATATATTCTGGACAATGGCGTATCAACTCCTCTCAGTCGAACACTGTCAGTGACTTTTCCTCTACAGCTCTCTCTTTCTCTCTCCTACTCTCTCTCCCTCTCCCTCTCCCTCTCTCTCTCTCTCTCTCTCTCTCTCTCTCGCAAAATTCATCACCCCAACAGTCTGTCGCAGGACTTCGTCGTCGTCATCCATGAAAACTAGTTCCCCTCTTTTCCTCATGCTTAGCCCGCGTCAGAAACTAAGCATGATAATCTTCCTCAAATCGCATTCTCTTCTTCTGGCCCCTGTCTCACCGTTCCAAACGGCCGAATGCTTGCTCTGAACCCCCCATGGTACTAAACTAAGCGTAATCGGATTTCTCCATGAGCACAATATCCAACAATGCGCCGAACGCCTACAGAAATCCAACCTTAATGCTTGTTCCTCATTCTTTCTCTTTCCAGTGTCTACCAAATTCTTGCTTCTCCGGACACTGTACGTATCACAACTGTACTTCATCATGCTTCCTCTATAATTTTGAGTGTAGTTCCTAGTCGTTTATCACCGCTTCCATGCACGTCGCCGTTTCCTCACGTTTTAGTTTCTTTTGATCGTCTCCTACAGCACGTCGTGGAATCATTTTTAATATTTTCTCTTTTATTTGCAGGATTCTTAATTTGCATCATCCACTACCGTCTCTGTCTCCTGCACACCGTTTTCGGTTATTAATAATATGTCTGTAAAGCGTCATTTAATAAACTTTTCTTCTTCACACATTCAATTGCACTCACGTCCCGAACGTACTCAGTTCGTCTCCCATGATTCTGTTCGCGCTTCGCACCCCCTTCACGAACCCTGCCTGTCTCCTGCCTTTTGCCCCAACCCCTTCAACATTTCCCTACCGGCTGAGTTAAGCTTCGAGCTAGCAGTGGCGCTGTCTCTACAGCAACTCTCAGGGCTAGAGTCCCGACGGTGGCGGATTTTCGACACTAACTGTTCAGCCTCTGTCTAAAGAAGAACTCTAGCGGCCGGGTGCTCAAACTGGGAGTTTTCCATGGTTTCGCCAACCCACACCGGGTTAATGCCGAAATAATACCTTTACAAGCCGGCCATGAACCGGGCACAATATTTCCTTCCTCTTCCATGTCATGTCATCTCCCCTTACAGACACTTCGATGTACCACATATCTCGGGATATTTGTCGGGAGCTTAGAGCTTGTTCCGGCTGGGGTGGTGCCCTGCTAGGGGAAGGTAACCTCGAAAGGCAATATCTCTCAAACCGATGTGTAGGTCGGCGCCGGATCTCACCATTCAGAGGTAGGAATCAGATACTTCCCGGGATAAAAAAATTCATCACACTAACGGGACTAATGACTATACCAGTTGACGTGCCCGGGAACATCAATTCATCAATTATCATCAAATTAATCAATCATTCCCCACAGCTCAGCGCCCGCGTGCTGCATATCCCATTTCCACTCGGAATGCTGCAAGCCGGCCAGCGCAGGCATCCGGCGATATAGCTGCTGCATTCGTAGACGGCGCTCCCTCCTGACCATGTGGCGACGAGGTGCAGCGATAAAGAGACTGCGTGAGCTCGTGGAGAGAATACTTTACTTGCTGAATCCTTCTAGTAAGACCACATACTTTGAGACATGTGCCACTTGCCTGGCAGTCACTCCTACAAACAAGTACATATGTTATGTAACAATGTAATACAACAAGTTCATACATATGTAATATGTTTGCAAGGGATGGGACAAAATAGTGAATGAAAAAAAGTATTATTGGATTGTATCATTTTACCGCTATGGTTTCTGACCCCTATTTGGCCTTATTTCGTACTTCTTGTATAGTAATCCTAGGATTCAAAATTAGTTACATATATGACGTTCTATCTTTAAATCTACTGTCTGCGAGGAGTTTTGTTCTCACGTCTATTTTTTGTACAACATTGAAGGGGTCGGGAAACCTTACTGAAAAAACGTCTGAGAAATTGTAAATAGTCCTAAGCAATTTTAAGTTTTATGTTTGACGATTTGCGGTATCGTAATAATAATCCTTATTTAGTCAACTTCCCATTACGCCGCCACAGGAGCAGCTGCCTCAGTGACTGCCTAGTACCGTACGGTTACAAATTTTATCACTACGGTTACAAATCTCTACAAGTGAACTCCGAGATGGATGCGTGGCAGGTTTTGCATGGTGCACACGCTTTCCTGTTGCGACCTCCTCTCTATATTAAAGCGATTTGGCTTCAGTGATTGAAATTAAATCAGGTTTCCTAATTTTCCGTAAGGAAATAATTTTCAATAAAATGATGTAATTTATCGGAACTCCAAAATAATAAACTGTCTAGGTCAATGAAGTTTTCAATACTACATTATTATAATTTTAGAGTTCTACGATTTCAAATACATCCAGATAATGAAAATACGTGTATTTGTCGAACGTCCTGCTTCCAGCCTCAGAATTCTGTGAAGGAAGATCGCGATGGTGGAGCCGCGGAGAGTTGGCTTGAGATCGCCCGCTCACGCACTGCGCGCCGTGCGTGCCGAGCGTCCGTTGCAGAGAAGCATTCGGTGCCCCGCGGGGGCCCGTGCCCCCGCGCCCCCCGCGTCGTCCGGGCCCCCTCATGCCGTGTCCCAGTAGCGGATTTTTGTTCGCCCTAACTAACACCTGCCATATACAGCGCATTAGCCAAACTGCGAGATCACCGGGTTGTGACGTCAGAAGCACGAGCGTGCCGCTGTGACGAGACAGGTGAGCTGAAGAACACAAAGCTGCCGACACGCAACCGGTTTGGAGCTCTCTGCATATAACAACCGACTAAGACACTTGACATCGTGCCCACCGTTTTAAGTGGAACTCATTTAACTAAAATTGAGTATTGTTACTGCGCGGCCCGCCAATTTCAAATTATCGTCGGAAAATTATTGTCAATTCACACGTGCTGTGTCAAAGTATAATTATATGTGCTACATCAAACTCTCCGACTGCCGAACCTGACTAAGTAGGCCGCTTGTTTGTTACTCAGGAGGCTCGCAGTAGGATTACCATTGAGTTAATTTTGCAATAACTAACCCTGTGATGAATAAAGGCAATATTAATAAATTCCAAACCCAGGATTATCTTTTCTGAATGAAGGCTGATGTTTAGACCTTCGTTGAGAGAAATTTCAAGTCCAACAATAGAAGGCAAATACATGATAGATTTTAATGACGGGGAACGAGGTCGGGGAATGAGGACGGGGAGGGCGTACTGGGAGTGAGGTCGGAATTGAATAAGGGGAGTGAAGTCGCGGAGTGATAACGCGGAGTGAGATCGGTGAGGGAGGACAAGGAGTGAGAACAGGCAGAGAGGATTGGAAGTGAGGACAGGAAATGAGGACGGGGAGAGACACCTGTTAATGAGAGCGGATAATAGAGAGTAAAGAGGACAGGAAATAAGGACAAATCATGATGGATCATCAAGTTGGAACGTGAGGACAGATCACCACGACGGGTTATTTGGACGTGTCTTGAGGATGGAAACTTAGATCGAATAATGAGAATGGAAAGTGAGGACCGGGAGTAACGACGGGTCGATTTTAATTCACTGCGCATCTTCACTACTCGTCCTTGCAGTCCGTCCTCGATACCTGTCCTCGCTGCACGTTACTTAAACTCCTAACCAAATGAAGCGCGGGAGGTACAAAAAATATATTTATTTGTTTCGAAAATATAAAACATTAAATGAAAATAATTTTCTCCCAACTAAGTTCATACGCTAATACCTCCGCAGCAGAATTGTGCTCCCTTCTTGCAGCCTTCAAGTGAGTTAAATCGCCAAACTTCAAACCGTTCATTGTCTTCTTCAGTTCCCTCGAAGCAATATGTACTAGAAACAGCAACCACCCTAAGAATGAAATGGTAATTTTAATCCTTGAACTGTATTATCATCTAACACAGTAAGGGAAAAAACCATCACTTTATCGTGTATCCCGCCCCTCAATGTTTTCATTGTCTACCAAATTGTCTACCATTGTCATTGTTGAAGTTTTCTAAATGTAAGACACAAAGTATTAATTTACTGCTCCCTATACAAGAGCAGTGGGCAAAAACACCAATTAGAAAACAGACATAATAACATTCTTAATTCTAAAAATTATCAAAAGATAATTATTGATTTTGTTAAGGAAATCGGTATTTACAGTAGCATTTAGAATAACTATTTACTATACTTATGTTTATTGTATTGTTTTCGTACTGTTTTTGATAATGAATATGATTCTAAATTCATATTGTAATTGTAAAATGTATCTATCTGTTTAGTCACTAATTACCTTGATGTCGATGCGATGAAAAATAAATTAAAAAAACTTTCTCTCGTTTAAATAATAGTAAGTTATCTATTTTTTTACCAACTTTAAAAAATTACTGACATTGAGAAGTATTTGATAATTAACGATTAAGCATCCACGCGTTATCTACTAACACCTGTAGAATGCGTACAGTCTTATAGCATAATATATTATAAGAGTTCTTTGTTCTATTCAAGCAAAAATAATTAAAGAAAACAAGGGAGCTGTTTTGGGAAAATCTTGTTTGCCATTTTCTTTCATTTCACTCAATTTTTTACGGAAACTAAACATCGTTTCGCATGAATTGTACATGGCATTATTGAATGATAAATGTTTGAAGAATAGATTTCATTAAAAAAAATTTTTCAATAACGCAGCTGTAGGATGGGTCAAAAAACTTTCAATATTCGCAATTTACTGTGAAAATTGCAGGTTCTGCCGAAATTAGAACCTACGCCATTTTCATATACATACTTCCTCAGATTCCAATAAACGGAAGAAAAAGTTCAAAACCCTTTTTGAGAAAATTTCGAAAATGTGCTTGGGCGTTTATGGAAAATACTTCTAAAAATAATTAGACCCTATGTCGAATTCGCGGGGCGGCGACATCCCTCAGATCAATAGGGGATATCAATTTGGTGAAAATCCTGTGTACGGTTTAAGTGATAATGGTTTTCACAGCCAGATGAACAGACAGATGTTTCTAGAAAACTATTTTAGTATCAAGGACCCCCAAAACTTCTTTTTTGACCAAACTACGCATAAGAGAATATAATAACTGCCGATGCCCAGGAGTAAAGCAGTTTTTCGACATCAGAGACCCACAAACAGAATTTCTGTTAAAATATTCACATATTTCTCCTGCAGTATTACATAACCTTCTCTATACTGTTAGTGTACAAGAAACTAAGTTTTTAAAAAAATCATTTCAAAATATAGTACTATGAATGACATTGAATTTAGCCCACATTATTCACTTTGAATAATTATGACTTTCGCGTTATCGAGCTCAGAACATAATATTTTCTCCTTTGTAAATGAACTTCCTCTTAAACCCTATATTATATAAATGACTATTAGTTACACACTCAGTAATTGTGCTTCTTATTAAGAATAATGAAGTGTAACGGTCAAATGATCAGTACGAATGTATGAACGATGATCGGACGATGATCAGTGTGAACGATGAGTATCCTCTTTGGCAACTCCTACTACAGTGATTATGGCCTTAGGTGTTATCCATAAATTACGTCACCCTAAAGAAGGGAGGAGGGAGTTTGAGGCAGCGTTACGCTGCGTTTCTTGGGGTAGGGGGTATTAGTTAAGGTTTGCATAAGTGTAATTAGGGTTACGTATGATAAGAGGTTACGTAGGGTAAGGGTTACGTAAGAGTTATTTTTAATTTTTTAACATGTGGTGAAACAATTACTTTTTCTCACTTATACGAAAACATTAAAATATAAATCAATTACTTTAAAAGCAAATACATTAAAGTTTTTATGTTTATTTTTTACAATAAATAGAAGTATTTTTCATAATTTTTTACTGCATCTGTATGATAACGACGAAAATATGCAAAACTGAACTATCGTATATTTTAGAATTCAATTAAATTGATGCAGTAGGTTGTCGCTCATGCGTCATCCACGACGACGCGTGCATAATTTGTAAAAAAGGTTCACATGTGTGCTTCCTTCCTTCTCACAACACTTGTTCCCAATTTTATTGTTATATGTAGTCAGCACCGCGAATCAATTCTGACATTAATTATTATAAATTTTATAATATGACACAAGTAAAAATAATACGAATTGTTTTTTCCTGTGATATAATTTAGTTTTATTTCTTGTAAATATGGGTGATGTGTTACGTGTTTAGGGGGATTCAAGTGCGAATTACGGGTGTGTTACAGTGGAGGTAAGGAGTATAGAAAATACACAAAATTTGCGTTACCTAATTTATGGACGGCTCTTTATGCTCGACCTTATTCTCTTCAGCCTGAAAGAGTGGTCATCCGTACGACTCGAGTAAAATTAGTATCTTGCAGAGCGTCAGACATGTGTTTCAGACTCAGATTATTGCGAGGTTTGCCAAGGATTACTTACGAAAACTGATTCCCTGGCCCCCTCAACCTGTCCCACATGGTAACGAACTTTTTCTTAAATATCTAGTATTTGTAAACAATTCGCGTTCTTTGTTTCTATAAAATTTCATAAATAATAATTTTGCTATTATTATGTAGCGTATAATGCTACATAAGCTGACAACTACTCACGTTTTGGCTCATCATCCTTTCAATAAACACCTATGGGACAGTTCTCCATCAAAGATGTAAGCATCCAGTGAATTTCCATTGTATTATGAAGTCTTCAATACCCTCAAAGACTTATCCCAACAATGGGTATTCGAGATCCATTAGCGGTCAGTACATGGAATTTCCTTCGCATATTGTGGGATTTTGCGACAACTAGGTCACCACGATAAATCAAGGGCTCAGCCGCAAATGAACCTCGAACCATTCGCGCTGGAATCAAGTTTGTTAGACAATTGTGGGAGTTTGAGATCAATTAGTGGTCAGTACATGGAATTCCCTTCCCATATTTTGGGATTTTGAAACACCTAGGTCACCACGATTACTCGCAAATGGAACCGCGAACTATTCGCGCTGAAATCACGTTCGTTAGATAATTAACAGTCTGGAGGACATCAATCAAAGCTCCAAAACACTGATATCATATCTAATTAACTTACAAACTGACAATTATAATTAACAACAATAACTTACAAACTTTATATGTTAGACGTAATGGCATTACTATTACAAGTTGGACATAAACACCAGTACTGCTTTTAGAAACGTTGCCATGAAATTTTATTTCATTATAATGAGAGATAAAATATATAGTATTCCTCAAGTATAAAATATTGGATGTATATACTACCATGATGACCATGCAAAGTTTAACTTAATCAATGTTAATATTTTTCCGCAGTAGTTTGAAAATCAGTAATATGGGTTGGTAGTTGTATCGGTTTCAGTAAGATGTTCTGTACAGTACAACGTTTCTACTTTCATTAGGTGCCTCCGAATAAATGTTACAAGAATATAGGGCATTTAGAGGGGTCAAAATGATTGATTTTTGCAATGAGCAAGAGGTGGGGAATTCCATTTAACAAAGTTACACCTATGGCATGTGCCCCTGATTGGTAGGCAACCCATTATACGTTGGTGTTTGGCAAGAATGTTCTGCCCGAAGAGAATTTGCATTTCCCCCAAACAAGAACGCACGACGAGTTGCCTAAATATCAGGGGAAAGTAATACATAACTTCGTTAAATGAAATTTTCCATCACATGTTTATGGAGGGAAATGTGAATATTTTGATACTCTACATGTCCTCGAAGTTTGTAACTTTTAGTCTAAGACATTTGCATAAATGATATCGTAGCTATTGCCCATTCTTTAAAAAACATATGTAATGATCTGGAAATTGAAGCCCACGCTTCGTCGTAGCATGCAATCACAATAGCCGTCTTGATTTATCCATTTGCAATGAGTACTGGAGCATGTTGGTCCTCCAGAAGTTAAAATCACATCCATATATTTTGTAAAACAACAAAATTAAAACATGAGAGCCTGAATCTTATTACTAAGATTTTTTCTTCCTTGGGATTTTTCCATCAACAGGCGATGCCGATTTCGGCTATCCGCGCCGGCTATCCACTATATCCTTCATGGGTTTGATTGATTGATTTTTTCGTGTTTCCGGGCGCGTCAACTGCTTCGGTCATTAGTCCCGTTAGTGTAGTGCATGTTTTTCTCGTGAGATGACGGTGATCTTTCCCCGCCGGATGGCGAGATCCGGCGCCGACCTACCGTCGGCTAGTGGGGTTTCCCCCTAACCAGGACTCTCCCACCAGCGGGGCACCGCCCCAGTCGGGACAAGCTCTAAGCTCCCGACCGGTCTCCCGGAATATGTGGTAGTGTGGTATCCTTCATGAGGATACATATTAGCCTGTACACTACAGACATATACGGGCTCTCGGTCGGTGGTCAGCAGACGCACATGGCCGTCAGGTGCACGGCGCCGACGGCGCCACGTCGGGATCCGGACTCGCAGTGGGACTCAAACCCGCGACCCCTCCGACCGAGGCGCTGAATCGGCACGCGCTCCAGCCACCTCGGCCAACCAGGGGGGCGAAACTGACTACTAAGATAAAGCCCGAAAATCAGTTTCGGAATCTAATATCTGGTGCTGCCATACATTAACCGACAACGCCCGCAATAGATTTTGGGGCTAGAGTGTCCGCAATACAAGTATTGACAATTTCCAGTTTTTAAAAATAGATGCAATGAAGGTCTCATGAAGTATGTATTTTGATACTCAATAAATCTTGTTTCATATTTTAATAATAATAGTAGCAGTAGCAGTAGCAGTAGCAGTAGCGTAGCGGTGGCGTGCTAGCGTAGCTGCGCGTGCGGTGCGTGGCTAGCTGCGTAGCGTGGCGCGGGGCGTGGCGTAGCGGTAGCGGTGCGGTGGCGTGGCGGTGGCGTGGCGTGGCGGTGGCGGTGGCGGTGGCGTGCGGGCGTGCTGCGTGCGTGGCGTGGCGTGCGTGCGGTGCGGTGCGCGGTGCGGTGGCGTGCGCGGGCTGCGTGCGGTGGCGGCTGGCGTGCGTGCGGTGGCGTGCGGCTGGCGTGGCGTGCGGTGCTGGCGGTGGCGCTGCGTGGCGTGGCGTGCGTGGCGTGCGGTGGCGTAGGCGGTGGCGTGGCGGTGGCGTGGCAGTGGCGTGGCAGTGGCAGCTAGGCAGTGGCAGCGGCAGTGCAGCAGTAGCGTAGCGTAGTAGTAGTAGTAGTAGTAGTAGTAGTAGTAGTAGTAGTAGTAGTAGTAGTAGTAGTAGTAGTAGTAGTAGTAGTAGTAATAACAACAATTTAATGAAGAAGAAGAAGAAGAAGAAGAAGAAGAAAGAATACACAAAACTGGAAAATTTTACATTTTCATTATGTTGAATACACTCAAAATTCGAGTTTCTGCTCAATGCAAACAAATGTTTCTAAAACTATGAGTTTTTCTGTACTTGTTAGAGTGCATAGGACCCCACTTTCCTTATAAAGTCCTTTTGACATTTTGTCTAACCGAAAATCTTCCTCTCGGACTACCGAGTCCTTGGCCGTAGAATCATTCATATAACTGCTTGTATTACAAATACCAAAAGAGTTCAATATTATCAATTTGTGATTTGATGATTTTAATTACTCAAAAATAACCCTTGGCACGAACTTCCACAGAAAAAACAGAACGACAAAAATCCTTTTTAAAAAAAAAATAACCCACATACGTTCAAGAGAATGAGAAATATCCCTGGTACATAGAATTTGGTTCTAGTGATTAACTTCCACATTCTTAGAATTTCCATTATCTGTTCTGTCTCACAAATAGTTTAAAAACACTTATCTTATCTCTCATATTAATGCCAGAAAATGATTTGAATGATGGTCTTCAGGACTGTGATATTATTGTGCAATATTTGATCGAATGTTCATGTCTCTGTTTTATTCCGTACGACCGTCTTCTGTACACAGAGTCTTATGTACACCTACGACAAATAATAGAGATGAAAGGTTTCGACACCCGATTCAGCCTCGGGATCCGAGATATATGCAAATTAAACCCAACAAAAACCAGTTCCAATATTAATATACGAGTTTGGTAAAAGTACAAACATGGAACACGGCGTTGTGCAAACGAGTTTCAACTATGAGTAATTTGATGAGAAATCAAATTGCATCACGATGGGCTCGTAGAATTGGTCTTCACGAAATTTCTGAGAAAGAATAGCAATTATTTAGCTCTTAATATATTTGTTCATTAAAATGAATCAGTCCCTTTTCTATTGCAAACGGCATAATTCCAACCTTTGTTCTAAATCACATGCCCTATCCTAGTACATTTCTTCCATATATCAAAGACGAATTATTTTCCACTTTTAATTCCACGTTGCGCATAACAATTTAAACACTTTTCATCCTCTTTTATTTACTGTTAGGAGAATGTTTTAGATGATAAAAGTTATGAAACGGTGGAGAAAATGCTAAAGTGGGGAGTAGGGGTGTTAATTGTAAAATTAACAGTATGGTAAGTCAGATTATTCCAAGAAAAATTGTGAAAAGCTCAAATTGTTCACTGCATATTATGCACAAAGAACACGGAAAATGAACCCTAAAGTCAGAGGAAGGATATTACTGGCCCTCGTATTCGAATTTTTTGGCCTCTCTAGACCCCCGAAAAACTTGCCATAAATTGGGAATTTCGTCTCTTCCTACAGTCACTTCCTCTCTCATCTCTCCCGTTACCCCTCTGACATTGCATTTAACGTCCTCCCTTATAATCCCCACAGGTGCTTCTATAGCTTGGCCTTATAATAATCCTTGGCCTTTGACTTGTATGTTATATATTTAGCTCAGTTCTATTCCATCCACTAAGACCATTTTTAAAATGGGTTTCGACCATTTCAATTATTCTTAATGTTCATGGTAGTGTAGTAATGATCGTTTACCACAAATTATTTAATGTTTCATTCAATTTAACTACGTTTATTTAATTTATTTTATTTTAGCAGCACTGTACGGTATTAATAGCTTTTCGTGAAGACTTCACCACGGTACCTTGTGCCCCCTCTAAAAAACTCTCCGTAGCATATATCATAGAGATATTATAATAAATTAAGAAAAAACACAAAATCCTGAAGTCTTAATCAACAAAACCTAACTTGGAATAGACGTCATAGATCGAATGGCATAATACTTAGAACAAAGAAGAAAACGAAAAATGTTTCTTTTTGTCATTATAGATGAAAGGGGTGAATACATTTCGTTTGTTTTGATTGGATCTCCTTTGATGATGGAAAAACATTAATCGCGGGGAATTATTTACCTGCGTAAACTGTCGCGTTAATCAACTCTCGGCAGCATTTTCCAAAATAATTTAATGTATAAGACAAAATGATATAACGCACCAAAATAGTGTAACTTTAAGTGTTTCGTGTACCGCAACTATCAACAGTTTCATTTTATGCAATTACTAACAAAATCATTCCACAAAGACATTTCACGCTAATGACAATACGATAATTCAGTATTTCTTTGTGAATGACTTCGAAATGAAGGAATTTTATTAAATTTCCGCTCAATTAAAAATAAAGTTCCAAAAATGAATGTTCAATTGTGAAAATGTGTGTATAACGTCATTATAAGTCGCAAAAATCTCTTTAATCCATGATAAGGGACGGATGGACGTGGGGACTATTGAACAGATGGGCGGGTGGAGGAGACAAGGTTCGCCAGATTCGGAGTGCGGGTGGACAGGGGATGGGTGGAGAGGAAGGTTGGACGGACGAGGAGTACAGGCGGACAGGTGGTAGGTGGACGTGTGACTGGTGGACGGAGCGGGGTATGGGTTCTCACGGAAGAGGACGGGAATTGAGAAACGGGGAGGGCATTGATTGAGGGCACGGGGTCGGGGAACGAGGGGCCGAAGGACCGGGCGGGGGGCGGGGCCTGCGGCCAGGGGCGAGGAATCGCAGCGAGCCAGGTAGGAGGCCCTCCCGCACGGCGGCCGAAATCCGCTGGGTGGCTGCCAACGGCTGTTTATCTCCTTTATGGCTGTTCTCTTCCTAAGACAACACCACTTTTAAAATAGCACGCCCGTGGAAGTGCTGGCTCCGTGTGTAATCAAGACACCTCGTCCGACTGCCACGCGGCGTCGCGGCGCGCGCCGGGCCCCAGCCGCCGCCCGGTTATGGCGCCTCACCCGTTAAGCAAGCCGCCCCCGCAGCGCCGCCCACGCATAAAAAGCTGCTTTTTACGCTATCTTCCGAAGGTGTCGCGGCTTATGTGCCTCAAATTATCCCTATGGCTCCCGTTGGCCCGTCGGCCTGCCAGCAGGAGGGGTTGCAGATTGACGATTTACGACGCCCTGCCGCTAAGGGAGCCGTGAGAGAAAGGAAGGGGTCGGGGGCTGGTTTGAGGTGGAGGAGGAACGAAGAAGGGTGAAGATTAAGACGAGGAAAAGTTAATCCACAGATGTGAAAATACAGCATCTTAGGTCCAATATTACCAATGAATTGATTTAAATTAATCTGGATTCATTTGCTTCAGGACAATCAGATCAATCAAACTAGTTTATTAAATAAATGAAGTTATTACACAATACTATTTCTTTCTCGCCTACTACGTACTTACGTAGTGAAGTGAAGATTTTAAAAATCAAATGTCGTAGATTTGTGGTTAGATAGCCTCTCATTACACAAAATATGTGTTTTATTTATTTCAATAAATGTTTATTTATTTTAAACTAAGACAAAAGCCTTGTATGGCTGCTGAAAGATTCTGGAAGTCTACAAGTTTGGTGTAAGATAACCAAGGAGCTTGACAGGGACTTTCTAAAATAAATGAAAGGGTCAGGTTTCAGCTTGAATGTACAGCTTGTAAGAAAGCAAAAACAAACGTGAGATAACACGCAAAGACGTTGGGTCACTGTTGATGTATACTGCAATGAAATTCTCGAGAGAGATGATCCGAAAAAGATGACGCAATAATAGATAGAGGAGAGCTGATACGAATGAGAATGGAGAGGTAAAGAGTCACCGCCACACGCAAAGTGACGAAAATAGCTGAAATGAGAAGAAAATGAACGTCGGCGACAGTAAGATGAACGAGAAGCAGCTAGACGAAATGTTATAGTAAAATAATGAGTGGCAGGTTTTCTGTTCCTAGTAGATTAGCTACGAACTCTTACCTCGCATCATGGACAATGGAATGGACAATGATGATAATGTTCGTAGTTGCTGTATGACAAAACGCAGAGGAAAGAGATGATTTTTATTTGCGCTTTATCTGCAAAAATTTGATAGTTCATGGGCAGCTTCCTTGGGTTTTGTGAGGAAGGGTAGTGTTCGATGACCGGTCGGGACGAAAATAAAGCTACAACACTATAAGACCAATGGTCTCTGTTTCTTCAGCTATGTAGTGGAACAATAAGTTCGGGCAGGAAAAGAATAGTAGGAACGGTGGTGGGATTACGCCATGTTCGCATACATCTTAAAAATCTTTAAGTCATCAAACTCTGATTGTTTCGGCACATTTTTTCAAAATCAAAAGTCTGTTGGAAGTGCAAAGTTGGTATTATGTTATATTTTCGTAAACTCTTCCAAGAAAAACTTCACCTAATAACTACTGAAATGTTTCAAAATTTCAAAAGCGTGGGAAATATTTCTGTTCAAGATATGATATATTTGGAACCCTTGAATTCCTGTAGTTCTCAACTAGTACAAAAGTTACTATGTCACCGGATCTCAAAGACAGTACTGCTCTTAACTGTCATTATACTAAATGTTCTGCTCGTCAAAAGATCTTTTGTCAATATATTTTGTCATTAAATACAAATATTCTCGCGTAAAAGTCTAGCTTTACCCAAGAGAGTACGACAGGCAGTACAGTGCGAGAGTATCGGCGAGGTGTAGCGATGACGTGCATGGTAATTCAACTCACTAGACCAGACTGCAGGCGTCGGCGCGATAAAAATGTATGCTGGCTAGAAAATCTTTTAAAGATTCATGTAGTAGTATAATATTGCCAAACCGTTACAAATAATGCGAGAAAGTATGTGATGTTATATCACAACTAGTTTTATTTGCAGAGATCGAATTTGATTATTACTTTCTTCTATAAGTATGTATATGCGAAGTATAGAGAAAGTTAAGTAATGCTACGGAAAATCGATTTCGAGATTTCAACGGAAATACACGTTTTGGAATCCCCCGACACCGAAAAAGTGGTGTTTTTCACAACGTCCCTCCGTCCGCCTGTTTGTCCACCTGTCTGACCGTCTGTTAACACCACTAGCGCCTAAACCATACGTAAGATTTTTTCGAAAATGGATATTCCCCGGTCGATTTGGCTGGACTCGAGGCGCTGCGATTTTGATACTTTCTATAAAATTTGGGGGTACTTCCCATGAAGCCCCAAGGACATTTTCAAAATTTACTCAAAAATGGCTCAAAATCTTTTCTTTATTTTTTTAAGGATAAAATTAGTATAGACTTATGAAGATGGCATAGGTCTGATTTTCACGGTTAACTAAATTTAAGAAAATTGCAAAAAATTTGATTTTTTCGGCGTCTATAACTACAAAACTGAAAATATTTTTCCTTTAAATATAATTTCGTCTCCATATTTAGTTCTATCATTAAGGTTATGTACATTTTTTTTTTTAATTTTTGTAGTTTTCGCGCAATATTGCGTGCAATATGTGCAATTTTAAAAAGTTACAAAAACATTATTTTCTCAAAAACCGCTCAAATTTTTTTTCACAAATTACAAAAATTAAATTTTGTGACTTGTGTCTCACGTCTTTAATATTTACATTGACGGCTATTTGTTTACATTATTATATTTATGCTTTACGTTATATTTATTTGTCCTTTAAATAATAACGTAAATTTAATTTGGCTATATTCTTTTGTTTAAAAAATTACACGATCTATTTTTTTTAAATATCTATCACGACGTTAATATGCATATTTCCAGTGAGTTGTACATACAATCGCATTAGTGAGCGGAAGTGCTTCAAATAATCTCAATAAAGATTTTTGAAAACTCAAAAAATTTCTGTTTAAAAATTTACAGTGACGTTAAAATTAAACGTCATTTTCTTAAAAACGGCCAAAATCTTCAATGAAAATTGCCATATGAACGAGTTTGCACTCCTCATTAATATTCTCAAAGTAATATTTCTATTCTACTATTAATAAACCGAAAAATTGAGAAAGGTTTAAAAAAGTGTACTTTGTGTTGTGTTCTGTGTACCGTGTAATGACGGCAGAAATAGGCGACTTTTCACAGAAAACACACATTGTAAGGCCTTGAAATGAAAAAGTAGATAAATCGTGTAGTTCCTTAATTTTTAAAAATTTGGTTAAATAAACTGTTTAGACAGTTTTCTTTAAAACTGATATTCCATGATTGATTTGGCCGAAGGCTGTGCAAGTTTAAAACGGATATTTAGATTTTGGAGGGTTTTTTACGTGAAGCCTCTTCAACATTTTTTCAGAATTACTCCATAAAAAAAGGATGGATCTCATTTTCTTTGCAATCTCATAACAGTGTTTAGTCTATCATAGTGATTTCGCTTAGAAAAATTGGAGAGGATTGTAAAATGTGTGAGTATTATTTCATGTTTCCTTCCTCCTAAAAAGTTGTTAAAAATTACTTGCTCCCTTTCTCCTAAGCGCGATTCAATTGTTTTCTGACAAACTAAACATATAGATTGTTATCACAGTATCTAATACTTGTATTTTCTAGTGATATGCCTTGTTTATTAAGTCAAGTGCCTCTTTTCAACCATTAATATTGCAACTGTTAGTGGAAAAAACACCTATTTGAAAGACATATCCATAAAAATTTAAGTAAGAATAAATACATCTTCCCATAAGTTAAACTGCATTTTGAAATCCTCGGATATTCACACACACATAAAAACACACAAACGTCTCAGTTGGAAACCAAACTCCTATTCTCCTATAGTGAGGCGCTAATCAGGGATACATCTCGGCATTACCGGACAGCAAAATTCAATATTATTAATATTTTTAGTTTAAATGTGTTTAATTTGTTTATTTGCCCGGAACGTGGGGAGATTATGGGTGCCACATTGATTGTTTAGTGTGATTCCGTGAGCGTAAACTGATAAGGTTATTAGTCTCGTAAGTGCAGTGCATGTTTTTTATCGTGGGAGGTAGCGATGATTTTCCCCGGGTGGATGGCCAGATTCAGCGCCAATCTACCCATCAGTCTGCAGGAATTTCCCCTAGCAGACATCGCCCACCAGAGGCACACCGCCCCAGCCGGGACAAGCACGAAGCTCCGACTAGTCTCTCGGCATGTGTAGTAATGTAGTGTATGTAAGTGTAAGTGTGTGTAAGTAAGGCGCGAGGATAGAACAAGGAAGAGGAACGAATGATCGCGCTGAACCCATGGCCCGTTTGTTAGGGTACTTCTCCGGCATTCGCCTGATGTTGATCGGAGTAATCATGGAATACTACCGATCAGAGGCACCAACCGCTAGAAATCCCCTCCATACAGCGGCTGAATTTGACCTCGCTATTCAGCCGGCGTCGAAAATCCTGCCACCATCGCACTCGAACTCTGAGAACTTCCCGGTCAGAGGCACTGCAGTGACATCAATTGATGCCCTGAGCCATCTAAGACGGTATGAGTGAAGCCTTATGGTGCACCCGTTACCGACCTGTGCTGTGGACGGAGTCGGTGACAAAATGGGATGGGTAGAATGCGGCCGGGCCCGCGGGGGAGGGGAGGTAAAGAGTGGTGGCAGATGCAGCCTCCCAGGCGCGTACCCTGACGTGCGGCGTTTAGCAAGCGGTCATTTCCATTTTACGACGCCCGCTGCTTCTTCGCTGCCATTTGCTGTAACGCCTCCTTTATAAGGCCGTTTATATTTAGAGGGACGGCGAGGTAGGCCGGGGCGGGCAGAGGGCACGACGTGCAGAACGCGAGGCGCGGCGCGGGAGAAGAATGAGCGCGGTAGCAGAGAAACGGGAGGCAGACGACTTAACAATCGGGAAGGTAATGGGCCAACCGACAAATTAGGGACCGTGGCACTCATAAAGCAGTTCTTCTTTCTGAACACGACTCAAGTGATTTTTTATCACGCTTCGCGTATAACATGTATGCGAAGCTTCATAAACACTTGTGTCAGATAAACAAACTTCCATGTTCGGCTTCTTCCGTGCCGCATAACACAAGTGATGTTAGATAGATAGATATTTATTATTCTGAAGAGGTATATACAGCCTGGTGGCAGAACACTACAATTTACATATTACAAATATTAACTGTAAATTACTTGACAATGTAACTTTAAATTATTTAAAAACATAAGAAGAAGAAGAATAGGCTAACAATAGTAGCATTAACTACATTTTATGGATGACCTGCACAGTTATTTTAAACTATTAAATACAAGACTACACGACTTTTTAATTACACTTCACTTCACTTTCACTTCACAACATTTGAAATTCACTTCTCTTTCTACTTCTATACTGCACTATACTGCACAACACGTCACCACACTTTAATACAATACTTCTTTGAATATAATTATATATTTAGTACAACGCTAATAATAATTAACACAATAATAATAGCATTAAAAATATCAATAATAATCAAATAACTAATAAAATCAACTTACTAAATTAATAAAGTTTACAAATACCATTAGTTAATTTATTTTTAAATCTTTGTACTCCTAGAGGAAAGGGTTCCAAGCTGCGCAGGTAACTTATTCCAGTCCGTTATTGTTCTATTTGTAAATGAAAATTTTCCAACATCTGTTCTCTGTGGCCTAAACTGAATTTTGTGCTTGTGCTCCCCCCCCCCTACTAAAGTACGAAGGTCTACCCACTCGGATGTAGATATCTTTCCAAGCTGGATAACCGGCATACGCTTTGTACAGGGCACAGTCTTGCCTTAACTCTCCTAATTTCTAGAGACTCCCATTCTACATTCTTCCTACTCCCTCGGAAAGTAAATGTATAAGCTCTGCTCTGTACTCTATTCAAATATTCCTTTTGGGAATGATGAAAATAAAAAAGAGAAGAACATCGAGTTAAAAATGAGTGAAATTTTCGCACAGGTTCAGCTCTAATGAGAGTATTATGTGATTCAAACTAGTTTAAACCTTTGTAACAATGTACATCCTCTCCTAGGTATATCCTATTGTAGCAATACTAGTTTCAATTATTTTATTATATAACTACTATGTTGGTGTTTGTTTCAGGTAAGTGGGCCGAGGCAATTCAGAATTTTAGTACCTTGCTGCAAAATGTGAGTACAAATTATTATTTAAATTTAATTTCATTGTAACTTGCATCGTCATCAGAAATGATAAGTGACCGATACAAAGAATATTAGAAATTATTTTGTGCAAAAATATTTTCGATGTTTAATATTTCAATATTGAACGCTCCCATTACCAATGGGGGAGCTCAGAGCTGCACCTATTTGTTATTTTAGGTTTTATTTTTTTAAGGAGTTATAGCCTTGTAGTATGGTTGCGGTATGCGTTGTGCTATGGCGCTGTAGTGTTTTTATGTTTGCGAAAAAAAATCACTAAAAAACTCAACATTCAGAATACATTTTGGACGTATTTGTAATAATTTAAGTCTGAATAATACATAAAGTAGTTTATTACGTTGTGGTACTATATCGGCGTTTTTAACAAAAATTGTAATACGTGTTTTCAGGAAATACAAATATTGATGTCAGAAATTCTTTTATTTCGTCATTTGTATAGACATAAATTTAACAATGTTTTTACTTTTACGCATACGTACCGTACAAATACACGGAGTATTCGTATATACGAAGTACAGAGAAGAATATGTAATGCTGAGGAAAATCGAATTCGAGATTCAACGGAAATACACATTTTGGGATCCACTAATACCGAAAAAGTTTTTTTCAAAACACCCGTCCGATCGTCTGGCTGTCTGTCCGAATGTCCGTGTGTGAACACAACTAGCGCCTAAACCATACGTAGGTTTTTCCCAAAATGGATAATCCCCGGTCGATCTGGCTCGAGTCCAGGTGTTGCAATTTTGTAAAACTTTCTTCAAAATTTGGGGGTACTTTACATCAAGCCTCCCGGACACTTCCAAATTTTCTCAAAAATGGCTCCAAATGTTTAAAAAAAATAGAAGGAATAAATGGCAGCTGGAATGTGGCAAGTTGCAACAGCTAGCCCAGACCAAAGAAAATAGAAAAATAATATTAGTAAATCTGTGCAATTCTGTAGCACCACTAGTTTTAAAACGAATGTACAAATATATTATTAAATATATCAATTTATTAATATACGAAAATCGCTAAAATATCAATAAAATAAAAATTTAAGCTGTGGGCTCCGGAGCACCGGCAAGGCATGGAACTTTTCATATCTAATATTGCTAGACTTAAAGTTGTAATTTATTATGTATGTATTTGGCGCTATTAGGTCAGTAGTCCCACTACGCCGGCTCGCTACCGATGTTCCCCATGCATAGCCCTAGATAAATTCCTGTACTCGGGGGTAAGAACGACCGGGAATCGGACTCTGGACCACAGCACGGCAAGCTAGTACGCGCATGAGCCATCTCAGAGGCAACAATTCTTTATATATTTTTAAAAAGTTATTTTGTGTCGGAAAGTTTCTAATAACTATGAGTAATTAGAGCATTCTTACGCAGCGAACAAACTTAAATAATTTTTTATTGAAAATATTCTAGAAGCAATCAATTTAGTAGAACACATTTCACCTGTCATATAAATCGCTGAATATTATTCATTGAGACACCCTATAGAAAAATCTCTACTGAAATTAGCACACAAAAAATCTTGTGTTCACGAATAACTAATTTCATAAAAATTGCAAATAAACTGATATCTTGGAAATTCGTTGTACGAGTAATTTACCTATTTTAAATTTGTATAGTACTAGATTTATTTAGATCAAACCAATTAAAGAAATGCTCAAATATTTATGCAGGGGAGTGCTCCCTATATTACTTGTAATAGTGTTCTCTTCAATTTGCTTATCACATGGGTTCTATAAAAACTGTTGAACCACCGACCTTTTCCTTCTCATATTTAATCAGTATTTCTCAACCAGCGAAAGTAAGGCTAAATTATCTCAAAACTATGATTTAGCATCCCAGAGTAGGGCGTCGTAAAGACAATTCTCCAGCGAGCGTTCCGTCCCAACCGCGCTCTTTCCATCGCACAGGACAGCCACATGGCGAGCGCGACCTGGGATTTATGAAGTCCCCCGCGCGGAGACGAGCGAGCAGGTAATTTAGTTGTGCGTCGGAGAGCCGCGGGGGACCAAGCATTCAAGCGCTCTTCAGCCTTTAGAAACAGTCGGCCTCCCTGTTCCGCCCGCAGCCTGTCGCCCGCCGCCCGCCGCCCGCCGCCCGCCGCCCGCCGCCCGCCGCCCGCCGCCCGCCGCCCGCCGCCCGCCGCCCCGCCGCCCGCCGCCCGCCGCCCGCCGCCCCGCCGCCCGCCGCCCCGCCGCCCGCCGCCCCGCCGCCCGCCGCCCCGCCGCCCGCCGCCCCGCCGCCCGCCGCCCGCCGCCCGCCGCCCCGCCGCCCGCCGCCCCGCCGCCCGCCACTGCGTCAACTCACCCACCGCAGCTCCCGCGCGCACCGTCGCCTACCGCCCTCTACCACCCACTGCCCGCCGCCACTCCCCGCTCTCCACCAACCCCGCCCACCGCCACCCTTTCGCCCACCACCGCCCACCGCCGCGCCAACCTGCCCCCCTCCGCCCCGCATACTGCCGCCCTCTGTTCTCCCACAGTTGCCCGCCCCTACCTCCCACCACCGCGCCCACCTGCCCACCTCCGCCTCCGCCTACCGTCGCCCCCGCAAATTGCCGCCCGCTGCTCTCCTACAGTCGCCTGCTCTCTGCGATCCCCATCGCCCACCGCCTGCCGAGCCCGGTCCACCGCTCCCTGCCCAACACTGCCCGACGCCCGTGCCACCCGCCCGCACCGCCCACCCGTGTCGCCCGCCCACGCTGCCCGCCGCCCTGCCAGCCAAAAGCGCCCCTTTCTTGGCGGCGCGACCGCGAAGATTCCCAGGTTACGAGCAGGTGCCTTTCAAGTTGCCTAGCAAGGCCTCTTCCGAGAAAAACGCTATTTTAAGAGCCAACCACACAGAAGACGTTGTTGGAAGAATTTTCTTTAAAATAACTGTCTTGTGGGCGAGCTCACACTGGCTTGGGTGTTCAACGAGGAGTACGAATACACAAAAGTCTAGTATGAAATTTTAAGCTTAAAAAGTAACATATCATCACGTCATTGCATTCTACCAACTCTTCTATTTTTGTACGTCTAATCAATGTTGTATTCTGCGTTTATCGGAACAAAATGACTCACTCGTTGGTCAGTGTGACGAAAAAGATAATTGTATGCAATAGGGAAATGAATCGATGTAGTTTAATGGTAAAGAGCCCTATCGAACACGATTCATCCATCTTCAATGCCTAACTGGAAATGAGACCGGTAAATTCCCATTGCAAGATGATCATAACCTCCACATATATTGACAAGATGCTTTCATATTAGTAATATTATTAGAATTAAATTCAGGTCGAAAATTAATCTACGTATTCCATTTTGCCTAACTAAAGTTCGCAGGTTCAAGCTACTGATGAGTAACCTACGCAGATTTCTCCCAATAGACACAAAGAGCCAAAAGGAGTCATCGGCTGCAGCCCATCTAGATGCAGCAGTGACCTGCTAACAGAGAAGCTAATTTTAGAGTAATGTTAATGCATCACTAAAATAGAAAAAGAAATAGCTGAAAATCTATATTTTGGAATAATTTTATATAGTGAACATCTGATATAGTGAAACAAAAAGTTTAGTTCTTAGAGGTTTCCTATTACAGGACTCTTTACTCGTTTTGAGTGTGCTTACATATTCTAGACCATTTAGATCTATTTCGTAAAATACCATTACAATTTATTGTAATAAGATGATAGTATTTTAATCGTAGAGAAAATAATAAAAGTGAACATTAATAGCACTATGCCGCACAACGCCATACTACCCTGCACAAAACTGCACAACACTGAAATGCGCCAAAGTGCAGCTGCATGCCATAATGTATGGTAAATAAAGATATGTTGTATCACAGCATGTGAATTACGATCATAATTATACTTCATACTTCATACAAGTAGTCGAGAGTCAACTCATTTTTAAGAGCTAACATGCCGACGCGATTATGTGAAAAAATGATTTATCTGAACCTCACGATGAAATCGATAGGTGAGCTTGTTCCTCAGTTTCTTTCCACGGACCTCGTTCGAACGCTGCAGCATCTTAGTTCCTTAAGGGAACGCCGCGCCGCTTCCCTCCGTCCGATCATGTTTCAGCCCCCCTCCCCCGAAAAGAAGGCGTGGCGTTGTGGGTGGCAGAGGGTCCCCATGCGTGCGGGCCGGGGGTTAGTGCAGGGCCGTCGCACATCGCGTGCGCGGGGCGGGGGGAAATCTTTTTTAATGCAGGAAAAAAGAAAACATGATAAAAGTGAGTACACGTGTGATTCTTTCGCTAATCGTCATGTTATGCGTGAGTTTTTGTAGTTTCCCACTATTGGTCACTCAGTTGGCAGTAGTGTTCAATGGGAGAATGCCAGGCGAACGTGTCACATTGTAATATGATCAGTGTAGTTATGTGAGTGCTATAAAAGTGTAATGGTTATCAATCAGTTCTAACGTTTAAGTAAGACAAGAATGTCGGATTGTCGGGAATTTAGAGAAGTAAGCTAGTAAGTCTTATAAACATTTGGAAACTAACGGCTTTCCAAAACAATCTGATCGAAATGAAGTACATCTTGGCAACGTTTTGAATTACGAGGAATGGCAAATAGTTTTCTTAAACATCAAAGTAAAATTAACTTTTCTATATGGATAATATATAGAAAAGATTTAAAACGTAATGAATATCAATGATCATGGTTTAAAATACTACAGCAAGAAATTTTGTTAAAAAGTTAATGCAAAATATAAGAAATATGCAATACAATAAAAATATTAAAGAAGAAATTGGAAAACAAAAAAGTGACAAAAAGTTAGGAGACGGTGTTAAAAAATAAATATAAAATTACAAAAATATGAATAACGAATGAAACAAAAGAAAACATACCTAAAAAATGAAGATATAAAACAGAGAGGGAGAGGTCAAAAACAAATATCGTACGGAGGAAAATGGTAAAGGTGAGATCAGAACGACAAAAAAGATGAGTGGCAACTGGAAAAGAACACGACGCTGGTTTGTGAATGTATCCTCTCCATTCCCCTTATCACGTTTTTGAAAAAAACAAGACACCTTGTAGATCGTTATCGTGCAGCTATCGAATAACTTGCTCCGGAGTGTCTCCGATGCCTTCAAAGCCTCTCAAAGGCTTCCCGGGACCTAAAAGCGACTCTCTCCGACCCATCCCAATTTCGGAGCGATGTTTCATATCCCACAGAACGCGCGCTCGGCTGCTGCACCCGCTCTCAAAGCCGTCGAAGGCGTCGAGGAGACGTTACATCATCTTGATCGATCTGAGCACGCCTTTATGGTAATGCATGCCACTTCTACGAAAACCCGAGATTCATATTTCGGCCCGGAGCGACGCGGCGAAGCGGCCCCATCGACCTAGGCACGAAATAGAAGACGTTATCATTTTCGATCGCGCGAAAACGAAACTCCAAACCTCCAGCCCAAACACCTTTTTTGGTTTCTCGACGCTAGTCACGAGCGAACCAACAATGAACGTCCATTTCCCACTAGCGGAACGCAGAAGTCGTTCTCCCTCCAGTCTCATAAATATACTCCGTTCTTTTCACTCGGAAAAAGTTTGTATCTCTCAATCTGCAATTCGTTTTCGAGCTGGGAAGTAGGGGTGTGGAAATGGAAGTCTCTAAGAGGTCTGTTTCCAAGTTCATGGTGTTGTGAAATTTACTGTTATCTTTTAATGAATTCGTCACAAACATTGTTAACTTATACTTTTTAATAAAAAAGGCTTTTCTTTAAACTAATTTTTAAACTTTTATTTTAATTTTTTGTTGCATTCGGGTCCATTTGTACCTCACATTTCTTATTTGAAGGTAATTCTTTCCATTTTGGCTGGAAGTAATTAATAGTTTTCATTGACTTCATTTATTTGGTGCTTGCTGGTATAATTTGCTTATATAATATGAACTGCGTATATAATGGAACACAGTGAAATAAAAGTCCAATAATACCTAGAGTTTTTATAGTTTTCATATTAATATGCATTAAAGAATTCATTAATCAATTTCTGTTCACCAGAAGTTATTTTCTGTGTGGACACTAATACTTCAACTATAACTAATAACTAACTCTAACGACCACTAATATTTAGAATAAAGTAGAATTTTTTATCTATGTCTGTATCATTTCTTTATTATCAAATAATTTTCAGGCTTTGCGACAAATGTTTTAAAAGGATTTTGGTTTTCAAAACCTGCATTTTCAGTACCCACATGTAATGGCAAGTTTGTTTGGATTTTTTAATATTTTCAATTATTTCTTATTTACATACATAGGATTTTCGAAATGAAATAAAAATTAGAATCTAATTTCGTTTTATAATACATTGTAGAGTAAAAAAAATACATAATAGTCTCTTAATTTCTCTCAATGGAGTGTATATGTCATCTATTTGTAATAATAACATAATAAAGTATAATAATAATAATAATAATAATAGTTATTATTATATTGCTACTTAGGAATTCATAGAAATACATATGGTGCTGGGATGTTTGTAATACAATCAATAAAAACCAATATAATTAATAAACAAAATAATTAACTAATACCTTTAATGGTGGCGAGGATTAGGGCATTTGTTTTGTTCTTCCGTCTGACTACTTTCAAAAGTTTAATACAATATATAATAAATAGGAGGTCATTCAAAGAAAATACGTACAAAATTAGAAGAAAAGGTTCCTGACGAGTGTAACATGAGTGAAAACGACGGAAGAGAGGATGACAAGAAAATATTACTCTCGCATATTTATCAGTTAGATAATACCAAGTTAGATAAGAAATTAAAAATTAACCAGAACTATTGAGTGATTACATTAGGAAACCACCAAATTTTCGCCAAAAGTTGTGAAATTACGATTGTTTAACTCAGCTAGTGAGCAGTGAGGAAGGATTGTAATAAGACGTTTATTTCAGCTGGATGTTAGTAAGTACTATTAAATGTTACAGCTAGTGCTGCTCAACAGCACATACTTTCTCGCATTATTTCAAACTTTTCCGCTATATTATTTTACTACATAAACATGTAAAAGTGTTTTCAAGCGGCAAAATGTTTATCCACACCAAGATTCGAACTCCGCCCCCCTCCTTGCATTAAGCCCACTCGTAGCACATAGCGAAGTCGCTAGCCTTTCATCTCTGAGGTCCCGGTTCGATCCCCGTCGAATCTCAACTGAAATTTGTTCCAACAAAACGATTTTGGTTGCTTCACAAGGGCTAGTCCAACCCATACGACGTGTCCTAAACCCCACCCCTATCATTATTCATTCCCTATTCTGGCCGCTGGGTAGTGACGCAGAAGGCGTGTACCTGGCGGTCCTCTTGACAACTGACTGTGACGTGACGTGACATATATCAGTCATGGAGGATTACTCCCCAATAGCGCACATTAATGGAGGATTACTTCCCAGCGCAAAGCGCTCAACGTCACTTAAGGGACTTGGAGACGCGTTGCGTCAAGTTGTAGACACAACAAAATAAAAAAAGTCGCCGTGAGCCTTACCGCTACGCGATACAAACTCCGTAAGTCTCAAACTTCGTCCGAAGCATAGAAATATAGTTGTCTCAACGCAATATTTGGAACACGCAATTTTTATAAATTTTGAAAAACAGGAAAGTTCGCCGAAAATGCAACCTGCGCCATATTTTTTACCATCAATTGATACATAGGAGGAGAAAAATGGAAGAAAACAAGAGGTGCTACAGAATGGCACAAACTTTCTCGTAAAAAAATTGTCCAATTTCCTTGGTTAGGACTGGATTTAAGGTCTTGCTAAATTCGCTCGGGAGCTCCCATATATCGTCGCCCAAAATACATTTTTTTGACATTTTCTTTTCTGCAGTTTCTTAATATAACAGAACAGTTTCTTACTAGAACAACCGAAATATTACTTTAAGAAAGTAAATGAAGAGTAAAACCTCGTCCTAAATAGAAATTTACACTGAAAAATTAGAAACCATTTTTAAGAAAATGGCAACTAAGCATTACTGTAAATGCGAAATTTGAAGCTCTTTTTCGCAGGAATCAATTGAGTTTTCAAAAAACTTAATTTTAAGTCATTTGAAGAACTTTCACACACAAATGTAATAATGTAAATAAATCAATGGAAATGTGCATATTAACGGTGTGAGACATAATTAAAAAATTCATTTGTGTAATTTTAAAAAACAAACAAAAGAAAACACCAAAATGAAATTAACGTCATATTAAAATGTGCAATTAGCACTATGCATTGAAAAAGTTTCAACAAAAAATTGGGAGACATTTTTGAAAAAATGGCGTTTGAAGGCTTCTGAAAATGTGGAAGTTTGTGCTCTTTTTAACAGAAAGCTGTAGAGTTATCGACAAATTGTATGACATTATTTACAGCACATGTATTCATAAATACAATAATGTTAAGAAATCGACTCTAATGTAAATATGGGAGACAAGTCAAAAAATTACATTTTTGTAATTTTTGAAAAAAACATAATAGATCACCGTGGCGTTTATGTCATCGTATTGCCTTCGTTTGTCACTAGCCCTACCAAAAATTTTAAAAAATATTTGAAGTCGTTTTTGAGAAAATCTTGTTTTTGTTATTTTTTAAAATTGCAAATATTGCACGTACTATTGGACAAAAATAGTAAAATTTTCAAAAAATGTACTTGACCTTAATGAAAGAATTAATTACGGACAACAAGTTGCATGTCAAGGAAAAATCTGTCTTAAATTGTATAGTTGTAGGAAGATGCTGAAAGAGATTCAATTTCTTGCAATTTTCGAAAATTCAGAGTTAATTACGAAAATAAGACCTATAAGTATATCGGACATTTATAAGTGTATTTTACTCTATTCTTACAAGAAATTTAAAGGAAAATTTGGAGCTGTTTTTGAGAAAATTTTGAAAATGTCCGGGAGGTTCGTGTAAAGTACCCACATTTTAAAGAATGTTTTTCAAAACTCAACTAGAGTGAGACTAGAGCTTCATCTAAAGTGGGATTGACAGGAATTCTTCAATTTGGAAAAGACCGTACGGATGATTCAGGCGCCAGTAGTGTTACAGACTGGCAGGCAGACGGACAGACAGACGGACAGACAGACGGACAGACAGACGGACAGACAGACGGACGGACAGACGGACAGACGGACAGACGGACAGACGGACAGACGGACAGACGGACAGACGGACAGACGGACAGACGGACAGACGGACAGACGGACAGACGGACAGACGGACAGACGGACAGACGGACAGACGGGACAGACGGACAGACGGACGAGACAGACGGACAGACGGACAGACGGACAGACGGACAGACGGACAGACGGACAGACGGACAGACGGACGACAGACGGACGACGAGACGGACGACGAAGACAGACGGACAGACGGACAGAACGAGACACAGACGGACAGACGGACAGGCCGGAGAACAGACAGACGCACGTTTTCAAAAAACACTTTTTCGGTATCAGGGGACCCCAAACCTTGTATTTCCCTGGAAATCTCGAAATTGATTATCCGCAGTATTACATAACTTTCTCTACATTACGTATATTACTCCGCATATACTTATGTATACGAGAAAGTAAAATAATAAATATTGAATTCGAAAACTTGCGTGTTCGTTACTTTGTTTGGTGATCAGGACAAACCACGGGCTGCTCAGCAGTGTTGGGTCACCTGTGCAATAAACCTTAGGTTGTGGTTGTTCCTTTGAAATCACCTACTTTTGTCCTGGAGTTAGGTAAAAAATGTTTTCCCTATTGTAATTATAGATGTCAAAAATTTAAAAAGCGGACTGAACAAAATATAAATTAAATTAAAAAACATACGTAGTCGTAATATAATTATTCTCATTTTTATATTAATTCTCATCATATTTGCTGTTTAAGGTTGATGATTTGAGGAATTTTTCAATTTTTATATCCAACCCCAATGGCTACCCCGACGTCAATGCTTTTTCTCAAATGATAGACAGCCCCCCCCCCCTATGCGCTGCCAGCCCCTTTTTGCACAGTCGCCGTGGGGAGAATGAGAAGCATGGCAGCGAAGAGTGCGCTCGTAACGTACTTCTACATTTCCTGATACTAAATGAACGCCTCTGCTTCAATCGCAATAGACACAATACACTTTAGTGAAAAACTCGGATCTCTGAATAGCAAAGATTTATCAATAAAAATAATTATAAATTATAATTTTCATTTCTAAAAACAGATGTGCTTTCTCCATTAATATTTCTGGTTACAAATATTCTCAGACATGTTAAACCACGTTTAGATTAGTTAAAAAGTTAAAAAGGTTTTTTAAAAGTAGAAATCAATTTAAAGATTTGCAGATTTCCATTCCCAAAATATGTATTACACGAAACAACATTATCTTAAATTTAATATAAATAAAATAAAAAATAAGCCCTTATAAACGGGAGCTCCAGATTTTGGCCTTGCATCAGGCTTCGTAATGCTTTCGTCCGCAGCTGGTGCGAACGGATGCGGGTGTTGCTCTACAGCTGGCGAAGAAGGGAGAGGCGCGGGAAATATACAGCGCGCGGCGGTATACAGCAGATAAAGGAGAAAGAACGAGTCGTTGCAGCGACAACAAAGGCGGAGAGGTGTCACGGTGAAATTAGCGGGAGGGAGAGCGCAGCGGCTGAGAAATACACGTCGTGATGGCGCCGGAGATTGGTGCACTACAGGTAACGTGGAGGCGGGGAGGCAGGTAGCGGACGCCCTGGGAAGGAAAGGAATATCGGCGATAACGGAGGCGATGCACACGGAGAAGACGACAGCAGCGCAGTTAATGGGGGTAGCGGTTGGAAACAGAGGCAGAAGCGGGGGATGCTGGAAAGGAAGGGGGTTTCAGCCGGGGGAGGTGCAACGAACGTGGAGATAGGCAGAGTGACTTAAAAGTCTAGAAATAGAGTCTAGTTGTTGAATGTAACAGAGATGGAGGTAACAACGGTGGTATAGAGAACAAAAGGAAATTGGCAGGTCGGCCACAAGGATGCAAGACGTGTAGAGTTGTGTTGTGACTACGAGACCGAACAATGTGAAAAAGGGTCTGAAAGTGAGAGCAATATAACTAAGGATGTGTATTTCTTATGGTGGCACGATGGGGAGTAACGATGCGTCAACAAGGAAAATCACTGGGAAGTTTAGCACAGGCGATGGAAGGGAATGCATGTTGGGGAAACTATATGACTAGTCGCAACGTACAAAAACACTTTGCAGGAAGGACTCCCAAGCTGGCACAAGGAAAGATAAGGCCCAGATGATTTGTAAGCGGATGATGAGAATGCGACGGTGATCAGTGAGAATCCGAGAGACTAGAAATTAATAGAGGGCGTAACTAACAAACGCAGAAATAAATTTAAAAATTACAAGAAAACTAAGGGAGAGAAAAGTCGAGCGGGAAAATGGGGTTACGTTTCAGGGTAGGGGGTCAAAGAGAAATGAAGAAAAGATGAACCATGAGACTGCCGGTGAGAAGACATGACGGACGAGAGAAAGAAACTAGTGGTGCTACAACTTCACATCTTTTTTCAAATTATTTCTAATTTTTGTAAATTTCGAAAATTCAAAGGTTCAACGAAAATAAGACCTACGCCCCTGTTTTCATTTTTTCTTCGAAGAGAGAAAGGCCGCTTAAAACATATTTGAAGCAGTTTTTGAGAAAAACTTTTTTATAAATTACATTAATTTCAAGCACAAACGATTCGAAAAATTACTATTTCTATTCAAAAAATTGTATGTGGCCTTTTCTAAAGTAATGAGAACAGATTTCATTCATGAAAAATCTATATCATCAATATTGAATTTTGCACTATCATTGTTTTGCAATTTTAGAAAATACAGAATTCATCGAAGATGGGATCAATACAATTTTTAGCGATCATTGGTGTATCCACAGGACAAAACTTGAAAGAAATAATTGAACACTTTTTTCAGGACAAAAATAAATTACATTAACTTCAAACAGAAATTCTGCAAAAACTACTCTTTTTTCCAATATATGAACATGACATTATTTAAAGATCTATTTTTACAATAGTTTAAGGGAAAATCTCTATCATCAATATTCTACTTTTGCTTTAATTTTTTTGCGTTTTTGAAAGTACAGTTAAACAAAAACGGGACCTGCGCCTTTCATAAGCGTCTAATCCAAAGAATCAATTTACAGAAAAAAGGGTGACTTTTTGAGAAAATAATTGTTTAAAATTTCCTATATTTCACGCACAATGCTCGAAATTACTCATATTCTCACAAATTTGTACATGGCTTTATTTCAAGAAGTGTCTTTGAAAGACAGAAAAAGAAAATGAAAGAAAGAAATTTCAAGCAATGAAACCAATAAAAAAGTATATTTTCAAATTATAATGGTAGGAAGATGCCAATACAATTTTGAACTGTTCCAATTTTCGAAAATTCAGAGGTTTCAAACATAATATGACCTGCACCATTGTTTTAAGTATTCTTTACGTTATCTGAGTAAAAATTTAATCAAAAGTTTGGAGTGTTTTCTGAGAAAACTTTGAAAATGTACTTAAGGCTTCATGTAAAGTACGTCCTAAAATCAAAATATGCATTTCAAACTCTCTGGAAAGAGCGATCATCCAGTTCAATGAGGGAATATCAATTTTTGAGAAAATCGTTTGAATTGTTCATTGTTCAAGCACTAGCGTTTATAACACGTACAGAGGGAGGTATTGCCGCCAATCAAGTTTTCCGTATCAAAACCCAAAACATTGGTTCTGGCTACAACATGTGTTAGAGGAAGTAATTTACTAATATAGAAACAAGATTCATCCATTTTTTACGCACATTCTACAGTACAAGTTTTCTGTCAAAAAATCGCCGATTTCTGCCACAGCATTTCAATTATTTCTCTTTATTACATAGGATAGTAGTAAGGCCAAAAACTAACCAAACGGGCGAGGGAGGGCATCTGTGTAGATGAAGATAGCAGAAGCAGCAGGGGCGGCACATGCAAGGGCGCGGGCGTGAGCCGAGTGTGGGCGTGCGGAGGGACGGCCGGCCCATTATTGCAGAGGAAGCTGGCGACAGGGAAACCAGTTGGTCGCTGAGCGGCGCGCCGTCCGCCCACGCCCCGCGCTGCGGCTGGGGCGGAGACGAGCCGCCACGCCTCCGCACGACCGCTCGTACGCTCAGCAATGAGGAGGGAGGTCCCAAGGCTCTGCTGTTGACTCACCCACCAACGAAGCTCAATCGAAAATAATCGCATTTGAAACCATTACAACGTGCTACTAGGGAGAAGTTATTCTAAGAAAGGACCAGTTTGACTGATCGCGAAACAAATGAACGTTCTGTCGGGCGATGGCTTTGCAACAGGTAGTGTCGAAGCCTTTTACTACTGAGCACCTGCAAAACGATCACGTTGAAGGATTAAATGCATGGATATAATTTGCAGTGTTGCTGCCACGAGTAGCCAAGTAGAAGCTGTCAAAGCTGTCCCTTCTCATATGAATCTGTCAGTATATATCTGTCAAAATATAACAATTCACGTTACAAACGGTACACGTTTCTAGAGATTATTGTATACCCAATTTGGAGGACGTTACAACCCCAATGAAACGTTTTTGGTAAGATTATTTCAAATATTAAGGTGTTGATGGATTAAATAAACAAAACATTGTTATTAGTGAATATTTGTTTCGTTTAAATGAAACTGTAACACGACGTTTCGGATATATTTGTGACCCCATTTTCTGAGTTTGGTAAGAGGTCACAAAATGCACCGGAAACATCTTGCTACAGTTTTTAATTGAAACGAAACAGAAGCATGATTTTTATGTTTAACCCCTCAAAAACTTAATATCTGAAATCATCCCTTAAAATATTACATACTCAAACAAAATATTTCATACAAAATATACAAAAAAACTCATACAAAATATTACATCCCATAAAATATTATAAATATAACTAAATAAACATTCAATGTGTAACCAATTACCACTCATTAAGTGCTATTATTAAAAATCGTTTAGTAAACATTTAGATAGATTCATTTAACATGAAATTAGCTTAATCATTAATTCCATCCAATGTTTTACATTCCTATTTTCCACAAACTGCTTCTTTGGATTCGTCAGTGATATTCTATCTAAACAAGTTGCAATGTAGAGGAGACCTGGTCTAATAGGACAACTGGATCGACTTACTTGCCTAATAGTTCGCTGAAATAATTTGCACACTAAAGCTACATTTGCACACTAAAGCTCCTTATAATTATTATCAAAACAGAAAAAGGTTTGTGGAAGTGAGATTGAGTGCGCGTATTTTGCTTAAGCGGAAGAGTATTTGACCTTAAAGTCTTAAATGTAATGGAGTCAAATCTTCAGCTCACAAATACAACTTGTTCCAGAAAAAAATATTTATTTTCTTTGCAAAAATCAGACTCGAATAAAAAATCATTACTTAACCTCGTTCTTTCCCCCTCCTTGCACTGATAATTGCGGTCTAAATAACCCGGGGGAACTGTACGCGCCAACGTGTAGAACGCCAGATCTTAAGTCCCAGTAGGTGTAGAACACTCTCGGGATACAACATGCCCCAGATTTACGGGAATAATGACTATAGCAATTGATTCGCCCGCAAATACAAAATAATCAAATAAACAATAATCCGGCTTTCACAACTGAATACATTGTTCTCTTACAAATAACGTGTAGCATGATGTCAATTGTTCTAATCAATATAGCAGTTACAGTTAACTACATATGCTTGATGTAATTTATTAGATGATTCATAGATATTAAGACACCAAAATATAACTGGACGAATATAACTGGACATCAAACGAAAAATCTCTTAGAGAACATAAATATTTGCGAGTCTGCAATGCACGTGTGCTACTCTAACTCGCCTCCATCCCGTTCAGTGTATACGGGGGTCAACTTTGAAATTGTATATATTATTTTTTTATTGAATATTGTTGTGGTGAAAACGTACCCCCGAACTAAATTCATTAAACAAGATTTATTCCTCGGTTAACAATACAACGTTCCAAAATCCTACATTAAGCTGGCATCCGGAGGCTAGATTCCAAGTGATTGTATCGGAGCTGGAGATGACTGCGTTTCTCCAGGAATTTCTGATTCAACAAACGGAGGAAAAACGGAATAGGAGGACCGTTTGAATTCGTTCACGTGGTGGGACTCGCTCAAATTGCGGAGACAACCTGAATGCTCAGAATCCCAATATGTTGGTCGCCGGTATGACCATTTCGGGCGCTCCGTGGGGAATGGAATGCAGAGGGATATTAGTGGTGAGACGCGCGTGCATATTTTCTTCAGTGTACAGCTTTTACTATAAAGCCATAACAATAATAATAATAATAATAATAATAATAATAATAATAATAATAATAAATATTATTTAATAATTATTTTGTCGCAAGATGCAGCACAAGCACGGGTAGAAAATGTACTGTTTTTGATTGATTGATTTTTTCGTGTTTCCGGGCACGTCAACTGCTTCGGTCATTAGTCCCGTTAGTGTAGTGCATGTTTTTTTCTCGGGAGATGGCGGTGATTACGGCGATATTTCCTCCGTCTTCCTTGTCCTATCCTCTCCCCTTACACTCACACACACGAACATGCACTACACTACCACATATTTCGGGAGACCGGTCGGGAGCTTAGAGCTTATCTCGTCTGGGGGTGATGCCCCGCTGGTGGGAGAGTCCTGGTCAGGGGAAACCCCGCTAACCGACGGTAGGTCGGCGTCGGACCTCGCCATCCAGCGGGAGAAGATCACCGCCATCTCCCGAAGGAAAAACATGCACTATACTTACGGAACTAATGACCTACGCTGTTGACGTGCCCGGAATAACCAACCAACTAACGAGCGTTGTATTGAGTCAAGCAATGCTCGCCGTAGATTAACATTATATGCGGAACGGCGTTATGTACGACGTACGTAACATAAAATATGTAACGTACGGCGTGCGTTGTACTGTATGCAGGATGTTTATGAGGAACGCAAAGCACTCGTGCTCCATTTCGCAAAAGTTACAGTGTTATTCTATGACGCGCGTTACTTAACGCAGGTCAACCCAATGCTCGTGTGCAGGGCCCCTAAACTGTCTCTGACCGCGCCTGCCTGCGATGATCCCATTCGTCGGCCAACCGCTGTCGGCCTGGCGTGTTCACGGATGCAGTTTCAAACGCGTTTCACCACGTAAAACAGGTTTTTGACGGCATTTTTTGGCAAAAGATTAAAAAAAGGTCTAATATTTTTCTAATCGTCATAGATGGCACCGGTAAATTAAAAAAATATGTCCCATGAGATTTGTAAAATTATTACGTCTTCCTGAAAGAATATTTTTGTCTTAAAACATATGAAACGATTAATTCCTTACAGTTATTATCAAGAATCCAGAAGCTCGTTGCAATTCTTTCCTGAGTCTACTACAAGTTTTAACTACTGTTGATGATTCACAACATTAAAGCATGATTCAGATAAGACTAAAAACGAGTTTGTCTTTTTTCTACGCTAGCATTTTTAGTAATGAAGTACTTCTGAAAACAAATTCTAAACACACCTTAATAAAGTTCACATTATGAATAAAATACAGTGAAATTTCGCGCAGGAGAATGGTACAGGAATTATTAAAGACAGTCAATTTTTTTTCTTTTCAGATTAATTAAGTTTGTCAACCTGTTACAGTCAAAAATAAATCTGAAAAAATGACTTTCATTAATAGTACTCGGATCATTCTTCTAAGTGAAATTCTAAATAGACTGTCTAGGAAATCATTCTGAAACGTAAGTACAGTGAAACTGCTGTCTTCTTTATTCTTGTATTGTTAAAATGGAATCTAGAAAATCTGAAGTAATATTTCCCCTAATAAATATTGCAAATCCAATTAATCCGTTTCAGACATCGAATAATAATAATAATAATAATAATAATAATAATAATAATAATAAAATAAAAAACAAAATAATAATAATATACTTTATAGAGAATAATTATATTTTGCACCCAGAAACTGAGATAAATAAATAGAAATTACTATTGAAATGGATAAATAAACTTTTAACATAATTTTTATGTCTATTGGAGTATATTGTAAGGGTAAGGAAGACGCAAGGGTGGAGCCAGCGTGAAGGGTAGAGGAGAAAGTTTCAGATGAACGCGCGCGGTGATGCTCATTCATCAAGAAACCAAGGCAGACTAACTCACGAACGAATGGAATGCTTTGTGAGGGTTTTCGATTGCGCGATGTGAGTGGCCGAGTAACACTTGACGAGTTTGGTACGGAACATTTTCAACTCTACTCAAAGCGAGAAGATGTACGAAAAGTGGATCAATATTTTGAACGTAAAACTACGACACTAAAAATGTCCACGAAAACTGAATTTAAGAAAAATACAGCATACGAAAAGCGAGATTTGACTGCACCGAAAAGAGGTGGCCCTGACAGCTTTCACAAGACTTTTGCCAAAATAATGTTTAGTTTTTCTGAGCATATCTTACGTATGAGAAGTGAAAAGTCCCCAAATTGACGTTTTGTAAACACTAAGATCGTGTATTAAAATAGAAGAAGACTACGAAATAACTGGTAATGAACTTTGCAAAGATATATAACAAACGGATGCTTACATAGATGAAGTCGAAAATCCAGCAACTAACGAAACACTCTTGAGAAAACGTTTCTGGCATGCCATCTGGCATTCGAGGAGTTATAATTAAAGTAAATCTAAAAAATATATGCTTTTACGAAATACAGAACCGTTCATGATTTTTTCTAATCATTTCAGTGAATCATCATATTTTGCCAATACATTATTAATTTATCTCTGATGTAAAGAATCGTGATTCCAGTAGCTACTTTGTATTAAATGATAAAACTCACTCGGTTTCACTTACAATAAATGCTGAAAAACAAGTTTGCAATATTTTATGATACAAACATGACAAGAATCACCACAGTAAAACCTGTTCTCTCAAATTTGTCACATTTTCAACCTAATCAGCACTGTTAAATCCAAGCCCTTGAACCAATAAGGCAGCGAGAAACTAGGACTTAACTAGTTTCAGCGTGTTCGTAGTACCCAAGACCTCCAGTAATCAAATTACAAATTTTCCCTTCATACATGAAACTCGAAATTAATTTGAACCCTTGCAGTGGCATTAAATGTTACGCTTCTAAAACCTCTTATATTAACGGTCAAGGCTTTACAAAATCCTGTTACATAACTTCTACTCGCCATTAAGTATTAGGTCCAAGCACAGCTTTACGCAATGCTTACATGCATGAAGTGTTTCCCACTACAACGCAAATTATTAAAATATGAAGTTGGTTTCAATACGAGAGGGATTAAAATGAAAATGTTATTTTGCAATGCTCTCAAATATATTAACAAATGTGTTCCATCGCTGCCTCTTGAGGCAACGTATTTAAGAAAGGTTTATTTTATGTTGTTGAAACTTTTTAATACGTATACTATGAAGTAAACTTTTAGTGCTCGATGTACCTGTAATTTAGTTATGAAAGATATTATTGCATTTTTACGTGCATGGAAGTGCCGAAGATTTTAAGCAATAGATATACGTAGATAACGTTAAAACGTTACTTGATCGATCAAAGAATACTGCGTAGACATCATAAAGTTACCTGTAGTTTGTTTTCAAACCCAATCCAGATGATTTAATTAGATACTGCTCTCACCCGAAACTTAGAACCATGAACTAATGCCGGTATAACGTCAGCATTTTTCAGATAATTAATTGTGTGTTAGTAATTAAAATTCATTATGAGGTAATACGCATTGTAAAATGTGACTCTGGTAAGATAGTAGGGCGCTTCGGTGATTTGTGAGACGCTACCACTCACGTGATTGCAAAATAAAAGTATTAAAGCAAATATAAAACAAAACTGTAATTATTAATTTATAATCTTCGAAATAAAATATAAATTCATAACAAAGTGTACTTAACATTTCTCTTTCAAACATCTCTATTTGTTCCGCCTCAAGTATTCCTAGATACCCCATTTGGCGAAACTTAGTCAAATTTGTTAAATCCCCCACGGAATGAAGCTATTGACGGTGCGTTCTGTGCCTACGGGAATCCCCTTCCATGCTCTTTGAGACTCATGAACGTATATTCATCTTTTCGTGAGCAAAAGAAAAGGGCATCAGATTCTTCATTTATTATTGCATATTTATCCTTGAAAATAGATTTTATTACATGAGAGCTTTTTATTCATTCAACATTTATGTAGTATATGACTTAGTGTAGGGATCGCAGAATTTTGAAAATGTGCACAGAATTCACTTCTCCCCATAGCACGTCATACGCAGTTTTAACTGTTTTTTGACGTAAAATAAATAAATAATTATAAAAAGAGTATGTAGTCTATATACGAGTATGATTCGCTCCTGTTCAAGAATTCAGCATTTTTCTCTATCGGCGCGATTTTCCCCCGCGGGTCCGGAAGTGGTCACAATGCAATGAAATATTTACAATATCGATTAATAACGATTATCTCTCAATACTGTTTGTGTTAACTTCTGTGTGGCCAAACACCTGAACTGTAATGAAGCTGTATCATAATTACTCACATTAAGCAAAGAGATGCACCCACCAAATAAGACTGCGATGCCATAACGCAACAACTTACATAGTAATTATGACAGTAGTTGTCCGTGACTGCGGACCGAATCAATGCAAAGCCATCACGGAGGTGGCGCCTAGTTACCCCGAGGGAAAGGGAGGTAGTCTGTCTGTCCTTGGCGCGGTAGTCCGCGTACGGGTCATGGAACTGAGATGAAAAACATGTTCCTGAAGGGTTTCCATTATTTTTTTCGTGTCTCCTGACTGTTATCCAGCCGACAGCCGGTTACCCTTTACGCCCCGTTAGGACATATTCGACAATACACAAAACACACTTGCGTTTCCTCTGATCTGAGCACAACAGAAGACGAGGCCCTCCGCGACAACATAAACATGAAAGACAAAAGACAAACAACCCTGCCCAAGGCGGAACACGAACCCTCGGCGGTTAGTCGGTACACGCTCTTAGCCACCTTGGCTATCCAGGTCGACTCTAGAAACGTGAATGAAGTTAAATGTTAAGACAATAATGTTTGTCGCAAGCAGTTCTCCTTAACAAGTCGTGTCGTGTGCCATACATTATTACATCATTTCTTAGTAAACGGTTTCCAATCCAAAAGCAGTATTAATTTTTATTCATTCACAAAATTATTAAGACGAATCAACCGTATATATTTGTAAACTTCAGCTCATAAAAGAAGAGTTGTTAGCATTAAAAAACGACTGCGTATAAGAAAACGCGGCGGGGTGAGTAGTCATGAACCCGCCGCCGCCGTATCCTTGACCCGTGACCGCGCGCCCGTGCTTGCTGACGGCGCCTGTGCTTACGTGCGCCCTCCTTATCGCCGGGGCTCCTCCGCGCACGCGCCGTAGGTCCCGCGCCGCCCCGAGCGTGCCATAGCGCCGAGCGCCCACCACCGCCCACTGCCCCCCACACATCGCTCACCGCTTCTTCGCTCCCATCTACTGCCCACAGTTCACCCCCATTACCCATCGCACACCGCCGAATGCCATTGTCCACACAGACACACCGCTCTCTTCCAATTTTTACACACCCCCATACCCATGCCACCGCGAATCATTGCCCACCAACACACACACCGCTCTCTCCCAATTTTTTTTCTACCGTCCACAACTCATCTCCACTACCCATCCTCGGCCCCACCGCTTAATGTTCACCGTTTTCTGCTCGCCGCCCACCAATCAGCCCCCACCGCTCCTTCGCACTCGCCTACTCCCCTCAACCCCTTCCCCCATTGCCCCCCTCCCGCCCCTCTCCCCCCGCCACCCCCCGCGCCCTCCATCGCCCCGCCTCGCACCCGCACCTCACGACCCGCGCTCCAAGCACCACGCCCCCAGCCCCGCCCCCGCGCGCCGCCTGCGCCGCCGGTAAACGCCAAGCGAGCTTTCCGCTTAGCTGGGCAGGCGTCGCGAAGGCCGTGAGTCACGGCGCGAAGTGCCTTGTCGCAGGATTTAACTGGCGCCCGCCCCGCACTCACGCCCGCGGAGCGTGGGGTGCGGCCGCGTTTACAAAGCAGTCTTCTATTCCGTTTCATTTGAATTATCTTTATGAACCCCTCAGGTGCCTACGACGACATATGCCGCTCATGATTTTGAATGCGTCGCCGGGATTCCTCGAAATATTTCGAGAAGTCAATGCTACCTAGCAGTTCAATTTAGTATCTGTTTCTTTTTTTTTTTAATTGGTTATTTAAGGTCGCATCAACATCTTAGGTCATTAGCGACCACTATTGCTGTTAACGGTATGGTAACTATGTGGATGAAACGATATGGAGATGATAAGGGGTGAAAGGACGAACACAAATACAACCATGCCCGAGGCGGGACTCGAACCCGCGACCCTTCGGTCGGAGATCACTACGCCACTACTGCCTTAGCGATCTCGGCCACCAGGCCGACTGTTTCTTGTATAACCGTTTTCATTTTATTCACAACAGCTGTTGATTTTTAACGAACGAAATTGGGGTTGCTAACGTAGAAGTTTCTTAGGTAGGACTACAATTACGGGATTGACAAAATAAATAATCCGATCGTAATTCAGTTACGATAACCAGAAGTTTATCTAAGGAAGTGAGACGTGTGCTATTACAACAACAGAAAATAAACAACAAATTGTTGCAAAATTTGCCTTGGACACTCTTTTTGTATTATCATTTGTTTTGAAGTTCACCTCTATCGGAAAGATTTGTTTATTTTTAGGTTAATGTGCATATTATTTGTGATCATATCAATAAACTAAAAGAAAGAATATACTTTCATCTAGGTTTTGTCGCGCTCCCGGACATACCTGGAGAGGTAAAGGCTCCAAGCTGCCGTGTAAGTTAGAGCCGGATATCTTGTTTTAGCGAAGGGTGAATACCACCATTGTCGAGATATAGCATGCCCTAAAATTACGGACCACTAGTCTCACCAGTTGACGCCTCAGGAACGCGACATAATTAGTCATCGCTTTCTCCCCAACTATTCAATTGCACTGATTCCAGAGATTCAGTTCTCAACGACAGATTAATACATACATTTTTTATTACAATTTATAAAGAAATAATGGCATTTTTTAACATTGCAACTGGGCTGGACTCGATTTTTGTAGAAGAATAAAGCGTAAAAACGTTGTCAATAGTGATCTGTTTCTGTGTACATCGCAAAAAGTTAAATAATTTTCTGTACTATCCAAGTTGTTTCTATTTTGGATTAGAGCCACTGCTCCTAAAATAGAACATTATGGCATCTCCTGTGATCAGAGTACTCAGAAATACTCAAAGTATGCCTCAAAGAAATTTACGAATAATTACTTAGCAAACTTCACGTAAACAATAACAAGGTAACACATAGTGCATCTCAATAACGTCATTGCTACGCTGATTTAGCTATCGAAAACGTCTATTCCGCTTCTCTAAATAGAAGTTTTGTTAATGAAGAACCTAGATCCTAATTGGAACCAAGGTTCAAACACAACTGACCGCAACTGATCAACTCGTCAATGTTCTATTCTAACATTGAGACAAACTGCTGAGATTAATGAATAATGAATTGTGTAGGCATAACTTAAAGTTACATTGTCATGATACAATGAACGATGTTAACGTTACGTTTATTGCAATTTATATATACAACTCATATTTTAACGAAGACAGAAATCTGGTGATTTAATGTAGAATTAACCACATCCATTTTTCACCAATCCCGCCAGACATTTCAGAGTTGACTGATGCATTCTCCCCATCTTTGTTTTCGTGCCAGGGAGACTAGAGGGTCTCATTGTTAAGCGACAACATCGCTGACAATGACAACCACGCTTCTTTTTTATTCCGCAAGCACAACCTGGCCTACAGAGAATTTCCGATTTTTCGACTATCACCGCGCCACAAAGAGAATCGAGCTCGAGTTCGTTGATTGGCGTGCGTATGGAAATTAAAATCCAAAAGAAATTAGTGTAATGTATTTTAACTTCTTACAAGGCTTTGCCAGTGTTAATTCTACTTAGTGCCTTATAAATCTCTAATCAAAATATATTTTGATCGTAGATAGTAATCAGTAGATATGAATCTACAGACTATACATTTTTCTCTAAAAAAATTATTGTACCCGAAATATCACTCCTAATTTATCGAATTTCAAATAAATTACTTGTTTCTGCTTTTCTTTTTATAAATGCGGATTGATATATTTCAATTATATTCCAGAAAGCTTTGCTTTGGCTAGAAAAAATATTTTACTGATGTTAAATGGAGGAACTTTGTTTGTAAATGAGGCAATATGCAGACTTTAGATAATTTCTAAAACATTCCTACAGTGTGTCAACTTACCGATGTCTCCAGACGCATTTCAAGCTAGTAGTGCTGCAAACAGTAAATTTATGTATTATTTAAAATAATTACATTTTATCATAATATCATTTTTATTCTTCTAATACTTCAGCCACCCCTTAATAAATTCTCTTCCCCAAAGAGTTTAGCGAAATTTCGAAAAAATACGTTTTTTATAATTTAAAACTTTTAATAAAAATGGTATTACTGCCATTAAATTCGATTTTTCGTTCTGTATCCGTTCAAAATTTTAAAGAAAAGGGTTCGCCCGTCCTGGTATTTGAACAACCATACGCTCCACCACCTGTAAGGGCCTCTGCCGTCTGAGCAGCCCGTCAACCGACATTATTTCAACGACTTCTCTTATTGTATGCAAGGAGGAAATAAAATACTTAAATTCGAAATCTTTTGAAACTTTCAGAAAAATTATATCTTCATTTCATGCATTTGTAGTCCCAAATGAATTATTAAATATATATGTAATATAAATATTTATGTGTATATTATTCTTAAAAATAACAAACGTTTATTTTCTTAATATTCAAATGTTTTCATAAAAACATTGTGACAAATGTTGTGCGTTCGTTAAAAAATTAAAGAAAAAATTTGTAGCGACTTTGAAAAAATTTTGTGTTGGTATTTTTGGAAAATTGGCACATTTTTTGAAACCAGTGTAAGCTAAGAACTTTAAAGCTTTTACCATTCAACCAAAGGACTGTAAATAGCATTAATTATGAGTCTGACTTCAAATAATAAATTTGAGGAAGAAAAATCCTAGCTACAATAATGCAGTTAAAGGAGAGATTTTCCAAAAAAATTGAGTTTTTAATGAAAATTTTATATTTATAATTGATCATTCGAGCATGAAATTAGAGCTAAATTATAACAAATTGAAAATGTGCTAGGGGCAATATGTATGGTACTTCCAAAAATTAAAAATGTATTACAAACTCGCAGTGTTTCGAGATCGACCAGATCGATGGATAGATATTCATTGTGTGGAAAAGCTTACGTACGGTTTAGGTACTCGTGATGTTCACATACAGATGAACACACAGAGAGATACACAAACGTATGAACATATGGACGAGTAGGCACACATTTTGTGAAATAAAAAGATTTTTTCAGCCACAGGGATCTGAATTTTCGTTCAAATCTCCACATCGATTCTTTGCAGCATCATTTCATGACGACCGGAAGGTAAAATGGACAGTATATTTAAAAGAAATCGGAAATGTCATCTATGTGATTGCAAAAAACTTTTGAAGGAGCAAAAGTTACTTCTACGATAGTTGAGAGATAGAGAGAGAAAGAGAGAGAGAGAGAGAGAAGGAGAGGGAAAGATATACAAAAGTATATATCTTCTCTTTCTCGCTATTCTCTTCCTCATTTTCTTCCGTATTCTTTCTCATCATCATCTCCTCTATACTTTTTCTCTTTTGAAATGCAGTATATCTTCATGCGTTACCTTTCATCTCCACATTCTTCTTTACGAACTGAAACTAAGTGCCTCCCATCTGCAGACTCATTACACAGATGTGCGACTGAACGAGCCACACAAGATGGTGGTTTATGCTCAGAGCGATATTCACCTGTTTTCATAACGATACACGGGGTTCATATTTCTGCTGGGGAAAAATTAAGAAAGGAAAAAGCAACAAGCGCATTCAACAGTGACGAAACGCGGGGTCGTAGTGTTTTCTTGGGGAATTATTAGCAAGTGATTGATGGTTAACACTATTCCCAACAGCTTCGTGACCGGTTCTCCGACTTCTAAAATACATCCTCAATCTTTTCTAATGATAAATTCACTACACCATCTTCTTATTAAAACATCTCTTAATGCCAAACCAACAAAAATAAGGTTTTGTTGTCATGAATATTCTTTAACACATGTCTTTTGAGATCTACACCAATACTGTGAATGCATGTCAGTGGATTCTCAAATAGTGAGAATCCAATGACATGCGTTCACAGTGTTGGTGATATTATATTATAATACTTCAAAATACAAGTTTCTTTACTCATATTCATATATCGCCTGCGGTTGACTGGGAATTACAATTTGAAAAAATGGTGTATGTGGCTGGTAACTTTAACACAACACGCTATGTTGGAATGGTTGAAGATATTGCAAGGAAGCTTTCACAGAGGGGGTTGAGAAAATTACACTAATCGGAACAGCAATTGAATACGTTTTCATTACTTGTACGAGTATATTACAAAATATTAAGATCAATTATAATGTTTTCAATTGAAGATTTCGAGACAAAGTGGTTATTTGTATTTAAGTGTGTGAAACACTTGTTTTTGCAAGCTCGAGATTGAGAGCCTTTTTTGCCAAATCGGTCGAGGGGGAAAAAGTAAAGAAAATCGTATACAAATTCTTCTATTACGAAATTATGATTGGTTTTATCTCTGCTGTCCATAGTTTAATCGAAAGAAAACCCCATGTGTGTTAACGATTGTACTACAACAGGAGGCCGTGATAGCGCGAAGGTATATAGCGAAGCATTGTTAACATATAAGAGTTCCGTTTGTGTAATCGTGATTATAATTACTGAAATGAAAACGGGTAAATGGATAAAAAAGATACTGATACTTCAGAGGAGGTCCTCAAAATTGTGAATGCTGCAATATCTAATTAATAGTACAAAAAATCCACAGATATTTAAATTCGCTTATGTGTTAATTGCTTGAGCAATTTTTTAAAAAAAATGTATTGTACGTGGTTCACAAATGGTGACCATTTTTGTTTTCAGCCGCATGCCATGTTTCGCGTTTGTAGACATTCATGGTTTTGTAAATTACCCAGCTCCATATTGTTGTAGCTTTTAAAACTAAATTGAAGTATATTCAGTGAACTCTGTCCTATAAATGAAAGTGAAATTTATTTACCTAATATGTATTTGTGTAATATTTGCAATCAAAACTATCGATTTCGAATGAACAAATTTCGATTTTAAGAGAGTAAATTTACAAAAAAGGAATAGGGTTCCGGCCTTCATTTTTCTGTTCTTTTATACACAACTATATAGTTACTTAACATAAAATATAAATAGTAAGAAGCGTACCACTTAAATATTAGATCCTCCTAAATATTAGAATTTTGTTGTTTTTTTCGAATTTTCAACTGTTTCATCTCTGTTGGGGGACCAGTTAAAATTTTGAAATTTTTACACGTAAGAGATCACGATGACACCAAAGAGCAGAATAAATTACAATCTCGAAATTTAAAGTAATGTGGGTTTTAAAAAATGTAACTTTACGCTCTTGCTACCCTCCTTCAGATGCATGTAGTATTATGTTGCGTAGTCGTTACAAATGATGCTAGAAAATAATGCTCGTGTCGCACCACTAGTTCTCAATGAAATATTTCTTGGAAAATTGTGTGTATTTTGTTTCAAAAAAATTGGAAAAGAGAGTTTTGCCGCCAGAAACGACAAAACTAATAATAGTACTATATAAAGTGCATACACTACCATAGTTACTATATAGTTATAATTATTTGTAATCGTTACAAAAAAAACACTAAAAACGTGTGGTGTATTGTGGCATCGCTAATTTCTAAACAAAATATGTGATATTTATGTTTTCTCCTTTGAATAATACAAAATAAGCATTAATATTGTGTTAAATATTTTTCATATGAAATAATAAATAAAAATAAAGAATTACTGAAATAAGTATATTCAGATTAACGCAACCTTAGCGTTCTAAAAGCTTACCCTATAACAAACGTCTCCAATGCCTACATATCTCAATTATTTCCACTATTTATGGGATAGTTCCGGGTATCCACTAATGAGTGATGCAGCATCATGCACCCAACAGGAAGCGGCGGCTTTTGCACACAGAGGGCACGCGCGGCGCATGAAGGTAGAGACGTCAACCTCCCGTCTGCGGAACCTGTTCTTTTGTGCACTTACTCGGGCACAGACTACCATAAAGACAATATAGAGCCATTATTTCCAGTCCCTCATTGTCTCCACTGGCAGCATTCACATGAAATATACAGTGGTCTGGCTACCGCTCTATACTAGTATAATGAATGCCAAGGTGTTATAAAACGAAGCATTTGCTTTCCAATGGCGTCTGAGCACCTTTACGACGCACACAAGGGGCACGTCCGTTGAATTCCATTTCCTCCCAGAGCTGATGATGCGTCAGGTGCACTCGCAATTCCCCGAATGGCGGTCTATTATAACTAGTCGGGCTCCGTGAATTATTCATAGTTCCTTTTCCTTCCCAACACTTTTTTTATGTAATGAAACTAGGGATATTCCAAAAACTTTCTCGGAGAGCCGTACACCATTCTCTGTTAATTTCATGTATGCTTTTAATTATTTTTTCAAACGTTAAAGAGTAGTAAAGGCTAGAGAGTTGTTAAGGAAGCAACATGTAGTACTCCCCGCATATTAAGATATTGTTTCAGTATTTTCTCTGCATATTAAGAGAAGTTTTGAAGAAAATTCCAATGGGGCTGAAGATTACAGGTCAGGAATACCATGTGAAGTTACCTGCATTAAGTAGTAAAAAATATGAAATGAATTTAAACTTATATATATATATATATATATATATATATATATATATATATATATACAGACGAATAGATGTGTAAATAAATATGTGAATTATTTTCATTTCAGATACTCAAATTAATCTCTGCATAAAAATGATTGGCATAATAAAATACAGTATTTTATATATGAACATGAGTAACTGCTTTCAGTGTTCAACATATTCTCGCAACGAATTGTAAATCATCAGTTCAAAAGTGTTTTAAGTGAATTTTTATAGTGTTTGATGATATTGAAATTTAATTAATATATTACTTAGCAGGTTGTTATACTTATAAAACGTTATCTAAATTTATTTAGTATTTCACTAAGATTTATATTATTTCTAATACGTATATATTTACAATGAATATAATCGGTTAGGCCTCATAGTTATACATATCTCCACTGACAATGTCAGTTATAACAAAAAGTTATCCTCGTCCACCATAGACATCTAAGGAGAAGTTAGCAACCATGTGACAAGAAAGGTTGCAAATCCGTACCTTCAGATATCCTAATCCCGAATTGCAAAAAAAATGTGACTCGTTTAAAGCCATCCCCCTCTAAGACACGATGGCTTTAAAAAAAAGTCTCTCTCTCTCTCCCTCTCCCTCTCTCTCTCCGTCTCCCTCTCTCTCCCTCTCTCTCTCCCTCTCTCTCCTCTCACTCTCTCACTCTCTCTGAACGGCGACGAGGGATTGGGCGACCGTCGAAATTTCCCGCAGATAAAACGTAGCACCGCTTTACCGCTGTCGGTATTGTTGCAGCCCTGTAAAACGCAGGCGCCTGGGCACCAGGCACAGCCGTATTATGGAGTTCTCGGGCGACGCTGACGTCAAAGCGACGACCCCGGAATCGAACTCAACGACCGTTAAAAATAAAAACTTTTTCTGCTTAAGGGATCTTCTGACTTTGAGTTATGAGAATCGTAAAATGATCTATGCTTTTGCTATGTATTGTATCATGAGGCTAGATAAACGTGCAATCATCTCGTTTGTTAGAAATGTCCGTAGATACTTTAAATATCACCTTCGTCTAATGCCGTATCTTTTTCAGCAAACTGGCGAATGTATATGAAATAACGTCTGGCATTCACGAGTTTTGAAATAAAATCATGATTGATGATTTGGATATTATATGCATTAATGGTGATTTACATGATATACCTAACAATTTGCATTCGCATTACACGCTATAATCACTAGGTAAAATCCCCGAGATGTTCCATGTGATTTGAATGCACTACCTCATCGAAAAAATATTGCTCCTGAAGCTGATTTCTAAAGGGGCCTATTGCCAACATACATTAACTCCATAACAAATATACACATTCAAATGAAAATAACAGATTGAAAACTATATTAAATATATAATTTTCACGTCCAGTATACCCTACTTTCTAAGTTAATTCTTATTTAGAATAATTTTATTTGATTTATTTAACGACCAAAAAACTAACAGTTTTTTGTGAACTGTACGCTAAGACTAGGAGAAGTACAAATTCGAGAGAATATTCTATTATTCAATGTGACATGAACTTGTATTTTCTTTGTTTTTCAATTGTTCAACTTCGTCTTGAAAATATACTATAGATGTAGTATCAACATCAGTTACAACTATCATGCCTTTTAAATCTATTCCAGATTCGTAGAAAATATGATCTCTCTTTCTCTTAAGTGGAGAATTTAAATTTTTATGGCATTATGGTGACTGACTTCTTAATACGTCTAATGTTCTTTTATATTATATTTAAATTGAATATTTTTAATTCCCGCCATGTGTCTGTATTTTTTTTTCTGTGTACCATTTTACAAGCAAATACAGCCTTTAGGAATCTCACATCTCTACTCAGTATGTCATGTTTATTGCTGCCAGCATCCTGCATTCGCAACTTTACAAAATTTATTTTTCTACTGTTTTTCTATAAACTTTTATTGCCTAAGAATGCTCTCTTATTAATTGGTCACAAAAACCACACGTATATTTAAAAAGTGCATCCTTATTTTGTATATCTCGAATTCTTGAGATGCCTAACACCCTCCTCACGTATTTGAAATGCTAATCTATACAATTATTGTGTCATCAATTACTATTTGTGCCTGCATAGGTCCTTTCTGTTTTAAAAGTAGAGTATTGCTTTAATTACACAACTATTAACACATTCACAACATGTAATTTAACGGATAAATCAATATCCCACAAAATTAGTATTCATTATGGTAATTATAGGCTTCTAGGTCATCTATCACTGTATTACGAATAAACAGATCAGAAAGGTATTAGTGTTGCCATCGAATATCGTATTTTTCGATTTGATTCAGATATAGCACAAAAAATGCAACATCGCCGCACGAGGTTTACGAGATCGTGTCTGTACGGCGAGATCAGTTTGTGCCTACTGACTTTAAAATACGTAAGAATATCATGCGCTCTAAGAAGCGCGATTGTAAGCCTCCCTTCCCTAGTTGTATCCTGATGTATTATTAGCAAATTGAAAATCAGAAAGACTTGAAACAGGAAACAAAAATTATTAAAAATGCTACGCGTATCATGTGCGATTAATTTTTTTACTGCCATGAAGCTGAATTATAATAACCAGTTGGTTCATACACAGTATAGTAATGTACGTTTATTCAAAGAAACATATACGCCACTACCCTTGAAAATACTCACAATTACAAACGTTAAATAAACCCCACGCCGGCTACGCAAATGAATCTAACTAAAGTATTGTAGTGACCTCTTCTGCACCAGTCTTCACCGAAAGAACAGCGCAGTGTGAATGCCACTCTGCTGACATGACGCTCTGCTGACTCCCGAATTCACCTGCAGTAACCTCTCGAACTTCAGCCGAGAAATCAGTTTCTAGAATTCTCCTCTCGACAATGTCTTCATTCCGACCACCTAGCTCATTACTCGGATGAAACGCTTATTACGGCGAATCCACATCCGGCAGAACTCGCAACTAGGAGCAGCTCATTAGCGAAAATCCGCCGCCATCATAACTAGAAGCCGGCAAGCCGGCGAGCACTTCCCGGCGTTCGGCAGCGCCGCTGCGGTTTCCGACGCGCCGTGTGCTGGCTGGGTAATAAGCGGCTTCTGCGGCGCCGCGGCCCGCCCGCCCCGCAACGGCGAAGTTGGCGTCTCCGGCCAGGGAACACGACGGACAAACTGCAGCTCACGACCGCTTTCAACCGGCGACATCTTTGAGCCATTCCACGTCAGATCGCACAAGAGTTGACACGACTTGTTTTAAAATGTATGATAGTTTTTTCTTAAATCTAGACATCAAAAAAAGAGACACGTGTTTTTCTATTTGATTGAAAATTGATTATTTGTGTAGTTATGCCTATATTACATTTTGGAATTTACGCGTACTTCACAACATATCAATTGTTGCTCCGAACGTACGTTATATACAAATTCCTGATTTGTTTAATTTAATACTTTGAAATGTGTGTTTTATTCTTCTGCAAATACATTTTCAAGAAATAAATATTTCATTTAAAAAATGAATTTTATTTCAAAAATTTAAAATTTCTATATAAAATCGATGAGATAAAAATTTTAAAAAATATACACGTATGCCTTGTTCAATTTCTATAAAATACACTAAGAAAAAAGTTGGCACTCCACAAATACAGTTCTAAAAAATCAATTATAAGTATAAAGCGCGCTCTGCCCCTCATGCACTAACGAAATGAGTACGACCAGTCTTTGATCCATGTGCTGAAGAACTAAAAATAGAATGACCATCTGTCTGATTACGGTTTCAAGAGGTATTAATATTTCAGATGTTCACTCTGCCCCAGAATGGATAAGTGAGTGTGAAACTAATTCAAATACAAGCCATTTCACGTCAAATTGCACAAGAATTAACACGACATTTTTTAAATGTACGATATTTTTTATTAAATATGGAGATAAAAAATACATGTTTCTTTATTTATCTGAAATTGATTATTTCTGTACTTATGCTATATTAAGTTTCGATATATATATATATATATATATATATATATATATATATATATATATATATATATATATATATATACACACACACACACACACACACACACACACACACACACACACACACACATATTACCCTGCTCTAACGAATTGTGTTCGCTCAGCCTGATACTAGAGCCGAAAAGAATGACCTCATGATGGGGGTTTCAAGAAATATTAGTAACTCATATGTTCACTCTGTCGCCCGAAGGGATGGGTGACAGCGAAACAAATTATACTACAGCTTTTCGTCGTGTCAGCGAAACGAATTTTGCTGCTGAATCCTTTGCGTCCTATATGGGGGGGATAGGGATGAGGTGCTCTCCTGACCTTGCTCGTGAAATACAACAGACCACTTGTGAAGGTCTGGAAAGTTAGCATTACAAAGTTTTCAAAAAATATTGAAATTACACTCAAAATTTGTCGCTTTTTTGTTGGTAATTTGTTACGCAAAAATATAATTTGTTGCTCATTTGACGCCTGTTATTAACGATTCGACTAACTTGATATCAAGTTAGCATCGCGAACTCAAGGAAACAAAGAAATTACAGAGATAAATAAAAAGTAATTATATGGGATTTTGTCGCTTTTTTGTTGCTCAAGAGTGCACAAAATAGAAATTTTATCGCTCTTCAAATAATACCAGAAATGCATTTTTTTTTTGCAAATGCGATACAAACTTGATGTCAAGTTAATAATATCACTAATAACAACAATAATAATAATAAATATTACATTAATATTATTAATAATAATAGTGTCTTTATTTATAGTCATCATACAGTGTCTTATATGTGGCGACATTTGGGCCATCAGTTCCGCTCTTTCGAATAACCACGTAATACTTAAATTCATAGATAAAAAATCGAATAATAAAACGTTCTTCAACGATACATTTAGTAAGTAAAGTTAGATACGTCTTGCCACAAATTTCCAACAAATGAATGAATATCCCGCTTTAAGTGTTGTGACTTCTACCGAAAAGTATCGAATAAGTTGGTTTCATTTCTCGTATTTAAATTATTCCTTTTCTTAGAAATTTGGAAATGTGCATCAAAAGTTGAGTAGCTCATGCTCCAGACCAACAGTTATGATTGGGGCAAATTTTCATGACGTATCGCCAAAAATGATCAATATAATGCTCTTAAAGTGGTTTTAAATTCCCTAAAAGCAAAGAAAATTTCCTAAAAAATGTTTTCAAAAAACGGTTCGTATTGTCAACTCAAGCTCTTGGATGGACTGATGTAATCGAGACTTTCTCTATTCGTTCAAAGGAACTCAACTTTCAAATTTTGGTTTCGACTGTTCTACACCAAAAAACTCTGTCTTTAGCCATCCCGAAATCGGCTGAACCGACACTGGCGCTGATAGACGTCACATACAAGGCTCATTTAACAATTTCTAAGCGAAGAAATAGAATAGGCTACTCAGATATGTTTGGTTTGGTTTGTTTTTTCGTGTTTCCGAGCGCGTCAACTGCTTTGGTCATTAGTCCCGTTGGTGTAGTGTATGTTTTTTCTCGGGAGATGGCGGTGATCTTCCCGCGCTGGATGGCGAGATCCGGCGCCAACCTACCGTCGGCTACTGGGGTTTCCCCCTAACCAGGACTCTCCCATCAGCGGGGCACCGCCCCAGCCGGGACAAGCTCTGAGCTCCTGACCGGTCTCCCGGAATATGTGGTAGTGTAGTGCATGTTAGTATACGTGTGTGTGTAAGGGGGAGAGGATAGGACAAGGAAGAGGAAGGAATGATCGCGCGCGGTCCGTGACCCGTTTGGTAGGGGACTGCTCCGGCAATCGCCTGGTGTTGATCGGAGAAACCACGGAAAACTACCGATCAGAGCAGCCGGCCGCTAGAATTCTCCTCCAGACAGCGACTGAATTCGACCTAGCTGAAAAGCAAGTGTCGAAAATCCTGCCGCCGTCAGGACTCGAACCTAGGATCTCCCGGTCAGAGTCAGAAATGTTGTGGAGAACATTTGTTTCATCTCGTAAGTATTATTTGAAGCTAGTACCAATAAAATGATATTAAAATCGATTAAATCAACAAACCTGCATTAAAATTACGGAAAAATGAAAAAATATTAGTCGAAATCGACGAAAAGTAAATAAATAAAAATGCCAAATAAAAATGGGTCATTTCCTTTTGACATAATATAAAATTTATTTCTATACTAAGTGGAACTGTTCTAAAGGGAAAAGGAAAAAATGACATTTCATTAAAATCCGCTCCCCAGATATGTGGTACAAAGTGATAGACTTTTTTTTATATTCCGATTTTCTCGCTTTGATTCGCTTGTTGTGGGTAGGAAACATTAAGAAAACGAGAAAAAATAAGTGTTTTTACGTCAAATTCACTATTTAAAATGTGAATGTGCCTCTTTATTTATTATTTTTATACACAATATTAAGATATCGGAAAATCGGCGATGGTCCAACGAAACGATTCATTACGAAACCTTCAATTCACGTCTTGGTATTTTAAAATTCAGGATAATTCCTAAAAGTATACCAACTGTTTTTTCTCCATTTCCCTATTTCATAAATACCAGCCTTGATCTGAGATCATGGTCGATTGACAATACACCTAGGGCACCGAAATTTTAAGTGGAAATTAATATAAATTCCCGGACGGTTTTAGTGTTGCTACTGTTGGACTTCTAAAATATATACCAGCCACGTTGTTCAGATATCCTTTTCCGCATTCAAACTGATTTGGTGTCCCTGTCGTCGCAAATTTGAAATTGTGATCCTGGAAAAGTTACTGGTAATACGCAAATATTAGTGGTTAATGCAAACTATTAATAATAAAACGTAGAAGACTTGAAAACATGTAAATCTAGTTTTACATCAAAATGTACGAACTTATTTATTTATTTATTTTACGTCAGAAAAACAGTTAAAAACTGCGTATGACGTGCTATGGGGAAAAGTTAATTGTGTGCACATTTTCAAAATTCTGTGATCCCTACACTTAGTCATATACTACTTAAATTTTGAATTTTGAAATTTTGAAAGGGAGAAAAAAACAAACAAAAAAAACTCCCATGTAATAAAATCTATTTTCAAGGATAAATAAGCAATAAATTTTGAATTTTGAACTTGATTTGTGCATTTCAGTTTACAAAATAGTATAGACAAAAATTACAATTTCTCATTTTATTGTGTACGTAACTTATGACAGTGCGTTTTTACTCCTTATTCTGGATATTTTCAGAGCCTTTTTAGGCGCCTAAAAGACGATTTTTAGTGCCTAAATACCCGATGTCTACCTATGACATTTCCATATAGTTGGGAATATCAATGAACGGCTTGTTATATTCCCCGATTTCACCATGTCATCAAATTGTTCAACATCTTCTGTTCATCAACGTAATATAGACTGTTTACCAGAAACAGCATGTTAACTACAAGTTGATATAATATTTCGAAATCAAGCAATGGTAATCAAAGAACAAACATATATAACAGAAGCGTTAGTCATGCTTTTAAGTAAGAAACATTTTATACGAATATACACGTGCTTCTCCACTTTCAAAGTACGAGAACGTATGCCTTTTCCCTTCCGTACACCTATTTTAGAGGTCATTGGCAGAGAATTTTAAGTAATAAAAAAATGTGTTAGGAGGCTGCAAAGACAGAGCAATCCACAGAGAGATTAGCACGCCAAGATTCTGAAAATGTATTGGGTAAAATACAGTAAACGATGTGGGTGGGGGTCGCCTCAGTACATTCACCCTACTTAAGAAGAGGAGGTGGGAATCACTTCGTACGCGGCACGTAGCATTGAGAGATTAAATGGGTGGACGATGCTGCAGGTAAAAACCTCAATGAAAACTCCTTCCTTACTTCCTTCTTAGAAAAAAGAGTCTTTCCCTTCACACCAAACTTCCCCTTCTTCGATCCTCTTTTTTAACAATTTTGTTAGTATATTTCATAAAATATATATTTTTTGCTATTCTACGGTTAAATGTTAATTGTGATTATAAAAAAATGCAATAAGGCAAAGAAACTCTCATAAATATCAGAAATTTCATTAATTCTTCAAAATTGCATTGATACAACTTCAAAGTTGTTGTTGTTGTTATAATAATAATAATAATTATTATTATAATAATAATAATAATAATAATAATAAAAATAATTATTATTATTATTATTATTATATTTTGTAAAAAATATAATTAGCAATAGCGGAGAAAGGTGGAACCGCTAGTAAAACATGTACAAGAAATATTGTGTAAAGGATAAATATAAAATGTAGTCCAGAAAACTAATATAATGAAAATTAAATTGTAGTTGCAAAAAAAAAATAAAGTTTCTTTATATCTGAATTAATACATCACGCCACGAGTGCGAGGGCGAAGAAAAAAAAATGCGCGTCCCTGTGGCGCAGAGGATAGCGCGTTGGACTTCTAATCCAAAGGCCGTGGGTTCGAACCCCACCAGGGATGAGATTTCCGTATATCTGAATTAATATATCATGGCAGAAATGACAGAGGGAAGTAACACAGCGCGTCTTTGTGGCGCAGAGGATAGCGCGTTGCACATCTAATCCAAGGACCGGGTTCGGAGTTTCTTTATATCTGAATTAATATATCATGCCACGAGTAAGAGGCCGCGCGTCCCTGTGGCGCAGAGGGTAGCGCGTTGGACTTCTAATCCAAAGGCCGTGGGTTCGAACCCCACCAGGGGTGAGTTCTCTTTATATCTGAATTAATATATCATGCCACGAGTGAGAGGCCGAAGTAAAAAAATCGCGTCCCTGTGGCGCAGAGGATAGCGCCTTGGCCTTCTAATCCAAAGGCCGTAAGTTCGAACCCCGCCAGCATGAGTTTTCTTTATATCAGTATTAATATATCATGCCACGAGTGAGAGGCGAATAAAAAACGCGTCCCTAACCGCGTCCCTGTGGCGCAGAGGATAGCGCGTTGGACTTCTAATCCAGCCGTGGGTCGAACCCCACCAGGGTGAGTTTTCTTTATATCAGTATTAATATATCATGTCACAAGTGAGAGGGCGAATTAAAAACCGCGTCCCTGTGGCGCAGAGGATAGCGCGTTGGACTTCTAATCCAAAGGCCGTGGGTTCGAACCCCACCAGGGATGAGTTTTCTTTATATCTGAATTAATATATCATGTCACAAGTGAGAGGGCGAAGTAAAATAACCGCGTTACTGTGGCGCAGAGGATAGCGCGTTGGACTTCTATTCCTCAGGCCGTGGGTTCGAACCCCACCAGGGATGAGTTTTCGTTATATCAGTATTAATATATCATGTCACAAGTGAGAGGGCGAAGTAAAAAAACCGCGTTCCTGTGGCGCAGAGAATAGCGCGTTGGACTTCTAATCCGAAGGCCGTCAGTTCGAACCCCACCAGGGATGAGTTTCTGTATATCTGAATTAATATATCATGACAGAGGGAAGTAACGCAGCGCGTCTCTGTGGCGCAGAGGATAGCGCGTTGCACATCTAATCCAAGGGCCGTGGGTACGATCCCCACCAGAATGAGTTTCTTTATATCTGAATTAATATATCATGCCACGAGTAAGAGGCCGAAGTAAAAAAATTCGCGTCCCTGTGGCGCAGAGGATAGCGCGTTGGACTTCTAATCCAAAGGCCGTGGGTTCGAACCCCACCAAGGATGAATTATTATCAGCACAGTAGAGGGAATAAAAAAACGCGTCCCTGTGGCGCAGAGGATAGCGCGTTGGACTTCTAATCCAAAGGCCGTGGGTTCGAACCCCACCAGGGATGAGTTTTCTTTATATCTGAATTAATATATCATGCCACGAGTGAGAGGGCGAAGTAAAAAAATGCGCGTCCCTGTGGCGCAGAGGATAGCGCGTTGGACTTCTAATCCAAAGGCCGTGGGTTCGAACCCCACCAGGGGTGAGGTTTCTTCATATTATATCAGTATTAATATATCATGTCACAAGTGAGAGGGCGATAAAAAAATCGCGTCCCTGTGGCGCAGAGGATAGCGCGTTGGACTTCTAATCCAAAGGCCGTGGGTTCGAACCCCACCAGGGATGAGTTTTCTTTATATCTGAATTAATATATCATGCCACAAGTGAGAGGGTGAAGTAAAAGCACTGCGTCCCTGTGGCGCAGAGGATAGCGCGTTGGACTTCTAATCCAAAGCCGTGGGTTGAACCCCACCAGGGATGAGTTTTCTTATATCTGTTAATATATCATGTCACAAGTGAAGTGGCGCAGTGCATTGCGCGTTGCCCTTCTGATCTAAAGGCCAGGGGTTCAAACATCTCCGTGGAGGTTTTCTCTTAATATCTGAATTAATATAGTATGTCACAAGTTGCAGATGGACGCGGTGCTCTTGTAGACCGAAGGCTGTGTGTTCGTGTCCCCGTAGGAATGAGGTTTCTTCATATCTGAGTTTATATATTACGTGACGGATTACATTGAGTGGCTGAGATGTACGTTCTCGTGGCGCTGTGAATAGCAGGATCGATTTCTAAACTGAATGGTGTTTGTCCGAACCCGAACGAGGTTGATTATTGTTGATGTTAAATTAATTTATTAGGCGATGATTTAGAGGGAGATGCTCGCCACGTGTCTCCTTTATCCTCGTGGATAATAAATGAAAACAGTGCCTAGGCCTGTGAACGCCCAAGCTGGAAAAACGTGGATTAATGCAACTCTAAAATATCAAATTCCTAATGCATTCTGACAAGGAGCATTTTTACAAAGTACAGTCATTTCGTTCCACAGTAATGAAGTAATTCTCAAGATACATGTTTTTTAAAACATATTTTGTTCTTGTAGCTCTAGTACCCTTTTTCAAGAATTCAAAATGGAAGTGGAGAATAAGTAATGCAATATGCGATGTATAGAATGGTAAACGATTGTATGGAAAGAAACACGGATATCCAAGGCCATGAATTTTACTAGAATTTGCAGCAGCATTGCCCATTCAGTCGAATCAATAGTACTTTGAATGGTAAGACAATTTCATTAAAGGGCTTGAAGACAGCTAGTGCCAAACTTTGATACTTGTGAACGTAGAATAAGGATAGGCGTTTGTAAAACTACATAGTGACATTAAAATTTGTGTCTAACAGTATTTATCGGAGTTAAATGCAAGAAGTGTAATAATTGTTTTAACATTTCTTTTCGAATTGTTTTATAATTGCCAACTTGGCGTTTGTGTAAATAATAACCAATTTGACAGAGGTTATTCAACGATTATCGTGCATCCATTAACGGTTCTAAGATCTGTATGTTAAGGGAGTTGAAATTATGTATGTCTTTAGCATTTTCGGATCGGATTAACCTATCTTTTGGCAGCTTGTGGTGATCGCAAGCCTGGGCCATTTCATTATCCACACCTGGAGGTAAGGGAGGCATGTGGCGAGTATGGAGAATTCCCTTCACATGACCTACCTGGGCTTTTCTTTCAATACACAGCTGTAAAAAGGGAGGCGAAGGGAGGCCGAGCGGGTAGTGAGTGGAAAACGAGGGGAGGACGAGCGGACGTGCGCGAGAGGGGAGGGGGGCGAGCGGAGGGCGAGCGGAGGGCGAGCGGAGGGCGAGCGGAGGGCGAGCGGAGGGCGAGCGGAGGCCGAGCGGAGGGCGAGCGGAGGGCGAGCGGAGGGCGAGCGGAGGGCGAGCGGAGGGCGAGCGGAGGGCGAGCGGAGGGCGAGCGGAGGGCGAGCGGAGGGCGAGCGGAGGGCGAGCGGAGGGCGAGCGGAGGGCGAGCGGAGGGCGAGCGGAGGGCGAGCGGAGGGCGAGCGGAGGGCGAGCGGAGGCGAGCGGAGGGCGAGCGGAGGGCGAGCGGAGGGCGAGCGGAGGGCGAGCGGAGGGCGAGCGGAGGGCGAGCGGAGGGCGAGGAAAAGGCGAGAGGACGGTGAAAGGAAGACAATGCAACAGCGAGCGGAGGGGAGCTTAGGGTGAGTGGTTGGCGGCGGAATACAATGGGAGAGCGAGCGGAGGACAAGAGGAGGCAGAGTGGAGAGTGACCGTAAGACAATGAGAGGCGAGCGGAGGGCGAGCGGTTGGCGCGGGGGCAACGTGGCGAGGGGAGGGAAGGGCGAGTGAAGGATGAGGGGAATGGGAGCGGAGGGCAGGCGGAGAGTGCGCTGAACGTGTGCGCACGGCGACTTGGCGTCGTCCCCAGATATTAATTTGACGGCGTCGTGCGCTGCGCAGGGCGCCCGCGCGCCCATCACTCAGCGGGCTAATTAACCCACTTCCCCGACACCGCTCTCCGCCCCGCCCCGCCCACCGTTCCCGCTCCCCCGGCCCCGCCCGCGGGACTGATTGCGGACCTTTGCACTTCCCCCCCCCCCCGGCCAATTATCGGATGGCTACCATCTCCGGAGAAGTGAGGAGTTAAACGCACAAGACATCCTAAATGACAGGCAGTGGCTAGGGATGGAAAGATTTTCCCAGCCGTCGTAGAACTTCAAGCTTATTTGGTTATATTTTTCAATTGAGGCTGGCAAGATCCTGGAGTGTTCGGTACAGAACACTGCATTGCGTCAACAAGAGAGCATGAGATCCTCTTTTTGCTTTCTGTCCACCGTTTACAAAATGTTCTCGAAAATGGTTCAAATTTTGTTATTAAACTTTGTCTTCATATTTCTTTAATATTGTACTTTTGCAATGCTAATACTTTACATTTTTAGAAATTACAGAGAATTTGCCGAAACCGACTATTTATTCCCCTTCGATACAGGAAGAAAATGAATGAAAAATTTGGGATTCGTGATTGAAAAAAAGGGTTTTTCCCAGCCAATTGCATTGACTTCAAGCAGAAAGTTCACACAAACTGTTTTAAAAAATGTACTTATCTTTTTTGAAGATCTAATATTTTAGATTTTCTCACAAATAAAATCTGTTTTATAAAAATGAGTGCTAGTAAAAGGGCATGTACAATATTTTATTTTAAAAATGTAGTTCTCGCGTAATTTCTGCTTGAAATTAATGTAATTTTTTATCAGCAATTTCACAGAAAGGATCCACATTTTTTTCTTACTTTTTTTCCACAGATAGGGATAAGGAAGACCTAAATAAATGGCGCAAGTCTCATTTTCGTTGAACTATCTGAAGTTTCGAAAATTCAAAAGTTAGAAATAACATGAGAAGGTTTGGAGATCACTGTTGTAGCACCAGTATTTTCACCATTATTTGATATATACTAGAAGAAAATTTAAAAAAAAACTTTTGATACAAATGCTGAGAAATTATTTTATAAATTGCATTATATTCAAGCGAAAAATTATGAAACAAAACTTCTTTTTAACAATTGTACATGATTGCTTTAAGATCCATTTTAGTACATATTTCATTTCAAAAAATCTCTTTCTCCAGTACTGTAATTTTGCCACGTTAAATTTTTGTAATTTTAGAAAATTGTGTTGGCCAAAACTGGGTCTACCACCAATTGTTTCCATCATTCTTTGGTACGTACGAGGAGAAATTTTAAAGAAAAAATGAAGCTGTTTTGGAGACAATGTATTTTTTTATAAATTGCATTAACTTCAACCATAAATTACACCGAAATTGCTCTTTTTTCTAAAAGTATTGCATGATTTTTTTAAGGATCTGATTTTTTAGAACAGTTTTTCATTTAAGACAAAATCTCTTTCAATATTGTACTTTTGCCATGTTAATTTGTGACAAGTTTTGAACATACAGTTCCAACAGGACGATTTTGGTTCCTTCATAAAGGCTAGTCCAACCCTGTGAAGCGTCCTAAACCCCACCCCTATCCTTATTCCTTCCCAATTCTGGCCGGTGGGTAGTGACGCAGAAGCGCGTAGGAGGCGCGTACGCGGAGATCCCACTTGGCGGTCCTCTCGGCAACCGACAGACGAGACGTGACGATACATAATACGAGATAATAATGGAGGATTACTCCGTGCTCAATGCTCGACAAGGGGCGAAGAAACTCGTCGCATCGATAATGATTGAGGACGCAACAAATTAAAAAAGATACAGTTCCAGTTCAAACAATGGCACGCGTCGGCCAACTGATTAGCTGAAATTGAATAACATTGAACTGTTCTGGCCTCTTCACTTCGTTGCTTTTGTGACAATGATGGTATGCATGATTACACGTACCCTACAAAAAGTACTGATTTTTAAGCTATCCAGATCAAACATGCCAGAAGATGGGGTCACAACTCAATTCCGACACGTCGCCAGAAAATACTTATTATAAATGTTAAGTGCTGATCAACGTTTTTGAAACATTTTATCAACTACTTTTTATGAGTAAATATTTTATGTTTTAAGAGGCATGTGTCTAGAAATTACTGGCCAAACAAGTAGTAAATTTATGAACAATTGACTAACTGGAATACTCTAAAATAAATCAACGAAGTAGTTTTAAAAAGATCCTACAAATGTCACGAAAGTTTTATTCTGAGAATAGAAAATGTTATATTCCTTCACCGAAAATAACTTATTGACCAATAACCGATCTACAAACAAATGTTAAAAGCTTAATATTCTGAGAATCGCCTTGGGAAACGTAGGCATTAATTTGGAAGCAAATGGTTTAGGACGAGGGGCTGTGGTCAGCGCATCTCTCCGTTCTCATAATCTACTGCTCACGACTTTCCGACAGCGTAACAAATCACGAAAAGGTGGAGCTACGCCGCACATATGCTTGTAAGTAAACAGAGTGCATGAATGAGTGCCTATTTGTTACTTTCTCAACCATGGTCGAGTTTTGAAAAGAAGAGATGGAGAAAGAAAATAAATCTAACAAACGGAAACATTCGTAACACAATAGATTTCTTTGTTTCTTGAACCCGGCAATTTAGTGACAGCGAAACAAGATTGAAGATGATTAAAAGCGATTCGTCAATGAAGGCTCTATTAGCAATTCTGATAAAAGATATTTTACCTAAGACGGTGATAATTCTTATGCGCAATGAACGATGCCTCTTGATTCGAGGAAATGTGATAAATTAAAGATGATGTGTTGCTGCTGGGTCTTGTATGGGTTTTCTGCGAGATCAATAAAAGTAGTGTAAAGAACAGTTTATTTACCGTAGTAATGAACATAAATTTTGTGGCACATTTGTAACCTTCTCTTAGCATTCACCATGAAACTAACGCTTAATGGCCCCCTCTGACGTATCTCTTTTTTTGCTCAAGCATACGCTAGACAGGAAAAAATATGAACACTATAGTAGTTGTACATAACTATTTGGAAATTGTACCCAACAGGACGTCGTCTTAAAACCTAAAAGACAAAATGATTTTAATGAGTTGTTGAATGTAAAATATACTCTTAAAATGTAATTTTAAGAATATATTTTCGTTTACAACTGATACGGGTTTATACTGAAATGAGGCTGTACCACACTGTAATATTTAATTTCATAAATTTTTACCAAAAGGTTCAGACTCAGTTAGTACGTTCAACATGTACGGACAAACGTTAAAAATTTAAATAATGACGCAAACCAAGAATTTAATGTCTCATTACCGACGTCGGAGACCGACAGTGCTGACTCTTCCAATTTTCTGGTTACCGTCTCAAGAAGACCGTAAAACAGCATTGAATATTCAACAGCTTCTGCGCGGACATAAATTCGTCATCCAGACAAACGGCCCAGCGAAAAAAAATGTACTTCGCTCGCACCTTTGCCCTTGAGCGGCGCGCAAGGGCACACGTAGGAGGCCACGCACTCACACATCTGGTGCGAGCGGCGCCCCATGTGCGAGCACATGCGGGCGCTCGCCGCGCCGAGCACCACGTGAACGCACGCATACACACGTCGCCTAGACAAACGGAGCTAATCGCGCGCGCCGCCGCCACCGCCGCCGCCGTCGCGGAACGAAACGCGCGGCTTTTTCTGCGTCGCGGTGCCGACGCACAGTGCGCCCGGCGCTGAATGTAAACGGACAAAACACTGTGAAGGCTTGAAGGCTGGAATGCTGAAGGCGTGAAGGACAATATTTGAAGGCTTGAAATAAAAAAAGGATATAAGTACCATTCACATACTTTAGAGAAAATGAGTTTATATACGTTAAACGTATTGGCCCATACAACTCCCACCATTTACAATCACTCCGTAACACTATCTAAAATTGTGTGTGGACTTTCGTTCTTATTTATGTTATAGTGCTTGCTTTATTCATCATTATTCTGGTAAAAACGCAAATTTAAAAACACACCCTTTTTTATTTCCAATCTCCATTTTTTAAGTTCAGTTCTTTAGGATTTGGTTATTTACTTCAGAACTATTTGACAACTAGTTGGTAAGAATCCATCACTTTTCTTAGGAGATGGCAGGTTCTCTCTTGAGGTGTCGGAAAATTGTGTCAGATTCATCGAGTATTTACAACAAGCACATCAAATTCTCGGGCAAAGCTTTCTAGAATTCGAGGTCACTGCGACAAAGCAACTGGAGCGTGATTTAAAAGTCAGGGCTGTCCAAAGTGCTACGGAGTGGCGGGACATCATTGGATACCTCACCCCTGACAGTCTTTTGGGGAGACTTTGGAGAAGTCACTTGACAATTATTACGCTAAAAGCGATATAAACCCCCATTTTCTCTACTAAAGTAAAGAAATTATCCGTGAAAATGAAATACATTAATGATATTTGAAATTGACAAAAGAGAGTAAAATTAAACATTATGAATTGAAATGATCTGGTTGTTGTAATCACTTTTACTTAAGTATCTAGTAACTGTATGTTCTCAACAATTTTCATCCATTTGAAAAGTGGTTTTCATGCATCATTCATAAAGTTAATTAAGAACTTAAGATTCGGGGCCGACCAACACGTCAGCTCGCGAGAGTTTCCCCGTCCACTTATGTTTGTCAGCGCGGCTCCATCCCAACCAGAAGAAGCTATAAGCTGAAAGCTCTCGTTTGCCTGGGTGACGTCGCGGCGAGGGCAGTGATGCTGATGTTTTGACCAACCTGCGATGGCCTTCTTCAAAGTTGGAGTTCCGAAGATGCTCGAAGAAGACCACGATAGGATGGTCACTGCCCTCGATGCGGCGTCACCTGCAAAGCCGTGAACTCTTATAGAGCTCTGACTGCGGAAGCATATGATGGCATTCAAGCTCTAAGCTCTCAACTGGTCTCACAATACGTGTAGATCTGTCGTGCAAGTTTGTGTGTGTGTGTGTGTGTGTAGGGGGTGAGGAAGGAAAGGTTGGTCGTCGGTCTGTGACTCATTTGTCAAGGTACTGCTCTCGCATTCGCCTGGTACTGAGAGGAAAAAGCACGGAAAACTACCGATCAGATCAGGTGAGCCCTAGAATTCTTCTCCAGACAGTGGCTGAATTCGACTTCAACTAGTATCCCCACATAGAATCGAAAATCCGTCTACGTTCTGACTTGAAGTCTAGGAGCCCCCAGTAAGAGACACTGCAGAGACAACAGCTTTGCCCTGAGATATCTCAGAGCAACTGTTTTTGCCCCTGTGGTCGACGAGTCGCGCACACTGTGCCACTTGCTGGACCCCGCGGGGCGCGCGGGCGCGGAGGCTTGTTTTTGCAGCGATGCATTTTATGCGCTGCTAATGCAGACGCGCGGACGTGCGCGCGGTGACGACGCCTCCCGCCCCTTCGTGCCTCTGAGGACGGCGAGGACGACGTGAGGACGAGGAACGGAAGCGGGAACGGGGCAGGGGCGGGGTAGGCAGCCAGACGGCCGACGGCGGCCAAGGAGGAGCCGGTGAGACGGCGCCCGCGGCGGTGGGCCGGGGGGGGGGGTAACGGGCAGCGGCCTAGACGCCGACACTCCCATACCAGGATCGAGATTGTGCATTCTAGAAGGCTTTCGCCCCCCCCCCTCCCGTTCTACGTGGCTCCTTCTGCATCGGTGGCGCTAGTGCCATATGGGTGTGGGTGAAGCTTTCGCAGTAAACAAGAGTGGTACTTGGTAATTCTCGACCTTCTTCTTCGGAACATCCGTGAGTCTTCGTCTTTTTATGGATGTTCTGTAAAGAATACAATTTTGTGTGGATGATATGCACACATCATAATGACATCGGGTAGCAAACAACATTCAGTCCATGGATCTTTGAGCTGTTTTTTTTTTTTTTTTTTTTTTGCTACTCTATAACCTCTAGGTCCACAAATTACTTGAGGAGTAGAGGGGAAGAAGAAAAAATTTAATTTCGCAAATATCATATTTGGATTATCGACTTCTTGAAAATAACTTGTTTTAAAACAATGATTACCATACACTTAATTTTAAATAGTACGTAGAAGTATTAGTAAATATTACGTTTAATCATACTAATAGTCCATTTTTCGGTAACGAAAAAATAGATTCCATGACTTCTAATGCTTCTTTTAATAATTTGGACTACTTGAAGTGATAGCAGCGAATGTACTATCAGACAACTATCAAATAATGAAATTTTTGAGAATGTGATTTCCAAATAGGATTTCTTAACTCAACTATTAGATTGCTACCACTCTAAGAATTTTGTCTCCTTTGGAATCCTAAGGATTTGTTTCTCTTTCGTCAACTATTTCTTCCTGACATGTGCCAAAATTAGTAGACTTGCAGTAAACAGATTTTTTTTGTTTCTTCTTTGTTCTTAGTGTTGAAATCCACGCGTTGTTTAAACACACTTATTTTCGATCGGATATCTTCCAGAAACAATGCACTTATATATTCCGTTATCTAATGAAGAAATCAGTGGTACGGGCGTCATGTTGGCAGTGCATTACGGGCTTCGGAAATTCTAGTTCCCGAATTCAAACCGCACTGAAGGTACAGGATTTTCGGAAGACGAAAAATCAGGGTTGGGTAAAATTTCCCCCAAAAAGCTCATCTGAATTATTTTAAAAGCCCATGTAAAAACTTAGTAAAACATTTTTTAAACGTGTTAAAGAATTTAAATATTTTAATAATTTTTGCAGAAAATGTTTTAATAATCTAATAAAATAAAAAACGTATAATTTTAGGCATCAAAATAATTAGTAAAAGCTCACATTTAATCGCAACTTATACGACGACAAAAAAAAAATTCATTTAAAAATTCCGATAACCCCAATTTCATCGCAACGAACACTCACAAACAATACAATATACATGTACAATATAACATGTACAATATAACATTACATATTTAAAATATATTCATTCTCAATAATAACCTCAAAAATTATTCAAAAACACTCACTTGGTCGTTTTATTTAAATCCGTTTTCTTTCAACCCTTCCGAAAATTAAATGTATGTCTAGACACACTTGTAACTTGTAAAACAACCTTCAGTAAGTGCACGTCAAAATAAAATACTTTGACGATTCCCATCCTGCTCATATCCCAAACTCGCTCGGTCAGGTAACGACACAAGAAACGGATAAATGATTGATGTCGTTGTGTCTGTTCTTTGCTGTGAAGATTAAAATCAAAAAAAAATTGTGGGTACTGTTGGGCGCGTATGAGAAAATGCCCAACCACACACTCTACATTGGGAAAAGGCTCATGGACAATTTCTCAGTCCTGGCATTAGAAGGAAAATGATAGAATCCAGGAATTTATGCTTTTTCATTATGCTGTGTGACTGTCTCTACCTGTGTCTGTGACATGTTGCGTTAGGTGATTTTCATAAAAAAACAAGTGTTTAAAAATGAAACGTACAAGCTGGAGAGAAAAGCACCGCTTAGTTTATACATTGATTGCACGCAGCAAAAATAATATCAACACCACTTAAAATTTCACACCGCCTGAGATGGTTGAGGATCAAGTAATGTCTCTGCAGTACCTCTAATCGGGATATCGTAGGATTCGAATTCCTTTTCTAAAATTATTTATTTTTGCCTGTTCGACAAGAATGTCTTTCACCTGAAAGACATGTTTTTTGACATTACAAATTGACATCACTGAAGATTTGGATTTCACAGTGAACCTGAGGGACAGATTACTGACAATATTACGTTAAAATATAAATTATATTAGACTAAATAATTGTAATTATATATTTTAAGAACTTTTTGTTGAATGAGGGAGGAAGGTAATAAATTGTGTGTAGTTAATGGGGGATGGAATTTATTTTTTGGAAATCTTGAACGTATTCGTCGAGGAAATTGATATGTTAGACCTAGATAAAAACTGTGTTTGTCGTAAATCGTCTAAGGAGTTGAATTTCTGGCTGTGATAATTTATTAAAGTGTTAATAGTATCATTATTTAGATCATTGAGTAATTGTGTGTTAGGAGTGTTTCAAGGACCATGAAGAATTTTACGAATTAATTTATTTTGGAGTATCTGCATTTTATTAATTTGAGATTTGGCTTATTGGACTCTATGGGACAGGCATACATTAGTCTCGGACGAATGATTGTAGTATGGTTTGGCAGTATGTACATTTAGATGAGATTTATAGTTAACAAGAATGAAGTTGATGTATTTTAATGTAAGTTTTACGAATAATATTTTAATGTATAAATTCCATGCAAGCTTTGTATCTAAGAAGAGACCAAGGTATTTGATAGGAGTGTTAGAGGATATCCATAGTAAGTTTTGAATGTACAATTATAATTGTTCAATGTTGTACATTGTACAAATCGTACACAATTCAGATGTAATGTAAGGTTTGCAAAGTGTAAACATTTTGGCTTGTCATTTTGTCATTTTCATTTTTATTTGCCAATTTGTAGCCCAAGATGTATAAAGTCGAAGGTCGGATTGCAATCTATCTCTGGGAGTTGATATATTTTTATTACTGATGAAGAGAGCTGTATCATCAGCAAAGAGGACAAAATCTGAGTAGACGAAAGTGGGAATGTCGCAAAGATAAATACTATAAAGAAGGGGAGAATGACAGGATACTTGAGACACTGACAGATATTGAGATTAGTTGGGAAAATGTATGATTAATTTTAACACAGAATTTGGGATTACTTACAAAATTCTGGTTTATTTTAAACGGATATGTTGGAGTTCCTATTTGATGTAGTTTGTAAATGAGACCATTATGCCATACTTTGTCAAATTATTTTTCAATATCTAAGATAGTTGCAATAGTATGTTGTTTTACATGGAAAGAATGTTCCTTTTTTTCATTATTCTTAAAAGTTGATGAGTTGCATGTTTGTGTGTAAATCCAAATCGTGTAGGGATAATAATTTTATTAGATGTGAAACAGCGTGTTTGTCTACGTAAAATAAGATGCAAAGATTTTAGAAAGAGAGGAAAGTAAACTAATTGGTCTATAATTCGTGTGATTTGTAGCGTACTTTTGGGGTTTCCAATTGGGAAGTATAATGGCTATTTTCCAGTTAGATGGGAAGTCATCTTTTCCTATATTATTTCAGTAGAATACATACCTTTTAAGACTCTCACAGGCCACCATGCTTTATAAACAAGGTATCTAAAAAAGAGAATTTTGCGGAGACGTGACGAATTACATTTTAACTTTAAAAATACGAAGGATTTGTTGAAAAAACGAATGTAAATATTCACTTCAAATGCAACTCGCAACGCTCATAGCATGGTCAAAATCTATATAGTTAAATAACTCCTAAACGAAGCGTTCTAGGGCATTCAAACCTCAAAGAAACGGTTATCATGCGTAATCTACAGGCTATTTTTGGGCGTTCTATTACATTTTTGTTGGTCCCGCTCTTATCGATATTATCCAATACCAACTATATTATTCGGCGTTGGAGGCGATCATTGTGACGTCACGCTTAGAAGGCTTCGACTTCTCCATCTTATATGTATGCTATCTTGTACACAGTGGTTTGCGCCGACTGATGAGGTTTATTTGCCTAATCATTAACTCAAGATTATGCAAACAGGAATAAGACAACTGTTGGAAATTTCTAAGACTATTGAAGGAGGTGTGCAGTTTCGAGTACCACTGTTTGCGTCGTAAAGTTCTTTTTGACGATACCAGTTAACGTATCCTCACTATTGTCGCTTTGCGCATTTCAGAGTTGGGGATGGGTAGTGGCAAGAAGGCTCTGATCTTCGATACGATTCATTCATCGTCATTCATACAGCTTTATCCACTTCACCTGGCTAATGTACGAATTAACGGCCTTCTCCTAACAATAGAACTACTTCGGGCTTTGGCGTAACATATGGACATCCACGCTTTCTGTACTGATACTACAGTTTCTTAAGGACGTGTGAGCAGTGTTTGAATGATAGTGTTTGTTTTTTGTGCAAATTTTAATAAGTTCATTTTAGAAGAGTGAAATGAGGATTATCTTGATGCGTCCTCGACCTCTACATTAAAATAACATATGTGTATTGTTGTTGGTCCCTAAAAAGACATTTCCAACGATAACGAGTGAACGTGTGAGAAGCTTTGCAGAAAAAGTGCAATTTGCTGACCACTCAAATGCATATGGTTTCCCTATAACTTAAGGTTATACATAGATTTATTCGAACCCAAGCACACAGTCCAGTCACATTAATGTGACCACCTGCTAAAATTCTGAATAACCCCCTTCTGCAGGGCTGAGCCCCGCAAGACGTGCAGGAAAAGTCAATTAGGTTCTGGATGGTATCGACTGGGATGTAGAGCTATGCCGACTCCAGTGCCGTGGTCAACTGCCTTAGATTCCTCAGTTGCGGATCCATGGCGCAAACAGCCCGATAGAGATGGTCCCACAGATTCTCGATTGGGTTTAAATAGCGGGAGTTTGGTAGCCAGGAGAACACTGTAAGTTCATCTTGGTGCTCTTCGAACCACGCATGTACACTACGAGCTCTATGATACATTGTATTGTCCTGCTGGTAGGCGCCGTCTTGCTGAGGGAAAACGATTTGCATATAGGGATGGACACGATCCCCAAGCAGGACTGCGTAATTCTGTTGACCCATTGTGCTTCCAGAGTGACGAGATCACCCTGAGAATGCCACGACAACATTCCCCTTATCGTCACACTTTCTCCTCCGGCCGGGACCCGGCCGGCGATTGTTGCGGGGTGTTTGCGTTCAGATGTTTCACGCCATATACGCCAACGATCATCTGTCCGATGGAGCAGAAAACGTGATTCAACTGAAAAGGCCACCTGTCGCCACTCAGTGGACGTCAGTTGCGGTATTGGCGGGCAAATTCCAGCCTTCGTCGCTGATTAATAGCAGTCAGCTTGGATGCATTAACAACGCGCTTGCTGCGAAGACCCATACGCAGCAACGCTCGCTGAACGGTTGTGCAGGAGACCTGTTGGTAGCCTCTTGGTTCATCTGGGCAATCAGTTGCTCTACAGATGCATATCTATCCGCCTGTACACAATCCGCAGTCGCCGTTTACATCTGTGGCCCGTGGTGCGCCACAATTGCCTCGTGCCGATTTTGGATATCGTCATTTTGTCATGCACGGTATACTTAAACAACGGCTGCACGAAAACACTTGACAAGCTTAGCCGTTTCGGAAATACTTTAGAGACAATATTCATGCTCTTTTGGCCGGAGAGCCAATGATCATGCTCTTTTGGACGTCCGATGAGTCGCTCCATTTCTGCATGTTTATGTCAAACATAGGCGGTGGTCACATTAATGTGGCTGGACTGCGTACTTTCCTTGTAAGAGATGGTAAGATGGAGTATGGCAAGTAGCGCCATGATGTTAAAATGCTATAGGCCAAGCGCTTTAAGACATTGAAATAACGACGAGAATGATGTCACGTGATACAACAACAGGCGCAGAATCCGGGAGAAGAGGCCGTTAGCGTCTGAAACGATGCGATACCAAGCGTCACCACTGGAGTGCAGAGGCAGGGCAAGGGCTTAGTCATGAAAGAAGAGTCCTATTCCGTGGACGCCACAACGGACGGGGGGCGGGCGCACAGTAAAATCCATGACGATCGCCGCTCCGCCCCGCGCTGCCCTGGGCCGCCACCCCGCGCCGCCCCGCGCCGCCCCGCGCTGCGCCCCGCGCCGCCCCGCCGCGCCGCCCCGCGCCCGCGCGCCCCCACCCGCGCGCCGCCCCGCCGCCGCCCCGCGCCCCGCCCGCCCGCGCCGCCCGCCACCCGCGCCGCCACCCGCGCCCCGCGCCGCCCGCGCCGCCACCCGCCGCCCGCGCCGCCCGCGCCGCCACCCGCGCCGCCCGCGCGCCACCGCGCCACCCCGCGCCCCCCCCCGCCCGCGCCGCCCGCGCCGCCACCCCGCGCCGCCCGCGCCGCCACCCGCGCCACCCGCGCACGCCCGCCGCGCGCCCCGCGCCGCCACCCCGCGCCGCCCGCGCGCCGCCACCGCGCCGCCCCGCCGCCCCGCCACCGCGCCGCCCGCGCCGCCACCCGCGCCACCCCGCGCCCCGCGCCGCACCGCGCCCCCGCGCCGCCACCCCGCGCCGCCCGCCCCGCCCGCGCCGCCACCCGCGCCGCCCGCGCCGCCACCCGCGCCACCCCGCGCCCCCGCGCCCGCCCGCGCCGCCCGCGCCGCCCCGCCGCCGCCCGCGCCGCCACCCCGCGCCACCCCGCCCACCCGCGCCGCACCGCGCCGCCCCGCGCCGCCACCCCGCGCCGCCCCGCGCCGCCCCGCGCCGCCACCCCGCGCCGCCCGCGCCGCCACCCGCGCCCCCGCGCCACCCGCGCCGCCCGCGCCGCCCCGCGCCGCCACCCCGCGCCGCCACCCCGCCCCCCGCGCCACCCCGCGCCCCCACCGCGCCGCCCCGCGCCGCCCGCCCCGCGCCGCCCCGCGCCGCCCGCGCCGCCACCCCGCGCCGCCCCGCGCCGCCACCCCGCCGCCCCGCGCCGCGCCGCGCCGCACCGCGCCGCCCCCGCGCCGCCCGCGCCGCCCGCGCCGCCACCCCGCGCCGCCCCGCCGCCCCCCGCGCCACCCCGCCGCCACCCGCGCCGCCCGCGCCGCCCGCGCCGCCACCCGCGCCGCCCCGCGCCGCCACCCGCGCCACCCGCGCCGCACCGCGCCGCCCGCGCCGCCTCGCGCCGCCCCGCGCCGCCACCCCGCGCCGCCCGCGCCGCCCGCGCCGCCACCCGCGCCGCCCGCGCCGCCACCCCGCGCCACCCGCGCCACCCCGCGCCGCCCGCGCCGCCCGCGCCGCCACCCGCGCCGCCCGCGCCGACCCGCGCCGCCACCCCGCGCCGCACCGCGCCGCCACCCCGCGCCGCCCCGCGCCGCCACCCCGCGCCGCCACCCCGCGCCGCCACGCGCCGCCACCCCGCGCCGCCACGCGCTGGCTGGGGCGGAAGCGGCGGTATGGCCAGCGGAGTCACGATGCCGCCCCGCGCCGGCAGTTGGCCTCGACCTCCCGCGGAGCGGGGCAGGAACGCCGATGCGGCTGCGACGACAGAAGGTGCTCGTAATATTTTTTGGCGAAAGGGCCAAAAAATGATTCAAAATGGTAGTAACATGACCCAATTTCTAGACCAAGATTACATTCTCTCCGGTAAGACAGTATACAATAGTTCAGAAAAGCTGACTCTTTTGTTAATAGCGAGAACTTTAAAATCTCTCTAATACAATTGTCAATTTGCTAGTGCATAAAATGTTAAACTTGTGTACTTGGTTCTAACCCGGGAATAGGTGAGAACATACAAACAAAAGCTACTAGTATATTTTCATTTGCTTTATAGTTAGTTTAAGAAAGCAATATGACGCAAGATATTAATAATGCTATAGCGAGCAATTACATGTTAAAACATTAGAGAATGAAGTTGAATGTCGAAGGGTTTCCCAGCACAACCACCCACTCTTCCGAGAACAATAATCCTTTATTGGTTTGAATTGATGATCATCTCTTTACTCAAGAGTGAAAAATGTATACTTAGTTTTAGAATCTCTCGTAATTAACTGGAATCTCTCTTAATGAACTTAATGAACAAAATGCATCATTCATCGCGCGGCCCACCCGGTGTAGGCAACCGGCGTCACAAATGGCAACGGGAAACTCAGGACGTCGCAACTGGTCATTCACAAGCGGCACTGATTACAGCGCGCTTTGCGAGCTTTGAGCTGCTTTCTCAGAAGACGTATAAACTCTCCCACTTGGAATTGCACACCTATTTCAAATTGTAATGACGATAGAAATTTCAGCTTGTAAGAGAAGATTGCATTCCTACAATCCTGTAACATCACTGAGCATTGTAAACAATGTAGTTGCACATTGTGACCACAACTAAGAAAGTATTATATTAGTACAAAATAATAAAAAATTGAGAATAAGGAAATTTTGCATTATTGAACGAGAGGAGGGAACATAGATGAAAATATTAAACAATCCGCTTTCTTCACGGCCGCTTGCAATCATTAGTAGGAAATAATCCTGTTCTCACACGTAGAAGTGGAAAGCTTTGTTTCTTTTGTTGACAAATAAAATTGATAGATCTAAATGTTAACTTTTACAACACAAACTCTAATAATTTCATTTATTTATTTACTTACTTCGTTCTTTTAGCTAGAGTAAGTTGCGTTCACGACTTTTCATGGCTAATACTATACTCATGGCTAATATTGACGATACAAACTGATCATTTGAGGCTACGACATCCAATCGCTTCAGTTGGAACTATTAGCCATGATTTCTTCACATATTCTCTGAACGGTTACACATGTTGCCGCCGAACAGATTGATTGTCTACCTTTCAACTTTCATGGACGCGCGAACAAAACATGTAACTGGCGAACATCGAGGTGGCGATTGGAGAAATACCCACTTCTCCCCAACACTAACTCTGATAATTCAGCGAACGAGCCATCCCATTTGTATTTCCTGCCTCTCCAATCGATCTGCTTCGCTTCAGGGCCGTTTACTGCCAATGGGCCCATCCAAACAAGTGGCAAGCTGCGGCGCGGCCGCATCCCCGGCTGTTCCCACGGCCCCCGCGCCGCCGGCACGGGCTCTTGCAGCGGGGCGACGCTGGGCGAGCGGGACGGGGGCGATCAGGCGGGGCGGCGGACAGGCGGGGCGGAGCGGGGGTCATGAGGCGATGGGGCGGCGAACTTGGCGCGTGGCATGGCGGGGCGGGGGCAGGGACGATGAGGCGATGAGGCGGTGGACTTGTAAAGGGGGGGGGGGAGGGGGGGACGGGGGGGGGCCGTGGCGGACATGGGGAGCGGACGCCCCGTCGTTCAGCATCGATTGAATGGGAGGCCGAAAAGAAGAAGCACTCTAGGCTCCAGGCGACTAAAGCGTACACCTTAAAATGATCATTGTAAGGGGTCCGGTTCTAAGATCAATGTGTTTGCCTACCATAATAATACTACCGCGTAGTTTGACATCGCAAGGAATGTATTTGTTCGAAATATACACGTAAGTATGGAAGGGATAGTCATTTGGAGGTTTAGCTAGACGTAAAATGGCAGTAGATGGAATAGTATTCGTGTACCACAACCTTCGATTTTATTATTGTTTTCATTCTCGCATAAACACACATTGCCTCATAATAACTATATACGTGGTGTGTTTCCGAAGTACAGGTTAAGGGCACTTGCTTTGTGGAATATATATCCCTCTCCATAATGTCAAATATAATAATCAGGATTAGCAGCCGGATTAGTGAGGAATGGATTCGGCATTGTACTGATTTCTAATATGCAATATTGAATCAAACCAAAAATTCTAAACGCAAATATACACTGAATAATATATCAAACGCATGAACTGTCTCTTTCCCCCTGTGTGAGAGTTAACGAAAGATGGGAGGTTGGAAGTAGAGAAGGAGAGTTATGAAGCTTACGGGGAATCTATATGTAAGAGCGTTATGGTTCCGAGACGTCAGTTTCACACAGACCAGAAGGTTGGGAAGTACGGCGGTCCAAAGAGATGCAATCGACATCGCACGAATGGGAATGATAGTGGTTTGGTTGCAGTTTGTTTGGAGACTTGGTTGTTGATTCGTATAACCAGGATTCGGCAGTACTTAAAAGCTTGTGTTTGAAATACGTATTTTAAATACATATTCTATTTTAAAAACTGTATTTTTGAGAATGTTTGGACATGTATTTTGGAGATATATTTAAATACATAAACTAGTATTCAAAATGTTCGGTAATTCATTATTTGGTGAATTTTAAAGTTATTTTCAGAATTATTTGGTTTATTACATTGATAATACATACTATATATTACAGTTAGTTCTTATTCAGAAATGTGTATGACTGTCAATTACTAATATATTGTAATTGATAATTAAAATATATTATTGCAATAAAAACATATAATACAATTTTATTTTCTACATTTTGAATATTTCAATATTTTAAATACGCATGTAATTTACAACTCAAAACCTAATGTATTATTATTTAAATACTTATTTACAAATTATTTTGACAAAGTATTTAAATACTGAATTTAAAGTTTTTTGCCCTACCCTGCGGATAACCCAACAGGTATTCCTTCCATTAATTCTCACATTCAATCAAAGTTTATTTTAAAAGAATATATGGTGAAATACTTTTTGACTGTTTTTTTTTATTCTTTAGCACTAATTCATTTAAAACCCCTTCTTCGGTCTCCCTGACGAGGTTTGCAATTATGCCGGCAATCCGAGAATCTGTCGAATTCCTGTTTACTTTCGTGAGCGCACCTTCTAACCTCTGTCAGTGCCTCGGGATAGCATGAGAGAATAAGGATGAAAAATTTTTTTCGTTCATAAAACCTCAGTCCTAAATTTCCTTTCAAATCTCCCGAATTGTGTCGTACATCATGAAAGAGCCTTACTGGTATTTTTTATTTTTTTAGTTTATTACTCTTGAAGAAAATTACATGGTAGGTTAAACTTACTATTCTTATTCACCATCGGCGTCATTAGCCGTATTCGTTTACTACGCTCCATGAAGTCACGGAGGTTAAGGGAATTCGAGACTTGCTAGTTCCTGTTTGGGTGACCGGCTAGGAACCCCGTGATGTAAGGACATCGGGCTCCTGGTCGAAGGGATAAAAGACACTGACTGCAACATGACGAGACTTGTCTAAGATACAGAAAAAGTAATTGCTTCTCATTGGTAACCGAGGATTACTCTGGGAAAGCGCTGAACACCGAACAAGGATTAAAGAGACGCGTTGCGTCAACGACGACGCAGCATTTATAGGCTTACTTCCTAATTTTACATTTAAAACTAACGTGGTATTACAAAGGAATTGGAAGTCCCATTTAGGGACCTCACTCTGAGTCTAATGCCGCAATGTTTTCAGAAATATGTGGAATGGATCTTTTTATTAATTCTGATTTGACAAGTGAAGTTTTTTGGAAGGCGAAAATGTGATATTGCTGGGTTTTGACGGTTATAGTAAACGGTAGTGGCCAGATGTGTTACGTATTGATCAATTGATTTCAGGTTGAATTTCTTGCGGAATTGGGTGTTGTTTATATACCAAGGAGCAGTAACTACTGTTCTTAAGAATTTATTTTGTTAGACTTGAAGTTTGTGCGTGCTCATTTTACCAGAATTAATCCAGATAGGGCTGCCATACACTATTAAGGGTCTTATAATTGTTTTGTAAATTGTAAATGTGGATTAATGTTGGATTGGGCTTTTCCTATAAATTAGTAGACCTCTTTGTAAAAGCTTCTTTGTGGCCGCTTCTTTGTAAAAGTCTTATTATAGTTTTGGTCACTTTTGCATTTGTATGTTTCCCAAGTTAGCTTGGAATTAAAGTATAACCTTAAATATTTAACGGGCTCGTTGGGAATGGCATTTTAATTCTTATTTAGAGGGAGGACGAAGAGAGGAAAACTCCAGGGGCGCCTGACCGAGGGATGCCAATTGCATACGAAATAATAAAAGGAAAATACCACATAAATTTCATGAAAACACGCGAAGAGAATTTCAATAATCATTATTTAATTTTCAAAACGAAATGGGATATTTTGTGTTTAAAAACACGAAAAACCTTTCAGCCTATAGAACGATATTTCATTGGACCCAGAATTACACAAATTCTGTAAAATACATTTCTTTATTCAACAAAAGAATGTGTAAGATCAACTAAACACATTTATTGTTTTGTGGATAATATGAGTTTATATAAATATCGTATAAAACTTGTGTCTAGCCTCCAAAGATTTTATCACAGGCAGGTTACACAAGAAAATAAATTTAATGAATAAAAGTGAGTGGTTCTTCCACTTAACTAATGTTAACAATATATCGAAAAGAATTGAAAGAACCGTTTGTTACAGGTATCTGTTGAAATCATTCGACCTGTTTCATACGGGTATAACCGCTTCAGAGGGGTAGACCCGGTTCATACAGGTCTGTGGCGGATACGGGTACCCGTTTCATTATCGTGGGCTGGATCTGCGGCTTTCTGGAACGGGCGATTGGGCGGGTTGAAGAGTTTACGTGCATTCAGATCTATCTATTTATTTTCGTTGCGATTGTAAAATACGAAGACCAGTGTATGAAACACTCCACATTTTTAAAATTTCTTAAATCTACGTAAAATTTACTTACAATAAATTTACGTACTACTAGGGTGGTAGAGGTACAGTTTCATGATAATTACTTTGGATCAAGATCTAAGAAGATTTATATTGTTTCGGAAAATATGAAACTGGAATTTGAAAACGGGTTTTGTGTGTCGGACTTTGGCAAAGTCTCGCTCGTAGAGGTTTAATTGGCTTCGTTTGGGCTGTTTTAGAAGAAATAGATATGTGGTTGATTAAAGGTTCGAACTGAAATTCTTAGTGAAGCTGTGCGTTGGAAATATACCGGAGTGCGTTTGTGATGGTGCGGAGGAACTGATTTTGGATTATTTGAAGATTGTTGGTATTCGATTTGGCAGCGCTGATCCATACTAGACATGCGTATAAAGATAGTAGTTTAATGATAGCCTTGTAAAGTAGTAAAGCGGTATTTAGTAGATCTGTTGATTGTTGGTTTAAGTTGGTGTAGTTTAATTGTTACTTGTATAATTTCATTATTTAATGGATGTTTCCAAAGGAGGTGGGAATCTATGTAAAAGACTGGGTATTTTATGTTTGTAGTGAGCGTGCCATTGTACTTGTTCTCGTATTAATTGAGAGCTGCAGTGGGAACTCGCCGAGCCGCAGAAGGCTTTGGTGGGGCGTGCGGAGGCCGGCACCGCGGCCGGACGCGCCTGGCGTAAGGCGCAGGGCCGGGACGCCGGCGGCGGCGACGGGGGCGGCGGGTGCAGGGGCCGGGGCGGGGGCCGGGGGCGGGGGCCGGGGGCGGGGGCCGGGGCGGAATTGGCATGCGCCCTCCTAACGACGCGTGCACCGGGGGCAGAGGGCGGTCACTGTGGCCTACACTCGCAAAGAACCGGCCAACGAATCGAATGCATACGCGGCCCGTTTCGAACGAAAGGGAACGTTTGTCCGTAACAGCACTTTTTACAACTGAACCTTCGTTGAGAAAAACGGAAAAAGTTCATTCCACAAATTAAAAACACAACATTTCCAAAATGTACTTAAAGTGTAATGTCGATCTCTCCAAAATGTACTTAAAGTTCTTGGAAGTCACATTACTTTATTGTTTGCAGCTAAGTGGTCAATATATATCAAGGTTCACGCACTTTCAATTTGATTGATTATATTGTTTTGGAGGGCGTTGCCTGCTATGGTCGTTAGACCCATCAGTATTTTGAATGTTTTTATCCCGAGAGATGCCGTAATTCCTCCCCTGTCGGATGGTGAGATCCTGCGCCGGCCTACACGTGTGTTTGCGGGATTTTCCCCATCCATCTACTTTTGTAAGGTACTTCAGTAGCCCAGTCGAGACAGTATCTAAGCTCCTAACTCGTCTCCCGAATATATGGTAGTGTAGTGCATGTAAGTGAAAGAGTGTAAGTGAAAGGGTACAAGGGTGAGGACAGAAAGATCGTGCGCGATCCGTGGCCCATTTGTTAGAGCACTGCTCCAGTAATCACCAGGTGTTTATTCGAGAGAGCACGGAAAATACCTAATAGAGCAACCGTTCGCTAAAAGTCTCCTCCTGACAGGGGATGAATTAGGCCTATTTATATAGATAAATGAACGAAAATCCTCCACTGTTTGTACTCGAACCCTAGGACCTCCCGGTCGGAATCACTGCAGAGACAACGACAATGCTGGCTCTGAACCAAACTCAATGGATCAATTTTTTTTATATTCATATTAAATATGTCCCTTGAACTTTCTCACAAATTAAGTTATCCAAGTATGATATTTATATAACGGAGTCATTACTAAAATATAATGATAGAGTTCGTTTTAATTCGCAAATATGCAGAAATTTAAGTTGTTTTACCATGCTTAACACATATTTTGTTTATAATTGGAAATTGATTATTGGAATTGTACGATATTTTCCAAATATGACCAGACACTCAAAATAAATGACCTTCACATCACCGCAGAAATCTTATGGAAATTTACACTGAATTATCTGAAGTCCAATAACGTTTTGTGGAAGCGTACTTTTGTTTACCTATTTCAATGACAAGAATGAATTTCGTGTTAGTGTCCCCATTTTTCTCCAGCCAGACCACCGTGCACCCAAGCAACGGAAGAGCACGGCCAGACTGCGCCACGCTGCGCCGCGCCCCTCCGCTCCGCTCCGCGCCCCGCGCCGTCGCTCCCGTCGCCGGCCAGGAATGCGGCCCGGCTCGATTCCCGCCGCCGCAGATTGTTTTGACTCGCCCCGTGACAAGCGATCGTCCTTGCTGCACAAGAATTCCCTGCTCGGACCGTAGCTGTCAGGCCAGTTCCACTCGGACGCATGGAAGCATTCTGCACTTGAGTTGGGAACCTGAAGAAAATGATGGTTCATCGTTGGTTGCCATCTGGACGGGACTGCTGCAGCAGATTTAAATAAAATACAGAATTCATTACGGGCCGCAGATGAGTGCAGCTGATGTGTATCAACCGGCCTAGATGCATTACGGAATCAGTTGGTGTCATTGTGTCCCTCTGACCTGGAGGTCCTAGAGTTTACAAATAAAAGTATCCAAAGTTTTTTATGACAATCATTTATTCAGTAATTTCACGTTTCGTAACTCGACTGTTCGTAACGGTTAGTTATGTGGTATCAACTGTGTGAGAGTGAGGTATTTCGTGATGTTTCCTTGAATGTTCTGCTGATGTGGTAATTAAATGGGATAGCGTTCCCTCACTACGTTTAGCACCTGACGATGTAACAAAACGAGTTACGAAACGTTGTGAAATTACTGAATAAATGATTGTCATAAAAAACTTTGGATACTTTTATTTGTAAACATATATTGACAATCAAGAAGAAATATTGATTTACTAGGTCCTAGAGTTCCAGACCTGACGGTATAAGGGTTTTCGACACTAGCAACATAGCTAGGTCGAGTTCAGTCGCTGCCTGGAGGAGAAATCTAGCGACCGCCGAAGTTCTAGTAATCGAAGGTTGCATAGCTTTCTTTTAATTTCTACGCGTATTAGAAATTGGTATTATCGATCACATACGTATTTCAAAAAGAGTTCACATGAATTGAAAAGAAGTTCAAGTAAGTTTCCTGAAGAAATTATGACCCAAATAAGTTTTGACATGTTCAAGCCCTATTGCCTTCATGAACAAGCATAGTAATGGAATGGAATGATTAGTTCAGTCCGTGCCGCATTTTACTTTACATCGTTTGTCATTAATATGAATTGTGGTTTTATTGTATTTTACCTGACAATATCCACGAATCGTGATTTGAATATGAATTAAACTGTTTTTTACTACATAGTATTTTATTGTTTCTAACAATTAATTGGAAAGCCTTTCAGTTTGAAAAAAAGATCGATTTAGTCGGACCGAAAAAGAAATGGTTAGGGTTCATAAAGCTTTGGTATAAACGTCCTGAAGCTTTCCCATTCATGAGTTGGAGTACGGAAACGTACCAAAAAATATCAAAATTGTTATACCCGAACTCACCTCAAGCTACAGCTTTCGTAATCTCCTTAGTGGATAAAGATGAGAATTTTCCAAGAGATATTTTTTGCAGATGATATCGTGTAATACGGTCAAAAACCATATAATTACCAGTATAATACCCATTTTTCTGTGAACGGAAGTGACACAGAAAAAAATAGGGTAGTTCTTGCTATAATGTGTGGATTGCAGCGAGAATTTTTTCGGAGCCATTGGGTGAATTGCTCCTGTAGAGCGTCCTTCTCAGCGATTTGTAGCGGCATTACCCCGCCGCGGGGCTAACAGGTCTTTCCGTCGAATGCACATCGATCAGCAGGCCAACGACGGGAAAAGAACTGAATATTAACGACGGCAATTGGAGCTGTCTCGCGCGCGCGGGGCAGACGACGATGACGCATGTTGCCTTCAAAATTGTCGTGACTTTTGAATCCTCCTTAGCCAGCACGACTCTAATGAATGGGGTACCACAAATCAAAAGTACCTTCCGGCGTACAAGTGTGTTGACAATGAAGTACTACATTGACAGCTAGGAATCAGATATTGATTTTCAACTTAGAACATTTAGACATTCTAGATCTTTCATGTTTACTCACGCACTTTTCTTTCCTCAAATCATTCCGAACACTTCAATATGCAAATTATTGTACACATAATCCACGATCCCTAGAAATATTTTTTAGAATACTGTTAGTTTAACCGTTACTTTCTTCAAAATGTTAACAAACATGTAAATTATTTTCTTCACGCTCGGTTTCTATATTGTTTGTAAGAAATAGAACAAAGCAAAGGAAAAGAAATTTATCTGAAAGTTAAGCTTTGTGAATTATGTAAATGCTGCACAAGTCGAAAAAGCGAACATAGAAACAATACCCAATAAAAAGTGAAAGTTAAATACAATGCCTATCATTATGTTTAATACCATACGCACATAATGGGAAACAAGTCTTATGGATGTCATTTGATGCTTTTATCAATTTCTCAAGTAAATTGAATTTGAAAATCAGTATCTTTCTCTTAGTTTGACATTTTGAAACATGTACTGGTTGATAGCCACGCATTTTGACTGAGAATTCAGAACTAGGGAAATGTTTATTTTCCTTTTCTATTCACTGTAAAAATGACCATGATTTGCGGATACTAAATCGTGTATGTAGGAGTAAACAGTTGTAGCAGAGTAGTAGACAAAGGAACTCTATGCTTACAACGTACTCGTAAGAGTGATTCTAAATATTTCGGATGAAGTGTATTTCCGGCAAGCACTTATTCACTATTTACCCATTGATGAACACTAAATTGTTTTGATAAACAACCACTCTGCATATCCTTTCAAATAATGCTCGAGAGACAAGACTTCTTGCTTTCCTCCTCCATCACCGCTGTTTTATTTCTGTTAGAATGAAAACAGCAAGTGCTCTTAGTGAATGTATGCACAGAGAGTCCCTCACCATCTGGGCATGTACATTTTTAAAGACATCGGCATTAATAGTGAATCACGACTTAAGTGCTCTGCATTATGTCACAGCTCTCGATCCGTCTGAGTGCGCTCATAAAAGGGAAGGAGAAAGCAAGAACCTCTGGTTCTAGGTCGTGAGCGAGGGCGACGTGCAGCCGGTGCGCTGGCGCGGCCAAGTGCGCAGTGGGAAGCAGAGGGCGAAGACCCAAGGCGCCGACCACATGCCGCATGTGAGGTGGCCGCATTGATTTGATTTGATTTGATTTTTTCGTGTTTCCGGGCGCGTCAACTGCTTTGGTCATTAGTCCCGTTAGTGTATGCATGTTTTTTCTCGGGAGATGGCGGTGATCTTCCCCCTGGATGGCGAGATCCGGCGCCGACCTACCGTCGACTAGTGAGGTTTCCCCCTAACCAGGACTCTCCCACCAGTGGGACACCCCCCTAGTCGGCCCAAGTTCTAAGCTCCCGACCTATCTCCCGGAATATGTGGTAGTGTAATGCATGTTAGTGTAAGTGTGTGTGTAAGGGGAGAGGATAGGACAAGGAAGAGGAAGGACAGATCGCGCGCGCTCCGTGGCCCGTTTGGTAGGGTACTACTCCGGCATTCGCCTGGTGTTGATCGGAGAAACAACGGAAAACTACCGATCAGAGCAGCCGGCCGCTATAATTCTCCTCCGTGACTGAATTCGACCTAGCTGGAAAGCCAATGTCGAAAATCCTGCCGCCGTCAGGACTCGAACCTAGGACCTTCCGGTCAGAGGCGCTGCAGTGACATCAGTTGATTGAGGTTGCCGGACAGATCACGGAGCTCATGGATGGAGTGAGGGGATGGGATGAAGGAAAGTGCTCCGATTAGTACAAACATTTCCAATGACTGTTGTAATAAATGAGGAAGTGAGAGGCAGAGTGACAACTTCGATACATCAGAGGTTCTTGGTCCCGATTTCTATGGGTTTCCAGAAAATCGCATTTTGTATTCTCAGAAAACTCAAAATTCTGTTGTTTGGAGATAGCGCCAGTTAGGTTGACAGCGCCAACTGGGTTTGCTGAGAGTTGCATATTATGGGCGATTTATTGATTGATGTTTTACGGACATGGTAAGATCATTAGTCCCCACAGTGCAGTGAATCCAAGGTTGTGTTCAATGTTTTTGCAGAAAGTTTCAATTTACACAAGGTTACAAGTTACACATTTTTCGACATACAATTTTTCGATTTTTTTACACAAACAAATAAAAAATATACCACCATTTGGTCTTGAAGAACAGTCTCTGATTGACAACTACAGCAGTCTGGCTAGTTTCAAATTTGGTGTTTAAAAATAAGTCTATAATTTGAATTAATCACGCTTTTTAATAAAAAAGATTATTTTCAAACTTCCATGGGAAGTTTTTTAGGTGGTAAAGGACACGTGACACGAAACTATGTGGCCAATGCGGAAATTTGAGTGCCAATCTGCCCCTTGTGCCAACTACCTCCGATCTCCCCTACCTGGAACAAATGTCCACAGACAGCGTGTCATCATTCCCTTCGCATCCTGAAGGGCTGATCATTGGCCCCAAATTTATACTGCACATGCCCCGTAAGCTAGAAAGTTGTGATAACACTGCGAGTAGGAGACCCGATTGATTGATTGATTACTTAGTGTTTCCGAGCGCGTAATGTATTCTTGTCATTTGTTCCGTAAGTGGCCTGCATGTTCTTACACAGGAGGTTCTGATGTTCCTCCCCCGCCTGAACGTGAGATCCTACGCCGACAAAGACGTCGACTTGCGGAGTTTCACCAAACAGGTATCTCTCTCTGTGGGGAATCGCCCCAATCGAAACACACTCGAAGTCCACGACATCTGCGGTAGTGTGATGCATGTGAGTGTATGGGTGTGTACAAGAAGAGAGGAGGGGACAAGGATAATGAAGGAAAGATCGAACGCGGTCCGTGGTTCGTTTGATAAGGTACTGCTCCAGCATTGGCCGGTGCAACCGCTCAAAACTAACGAGCCGTAAGCTAGATTTCAGAGCAACCGGCCGCTAGATTTCTTTACCAGGGATGAAGTTGAGCCAGCGAAGTAGCTGGGGTGGAAAATCTTCCAGCGTTGGGGCTCGAATCCTCGAACCTCCCGGTCAGCGATGCTGCAAAGACTACAGCAAATAGCTCACCGATGCTCGTTCGAGGCTTTTTTGATTGATGGAGTGATTGATAGAGTAATTAGTGATCTTGAGCGCGTCAACTACTGAGGTCATTAGTGTAGTGTAGCACATGTTTTTATAGCGTGGTGGCGGTGATCTTCCCCCACTGGATGGTGAGATCCAGCATCGACCTACTGTCAACGAGCGGAGTTTCCTTCAACCAGGTATCTCCCACTAGCGAGGCACCAGCCCAACCGGGACAAGTTCTAATTCCCCGACCGGTCTCCAGGCATGCGTGGTGGTGTAGTACATGGTAGTGTAAGAGTGTGGGGGTGAGGGTAAGACAAGAAAGAGGAAGACAAGATCGCGCGCGGTCCGTGGCCCGTTTGTTAGGGTACTACTCTGGCATTCGCCTGGTGTTGATCGTAAAAATCACAAAAAACTACTTATCAGAACAGCCGACCGCTAGTATTCTCCTCCAGACAGCGGTTGAATTCCACATAGCTATGCAATTGGTGACGAAAATCCGCCACCATTGAGACGTGACCCCTAGGACCTCACAGTCAGAATTGCTGCAGAGACAATCGAAATTCTGGTTAAACACAGTCGGAAATAATGCTAGAGTTAATGAGAAAGGAACGGCAATGAATTGCGTTTATCTTGAACAAGGAATTCGCACGCCAAATTTTGACATCGGATTGATGTTATGCAAGTCAAAATACATTAAATGTCAACTATTAAAAGTCATTTTGTAATGAAGTTGTATTTATGCAGGTTTATCGATATTCAAATTATTTTGTATTCATCCATAAAAGGCTTTTATCGCACTTATCTCACTAGACTCTGGGTCTTTCTTTCTTCATACCTTCATACTGAATAATATCCCGTGTCATTGTAAACTCCACGAATATGTAAGGTAGCGGGTCCTAATCAGAGCTTTTAAGCCATGCGCATTTTCTGCCGCGACATATCTTGGAAGAGGACGAAACTTAGGGTGACCTTTTATTTTAATTTAGTCTGAGCTGATATAGGAGCAAATATTTAGGAGAAATGTTAATCAAATCACATTACGACAAAAAGTATGTTTGCAGTATTGGGGATATATATTTTACAAAATTTCCAATGCTCTTAATAACGTAAAACGGAAATTTTATTACTAGCGCCATCTTGTATCTAAATGGAATATATCAATTGGTTTATTTTAAAGGATATTTATAATGTAATATTTCAAAATGTACTTGTGACAAAAGATCTTTTTAAAGAAAAAAACACCAAAAGGGGACAAAGGCGAGAATATTTTATGATTACTCATTTGTACTGATACATGTAATCCAATGTAATAGGTAATTTGATTCACTTAGAACTTTTTAATCATGAAATAATTATATTCCACAACATTGTTACGTACATATCAAATTGCCCACTGGACTGACATACGTAGTTAATGTATAGATATGAAAAACTGAGACAATATATCTACGATAGCGATAAGAAGATATTATCCGTCGTCATTCCAGGAATCTAACCGTTCACTTATAATCTTTCCAGAAAAGTATATGAAAAATTACCTCACGTTAATGATAGTCTGGTAAGAAGGAAAAATATACTGATGTGAATAATAAAGCATTTAAGATTTATGGACTCGTTCTTTCTGATAACTCATTGATAATATTCCAGAATTCAAGGTTACTCACGCATTTTTCAGTAGCGTCACATACTAGCTGAACGAATACTTTGAAAGTTGAAATAATTCTTCTAATTATATAGAGAAAACAAGTTAGCCTATACAATCTATAAATACATTTTTTAATTTACAAAAAATAAAAAAATGAACATGGATGTTCTCATAATGGAGCAGAAGACAAAACTAAGACTAATAACAGAAAATATTTGAAGAAACGGAAATAAGAAACGTAAAGAACGTAATCGCGAAATAATAAAATTGTGTAAGGACTCATCGCGAAACATGACAGGTATGAAGTTGTAAACAATGTTAACAAAATTGTACGCTACACTCTTTAAGCTCCGTTCACATTGTCCAGATAATGGAAATGATAACATTCTCGAAGCAAACATGAAGATTTGGTATTTACCCCTACAATAATAGTGAAAAATCTTAATTAAAACTGGATATACGATAATTTTTTTAAAAAAAAAAATTTTTGAACTCCGGAATCCCTTCCCTCACTCTTGTACTATACTTATAAAGTTAGCCACGAGCATTTTTGGCAAAACGTGATAACACGTCTGTTTCTGTTTCCACTTGTGGGGCGCGCAGGGCGGGACGGAGAGGGTCAGAGAGGCCAGAGCGGAGAGGGCTGGTGCGGAGCGGGACCGGGGAATGGGCGGGAAGGAGGTGCCCGGCCCGCACGGCAGCCGCCTGTCTCGCACATGTCCGCCGCCGCCACCGCCGCCGGCCATGTTTTTTCTCGAGGCGCGAGCGCGCGGCCGCCTTCACCGCCACGACAACACCCACAGCCCCAGCGCCACCACCTCATTCACGGCCACTCCCGCCCGCAGCGCCGCTTCTGCCTCCGCAGCCCTGCCGCCATCTCCATTGCCCCGCCGTGGCCACACCTGCCGCCTTCGCCACCGTGTGCTACCGTTTCCTCAACCACGCCTCCGCCGCCGTCCCCGCCCCCGCCCCCGGCCGCGCTTCTTTCGCTGCTCCCGCCGCCGCCTCCGCCGGCACGCCGCCCGCCCGCCGGGGCCCGCTGCCGCCTTTGCCTCTGCCCGTCACGGCCGCCGCCGCCGCCTGGCCAGAGGGCGCTGATTTATGAGGCTTTAGTGGCTTGCGCTGTGTTTTATTTCCTCGGGGGCCCCCCCCCGCCGCCGCCCCTCCCACCTTCCTGTGCTGTCGGCGCTCACCGCAGGCCTCCTCGCCGCTGAGCCGCAGACCGGCGGGATTTGTGGAACCGCTTGTAGTCGTTGTAAATCGGAGGTGGCGGCGTGTATAATGTATATCGCGGGTCCTCAAGACGCGCTAGGAGCTGCGGAACTGTTTCTTCCGGCCCGTCAACACGCGGTTGCACCAAATGTCAACCACTTGAACACTCTTTGTACTTCAATTCATCTGCAAAGAAAATGTTGTTTTTATTGCAATAAAAAGAATATGCATGAATATTATTAGAAAAGTAATCACAACTTGGCCAATAACCATTAAGTTTTAAGAATACGATTTTAGCGATGTTGGTCCTACGACAATAAGAATTAGATATGTAGCAAGAATATTCAAGATATTAATTGTAATCATACGAAATATATAATTATGTAATAGCTTTATGGATTTTTTACTGTGTTTGAGTTTATTAGTATTTTGGTATTTTACTTGAGCTGTAAAACTGAATACGCAGAATCCTCTCGGCCCTCAGAATCCGCAGAGTATTGTTTTCAGCCCAGTATTTGCTAGATTGAACACTAGTCGATATATCAGTATATTTAATCTTGGTTTATCTATTATTTCTACAGGCCTTTTATTTTTGTAATTTATCCACCTCTGGTGATGGTTTGATTATGATGATGATGATAAAGATGATCTCTACACAACTAAAAGTACTTTAGACATTAAAGCATTGAAAACGGACCTTCAATATTCCATAATTCTCCAATACAGCAGTGGTTATATTTTGTTTGTGGAAGTGCTATCTATCAAGAAACCAACATAAAATCCTTTCAGAGACTTCTGTTTTTATAGCTTTGACATTTTCAACCAAAGTTTTAAGTTTATTTGATAACGTGCGTGGGTCTACTTTTGAAGACAAATTCTTATTCCATACCCTATCAAGTCAACGTGAACAGCATTCAGCAAAGTTAGATACGTCAGTTATGGGATAGATAATATTCTGCCAACATGTTGTGGTTTTGTATTCCATGAACTGCTGATTTCGGAACCAATACCGGAGATTGATGTTATCTTAACCAACGTTTTTATTTTTTAGATAAATTAATGTAAATGACAAGCTCTAACATCAGAACATAAACATCCGTTCCTTATTCAATACTAACAACAAATCACCAGAATGCAAATATAAAATATTCTATTTTTCTAAAATTACACAAAAGTAGTATAGAGTAGGAAATCATTGGAGACGGATAGAGTCATTCCAGATGTATCTTCGTTTCCTTCGGCGCAGGCTTGAATCCCGTTGTCAGAGATGAATTTGGAAAGCCTTATTCAATACATCAAGGGTTCTCCCTGACATTCTCTAGTAGACTCTTCAAGAGGCAACCAGTTTTGCAGCGAAAAATTCGTTTCCGCCACATGTATTAAATTGTTTAAATATGATAATAAATGCAATTTTGCAATTATGACATGGAAGACTAATGGAAAAAGAAATAAAATGAAAAACTCATACTTCCAGAATAAGCCATACCAGGTACTTCAGAGAAACTACAGAGGGCTGTAATGTGACTAGTATTCATATTTGGCCATGCGGCCATAATAATATGACCTGTAATAATTCTCTTATAAAAGCCTTTAAATCACGGCCGTTACAAACTGAAGATCTTACAGATACACTAGGGGGTTTTAAGATGGATCTCATAAAAATTTCATATAACCTCCACCCGGGTGGAGCAACTGCCCGTGAAAAATGTGGTGAGACACTCCAACCGGATTTGCAGAGCAACTTGAAGTAACACTAGAGAGGCACAGGGATGTTCTTTAAAGTAGTGGTCGCGTGGGATAATAGGAGCTTATGAAAAAAGTTCAAAATGCCACTCGCGCTTGGAAAACACTTCAACTTTTTCTTAAGGATATTATCACAACTGTGCGGTTTGCTGCGGCACTCTAAATACTTATCTTTCCTCTTACGGAAACAAGGTTCATTACGTTCGGATGGTTTTACGAGACGATTCGTCTTACAGTAATAATCCTAAAAGTAAAAATATCAAGTCTGCAGTAAGTGAACCACATATTAAGGACGAATGAAAATAATAAGTTCGAAAATTATAACCTTCGAACCTAAAGTTCAAACCTTATAAAAACGGGCATTATAAAAAGTTGAATGGAAGTCCATATAAGCAGATAATTAATTGGAATAGGCGTGCAGAACTGGAGACGAGCAAGAATAAAGAGACAACAAATAATACCCTGAATTGCGAACTATAAATTAAAAGAGGTTTCACGTTACAAAAGACAGCGACCAGTGAAAAATAGGTTGAAAATGACGAAGAATATGTGCGGAACAGAAATGAAAAAACGGCAGAGACATTGAGAAACGTGTATAAATGAAATAATGCGTGAAAATGAAGAATGGAAACAATTTCATATGACGCTGGATAACCACCCTGGAGACTTTTCCCCCTTCATTATAGGACATCTAGCTTTTAATTCATACCTGGCGTTTGTCCGTATGTATCTTCTGTCTGAGCACATGCTTCATCATTTTCCCTTCCGGTATGGACAGGAACAAAAATACTAGCACTGGTCAATAAACCGCGTTTCTTTCTATCAATCTTCCTTCGATGGGATTATGACGCTAGATAATGAAAAGGAATTAACGAATCTAGGTATTCGAAATGTTATAAAGTTCCTTGTCGAGTTATCTAAAGAAGTCTTTGGTTATTAAATAAATTAAAAAACAATATGATGTATATTTCAAGGCGATCGAATTTCACAGCGATTATATTTCATTTGAATTACATTTCACATGAATTTTCTTGTTCAACTGATCACTCTCTCTCTCTCTCTTCTTTCTCTCTTGCTTTCTCTTGCTCTCTCTTCTTCTCCCTTGCTCTCTCTAAAATTACTGCTCACTTTTCCACCCTCTCACAAACTCACTCACTCTCTCTCTCTCTCACTCACTCAGTATCACGTCCTCATTGTTTCTCTTCTTTTAGTCAATATTCGTTCTTTTTTGTAGTCGACAGAAAATTGGTTGTCTGCAGCTCTCCAATTTGTGTCGCTCCTGAGTCGACGTCGAACTCCTCGTACGTCTGACAGCCCCTCCTCCAGGTCTTCGAAATTCTTTTCCAAGGACTAGGGACGCTGCGCGGCGTCCGAGAACGTTCATTGCCCTTGTGTGTAATTCAAAGCGGGCCTAACCAGCGCGTGCGATCGCAGTGACAAATGTGGTGCCACTGCGTCACAACTACAGCGCAACCAGTCTGAATCATGGCGCAACTTCGGCAACCGCTTCCTTACGATCGCACCCAAATAACGGTTGTTTTCGCTCTGTATCTAAGGCATGGGAACATAGGAAAACTGTGACGTACGCCAGTAAAACCCTTAAACCTTAATTCAGCATTTCACAATTTCCAGGAAGCCAAGAATGAGTTATTTGCGCTCGGCAGCCAATGGCCTGCTAGGAATACGGTACAAGAAGACGTCATCATTCATCGTACCTCTACTTCTGGTGCCGGCTTCCGTTTTCCTTTCCGTACGTTTATTTTGCTCCTCTCGGTCGGCGCGCGCGGGCGGGCGGCGCGGGCATCGAGGCCGTCGCTCGCACCGCCTCCCAGCGTGATCACGGGCGGCGGAGATGCTTTGTGACGCGGGCGCGGGGGAGGAGAGGTTCGCGTGGCCGGTCGGCGCACGCGGGGCTTGGATTTCAGGGGAGCGCCGTCTTCTTGGTGCAGCCCATCGCTCTGCGAGTGCCTCTGCCCCGCCGCCCACCCGCGCTCGGTTATTGCCCGGCTCTTCTTACACGACGTAATGCGCACCTGTCGCTCATGATGGCCGTCATTCGCTCGCCTTTTGCCTTCTTAGGGACCTGCGTTCTCGTATAAGAGGATAAGACCGCAGCCTCCATGTTTTATTCATGGACTTATTCGGCTGTATTGTACTTTATATAGTTAATTTATTATTATTATTATTATTATTATTATTATTATTATTATTATTGTTATTGCTAAGCTTCTCAGTTATTTCTGAGAAATCTTTTCAGGTCCTCGTTTTTTAACAGATACAGCGAAGGATAATTGGGCGATTTTCTTTTCACACGAATAAGCAATTACAAGATCTTCAAATTTCTCTCAATGGTGTGGTTACTATCTAAAAGGAGTGTACAGTAAACCCTTTTTTATATTGAACTGATTCATATGTTTAGTCAATGATTTTAGTGCGTACTAAATCGGTTGTCGGGAAAAATATTTTCTCCCTTGTAATTTTCCACAAAGTTTTGAACAGTATATTTTAAAATTTTCTTATAGTACGCCTATTATTATTATTATTATTATTATTATTGTTATTATTATTATTATTATTATTTGCTATTTGTTGTGTTCTTTCCTACTAATCCTAGTTTAATGATGTTCATAGATAGGATGTTTGATGCAGGTTTGGACCACACAGGACCAATCCACAAGTAGATATCAGGAAATGTGAATATTGTTTTTCGAACATTATGTAAGTGTCTTTTCAAGAGCACCCCAGGTTTATAACAAAAAATGGTTAACAATTGCATTAAACAATATTAGTCCCACATGATAAAAACATAAAATCCAAAAACACCAAAACAACTTACTTGAAAAATTGGCGTTTCAAGCCCTATGTGCATATTTACATGATAAAATTCTTTTCATATGCCGAAATTGGAGTCACCTCTGGGGCTAGAGCAGCCATATACCGGTTGTAGCAGGCAGTGCATGATTAGATATGCTAAGGAATCGAAGTGCAGTCATAGCATAGTCGGGGCATTATGTAGTAAACTGTACTTTTAGTAATATTATTATTGTTATTATTATTATATAATTTAATGTACCACCTCAGAACTCTGCAATGAATATAGATATTAATCAAAGTAACTGATTATATTCTGCGTACTTCTCTATTCACTTATCTTCTGCATTTGAGAAAACACTGCAAGCATTTCTAGATGATTTTGAAAGTTCTTGTGTGTCTATTAAGGTGACACTACCATTAGCCTCATGTTTCAACATCTGATAGCTTTTATTTCCTGATTTTTGTAGTTCGTGGCTCCTTTATATTTGCATAGTCTGATACAGATGTAATACTCTAAGGCGCGTATTGATATGTATTGTATTCTTTTGTAATATTATGAATGAGACCTCAGGAAGTGTGTTTTCAATTGTCACGCACAATTCTAATTTCAAGTTCTCAACCTTCAGAATTTACCTAATATGAAGGCATGTTGCAGCTATTATGATCTGACAGAAGCGAAGTTTTTAAAACCTATAATGTAGGCGCTAATAAATCCGACCCGATTCGAATTTAGTATGACAAGAACCGTCAATTATATTTGGAATGTTTTTCAAACATTTCAGTCATGTTTTTAAAAACATATATTGCGTTAACATCACTTCTGAAAAGAATTTTTTCAAGAAAATATTTTCATAGCCTAGGAATTCACAATATAGGTCATTTTAAGATTCAAAAACATCAATCATCGTGGAAAGTTACAACTACAAAATCCATCATACTAGAAGTGAATTAGAGTAAGATTTTTATCCTCATAACTTTTCCTTGGTGCTTTCATTCCCAGACAACGAATAGACACAGTCTAAAGTTGATGGCGTGTTTACACACTCCATCACCGTGGAGATGTCAGGGGCAGCGAGAATGATGGATGCTGGCTTACGTAACACTTCCTGCTACCCAGAATTACCGGACTTCACCCGGAAACAAAGAGCAGGCTGAAAAAATGCACATTAGATTCCACATTTCTAATGAGATTCACGGTTAGACGTGGGACATGCTATATTATTATTTTAATCAAAGAGGAATTTCATTAACCCATTTCCAAACAAGCTCGTACGGACCTATAGCAAGTCCAGGAATGAGATTTTCACGTTCTCTTTTCCTATCGTAATTAAATTCGCGTGGACGAGGAAGACAGAAATGAATTCAGATGTCGACTTACCATTAAAGCGGAAGGCCCTATGAGGTCAATGTTTGACAAAATAAGATTAGTACTGTATATCAAAATGGCATTTGAATATCTGAACATGGTGAAAAAACTTCACTCATTTAAATGTTTCATTCATTAGATACAATTCACACATAATTTAAATGTAATGTGTTTCGTCAATTATTAAGAGAATGAATGTGTGTTAATACCAGATGAAAAGTGGGTCAATGCATATACTTCTCAAATTTAATACACAATCAGAAAACAAACCCAGAATTGAAGGAATGTCCATTCAAAATATAAGAGAGAATAGAAGAAATAATGCATTTCATATTATACTCTTAATGTGAGTTAACAAGCAATAAAGTTGAAAAAAGTTCTATTTAGTCAACTCAAAAGACACCCTCCAGCAGAGGTCTTTATTTCTGTCTATCTGTTTAATAAATGTATGTACTACTTCTTACAGTAATAGTAGCACCACTTCTTCCCTCAATGTTTGAGAATAAAGAAACTAAAGATGAATTTGATTATTTATTTCTTTTATTGCCTTTTCACTTTCTCGCGTACTACGTACTTACGTAGTACATATAAATGATTCTAATGCTACTAAGGAAAGTGACGATTTTTTGGAAGAAACATTCGTATTGTGAGCACGTGATATCGAAAAAATTAATAAATCCTGTTCCCATATTTTGTAAATTACTTCCGCTCACACGTTGTATAGGCAGAAAAATTGGTCGACGGCAAAATGTCTGTCTGTCCATTCGTCCGTCTACGAAACAGACTAGCGTTCAGACGGTTTTCTTCAAATTGACATTTCCGAAAATTGAAAAAGTTACAGATTCAAGAAAGTTAGTGCTATTTTAGCACCACTAGTTTGTGTTGCAGCGTCAAACGCTGGATTTATGAGCACTTTTTTCTAGTAGTAGAAAAACGGTTAGACCTTAGCTGGATATGCCCCGTCAATTCCGGTGTGGACCAACCACCATTTACCTTACATTAGTCTAACCCACGACTTAACCAGAGACATATAGCAGCTAAGCGCGATTTTAGATGAAGATTCAAACCCACGCAAGTCATTAATACACCCTGGCTATGAGTTTACAATTCATTAGCGTTATCGGCTAAATCAATATATAGCAATCAGGAGTGATAAACCGTGCTTATATGTTTCATTTAGTATATCTTCATCTATTGAAGAAATAAAATTCGCAAAAGAATATTTGAAATAGTAAATAAAACGCCTTGAAATTTGTTCCATTGTTCCATTTTTGGAACAATGGGCTCTAATGAGTTAAGAACACATAAATGCGAAACACACACAAAGGAGATAACATATCATATTTGAACTTGAGATTTAGAGTAACCAGAAATTTTTAAAGTATAATTGAAAAACAATATAATGTAAGGAATCCATGTTTTCAGAGAAATTCCGAAGAGGAAAATGTCAACTTTTCCAAAGACGCAAATGAAGAGTGCCAGAAGTGCACGGGGGACCGATATAGACCGTCAGAGGGGGTAAAATGCACTGAAAGGACGAGGAGGGGTGAATGAGTAAGGAGAAATCGAGCATTTTAAACAACAATAAAAGAATTCGGTTCGGCTCCCTAATATTCTTTTCATGTTCTTACATTCCTTGTTTACTTTTCCATTTTGTCTGACTTACATACGTAAAGAAACTATTCAAACATGGAACCCAAACAACTTTGTCATTCTTCAGGAAAAGAGACAAAATTCTTAAAATCTCTAAATAATTGTTGCTTTCTGGATAGAGTGCTTCTAATTTTAATGTTGATATAGGAGCATTGGCAGTCTTTTTTAAACTTCTTTTGAATTTGTGGAACGAAATGTATCCAAACAGTTTTATAATCATGAGCATTATTATCATCAAACCAATTACACAATTGTTCAAAAGGACGGGAAATATTAATTTGATTTAACGTGGCGACATGAATTGATATTGTTTTCTCAACAAAGTTGATAGGAAAATTGTTTTCTATCAAATATACTTTACCATGTATAAGTTCCTTTCATGTTATGAAGGATCTAATAGTTAAATGGCACGATCAATTGAACCATAAATAACTCATCTCCTATATTGATGTCTCTTTTATGTATTGAAGTTTGGGTGCTTAAACGTGGTGTTCAATAGAATAAATTTTCATCAGTTATGATTTATCTTGGTGTTTTTTCGCTTACATCTTACAAGGAAATTTCATATTAACTTTACCCCAGCTCTCGGGTATCTCTTCTCTACTTCGTCACCACATACTCTTCGAATTATGCAGAGTGTCCATTTCCGAAGGTCTCGGAGAATGACCAGCTTAGAGGACTTTTAACTCTCAGAGCATAATATGATCTCGGCCGAAGCGCAACATTAAATTCACGAAGGTCTAAGACGACGTCTTGTGGCTATGTCTGGGAAGATTATATCACGTCGATTTAAGCCACGAAGAGATAGTGTATTTTTCTCAGTCAAAAACAACTAGTGTTCTAAAAAGCACATACTTTTTCACCTTATTTCTAACGGCTACGCACTATTATAATACTACTTCAACAAGCAATTTTCTTCCTAACTCGGGATTCGAAATCACGTTTTACCACTAACTAGAACGCCATTCACTTTACCACTACATTATCTGCCTCTCAGAAAAAGTTGGCCGTCCCGACGCGTTAATAACTAAGTTGAATATTTGCATTTGCAATTTTTCAAAATTCAGAGATTTTAATAGACATTATTTCACAATTTATATTTAAATAACACGCTTCATTAAGAAAACATTTCTATCATGAATATTGTAGTTTTGCAATGTTAATTTTTTGAAATTTTCGAAAAAAAGAGAGCGTTCAACGAGAATGGGACCTACACCATTTTTAAGAGAACTTAGCTATATTTGAGAAAAATATAAAAAACCATTTCAAAACGTTTCGAGAGGTTTTTTAAATTGTCTTTTCTTCTGGCAAAAATTTCGCAAAAATACTCATATTTCAAAAAATTGTAGTCTAGTTTTGAACACAGGCATATAGTCGGAGAGACACTCAGATGTTTTGCCGGAAACCGATATTTCAATGTCAAGGTTCCTCCACAAGTGGACTCATACTATACCACGTGTTAGGGGAAGTAATTCACTACATAGAGGAACACGATTTATCCACTTTTTCGAAATCAAGGATCCACAATAAGTTTTATTTTCGAAAAATTACTTTTTCGCTGAAGGATTGCAATATTTTCTCTTTATTGCGCAAGTACGTAAAGGAAGTGTCCATGAAGTGATAAAGAATCAAGAACGTTGTTTAATGGACTATGGTAATGACAATGCAAGGCAAAATTAATTGTCAATGAAGTGCTTTCATGACGTGACTTTTTAAGAAATTTCCAGCAATGTAATCCATATCGAGGATGCGCTAGTTAACCAAATGTTCCGACGATGGCAAATCACAAACAAGTTTCTTCACTCCTAGGCAAACTTAGTTCCTAAGCTTACTTTCCTCTTTTATTAAAAAAATGGACGAAAGATTTAATAGATTACGGAGTGACTGAAAGACTCGAGAGTCAGTTGTGGTCGTTTTTTGATAGCAGCTAACTAACTCGAGAAAATACTACTCAGAGTGGGCAAAATAACATCGATGAAAAAATAATATATATACAAGCATTTTCATATAAAAAAACCTTAGGTGGCAGTGAACGGTTATCGTGAGAGGAGCACTGCATTCGTGTATTACAACTGTTATACAAGCATAGCGCCTAGAATGTAGGCAACCCCCCAGGCCGCGATGTGTACTTGGGTGCCTATAAGAACAGAAATTGTATTCAACAACTATGCATCTAATCTATCTTGTATAAGGAACAAATAATACAAGAATACTCGAGATAACATTTCTTAAAAGTGTAACAGTATACAGAAAATCAGACCACGAAAGAAACATGCATTACCAAACTGACATCAACATTCATGAACTCAATTAAAAATTTAAGAGTAAGGAAAGACATGCAAATCTCTCACGAACAAACAAAGCAAGATTGTCCTTCCACTTCCGGAGGTGTATTTCCTGGGTAAAAGGTGCATTTCAAACCTCCAAGAAGGATGTAACAAACGTCTGCTACTGGTAGAACAATGCTTAACCCTCTGCGGTCGTGTACGTTTGGAATTTAAACTTCCTACATGTCGAAAGGCCTTTGTACGATGAGGTGGCGTCGAGGTCTCTCAGTTCGGAGCTTTCAGGACGGTAGCTCGCCCTACAGGTCGGAAGGTATCTCTCAGATGACAGCGTCTCCTCTGTGATCCAGTCGGAGGGCTTCTCTGAGATGGCAGCGGCTTTTGTTTATATTTCTAGATAAGATCCCCATCCAACAATGAGACAGTGTCGTGAATTGAAAATAGGTGGTCAATTAAAATACATACGAACGCTATTTGAGCTTTAGCCACTCTCATTCTTGTCGTTCAGTTGTAGATTGATTGATTGATTGATTATTACAGATTCCGGGGGCGTCAACTACTCCGATCATTAGATCCATAAGTGTAGTGCACTCTCCTCTTTGCGAGAAGGCGGTAGTCTTCTCCCGCTGGATGGCGAGATCAGGCGCCGACCTACTGTCGGCTAGCGGGGTTTTCAGCAATCAGGTATCTCCTATCAGCAGGGCACCGCCCCAGCTGAAACAATTTCTAAGCTCCCGACCGGTCTCCCGGCATGTGTGGTAGTGTAGTGCTTGTTAGCGAAAGTGTGTCTAAGTAAGGGGTGAAGATAGAACAAGAATGAGGAGATCGTGCGTGGTCCGTGACCCGTTTGTTAGGGTACTGCTCCGCTCTTTGGCTTGTATTGATCGGAGAAACCACGGAAAACTTCCGATCAGAGCAGCCGGCCGCTAGAATTCTCCTCCAGTTAGCAACTGAACTCGTCCTAGCTATCTGCCGAAAATCCTGCCACCTTCCAGATTCGAACATAGGACCTCACGGTCAGAGGCACTACAGTGACATTAGTTGATGTCCTGAGCCACCTCTCCCGGTTTGTGTGGCAACCATTGTGCAGTGTTCATCACGAGCACTTAGCACTCAGTGTTCTCTCGCACTTTGTTATGTTCAATACGTGCGAGTGCTACGCTCCTATCGAAGTGCTTCACGGATCTTATCAGACGCGGTGAGCTATACTAAGTGCCATTGGTAACGCAGAGTTCAGTGACCACGAGCAGTAGTGTACGCTCCAAATGCCACACTTTATTTTCGTCCTAGCTGAAACTTCAATACGCTGAGCAAGGCGAGTTGCCGATTGCGGACTTCTTCGGCAAATTCGCCGTGCAACATTGTAACATGTAACTACGTGCTGTATTGCAGCAGCGTTTGGAGCGCTGTAGTAACATAACTTAGCATCATAACAATGCTTTAGCACTAAAAGTTGCAAATACTTGTTACCAGGGTTGACTGTCCGCACACGGACGCACGAAAATGGGCGAGCGCTATGCACACAAAATTACAATGGGGTCAACTGAGTTCATTTGCCATTTTTGTATTTTTCTTTTCACATTTATAATGTTGGCTTGAAAATTGGACATTTTTCTTATAATCTTTTTCAAAGTATGATTTGCATTATTTTAATTCATTTTTATTGATTTACAAAATGTTATATCTGATGATGTGAATAACAAATTCACGAAATGTTGTGTAATTATCACAAACTATATTTTTTAAATATAATGGAGTAAAAAATAATTATCACTTAAAGAGTAATTAATATTGCCTCTAACCAAGGGCATTTAATTTTTAATACGACTTAAAACATTGGTATTATTAATTCTAACTTTATTCAAATTTTAAATTCATCACTCTTCCAAACAGCTTATAAAGAAAACAATGTGGTCCATGCGCAAAAGCTTTTTACTACAAAACGAGGAGAATGTAAATCCAAAAAACATCACACTCTAAAATCTAATACAAGAACAGAGAAAACTAGTGGTAAGAGAACGAGGGTAAAAGGAAGCACAATGACAGTCGTTGCTGAGTTGTAGCTGCACGGTCGATACCTTGCCTCTCGCGACCTCTGCCCTAGTAATTACTCTTGTGTCCGGTAACGAAACAGTACAGCATCTTGTTTCCGTCATCCAATTGTCCAAGCTGACACCACTCATATCAAAGTACACAACGGCTGTCTGCACTCTACAGGGTCATGTCACGGAAGTCAATCCTTAATGCAGTAGTGTTTAGTCACATCGACATGTTCCACGAGGTCTACATCATACACTGCCGGAGGTATATGATCTGAAACGTATGCTGTAGGGCAAACAGGGATGGTTGGCTACCTTTGTGGACGTATGTAACTCTACTTCATGTATTGTGTTCTTATGTTATTACAGATACGTGTTTAGAAGAGAAAAATAAGATTCCCTAGTTAAATTTCTTTTGTTAAATGACATCGGTTAGACAAGGGAAAATACCAATAGCGACTGAGTTTATAGCCCTCACATTATAAGCTACGAAATAAATTTCAGAAAATAGAGGTGCTACAGAATGACGCATACTTTCTCATAGAAAATGTTTCTAATTTCCTTGGTGTGGTCTGGATCTTGCTCCATTCTCTGGTCAGTTACCATCTATCGTCACCCAAAGATTTTTTTTACATTTTCTCAAATTTTCAGTTTCTAATAGAAAAACCGGAATATTACTTTAAGAACATTAAAGAACAGTAAAACCTCGTCCTAAATAGAAAGTTTCCTTGAAAATTTTGAAGCCGTTTTTAAGAAAATGGGGATTAAGCATTACTGTAAATGCGAAATTTGAAGCTCTATTTCACAGAAATCTATTGAGTTTTTGAAAAACTTCATTTGAAGTCCATTGAAGCACTACTAGTCACAAATGTAATAATGTATACAAATCCATGAAAATATGCATGTCGGCCTGAGACGTAATTATAAAAAATACATTTTGTAATTTTTGAAAAAACAAAAGAATAGAATAATGTGGCGTTTATTTCATCGGATAGGGTTGATTGGGCACTAACACCCCCAAAATTTTGGAGCCGTTTTTGAAAAAATCTTGTTTTTGTAATTTGTTATAATTGTAAATATTGCAAGCTCTTTTGCTAAAAAACACACAATTTTTCAAAAAGTCTACAGACCTTAATGAAAGAACTATTTATGAGCAACAAATTTCATTTGAAGGAAAAATCTCTGTCTTCAAATTTACAGTTGTAGGACGACGCCAAAAAATTCAAACTTTTGAAATTTTCGAAAATTCAAAGGTAACCGTGAAAATCGGACCTACGCTACCTTCATAAGTGTATTTTACTCTATTCTTATAAGAAATTTAAAGAAAAAATTTAGAGGCGTTTTTTGAGAAAATTTTGAAAATTACCGGGCGGCTTCATGTCAAGTACCCCCAAATTTTAAATAATGTTTTTCAAAATTTCAAAGCTTCAACTAGAGCCAGATACGCAGGGAATTCTTCAATTTGGAAACGATCGTAGGTGTGGTTTTAGGCGTTATTTGTGTTCACAGCCAGACGGACGGACGTTTTGAAAAGAACCACTTTTTCGGTATTAAAGGACCCCAAAACGTGCATTTCCGTTGAAATCTAGAAATCGATTTTCCGCAGCATTTCATAACTTTCTCTATACTACGTATATTACTCCCCTATATACGTACAATGAATACGAGAAAGTAAAAATAAGTGCTATAATCAAATTCAATGACGTTCCACTAAAAGAACTTGAATTATATATTCATAGTACATACCATTGCTAAGGTATATACCATTGCATACGGTACCATATACATACCATTGCATATGGTAAGCATCATGATTTGCCCCGTTATACGTCTCACTTTATTAAGTATATAAAAAAGAGAATTTGTTGTAATCGTGCGACAGAAATCGGCGATTTTTAGGCAGTAAAATCTTAGTTAGGCCCTGGTGACCAAACAGTGGATATATTTTGTTTCAGTATGTACTAAATTACTTCCTTTATCACGTTCTGTAGTCAAAATTTACATTTTGTGTGTCCTTGATGCCATAAAAATCGATCGACTAGAATACGTTTTTCTATCCGTCCGTACGACCGTCCGTCTGCCGTCCGTCAGCTGTGGTCAGCACACAATTTTCTCCAAAATTTTCTTTCGATTTTCTTCAAAATTGAAATTTCAGTTTTGTCGATCTGAACGTACTCGAAGTTTTGGAAGTTTCAATAGATATTTTGATTTTAGAGGGCAGTTTACATCAAGCCTCAAAAACATTTTAGAACTTTTCTCAAAAATACCTATAGATTCTTTGATTAAACTTCTTCTGATAGTGGAAAGGACGCTTAAGAGAATGCTAGTAGTGTCTTGTTCATTGAAATCCCTTATATTTCGAAAATTGCAAAACTGCAATTTTTTCGGAGCGTCTTCCTACAACTACAATATTGAAGATAGAGATTTTTACTTAAATAAATCTGTTCCTTATACACTTAAAATAAGATCATATTCAATTTTTTTGAATTTATGAGAAATTTCCTGTAATATTAAGCGAAATATAGGTAATTTAAATTTTTTCAAAACATTTTCTCTCAAAAACTTCTCCAAATTTTCTCTTTAAAATTTCTACTCATATGGACGGTAAAACATATGGTACTAGTCTCATTTTCGGCGAACTCTCCCTCTTTTCGAAAATCGCAAAAAGTTTACATTTCAAAACTACAGAATTGAAGATAGAAATGTTTGCCTTAAACAAAGTCCGTTCTAAAAAATCATCTATTTAAAAAATATCACGCACATCTTTTGAAAAAAACTAGTAGATTTCGGGTAATTTGTGTCTGAAATTTACGATAAATTTCTTTTAAAAAATATTTTCTAAAAAATCAATTCCTACGTAATTATTTACTTAAAACCGCTCCAAAATGTTTTTATTAAATTTTCTCCTAGTATGTAACAGAGGAAGGTAAACAATATTGTGACACGACGAGAAAACCTGAAAATCTAAGTTAGAGTCTCAGTGCGGAAAAAAATGTACCTGGTTGAAAACACGTTTGCTTGTTTATGTAATAGTATGAAATAGCGGAGCTGTCATACATAATGCGATGAATTATGTAATATTGCCTTTCTTGTCGAAAAGCCTTGGAAAGTCTGCGGAAATCTAGTTACAACATTACTTGAGAGAGAATGCATTGATATCACTGAGACAATCGGGATTTCGTGAGGGCCATAGTAGTGCTTCCCCTTCGTAATTTATATCCGACCTTATTCTAAAACTGCATGAGATTGGAATATAGAGCCTCTGATCTGTCTTTTAGACGTGTCGACCCTATTAATCATGAGGGTCTATTGATGACTATAGTCATATTTCTTGGATTCGGTTCTATTTGGTTGATCGTTCTCGAGCAAATGTTCTCAAAAATGCAAATAATATGTCCACTTCTTCATTTCGGACTTCGAAACGTGATGTTCTGTAGGGCTTAGTACTCGAGCCTCTGTTATTTATAGTGTATGCTGCTGACTTTGGGAATTTGAAACTGTTGTCTGAAATGATGAAGTTCGCTGATGACACGCGAATCATTCACACTTTCCATCCCTCAGGATACCTGAAGGCTGATGCGAATGTTAATTTGGATTTGAAGGAGTTACATACCTGGTGTTATGATAATGGTCTGTTATTGAACCTGAAGAAAACCGTATAGTTATTGATAGATCGGTCTGACAGAGTGTCATATACAGACTTGCCATGCATCAGAGTGACTGCCGAGAGTCAATTGACCACTGGTATGGATCACTGCAGAGACATGGGGCTTTGGCTGGGCAATTGCTGGAGACTGGGTTTGGTTGCACATATCATGGAATGCTCTTACATTTATGGAAAGGAGTCACTAATAGGGTTCTTTTATGATTAGTGAGAATAATGAATTGGTATTATGAAGCACAGAGAGAACAGTTGCAGACAAGTATGCAACAGATACACATGCTGCATTGCAGACAAATATCCATAGAAAAAATGATGATACATCAGAAGTGAATATCTAATCGTAGCAGCATTTGGTTCAAGATTTAGATATCTAGAATGTCAGAGCTTCAAAACTACGTGGTGTTATAAACTTTCCGCGCCCATTACTAAAACCATTAAAGAAAAAAATAGTATAACGTAATGTAGCATCTTCACTGACAATAAATCCATGTAAGAGTGCAAGATTTCCTGGCATGCGCTATTTCACAAGGCAGACATTACAACATACCACTACATCTAGACCAGATCTGATCCCCGGCTCCGGTGACCCACACGAAAAATCTTTAATAATGTCCCTGGAAACTTTAAAATAATTAAAGAAAATCGAGTGTTAGGCTGGTGCGTCAGAAAGTCGGAGGTCGAAGGACGTCCTGGCAACGCGGCGCCAGCCAGGCCGAGCGAATTACGTATTTAAAGCCGTACACTATACAGGTCGTCAGACACCGCGGCTGCTTTACAAGTCAAAGAAGGACTATTAAATATTCCCTTTGAATTTGTTACTTCGGAAGTAATTTCCGCGTATTCTACTGGGAATCGATCGGCGTTCCGGGGGTGCCGGAGAGAGGCGGGGATGTGGACGGGGTGGAAGCAGGGACGGGGCGCGGTGGGGGCGGGGGCGGACGGGTCGGCAACCGGCCGGAGCTCCCCATCCACTTCGACCTCTTGCCCTCTTCCCCGTCCTCGACGCCTCGCACGGCCGCGTCGCATCGTTATCTGTGCGCTGTGCTCTGGCTCGCTGAGAGGAGCCTGCCATTCACTTTGCAAACTCACATGGCTCCATGCCTACGCACCTTCCAACGGGGCTTTGTGGTTTCCAATAATTGTTTCAACTTTGAATGGACATTAAGGTAGGAATGTTACAGTGAGATCCATTTAATGATAGAACTGAATGAGAACGTTGACACAAAAACATTTTATCCATTTTTATACAGAAAAAAGCACTCATTCACGCCAGATCAGACATCCGCACACATTGAATTCTTCCTTGACTATTGTAGGAGTATTCATTATCTCAAAAGAACATATCAAGTACCACACGTGCCAGTGGATACCTGCACCGTAATAACGTCGAAATCCTCAAATCAGTAACATAGTTTCGCTGCTCATCGAATACACACGAAGCAAACGCGATTATAAAGACTGCTGAATTATAAGCTAACATTGTACCTGAAATTACAAAATATTTTATTAATAAGAGAAAAATCTTTTGCGGTATGACGGATAAAGTAAAAACTCGCCCGATTCAAATAGAACGTCATTCTCATTTTTTAGCATTTTCTGTTGTAATACATATTGCGCAATGCATGAGTTGCATCAATACTTCTAATTGGCCTTGATGTAAGTACAGTTGTCTGCATCATCATACTGCGGTCTGAACTTGACTTTCACGACCCCGACTCTCCTCGAAATATTTCACCGGGTGAGTTGGCTCAATGCATCAACTGATGTCACTTCAGTGCCTTTGAACGGGAGGTCCTAGATTTGAGTCCCGACGCTTTCAGGATTGTTGACACTAGCTTGTCAGCTAGGTCGAATTCAGTCGCAGTCTGGAGGAGAATTCTAGCAACTGGCTGCTCTCATCGGTAGTTATCCGTGGTTTCTTTAATCTACACCAGGGGAATGCCGGAGCAGTATCCTTACAAACGGGCCATGGACCGCGCGCGATTTTTCCTTCCACTTCCTTGTCCTATCCTCACTCCTTGCACACACTTACACTAGCATGCAACGCACTACCACACTGCCGGGAGACCGGTCGGGAGCTTAGAGCTTGTCCTGGCTGGGACGGTGTCCAGCTGGTTGGAGATACCTGGTTGAAGGAAACCCCGCTAGCCGACGGTAGATCGGCGCCGAAACTCGCCATCTAGCGGGGGAATATCACCGCCAACGCCCTATGAAAAATCATGCACTACACGAACGGGACTAATAACCTCAGTATTTGACGTGCCCGGAATAACTAACAACCAACCAACCAACCATCGAAATATTGCTTTCAATGCAACCCTGGTCGACGCACCTACATTCAGATGCCTGTATCTGAGCAGGACATGTTTTGACTACTAATCCATGAAAATTATATAAATTCCTAATGTAGAAAAGACAGTAGAATCGATACTTTAGGGAATAGCGAGAAAGGGAATGAATCCGTTTGTATGGTCCAACTAACTTTGCTAAGAGATAATGAAACATAAAGTCATTAAGAAGAATAATCGTTAATCAAAATTATTATGCTAAGAGATCTGACCGTGTGGAAGTTCCAATTTATATCACTTTAAATACGAAAATTCTTTTCCTTTTCCAAAGACTATAACGCATTTTTTAAATAAACTCATTCGTCTGCATGATACAAACTTTAATTAGGTTACATGATTTCTGCGTTTTTTTAGTAAAAAAAACATTTAAAGAAGAGCGGGGACTGCATGATTATTGGTCAAACGCTGTAGGAGATGCTTATTTTATTTAATAGGTAATTATTACATACTAATTAAAAAACTTGATGCTAAGTGGCTAGGCCGAAGGCCTTTAAGCCATTGCAATACCTATATTCTATCGCGTTCTAACCTTTCAAATTCTGGTATTCACCCCAAAAGATCTCTCCATCGCATGAATGCCGCGGAAAAGAGACCATAAGGTACGGCTGAGGAAAAAAGAGATACTTTTCAAAGGAGCGTTGCCTTGAATTTCCGTCGAAATATTGGGCTTTGTTACCTAGCTATATAAATAATTCCGGTATTAAGTGACGTGAAAGTTCAAAATTGTTTCACGTATTACGTACGTAACGTAAATTGTAACCACATTCTTACACATATTTTTAAAACAAAATACATGTTTGTAGCTCGTTAGAGCTATGATCAACCACCGATTTAAAAACTCTTACCGTTCCTCGAAATCATGAATTCATTTTCTTGGGCGTAGTTTCGAGGCTCACATTTTTGTGTACTGTGTCTTTCATGAAAATTTTAAACAATTATACAATTTTGAACTTCCACTTCAAGAAATCATATTTATTGTCAATTGCTTACTATCTAATATGTAATTTTAATTTGAGGGTGTTGTTATTCGGCAAACATCCGTTATTTCCATAGGGGGTTCTCTTAGCTCTCTTTGTGCCGAAATTGTAATAGAGAAATAAGATATATTTCCCCTTTCCAACCAGGCCTCTCCCCTTCACAAACGTTATGTCGATGGCGTATTTGTTATTTTACATAAAGAGCAAATCTTGAATTACTTTAATGATTGCATTGCTTCTGACATGACTAGGGAATTCACTTCCGGATGAGAAGACAAATAAAATAATTTCTCGACACCACAGTCAAGCGCCAAGGAGGACGAATCGGTTTCCTACATCTTGTTCTACAGAAATACGTTAAATTTTCTTTCCGCGCATCCACCTCAACATAAAATTGCGGTAATCTACGTACTTTCCCATCCAAGCTACCACAGTCAAAAAGTCAGCCAAGATCTCGGAAATATTTATGAGAAACAGTTATCCTTCCGGTTTGAGAAAATACACATTTCACAAAGACTGGATATTATTTCTTCGCATAAGAACGTCAACAACACTGAATGAGAATTCCCACAATATTATTTGGTATTCTAGCAATAAAAATAATAATTTCGTGAATCCAATGAATAATGATATCAATTCAGATCAAAAGCGAACATCTCTTTCCCCTTAATACCAAAAATAGTGAACAACTTTAAGAAAGAATTCAAGATCGTGAATTTGAACATTAAGGCCAGGAATATTATAACTTTGAAACATGCTTTAATTAAAAATGTTAAAAACCAAATACCTTTGCTAGAAACGAAAAACAAAGTGTAATGTTTGCCCTGCCTGGATTATCCAATTTCTTACATAGACAAACAAAATTAAGCGCAAAACAATACATGACCGAATATTGCAATAATAAAAGAGAAATAGGGGCCAGTCTAAATTCTATATCGCATCGTAGGGAACTTTCTCAACATGGCGTTGACTTTTCAAACCCAATTATTAAAGATAGGCTAGGTATGCAGGTATAGTAAAATGCTCTAGAATGATTGCTCTTCATACCAAAATACCGATGCGATTAATACCAATTTTAGCAACGTATTTACTAGTGTCTATGACAACGTTTAATTAAAGATAAAAAATTCATACAAGTTTTGGAATTTTCTAAAAATACTTATTTGATTAAAAAATGAAGAATGAAAATGAAATGAAAAATGAAAATGATTTGATTGCATAAGCATTTTCTAAATCATTACATAAACTGGTAATTGGATCACTTGAACGTAATAATCACAGCGACAATATTACTCAGTTTTTCAACAAATATGCAAAGCAATGCCATGACTGCAATTGAAGTGATGTTATCTAATGAACGCTATCATATACATAAGATTTCATTTCTTTTCACTATACTTTTTAGTCTACTTATTTGACCAAAATTTTTAAAATGCCGTTCGATAGTTGAGCAGATTTTACTACTAGAAGCACCTTGTTTCTTACTAAGTCGAAACACATTATACGTTATCCGTAATGAAATCCATGTTGGCCATTGAAATGTCGCGCACTCAATATTTTCCATAAAAAAATATAATTTGACTCAGTTTATGACCAATTTATTTTTTACTATCAAAAACTCGAGAATATGGTATCATTGCGTTGCATCAATACCATGTCATGCATTGGAAGATAAGTATGAATCACATGGCTATGTACACAATTTAATAAAATAGACAGAAACCTGTTTGCAGGATGACTTTCGTTGGTTACTAGTTTAAGACTTCTGCGGTGGTTCATACCGTTCCTCTTTCGTCGCAATTGCTTGTACCAGCTGCGAAATGATAATAGCATATTTGATGAGTCCTCTTGTAGAAGTTGACTTGGTATTTTTTTTCACGAATTCAGTACGTTTCCTGACAGGTAATAGCGTTCAAGTGCCATTGCCCCTCGAGATCTTTTTTCTCTCAAAGATTATCCTGGAACCGAAGACGGAATGCTTCGCGAGTTGAGGCAGCTACTGTAACCGCTGCCAAAGAAACCACCAAGCCACCTGTTAGGAGCGGCTGACCGCAAGGCGCGAACCCGATGCCTGAGATGGCCGGCCCCGGAGGCTGCCGCGCCGCGCCGAGCCGCGACGCGCCGGCCTAATCGCGTGACAAGAGCAAGCAGCGTGCCGGACGCCGCTGCGGCGCGCACAGCAAAAACCACGTTGCTCATGTTGTCCTTTATCTTCGACATTCTTCCTCCTCCTTTTTCAAGGCTCGTGTTTCAAACGAGAGCGTCCGAAAACTGGTTCTTGTTGTTACAGAGTTATTATTAAATTATTTATTTCCAAAACAGTTAAAAATTTGTGGCGTACTGTGGGGAAAAGTGCAATGTGTGCATGGTTTCTTAAGCTCTGGAAAATTTATTCTAACTCATATATGTATTAAGTTGAATTATGAATACATTTATACTGTCAGAAACTACATTAAAATTAATACATATTTAATGTAGACTGTACATAATTTATTACCTTGTACATTAAAGGGAGATTAATGTATCCTGTATTAATTAACTTTTATAAAATTACTTTCTGTACTTTTAAATTAAATATTCAGACATTTCTGAAAGTGTAGCAACGAGCGTTTTTGGCAAGAATTGATATGAAAATATTTGCTCCCCTATAATAAAAACTATTTGCAAAGACAAATCAGCTACTGATTTATTTTATTATCCTCAGTGCTTTAAATGAAGGAATCGACTTCTTATGGCGATCAAATAGAAAACGATTATTCGAATACCTTCATTCTCGAAAGAGCTCAAGAAAACATACACATAGTGAAGCTACATTTATTGTGAAAAATTGATTAAAAATGAAATGAACATTACATTAATGAAACACGCTATGCATATATTGTTTGAGTTTTATTTATATGCTTGCTTTTACTCCTCTGAGCATAAGTTTGGTACTTTTCAAACTAAATAGAGTGTAAAATCGTTAGAGTAAAAAAAGTTATTTTTGCGTGTGTATTCATCTAAATACATTCTGGTCCGTCTCTCTAATCTGGACCAATGACCAGAAGTGTTCCAGAAATCACGATAAAACACAACGAACGTTTTATTTTGTCACAAACAAAATGCTCAACCTTGAAGTTTACATTTCCAAATTCACTCACTCTATTGTTTCTATATCACAATATGGCTTTCACATTTTTTATCAAATAAGTGCCGCTTGGATTCTCAAACATTTTCATAAATTGAAACAGAGACAGGGAATTTATTCCTGTTTTACACAACTTCCAAACTCGCACAGCCTTTGCTTTGGTAGAGTTTCTGTTGAAGTTTGGCATTTTCACTACAGAACATTTATTTTCCGCTGGCGTATAGAAAAGAAACTTCTGCATTCAACTTGATCAGCTGTTTGTAAACAATTATTAAGAGCTCTTTTGCTTTTCTAATGACCGACAAAGTGAATCAAAAATAAACCTATCTATAGCAGATTCTTGTAATAATTACCATTTCACGAGAACACGAAGTTCGCAATTGAAACGAATGTAGAATTTCATTCTTAATTATTCAACCTCACAAGATTAATACGAGCAATATTTTCCAAAAGATCGGTCGTACGTTCATATTTACGGATTACTACTTGCTGATTGGTAGCTCAGACAGCACAGATGCGACAATACGCCGAGTCCCTCCTTTACCCCAGGGCTTCCGTAGTATTCTGACGCCTCCGACTAGCCTTTGCTTCAACCCCCGCCACCAACCTATTTCTCGCCGCCGCTCCGGTCCCCACTGACGCTCCGGGGCCGCCCGCGCGAGCCCCTCCCCGCACACCGCCCACGCAGCCGCCAGCCCGTTAGGGTGAGTTCGGTTTCCCATTACGAGCGCAAATCAAAGCGCAGAGAGGGATGGGAGTAAGGGTCGAGGCGCAGTCGAAAAGAAGGGAAAGACCGAGGACAGGTGAACGAGAATGCGCACAAAGAAGCAAAAGGAGGGCACACGGTGTCTCAGAACTCACGTTACTAGTGAGTGTCTTTCTATGGTTTTGCATATTTTTGTCCGTTCCTTCAGGGCATAGCTAAGTGAAATTTGACATTTGGTTAGAAATGGATGTTACGTAGATTAATACATTAGTGCATATTTGGCGGATTTTTCCTGTTGGTGCATATTCTTGTAATAATTTATGAGCATATTTTGCATCGTTCGTTAAAATAGAGACTTATCTTGTGTGTGTCGGTGTTTCATGTTTTCATAGAAGCTTTTTATTTGTGAGTGTTCATTGATTAGAAAGAGTTTGTCACAGTTTGCAATTCTTTTTGTTTTCCATAGATGATAAAATATTTGTGTTAATGTAAAATATATTTTTTAAACCAGACAAAAAAATGAAATAAAACATACAAAGTAGTTCACTAAGGTAGTACATATTTTCTTCAATTATTTCTCTCGCAAAGTAAGCTAGGTTATACTATGTTTGCACAAAAATTTAACTTTTCATACCAAGCATGCTTATTCTGAATTTTGTCAAGAAGTGTTTTTATAGAAAATGAAATATTGTTAATTTTAATTGCATATCGAAGTGCACATTTCAGAATTTTTAGGTCGTAAATGCATATTTTTAAAAGTATATTTCAAGACTTTTAGGGCATAAAATTCTCTACATGTTACAAACTTTTAGAGCATGCAGGGATAACGAAGATGATCATTTTTTGACAATGACCATTTCGTGGGAAATCTAGTACAACGAAGTTACACATGGGCAATTGGCGCTTATTGTTGAGTAACTCATCTTGCTCTGTAACTGACAGGTACACGAAATCTATTTGAATCAGAGAGTACCAGACACCAATTCACGATGAGTTGTATTCCAGACAAGAGAAACATCACATGTATAACTTGGTTATATGAGAATTTGCACCACATGTTTATTGATAAAAGTCATCCTCCACACACACCCAGCATTCCCGAAAAGTTTTTAACATTTATTAAGTTTGTAACACCATGCTAACAGCGAAAAAGAAGCAGAATAAAATGGTAAAACGTACGTACAGGAAAAGAATATAAAGAAGTGTATGCAAAGAACTGAAAGGAAGAAGGTGGGAAGAAATAACGCGGAGCAAACATTCATACGGCGAGTTGTAGAGATTAAAACGTCGTTCTGATTTAGAATATGGTGTACGAGAAATTAAAAGATACGCTGGGAGGGTGGGAACGAGAAGGTAGAGGCGAAAAAATGATGAGCTCGGCTTCGAGGTTTTTTCTCCGGAGAAAAGCGCTACGTCGCTTTTAAAAACAACTCCTCTTTTTTCCGGTCCCATTTTGTGCAGCTCTGGAGAATCTCCACCTTTTCGTTGCTTGTTTGCTCGCGTCGTACTGCTTACTGAACCTCAAAATGCATTCTTTTGTTGTTGCGTTACCTCCAGTGAGGTGGGATCTCTCTTTCCAATTATCTGTTACATCGATACGGACGGAAAGTTGGGTATTAGAGTTTCCTTTTATACTTTTGAGGTTTCTCGTTTTAGACTTTGTACTTTGCACAATCTATCAACCATTTTTATTTATATTTTGTTTTATTACATCGATGTATTTCACAATATTCATGTAAAGTTCTGTTAGATAAGAATAGAAATTTATTGTATAAACATAAAAAGAAAAAAGAATAACAACACAGATCCAAAGACGGAATGCATGTTAATAAAAAAACATCGTTCCTTGGGTGAAAATTAGATTATATTTATTATTAATTCAACAATTAAGTGTAGGAACGTGAAGCAGAATATCTTTTTACATTAGTAGTCGCATACCAATGTCATTCTGGAACAGGAACATCAGTGGGGAGGGAGTCAAAGGTTGACCCCAAAATTTTATATATTTAAGAAGATATAATGCATGTTTTTAGCAATATATAACAATCATTTTCCGCAAGTTTGGTTAAAATATTTCCAGTTTTTGAGGTGTGGCAAGAGTGTATTTTGAAGATTTTCTGTACTTGCGGTCCTTTTCGCGGGGATATTGATGGCCGCGTTCTTTGTTTGAAGAACATTCACTATTTAATTCCGAGGGCACAATAGTCTACTTCGACTGATAATAAAATATGATGTGTGTATTGGCAGGCCTGCCTGTAATAGCACGTCTCAGTTTCCACGGGGTAAAGCTTTCGAATTTTTTGTAAACATCCGGTAAGCTTTGAAAGACGATGCTATCAATTAGAATAAAGGAATGTACTAATAGTAAAAGTCGTAAATAATAATCCGACTTGGATGGCTGAGGTGGCTAAGAACATGTGCCGACTCAGCGCTTCGAGCCGAACGGTCGCGGGTTCCAGTCCCGCCTTGGGCATTTATCCCCTGCCTCTCATATAGCGCGTGTTGTCGTGGAGGGCCTAGTGTTCTGCTAACTCCAGATCAGAGGAGACCAGAAGTGTGATGGTGACTAGTGAACGATCAAATATGCGTCCCATTGGGACGTAAAGGGCAACCGGCTATCTGCTGGATAAAAGTCCCAGAGGAAACGTAAACAATGAAGCAGTAGTTCTTTTCCTAAACAAAGATAGGGGAAAAACTCCACCGGAGTCTGCAGTTGACGAGCCCCCTATTGATATGAGACTATTAATTCTTCATTAACCTACAATAAAGTACGAAAAAGCTAAGTAACAACAAAGAATTTTCATTTTTGTATTTTTTAAAGTATATTTATTTGACTTTCGACTTAAATTTGGATAACGCAAATGCTTTCTCGGAGAAATTGTATCTTAGAATGATCTAGAACATTTTCTAGTGCTGACATGCTTAGTATAGAGGACTGCAGCAACAAGCACTCTTAGTTAGGATTGTAGATACGCATCCTGCAAAAAGTGTGGATATTTTCTCTTTTGGATTGTGTCTCGGTATGCAAAGACAAATATTGTCCAAGAATCTTTAGTATCAGTTCTCGATTGACAACATCTCGGTAGAGATAGGGCAAAAATAGAAGTTTTGTAGTATTATACAGTTCATACGGCAATGTGATAATGAAACAAATTCATTACCACTTATTGAAGAAGATATCTCTCTCTCTCCCCTGTCATATTATACATGCAGTGTTGTGGTCAAAATAAGAACACACGAAGTGCACGTTTCACCGATAACAATTTTTTTTCCTGGACGTCCTGTTTACAATAATCCACAATAATATCGGTAACATGATAGCTGGAAGAAATACCATAAACAAACTCCTAGTCGTCATATCACCAGAAGATGTCCCATGTCCGTAACCGCAGTAACCACTTCCACCAGAAACCGTCCAATCACCAAAGTGCTCTCCTACGTCTTTCACTGTCACAAACTTCGTCGTATTTCCCTCATCTAGACACTAGAAACTCGTACTTGCTATCAGCCTGACAGCCGTCTGAGCCTCCCTCATATACCGGATGTTTCATTTAAAATTGGTTTGGGGAATATCTTGAAAAGAGCTCATCCGATCATGAAAAGTGGCTTCGTATCAAAGGGGATCAGCCAATGGAACCAAACACCCCCATCCCTGTCCTCGGTGGAGTGGGGGTGGAGAAATAAAAAAGTTAAAAGGGGACCCCCATTTTTACTTCAGATTCGGATTTCCCTGGGGTGAAAAATACGACACTTCTGTACTTAGCGTTTTTGTTTTCATGGTAGATGGCGCTGTAATAGAAAAAAATTAAAAACGTTAAAAATTAGTTTTTCTCGACAATTACTCATTAAATCAAAACAATAAAATAATATGTATTCAATAATTTGCAAGAAGCTGTTCAATGATACCAAACGTCGTAATGTGAATATCATGAAAGAAACCACTTTTAGCATGGCTCGAAATACGAAGCAACGACATCAATTCTTTTTACAGTTGCCAATATTTTAGGTTTGATATGCAAAAATGGTGCTAGTTCGAATCGTCGGCCGCGGGGGCCAAAGGTTCTTGGGGAGATTGAAAACGTCCATTCGGTCCTCGATCAAACTCGGGACCGCTCGGATTTGCTCGGGTGACCCGCCAGTTGGGTCTCTCTAGAGGCGTATCTAGAAATTCAGGCGCCAATGGCAAGCCTATAATTTGCGCTCCTGTGAGGTTATTTCAAATTAGGTTTGTTATTTGGTTTTGGCAGGTATATTGTAAATAGAGCCCATTGTGAGGATCCCCAATGGCACGTGCCATGTGGGCCATATCGTAGATACGCCTCTGGTCCCTACCCACCAACCATATGGCGGAATAGGAGATGTGGTTTTGGCCGTAAACTCACGTACAAAAGTCTGACGATTTCGCCAAATATTGGCCTGGTCATCTCGTATTTGGCGGTGCTGTCGTTAGCGAGGAACTGCCCGTATCTCGGCCCGGGCGGTCTCCTGTTGGACTCTTAGACACGTGCTGGTATTACCCCATACTCATGGGTATTAAATAGAGCTTTCTCCCGGCGTGTTGTGACTTCCAATAATTCGACTCTGCTGCTAGCCTGAAGTGCAAGTAGCCCTAAGTTGGCAGGGTGACCCTACCCAGGCTAAACCGGTGGGCGTTCCTCTTGGACGCTGCCTACTTGTGTATCAAATTGCTATCCTAACGGACCATTATTGTGATTTATTGTATATTGTGATTTAAACATGAATGGCACTTCAAGGTCACGAGCTAAACGGAGAGGGAGACACTGCGATCCAATGGGGAGGTTCATTACGACTTAAATGTTTGGTAATGAAGCTTACGATTGGATAACAATGTCCTTGTCTCTTTCCAGCTTGTGACCAGCTTGTGAAGTGACTCTCCATTTAAATCGAAGTATACGCGAGAAGTGTGTGGATTAAAGCCAAATGGCTACAGTGCCCTGCCCCTGAAGCAAGAAAAAATCCTCCTGGTATGAAAGTAAAGCGTACTTGAGAGGTTCTGCTCCCCTTGAGCCCAAAGATGCCCATACCGACATTGGTACCTTCTATCATCCCCCACTGCCTACGCCACGAAGCAGCGAGATGCGAATTAATGTTATTAGTTTCAACGATGCTTTAGTTTGATGTAAATTGTATCACACAGATAGATCCTGTATCAAGCACAAGCGCAAAAAGAAGAAGAATTGATGAAACGTTGTAAACTATGAAAGAAGAGTTCATGATTGTTTTAAAACAAAGTAAATATATTTTGCTGCATCTTAGTTGAAGTATTTGTTGACCAGGTTAATTTATTACCTTTCAGCCTTTTAGTTCAATATCAATATATGTTTCTATGACATGTTAACTATCTCTACGAACTTTAATAGTAAAATACATACTATTTTCTAAACATATTTCTTTACCTCACTCAGAGATGACTATTTTTTAGAAGAGTCACATTTATTGTTCACCGGCGGTGGCACCGTTGAATTTCAACGGACTTTGTTATTACTTTGGCCTGAGATTATCTTGGTATGATTCTTGAGGTCCTGTTTTCATGCAGTTGCCATCTTCGAACGAATAAATTATTATTTAATCATTAAAACAATTAATTATTACTAACAACATATTTAAAAATATATAACAACAAATATATAATGTAAATATCATAAACAACAAATTATAATTATTTAAACAAGAGCGTTTTTGTTGCGATTTTAGTTTTACCCAGAGCTGTGCTGATCCTGTGCCGCTGTCCGTGAGATGGAAAACCTTAATCCGTTCCGCTGCAGCTCCCTCCCGCGGCGCGGACTCCGTCACGAAGTTGCTCCGCCGTCGCAGCTTCCTCCCTTGTTCCGCCCCTCCCATCTCTCAGCCGTTTCCGCTCCCCCTCCCACCCCCACCCCCCTGTTCTTTCACACTTCGCGCGCTGCGGCCGCGCCAGGCGAGTGCGCGAAGGCGACAGCGCCGGGAGATTAATCTGGGAAGCGTTGTACAAGGGAAAACAACTGCGGACCGAGGCTGACGGCGGCGGCGAAGGTAGGGCGCGCCGCGCCCTCTGGCCAGGCAACGAGGCACGCAGCGGCAACGCTCCGCATGCAAAGTCCTCACCACTATACGTCAGCCAAATCTTACCTACTTTTCTCTCCTTAGGAGTCTTTTTATACTCCGATCTAAACAGGGGCACTTCAAGGCATTGTTCAAGAAAATTTGCTCAAAATGTACTAAAAATTCGTAAGTTTCGTTATTCAATTCTTGTACATCTTGTATTCTTGTACATATGATTGCCTACGTCTTTGGCCTTCCCACAACCAAAAATGCTGGGCTACATGAATATCATTCAAATACATTATTCAACTTTGATGTATTGTATCTTGCAGGGCAAAACTTGTTTATTTATCGGACTAACATTAGGAAAACATGATGCGTGGTACCAGACAAGTAAATTTTAATAATAATATTAATAATAATAATAATAATAATAACAACAACACCAACAACAACAACAAAAAGAGCAACAATACGCTGGCTCCTGTGGCGCAGACGGCTACCGCAATTTGTAACCGGTGGGCGCCCGAGGAGGCTGCAGGTTCGAGTCCTGTGTAGGCATGTTCGTATTTGTGGCTGTCCTTTCAGCCCTTGTCATCACCCCATAATTCATAACGTAAGGCGTAACAATCTTGCCAGGTGATGCGGCCAAAAAGCTATTAATGATGATGATAATAATAATAATAACAATAATAATAATAATAATAATAAGTAATAAATTTACTATAGTTGCAGAAAAGTGCGCATATGTCATTCAATAATATTATGTAACTGTAAGGGGTCGTTTCTTTATATTGCTTGCGAGATCAATATTCAATAAAGACTTTAGAAAAGCCAATCTCAAAAAATTTGTCACAAAAAAATCGAAATTGTTGTACTTATTCCTGTCCTGCAGAAATATGTAGTATAAGTTTCGAGAATTACGGAGAACCAGTTTCCTCTTAGAAGAGTGAATCATTTTTATGATTTTCAAGGAATCAATGACATGTGTTTTATTATTTTATACCACCACGTCTCTCATGTATCTGCTCGAAGAAGCAGCTTTGAATTCTGAAAACAATAAAGGCATTTGATTTCGTTCTGAGAAAATTGTATCAGGAACACTTGCGCGAATCAACATTTGTGTATCGGAAATTGGCCATATGCCATGGGAGGAGTGTGCCAGAGAAGATCCCAACCGCATTTCCATTCTACCTACTGAATTTTAACCTGCTCTCCTCAGGAGCGTCACCGCCGTCGCTGCAGTAAACGCTTCCGCCCCATAAGCCTCCCCCACACTTCCTCACACCCTTCTTCACCCCTCCACGCCTCCCTTAGATCGGGAAAGGTGGCTCAGGGCATCAGCTGCTTTCACTGCAGTGCCTCTGACTGGAAGGACCTAGGTTCGAGTCCCAATAGTGGCAGTATGTTTTGATATTAACTTGTCGAATTCAGTTGCTGTCTGGAGGAGAACTCTAGCGGACGGCTGCTTTGTTCGGAAGTTTTCCATAGTTTCTCCAATCGACACTAGGCGAATGCTGAAGCAGTACCCTACCAAACGGGCCATGGAACGCGCGCGATCTTTCCTTCCTCTTCCTTGTCCTATCCTAACTCTTACACACACACACACACACACACTAACATGCACTACACTACCACATATGCCGGGATACCGGTCGGGAGGTTGTCCCGGCTGGGGCGGTGCCCCGCTGGTGGGAGATACCAGGTTGGAGACAATCCCGCTAACTGACGGTAGGTTGGTGCCAGATCCCGCCATCCAGCAGGGAAAGATCACTCTCACTTCCCGGGGGAAAACATGCACTACTCTTACCGGACTAATGACCTTAGCCATTGACGTGCCCGGAATCACTAACAATCAGTCTCCCTTAGCTCTCAACACACGCCTCCTTCATGTCTCCCCTCTCTACCACCTCTCTGCACCTCTTCCTTCAGCTCAGTGTCGCACACAGCCAGCATTCCCGCGGTCTCTGCAGTGCCTCTCACCGGGAGATGCTGGGATTGAGAGCCGACGATGATGGATTTTCGACACTAGTTAATCGAATTCAGCCGCTATTTGGAGGAGAATTCTAGCGTTCGGCTAGTTTTCCATGGTTTCTCAAATCGATACCAGGCGAAGGGAGCAGTACCGTAATAAACGGGCAACGCACCGCGTGCGAACTATACTTAATTTTCCTTGCCATATTCTCATCCTTACTTACACACACACACACTTATATGCACTACACTACTACACACGGCCGCAGACCAGTCGTAACCTTAGAGCTTGACTCAGATGTAGTGACGTCCTGCTGGAGGGAGATACCTGGAGAGAAATATCCCCCGCGAACCGACGAGTATATCGGCACTGGATCTCACCTTTGTAGTTCACGTACCCAGAAATGTGAATCAAACAAACGTGACTTTGTTACACCTACCGTACGCTACCGCCAACGCATTCGCCCAAACATCCCTCCTCAAGCCTCCCTCCACGCCTCAGTCCATATGTTCGCCCTCGCATCTGTCATGCCGTCCCTCCCGCCCATGATCCGCCTGCGCATGCGAGTCGTGCGTTGCGTGCCGCGCGACCGCCCTGCGTCCGCAGGCCTCGCGCCTGGAGGCTTTGCGTGCCGCGGCTTTTCCCCGCGGCCCTGCCGGCGGCCGCGCCCCGCGTTACGCGCCGCCTTCATTTATCCCCACCGCACTGGGCGCTGGCAGCGGCGGCAGGTATCGGCGAGCACCGCCTACACCTAATCCCGCCACCGCAAGATGCAAGAGGGGCATCCGGAAATGCCTCGCAATTCTCTACTGATTGATGGATTATATTGAGTTTCCGGCAGATCCGACTGCTTCTGGCGCAAGGCGCGTCAACTGATCATTATTCCCGTAAGTGTAGGCATGTTATATCGCAAGAGGTGGCGGGGTCCCTCCCCCGTTGTAACGTGGGATACGTTGAGGAATGATTCATTGATTAATTAGAAATTCCGGGCGTGGCAATGGATAATATCATCAGTACCGTAAGTGTAGTGCGTGTTTTTATTGCGGGAGGTCGCTGTAATCTTCCCCCTGAATGGCGAGATCCGTCGCCTACCTACATGGCTTGCGGGGATTTCCCGAACCGGGTACTTCTCACCAGCGCGGCATCGCCCCAGCCGGGACAAGCTCTATGCTCCTGGTGGTATCCTGGCCTCCGTGGTAGGGTAAAGCATGTAAGTGTGTGTAAGTAAGGGGTGAGGATAGGTCAAAGACGAGGAAAGAAAGATCACGCGCGCTCCATTGTCCATTTGATAGAGAACTGCTCCCGTATTCGAAAATGATACGGAAAGACCATGAAAAACTAACGATCAGAGTGGTCGGCTGCTGGAATTCTCCAGTCAGTGACTGAATTCGACCAACTATGTAGGTAGTGTCACCGTCAGAATTCGAACCCCAGCTCATCTCCGTCAGAGGCGTTGCAGTGATATCAATTGATGCCCTGAGCCACCTAACCGGCGCCGACCTACAGGTCGGTTTGCAAAGCTTCCCCTCCATGTAATATCTCCGCCATCGGGACATTACTTCCAATTGGAACAAGCTCTAAATTCTTGGCTTGGCCCCCAACATGTTTGGTTCTGTAGGGCATGTATGTGGGTGTGCACAGGTAGAGGTAGGTAGTAAGGTGAGAAGAGGGTATAAGGATATGAAAGGAATGATCGCTCGCGGTCTGTGACTCGTTTCTTAAGGTACTGCTCCGACATTTGCCTGGTATAGATCGAAGAAACCACGGAAAACTCTATAAAAGCACTACTGGCATTTTTGTGTAAAGACTCTGCAATATTATAATACAACTACGTGAACCTGCAAAAGCGTTTTCAACCAGCAAAAAAAACTCTCCGCCGAAACTTAAACTCTAGTCTACCGAGTCAAATCGTCGTGCACTTTTCCGCTACACCATGCTCTGATACACTCACTTGTCCCGACGTTTAAAAAAATAATTGTCTGCCCAATATTTCGAATATGCAATTTTCTAAAATTCACAGAGTTCAACAAAAACTATACTTAAGCCATTCTTTCAAGTGTCCCTTGTTTTATCCGTGAGAAGGATTTAAAGGAAAAATTTGGGTGGATTTTGAGAAAATACTTTCTTATTAATTGCATTAATTTGAAGCCAAAATTATACAAAGCAACTTTTTTTTCGACATTTTCGAAAACATTGTCAGAATTTTCGAAATTACAAAATATAATAAACTAGCAATTTCTTTTAAATCCAACAAAAAAAAGCCAAATTCTTCGTAAGAATACATCATGGCAGCTGCATACTTCATATTTCATTACACCCTACATTGTACATCCACACAACCCCCCTGGTTCTGCCACTGTCTTTATTGATTGATTTATTGAATTTTTCGTGTTTCCAGGCGCGTCAACTGTTTTGGTCATTAGTCCCGTTTGTGTAGTGCATGTTTTTTTCGCGGGAGATGGCGGTGATCTTCCCCCGCTGAATGGCGAGATGCGGCACCGACCTACCGTCGGCTAGTGGGGTTTCCCCCTAACCAGAACACTCCCACCAGCGGGGCACCGCCCCAGCCGGGATAAGCCCTAACCTCTCGACCGACCTCCCGGAATATGTGGTGGTGTAGTGCATGTTAGTGTAAGTGTGTGTGTAAGGCGAGAAGATATGACAAGTATGAGGAAGAACAGATCGCGCGCGGTCCCTGGCCCGTTTGGTAGGGTGCTGCTCCGGCATTCGTCTGGTGTTGATCGGAGAAACCACGGAAAACTACCGATCAGAGAAGCCGGCCGCTAGAATTCTCCTCCAGACAGCGACTGAATTCGACGTAGCTGAAAAGCTAGTGTCGAAAATCCTGTCGCCGTCAGGACTCGAACCTAGGACCTCCCAGTCAGAGGCGCTGCAGTGACATCAGTTGATGCACTGAGCTACGCTCCGGTGTCACTGTCTTTAATCATTGAAGCTGCGTCAAATGAAGTTATATTGTATGTGAGAAATAATGTACTTCGGGATTAAAAAGTACTATTGAAATCTTAAATACTTTACCTGATTTCCCATCGATGATGAAAATCCCAAGTGATTCAAGATCCAAACCACTGGCATAAAGTTAATAAATAGTGAGACAAAGAGTGATCGGTTTGGGTTTTTACAGTCGATTCCAAAATTCATTCAACAGAATTTATTTTCGGCACCTAAGTGTATTGTACCGTAATTCTGGACAACCTTCCTCGCCTTTCTCAGATCAATTCACTTTGATTTCTCCGACCCGAACCAGCCTCTCCAGGAGCACGGTTAACCCGCTGGGCCCAGAACGCCCCGCACGCGCCCCGCAAGAAACATTGCAGCGCTGTGAATCAATACGAGCGGGGCCACGCGCGGACCTCTGGAGACGCACCCGCCCATTGCCCAACCCACCCCTCCACCCCCACGCCCGCACCCCGTTCCTCCCCCCCCGCTGCTCCGCCACCCCGCCCGCCTGCTCGCTGCCCCGTCCCGTCTCCATGCTTTCCCTACACCTCGCTGCCCCGCCACACAGTCTCACCTTCCCCTCACCCCGCCTCCCTAATACCCTGTCTGCGCGCTGCTCTGCATTCCAGCTGCCCTCAACCACGCTGCCCACCACAGCACTCCCGCTTCCCCCCCCCCCCCCCCCCTCCCCCCGCCCCGTTCCCCTCCCCTCGCTCCCCCTCCCCCTGCCCGCCTCTCGCTTCCCGCTCCTGGGCTCCCCTCCCCGCTGCCACACCTGACTGCTCCCCGAATCCCGTGCCCCACCCCCCCCCCCTTTCCCCCCCCTTCCCCTCACCCGCTCGTCACCACGCCGCCCTGCAGCTGAACATCCCCGCTGTTTGTTACTATTATGTTGATAATAAAAGAAATATGTTTATTATCCTTCTTGACAACGTTTCTTAAATTCTATTAGATTGTGTCTTGAATTTATATTTTAAACAAATAATTATTTGTCTCGTTTCGACTTTTATCAAGCCTTCGTCAGGGCTGTGCAAAAAATTACTTTGGTTTTTTATAGACCAAACAACTGCAATGTTAGCCACGTGATTTTGTTAACTACAGCAACCAACATTTCCTCATTTATTATTTATGTAATATTACCGATTTTTTTAAACCTATTCTTAGATCAAAATTTACAATCCTGCTCTCCCTCTTCGTACCAATCATAAAACTCGAACCTTGGTTAAGGGTACGTTTAGAGTGAATCAGTGGAAAGTTCGGGCCAGAAAGGCTGGCAGACTCTGCCGAACGATAGTGGTCAGCGTGCAGTTGATAATTGTATTTAGATTATTATTTAAAGGTGATAAGTAATGGAAGGGAAAAAAATAAAACTGGCCCCTAGCTTGTTTGATATGATATGCGTTATATGTTTGCAAAATAAACTTCACATTCATATAGAACAAGGAATGTTGTGTTCATGTTTCGCAGATATTTTCAGCAAACAATTTTATCCATTTCTTCTGATATTTCTCACCATAATATCGGAGATTGATTCGGAGTTTTTCCACATGACTTGTTACAACTAACGAAACAAGTTTGTTTATGTCAATGTTGAATGGCTAAGTTCGAATAATTCAAGTTCATTTGCAACGTTCCTGTCAATCGAGAAAATTAGTTATATTTGCGAGAAGGCATCGTACGAGGGCAACCATGCCTGCTTTCTAGTCAGGGTTTGTTTTATCCGATCTTAAACGGTCGGGTTCTCCCGAATGCGATCATACTCTAGAAGTACGGTCAGAATGGATCTGTCTTTGGCAGAAGAAAATTTCGAGCACGAACCGTCGACTGATTCTGCCGAACGATTGGGGGTCACGCTTGCATTCCTCAGCGCGACACATGCGTCTTCAAATAATTACATTTATGCGACATGTAAGGGAATCGAACAGTTTTAGATTTCTTTTATTTAACATCAAAAGCAGTTAAAAACTGTGTGATGTTCTATGGAGGAAGTGCAACCGCTGCACTCTTTCATGAGCTCTGAAATCTCGGTCCTACCTCATATACCCCTATGCAGTTTAAGAACCTGCATTGATAGTAAAGCTACATTTGTGTCCAGAAGCAAAACAAGGTGCTCTCTCAGCATTTGCTTAAAGAATCAGGGAAAATGAACGAAAATGGTGATCGATATGGTGTTGTTGACCCAGATCCTAAGGTACAGAAATATTTATTTATTTATTTTTACGTCAAAAACAGTTAAAAACTGTGTGTAACGTGCTATGGGGAGAAGTGAATCTGTGCACGTTTTCATAATTCTATGATCCTTACCCTAAACCATATACTACTTGAATTTTTAATACAGAGAGAAATGAGCGTTTTTTGAAAGGATTGTTAACAAAAATATCCGCTCAGATATAATAAAATATATTCTCAAGGGTTAGTCAGCTATAAATTTGTACTCTTATCCCTCATCATGTCCTTCGTCAAGGAATAATATTCCCTGCCACGACAACATGAAGAACGATCGTTTCAATACCTATATTTCCCACTGAAATCTAGAAGACGTGCACAGATAATGAAGGTACCTTTATTTAACAATACTAGGTACAGGAACATTTATACTTTAAGAATTCATAGAATAATCCAATTTTCCAAATGGTAACTAAGACATTGAATATTATTGTTAAAATCACCATTATTTACATTCAAATTTGCTCGTTGTTTAATATGAGATTCTAGTTGGTCCCTCCCAAACATTCCGCACTTTAAAAATCATTGTTTAAAAGTGAAAATAATAGCGTAAACCAGTTTCTGAGCACCCGTGCTAGGAAGAGTATCTTTCAAAATTTAATCAAACGTCCAAAAATGACGCATTTCTAGATTAATGGCAATAAACATCCCTTTAGAGACCCGAAAACCTGGTTTCAAAGACCTTAGGAACATCGTTTCTAAGTCATGGTAACGTGTGTTGCAGCGTAATGTGTACTCTATTGAGTATTGCATCTGCGCCTCATCTTAAACAAAACATCTTAAGCTAAAATTATGTTACACAGTAAAATACTATAATTATATTTATGCGTTAAATATTAACATTGTGAAATGTCTGTAACTTAATTTCTGAGTTGAGGTTCATGTTCAACAAAACATTTTATCAATTACGGTACTTCTGATATGTCTTTATATTTTTAATTTCTAGATTATTTGTATGCTTTCTTATTATAAATTGTAACGCACTGGATGTTTAGACTGTGCATTCTAGTAATAAAAGTGGACTCAATGAGATAAATAATATTCACTGAACCCCCACATAGCTCAGATGAGGAGTGGCTCATGATTCTATGATTCGGATGAGACACTCACCAAGTTAGAAGGCACACGTATTCAAAATACACATTTAATAAAATAAATACACTACACATATCTTTGGATGAAAAGTGACAAGAATACAATCACTATAAACATAATCGAATCGCCTGAAAAAATGACATATAAACAAACGCAGTACACCTAAATGTTGACGTTTAAGATAATGTTGAATAATGCTCACAACACTGTATACACTAGTATGTCCGCAGTAACTTCAAGGTTGGCAGGAGTCCATCCGTCACTTTGATCGATATGACAGGTGAGAATGACAGGTGATATGAGAAGACCACAACAGACACTTTAAGATATGAACAGTCCAGCTGGTTTGTCATAATCAGAAAGGATCCAGTTTGACTCTTCATGTATAAGTTATTTGAATGGCGCGATTACTGCTGACATGGCGCGAAGCGCTCAAAGGCGGACGTATCCAAAAGTAGTTTGTTAGAAACCTCTGCTCCCATAATCAGTTCTCTAGCATAGATCGCACACTCACTCACTTGTACGTAAGAAATTAATGCTAGGCGAGTCCTGGTGGTCTTCGCCTAGTAATGAGGTTGTAAATTACAAATAGCGCATTCGAGCATAAAATGACGGCAGACTAGGTACACGACAGCGTGTCTGACCACCTCCGAGCTCTGAATTTTTGCCGGAGAGGCCGTTACGTTTAGATCACTAATTAGGGTGCGGATACACGTTTTTGTAGTGTCTACAGCCTCAGAGAGAATATAGAGAGCCAATGAGAGACAGTTACGCTCTCGGACACAAACTGAACGAGAGATGAGAGGCGAATTCACAGAAACAATGCAACGTTCGAAGTCCTTTGTAATGACGTATGATGAAACGTAGGCTGGGATTGGCCGAGCGGTTACGGCCGGGAGCGGGAGCTTAGTAGTGTCGCATGAAATAATATTTCTTAACTATTGTCAATGCTTTGTTTACAAATCAATTACTGCTGACCACGTGAGGTATCTACATAAAAATTAACCAATTCTCATTTAGAATTAAATAAAGTTGCTAGTTCTGGCGATTTTTGTTTATTTTCCATTTCTCATAAGCTATTTGGCAAAACAAATCAGAATAGACTACAATCTAAACCAAATCTAACGAGAGAACGTATCAATAGAAGCAGCCGTCATACTGCCTGTAGGTGGAGAATACAGGCGGAAACAATGCCTGCGAGCAACTCCTGGTGCGATAGGCTCTAGTCTAAAGAAATGCAAGCAGCACGCAGGCAACTGCAGCGGGCTACTGCGGGGCATTGGAGGAGCGCCCCACTTGTGAATATAAGAAATATTCGGTTGTAAACAGTCTTGGTCGCCCAAACGTGAATCGTGCAGAATTGGCAGTACTCAAGCCATATCCTGAGAAACCGCATTCCGGTGTCTGGGCTCGCAAAGATCTTGTACATCAAATGTTGAGATGGCCCCTTGTTTTACTTCTCGACACAACTACAACTGCACTATTCGTACCCGTTTTCACTTAAGCTCACTTGAGTGTTAGTTGGGAATACAGTTACTCAAATAATTGTTTGTCTTGTTCTCACGACAGTAAGTCGATTCCTTCTCATTGGCTACGATAAAGGATAAGAACCAAAATCTGCAGCTCATTTGCAGTTGCAAATAGTTTTTATTACGCGGGATTGTGTCATTAAATCTTGACAAAAACGCTCAGTTCTACCTGTATTTATAATTCAACATAATATAGCATAAAAATTAAGGTTTGGGATTTCAGAGATCAAGAAAATCTGCACAGATAGCACTTCTACCCATTATACGTCAAACACAGTTTTCAATGTTTCTTGTCGCTAAATAAATAATTACATAATTCATACTACAGAATTAGTGAAAAAATCAGCAAAATATAAAAATCTGCAGCGTCTGAAAGATTCTATTCCACCCATTAACAGCATTTTTTGAAAATATTTCTCATGGACAAACGTATGCTCAGTACTATAAGAGAGAACCGACTGGATTAACCCTAATCCATGAAGTAACTAGTAATGAAGACAACAATTTCAAGTGATTACGATGAGTAATATGCTTGAAATTTATCTACTATTTACATTTACTGAAGATTTGTTTTTCTCAGTAAATATTTATTTTTGTATATGATTAGTAGAAATTAAATAATTATGTAGTCTGTGTACATCCATATTTCCTTAGTTATTATACTCTGTTACTACACAAAATAGAATAAGTGGCAATGTCACATAACGGAGAAAAATCACCTTCAAATTAAATATGAATGGGAAATTAGGAAAGTTTCCTCCCTGGAAAGGGCATTCAAGTTGCGTTCACTGAGAAAACAATGATGTGAAATCAAAATTATTTATTTTATATTACAACTAAGTTTAATTTGAGGATTCCGATTTTTATCTTAAATTAAAGTGTTCTGAAACATCATATGTTTAAAAAGGTTTATACACAAATTTTTGAAACTACGAGTAGTTTTCGTGTAAAAAAACTGAAATATTTTTCTTTAATGAAATCCGTTCTACAAAGGCAGATATATTGCGAAATTAAGTAATAATTTCTTCGGTGCGTAAGTCACCCAGAGATCTGAAACAGTATAAAACACTTCTCTGAAGTAAAGAAAATATAGCATTCAATGCTAATATAAGCAACATCTCAGGATACACGGAGAGGTCACGCGTCTGTTGTATTTCATCGCTAGATAACTACAACTTTAATGCTTTGTTTCACTTCTGTGACTTCGAATGTCAACATTTCAGGTAAGTCGAACCCATTTATAATGTTCGTCGAAGACAGCCTGTGTTATTTCTTGGAAGTCAATAAAATAATGTAAAAAGAATGAACTGGAAAAGCACGTCTCAGCAGCGTTTGAGCTCAATTTGACGGATTTTTAGGCTTTCAAGGTTTAAGATGCAGTAAAACAAGTCAAATGAAATTTTGGACATTTTTGCATACTATCCACTACATAATACATTAAAAGTCCCTAAATCCCAGTCTCCAACTGATCTTTTTTCTTCTTTTTCACATTTTAAGAGATTTACATGGTTCAGTTATAACAACACATGTATTAGTGGCTTAAAACTAGCTTATAACTAATTTCTTATATTTAATACATTGGCTGAGGAAACCTATTACGGCACCTCTGTTTATTACATTTCGGAGAATAATTTTAGAAAAATATGGAATTGATAGTTGTTTTAGATTCTTGTGTTGTGGGTTGGGTTTCTGCACCGCGTGAATTCGGATAGAGATGGTATTTGCTGAGGTTTGTATAAAGTTTGAGGAGAGGTATTGATTGTGGGCTATTGTTAAATTTTTATTTTTTTTGGGTTTGATAATGTTTATATTGTTTTGGATGATATGCATTTTATAAAGGTTTGTTTTGGACACGTTTAACCATATTGGACAGGCGTACAATAATAGGGGTCTTATTATTGTTTTGAATAATATCAGAGCAGTGTTGTATGGGAGATGGCTATTTCTGTTTATAAGAGGTTTAAGTTGATGTAATTAATTTTTCGTTTGGTTAAATTTCATGTCAATATGTTTTTTCCAATTAAGGCTTGTGTCAATGTTTAATTCAAGATATCTTATCGGTTTATTTGGAGGGTACCAGCTAATTTGGGCATTGTTTACAATTAATGGGGAAGGGGGCGTGTACGGTCTGAGAGTGAACATTTTTGCTACAGTTTCAGTTGGATTTAGGAGAATCCGGAAGCTGGGATTTGCAAGCTCAGCTTCGATTTGGTGTAGGTACAGTTGATTTTTGATTTTTATGTCTATTAATGTAGATCCGGATAAGAATATGGCTGTATCGTCAACAAACTGTCCAATTTGAACTCCATTTTGTTTCGGAATGTCAGCTACATACAGGTTGAAGAGAGTGGGCGAAATGGGATATCCTTGGGGTAAACTAGTCTTTATTATTTTGGGGTTATGTTTGTTTACTGTAACTGAAAATGATCGGTCCTTCTGGAAGTTTTTTTATTATTTCAGTAATGTAGTAAGGGGTTCTAGCTTTTCGAATGTTATAATTTAATGCATTGTGCCAGACTCTATCGAATGCTTAGGTTATGTCGATAAATAAGGCTATTGTATGATGTTTTTTCTGAAATGACGAGTACACGTGTTCCGTGATTCTCAGGAGTTGGTGTTGCGTGGAAATTTGTTTCATGAAACCGAATTGTTCTTTAGGTATTACTTTGGTGCATATTAGGTATTTGCTTAACCGTATTAATATTCGTTTTTCAAGTATTTTGGATAGGGTGGGCAATAAACTTATTGGTCTGTAACTATTCGCCATTGTGTTCTTGCTAGGACTGGAATAACTATTGTGTGTTTTTATAAATGTGGCTTATTCTCAGGTAGGAATTATATGTTTGTTAGGAATGCTATTACCGTTGAGGATATTTTTTTATTATTAAATTATTTATGTTATCATGCTCAGGAGATTTTTTGTTTGGCAAATTTTTTATTATACTTTTGATTTCACTAGTGAAATCAGTGACGTGAAGTGTATTCTTTGATGGGGTCCGTACTGGGGTTTTAGATTTAATTATTGTAGTGTGCTCTGGGTGTTTTTGTGTTGTGTTTTTTTTAATTAAAGGGGATTATTGTTTTTTTTTTTTTAAAATTTTTTGTGTGTTAGATTGAATTTTGCTTGTGTATTGGCGATCATTACATTTGTTATTAGGTTTTTAAGTACACTCGTAATTGGGTTTTTTTTTTTAATTTTACAGCATTTAGAATTTCAGGGGAAATCTGTTTTGTTTGTAGGTTTTTAGATGTGTGTGAGATTTTATTTGTGTGGATTCGAGGGTAGGGGGAGTTATTGTGTTCCATGTTGAAACTGCCTTCTCTATTTCAAGTGGAGGATTTAAAATTTTGAATTTAGGAATTTCATTACTTAAAGTTTTTTGACATTTATGCCAGTTTACCTTCAAGGTATTTTGTTTCGGCGGAGATGCGTGTGTGTGTGGGGGGGGGGTAATTGGAGAGTTGTTATTAATAGGGGTATATGACCGGAGTCAAATTCAAAAATTGGGGTTAGAAAAAAAGGTGTGTTTGTGTTGGTTATTCCGATGCCAAGAATATCTGGTCTTCTTAGACAGTCATATGGGTAGTAAGTCGTTTCCGCAGTTGCAATTATTTTTAGGTTGTGTTGATTTAGTATTCTTGCAAGTATTTCAACTGATCTAAATAATACTTATTAAATATGACGTAGCCATCAAAACGACGAGGTCGGACGTTCAAGGCTGGTAAAAAGTGTGCAACAATGCGAAATGAGATAAAACTGGATCACTTACCTAGGTGTGTCGTTTATTATCAATAATTCTGCATCCCCAATTTTTACACACTCCAAGTATCTACACCAGACATTCTAGTTCAGACAGGGATCTAGCTGTCAAGTCAGCCTAAGAAAATACATCAGTGTATGGATAGAAATAAACCTATAACCCGCCTTTTTCATGATTTTGCATTTACCGACAAGGAAATTACCTAGCTAATTAATCTCACCTGTAAAAAGATAAAAATATTATTCCCTTAAATATTATTTTCAGGTTTCACTTTTTGATCCAAATCCAATGATTAAGCAGGTTCATTACAAATGTAAAAGCATCGAACAGTTAATTTCCATACGCTATCGGCTGCGAAGGCTTTCTTTCACACATACGCAGGTCATTCACCATTGCATATAAAGTGCATAGAACCGAGTAAGGTCCCATATTGAATCTTCGTACTATAACTAAATAGTTTTTTGAATTATGTTTCAAGTCAGACACTGTATTCACAACTTCTATCGTTTAATTTTTTTATGCGACATTATACTCCACCATTCACCAGTCTCCTCCGTCCTTGGCTTGTACTGATTCACGTTTTTACTACGTGATTTGATGTATCTGCATTTTTAAGTTTGAGAACAATATCTTCAAGCATAGAACGCTAGAGAATTTATCACTCATACCCCGGACAGCAGGATTAAGTGGTCAATATTCCTGCCAAATTACAGCTTCCTGACTGATTATATACTACGGGAGAAACGATATTCCGAGTTCCTTCTCAAATTTAAGCCAGGAAAATAACAGGTTTCCTCGTCCTGATTATCAGGTATCATTCATATGTACACATAAACACACTAAGTGCCACATGTTTCATAAAACCTTACCCAAGTTACCTCATTTGGCGAAGCTCTGGTCCATCAAGTTGTAAACAGTTGATTATGCGTTATGCATTGATTATGTGTAATTCTTGGGTTTTATATCAATAATACAAACACGCAGGCAGGATGTATGTGGGTGGTAGGACCACACCCAAACTGATAATCTGGTAGTGACCGAGGAAATTGAACAACTGGAATGAAAACCAGGTTTCTCGTTTAATCCAGCATCGAAGTCTTCTCTTGTAACAAGTTTCGGGATAGGCTAAAGGAAATTCTTACTGGAGTCGACAATCGAAAAACATCACATAGAATTTACTATATTGTCATTGTAAAGTGTGTGTGTGTGCGTGTGTGTGCGTGTGTGTGTGTGTGTGTGTGTGTGTGTGTGTGTGTGTGTGTGTGAGTGTGTGCATAATATACATTCTAATGCTAATTTTTTGTCGACTTCCTATGACCACTAAATTAAAGATTGAGATTTTTCCTAAACGAAATATATAAATGAAATGTAATATTTAAACAATTATTTTCTCGAAATTCTCCTTTTTTCATTTCGTCGGGTATAGTGAAGAGCGGTAAAAAGGTTGTGCTAGTCTCATTCTTGGCGAACACTATATTTTAGGAAATTGCAAAAAAAATGCATTGCAAACGTTCAATATTGATATTTTTTGTCACGTGAATTTTTTTCTGAAAAATTAGATCTTTAAAAAACCATGAACTTTTTTTAAAAAACGAGTAGTTCCCGTTTAATACAGTATCAGCTTGAACTAATGCACTTTATAAAATAAGTTTTCCAAAACGTCTCCAAACGTTTTCTTTCAATTTTTTCCTCAAAAAGAGTAAACAATGCTTAAAAATGGCGTTTTCGTTGAACTTTCTGAATTTTCAAAAATTGCATCAGTTAGAAATAACGAGAAATCTCACCGCGAGTTCTTTAAGCGCCGGGCTAAATTGAAGCCGTGCGACTGGTAGTGTAGCGGTGACGTGCCTAACGCGTGGACTCAAACAACTTGAGTACAAATCTCGGCGCGAAGAAACGAATTTTACTGGTTAAAAATACTTTGCAGGTTCGTTCATGTAGTAGTGTGTACCGGTTAGCAATAATGCGAGAAAGTTTGTGCAGTTATAGCCACCATTACTTAGAATTATTATAAAACAAAATTTGTATAAATGCGAGCGAAAAGTGTTGTAAGTATTCAATGTATTGTCAACCAATGTAACCGGTTAATAAGCACCGTGTCCCGAACCTGAAACACTTTTGTCGCAACCTGATTTATTAATATCAACATTATTGATTGGTTCACATAAAAGCCTTTGACTCGAAATTTCTCTTGTTTCAGCCGACATGTATGCACCAGAGAACAAGTAGTGCCTGAACGAACAGTTGAAACGTACAGCAAGCCTTCGTATATTCCATACCAGAAAGCTTGCAATGATCACCCTGGGATGTGTAACGCAGTGCGGTAAGTCATATATTTTTCTTCTCTAAATATGTCACAATTATCCAATTTCATATCATCATCAAAACAATATAATGATGAATGAGCTTCAGTGGTTCTTGAGAAAAATTAAAATTGAAATGCATCATTGATCAACGTGAGCCATCCCAAAAGTAGCGACGTCCATAAATTTCGTAACGCCAAAAGAGTATGGGAGGGGGTTTGAGGGAGCATTACGCTGCGTTACGCAGAGGTAGGTGATGTTAACTTAAAACACTAAGGTTTTCAACATTTGCTAAAATAATTCCTTCTAATCATTCTTACACTTAAATATTAAAATATTAACAATTTTTTAAAAATAAAAATTATGTAAGTTATAAACTTTTAAATTCGACGCACTCGCGCCGTGGGCAGCGCGCGCTCTCAGAGGGCCGCTGGAAGCAGCAGCGGGACCGGAAAACGCGCCAACGGAACCGAGCCTGAGCGGCCAGTCTCCTCGGCGGGCGCCGCCGGAATACAAGAGGGTCTCGCCGGCACCTGTGGGAGAGTGTACAGAGCTGAGTCGCCGTGAACGGTCCGATTGTGTGTGGAGCGCGGATTATGTGTCACATACTCGGATTACGCGTCACATGCGCGGAATGTGCCATATACTTGTTTGGGTGACCGAGCTACGCAAATGTGCTACATCTTCTGTTGTTCGGTTCATTATTTCAGAGATTGGTACTGCTCTCCTGGCATAATCTGTTAGTGTATTTTGTTGCCTGGTACTAGTTGGATAATGCAAATTTGTAAAGAACATTCAGATAAACTGTTATTGTTAAAACTCGGCCTACTGATTTTAATAGAATGCATAAATAAACGAAAATGATTTTGTGTAAATTGTTACAATAAATGGAAATATATTTTCATTACCTTTTATTTAATCTGTAAGATTCTGATGAAAATATTCAAATCGATCTATAGTATATTCTAGAATCGAATTCAATTGGAGCAATAGACTCTCGTCCAATCTACAAGGACGTGTGAACGGCTTGTTGTAAAACCTATTTCACGTCTCAGTAGTCAATCAATTCTGGCTTTAAATATCCCACATTTTCATATACAACACAAAATTAATATAAATTATTTTTGTTGTGATATAATTTATTTTTACTTCTTGTAAATGGGGAGGGGTGTTGTCACAAACGTTACGTAATTATTTAGGGAGGTGTAAGCGCCCGTTACTATTGCATTACAGGGGGAAGAGGGGGTATTCAAAATTCACAAAATTTGCGTTAAATAATTTATGGACGGCCTCCTAGAGATTTTCAGCAAAATTGAGTTGCTTTGTGTCTATTAATTATTGAATATAATTGAAAACGCATGTTTTATTAAACTCTATTGTATAACTAAATTGGAAGATATGTTAATATATTGTTTTATACAATTCACCGCGTTCAGCTAACATCGTCATTGTGGCCGGAAAGTGGATGGTGTCTTTTTCGCATGCGAGAGTTCTCGCAAAATCCGTTAGTCTTATTTATTTTAAGAAGGGACCTTCGCCACTTGTCATGTCGAGATCTACTCTGATTTTTCTCATTGTAGAACAACAAATGACGGTCGTCCGGCAAAGCTCTTACTCATAAGCAAACATTCACTTGTGAGAAATTCAAAAAAACGGGACACACATCATTGATTTCTCCACAAAAACATTACTTCCTTCGCAAAATTGATAATTCACGGAGACCACGTTCATCACATTAAGTGACTTAAAAATGCTGATTGAATGTCATTATCGGCGCCGAACTCGAAAGTAGTGACCCGAGAGAGTCCGGTGCGAGCTTCGCCACAGCCACAGCCGCCTACTCAAAATCAGCAACAGTACAATACATTTAGTACACTACATTGAATATATTGACATGTTTTTTCAACCATGATTGATGCTTGAATAAATTAAGTACAAGGATACATTAAATAAAACACATTTCAATATATTTTCAAATGATTTATTTGTAGTATTTTAAAATCTTTGAGAAAACGCAGTAAAGAGTAGTAGTATTAACACAACACCTGATGGACTTTGTATTTCTTATTTGACTGCCCCACAGCGACTTAGGACTTCCCCCTTAGGCTCATCTACGCTGGCGCATCCGCTGCGAAACCTAGGGTCCCCGAAGTCAGGGAACGCGAGTCCCCCACAAAGGTTCCAATTCAAAAAGATGCTGTAGGTATCCCGTGGTTAAAAGACAGTAACAAATCACACATCAGGTAATAATTCGTTACGGTTACCCCCTTATTATTACTGTCATGGCATGTGAGGAAATTATTGTCGAAACACGCCAAAGAATATTCTGGCCTGAGAGGGATTGTATGAGTGGAAAGGAGCGCGTCCGTGTGTTTACGTTCTTAGCAGTTAGCTGAACAACTCCGACGTCTATTACTGGAGCAATCATTTCGAAATTTTGAAAATAAATTCGATAAATTTTCTTTTATAACTTACGCGATGTGTAACTGACAATAGTACAGAACGAATATATGTGACTCTATTAACTCTCACCTGGACCTTCAGATTTGGATCCCCGAGAATTTAGCTACGTCACTGCTTCGTTCAGCTATCCGTATCCTTTCAGTACTTTTATTGTTTTTAAGTGCTTTCCAGTTGGGGCTAGCTGCTGAAATTTTGAACATGCCTTTCCAATATAATTTACTTCACGTGAAAAAATTCAATAATGATTTCGATGTATAATAGGTTCTCTTGTAAGGTTGATATAATTCCATCGCTTTTAAATTTTATTTTGTTATTTTCAAGTCTGAAACATCAATTCTACAATTTCAATGTCTATTTTAATCACTTTTCAGATATTCGTGTAAATATTTTTAAATACTATAGTTCTGAATAAAATAATTTTAAGTATTAAAAGTCTTCAATACCATTGAAAATGCTTATAATCAATCGGGATGAAAATATTTGCCCAATGGTATGTGAGAATAATTGACGGTAAAATATTTCCAAATCTAAGATATTTAACCCGTGAATAATTCAGCATTTAAATTTGCGTTACTTTTCTTGGCTGTTTATTTCCTATTTACAAGTACGGTGGGTATAAAATATTCAATAAATGAAAGCGTACATGTGTTTCTAAAAATGAATTAATAATTTTGCAAACTACGATATTTTAAAACCAGTTTCAATTAAACAATATTTTATTTTGTAAATAAGTGACAATGTGCAAATCTTACTAACATCAACTTGCTAATACTAATAGGTTAATGATTGTCATCCAATTCTGATTTGTATTCAGTTTTTCAGAACAATTACAAATGCAGAAATGGTCGCTTTCATGTGTGTAAACAGTACAGTAGTTTACCTTTCCTGACTTTGCATACAAGAAACTGTCATAGGAGGCAAACACACCTTATTTATGCCGCAGAGTTGTCTACCACGAAGCGTACCGCACCGAACAGAAGATGCATTTTAAGAAACAGACTACATTTATCTGCTGCCCTGGATGGATGCAGGCTCACAAAAACCAACATGGCTGTCGAAAAGGTTGGCTCTGTAAACTTATTTTAACATTAATTACTTTAAACAAATACCCACGAATGTATAATTATATATTATACATTCATGGGTATGAATGAATGTATTAATTATATATGGGTATAATTATACCCACATGTGTATAATTATTTCATGAATTTAGAACTCCGAAAGCAATTTACAACCTTTATCCAAAGTCATCTATTTTTTTTTTTTTGTTATATGAACAAAATATATTGCTGAAAATAGTAAGCGACTATACGGTCGTTAAAAACAATTGAGATAAGTGTAATAACAGTTACCTAAGTATAATTACATTACAAAATCATATTTTGTATCCCATATGCCATGGATAATATAAAATTTACAATAATAGTATGGATTTTTAATAATCAAAACTAAAATTTCATTCATGGCTAGAAGGTTCATAGAAAACGATGGGTAAATTTGCAAAATTTTGAAAATACATATGCTCAATGTATTGCATTGTTTCATCACTTCATTTATGACATTGGACTCATTGTTCACATTGGACAGTATTTCATTTCTTCACATTCAAGTATTTTATTGGATTATACAGTTTTTCTACTGAAACATGAAAATATTCTCATTGCTTGATTACGAAAACAAGTAACATGTAGTAATTATCCCTCAAAATCATCGCTTTGAATATTTTATTATCCATTTTTAATTAAATGTAGTATTGTGCTCACAGGATTTGCAAATGACTTAATTAATTGATATGATAATGTATTTTTTAATTAAAGATATAATATGCTTATCGCACATATTTTCTGTATTTTTTTATAAAATGTTTAAAAAATTAAAGTTTAATAAATTTATTCAGACGGAAAAATTAGAGAAATCAAGCACAAAAGACAATTTTTCCGTCCGGACAAAAGGTAGGTTAGGTTTTTTCTAACAAAAATTGTTCCGTTTTTTTTTCGCAACGCGTCTTTTAGTCCTTTTTTGGACATTGATCGCTTATTTATGAAGTAATGCCTTCAGCCAGGGGCTCGGCGCCAAACGGTCACCCATCCGGGAATCCATGGTGTCTCGATTTTTTTACCTTCCATGTCTTCACGGAGAGCAGTTACGCAATTCGGCAAACGACGCCGGCTCGTTAGTTTCCCCGAAGGAGTATAGACTAAACGAGCATCGAAATGACGAAAGTGATAGGCCCTGAGTGCTCGAGGGAAGCCCACTTCCAGATAAGATCGATTCCCAGATGGGGCAAGAGACATTGGTAGTTTTCGCAAAAATAGAAGACTACACAGACTCTGGATGGAGCGATATGGAAGCTAATGAGGGTCACAATGGTGCCGAAATACGGCAATCCTGCTACGAAGAGCCTTATTTGTAGGGATACTTCCGCACTTTCTGGTTGGATGACGAAAGTAAACTATCTCTTTCCTTCCAAAATACCTCATACATTTTCGCTTCTAGTTCATTAAAAATCCTACATCAGTGCCTACTCTCAGCTAGTGTATTTAAGATCCAAGCATTCCGGAGAGTTCTTGACTATACCGACAAAGTTAAATACTGGTAAATTGGTAAAGATCATCAGCACACTTTCGCTGCCATCATACTCCTGTAATGCTGACGCGTAAAGTAAAGTTTTTTGGCACAAAAGGGTATTGTGAAGTACTGATATCGAAATAGTCGATAAACTCTGCTCTTACATACGTAGTAAATTACTTCCTCTAACACGTTATGTAACCAGAATCTATTTTCTGTGGATCTTTGGTACCGACAAATTGGATGGCGCCAAAACGTCTTCAAAAGAACATTTTCAAATTTTTCTCAAAATGGCTTCTTAAAGAAGATAATTTTCTAAATATTTTGCAAGCATTTTTTATTAAACGTCTTCCATGAATAGAGAAAGTGACGCTTAATAAATTTCGCAGGTCCTACTTTTGATGAACTCTCTGAATTTTTGAAAACTGCAAACGTTCAACTACAAGTTAACTCTATATTCCTTCAACAACAATATTAAAGATGGAGATTTTTTCTTTAATAAAGTTTGTTATCTAAAGACATCTTGAAATAAGGTCATGTATAGTTTTTCGAAAATGTTTTTTGTATTATTTTGCTTCAAAGGGCAATAAGCAATTTTTAAACAATTACTTTCTCAAAAAAGCATGATTTGTTTCTGGAATAGAGCAATGTTCACTCATAACAATGGCGCAGGTGTGATTTTAGTTGAAATATATGAATTTCCGAAAATTACAAAAGTTAGAAGTAATGCGAGAATGTATGGAAAGAAAATGCATTTCAAAATGTTTTGAATACCCTCTTACACGTAGTACATTATTGAAGATAGACATTTCTTTCTTAATACAATCTATTCTTCAATAACAGATCTTTAAATCACTTCATGTACTATTTTTCATTATATTAATGTTTTGGAGTAATTCAGAGTTAAATTGTGAGAATTTTCTTAGATTTCACAATCTTTTGAATATTAAGTATTGGCACACGCGTATTTAGCGACTAAATAGGGGTGTCTATCACTCTGGCTTACAAGTCTTTTGGCTGAGGTTTGATCTCCACAATTCCCTGGTGAATTTTTTCCTTAAAATCTTTTATCCAGCACAGCTTCTAAATGTTGTAAGTCCTATTTTCACTAAAGATTATTTTCAAATTGTTCATATCTTCGAAAATATAAGCAATTACAGTAGTTTGGTCATGTTAAAAGAATGAAAGAATGAATCCCACATGACTGTGGGTTGTGCAACTTTGCAAGGCAGGCATGACGTAGACACTATACAGATATAACATGGCAACTTAAAATCTGTCTTAGTTTTAATTGCGATCATGACTAACAAACGTACCATGTCATTACAACGCGGAGGGTTCAGCACAGCCAATTTGCAATACGTGGATCATCAAACCCATCCGAAAATACTGCAAAACAGTTTTCCACCACGTTGGTCCCTAAACTTAATTTTTCTGTCATTCTCGGAGCATCAGATGTTTTTATTGAAATTTCTGGATTTCAACAAGTATACAGTGACAGTACACGTAAAGTGTACTGTATAGTATACAATGCAATGTAACGACAAAGTACTGAAATTTAATATATAATGAACAACGATAAAATTGTTTTTATTTCGTTTCCACTACTTCATAGTAAAAAGAAGTACCTGATCAATTTTTTTCTTGATTTGCAGCCATATGCACGAATCCATGTTTGAACAAAGGTTCGTGCGTACAACCTCAAACGTGTTCGTGTTCACCAGGCTTCACAGGCCCACAATGTGAAACAGGTGAGTGAGAAAGAGAATCGAATCTTCATTACCTAATAAAAATAGTTAAACGAAATAACATAATGAATTTAAAAGAATTATTACATAAAAATGATTAAAAAACGTTCCTTCTAATTATATTCTTCACCTATTATCGAATTTTGAATGTTTACATTTTTTTCAAAATCACCAATTCCCATAGATTTCCACGATGTGTTTGATGTCTGAAGATAAAATGTTGGTATTTAAGAAGTATTCTACAGTCGTTTTAAATATTTTTTTGAATATGTTTTTTTTAATTGATGCAAAGCTTACTTATTATTTAACGACTTTACGGGGATTAGTTATTTATCAAGATAAGAATTATTCTTAATCGTCTCTCTTCTTCACATAACACAATCATTGACTCGGGAACTACCGTCACGCTACAGGCACATACAAGGGGTGGGGTAAAAAAAGAATAAAACCTTTACAGAAAATTATAAATCTGTTTTTGAACGAAGTAATATTCTTTAATTTGTACAGCATTAACTAAGAAACTTTAATTTGTCGAACTTACGCTAGTTCCTGATTCATGGAGTTCCCGTCAATAATATTTTTAATTCTATATATTTTGAAATAAATATGCCTTGCCATTTTGCAACTTCTTATTCAAATTATCCAAGTGTTATCTGAATTCGTGACTTTCGTCTACTAATACGCACGTAAAAAACACAACAAATGATCTGCATCAACAAAATACGCTTCTTAAACAATGTTGCCATCAACCGTCTTAGCTATAGAATCAGAAATATGTACAAAACTTAAGCGTTGCCAACGTTCGGTTCTCAGTCCTGGTCAATTATCATTCTTACTTCTGTGAATTCACTTTTGAATCGCCAACTGAAAAGACTAATTTCGGACGAAGAGTAATCCTACCAAAAACAAGGGCCTTCATAGATACATGTGCAGTAGGGGCCTTAATAGATACATCCTTAGTGTAACTTTGCACTGCCTGTGAAATAAAATTGGAAGAAAGTATCTAGCTAATTATTAAGCATCTAATATGCAGGTGTCTTAGCACCTGCATATTGAATGCTTAATAATTGCATCAATAGTGCAAACTTCTAAGGCGTGCAAGGAATCACTTGATCATCAACAAGATTATAACTTTTTCCAATGAACATTTGATGGGAAATTTTTGAAGTTAGAAGTTAGAAGCGAGCAAGGTACCTGCTGATTGATCAGCTGCTCTGATCGGTAATATTCGGTGGTTTCTCCGATCAACACCAGGCAAATGCCGGAGCAGTACCCAGATGAATGTGCAAAGGACAGCGCGCGATCTTTCCTTCCTTCATCTCCTTTCACATACACATTTACACTTACATATACATTACCACAAATGTCGGGAGACCAGAGGAAAGCTTAGTTTGCGCGGGTCAGTGACCCTATGGCGGAAATACCCAGAGAGAGACATCTCTCTAGCCGACATGTTAGTCGGCGCCGGATCTTACGTTCTTAGCTGGGGAGAAATACCACTTCCTGAGAACTACCATGGAGTACATAAACGTGAACAATGAACATAGCAGATGATGTGCCTGAAAACATTTATCAATCGATCAATGAAATTTCTTTCCCAGCAACACCAGTGACTGGGGGGTTGCCTACCAACCAGGGGCAACGGTTACCTGTGCAACTTCGCTATATGAAAATTCCTACCGTATGTTAATTGGTAAAAAGTTATTTCCTTGGACGCTCCGCATGCCCTCGAAGTTTGTAACATTGATTCTAGGACTTCTATATTCGTAGTATACAGAAAGACTCATTTTAAGACTATAATATCAATGCGATTATGTTCCTCTTTCTTTACCTCTTCTGTAATATTATCAATTCCATAACTGTTGTCTTCTCAGAGGAACGGAAACTTGCAGAAAGTGTTTTGCGTGATTTTAGAATTACGACATAAGTTACATCTGAAGGGACATCGATTGCAAAAATCCCAACATTTCCGAAACATGAATCCCGTTGATAGATTAGGGAAGTCATTTGCGTACCCCAGATTAGAAGCCAGAGCATGGCAAGCGGTGGCTAAGCCGCCCTAACTACACGCTTGAGATACCACATTCATGAAATAATTTATTTAACAAAGGTTTATTACTTCAATAATTCTGTGTGGTTTCTGTAAAGACAATACTTTCTTCAGGTGATTTCATATTTTTATTTATTTTACGTAAAAAAAAGTTAATAACTGCGTATGACGTGCTATGGGGAAAAGTGAATTATGTGCACATTTTCAAAATTCTGTGATCCCTACACTAAGTCATATACTACTTAAATTTTGAATTTTGAAAGGGAGAAAAAAACAAAAACTCCCATATAATAAAATCTATTTTCAAGGATAAATAAGCAATAATTTTTTTAATTTTGAAAGGGAGAAAAAAAAACAAAAAAACTCCCATGTAATAAAAACTATTTTCAAGGATAAATAAGTAATAAATTTTGAATTTTGAATTTTCAAAGGGAGAAATTTTATAGTGGGGGTTTATAAAGGGAGAAATATTTTATAGTGTTATTGCTGAATAATTCAAAATTAACTAATAATTATGTTACAATATTATGTTCAGTAATTTCTCAATCAGAACAATAGTAGCTATCCAGTACTACTACAAATTACTTAAGTTAACGTAATACTAATCAAAATAAGTCGCTCTCAATTTTGTTTCTTCACGTCTATATGTGTTTTGTAAATGCATACTTGCTAGTTTAGATATTGCTTCTAAGAGCAAAATGTATTTTGTCTATTATCTATCACAAAAACCTATTCTACCTTAAATCTAATAATTTTGGTTCTTTTCAGACATTAACGAATGCAGAGAAAAGCCATGTGATCACACATGTGTTAATACAAATGGAAGTTTCCAGTGTTACTGCCATGATGGTTTTGACTTGCAAGAAGATGGTAGAACATGCCGTAGCAGAGGTATTTACCCCTTTCGGTACCCCTTACTCCCTCCTCCCCCTCCCTCCCTCCCTCCCTCTATCCCCCCTCTCTCCCCCTCCCCGCCTCCCTCCCTCTATCCCCTCTCTCCCCTCTCTCTCTCTCTCTCTCTCTCTCTCTCTCTCTCTCTCTCCACACACACACACACACACACACACACACCACATTAATCCGGACTGCTGTATTTACTTCTTTCAGTACAAATATTACAAGTCTGTTGGAATAGGGAAACAAAGTTAGAAATCATTACGTCTGACTTCTAATCCACATTACACCACATTAAATATAAATGTTGCTCTCGTAAACGTCTACATTGCAACATAAATGTATTTACAGCTTAGTCACAGAACAATTACACAGTATAGCAGGTCTGAAAAACCCTCACATAATAGCACGCGGCACAACAAAGACTTCAGCGACCGAAACCAGTACTCAATATTTATAGTATTTTAAAACACTTTAACTTGTGAAGAACTTTACTCAATTTGAATGAAAATTTCTCTAATTTTCTGTCGAGATAAATAGTATACCATTCCTTAACAACATTAGAAGTTCTATAATACGAGAGAGCGAATACTTATTAGAAAAAACAATAACACAATGGAGTTTGTCTCCGTCACCCTTTGTCCCTACAAAAATAGTGTTTGTTTATATTTTTTTCATTTGTCTTTGACATCTGACACCGAGATCGAAACAAACTACATGCATACATATTACACATAAAACTTCAGGAATGAGTAAACGACATACAAAATGGAGGTCTCACACGCTAATAGCTACATGGCTAGCGCCTTCTGAACGAACGGCAATGGTGTCTGTTACCTTTTGGTTACATTATGTATGTTAAAGTTGTATGTATCTTGAATGGTCCCAATTTTTAGTCGATGACATACCAGTATAAGATCGAAGCTGTGTGGTTTCCACTATCGAACATGTACCACCAAGGTTACCAGTAAGTGACACGGTAGCAGATGACGACTAGCAAATTTAGCAAAATTGAATTTAGCAAAATCGAAATCGAATTTAGAAAAATCAAGTTTGTCTTGTAGTCAAGACAAACTCGATTTTGCTAAATTTTACCCTAACACTCATAAGAATGTAGAGTGTTAGGGTCAGAGAAAGAGAGAAATACGTCAATTTTCTATTCATTCCCTTCTCATTTTTACTAGATGGCTTGGTAATCCCTTTCAAAATTTCAATAGGTATTACAAAATTACGAACAAATTGGTTAACTTACAAAATTACATCAGGGTCACACCTTTTGTCTCTATTTATACCCTTACATTGGTTTCTGAGAATCCATGCATATTTTTACTTGATTGTCTAATTATCCCTTCCAAAATGGGAGCATCATCAGTCATTTATCCTGCTCATTTACTTTTGTATTGTTAATACCATCATTATTCCCATTATCATTCTCAAAATATAACTGATGTCAATCACATTCTTTTTCTGTCCCTATGTTATTTTTCATAAACCCTTTAAAGAAACATTTAAATCCTTCAAAAGTAATACATTTGCTCAAAATAACTCTTCTTTCAATCAAATCCCGCATTCAGTAACCATTTATGACTTCAGTATTCTAGATGACCTGGTATCACATTTCTCCCGTCTCCTAATCAACAGAAATCGTCTGCTTAATTGACGCAGATAAACATCTGTGATCATTAATGATTGCGTAGGTACATGTATATGTAGGTAATCCACGTACTTTTAAACAATTCTGTTCAGAAATTGTTTACAAACCCTGCCTCGATTAACACGGATCTCACCTAACTTAAAGTCTATTTCTCCGTAACCTCATTTTGCTTCCTATTTCCCGGTACAATTAACTCATTCTTCCTATTCTAGACACAAAGTGTACAAATTAGCATACGGGTAGACGACATGACTCATTGTAAGCGTTTTCATTTGTTTTTTCAGTGCATGGTTCGAATATCGTGCTCAGTTTACTCCGCAGTCCCAGGTTGTACTAGGCCACAGGCACTGCTAAACTACTTATAGCAGAAATTTTATTCCTCGAGTTTAGAGCGGAATGCAAAACAAGTCTTACTCCTCAGCAATATTCCTTTTTAATACTCTCCATCGTGTCGTAAGAGCTACCTCAATGCCTAGATATTTGTAGGTTTTGCCTGTTTCTATATTTTGAGGCAACTGTATAGCAGTTTCAATTCTCTTTACTATTTACCTCTCTTTAAATTAATATTGTCATATTAAAAATAATAATATTAATAATAATTAATAACATTAATATAATCATATAATTAATATAATAATTAACTATTATCATTATTATTATTTATTACAGGAAATGAGCTCGGTGGCAGTTAATAAAAAGTACAAAAATAAACATTTGAACAAATAATACGTACATATATTAAAAAAGATACATAATACAAATACAAATTAACAAACAAAAAATAAAATAAAACACAGAAAAGTATAAAAAGTTAGTTTATTTAGTTACCAATACTTCTGTGTTACTACGGAAGCGAATCGCGCTACATGCTAAAAAGAAATCCGTGGGACCTCATGGTATCCCAGGGGAAATTCTACGATTGGGATCATTCGGTACCTTGTGAGAATTTTCAAAGTTATTTGTACTATTAACAATGGTAAAGCCCCTAATGACTGGGCATATCTTCACTCAAATCCTACAAAATTCAATACGTTTTGAATGAAATCGATAGATTTCCAGGGTCATCAGTACTCAATTGTGAGGTATACTGACAAAGGTCTTCTGGTAGGCAAGTCAAGCGATACTGAAATTACATTTGCTTTCCTTAAGGCATTTAAGACGAGATTGTTAAATAGCAAGACTTTCTTGCAGCCCCAGAAACCTTTATGACATTCTTTCTGTTAAATTGGCAACAGATTGTTCTCATTTAAGTGTCTTTTATCTATTTTGTTAACTGTTGATGCATCTAAGACTTTATGCATTACCGGCAGACAAGTGATTGGCCTATACATTTTTGCCGAAATACTGTCCCCCTTTGAGTTTCAGATACATCATGCCGCGTATGAGCCGCTCCTGAAATTTCTCTGGATTCCACTAACGGACTTTGCAAAATGGAAATGTAATGCTATTAATTTCTTGATACAATAATTCTGAATCGTTTCAAAACCTGGAGATATCTAGTTCCCAATCTTTTTAATCACTTGGGTGAGATTTTCCTCCAAGAATACCTGAACATGTTCGGCTGTTTCCCCAAGTTCTTAGGGTCACCCACAATTTCTACGTATTCGTGTTAAAACCTGCTGAAAAACTTTATTTTATTTTCCTGAGAAATTTCAATTATAATTGTCATTGATAAGGATGAGAAAATGTTCGACCTAGAATGTCTCTAGAGTAAGAGTTTACAAAGTTAACTTCAAATGACGAAAATTTCTCTTTCTTATCAATGTATAAAACATGCATGTAGAATTTGCATTGCGTCCAAATACATTATCGGAAAATTTTATAAAGTATTGTATTTCTATTTTTTAGATTTATTCTCCTTCGTACCTGCTTTCTTTTCATTGTCTAAGCGCTCGTTTATTACTATACTGATTACAATTTATAGGTCTCTTTGCAGTTCCCACACCGCCTTCGTCGCTGCCAAAAAATTTCCTTCCCGGTCCGCAGACATAGCTGCGCGAATTTTGGACGATTACCAATGCCCCGCAATGTAGGTTGAGAGCAAGTAGACAGATACTTCCTCACATATTACTTTCAGACGGCTGAATTGATTTTCTCTAGTATAGCCATATGCGCTCTATTAGTAATCCATTTATCTTGCTATGTCACTTATGGCTACGTCGAGATTCTGTCCTTCCTGTTTCACCGCCACTAGCGGAGTTCCAAACAATGTCTATTAGAAGAGTCCCGCAGCTCTGTACTTTTTCCCTATGCTGAAAATGTACCCTAATGACAGATGCGGCATCACTAGCGCTTCAAGTGGTGAGCAACCCAGCTCGTTCAGAACCTGCTGGCCTGTGAAAACTAGAGTAAGATTTTTTTTAAGTTCATTACGTAAATTCGGATCATCTTTCTTATGTATCCACGTGGCGTCGAACGTATTGTGAAGTAATCTTCCTTTAATCTAGTCATTCAACGTCAGTCGTAGTCAGTCATTGCCTTTTATCCCTTCGTTCTAGGTCTCGACGCCATTATGTCCCAGGAGTTCACAGACAATCACCAATCCAGGAACGCGTTATGTCTCGAGTTGCTGCACCTCCGTCATAGTTAAACACTTCGGCCAGCGATGCCGACTTTGACAGCAATTCGATTTGACATCGTAATTCCATTCCATCGAAAACCTAATCCAAATATTGTCAAAAGACTGTGGTTTCAAATTTTAAGTAGCGCATATTCATGTTGTTCTAAGTATTAAGGCCTTATATGACGAACGCAAATAAAACTATTTTCCCTTACAAAATTTAGTACAGTGCCCCCTCGCGCCCTTCGTCTTGGTCGCCAACGGCACTCACAGTAAAATGCTCTAAAATCAATTACTTCCCAACTCATTATTTTATTTTGTTAACGGTAACGGTATTATTTATAAAATCAGAATGGATATTCATTAAACCTTAAAAGAAATGAGGCGCTCAGGATAATAACGGCAAATCACAACCGAAGTTTGTGTGGAGAAAGATGACATTTTCTGTTTTCGTTCACCTTCACTTTCACTCCGGACAAATGTTTGAAGGCGGAATTTGAGAATTTTTGCTATATCCCAATTCATTTGATAGTTCAACATATAATAGGCATAAGGCAGGAGTTTACCGTCATACTTTTAAGTGAAAATGCGAGGTCGGTTGGGATTGCCGTTATTATTCTGAACGCCTCAATTCTTCCTTGGAATTTCCTCTTTCCGTTCTCATTTAATAGACTCAGCATACACAATACATCCCATTACAACACGCTGTTAGATTGTTAATCACAAATTACATTTAATATTGTATTAAATGTAGTACATGTGTCATGCCGTATATAGATTCAAAATAAAAATCAATTACAGCAACTATTTAGCAATATTCAAAACCACTATAATTATATTCCACTCTAAAATTGTTTATTGTTCTCTAATAATGTAATCATTATTACAGGAAACATCACCGCCACTGAAGCCAAAGATCTGTTGGACTATGAGTTGATCTCACAAAGACTGTTACGATTAGAAGAAGTAAGATCATTCAGAATTATATATCAAAGCTATTTCAAAACATTTAGAAGTTCAAGATTTAGAATTACTGTTTTATGTTGTGAACAGAAGCATACAGTACATTTTGTTTTGAACAGACTGAAATAAATTGTACGGATATTTTTTTAGGATGGTGTAATTAAGTACAATACTAATGCAATTATATGTTCCTTTGTTTCAAATTCTGTTAATATTTTAATAAAGTTTATGAAATAACAAGAAAAATGTGACAAAAACATATATACCACAATAAAAGAAGCTGATGTGAAAGCAGTTTCAAAAAATTACTCATTTATTAAAATTTTCCCCATGGAGTTCTTTGAATTATTGTATTAGAATATTGATTATATCTAATAAATACCAACAAGGGACATTTCAACAGGTTCAGGTCGAAATATGACATGATTTTTTTTTTACTTTTCAATGATATTCACTATTTATATATGCTGAAAAACAATTAGCTGGCGTCCCACACTAGAAGTTCTTGAAAAGAATAATTTGATCAGTTTTGGTCATGCTATTTTCGCCAAGCCCTTGGACCAAAAAACCTTTACTGCACCAAACGATACATGTATTGCTGTCATTGCTCCCTAGGATCTCCACTTATCGGTTATGTCTTGCTGTTCGCTGGGCGGAAAACACTAGTTCATTTCGGGGAACGTTGTGTCCCGGTACACCAAATCTGTGGGTTTATTTTGTTTATCCCTCAGTTAGCTACTAGGAATTAATCGCAATCAGTTGGGCAATCAATTATTTTATACGATTAATAAATACAATTACGTCGATGACATTTAGGACGATTAATCTAAACATCAATTAAAATTTAAGACGGTTCGATCGTTTCAATTAAATTTGATTTTTTTTTAAATCCTATGTAATTAGATTTAATTTTTAAAAAAAACTGCCAATCGGCCAAAATTGAGTTTTATCATAAGCACCTACTGGCAATGCGGCATATTCGGCAAGGCGACTTTGAGTGGCCCCGAACCCGGTGATTAGCTCATTGATTATAATAATAGACAATAAATCAACCAAGCATTGGCATCCGAGTCGCTGGCCGGCCGAGACAATGATAGTCCAAGCTGTTGTTTTCGAGCTGATTCACCAGGTGACACCAGCATGAATATGATCACAATGACTCAACTGAGATGTACGTACTTCGAATGCATTCAACTGAATCATCATACATTGATGTGCCTGTATCAAAAATAATAGAAGGTTGGCAAATAATGTTACTTGCAAATACTTGCATGCCGCGTGCATACATTTCTGTTTCTCTATTTTGAAGAACTACTGCCCGGAAGAATTAGGCGCTGCGCCGTGTGGCATTGAGAACTTGTCAAGGGCGTGGGCAATGTCATTAGTTTAGTGTTACGCCGCCCTGAAATGGAACTCGTGCCCGTAGGAGCGCGTGTTACCTTTTCCTCGGCCCACATTAACAATAGGCAGGGGTACATAAACTTCGCGGAAACGATGATTTGCGGCGTGAAAAGTGTGGAATTCGTTGTTTTTCTTAATTGCTGCACGGTAGCTATTTTTCAACAGCCTCGTAGTAAGAATGAATATCTATCTACAGTAAAAATGAGGCCAGATTTTGACCTGTATCTGTTGAAAGGTCCCTTTTAAGACATAGTAGCATCCATTTATACCTTTCTACACTACGAATTCCAGAAACATCAGTATTAGTTTTTAAAATAATATTTTCTATTCAAATTCAATACCAGTAATAGTTAACAATACATTCAGTCTTCAGTCTACATTCAGTTTTAAAAATTTATTTAATATAGCTCTTAGTTCAATTGCTACCAAGGAAAGAGGTGCAAAGATAAGTGGTGATCATATTGGCTGCCTTATCAACGAATATATTATCAAGTCAAAGTATAATTTCCTTGAGTAAATATATAAATCAGATTAAACATTATGTACCCAGCTTAATCGTTTCTTAACATACATAAAATTAATGAAATCAAAATGAGAGAGAGATAACATTGATTAACATATTAGATATAGGTATATAGATATCTGATATTTAATGCATAACTTCATTCCAGAATAACAAGGAAAATTGTGTCATACGTGTATTATAAAATAGAGTAGAAGGACTTCTTATGTTACAGTATTAACATTAGGTACAAACAAAGTCTATTTATATTTAAATTAAACAAAAGTTTAAAAGTTTAAAATCACTTCAACATGTTTTACAGTTGCATGGTATATCATACAAAAATGTTCTTTACTTAACCCTTTCACTTTCACCAGGAAATGCATACCAAGAAACAAACATCACCAACCGCAGATCTATCGATTAGAGAGTTAACAAATAAAATTGAGTCCATGATGCAACGGATTCTCGATCTACAAGACCAATTGGACAATGTTGTAAGTACATATTATGATTTACAACCATAATCAACAAATGAAACAAATATAAATTAGACAAGTGGTCACTAATGACCTCATAGCTCACCTGGCCAGATAAATCAATTTAAAAAACAAGCAGCAATTCACAGATTGTGGTTTACCCCAACAACTGTGATTGACAGATTCTCAGTTCTTGTGTCGAAAGCAGAGATTTCACTGGAAGTGAGACTAGCACCATTTTTTACCGTCCTTTGACACATACAAAGAGAAATTTTACAGCAAAAAATTTGGAGCCCTTTTTGAGAGCTTTTTCTGTCGAAAATTCACTGTTTTCCGGAGCACGATTATATTTTATCTTGACGAAGGGCGAGAAAGTAAAAATCAAGAACAAAGGTGTCAAATTTTCACTTTTTAAGAAAAAATATATGTTTTAAAGAAAATAAGAACTTAGAACCAACTGAAATTGCCGAATTAAAGCTTTCCCCTACCGCTAAAACAATTTTTTTTAAGTCAGGTTTTTTACAGCGCTTTTTGGAGCGCTTATCATTTTAATGTGTTTTACACTAAAAACAGCAGTAACATTTTTAGTGTATCCTGACCCCAAAAACAAATATTTGGAGGCATGGTCACAATTATTCTCTTATTTTGAACTTAAATAACAGCAAAATACCAGTGAGTTTCCAAGGACAGAGAAGAGTTTAATTTCCATTGGCCAAAATTCAACAATTATTGAATTTTATTTCTCATCAATTCATAATATTCTGATAAAATTAGAAATCAGGTTCTAGGAGTTTCTTAGCAGTAAGTTAATATATCATGTTCACTTCGAAAATTTAAAAACATATTTTGGGAATGCCACGATTACAAATAACGTTTTAAAAATACAATTAAAACCTTCCTTATTTCCACTATTAGTTTTCTTATTAAACCTTCATTAGTATCTTTTTTATTTAACAGATATAATGTTAGTTTACAACTTCCTTTGGTTTTTATATCACTTACAACTACTTTGTTTTAATTTTCTTCTTCCAAGAATCCCTATCTCATAGTCTGCTTCATTTAAACCTTTTGTATTGATAATTTCGAAAAAAAAAAAAAATTTATCCAAGTATGTTTGGTTTCCCTTTTTTCCAAACCTTTTACTTGTTTTTATGTATAAAATTGAAATTTAATCAAATTTTTCTTATTTGTGAAATGTAGAATTAAGAATATTTTCTTTTCTAGAAATCTTCACTGCTCTTCATAACAAATCTATTTTCCTTATGGAAAAAGTTTCGATTTTAATTGTCTTGTCAGTTTCCATGTTTCTGCAATATACACTACAATACTTTTTGCAACGGCTGTGTAAATTTGTAATTTATTTTTCTCAAAATATTTGTAATTATCCATAATACTTTATTAAGCATTAATTTTTTAATTATTTATTTGTTGTTTATTATTTATTTTTTGTTTAACTACAAACACATGATCTATCGTCGATATTCCTACACAAAAAAAAGCTTGAATCTATTTTTGTTTAATTTGACATCCTTCTTTCAAATAAGATTTCAAAACATGTTCCGTACAAAAGACTAACAGTACTTAAAACAGTTATACCTTGATAATTTGAACATTCATCCTTCCTTCCCTTTTTATGTATTACAAAAGTTATTTCCCTTTTCCACTCATTTGTTACATCTACACCATTTATACATTTCTTTAATAAAGATGTATTTAATTTCTTTAATTTTTTGTACCTTTGTTATGTATTACTACTTTAGTATTTATTATTTTTATGCTGTATTATTTCTTTAACACATGTTTTAGAAAAGAAGTCAAGCTAGTACACATCATACTCTGCAAATAGTACAAGCTTATCTGCCACAAATGGAAAGGATCAATCCTCTGTGTAAACAAGTAAGCACTATTGAACAGGAAGTTCAATCATGTAAGTAATCATTTTTTCATCAATCATCAGTTTTATGTGATAAGTAGAGATAAATATATACCAGCATACGAACAGAATGCTTATTCTCTATTCTCCAATTACAGGTACATGTAGAAGTGGTATGAGATACAGATTTAAACCACACAACTTGTCCTAGTATCACATCATTGTCACCATCTCTCTTCACCATTACTCCAAATAAGTCAAATATGCACTGCCATTTTATTCCAGAACATGACAGCAGATTTGTTCATGCTTTGTTCATATACTTTTGTATTATGTAAAATAAAGGCTGCCTTGTGTTTCAAATAAAAAAGTTGATACACACATTAATAAAAAATTATTGTTACTTTTACGTAAATTGCCCATTCCCTCCTACACCAAAAGTTTATAATTTTATGCTCCAATACTTTATCTTAACTGAGCAGTGGCGGCAGATACCCTCCAAACGGGGGGGATGTAGCTGAATCGAATGACGGAAACGTACTTTGGATACATACACTAGTATTGGGCCCACGGATACCTCACTGGTCAGCGTGCTCGCTTTACATGAAGCAATCCCGGTTTCGATTCCCGGTCGGGGGGGGAGGTTATAGTGTGTGCTTTTGTTGCAATGTCCCAGCATCTGTCGCTGTGTGACGATGAGAAAGCTCACTTCTCAGGTTGAAAATACCAGAATACTGGTCGCATAGAGACGTCTATGTGCTAACCACACGTATCCCTTAACCCATGGCCGCAAGGTCGGGACGCCGCTGATAGGCCTTGGCCCCGCCAGATGTGCCAGTGCAGATAGATGTTAGTATTAATTGGAGTGCTATAATGGAAGTGCGAGTTACAATTTTGGCTACAAACTGTTTTAGTAAATTAATTTCTTTGGGGCCATGGCAGTCACGCTGCAAGTACTGAAAATCAGTGACCACCATTACCCCACGAGTACATTTTTACTATAACTGTTCATACAAATTTATATAATGTTTTAAAATTACTCGCAATTGGTATCAAATAATTTGTTGAAGATTTTCCCTTCCAATAAATTTTGATTCTTTCAGAAATCTGCACTGTTTTAACCTGTTGGAATCAGATGTTTGTTTACCCCAATTATTTGATCCAGTCTTTATAAGGCCTGGTTCACTCAAATTTATTCATTATTTCATTTCTTTGAAAGAGGGTTGATACTTGTCCTTTGGGTTTATAATGCAGGTACATTTAGAGGCAATGAAACCTAATCAGGCTAACTTTTACATTCTCGCCTTTCTTCAAAAGACCAGAAAGTAAGGGAAGGGACCTAAAATTCGTCCCTCCGTAATTTTTTGTATTTGATGGAAGGTTATTGACGTTAGAGGCTATTTTTATAATACTATTGCTTTAAAAGTAAACAAATATACCCTTAAGTTAATGATTGATTAGTGTTTCCGAGCGCGTTAACTGCTAAGGTCATAAGTAGCGAAAGTATAGTGCATGCTTTTTATCGCTGGAGGTGGCGGTGATCTTCTCCATTGTGTGGCGAGATACGGCGCCAACCTATAAGTCAGTTTACAGGGTGTTCTCACACAGGTATCTCCCACCAGCGGGGCACCGTGCAATCCTCGACAAGTCCAAAGCTCTTGACTAAAATAGTAGTGTAGTGCATGTAAGTGAGTGTAAGGGATGAGGATAGGCAAGGAAGGAGAAGAAAAGATCGCGCGCAGTACGTGGCTGATTTTGTTTTAGTACCGCTCCAGCATTCGCCTGATGTTGATCGGTTTGCTCATTGATTGGTTAGTGATTTCGGGCGCGTCAACAGCTTAGGTCATTAGTCCCGAAGGTGTAGTGCATGTTTTTTCTTCGGGAGATAGTGGTGCCATCCTGCGGTGAGCCCCGCTGGATGGCGAGAGCCGGCGCCAACCTACCGTCGGTTAGCGGGGTTTCCCCCTAACCAGGACTCTCCCACCAGCGGGGCACCGCCCCAGCCGGGACAAGCTCTAAGCTCACGACCGATATCCCGGAATATGTGATAGTGTAGTGCATGTTAGTGTGGGTGTGAGTGTGTAAGGAGAGAGGATATGACAAGGAAGAGGAAGGAAAGATCGCGCGCGGTCCGTGGACCGTTTGTTATGGTACTGCTCCGGCATTCGCCTGGTGTTGATCGGAGAAACCACGAAAAACTACTGATCTGAGCAGCCGAGAGCTAGAATTCTCAAGACAGCTGCTAAATTTCTTAATTATCGGTAACAAATGGATCTCAAGAATCAGAAGAAAATGCTCTTTTCGACACTAGCTAGATAGTAGAGCTCTGCATTCGGGTGAAAATAATCGTTCCAGTCTCGCAAGGCTCCGCACCGATGCTCGGCAGCAGGGGTGGACCTTGCTTGGAGGAAAAGAGAGAGCTTTTTAACGGACATTTCGAACGGCCACCTTTCGACTCTGGGTTATCTGCAAAACAGTCGAGCCACACCGAGGGGTTCTAAGATTTCACTATGTGAACGATAGCGTGACACTAGGTGCGCAGGCGAACTCTGCCCTTGAGCCCGTTGTTCGTGGGTGTCTCCTGCGAATGTTTGACAGGTACTTCACTGCCATATTGGTCTATCAATAACTCAGGGTTCGTGAATCTGACCGAACCAACGCTGAGGGGCCGTGGATTCACACGATTTCGAAATCGCACAGCATTTGAATCTTCTAAGAGTTTGTGGCTTCATTGTTGCCTTTCCACCAGAACGTGTTTCTGTGTCTTTGTTCACAGTTGTGTGGCCGTTTATCGAATTACGCAACTTTTATGTTTATGTATTATAACAAAGTATAATTAATTATTTTAAATCAATATGGATTTTAGCTTAAAATAGCTTCAAAATAATATAATTACTACTTGTCACAACGTGTCAATATGGCAATGAAGCTTTTTTTGGGAAAGTTTACAATTTTTTAAAAAATACTTTGGGTTAAATCTAAAATTTGAAATTTTTAATAAAATTTGGCATCATAGCGATCTACTATGTGTGCAATTTTCAGATTTTTATCTGGTCCCCCAACAGGGATATTCAGTTGAAAATTTGGAAAAAAAATCGAAAATTCCAATTTTTGAGAGGGTGTAACTTTCAAGGGATTCATTACGTACCAATAATATTTTACAAAAAATAACTATACTGTTATTTGTAAAAGCACAGAAAATTGTAAGGCTGAGATTCTATTCCTTGTTTGGGAAATTACTCTCTGAAAATCGAACTATGTTCATTTCCGTTCCATAATTTAGTCAAATATTCTCTACAAACGCGAAAAATGGCGCACGGCGTAAAACACAAATGGCCGCCATTTGTAAACCAGATACAATAAAAATAAATCAAAAATGCTTTTGAACAGCCAAAACATCAGGAAATTTATGTACAAAACATGAATTTTTTTCGACATGGTAGAGGGACAAGTGCTGGACCAAATGTATTGACCCTTTGACTACGGACAGACGGACGTCATACGTTTTGCCGTCGATTTTTCGATATCAAGGACCCACAAAACCTGGCTTATGACTAGTACACAGCGTGTTAGAGGAAGCAGTTTATTCTATGTAGAATCAATTTTTCCGTTATATGAAGAAACAACCTTTCCGTTACCAGGGCCAGGCAATAAGAGTTTTTCTGACAAAAAATTCGCGTTTTCCCTCGCGCGAATTCAATACTTTGTATTCTTACGAAGGAAGGGCGAGAAAGCAAAAAGGAAGTTGAATTTTAGGGTCAAACCACCTAAACAATCAATCTAGCAATTATTGCGCCTCAACAACCTTGTAGATCAAAACTTGCGATCTTTATTTCCTAGTAACTTCATTTAAGAAGAGGGCAAATTTAAGAGTTTAAAGTGAATGTCTTTGAAGGGCCGTTGCCATCTAAATAATCCTGAGCGCGATAGTATAATACACAGGTCGTGCATTCCTCAAAAGTTGATATGTAGTGCATATTTCTTAAATAATACTCAAAATCAGTTACCCTATCATGAAAGTTTCATAAACTTAATATGTCATGTTGATACAATTTAATGTGTTCCTGCATTTAAATCAATATTAAATTTAAGAATATTTAATATAACTATATCCCACCTTCAAACCATCTTGTGGATTCTGTTCAAACCACAGTAACTGTTTATTCTTATTGTGCTAATAATTGATGGTTTAATGATAGTCGTTATAATGAATATGATACTCATTACTGACCACATGCCTGGATTTAGGCTTAAATCTTTATAGCTTCACTTTTCATCGTAGATGACCACATAGATAATCAAGTTGCTCGGAAGAACATAATGGTATGTGCCGTTTTGGTGAAATTTGATGTGCTACTTTTTTTTTATTCATAGCCTCTTTGGCAGCAATATCGCACAGACATAGTTTTGTTTATTGCTTGAAGTAGTCCATCATTCATTGAGCTCAGAGAAAACTTCTATGACTGTGCAATAGTGCTGCCACAGAAGCAAGGAAAAAAGGAGCAAATCAAATTTTGCTGAAAAAGCACTTATTACATTACCCTGAACCACTCAATTTGTCACTACATTCCACTATATGTTTGAAGAATAGTAATACAAAATAATTGTAATTATCAAAAGTGATGTGATAAGAATGATTAACAAAGGCATAAAGATGGAATACAAAACTGTGGTAAAAGAAGTCAATCACACCAAAACCACAAGGTGAAAATGTGCGTGCCTTTTGCAGAAGTCATACTTGCAGCCTTCATCTCCATGGGTTATGTTTCAGCCACTAATATTCTTAATTTCTATACACTTTTTACCTTATTGCATTTGTAAGATTACTATGTAGTAAACAATTTTAAATAACAAAAAATTCTGATAATAATTTTCTCTCAAGTTCAAATAAGTTTCTTTAATGAACAAAACAATCACATGCAAGAGAATACTAGAAAATTTCAACTTCAAGAGGGAGATGGAATTACTCTTCATGCTATTAACTGGACATTGTTGTCCTAGCTTTGGGCATGTCACTAATTTGAATCATTTGACAGTTTTTATTAAGGGTTTTTTACAGTGAACATTTGATTAGCTTTTGCTAACTTATTTTAAATGTGATTTAATTATATAGTTTGATGGAAACAAAAAAAAAATTTCTCAATGAAACACGACTCCCTTCTTCAGTAAAAAAAAAAACAACAAAAAACAAACAACTATTTCCATCTCGGGGCATTCACAGTCACTTACAAATATCTTGTCAAAGTTGTTTTAGTGATATTTGAGCAAATGGACTTCAAACTTACTTGGATTCAGGTTGAAATGACATTATTATATTTTAATGAAAAATAATATGTAAACCAATTTTCTCCACTGCAGTTTTCAGACTAAAAAATCAAAGCAAGATGCTTTTGAAGGGCACTATTAATTGTAAAATACATGCGGAAAAAAATATTTACTGTATGGTTTATAATTTCAACATGCCCTACTTGTTTAAAATTTTCTACAATCATATTTTTGACATAACGCATCCACTTTCCTAAATTTAACCCATTTGCTGAATGTGATATGTTCTGTGAATGATATTCAAAACATGTAATGCTATTATCCAGTGCACTTTTCAACGTCTTTCAGTGTATATTTTCAGTTCCTAAACTTTGTATCAAATATTTACTTACAAATGCAGTGTTTGGATCATATTGCAATGTTCATGTCTCCTGAACTATCATATTCACAGCTAAAGTCTGCTTATTTAAAATAGCACCTTGCATAACAGCTGGAAAAGCAACACAGAGACAACTAGTTCAAGTTTCAGGATCAGAAAGAACAAACATATTATTCATTTGCATTCAATGTGATATTTCCAACCAAGTTTGAAGACAATTGTTAATAACTGCATGTCATCATATGATGTGGCACCTCTGATTTTTTTTTTTTTCTTTCTTTTTAATTTGTTTGTTTGATTTTGTTTTTGAGAATTCTAAATATGTACTCTCTGTAAATTCAATTGTATATATTCTGTTGCTTTAATTTACAAGTTCATTCGCATTCAAATTGTTTGGTTAATTAAATTTAAAATTTGTGCATTTTCAGAGAAGTTATAACCAGTGTCTAGTTTGTAGTTACAACTAGCATTTTATTTCTCACACCATGAGAACAACTCAAAATAGAGAAGAGAGAAAATTGTATGAAGAATCAGCAGCAAGTGGTAGTGATGTACCTATTTCAATGAATATTAAATGTAAATTAGTTTACTGTTATTGAATGGTTCTAATACCCAGTGAAAGTAACTCAGCAGGTTATAAAGTAAATTTTGGTGTGCCACACACTCCAAAAAGGTCTTTGTGTTATATAATTATGTGATAATTCTGGTTTATAATTTACATAGTTTACATTGCTGCATTTTTCACATTCAACATGCGAAGAATTTCTGTTCGACTTTGTATCTGGTTCCACATGTATATAGTATTACCAACTAAACTAAAGTCTGGAAAGATAAAAACAAATGGGTGAGAGAGAATTACATATTCTGGAGTTCTTAGCATGAATTATAGATACGAAGGCTAGCATCATTATTTATACTTCAATGTTTCTTGGAACAAATGCTGGACTGTGAAGGTAACTTATCTGAATAAGGGTGGTAATGAGTACATCACTACATCAAACTGAAGCAAATATACTCAAAATGACTTTTTAACATTTCCTCACGACACTGACTCATTTAAAGTGTTTTATCTATTTTATTTCCTTTCTTCAAACAAAAAGGAAGCTTCATTCTCTGTTGAAATTTCTGATTCAAATCATTCAATAATTTACATATTTTTACATTTCTCTATATGAATAACAGAGTGGCATAAAATTCCCATTAGAACACCAACACAAAATAACAGTTAATAGTTCCTGAAAATAATTTATCCATTATTTTTCATTGTTAAATTGTTATAAGCTCATAGTTTTGTTATAATATTTGTTAGGTGGGAATACATTGTTGTTAGTTGTATACAGGATCAATTTTTTTAATTTGCACAATTCGGAGAAATGGAATAGATGTTTCAACAGTAATGTACAAATATACATAGTTCTTATTTTTGTTCAGTAAGATGCAGGTTTATTTTTCACATGTTACAATTCTTTGAAACTAGTTCATAAGTTATCACATACATAATTTTAATGTTTTTAAAGATATTTACAATGCAAAAGACTTCACCCAAATTCATTCAGTGATCAAGTTGGGAGAGATTGCAAAGAGGATGTGAAACAAAATGAAATATGCATACAATTTTTTCAATATTCAACATCTTGTGAAGTAATTGAGCTATCTACATTCTGGACAAGCTGTAAGATGTGTCCAGAGTCTAAACCTGGGGTTCCCAACAGGGTTGATATCAACCCACTGGATGTCGATGACATTGTAAAAGGGGTCAATGATGTTCAAGGGGTCGATATCCAAACATGCATCAATGACTAATTGATATTATAAAGATGAAGATACTATTGTTTACAAAAAATTATATTTTTTATTATAATTATTTTTCTTATATACAGCTATAATTCACCTAATAATAAATTACAAATTTGCTAATCTTTTAGAATTTCAGATCTTAACATCTTAACTCTTCAACATTAATAAAAAAAAAACTTTGACACAATTATAAAATGCGATTTTGGTTTGGAAAATTTGTTTATATTTGTATGATTAAAAATATTAGTAATACAATATTTTTAAATCTAATGATTTTTTTCAAATCTTATTTTGGGATTTGTTGCATCTTTAATTCAGTTATGTGGAATTTTTTGTATTATAATTTTGAAGGAAAAAAATGAGAGGGTCAATGAAGCAATCCATTCTTTTAAAAGAGGTCTATGCAAGAAAAAGGTTAGAAACCCCTGGCCTAGACCTTGTGTTTTGGTCTTCACAAACTTGAAAAGAGGAACAACTTTATCATCTGCTAGAACAGGTGTTCCCAATGGGGGTCGGCGTAGAGCCCCTGAGGGTCAATGAAATTTTGAAGAGAGTCAATGTTGATCAAAGGTCTATGTCTACTGGGGGGTCTATGTCTGAATATGATCCCAAGATCCCAACGATTACAAAAAAAGGTTAATGAACTGGATAATTAATTGCTTCCTGATAAATAGGAAAAGCATATAAATTAAAAATTCACTCTTCTTTAGTATTGGTAGTTCATCCCTAGGATCAGTAATGAAGCTTGGCTAGTGCAACCGGTCTACTGCACTGGACCTCCAAAATAAGGGCCCCGCAAACAATATCATCAAAGAACAAAACAAATCACACTCCATGCTTATTTTCCCCATTGCACCAGTCGTATTCTTATACCAATTACATTGGAAACTCTTAATTTCACAGTTTTTGCAGCTAGGACCATTTTCATTTTCAGCACCCAAGCATTGGCGAACCTAGCTAAGAAACTGCTTAGGATGTTAAGAAATCTCAATAAATTATAACTATGCATTCACAATGATATTCTATCACGGAAGAAAATACTCCCTGCAAAACACACTGGAGAAATGTTATGGCGAGTGAAAAAACATTCAACATTTTATAACCATTGCACAATGAAGATAAGAAATTCAATTTTTCAGAGACTGAAGCGTTCTCTGATTGAAAATCTATATATTTACCAACATATTGGAGTACGAAAATTAATTTTTAAGACATTTATGTGCATTTCCATGTTCTGGGCATGATTATGCATCTTATGAATATTATAGAGAATAATTTAAGGGAGTCAATGGAACAAAAAATTCTTTAAAAGAGGTCGATGAAAAAAAAAGGTTGGGAATCCCTGCACTAGAATAAGTATATACACTAAGATAAAGTAAAACATAAGTCAAAAACATGCTACATCATATGCTTCCTTGTAATATTAGTAACATACTGTATGTGATAACACAATTTTTATCCCTGTGTTCTCAATACTGAGTCATTCGAGAACTATCATCGAATAAGTATAACTTGCAAATTGGAGCAAAAATCCTTATTCACAAGGCTGGTTGTGATCCTCTGATTAAACATCCCAATAGCACCCTAACATCGGTCCACAGAATATACCTCTGATATTGGTGTATAGTTCACGAATTGCACTTGGTTGCCATCGTAAACAATATGAGGACTGCAGCAGGTACAATGTTTTTGGCTGTTGAAGATCTGGAATCCCTCTTTAAAACACAGAGAAACCCTGTATTTGCTCCTCGAAGCAGAAACAACAGTTAGGACGAGTTAGACGTGGACTTTTGGAGAGGATATCGGTTTGACAAAATCACTATTGAGGAGCATGTAGTGCAGTATAGACCTTATTCGATTTCATTTTACAGCGGCATAAATGCATATTTGGCCGAGAAAATGTTATCTAAAAACTATTCTTTGATTCAAGCATACATACATTTAAATTAAATTATTTTTCATCTTCTTGACATTACAGTAAACTAGAAAAAAATTCTCATTGCAATCAATATTTCAGCAACAAATAATGTCTGTTTTGATATTTCTATTCCCGTTCATATGTATTAGAAATCTACTGGGTTGTCAATTACACTGATAAATAATTTTGAATAATAATAATAATAATAATAATAATAATAATAATAATGATAGCCGGTCCGGATAGCCGAGACCGCTAAGGCAGAGGTGCTGTGGCGATCTCGAACGGAAGGATCGCGGGTTCGAGTCCCGCCTCGGGAATGGGTGTGTGTCTGTTTGCGTGTGCCGTCCATTCATTCTTCATTATCATCATCATTTCATCTTCCATCCCCCAGGACTAACAACCCTGAGGTATAAAAAATCGGATTCAGCCTAATGCTGATCCCCCTAATTAGTTACATGCAAGACTTGCAACATGGTAAAATGATACTGAGCCTGTGCAAGTGCATGTCCTGCGTGGTACAGGTGACATATTTAATTACGTCACATGATCAGCATTTGCTTATAATTAAAATATTGTCACATAACACATTCATACTTTCATGTAATCTTATGTCTCTCTTAATTTCTTACACATCCTAGGAAAACAATACAAATGCCTACTTCCAACACTAATGATTGGTTAGTATAACAACAATGAAATAAACAGACAATTTCAAATTTTACCAATTCAACACACAGCTAAGAAATGAACTCAAAATGGATTATAGGATTCAAAGAAAGAATACTATACGAAAAAGAGAAACTAGAGGTGCCACCACAGCACATACTTCCTCACATTTTTAACTTGTACAATTTCTGAAAATTCAGAGTTCAACAATTGTAAGATCTGCACCATTTCTTTAAGGGTCTTGAGAAAAAAAAATTAAAGAAAAAGTTAGGAGCAGTTTCTGAGACAATGATGTTCTTGTAATTTGCATTAATTTCAAACAGAAACTGCGCAAAACTATAAAAAAATAGTACATGACCTTTTATTTTTTAGAACGGATTTTAAAACAAAAATCTATACCTCCAAATTTGTAGTTTTACAATGTTAAACGTTTTGCAGTTTTCAAAACAACTGTGTTCGCCAAAAATGGAATCGGCCCACTTGTTTACCATTGCACACATAGAAGAGGAAAATTTACAGAAAAAATTTGGAGTAATTTTCAAGAAAATAACTGTAACCACCATTCGCAAAAAACTCCAAATCAAATTTTTTTTTTGTTCAATTGAGGTAACGTCCCATATAATCGTCTTCATATGAAATCTTTACCAACTCTTCTGTCAGTACGTTCATACACTGTCATGAAAATTTGCTTCTCTTTGCCAATGAGCATCTAATATTGTGTACTTTTTCAAAATTTTAAGTATACTCTAGCTTAATTTATACACTTATAAAACATATTCAATTCATACACAAACTTTTACTTTGAAACCTTCCTACATACCTTCCTCTGTACCTTAACAATTTAATACCTTTATATTGTTTCTAAACCAACTTCTTTATTTTCAAACATTCTATTTAAGTTTATTTCAACTGCGAGCGGTAGATTCCTGACATATTCCCAAATCAGGTACCTATGAAACAAGAGAAGCGTACTGATGTACTAGAAGCTCATCTAAGAAAACCCTGATAATGAACGCAAAATTTGGTTTGATTTGTCATTTTATAAAAACATTTTGATTACTGATTTCGGAATTAATATTTACCAAGCTGAAAATGAGGAGAACCTGACATAGTCAATTTCCAGCAGAAAACAGGCTCTGACATTAAGATAGCCCTTTTGAATCTAATAGGGAAATTACTAGCAAAGGACAAGGATGTCGCATAACCACTATCAGTGCTCATCCATTAGATCAGTATTTTAAATTTCTCAATGCAATACATCCTGAATTTGTGAAGTTCTAATTATAGTTTGTACATTTATTACCATATTGAAAATGTAATTCACTAATTTACTTTAAATGTTGGATTTTTATAAAGATACTACAAAGGAATGAATGCAAAATTTGTTTATAAAATTTTTAATAGTACACTTTCAAAACTGTACATCCACATTAAAAATTTCAATGATTCAGAAGATATTGCTAGATGATATTTCCCAAAACACTAGATTATATTTATGATTTTTGAACTGCACTTCAAGAAGTTTGACAATATTCACCACACATTCATGAATTCTAGCTGAAGTTTTTCAAAATTTTCTCTAATTCATTTATGGTGAGATGTAGGCAGTTTTGGTTCAATTATTTAAAAATTGCCTATATTTCATGCAAATTTTACTCATTTTTGAAAAATTGTACCATAACCTTATTTTAAGATGTCTATGAACAGATTTATTCAAAGAAAAAAATCTCTAACCTCAATATTGTAGTTGTAGGAAGACACAAAAATTTGTTTTTTAACTTTTGCAATTTTTGAAAATGTAATTGAGGCTTCATGTAAAGTATGCCCCAGAATCATCTGTTTCAAAATCGGAGGGCCTCGAGTTCCTTTAAAGCGATCATGGAATATCAGTTTTGAAGAAAATCAGCTGAACAGCTTTTGTATCAGTGCTGACCAGACAGATGTTTTGCCATCAATCAATTTTTGGTATCAAAGACCCACAAAATATGGATCCTGACTACACAATGTGTTGGAGGAAATAATTATTCCCTTTTTTGTTACCAGGATCCCACAACAAGAGTTTTTCCATCAAAAACTCTGCCTTCTCTGGCACATAATTACAATTCTTTCTCTTCTTAAACTCTATTGGAATTAACGCGAGAAAGCAAAAGATTTTAAAGCAAATTATATAATTGTTATAAATGTATATAATCAAGTCAAAATATCACATTCATTCTAAATATCCAGTTGAAAAGCAAAAAGGGCAAAGAGTATACCATTCACATACCTGAAGCAAGAGAATGTTGTTTGTCTAACCAGTAAAACCAATAAATAAATTTCCTGAAGGTTCAGCTCCCCTTATAGCTTACACAGTTTACAAGATAACCCATTAAGGCCAAAACTTGAAATAAATTATATCTTTACATATATAGAAATTTCAATTGTAGAACATTCAAATTTGTAACAAAACACTGTGAATGTGAAGTTGCAGAAAAAAAACAAACAAACAACAGGTTCTACTATTTAAAAATTTATTTACATTAGTTGTCAAAATTTTTTTATTCAAACTGCTCTCATAATTTACATTTTCCTTTTCCCCAAAATACTTTACAAAGTAAACAGAAAGAAACAAATCTAAATTATCAATTTAGACCACTGTACTTAATGCACTCATAGCTCCATCTTCATACTTTGCTTCTCATCACTATTAATTTGTTCCACGATCTTAAACTTCTCTTCAGTCGCCTCCTCACTCTTCTCTTCAGTTGTCTGCTTAGCCTTCCGTTTCTTTGGTTTCCGCCTTATGAACTTTTTATTTTTCTTTTCATTAATTGCTCTCAATATCTCCTTCTTTTTAATAATTTTCTTTTTCAATCTATTTTTCTTCGCTTGTTTTTTAATATCCTTCTGAGTAAACCATGGTGGGTAGTTTCCAGACTTGTCTTTCATTGTTTTACTATCATACACTTTCTTCTCTGAGTGATCCATCTCCGTTTCACCTTCTTTTGACGCATGTTCTCCCTGAGACTCATTAACTTCTGTTTCACCTTCTTTTGGATTGTGTTCTCCCTCAGACTCAGATTTCATTTCTTCGACCTCATCATCTGATGGCTCTACTGGTATTATAGTCCCTTTCTCAGTAAATTTAAAGTCTAAATTCCATCGGTCATTAATAGGCTCTTTTTTTGCTTTTGATTGTTTCTTGAAATTGTATTCTACCACATGTAATGGAGGAACAACTGGAAAAAAAAAATCATATCAATGATTGGTCAAACAATATACAAGATTCTAGAGAATCAGCATATTACATGGAAATAATTATATATTTTCAACCACAATCACATTCAAAATGCTATAACATAAAATGCACTTTCAGTTTCATATTACACATTCACTACCACAGTCAAAGGGTAATTTAGTATCACTTGTGAAAAAAGGGAGCTATGTTCAGAAACAATTCGTAACACAAATTCAGAAATATGAATTAAAAGTTTTAGTAAAGCCTCTATTATACTATCTTATCATTTACTTTATTGAAGTGCACCTCTAATAATATGCATAACCAAAACACTCATCAAAATGGGAAGAGTATTGATGAAAACCATGATAACAGAATATTACTCAATTGAAGGACAGACCTAACATTGTCAAACACTGTCACCATGAGGGAAACCACAAATTGCAGAGCTTACATTACGTGAAAAATTTGAATGTTGTCATTTGATACAAAAAAAAATAGTTGCAAGGCCAAAGAACAATTAGGGCAGCAACAATTTTACCATATATTCACCGAAATTGAGCTTCTTTTCATAACAATGGGGAAAAAATGGTTGACTACCGTATTTCTCTATTCTCTCTTCCTCTAATAGACTTCAAAGAAATTAAAATTATAGTAAAAATGCTGCAAATGTTTCAAGTAGTTCATAAGTAGGGTTTGTTTTGCAAATAAATTTTCTTGTTACCCTTCCTAATTCATGATTTTACACAACAAAATATTGGTATAGATATTTCTGGAAAGATTAATCTGCAAAAACTATGATTAATTTTGTAGTTATTTGCAATGTTACACTGAAGGTTTGTCAGCTAAATGTTTGTTGTCATCTTTAAAGAAAAATCAACGAAGCTAGCATAAAAATACATGTTCACATACACGTTAACAAATAAAAGACCATGTTACATGTTAATGTACATTCATAGGATAGAGAGAATTTATTTACAAAAATGTTTAAAAATATGTAATAGGAGAAAAACTGATATGTTATTTAAGGAAGTATAAAGTAGAATCAAAGCAGACCAAAAGAAGAGAATCTACAATGGATAACACCCCTGTAAGGGTGGAGTGGGAAGAATATGTTTTATGTAAAATTGAAGTTAATACTTTTCTTGCTTCATTTTACATGGAAATTTACTTCTAAGTACTAGGCCAATAAAAGCCAATGCAATTCTGCTTATTCCCACCTCACTCTCAATCCAGAATACATCCAACAAAAATAAAATTACAACATAAACCATCGTATATAAAAAGGAAGTTCACCTGGTTATGAAATAAATGAGGTGACTGGAATAAATTATTGGCCTCTATAGACGGAATACCACAATGTAAAATATTAAAACTTAATATAATTATAAACAATTAAAACTTCATCTAAAACATGATCAAAAACTTTGAGAAAACAAATTAATTCTGCAACTACAATTTTGTTTTGTTGAGCTCATTCACCAACAAGTATACAAATATTTTAATATAATAAACTGAAAGTAAATAAAGCCAATCCCTAAAACTCTTTCTCTGACGATGGTCTACAAGTGGAAGTTTAAACATAAAAAGGTGAGGGAAAACAAAAAAGGACAAACATAATAGTATTCACAAAGAGGCCATTCACACACTCAACAAGAGGGTCACAAAACACATGAAAAGCAGAAAAAGCATGAACGAACGCATACTAGGACGAATAAAATAAAAAATCACAGCACATTTCCCTTCAGTCAGTATGTGACTAGTTCAAAAGTCAAATACTTCAAGGAATGCACAAGTTTATCACATGAGAAAGGGGATCAGGATGAGAAGCAAATTGCATCAAGGAGTATCAAACAAATACTATTAAAACTAATCACATTCAAACTATTAACCCAGTGTACAACAGTAAAGGAAAAAATGTCCACATTGCTGTCAAGGACATGACATAAATTACCATTTGTTGTGTGTGTGTGTGTGAGTTTTTTTTTTTTTAACTTCACGGCTATACGTTATTAAATATGCATTACATTAAAATATACTAACCCATATTACACATATGGCTGTTGCAAAAAAAAAAACTTTCATGAAAATCACTGTAAGTACGTCGATAGCTCTCCATTTAAAATATACTCTTAGTATTTATTTTTAAATAAAAGATTATCCATTACTTTAATATTCTCCCCAGTATAGATTATATTCTGAGCAATTCCCTCTTTCATGACCCTTCAATGACAAAAATTCTGTCATTGAATATATAAAAATTAACCTATTCTACAAAAGCTTTACTGCACTTCAAAAACCTGAACTAATCTCAAAATGCTTTCAAAGGCAAACACGAGTAACAAAAGTTAAGATAGAAACCGGTCACACAAGATTCTGAAAAAAGGCAATTGTGGAAAAATGAAATAAAACACACCTGACAAAAAATACTATTTAAATCACGTGCTGTGAAGTATTTTTATTATTCTTTCATTATAATTATGGACTTTTCATTATAACTATTATAGAGCAAAGGAAACATAATTTTGGGTTTAGACATTCATAGATTAATTCCTCATTAAACAGGCGAGAGGCTATAACATGAGATAAACGTTAATATCGCATTTCCATATATCCCGAATAAAAAATAGCCATTTGATTCTGGGGCAATATTATAACATTTTGGGGATATTCACTGTATCAAAACTAGCTTGGCAGTAAAAGTATTTCAAATTTACACACCTGCATCTGTTTCCGTGATCGGCAATCCCAACATGTTCTTTAACCTAATCAATTCTTTAGCAGCATAGCGTTTTCTCTTAATGCTTCTGAACATTCGTTTCCTTTTACTTCTCAGACTCTTCGCCATCGTGGTTGTCTAATTGTTAAATCAAATAACAATTACACTTAAACGCAATTATTTACAAAGTTATTACTACCACAAATTAACACAATTTCTTTATATCAATTGTGCTGTCAAAGGTATAATCCGAATTCAATATCTTTTCCTTAAAACCAGCACGTGTAAAACAAGCATGCTCACACCCCACCACACGCTGCCTGCAAGCAGATGGCGCAACCGCAAGCCAGGATCAGAAATCGCCAAAGAGAATACAAAATGTAAGCGCTGGTGATGGGCGATTGGGAAGCAGCTTGGAAGCCTGTCGTCCATGATGTACATAAAACATTGTGTTATTTACATCATGCAGGTAGCAAAGTTCACTCCAATTTAAATACAGTGGTACTTCAACATTATGAGCTGGAAGGCGAGAGGAATTAGGTTTGTCATTGTCATCTAATCGAAAACTTAACTTGTGTAATCCCTAATAACTTTTCTCCGTACTATATTTTCGCTTCCCCTATCCTTTTTTAATGAAGTCAACATCTGCGACTTGATGTGAATATCAGTTATGCCCTTTTAATACTTGATATTTGAATGCGTTATATTTGTAAATGAAAATTATTTTGTGACAAAAATTGCAGAATTTTAAGTCACGAATTACCATCAGTTCCGAGTTTTTTAAAAGTTAACATTTTTGTATCAAATGATATATTTTCAATATCTTTCCTTGCCGAGTTTTAATGAACATTTGGGTTCATTTGTTGCGATGCAATTATTATAGCACATACGAGTATGATTTTATAGCCTTGGTGGCAGAAGTAAACAGTTGATTTGGTGAGCTACCTAATATTTGGACTTAGTTTTTACAAAAATAATGACTTAAAGATCCACAAAATCTCAGTGGCTCATACATATTATGAAGTTGTGTTTGTTCAACAAGTTCAGGGAAAGAGTATAATGACATTTATTGTGAGGGTTATGCCGAAAGATCCTTTTTAGCAGGTTATTTATATTATTGCAGAAATGTAGGGAATCTACATACATTTGCAGGTGAAACATCTAAGAATTTCAGGAAAATGTATAAAAAATAGGCATTTGAAACAGCGGAAAGAAACCGCGGAGGGAACTTGTTATAGTATACTTGAATTGTCGAATGAACTGCAAACTGCGGCACGACAAACTGCTTCAAGCTTTGTAAAGCAAATAGACAACAATTGAACTACGCATGCCGCATTTGAGTAATTGCAGAAAATGATCACTTGAAAAATTGCAAGTAGTTCGAAATGAATGTCTTGGGGTAGCACCTTGCGCCCCTAGGCACATTTTTATAGTGGAAATACACTGCGATTTATCACTGCCACTGTTCATTAATAATTTGAAAAATATTTCATCTTTTTTTTTTTTTTTTTTTTTTTTGTAGATTCGCACTGACTCGTAAAATACGAACGCGATACGAACTCGACTTACGGGCGATATATAAGCGACCTTAACACCTGCTGGAGAAAGGAAACTGAAACAGCACAATGACACCTGAAACAAACTTTGTACTTCTGCACACGCAATGCACGCGTCGGTTGGCGACTGCAAATCTCACCTGTTTTTATTTATGTTGCAGCATTGGCCCTATGGCCAATGCTGCAACATGACAGTATGACAGTAAAGAGTAGGAATGCTCACACCGCGATGACGTGAACGTGTATTCACTATTCGTGTACACTTTTCGTGTGTTCACAAAACTACGCTTACAAGGCATCGACATCATGACCCTCAGAGTTCAGTGCAATCCATACTTTCCTCGAAGTAAAGAAGACTCTTTAACTTGGGGGCGTCATGCCGACAGCAAGTAGAAAAGTTACGTCGATACTTTCTGTCCATTAACTCATTTCTTCACAAAGCTATCTGTGACCTGGCAAAAAGATGACCCCATCATGCCTGGCACAGCAAAGCAAAGATTTTGAGTACCTGAAGCTTCAAGGTGGTATGAAAGCGCGGCAATTAAAAGAACTTCCCAATAGATTTCATGACAGGCTGGTTGACGCCATTTTATGAGACAGACGCATCTGGTTGAGCTCCTTGGAATTTTAGCGATTTGACTGTATTCGATTAAGGGCCTTCATTCAGTAATTTCTATATTGCACGCGCAAGTTTTCTTGGTATTCCACAGCAGGAGGTGAGGGGAGAGGAGGACTCTGCTACGTCACGGCTTAAACGGGCTTACCAACTGTGGGCATGAATTTAACGCACCATAGCGTTCCACGAGAAATACTACGTTTTCTTTTAAAGGACGAGGTGGTGGAGCCAGCATTGAAAAATAGTACGTGCCGTTCCGAGTCGAACCTAAGTATTTCAACGGGCCGTGCTATTACACGCTAGCTGTGAACTAGGGAGCTCGTGTATCAAGAAAAATTGCGAGAGTAATACTAGATACAGATTACTGTCTTCATTACTTGTTTCAGGTTGACTGGATGTACAAGACGAACCGGCAGACTATGAATTTTAAAAGGTTACTTTTAAACCAAAACCAAAAATCGTAAAGCTGCGCATCCTAGCCCACTTGAAAACAAAGACATTCCTACTGAGCCTAAAAAGCAGGTACTACTTATTTTAGCTGACAGCCATGGCCGCCAACTTTCCTCCATTCTCAGTAGTTGCCCTCCAACTACTCAGTTTAATCTGTTTTTAAACATAACGGGAGGTTTGCGGACGTGACAGCAGAGTTGGACACCCACACGAAGGCACAGACCAATTAGGAGACAGTCGTTATTATACGAGGGCATAGTGACATTAATTTGGGCTGTCACTTTGCACCTGAACAATATGCAAACAAATTACAATGTGCCGCTCAAAATACTAACATTGCAGTGTCAACTCTACCCTTCTGGTACAACAGACCAACACTATGGAGCGAGATGCAAACACGCAAACCAATAATTAAAACAGCATCTCAGAGAAACAATAGTAATACTTTTTGAAATTAATTACCTCTCAGCAAACCTCTTCACCCGGCATGGTTTCCAAATGAATCTTGCGGTAAAACACACATTCAGTAGCAAGCTGGCACGACACATCATAAACTCGAAACCCACGCAGTCTCTTGTCAAAACCCATCCTTTCCGCATTATTTAATTTCTCCACTCTCTGCCCCTATTTCGAAATCTCTTACCTTCTCTGAGCATACTCCCGACCCTCTCAAGTAGCAATTCCTTTCCCCCTTATTCACCTCACAACCTGTCAATATAATATAAGCGGGTAAATAAAGTATTTATATTCTCAAAATTCAAACTTAATACAGGAATATCGAGATTTCTGTCTAGAGGCTAGTGGGAACTACAAGAGCGAATATATATTAATACCGATTCACATCTCCGTTTACTCCAAGTTCTGCATGCCAAACTTTCTCATATATTGGAAACGTATCAAAAATAACTTATTTAAAGTTTATAATTTAGTAAATAATTCTGAAAATCTAGCGTAGTGTGATGTACACTTTTACTAAAAAAAGATTCAGAATGTCAAAATATACAATTTTTAATCGAGTGAAGATTAGAGGTTACATTTTAGAAATGATTACAAAAGTTTCCGAAAGAAACGTCTCGACATCTACAATATGATGCTTTGTGAGGGAAAAAAATATCCCAAAGCTATAAAAAATCACATATTTTCAAGAAAATATCTTCAATGGCTGTAATATAATATGTACTTATCATGGACTGGAGAATCTCGTGGAGTACATACAAATCTATATTTAGAGTAATATATTTGCTAATACATGCGAACGCTTAATTTTTTGCTTTCAAACGTGCACAAAGTACACAAAACTACGTGGGCGACCCGCTTTAAACAACAGTGACAAAGATTCCTCTGTACAGTTGTACGATTATGACGTATGATATTATGTCAGATATACATAAAAGTTTGATGTTTGGCTGTTAGTTTTCCATACCTGACTTTAAACAATGAGTAAGTGATTCAATAAATCTTCCACTCTACGTATTCAGATCTGCAAAAAAGCGGAAAAGTCTGTAAAATTTCGAAGTATTTGAATTTGGCACTAAATTTGCGCCCATCATGGCTGCCACGCAAACTTCAATTTGCAACGAGGAAGGACAGCCTTTACCATAGGATTGTGGGGCCTTGAAATACCATACTGCAATGAAGGAACATTATTTACTCAATTTTCCTAATCATTGCCATTTGTGCATTGGCTCCTGCAGGGTTTGATCCTATTACAGAAAATTGTACGAATAATAAGTAAATTCCTAGCACGTGATTTTTGTAATTGTCTCTTAATTAAGATAGGAACACCACCACTGCCGTGCCTCTTCATTTATGAATCAGGTTTTTTTGGTTTTATTTTCTTTTGTAAAAACAGCTTACTCAAGAGCGAGAAAAAGAAATTTTGAATCTGAATGAATATGTTCCTCGCTCTAGCTTACTGCGAAACCTGTTTGAACTGATGTTCCAATACAATGGAACTTTACAATTCCCTATTTACTTTTTACAACAATAGTTAATAGTTATCACCATATAAACCGATAAACGTGTATTAGTTACAGATGTGTCAGACCTCATGACGGACGTAAACTTGTTGATATCATTGTATCATTAGGTAGTATTTTACAATTACATTTACATGTCAACCCCCGTAAGATTAAAGAAAAAGACTTCAAGGGATATTTTGTATATAAAGATTTGCTGACATGTTCACATTTATACCTTTGAACAGAAGTTCAGTCGTCCATGTTATCTCCTCCCTACTCACGACCGTATCTGATTCTCTCAAGAACATAAAAACGAAAACAAGAACATAAACTGTACGGATTAAAGTTGATTCGAAGAACATTAATATATCCACAGATAGATGCTATCACAGTAAACGTATTCATGCAGTAGCGCAGCTCCGTTTTAAATACCCTATGAGGGCGTGGTCAGCGACTTTAGCGATCCGCGTGGCGATCAATGAATACTACGACGCCTTATGATTTGTAATACTGTATCATTCTTCTAAATCGAACAAAAAGTTTAGGTTTTATATTTGTATTTTAATTTCCTTATTTATAAAAAAACATGTGAAGTAGAAGTTTTGAACAATTTTAAGGAAAGAAACTATTTCAGTCTAATGAATGTTCTCCGTTGAAAGAGAATAGTGGAATCAAATGTAGTAAATATATAGCAACTACAGTCAGATGCAGCAGAAAAACATTCGTGTAGGTACTTGCAAAAGATAAACATTCTGCGCCATAATGTTCAATCCCTTTCAAATAAAACTGAGTTTATCCAGGCAGCTCTACAGAGCGATTTAAATCAAATGGATGTTCTTTGCTTTAAACAACATCGGTTATCTCCTAATGAACTTAGCATTTTTCAAATTCCAAACTTTTACCTCGCAGGCTTTTATTGCAGAGCGAGAGAATCGCATAAAGGTCCTTCATATGGGGGTTCATGTATTTACGTTAGAAATAATATTGATTCTATCTCCTTGGCGGAATTACATGTGTGGAATACACATGTTGAAAATGTTTTCAAAATTTCTGTTGTACATCTTACTTCGCCAAAAGTGATATTACTTTGCTTCTACAGATCTCCAACAAAGAGAACTGCAGATTATATTTTGTACTTGGAAAAACTGGAGATAACACTTAACAAAGTCAATCGCTCTTTTGAATCCATTGTTGTACGTGGAGATTTTAACATTGATTTTCTGGTCGAATCTTGCGAGAAAGAAAAGTTTTTCAATGTAATTAATTCCTTCAATTTAGACATTACAATTAATGTACCTACACGGATCACACAAAATTCGCTATTGTTCAAATTATAATTAACAGAACTACTACTCGATATGAAGTTGAAACAAAAGATTTAGGATACAGTGACCACGATTCACAAATTCCTCTCCATTATAAGAAATGCGATTACTGGCACAATGAATAATACACGATACAAACGACAATTATAATTCTTTTTTTTTTTCAACTCTTTCATTTCATTTTAACATTTGCTTCCCCCTTCAAAAAAGAAACTTTCACGGAAAAGCAATTCTTGGATAACCCAAGGGATCTGGTAAAAACAAGCGAATTCTTTCTTTCATTTCTAAACGTCATAACGTATCTCAAGATTTCCTCATCTACTTTAAAAAAGACAAATCATTATGAAAAGTCATAAGCAGGCTAAAATCATGAAACACGATCAGAATATTTTGAACTCAAATAACAAAACAAAAGCAATGTGAAATATAATAAATAATACGACCAAATCAACTAGAACCCTTGTAGAGAATGTTGTTTTAAAATATAACGATATAAATGTGAACGATCCATCAACATTGGCTAGTCTCTTCAACCAATACTTTTCGAGAATTACGGCCGATCTCAATAAGCGTTTTCAGCCACAAAATTCAATAACAGACATTTCACACAAAATTCTAGACACGATGTTCGTTTCCGAAACTTCTTCTTATGAAATTCTCAAAATAATCGGTAAACAAAAAAATAAATATTCGTCCGGTTTAGATGAATTCCCGGATTCTTTGCTAAAGACCTGTGCGTATGCCATTATACACCCGTTGAATCACATATTTAATGCATCCTTATGCACTGGAACGTTTCCAGATATTTTCAAAAACGCTAAAATTAAGCTGCTCTGCAAAAAAGGCAACAAAAAGGAAATTCAAAATTATCGGCCCATCTCTCTTCTATCAGTTTTTTCAAAAATATTAGAGCGATTTTTTTACGTACAAATGAAAACCTTTCTCAGTAAGCACGACGCGCTTTCAGATTGCCAACATGAATTTAGAAAATCAAAATCAACGGAAACAGATATATTTTCTTTCCTTAAAGATGTCGCCTCATCACTGGATCAAAACCAGGCACCTATTGGATTATTTTTAGATCTCTCAAAAGATTTTGACGTCATTGATCATGACATTTTACTTTCAAAATTACCTTCATTTGGAATCCGTTGTATTGCTCTAGATTGATTATGTTCGTACCTTAAACAACGATATCAGAGAGTGGAAATACCTTACTGGATTGATGGAACATTACGTACGCACCTTTCCGACTCTTTACCCATTGCACGTGGAGTTCCTGAAGGAACGATTTGAGGCCCTATTCTGCTCCTACTTTACGTAAACGATATGCCCTCGACGATTCGAATCGGAAGAACGGTTCTCTTTGCGGATGATACGAACATCCTTTGCAAAAAAGAAGACGTAAATAGTACAATATCGGATGTTTCAAATTGGTTCCGAAATAACAAATTAATAGTAAACGAGAAGAAAACGGTTAATGCAGTTTTCCATGTCAAATAAACAATTCTGTGCTCCACTGAAAATGAACGGTGTGCCATTGACTTATGTTAAGGCAACAAAATTTTAGGTCTCTCAATTCAGTCAAACCTAAAGGAACGTCCATTTAAATGAATTAACGCAAAATTAAGTTCATTATGTACGCGTTCAGAATTCTTTCAAATTAGTCAGCCTTCATACTGTTCGTTGTATATATTTCGCGAATTCATCCCCCTGAAAATGAACAATATTCTGGGGAAATTCATCTTATAGCTCCCAGACTTTTAGATTACAAAAACGAATTGTAGGAATAATAACCAAATACCACCCACGTAATTCTTGTAAGCCTCTCTTCATTAATCTAGGAATTTTACCCTTGTCTGTTGATTTACGAATCAGTGCTTTTTGTCAAAAATGACTTGCCTAAGGGCGGGAATATATTTTCAGAAAATGCCGAAGTCTATTACTATAACACGACGTAGAAATCATATTCATCAGGTGACATTATCAACAGCTCATTACAAAAAATTCACATACAATATATGTACATTATTTTACAACACTTTGCCAGATGACATTAAACGATTAAATTCGATAGAAAATTTTAAATCCAAAGTGAAATCGTTTCGGCTGCATAACTGTTTCTATACAATTAGAGACTATACTGAGCATCACAAGAAAAGTAACATTAATTTTAACACTGATACTTAATGCATTATTTACCTTTTGGATTGTATAAGTGTGTATAAACAACCTGTAACAAGTATTGTACTGCAGCCTCCTGGTCAATGACCCCCATCTCGATCAGATTTTTCGTCCTGTTTCCCTAATCAATTGAGCAAATGCTGATATGGCCCCTTGTTTTGCTTCTGGATTTATATCCAGAAGCAAAACTTCATTAACTGTGCACATCTTCTAGAATTCAGTGGGAAATGTAGTTATTCAAATTATCGTTTTCATGTTGTTGCGGCAGGAAGTATTATTTCTTGATGAAGGGCATCATGGATAAGAGCCCAAAATTTATTGCTCATTTATCCTTGAAAATAGATTTTATTACATGGGAGCTTTTTTAAATTCAAAATTCATTAAGTATATGACTTAGTGTAGGGATCACAGAATTTTGAAAATGTGCACAGAATTCACTTCTCCTCATAGAACTTCACACGCAGTTTTAACAGTTTTTGACGTTAAATAAATTAAATAAACAAACAAACAAACAAACAAACAAACAAATAAATAAATAAATAAATAAATAAATAAATAAATAAATAAATAAATAAATAAATAAATAAATAAATAAATAAATAAATAAATAAATAAATAAATAAATAAATAAATAAATAAATAAATAAATAAATAAATAAATAAATAAATAAATAAATAAATAAATAAATAAATAAATAAATAAATAAATAAATAAATAAATAAACACGTTAGAATAATTTCCAATTTTACCCACCCAAAGAACTTCAGACTCCAGAGCTAGGGCGAGATGCGTTCCTTTCCAAGAAGGTGATTAACAGGCGGGCGACAAAGGGAACTCGCAGGGCGGGAAGGACGCGGGGACAATACTTGCTATTCTTGTTGTTGTTGTTGTTGTTGTTGTTGTTGTTGTTGTGGTTGTTATTATTTCGATTTTTCACATTATCTCTCCTTTGCAGGGATAACTGCCCAATTGATGTAATACGACTTGGCTCGGACTTCGCAGGAAGGAAATTCATCCTGACCTACATGAATGTCACGCATTCAAGAATTTCCTGACAATATGACATGTTTAAAAGAGGGTGGCTTTCTAGTGTTCGTCAAAGATATATTTGATATCTAAATTCTCCAGATTTCGTTTAAAATTCCTGGTGACGACTTCAACTGATATGACCATAGGGAAATGGGAGACCTCGTGCAACTTCCAAATGTTTTTTGATTCAATTGTCAAGTTCTCATATTTTCTGAATTTTTCCGCTTCGGTTCCGCAAGTTGTGAGTCAAAGAGATTGCAACATCGATTATGAAATCTGTTTTTTTCTTTGTCTATTATGAGGATGTCAAGGCGGTTATGATCAACTGTTTCATCAGCCATAATAGGCCGATCCCAGTATATGACGTGCGTCTTCGTCTCGAGCACAACATCTGGTTCGTACTTGTAGTACGTTGAAGCATTCCAACATTTCAAATTTCATTCTTAGATCTCGGTGAATGAGTTTTGCCACTTGGTTATGTCTGCCTAAATGGGCACTCTCTGGCAAAGTATTGCACCCAGCCATTATGTGCTCAATAGACTCTCCGTTATCACATATTCTACAAAATTCAAAAACGGACAGTTCACCCAAAATTTTAGACACAATGTTCGTTTCCGAAACTTCTTCCTATGAAATTCTCAAAATAATCGGTAAACTAAAAAATAAATATTCATCCGGTTTAGATGAATTCCCGGATTCTTCGTTAAAGACTTGTGCGTATGCCATTATACACCCATTAACTCACATATTTAATGCATCTTTATGCACTGGAACGTTTCCAGATATTTTCAAAACAGCTAAAATTAAGCCGCTTTTCAAAAAAGGCAACAAACATGAAATTCAAAATTATCGGCCCATTTCTCTTCTATCAGTTTTTCAAAATATTAGAGGGACTTTTTTACGTACGAATGGAAACCTTTCTCACTAAACACGACGCGCTTTCAGATTGCCAACATGAATTTAGAAAATCAAAATCAACGGAAACAGCTATATTTTGTTTTCTTAAAGATGTCGCCTCATCATTGGATCAAAACGAGGCACCTATTGGATTATTTTTAGATCTCTCAAAAGATTTTGACGTCATTGATCATGACATTTTACTTTCCAAATTACCTTCATATGGAATTCGTGGTATTGCTCTAGATTGGTTATGTTCGTACCTTAAACAACGATCTCAGAGAGTTGAAATACCTTACTGGAATGATGGAACATTACGTACGCACCTTTCCGACTCTTTGCCCGTTGCATGTGGAGTTCCTCAAGGATCGATTTTAGGTCCTATTCTGTTCCTACTTTACGTAAACGATATGCCCTCGACGATTCGAAACAGAAGAACGGTTCTCTTTGCGGATGATACGAACATCCTTTGCAATAAAGAAGCCGTAAATAGTACAATATCAGATGTTTCAAATTGGTTCCTAAATAGCAAATTAATAGTAAACGAAAAGAAAACGGTTTTAATGCAGTTTTCCATTTCAAATAAACAATTCTGTGCCCCATTGAAAATGAACAGTGTACCATTGATTGATGTTAAGGCAACAAAATTTTTAGGTCTCTCAATTCAGTCAAACCTTAAATGGAACGTCCATTTAAATGAATTGAACACAAAATTAAGTTCATTATGCTACACGTTCCGAATTCTTGCAAATTCAGTCAGCCTTCATACTGCTCGTTGTGTATACTTCGCGAATGTTCATTCCCGCCTGAGATATGGCATAATATTCTGGGGAAATACATCTTATAGCTCCCAGACTTTTAGATTACAAAAACGAATTGTAGGAATAATAACCAAATGATTCATGTAAGAATAACCACGTGATTCATGTAAGCCTCTCTTCATTAACCTAGGAATTCTACCATTACCGTGTCTTCTTATTTACGAATCAGTGGTTTTTGTAAAAAATGACTTGCTCAAGGGCGGGAATATTTTTTCAGAAAATGCTGAAGTCTATTACTATAACACTCGACGTAGAAATCATATTCATCAGGTGACAGTATCAACAGCTCATTACAAAAAATTCACATACAATACATGTACATTATTCTACAACACTTTGCCAGATGACATTAAACGATTAAATTCAATAGAAAAGTTTCAATCCCAAGTGAAATCGTTTCTGCTGCATAACTGTTTCTATACAATTAGAGACTATACTGAGCATCACAAGAAAAGTAACATTAATTTTAACAATGATACATAATGCATTATTTACCATTTGAACTGTATAAATGAGTATAAACAACCTGTAACAACAATTGTACTACAGCTTCCGGGTCAATGACCCCCATCTCGATCAGGTTTTTCGTCCAGTTTCCCTGATCCATTGAGCAAATGCTGAGATGGCCCCTTGTTTTGCTTCTGGACATAAATGTAACTTCATTTTCTGTGCACGTCTTCTAGAATTCAGTGGGAAATACAATTATTCAAATTATCGTTTCCATGTTGTCGCGGCAGGAAGTAATAAGAGCCAAAATAGATTTTATTACATGGGAGTTTTTTTTCTTCCTTTCAAAATTCAAAATTACCAAAATAGATTTTATTACATGGGAGTTTTTTTTTTTTCTTCAAAATTTTTTTTTACATTTCATTGCGTATATTTTTATTTTGTTGTAAAATAAATAAATAAGTAAATAAATACATTTGTCGATATCACTTGTTTTTAAAATATGTTTTTCATAGTTTTTAGTTCTTATTACTTTATCCTGAATTGCCGCTACTGTGACGTCTTCGTGATATGAGTGAAATACAGACACGGTGTTTTATTTATTTACTTTTACTAGACAATATTCACACTCCTCTGGAAACTACCGCTGCACTCCACAGCACTACAATTCCTGAAGCAAGCCGCCCCAGCGTGACACAGAGTGCTCCAGCGTGTAAAATCTTAGCGCCGCTCCTGGCCTTCAGTCCTGTAGCACACGCCACACCTCCCAAGCCTTCAATTACCCCTTCACGGGTGAGAAGGTACCTCCGCACCGCGATTCGTCTGAAACTCGAATGCCCCCGGCAGTTTTCTACACCAGCCACTCTCGCAAGGAAACACGTGACAGAACCGCGGACCGCGTCACCTCATTTCTGAGATTGGGGGTCGGTTGCAAAATTGGGCCCGCCGCCAGCTGCAGGCCGAGGCTGCCCTCACACATGATTCCACCTATGCGCTCGCTGACACCCAGGTTCCCAGACACTCCCGGCGGCCCACACCCTTCCAAGAGGCGACGATGGTTTGTTTGCCATCAGCTTGGCGCCTGTGGATCAACCCCTCCCCTTCGCCAACCGCACGCCTTGTGCGTTCTGCCAGAGCAAAATGCCATGACGTTACAATCTAATACCTTCAGTTTCTGGCTCAAGTAAACATTGCCACTTTAAGGGTGCAGATTTGTCAATAGTAGGGTCCAACAGATAATTCGGAAATTAAACATGAAACATCATCTGTTGCCAATTTTGTATTTCTTCCTTTAGAGTTGGTAGTATAATATTCGTGTCTTGGCTGCTTAAATTAACTGGTGTATATCTATCGTTAGCGCTCACCACCTTCTGAACGAGAGAATCCTCAGACCTAAGTACAGCGTCCCACATTTATTGTTCTTAGGTTCTATATAGTTTAAAAATATTGAGTAGCCCTCGACCGCCTTCTCTTCTCGCTAAATACAAACGGATCACAGAAATGTTAGGGTGCAGACATCTGAATTTTGTAAGAAGCCCTCTATGGAATTTATCAATTGAATTTAGATCCGTATCAGACGATTTTACTATACCAAAACTATCTATCAGCGTAGGTACAGCCCAGCTGTTGATGGCTGTATTTACGTTTTTCCCAGCTATCTTCGTATTCAGTATCTTGGTTACCCTCTTCTTGTACATCTCGGTAAACTCATGTTTAATTTCGCTGTGATCGAGTTTCGTATGCTGTTGTATTCCGAGATATTTGTAAGTAGTATCAGCTTGGTCTTTTATTGTTATTGTTATTGTTATTGTTATTGTTATTGTTATTGTTATTGTTATTGTTATTGTTATTGTTATTGTTATTGTTATTGTTATTGTTATTGTTATTGTTATTGTTATTGTTATTGTATTGTTATTGTTATTGTTATTGTTATTGTTATTGTTATTGTTATTGTTATTGTTATTGTTATTGTTATTGTTATTGTTATTGTTATTGTTATTGTTATTGTTATTGTTATTGTTATTGTTATTGTTATTGTTATTGTTATTGTTATTGTTATTGTTATTGTTATTGTTATTGTTATTGTTATTGTTATTGTTATTGTTATTGTTATTGTTATTGTTATTGTTATTGTTATTGTTATTGTTATTGTTATTGTTATTGTTATTGTTATTGTTATTGTTATTGTTATTGTTATTGTTATTGTTATTGTTATTGTTATTGTTATTGTTATTGTTATTGTTATTGTTATTGTTATTGTTATTGTTATTATTATATTTTTTCTTGCCCTATCCCTCATAGAAATCTTGGATTCCCATTCCCCCAAAAAATTTAATCGAACGTTGACAAAATATAACTTATTACTTTCTCGTATACATACGTACAAACGGAGTATAGAGAAAGATATGTAATGCTGCGGAAAATCGATTTCGAGATTTCAACGAAATGTTTTGGGGTTCCCTGATACCTAAAAAGTATTTTTTTTAGACGTCCGTCCTCTGTCCGGTGCATAACTGATTAGTGGTGAGTGATTCCGAGCGCGTCAACTACTCTGGTTATTAGTCCCGTACGTGTAGGGCGTGTTTTTGCTGGGTAGGTGATACCTAGCGAATGACGAGATTCGGCGCCGACTAGCGAGTTTTCCCCATCCAGGTATCTCCCACCAGCGGGGCACCGCCCCAGCCAGGGCAAGCTCTAAGCTCCTGACCGGTCTCCCGGGATGTGTGGTAGTGCAGTGTATGTTAGTGGAAGTGTGTGTAAAGAGGAATGATAGGAGGGGAAGTAGGTAAGATCGCGCGCGTTCATTGGTCCATTTTATAGGTTACTGCTCCGGCATTCGCCTGGAGTTAATCGGAGAAACCACGGAAAACTACCAAACAGAGCAGCCGGCCGCTAGAATTCTCCTCCAGACAGCGACTGAATTCGACCTAGCTGACAGGCTAGTGTCGAAAATCCTGCCATCATCGGGACTCGAGTCTAGGACCTCCCGGTCAGAGGGACTGCAGTGACATCAGTTGATGCCCTGAGCCATCTCTCCCGATCCTTATGAGTGTGAACAAAACTAGCGCCTCTATTTTTTTCTTTAAATTTCTTGTAAGAATAGAATAAAGTACACTTATAAAGGTCGCATAGATTCGATTTTCACGGTTACCTCTAAATATTCGAAAATTACAAAATTGAAGATAGAGATTTATCTTCAAATAAATTTATTGTCCATAATTAGTCTTTCATTAAGTCAGGTACATTGTTTTAACAATTTTTTTTTTAAAATATGCTCCAAATTTTTTCCTTAAACTTTTAGTAGAGATCGTACTAAATGTACTCTCTAAGATGACATAAACGTCATTCTGTTCTATTCATTTTTGTTTTTAATTACAAAAATTTAACTTTTTGACTTGTGTCTCACGTCGTTAATATTTACTGGTACATTAGGGGCGATTTGTCCATACTATTGCATTTACGAGTTCACGTGCTTTAAACGATTTCTTATAATATTTCTCGAAAACTCAAAAGTTTCTGGGAAAAGGATCTAAAAAACCCGCATTTTCAGATACGCTCAAACGCCATTTTTCACAAACAGCTCCAAATTTTGTGTTCATACTTTTCGGACGGTAGTGCTAGTTGCACTGTTTAAGATGGTATAAAATTTATTTTGGGGAATCCTTTAGTTTTTTCAATAGTTACACAAATGTATTTATTAATATCTCTCATGTCCTTAATATCCACACTTCCAGCGATTTATAAACACTATTGCATTATGAGTGAAAATGCTTCCTAATAAATATGACCTCTAATGAAGTTGGACTCAGAAATTTTCTGTGGAAAAGACCTTCAAATATTGTAGTCCGGTTAAAACGCGAAAAATGCAATTTTCTTATAAACGTCTCGAAATTTTTCGATAAAAATTTCCATTTTGAACGAGGTTTTACTCTTTAATATTCTTGAAGTAACATTTATGTTCTACTATTAAGAAAACGAACAATTGAAATTTTAAAAAAATGTCCTTTGGGCGGTCTCTATGTATATACAGTATTATATCATGGAGACCGTGGACCGTTTTCGGGTAATGCTTCCTGCCAGAAATGTGCAACATGCGAACGCGCATTGGCATGCAGAGAGATCAAATCACGCATTTCAGATTGTTTGGTTTTAATGAGTTTATGCAATTTGTCACAGTTGCTGGTGGTTGGTGATTTTAAGCTCCTTCAAATTCGTCAACAGAAGTCCCTCTATCGTCAAAACAAGTCAGCTACCATACCTATTAACAGCTGGGTACCGAGTGGTTTTGGTCTCGAGTAAATAGGATAATATCCGCACCGTTACATTCCCACTCGCTGAGTCGATGGATTGCAGTTTTGGCACCAAGTTTCGGAAAGAAAGAAGAAATTAAGCAATGTGTTGCCCTCGGTGTTGATCCACAGAAGGTGACGCAAACACCACCCTACTCATTCTGTATTCTGGTAATCAGTCAACAATCAGGGATCCATAGCTTGAATACATTCCTGTACTGCAACTTCCTTGTGACCACAGCCTGCACACTCCCGAACACCAATGTGAATTTCCCTGCTACCAAACGTGAGACTCGTCTAAGATTCTGTCGTAGCAGCTCGAGCGATCCTGTGGACAGGCGTGTTCATCGCAGCAAAATGGACTGGACCCGACTGCGAACGGTTTTTCGTTTCCTCGCGTGACTTCCCCACCCATGTCGCACAAGCCTGTTACTGTGTTCTTTGGCATACACTTCTCATCGTATGCCGCCTGTATCGTTTAATGACTGTCGAGCTTTGATCTCTATGTATTAAAACTATAGTTGAGATAACTGATGTTGACATGTCGTCTCCCTTCCACTCTTAGGAGCAGAATCACCGCCCTCTGGCTCTGGAAGGAGGAGGCATTGAATCTATACAAAGTAAAAATAGGGAATAATCATAAGGACCATAGAAATAACAGAATAATAAGGAAACAATATGTCTGAGCATTATTTCAATGTTTATTACATTGAAAAATAATTCCAGGTAATGAATCATCTGAAAAACAAACTTCATCAAACTTCATCCCGGATTCTTTGTTAAAGACTTGTGCGTATGCCATTATACACCCGTTAACTCACATATTTAATGCATCTTTATGCACTGGAACGTTTCCAGATATTTTCAAAACAGCTAAAATTAAGCCGCTTTTCAAAAAAGGCAACAAACATGAAATTCAAAATTATCGGCCCATTTCTCTTCTATCAGTTTTTCAAAATATTAGAGAGATTTTTACGTACGAATGGAAACCTTTCTCACTAAACACGACGCGCTTTCAGATTGCCAACATGGATTTAGAAAATCAAAATCAACGGAAACAGCTATATTTTCTTTTCTTAAAGATGTCGCCTCATCATTGGATCAAAACGAGGCACCTATTGGATTATTTTTAGATCTCTCAAAAGCTTTTGACGTCATTGATCATGACATTTTACTTTCCAAATTACCTTCATATGGAATTCGTGGTATTGCTCTAGATTGGTTATGTTCGTACCTTAAACAACGATCTCAGAGAGTTGAAATACCTTACTGGAATGATGGAACATTACGTACGCACCTTTCCGACTCTTTGCCCGTTGCATGTGGAGTTCCTCAAGGATCGATTTTAGGCCCTACTCTGTTCCTACTTTACGTAAACGATATGCCCTCGACGATTCGAAACGGAAGAACGGTTCTCTTTGCGGATGATACGAACATCCTTTGCAATAAAGAAACCGTAAATAGTACAATATCAGATGTTTCAAATTGGTTCCGAAATAACAAATTAATAGTAAAAAAATTTCATAAAATGATAACAAAAGAAAACGATTTTAATGCAGTTTTCTATTTCAAATAAACAATTCTGTGCTCCATTGAAAATGAACAGTGTACCATTGACTGATGTTAAGGTAACAAAATTTTAGGTCTCTCAATTCAGTCAAACCTTAAATGGAACGTCCATTTAAATGAATTGAACACAAAATTAAGTTCATTATGCTACGCGTTCAGAATTCTTGCAAATTCAGTCAGCCTTCATACTGCTCGTTGTGTATACTTCTGAATGTTCATTCCCACCTGAGATATGGCATAATATTCTGGGAAATACATCTTATAGCTCCCAGACTTTTAGATTACAAAACGAATTGTACGAATAATAACCAAATCCCACCCACGTGATTCATGTAAGCCTCTCTTCATTAATCTAGGAATTTTACCATTACGTTGTCTTTTTATTTACGAATCAGTGGTTTTTGTAAAAAATGACTTGCTCAAGGGCGGGAATATATTTTCAGAAAATGCCGAAGTCTATTACTATAACACTCGACGTAGAAATCATATTCATCAGGTGACAGTATCAACAGCTCATTACAAAAAATTCACATACAATACATGTACATTATTTTACAACACTTTGCCAGATGACATTAAACGATTAAATTCAATAGAAAAGTTTAAATCCCAAGTGAAATCGTTTCTGCTGCATAACTGTTTCTATACAATTAGAGACTATACTGAGCATCACAAGAAAAGTAACATTAATTTTAACAATGATACATAATGCATTATTTACCATTTGGACTGTATAAATGAGTATAAACAAACTGTAACAACTATTGTACTACAGCTTCCGGGTCAATGACCCCCATCTCGATCAGGTTTTCGTCCAGTTTCGTTGATCCATTGAGCAAATGCTGAGATGGCCCCTTGTTTTGCTTCTGGACATAAATGTAACTTCATTTCTGTGCACGTCTTCTAGAATTCAGTGGGAAATACATTTATTCAAATTATCGTTTCCATGTTGTCGCGGCAGGAAGTAATAAGAGCCAAAATTTATTGCTTATTTTCTTTGAAAATAGATTTTATTACATGGGAGTTTTTTTGTTGTTTTTTCTCCCTTTCAAAATTCAAAATTTATTGCTTATTTATCCTTGAAAATGGATTTTATTACATGGGAGTTTTTGTTTTTTCTCCTTTCAAAATTCAAAATTTATTGCTTGTTTATCCTTGAAAATAGGTTTTATTACATGGAGTTTTTGTTTTTCTCCCTTTCAAAAATTCAAAATTTAAGTAGTATATGACTTGGTGTAGAGATCGGAGAATTTTGAAAATGTGCACACAATTCACTTTTCCCCATAGCACGTCATACGCAGTTTTTAACTGTTTTTTTGACGCAAATAAATAAATAAATAAATCAAATTATAAATAATACTTTTGAATTACAAACAACTTGTGGGGCCAATAGAAAATCTGAAGGTGTCATCATATGAGTGAGAATTTGCCACTATAGGCTAACTTATAAACACATATTTAGCAACCCAAATCCTGACATGTGAACCTCCTGTAATTTCCAATACACTTTTGTCATATAATGCTGAAATGTACAAATACCCAAATGTACAAAGAGGAAGAAGAAAAAATATTTTTTTAAAACTGGAGATCTAAAAAGACTTATCTTAAACTCACCCAAAATGCTTAAAAAAATTATATTACTAATATTTATGTAACAAGTCCTCTAAATTAGTACTTAAGGTTAACTGCGATAGCGGAGCCGAGTCCTTGAAGACTAATGAAGAACGTGTTACATACAATGTTTTTTGTTATTTTTTCTTATTTCTAGTTATTTTATGTATTCAAAGTTAACATTTAACACTTTCATGAGTGAAGAATTGTCATTACTCTCGATGTTCTGTAACAAGGGTTGTTGGTACAGCGGTTTGGTGCCGTTTTGAAATAACAATTTTAATGCGCTGAAAGACCGAAGGGACAAAGGAGGACAAGTAGAACAAAGCGGGGAAAGGAGGACGAAGAGGGCAGGAGGATAGAATGGGACAATGGGAACAAAATGGACAGAATTGGAATAGGAGATAAAAGGGACAAAATGGGGAGAAGGGAAAATTCATAGGACAACAAACGACAACGATAAAATGGTCAAATGGTTTAATAATTGTTTAGATGGTTGGTTGCTAAGAAGCTCACTCGTGTTTACCGATGTAAATAACCAAAAATAATTTAACACATATTAGAAAATTTAGTGCTACAATGTGTGTACTATAGCTGAAATTAATGGAGTATTGTAGAGTCACAAATATCCATAGAGGGTGACATGAGTTTCAATTTTAAAAAAGAAACTGTAATAATTTGGTAACGCGTTACTAATCTTGCAAATATACTCCCTAGACATTTCTGTTTGTTCATTTGCATTAGAGACCGCTTCTGCTGATTATGCTTTTTCCGACATGGAAGGAATACTCCTGTCCCGTCAGACAAGTGGCTTACTTTGTTTATCATATATTTTAATTTGCGTTTGGTCTGCTACGTATCGACATCAATTAAAAAGAAAAAAATATTTTGATGAAAATTCCCCTCCCCGGGTAGACACGAAGTGCCTCTGAACGAATGGTAGATCACTTTCTTTTGAATCATTAATACCCCCAAGTTTTAGACTGGATACATCAACAGAATAGGATTTATCCACTTTTTCGTTACCAGAGCCCAGCTATAAGGATTTTTCTGGCAAAAATTCGTTTTCAGGCGCACGATTACATAACTTTCTCTTCTTTTATTTATTTATTTTATTTTATTTTACGTCAAAAAACAGTTAAAAACTGCGTATGACGTTCTATGGGGAAAAGTGAATTGTGTGCACATTTTCAAAATTCTGTGATCCCTACACCAAGTCATATACTACTTAAATTTTGAATTTTGAAAGGGAGAAAAAAAACTCCCATGTAGTAAAATCTATTTTCAAGGATAAATAAGCAATAAATTTTGGCTATTACTTCCTGCCGCGACAACATGGAAACGATAATTTGAATAATTGTATTTCCCACTGAATTCTGGAAGACGTGCACAGAAAATGAAGTTACATTTATGTCCAGAAGCAAAACAAGGGGCCATCTCAGGATTTGCTCAATGGATCAGGGAAACTGGACGAAAAACCTGATCGAGATGGGGGTCATTGACCCGGAAGCTGGATTCTTCTTACGAAGAATTCGTAAGGCGAGAAAGTAAAAAACCTACTTTGCGATATCGCTCTAACAATAGATGAATAGTGTTAATCTATGGCTCTAATATGCCGCAACGAGGTCAGCATCCCAGTCTGGATCACTGGTTTGGAGCAATGACCTGTCGAATCAATGTAACGTAGGAAAATTACCGACATTTTGTGACGCTACACAAAGGAAAGACTACAATTGCGAAAATCTGTGAAGGAGTAACAGCCCTCTTACAGCCCCACAGCATTGCTTGTGTCTCTATATTCTCTGGTTACTATAATGGGGACTCATGGAGAAATATAATTCTGTATTTCCTCATGGTGTAAGACCACTGCGGTAGTCCCCTCAGTCGGTAGTAGTTCAAGAAGAATCACAAGATGGCATGACCGTCGCGGTTTCGCTGCTTGCACGAGGCCAAGGAATATCAGTACGTTTCTGTATCTGTGCGTGTTTGGTGTAGTGAATCTTACGCCATTGCTTGGGGTGATCTATTCGGTCCCGAACTATTTATTGTGGCAAAATGGAATCATTCTGAAAGTTATTTTTTGATTTACTGGACTGTTTCAATTCTCGTTTTCCGGGAACTGTGAAGTTATATTAATAAATGGGGTAAGTACAAGCTGGCGTTTTACAACGTAGATGCCTAGGAACTCGCGAAATGTGTGCTTCCGTTGCATAATGTAGATCTGGGGTCGATTTCTATGTTGCGACTAGTTTTGATAGGTGCAGTTTTGCTGTAAACATTTGTACTTACTAATGTGGTATAAGTAACACGAGAGCTGGAAATTGCTCTTTGGACTAGTGGAAATTTTCTCATTGCGTAATTCAGCAGTACCGTAAATTCGTGAGACTGATAAAACCTGGAAAATAAAATGAATACCCAGTATTCGTTTAGTTTTGTATTTATGTACCCCCTAAATCTAGTATTGTGCAGTCCGACAATTGCTTACTGTAGCATGAGTGTTTTTTCCGAAAATATACATTTGAGTAAAAATTTTTGATGACGTCAGGTGAGAAAGTTGTATTCTGAATTGGAACACGTTTTGAGGCAGTTTTTCGGATCTTGAAGGGGCGTAAACATATCGATTCTTGTTAGAATTTTTTTGTTAAAACTCGAGTATTTTATGAGCAAAAACAATCTTCTGTGCTTCGATGAGGCGCCGTTATTGCTATGATTTGCAAGGATCACTTCGCGTTTTATCTACGTTCTGTTTATTTCTGTAATTTAAATGAAAATAATTTTGTGTAATTGTATCCTTGTATAACGGTACAGTTAACATGAATTGCACTGCTTTCATTAAACAACTTATAATTTCGTTTAGTAATACGATATCATTTTTTCCTTTCGCTGTTTTCTTTAATGTGTTCATGTCCGAATGCCAAATTACAAGTTTTCCATTAGTTGGGTTGTTAAACCACTGAGTTTATTGAAGGTTTTCCAAAAGTAGTAACATTAATAATAATAATAATAATAATAATAATAATAATAATAATAATAATAATAATAATAATAAAAAAATAATTGGAAAATGCGGTATTCTTAACAATTATTATTGCAATTCATGTTTCTTTCTTTCTTTATTTTTATTATTTTTATTCCATGATGAATATTCAATTACTACTTTTGTTTTAGTGTGTCCGACACTAATTCTGAAGCTTCAATGGAGGTTGAAATTGAAGTGAAACCTGAGAAAATAGAGAATGAGGAAACTGTGGTTCAGGACACCAATTTCTGCAAAAAAAAGAAGAAAAGGAAACACAAACACCATCATAAACACAAAAAGCACCTCAATGACAAATGTGATAAACATGAAAAGTAAGTTGGTTAATGATTTATTCCACCACTTTACTCTTCTTAAATTAATTATGCGTGTTCAATAATTGTTTAATAGTGTATAGTACGTATGTGATTATAATCCAACCAAAATTTAATTATGCTTATTAATTGTTAAACATGTAATTCGAGCTATTTATTTAATTACAGATTGATTTTCATTCTTAAAGTACATTTTAATGAAAAATGAATCAACATTTCTCTAAAAGATTAATTTTAGTGTTTTGGATGTTTTGCAGAATTCAGGTCAAAATATTCATTAAAATTTGTGGAATAAAATCATTAATTGATTAAAAAAATGTCCAAAACATTTCATGGGTAGATATTGCAATGGTTTTTATTGCATCTACTATTGATAATTTAATATCCCTATGTTTAAAGAATTGGATCCCATTTCACTGTATTCATAATTGAAGAGAAAAAAAGAAGAAAAAAATTTTGTGTGGCTTTTGCACACAGCACACAATCGTGCTTTATGTATGATTGCATATGCATTGTATTTTGAACTTGTACTGCATGTATGGAAAATAAGTTACTGCCCTTTGCCTTATGTGATGGCTCACTCTCACATGATGCATGTGCCATGAAGTCTTGTCGAGAATGTCCCAATTTGATCTGACGTTTATTAAGTCTCCTGCTGTTAGCATGGAGCTCTTTTGCACCTGTGCCTGTGAACTTGTATTTACTATGTGAATTGGGACAGAGTGACGTATCACTATTACAAAAGGTAAAAATTATTGAAGTAGCATATATTGAAGTATTATATTAGGAAATACTTAATGGTTGTATTTAAATGATTTCAATACTTTGAAGGTTCGAAAGATGACTTGTTAAAAATTATTACGGGCTGTATAGATAATTGTCTCAAAATTGAGTCTTTTACCCCTCTCCCCGTGACTACACTTCCAAACACCTCTTCCATTTCACAAGTTGAAGTAATTTCACTGAAAATTGGGTAAAATTTTATAAGTACATGTTTTTAATAGTATGGCCATTTTCTGGAGAAAACTGGAATATCAAGGAATTTCATTGCTCTAGAAAGGTTGGGGTTAAATGTAATGGGGTTTTATATAATATTTAGAAATGAATATTTTTGAAGTAATTAAAAAACTTGTTACTTTTCCTTGATATATGAGTGCTGTGTCATTTTTCGCTGAATTTTTTTAAAAGCAAACACCATTAAACATGTCTTTTCTCAATGAATCAAAGTGAGCGAGTTTTTTGTGTTTCCGGGCATGTCATGTACCGTGGTCATTAGCTCATAGGAGGACTGTGTTGATAACTGTTGGCATAAGAAATCCAGTACCAACCTACACAGCAGTTTTTCCCCCACCCACTGCTGTCTGGGGTTCCCACATGTGTGGTTGGGTAGGGGGAGAGAATGGCACAAGGGTCATGAAGGTAAGATTTAACAGTCCATGGCTTGTTTGTTAGGGTACTGTTCTGGTAGTTGTCTGGTACTGATCAGAACAATACAGAAAATTACCAATCAGCAGCTATCTGCTAGAATTCTCATCCTGACAGTGGGTGGATTTGACCTATGTGTAGCTATGTCAAAAAAAAAAAGGCCAATATCAGGGCTCTGAACCATACAGTGAAGTAGAGAGCTGACAAATTACTATTATTTTCTTTACATGTTGAACACACTACAGGTCTTTTCAAAGAAAAATAAAAAAGTACTGGAAAACCTTGAAAAGTGAGGGAAATTTGTTTCAGAAAAAGGTCACCTGTGATAATTTTGTACTGGAGAGAGAGAGAAAAAAAGAAAAAAAACAACTAACTTTTTATTAATTTGAACATTCATGTGTAGTTTGGTAGCTACCTATATAAAAAAGAAAAATTAAACTGTTTGACACACCTTAACAACATTTTTGACTTGTTAAAAATATTGTGAGAATGTTTGTTTTCCAGCAAGCCACATGTATATTTGTCACAGTTGTGGTGGGACCCCCCCCTTCTAACAGCCCTTATATTAATGCTAAAAAAAGGGTCCAATCATGATTAAAACGTATCTTGAAGTCTTGTATTTGTGAAATAATTAATGTACCAACCCGGTGGTATTTTTTGAGGGGGGAAAATTGTCCGGACACTGTTGCCAGTTGTTTTGTTGAACCACACACCTCAAAGCTAGTACTGATCAATCGTGGAATACAATGAAACTATCACAGAAACCACAACTGCTTACAACGAAGGAATCCGATGGGAGTGTCTTGTCGCTGCGAGAGAGCTCTTGAAATTGTCCGTCGCATAGGTCAGAAGTCAAAGAGTGTCCAATGCGCCTGGTTCAACTTCGATCTTGGGCTTGATTAAGACCGTCCGGCTAAGTATTTTGGCTGACTGCTCCATTAAAAATATCCGCCCGTCCTTTCGAGGGTCCTAAACTGACATCATGAAAGTCAGCTGTACGTGTGGACTTGCTAAAGTTGTTCTCAGGAGATGTCTACTGTGAAGGGTCTACCGCTGGTACACATTGCCAAGAACAACCTAAAGCCCTGTTATCCATTTGTGCAATACCAACATATGTGAAATTACAACTAGTGGCTCCTGCCTTTATCTTTCCGAATGGGGCACTACTGTTGAAATGGTTTGAATGTGGTTTTAAGTATTTGCTGGTCGCAACTGCCTTACCTTTACACTAAAAATGAAGTTCGCCACATGGTCAAGGAGGATTTTGAAATCACGTGTAGTTTGAAAAATTGGGGTAAATAAGAAAAAAAAATTATTACTGTCGACTTGACTATAGCTTTCAACAATTTAAATTATTGTAACTATTATGTATGTACGTACCTCAATAATTAAACACGTTCAATAAAATAATACACCAAACATACTTTAGTATCGAACAAAATTATCTAGTCAATAAGAAGATTATAGACTATGGGAAAGTCCTAGCAGAGTGAATTCTATGATATCGAATTTTGGGAAGAGTACAGGTACCAACCTGTCTAGAATCGGAGTAGGCAATGCCCACAGCATACACCGCACGCTACTATAGCAGCAACTAATTTATCTCTGTGTCCTTGTTTTCAATGTATTTTTTTAATAACTACCTGTTAACTGGGGCTCGGATAATCGTGAGTCTATATGGTTATTTGTGGTAATGAAAAATACTAGATGTGTGAAAAATATAAGATGACAAATGTATTGTGTGAATGACAGAACATTGGTGCACGTGACTTAGTTTTCAGAGTTATATTACGAAACTTAATATAGGCCTTGTACTGACAGTTTGTTAATGATAATTAAAGATGCAGCTACTGAAAGTGCGTAGTGGTGTATCGGGGGCAGGACCATGTTAAAGATGATTTAAAGAGATTTAACGTTGTTACATGTTGCATTGTGAAGCTGTTAATGTATATTGAAAATTTGCAATAAATAGCTTGCTTCGAAGTAATTGAGCTTGCTGGATGGAAATGCTCTATTCAAAAAATTATGTGGGTTCGTCAAGTATTCGTCGTAATGTGAAATTTATTTGTGCTAGTGTAAATGAGAAGTCAATTTCTCGACAACCGTTCGATCCGTTGTTATCGACATTTCAGGCGATCGTTGAGACAGCGTACCTTTATGTTTCTGTTGTTCATTATATGAGGACACGAATTACCCAGAAATTCAAGCAAATTCTCCTGAACTCGCCGCGTGCGTGACGCCAGACAATTCTCTCGCGAGAGTGGCTCTTAGACTAGTCAAGGATGCGGCGAAGCGTCGAACACGATAGTGAGCTGGGAACTGGGGATGGGACAACATTGTCGATGTTGTGCACGAAACATCATTTTGTGCTCGATGTTTTATTTGTGAATAAAACATTCTCGTAATGGTGTAACAATGTTGTAAAAGTTAAAATATGAAATAAAAAAGAGGTACTATCGATTTTTACGTTAGAGTCAAAAGAATATGTTTTTTATTACGTTCATTGAGCGCACACACTCGCGCCCGAGACTCTGATCCGAGACTCTTGGTATTTCCGTCGTCTTCCTTATTATTTCGCCCTTCTAGAGGGTTTTTTAAAACTATGTTTTCAGTTTAAATTTAAATATTCACGAGTATTGTCAAATTTTGTTGCGCCCGAACTTAATGTTAGAGGTTAGGCTATTAGCCAGCTTTAAAACATTGACGGTTTTTGGTCAGTGTATTAGCAAAGGCGTTTTAATTTTTAACATCGATGTGTCAGAGACAGAGTTTGGGAATTTGGTTTTATTATCAATATCGGATCACTACTAAGTAGAAAGTGATGAAAATGTCTTTTCATCATGAAACAAATGGTGGTTGGTTAACATTCCATTACATTTCGAAGGGTAGCTTTATGGCAGGCCCCGTAAAATAAATTAGTGACATGAAATTATTATTAAGCAATACACGAATCAGTAGGTCTATACTTCAATTTCTTTATTATTTATTGAATTGATTTTACAATTGTAGAAATTACATATTTGTTGGCGAACTTCGTAGCGGCGTCAAACGTTCAGTAAACTGGAGGACGTTTTCAGAAGTGGGATGAAACACACTCCTAAAGGGAGGTACCGCGAGACAAGTGCGCTTCTTGGTAACAGTTTTAATTAAATCTTTGCCGTACACAGGTTTGAATCGAGGATAGCCTGTGCCATGCACGTGTGTGCTCTACAACAGCTCTGTAAGGGTGTTTGTAATAGTCTGTATTTTGAGTAAAACAGACGCTTGATTCCGAGCCGTTGTGCGATAGGGATTGCTCCGCTCTGCGAGAAGACCTCTGTATAATGGACTGGTCACCGTTCACCGCTGTTATCTGCAGAACTATTGAACGCCGTCGTAAAACCGGCTTTCGTTCCATTTTGAACCGGCCACAGTAAAAGCCGCAGCGCCCGTAAGCGAAGGATTCTTTATTCGTAATCACGCTTACAATCAGTTACCGACTTCTTTTGAGCAGTGCATTACTAGACTTCCAAACTTTCGTTTAAAAACAAAAAAATGAGGTTAAAATTCGAAAAGTGGGGAAAGAAATATTTTTAATTGCACATATATATATAAAAAAGCAAATATGTTATACACACACACACACACACACATATATATATATATATATATATATATATATATATATATATATATATATATATAAAACACACCGGGTTATAAGTATAAAACGCAACCCACAGCAGGCAAAGCGAAATGCACTGGCAACCATGTTTGAGCGGGTCGGATAGCGGCTGGTGGTTTCAAGCAGGTAAACTGTCGGGAAGTACGCTTAATCCCCTCCCACTACACCACCCTGAGACGGAGCGCAGGTGACCGCCGAGTTCAAAGAGAGAGGCACGATCCTGCTTGTTTGGCGTCGAATGAAAATTGAATTGTCAACAAGGACGATTGCTTCATATATTGTTTAAAAGTAAAATAAACTTGCCATGTAAAATATACATTGAGCTAAATTTAATAGTACACTTTGCTTGTTTTAGTTTCATAACAAGATACATATGCTCCAGAAATGTACATGTTTTCTGCTTTTCTGTTTTGAATAAATATTAATAAATTACAAATTCAGATTCGCAGAACAAATGTTTGTTGTTGTTATTATTATTATTGAATAAGGTTACTTTAAAACTTTAACTACTAATTAATAAAAATATAACAAAAATTAATTTCTCAATTTATTCTGATACGCATCCGCCGTTACAGTTTCTTTGAAAAACAACAGGCCAATTAATCTGCGTCGATAAATGGCACACCATACTCCAATCTTTTTTTAATGCAATGGTCTCTCTACTGTTTTCCATGTTTTTTTTTCTCTGAAAGCTGCCCGGTAATCTTTGAAAGATTGCGTTCGGAAATACGTCTCCAACACAAAACTGCGTTGCTCTACGCTGAGGCGCATCGTAAGTTAACAGTGAAAGAAGGAAACTATGAATGAAGATGCGATCTGTTTTGTTTTGAACAGGTATGACCCACACCACAGGAAGGGGGTGAGTGAAAAGATGGGTGTGGTGGTGAACGGAGTGTCGCTGAAATGCAGTCGAAGGAGCTGCCCCAGAAGCAGTGTTGCAAAACGTTCACATTTCTCTCAGTACTTTCAACAGCAGGGTTGCGTTTTATACCGACCTCTAGCTGGTCACGTCCTACCTGGGACAAGATGTATGCTCCCAACGTGTGTGTAAGGGGAGAAAGAGGCGACAAGGATAAAGGAAGATTACGTGGGGTTCGTGGCCAGTTAGGATACTGCTTCGGCAATCCCGTGGTATTGATCGGAGTAACCTCGGAGAAATACCGATCAGAGCAAGCCGGTAGAATTCTCCAGGCAGCGGCTGAATGCGACTTTGCTACCTGGAAAGCTTCAAAAATTTACCACCGTTCAGAGTTGAAATTTAGGACCTCCCGTAAATGTGGCAGCAGTAGCATCACTTGTTGATATGAGGGAAAAGATTATATCATGAGTGAAAATTAATTTTTAATACTGTTGGGCAAATGCAATATAATTTGTAAGCCTGGAGGGAGAAAAAATCTTAATTTTCTTTTATAAACAAAATTTGCTGATTTAAAAGGTCTAAAGTTTATTTCTTTGAATTAACGGAGCCTTCCTTAACTTGGCTTCCCGTCCTTTTGTTGAAGGATATAGATACGCACGTCAGAAGTAGGGGTTATGGACATTCCCCTGAGACGGGAGTGTTCTGGTTGCATCGCAAATCTGAACCCAGCGCGCACCCACGCCCCACCGCTTGATTTTTGTTTTTAATTGTCTGAGCTAAACGAACATTTGCTCTCCGAAGATACAAGATGCCACATTCAAACTCAAATTACATTTTCAATCTAGGCAAAAGTAGAGGGGTGGACACCTATCGTGATTAATAAAACTTAAAATTATTTAAGTTTATTTTTAATCAGTACTGCAAAGAAATACACATAAATTGCAAGAACAATATTATGTTAATAACTATTAACATGCAGAAATGCGTATAAAGGCACTTACATAAAAAAAACTTTTGTCAGAATGATTAATTTTTCATAATTTGTGCTCTTCTACTAAAAGATTTTAAACATGTTAATTAAAATAAAATTCACTTTCCTCTAAACATCTTATATGTGGTCGTTACAAAGAATGAAACCCATTTCAAAATCTATAAACATGTGATTCTACTTTCTTTTAATTCACAGGCACTTCACTAGTTCCAAGAACTTCAGGTTTTCCAGAACGTCGGGGAGCGAAATTAACTATAGTTATAATTTATTTTTAACAGTAGTTACATTTTATATTTCGTTTATAAATTCAAATTTGTAAAATAGAAATTGCTGATCGTTTATTTTAAAAACAATCCAGCATTCCTCCTTGATCCTGGAACACAGCATGCGATATTTTCTCCGAACTTGGCGGCCGAGCCCTGCGACGCGCGGTTCGGCACGGGATGCGCCGGTTCTCGGCGACTGCCGTGCGCACGGGAGCTCGCAACCGGCTGATGAAGACGCTCGAGCGTAGGGCGGTAAAAGAGCTCGTCTTTAGTGCCCATGAATAGCTTTCAGGTTTTTAGATGCTAAAACCTCTCCATTTTGGGCACCTAAAACGGACCCTCGAGATCAAATGTACGTTATAATTTCCAAACTCTGAATTCTAATCGTGTCTGTGTTTTGCTTAGTCCGTAACCTATTATTTTGTACTCTTCCGAGTCCCTGACACTGGATAATTCAGGCGCTCGCAGTTTGATCTCGAGTTGATTTGCGAGAAACTCGCCTGACTGCCATTGGGTCCCTTTCAGTGTTTTTCCGATAGAGAACGATACATTTTCACTCAATAGTGTAGTAGGATATTTCTGTGGAAGTTAAGTTGTATTTTTTCAAGCCACGAACCAACAAAATATTTTCTTTGCCCATAATTCATGATGAAGCTTCTTTTAAACAATTTTCCAAGAAACCCTATATAATTGTATTGTAATGACAAACGAAAGGAACAGTAGAGATATTGGACCTGCAATGCCAAGACAATGAACTGATTCTTAATAATAAATAATTCTCCAGCGTTACATAAAATTACTTATTTGAAATCAGTTATCAACTATTTTCTTTGAATGGAAGAAATCTCGCAAGATCTACCTCGTAAAGGCAAGAGGAAAGTACTGCAGGTTCCAAAGCATTTTTTTTTACCTTTATTTTGTCTTCTTCACCAAAAGTGATGGAACATTAAAAGAAACTGTTTCTCTTTTTAGCGTTAAATGAAATTAGATATGTTTCAGAAATATAATCATTTCACCAAAATTCTTTGAATTTTATTTCCCGTATTTCCTGCTAAATATCCCTTAAAAACAATCAGAAAAGGTATTCGCCAAATTTTCTTAGGTTGTAGATAACTTTTATAAAGCACAAAAATAACAGCTTTTTTCCTTCTCGAGATAATTCGATTATGAAAGAAACCTAGTAAATAGCGAAGATAATTAAAACATTCGGAAATTAATTAACGGAGTAATGGGCATTTTTAAGGTCGAAAAAATGTAATTCTGTAGTATTGTCCATGCGCTAATTTCGCCTGAATATCAAAACGGTGAATTAGGCATTTGCCTAAAAATCGTATGTCGATTCATCAGCCAGTTCAAGCCGATTAACCGGGTTCCTTTTGACGATCGATGTCGGGAGTTGAGCGAAAGTGCGCATGCGCACAGCGGTTTTGCCATCTTAGTCACTGTGCACATTCTGTGTTCGCTAAAACTCCGTTCACGTGAAGTTTAAATAGGCCACAACGCCATTATATTTTCAATTTTCCTTTCTTTTAACTAAAACATTACTTGTCTTGGAAATTCTTTGGCTGAGTTGAGCTGCTTCTGTCTACCCTGACGCTTTTGCCCCTGATCGATCCTATCTGCATCGGCGATGTTTTGAGGCGCAGAGCGGGGGCCGTAATGAGAGTAGTTCTGGGAGCGGTAACTTACGCAATGAAAACTAAAACTGCTTCCCATAGTGCTCAAACTTCCGTTCAGTTCGGAGTCCAAGGCACACACAAATGAAGTGGCGCATACGGTAAACTGAATAGTGTCCTTATTTGCCAGATTAAAGAGTTGTACAATCAAAGGGAAAAACAAAGGAACAAATTTTTTCCCGATTCTGAATGCGTTGATAGCGAAAAAAACACACTGAAAAAATTGTGTACAATTCGGGTATTATTTTCCAAAAACATCCATTAACAGTCATGATCGAACTGAATAATTTTTTTTTTTAATATTCCAACATTATATATGAACTTATTGTGGCAAGAAATAGTTCATAAAATGCCATTTTCACCAAAATTAATGTTTTCCAATCGATCTGAACGAACGTGAGACCCTGTGAATTTAAAATTGATCTTTTAAATTTTGCGGGGACTGCTTGAAGCCAATATTTTTAGAAAATCTTAAAAATGGTTCTGAAAATGAGTGTTTTTGCGTTATTTTGCATGCAATATAGACAATTTTTAAACTATTTTCTGAAATGTGTTCGAAATTTATTCTTTAAATTTTCATGTGTAGCAAAGGATAGTAAAAAAAAAAGGGTGCTGGTTCCATTTTCTGCCTCCCTGTGTTTCGAAAATATCAAAAAAAAAAAAAAAGAAAGAAAGAAAGAAAGAAAGAAACATTGAGTAGAATGTTGAAAGAAAGTAAAATGTTGAAGATAGATATTTTTGTCTTCAACGAAATGTTTACAAAAATTAAGTAGAACAAAGGAAGCTTAAAAAATGACCTAGGTCTCATATTAGTTTAATCCTGAATTTTCAAAAAATTCATACGTTAGCAGTAAGCGAGAAAGTATGCGCTATTGTGGCACTAGTTGGATTTACAACGAACGTGCTTGCCAGTTCTGCGAAAGACTTCCGTCAAAGACGAAAATATACTTTATTTCTTCGAAGATTGGTTGTAGTTCCGATACACAGCTGTCGAATGTAGTACATAAGGCGCAGTTGTCTGTTGTACATAATTTTTGTAGTAATTATTTTATGGGCTCATATCAATTTCAAAATTTTGTTAACAAAATAATATGGGTTCGTCGTATAATTGTCGTCTGTGATTCTGATATTCACTAATGTCTCTTCAGTTTGGTGAAGAGTAATATAAAGAAGGGAAATTGCTCTTGCACTTCACAAAAAATGTTCATTTTGTCGAGGAACGGTTTTTTTTCTTCGCCAGTTTATCGCGGATGTGCTGCCTCTGAAATAAAAGCACAATTAAAGAATCTTGACGCAGCCGACGAGAACACAATTATACCGCCTGAGGACGAACTAACAGGTGATTCAGATTTAAATGACAGTGAAAAGTTGAGATATTGAGTTAGACGTGATTTAAACAATTTTTTTGTTTTTCGTAAAATGCTATCAATATGTATTCATCCTAAGTGTATATAAAAGTTATTCAAAGTAACTTAAATAAGCAAATAATATAGCAACAGTGTAATAACATACTAGATAGTTGTAAGTTGGTACCACTTTTTACTTTCTCGTCTACTGCTTACACAATACAGAGAAAGTATTGTTAATTCTGTAAGCCTCGCGGTTAGATAAAAGCATAACTGCGCGCCCTACGCCGAAACTGTCTCCGATGGTCACAGACCCCTTCTCCCGGCGAGGGGTCCGCTCACCGTCCGTTTAGAAATTCCGTAAATCCAGTTTTTTGGCGTCAAATTATCATTATTGGTGTTCAAAAATACTTCCCTAGAAAATCAGCAATTTTTAAAGAACGGTCCGACAGGTAATGAGTTAAATGAAACTTTACAATATAGAAATTCTATAGAGTGCACCTTTTCTTTAAGAAAATGCTTCGTGACAAAATTAATGGAATATTGGCATCGTGGCAATATCAATTAAATTATATTTTTGAAATTTATCCTGGTAATAGCTACTGATGAAGTAACAAACTTCGAGCTAAGTTATTTGTTTTGATACTCTCGCCGACGCGGGTATTATTAGCCATTTCCTAAATAAATTTATCTCCCATTTATTGCTGCTACATTTGAAGACGTAGCAAAGTGTATATATCTGAGGCGGCTCTCGATGTTAAATCGGGAACCCGTATTTGTCCAAGTTCCGGTGGTGCCACACTGTTATGAATGAATTCCTATAGAGCCTATAAGCCAATCGTGTGGATGTAAAAGGGAAATTTGAAATAAACCGCCTATGAGAATTTCAAATTTTTTTTCTACTTATTTTGGACCTCCATTTTTACATGCATTAGTCGTTTTTAATTACTTACATTGAAAATTTTCATTTTTAATATCATCCTGCTTCGCTTTCTACTTTCTCGCTACGGAGTAGAACGAAAATTACGTTGCGCGAAAAAACGGCGAATTTCCGGCAGAAAAACACGGTAACAAGTTGATAAATCCACTTGCGAAATTTCGAAAAACTCATCCAACATGTGGTGTAGCCAGAATACATGTTTTGTGGACCCTTCATGACTGCAATGACTGCAAAACGTCTGTGAACAACGCTACCGGCTGCCGATACGGTGGCCGACATCGCTGAGGCAGTAGTGTCGTAGCGATCTTGGACGGAAGGTTCGCGGGTTCAAGTCCCGCCTCGGGCATGGTTCAACCTTTCACCCCTTAACATCACCATAACATTTCATCTTTACAGTTTCCATAACGTTAACTCCAATAGCGGTCGCTCATGACCTACATGTTGATGCGATCTTAAAAAACAGGCTAGCGGCTAAAGCGTTCAGCCGATGTTCTCAAAAATTGATTTCCCTAATCGACGATGAAGACACATCGACCGACGTAATTGACGAACACATTTCATTAAGAAAAAAGTCTATCTTCATAATTATAGTTATAGGAAGACGCCGAAAAATTTTAATTTTTTTTTTTTCAGTTGTCGAGAAATCAGGGTTTTCAACGAACATGAGACCTACTTTTTTTGAAAATGTTGAAAATGTTTCAGTGGCTTCATGTAAAGTACCCCCAAAATTGAAATATCAGTTTCAAATTCAAGGTCCGCGTTATCAGCCAGATAGATGGGGAATATCAATTGTGGAGAAATCGGCTGAACGGTTTAGCCGCTAGCGTTGTTTACAGACGGACGGGCAGAGACACAGACGGATAGACGGACACACAGACGTTTTGCCGTCAAACGATTTTTTGGTATCAAGGACCCACTGGGTACATCACGTGTTAGAGGATTTTTTTCTCTAAGTTTAGTATCTGGATTTATCCACTTTTTATTTACCAGGGCTCTGTAATAAGTGTTTTTCTGCCGAAAATTCTGCTTTTTTCGCGCAGCATTACACAACTTTCTCTCTACATCGGTATCGAGAAAGTAAATATTGTGCTCGATCTTGAAGATAATTATATTAAAACCTTATTTGTGGCAAAACGAAAATTACTACCACATTAAGACAACTACTAATTACATTATTTGACATTTCCGGGTTTGTAGGCCGTGGTCTAACGGAGACTTTTCCATACGTTTCGCCTGCCACAGTTGCAGACACGGACAAACAGACAGACGAGTGTCCGTTAGACCACGACCTACAAACCCGGAAATGTCAAATAATGGAGAAACCGGCCGTGAAAGCCTACATTGTATGTTAACAACTAAATACTTTTTACAAAAAAACGTTTACACGTTTTACAAAGAAAGTGAACTGGATATGAACCTAATATGTAATAAAATACAATGTAAGTATTACAATCGTAACTTAAATAAAATGTACAAAATCACTGCTGGTTACATTTATTTAATTTTTGGAATCAACACTATAAAACTAAACCATGGTATTTTTCAATAAGAATGTTTTTGTTATTACAATTTTCTTGTGCGAATCATAACTCTTAAGTACGCAAATTTATTTAAAATACTTTCTAAATACCGAAATTCTCTCCCTAATCAACACAGTAATTGGTATATAAAATTTGTATACCTCATTACACTAGACCTACACAAGTTTTTACATATATATACAAAATCTGTATAAACAACCAACACTCGATTTTGTATGGGTATTACTTATCTCGTTTTTTAAATATTTTCTTCGCAGCTCGTTTAGCATAAAAGAACTTAGCTTTCATGACAATTCAAACTGAAAAGTGAATAATTAATTGTTTCCATGTATCTTAATAACACAATTCACTTTATACTCGCTACTTTCGCCAGTTGTTCTATCGCTATTGTTTTCACCTCTCACTAGCAATTTGCATCGACCATAATTTTGACATATACCACTTGTAATCACTATTGACTCCTCAGTAAAAACGCTTGTAAAAAGGCCAATATCACATAAATTCAGGAACATAACCGAATGCACATGGAGCCTAACTAACGGTCGCTTTCATGAAAGTTCTTGTAAGATTCGATATTTACAGAATTCTATTAAAATGTTAATTTATAATGAATTACCATTAAAATATTAAAATACATTTATTGACTTTGGCGACTTCTCGTAATGTATAATGAATATTAAACTTCTTTGAACTGGGAACACTTCCAATATCTACAATTCGTTCGATGCGTAATTTTCCCATTGAATTCACCCAAGTGCCTTTTAGAAAACCTTGTATTCCAATCGCTTTCAGCCATTCTCTACAACTAAAACATAAATATAGACATTTTAAAAACATAATTTAATAGAATTAAAATAAAAAGTAGTATTAATCAACAAACTACATAAGTTATATGCGAATGTTAGGTCATACGTTACTTTATTTTTCACATTTCTTGGTAATCCATGCCACCAACAATTTTCGGCTACGAATTTGTACAAATAGATACCCAGCATTTTCTTATAGTCATAATTCACGATTTGCACGTATCAGAAATTTTAAATTATGAACTGTAAGTAATATTTCGTAATAAAGAGGTTAGCCGAACTTGCACGCCTGCATTCCCCGAAGAAGCCCAACAAAAAACCACTCCAGACAAGGATTGTTTGGAATGAATGGTTCGCCGATCCACCGAGAGAGCCAGTTGACATACATATGGCGTCACTGTTCAGAATTCACATAAGGACCGGATATAGCCTATCTAATAGCATCCGACTGCGAGAGAATAGTTCCATCGCCATGCATCATGTTCGCATACCTGTAAAAAAACAAAAAGTATGCTCCACAAAGTTAGGATTGATCTAAATCCTCTTTTCCTACTTCGTGGTCCGTATCTAAATTTTCAATTTTATCTTTAACTCAGATTCACAATAGGAATTTTTTTCAACACAATATTTATTTCCAATATCGTCTTCTAAAAGACATTAAAGTATATTTTCTACACTATCTACAATTTACAGGTCAAAACGTTTACTCGTTGAGTACAATAAGGGGAATTGTATTATGTATGTAGTATCCGCGCACATTTTCTTGAGCCCGCGCATCGCTCCTTCCGCGAGGAGTTCCGTGTGGAGTCTGGTTATTTTGACAAGGAATTTTATATCAAATTTGTAGTTCGTATTTCGGTGCAAAATAGTTTCTGGAGCGAACATTTCTGGTTATCAGGTTTTGTCCACAATGCTCGTTACTATCATTTATTCTTAATTCAACTAATGTTGGCAAAGGAGTGGTTGTAGGTTATCCGGGGCTCAAGAAAACGTGTGCGTAAAATAATTCAAATACGAGGGTCACTCCAAAAGTTTTGAGAATACTATATTTAAAATCGAGATAAGTTCTTACCTTCACATCTTCTCGAAGTACTCTCCACACACTGCAACGTTTCATCCGATTAAACCAATTATCAAATGACGATCGCCACACTTCTTTAGAGATACTGTGAATCTGATCTTCATATACAGTCACTGCAGCCTGAGCTGATTCGAAACGATGACCTCGAATTTTTTCTTGCACATAAGGGAAAAGAAAAGTCACACGGGGCCAGGTCTGGACTGTAGGGTGGATGAGACAGTGTTTTAACCCTTGATTCTCTCAGAAATTCAGTTGTTGCTCTGGCTGTGTGGGATGAGGCGTTGTCATGGTGGTGCAGGATCCCACGCAATCCTGATTTTGGACGGTTCTTTCTCAGCTCTTCAAACAATCTGGGCAAGCAAATAGTAGTGTACCATCTTGCAGTGACTGTCTTTTGTTCCTCGAGTGGCACTGTCACAAAATGGCCACTGGCAGAGAAGAAAGAACAAATCATCATTTTGCCAACGCCTCTGGGTTTTCTCACTTTCGTTGGAGGATTTTGATCTGGGAAGACCCACACTGATGACTGCCGTTTCATTTCTGGATCAAATTGATAAATCCAGCTTTCATCACCCGTCACGATGTTAAACATGTTTTTTGATCTTCCTCCATTGAACTTATCCAGGGTCTCACGACACCAATCCACTCGCGCCCTTTTTTGTTCATTTGACAGATTGTGAGGGATCCAGCGACTGCACAGCTTCCTAATGTGAAGCTTTTCTTTCAGGATCTGTCTCACTGCTTCTAATCCAATATTTAAAGCTTCCTGAATCTGAGCATGTGTACAAAAAGGGTCTCCCTTAGCACATGTTCCACTTTCAGCACATTTGCATCTGTTGTTGCTGCGTTGGACCTGCCAGAACGGTCTTCATCTTCCAGAGAGTCCCTTCCCCTCTTGAATTCGGAAAACCATCGATAGACAGTGGCTTGTGAAGGGCAACCATTGCCAAACGCACGCTGTCATCTCTCGAGGCATGATTTCTTATCTAAGCCATACAAAATAAAGTCATGCAAAATCATAGCTCTGACATGCTCTCTTTAGGTCCGTCGTTACTGGCAGAGGAACAACAACTAATAGAACACAAATAGCCCTACTAAGTTAATAAATTACCCGTGCGTGTTCAAACTTGCGCGAGATTCTTAGTAAAAGTTCCACCTAACAATGGAAATAGTTTCATTGTTGCTGAGTAACTCATTGTTGCTCATTCTCAAAACTTTTGGAGTGACCTTCGTATCTAAACGCGGGTAGCATGCACGTGAGCTCAAATTACACGATGCAACGGCCCCAAGTCTGCGAATTCCATGTGCCGGAATTAGTGGCGCGAGATCCAGCAATCTCACGCGTCGCACGCCAAAGAAGGAAGGGCTATACTTCGCTTTAAAAATAGGATCTGTTGACAAATCAGCTGTTACGGTATCATCCAATCGGGAGCTTGGACCGATAGTGACGTTTAAGCTCCCTATTGGATGACACCGTAACGGCTGATGATCTGTCAAAGGATACTGTAAATAAATGGAAGTATGCGTGGCCTATCTCTCTCAGATTTATCTGGTACAACATTGCCACCGGATGCCAAATCGTTCAACAGAGAATGTCACCTGATTTCCTAAACTTACACCTTCAACTCAGCGATATATTAAGTTTTTAAAATGAGGTTACTAGACCCATGCGCGCCTAAGGATTCAAGGAAAGTTGTTCGAATGGATACAAATCTTGATAAGCAAGTGCACTTTTCTTTCATTGCATCTTTCTACATAAATACATTGACATATGATTGTTCTCCAGTTGGCGGAATCCACGCATAAAAATAATGAGTAAAAGTGCGCAAGCACAAATTTGCCAACGTTTGTGAATGAACGCTAATAATTTCTTCGTGTTAATCGCCGACCACGTACCCCAATTGGGTCTGACATCCATAAGTGTCGGAAGAAAACGTTCACACGACTGAATGTAGAGTACTCTAGGTTTTTGTAAAGAGAAAGCCTTCGTTGATCACGTTGAAGTGTGGCGTACACGATAGTGACCTGTTTCTTTGATTGAACCGAGTCTCCGTTTTCCCTTATCTTCCTGGAAGAACGTCTCGCACGGTGAGATAGTGCCGGTCAGGGTTATCGAGTGCCCCCACGTTCGCCTAAGTTCCACAACATGCAACGTGGAAGCGAAACCACTTTATGGACTCCCAAAGATACACAATTTGTCATGTAAATTCAAATAACATATTCAGACCGCACAAGAACATTGCGATGTGTTACGCGTAGAAATTATCGAGATTAGTGGAACTGAAAACGATTTAAATGTTAATTTTTACCCAGGAATAGAAGGAAATTAAAAGAATTATGAGAAAATGACATTTAAGAATATAAAAGTGTAAAGAAGCATTTGTCAACAGCTTATATTTTACAACAGCTTATATTTTTTCGAATTATTTGTAACTTTTGCAATTTTCGAAAATTCATTTCGACGAAAATCTAAATTGCGTCATTTTTACTTGCTTATTCCGCTATATTAAAGTACAAAGAAAGTAGAGCCACTTTTTAGAAAATATTGTTTTTAAAATTGACTTAATTTCTCGCAATATTACGAGAAACCTCGTATTTTCAAAATAATTATACATCACATAATTTAAAGATCACATTTTGAAAAACAGACTTCGCTAAAATCTCGATATTTAAAAATGTAGAAGGAGCAAGACAAAAACAAAATTTACACTTTTAGAAAATTCTGAGAATTCAAGGAAAATCGGACCTGCTCCGTTTTTATAGCATGCTTTGCTCTATTTGACAATAAAGGGAAAAAATGGGACTCACTTATAAGAAAAAATTTTAAGATGTCCTTGTGTTTTCATGTAAAGTACCCCTTAAAATCAAAATATCCTTTTATAAATTCGAGGGCCCTCGCCGGTTCGATCGGAGTATTTGGATATTTTGGTGAAGATCCTACCTACGATTTAGCCGCCAATGCTATTCACTGCTGGAGAGACATTTTACCGTAACCTAAATTATTAGTGTAAGGGAAACTCAAAACGTGGGTTCCGACTACACAACGGGTACAAGGAAATTATATACTTTGCATGAGAACAAGAATGATCCACGTTTTAGGTATCAGCTACCCACAAAACGCGTTAACAATTAAATATTTCGGGATATTTTTAATATTCGGAATATTTTAAATATTTTCTTCGGATTATATTTAAATATTTTTCTTCTGAAGATGCAAATTGAGCATTACCTGGCTTCTCTCGAAATTTTTTGAACAACCTTATTACCAGGAACAGAATCAAACGTATCAGCTTACTGGCCGCTAGGATGCGCTAGTGTCGCGCCAGGTCGAAAAATTTACTCCAAGCTGCGGGACTGCGTTTCTAGACAGTGGTAAAACCAACGAGCTAGATTTCTATCTCGTTGGGTAAAACCCTGTCCTTCTGGCCTGACATCTAGCGGATTTTCTGCGAACTGGCGCGATGCTCGAACCAAATCGTGTTATGGGAAGGAGAATTCTAACGGCCGGCTGCTCTGAACGGTTTTCCGTTGTATCTCCGATCAGCACCAGGCGAATGCCGGAGACACGGGCCTAGGACTGTACGCAATCTTGCCTTCCTCTTCCTTGTCCTATTATCACCCCTTGTGCGCGCGCGCGCGCGCGCACACACACACACACACACACACACACACACTTGCATGCATTACACTACCACACATGGCAGGAGACGATTTGGGATCATAGAATTTGTCCGGGCTCACATTGACGTGTAGGCCGGCGCCGGATCTCACCATCAAGCTTTAGACACAGACACCTGTCTTGGTAAAAAAAAACAACCAACAAACATGTAGTACACTGCGTAACTACTAATCACTACAGCCGATGACGCGCCATGAAACACTAATTAATTAATGCCACGGTTCCCCGTTTTAAATTTACTGTTTCCCCGCATCCTCCACCGTGATCCCGAAATTGATGGAACATACTCTTTTGGCTTGGAATGTCGATTGAGCCAGCCCCGTGCGCGATCGGAAGTAGGCCCTGACGAAGTTCAGTAGGTTCTTCAACCACCGAACAATTGATTATAAAAGAACTTGATCAGATTAGTCATGCACGCGAAAGTATAGATGCTTTCTGGAGAGCCTTTTCTTCCCTTCCTCACGTACCCCACACGAAGTTGTATACCAAAAGGTGTGTGAAATCTGCCTTCCAACTGCCCCAGGGTTGCTGATAGTGTGTGCTGTTGTAGCAGCAATAGTTTGAAAAATAAAGGAGTTTTCCCGTGAACATTGGAAAGTTCGTTTATTCTTCAATATTAGATTTTTAAATAATAGAACACCAATTGAATCCTGTCAGATGTACTATTTTCTTTAAAACATACGTATCGTCAAAAAAAGTACCGTGTTTTCGAATCTCCCGCACTTCGTTGGTGACAAGTTTTTCAAGCGATGGCTAGAGTATTATTGGGATTTACACTGCTGTAACTATAATCGTTACGTAAATATGTAATCGTTACAAATAATACGAGAAAGTATGTGCTATTGTTGAGCCTCCAATTTATCATTGATATCGTGTATTCATTTCTGTTGTATAGTTTTTTCTTCTTGTGGGTGAAAGCGCAAGCACTTCCTTCTCATCAGAAATCAGTTTTGTTTTTGTTACCGTCGCCTAATGAAAATTAGAAATCGAGCAGACTGTTTAAGTCTGCCGTCGTGTAGGTATCGCAGTGTTTCCTTCTAGCTGGCCAGTGCGATTTTCTGCTACGTCCTGCCCGCTGCGGTAACCCGCAGCCTTAGCCTCTGTCCTCCCTCTTCCGCTCTTTCCGTAATTTTTCGTGATATGACTTGTAGCGATGTAGCAGGAGCAGGTCAGTGACAGGTTTCCTTCACTGGTGACAAAAGTGTAAATCTCAGACACTCGTACGAAATTTGTGGTTGAACAAACGGGTTTAAGACGGGTTTCCCCACGAGGCACTCGCGTTCCTCCTTTCCACTTCTTCTGGTTCCTCATTTCTCATAATCTCCTCCCATGGCTGCCGAGAAATAATCTGGACCTCGGTACAAAGATGTATGGGCCCGTATAAAAATGTCTATATATTATCTCTTATAATCTTATATTTTCCAATATCTTATAATCTTAAATTTAATATTCTCATGTATGATTTCTTACAATCGATTTTATTATATTTAGATTACTTTATTCAGCCCTCCACTTTCAGCCTTTAACTGCATGGCTTAGTCCACTTAACTATATTCGCGGTGTCACAGAATGTGACATAATACATACTTAAACGCACATTGCCAAAAAATAGGATCGCAAAAGTACAATATTGATATAGATGTATTTCTTAAAAACAATATCTCCTAAATAGATCTTTAAAATCGGAAATGTAACTTTTTAACGGGTAGTTTTCGCTTATTTTCTACTTGTAATTAATACAATTTTTTTTTTTTCTAAAACAGCTCAAAACGTTTTCTTTAATTTTTTCGGCTGGTAGGGAAAGGACGCTTAAAAATGGCGCAGGTTTCAGTTTCGTTGAACTCTCTGAATTTTCGAAAATTGCATAAATTAGAAATGTGGCATGAAACTTTTTTAAACGTCGGGTTTGCTGTTTTGACGTGCGTCTGGTGGTGTAGTGGTAACGTGCCAGGCATTTTGACCGGAAGGACCTGAATTCCAATCTTGGCGCGGAGAGAAAAAATTACTGGTTGGAAGCACTTTTGCAAGTTCATGTAGTAGAATAATATTCTATAGGCGTTATAAATAACGAGAGAACGTATGTGTTGTAGCATCACTAGTTTACATATGAGGCTTGGTTTCAATTTGCGGTATATGTAAACTCAACGAACTGTCGAATATGGGCGACAGAGAATCCTCGCTTCTTTCATGAAGCTGCACGACCAGCAAATTGAGTGGATTGCCCGGTCTGCATCCCTTTGACAGAGTATGAAATAGTTTATGCGTATTTCCAGCAATATTGTGCCCCAACTCATTTCATCGCTTAACGTTCTTGGTGTTCGTATCCACATAATTTCGAAATAGTCGCCAAGATCCCTAGATCATATGCATCCTGATTTCATTTTCTGTGGGACAGCTAAAAGGCATTTCTGCAAAGATAATCCAAATACCGTAGATTAAAGTAATGAATATTAAGGTCTATAATGTCCATTTCCCAAGGAACCTCAAAAATAGTTTTCGAAAAAATAAAAATTTACGAAAAGTAAGAAAGTGATACTTGTGTCAATTTTTTTTTTTATTTTTTATTTTTTTTTTATTTTTTTTTTTTACTTTCATGCCGCTTCTGTACATTTCAATGCATTTCATATTACCATTTGTGAATATGTTTCATCGGTTTCGGAAGGGGGGGTGGCGGCAAGTCCAGAGTTGGCTAATTTTTTTCCCAGCCCTAAAAGACGGACGGACGCACGAACGAACGGAACGAACCGAACGGAACACGAAACAACGGAACGGAACGAACGTAGAACGAAAGAGTGAACAAGAGACGGAACGAACGAACGACGGAACAAACGAACGCGAACGAACGAACGAGGAACGAACGACGACGGAACAAAGAACGAGAACGAACGAACGAACAAACGAACGAACGAACGAAACAAACGAACGAACGAGAACAGAACGAACGAAGAAACAACGAACAGAACAAAGAACGAACGAAACAACGAACGAACGAACAAACGAACGAACGAAACAAACGAACGACACGAGAAACAAAGAACGAACGAAACAAACGAACGAACGAAACAAAGAACGAACGAACAAGAACGAACGAACAGAACAGAACGAACGAACGAACAACGACAACGAAACAACGAACGAACAGAACGAACGAACAACGAACGAACGAAACAAACGAACGAACGAAACGAACGAACGAAACGAACGGAACGAACGAAACAAACGAACGAACGAAACGAAGAACAAACGAAACGAACGGAACGAAACAAACGAACGAACGAAACAAAACAAACGAAAAAATTGTTGACTGGCCGAGGTTTGGCGAAAACAGTATCTTCGATTTCAAGGATCCACAGAACGCGTACTCTGACTACACAACATATTGTTGACTGTACGAGTTTGAAATCTTAGCCCCTTCCCCATGGGCTACACTTAAAATGACTAATACATTTTGATTTGATACTGATACAGTTTGATTATTGGAATAATGAAAATTAGTATTTTATATATATAAATGGATGTTGCTATATGTACAGGAGCGGTAAACTCTCGACACTGTGTGACCAATCTCCATGAAAGTTGGCACATCCACATGTTTTTTCACTCTAAATATTTATGTGCTGTTTATTTTGTTGTAACTCGACTAGATGGTGCTGTAGAACAAAACTAAATAACCATGTCAAATGCAACCCCAACACTCGGCAGTATTTTTTAATCTATATCATTAAATAACTCCTAAACAAAGTGTTATATGGCATTAAAAAGTAAACTTTTGAGGTCATAGGCCTCAAAGAAACGTTTCTCGTGCCGTAACATACAGAATGAGATAGTCTTGAACATTCTTGATTCTAGATATTACTCCACCTCTGAGACGTGCACTGTCTGCAACTAAATGTGAAATTAAACTAATTACTTAATATTCTGTGCGATTGAATTACACAGATGTACCTCACTGCTTGGTAATAAAGTTTAATAAGATCTAGTGAGAACCCGTCAAAATTTGACGATGAGATCTGAGATAAATGTAAAATACTGTGTTCAGACTAATGTTCTCAATATGTTGCATTGTTTGGATCTTCAGGGTATAACGAAGATATTCTGTGTTGTGGAGTTCCCAAAATTTTGAACACGTATGGCCCATGACCAGGTGGCAATGCAATATCGGCACCAAAGGACACAAAAGAAAGAGCACTATTATACTGATGGATGTTATTTCTAAAGTTTTTTTATGTGTCATCATCTCCTATAAACAACTTCAATTTCTTCTGGCATATTGCTTGAAGGTAAACTTATTTTCCCATTTAAGCAATACAGAGTAAACTCATTTGCAGAATTTCTCGCACATGGGAAGTACTGATTTTTCACAGACAACGATCCAACAGAAAACAAAATGGCCTCACTAACACAACATATATGTTGACTTTCTCTTCCCCTGCGTCCATTTAATTTACATTTGCGTCTTTTGGGGCGCGTGGGCAATGATTAGGAATTTGACATAACCTGTGAACAATTTCACTACTTCAGTACAACCGAGCAAAACCCACTGTCCGAATGTTCTCTACAAAATACACCACAAAAGCAAATACATGCAAACTGTCTACGCCACAATGCAATTATTAACTGAAACAAAACCTTGACGAATTGTAAACAAATCTCAACAATCAAAACAAAACATCAAGCAGCGCCACCATGAAGAGCGTGCCACAATTTATTGAAACAACAACTGAAAAAACAATTGACTATTGATAAGCGTACTATTAAAGAATGATTTAATTAATTAATTTACACCGTAAATGTCAGTGAATCAACACAAACAATATCTGATAACACATCTAGTGATGACATTCTTTCATTTAAAGGAAAAAATACTACAATTGTTTCAGTAGAAGCTCTAAACGAAGCCATGGAAGAATACCTTTTTTTTTTAAATATATAGATATTTTGTATTGACAAGAGTGTATTGTATTGTTATCAATTGTAAGGAGACATATAGGACAAGTGACAGAGGAAAAGAGGGTCGTGAAGAAAAAGATATATTAAATGTTTAATATGGAAATGGAAAAATAGGTAAGAGGGCAGTTACATGTTATAGTCTTTGCACAGGTATGCTAATATGATCTAAATTTTAAAGAAAGAATCAAACCCAAAATACCCCAATAAACCACAAATACCAACTGTTGCTTTTTTTTTTTAAACGTAGCTGAAGAAGCGTCAGGACCCCGCTGTTCTTCATCCCTTCCTCATAGGTTACTTATTATATTGAGTCACTTCCTTTCATATTCCATTTGTTTCATTCTACTCAGTTAACCTAGTATTATTTAATTTAATAATTTAACAATTTTTTAAATTCTCTAAACTTCGCAAGTTTTGAAAAGGTGAATCTTTGCTCTTCACTTCAGAAGTCCTTCAATTGATTAACGCAAATCTATCCTATAAGTAATAAATCAAGAACTGTTTTTCATAGTTTTTGTGGATCAAGGATATCTCTTTATCTATTTAAAACTCAATTTATAGAGAAATTAATTTGTGGACAGAGATTTGATTGAGGCTATTATTACTGTTATTTTGTAACTGTAAAGTTAAACATTAGTTAGTATTTTATTATTATTATTATTATTATTATTATTATTAAACAATGTTTTGTAAACAAGTAAAATAAATGAATTTTATATTTTTGTAATGTTCCTCTAGTGTTTTGAGGAGGAATCATCAAAAATTTTTGATGTGTGATAAGTGTTCATAGATATAGTGAAGAAGAAAAGAAACGTTTCGTTTCTTTTATTGTTATTCTATTATCTATTTATGATCTAAATTAAAAAAAGAATAAAGCTCAAAATACCCAAATAAACCCCAGCTACCAACTGTTGCATTTTTTTCAATGTAGCTGAAGAAGCGTCAGGAGCCCCCCCCCATATATATATATATATATATATATATATATATATATATATATATATATATATATATATATATATATATATATATCAAATATGCGTGTATTTTGTTTCGTTTCTTCTCTTTTTTCTTTTCTTATTTCTATCACTGCTACTTCTTCCTCTGTCTTGTTTCTCAAGACTTGTAAATAAAAAATGTACTTAGTCATCCAAATAGCAATTTTGTCCATGGGTATGGATATGTTTATATTTGCTTCTTTTTCTTCCAGAAAACACCATAAGAAAAAGAAACATAAGAAAGATGATGCTGCAGAAGATACTGTTTCTGAAGCAAAAGTGAAATCTAAAGACAATCTTTCTGTTAAGATTCGTTCTGGAAGTTCAAAGCGTGAAGTCAAGGAAATAAAAGAAGAAGCAAAATCATCTGATGATAAACCCCAGAGTGATGTGGTTCATGTAAATGAGAAAGAAAAACCATTAACAGAAAATACAAGCGGAAGTGTTGAAGGTATAGTCAATGATGTACAAACTGTGACTGCAGTTCCAGAAGTCTCCAAAGAAGAAAATAATGGCTCAGTAAGTGAAGAAACAAAAGTTAAAGAGACACCTGAACTTGTTAATGGTGTTAATGTGAATGACAATGAACACACAGACAAAGAATCTCTAAAACCTGACAAACCTGACAAAGAAATGTCAGTAGTTGATCTCACTGAACAAAAACAACCCAAAAGTCAGGATGAAGAATCATCAGATGCTGATTCAGACTGCAAAATAAAAGAAGAATCAGATTCAGATATTGAGATTACTGTCATTGAAGATGATATTGATCTTGAGGATCTTATGCGCCAAAAGGTAGGTTTTCTCCAATTATTAGAAAATAATTAGCTGATTGACTGTGGAAATATCATTGACCAATAAACATGTTATCATTAAGGAAAGTTTTCTAAGCTTGCCACACACCTCTTGTTTCTAATATTTCAGCTTCTGAAGTCAAAATTTTGCCACGCTAGGTTTTCATCTCACATAGGTAATCACCGCTTGTAACTTCATATGGTGTTGAAAATGAAAATCTGTTATAAAGAGATCCAAAAATTCCTAATTCAATGGCCACTTACTATACTTCTTTATATTCATAATATTGAGACAGTTATCAGCAAAAAAAGAGTATCAAGATTTTGAAGGAAGTGTAGAGCTTTTTTTCAATAAACTGTTATAGTTTATGTATGAAGGTCAAAATGTGAAGGCTTTTGGAAGAGGTGTTCACAAAGTGAACCCGAGCATAGCAGAGACTTTTTTGGTGCACTTACCTCTTGAGATAGCCTCTTCTTTTGTAATAGCAGAAACTTCTCGTTTTGTACACTAAATGTAAACGTTGTTAGTCCCATAACCATTAAGTTCGCTGGTGATCTGGCTCTGTAGTTGTCTTAAAGCAACATTCGGCAGCTGGTGGTCTCTTGCGTAATGCAAATATGATTTAATGGTCTGCAAAGAAATTTCAGATATTTAACCCATTTAATCTCAGAATTTTTTGTTCAGTTTTGTTTCATATTGCTGGATTTACTTATACACAGGCTAGTTTGACAAGAAATTGTAGATATTTTGGAAATTGTTCCCCATCTTTTAGGAAAGATGTGTTGTTAAAACATAATTGTGGGCACTAGGGAGTACTTTCATGTTATTATAAAACAGTGTCTTACTGATGCACACACACATTATTTCTTCCTGAAATATTATAAGAACAAAACGAGAACACAATTGAACATAAAGATAAAGAGTAAATAAAAACAACTATTTTAGCAATTTCTTTGTATATTTTTTTTGGCAGATTTACCCACATTTTTTTCTTTTGTGTTACAGTGAAATGTAATAAAAACAAAATAATGAACAACTAAATAATCCATAAAATTTAAGGAATGTTTATTTGATCTATTGTTACAACTTCTATGAGAATTATTTCGTTGTAGTTATTAAATGGCGCTTATTGTGCTGAGCAACTTTGGATTTACCACACCTGCAGAATGTGGTTTACTTGCAGTTTGTGTAGCAGGTTTTTTTGCATTCTATTTCAGGGAAGTGTTCCTTATTTATCAAATCTGATAATTTAGTCCCAATTTTTTCTTGAAAGTGAATTCAGAAGATTGTTGAAAAGCCATTAATTCTGTACTGTCACATTAAAACCCCGCAAAAATATTAACCACCATCTTTTATTTAAGCAGATATTTGTGCTGATCAATGCTAGTTAAGTTCTATTTCATCAACGCTAGTTCAATGCTGTTAGTTGCTGAATATTTTGAGGCATTTACTTGAGACAAATCTGGTATGCATTTCAATGCCAGAGTAACTAAGGCGTTATTACATCTGATTAGCACAGTTTTTATTACTACATTTATCAAAATAATCATGTTTTTCGTCTTACATAACAGAAATAGTTTTTGGAGCTTTTTTTCTGTCTTATTTGAGTTGGTCCAATTCCTCTGTTTATAAATTCATCAAGTACTTTCAGACCAACAAAGTACTTGTCAGCATAATGCTTTGTGCAATGTGCACATAGCAATGCATTGCAATGTGAGGAAAAAAAATCGCTGAATTAGTATCTCTAGGAGGACTTATCTGAATCTGAATCTGTCTGAATTGTAGGCAAACACTCCCATCAAGTCTGAATTTATTATCCCTAGACATCATAGCACTATTGTCTTAGATAATTATTAATATTTGAATCAATTACCATTTATTTGCCATGTTGCGTAGTTCTGACGTGCTGTCCAAAGTTTCCAGAATTTATTTACTCGCAATTTTGAGTAGCAAGTCATTGCCTAAAAGACACTGTGCCTTCAGCGCATGTACACTTAGATTTTTCTATCGTGGCCGATGATATTAGGTCATTGTTAAACCTCCTGCCTTATAAAACAAATCTTTTTAATTAATTCGCGAACGTCCTTCTCAATGGGGCTCATGGCCTCAGAAATGAGTTTACCACTGTTAAAAAGATTCATTTTATAAGGTAGGAGATGTAACGATGACCTAATGTCATCGGCCACAATAGAAAAATCAAAGTATTGGCAACAATTCTTAGAAATAATTGGAAATGTGAAGAGCTGTACGTTGTTGCTAAAACTCAATATAGGGATAAAGTGGGTTTCGACATCGGCTTCAATTATGTTTGACTGTCTTCCCCCAACGACGACGTTACGGAACAACAATGGATACTGGTGTCTCGTACATTAAGAGAAATAAGGAACAACACGGTCATTGAAGTGGCCGTGATTACATTTCAACAACCACCACTCACGCTTTCCCTAAGCTATACGGTCAGTTATTTGAAAAAGTTTGTAGTACATATAATATCCGAAACCGTATCAGTGCTCAAAAATCAAAATGTAAAATGATTTCAAATTCTTTTCTGGCAGTTTGGAGTAAATACGGGAAGAGAGCTTCTTGTGAAGGTGATATCAATGTAAATATTTGTAAACGAATGTCATAAAAAAATTGCGCAGATCACGTAACGTAAGAAAGACTGGACAAACCCGGCATGATATAATAATTTGTATTGCTATTCTCAACAAGTTTGTAAGATTTTCTCGCCTGGCCTGGGAAATTCTTTAAATTTCCATTTAAAATATCCTAAAAATTAAAAAAGTTACTATCTAGAAAATGAAATAAAAATTTATTTCTCTCATCATCTACAACTCCGCACAAATTACATTCTTATACCTAAAACCTGTAACTAACTTAGGTATTCCATTCTGTATATAGGATAAGATTGAGAATTGATTTGTTACGAAGTACTTCCTCTCACTTGAAAAACATGTACGCATCAAAGGCGGTGTGTTGCGTAGAAACGTCATACTCGTGCAAGTATTAATTTAAAATAGCCTTTTTTAAGTCCGGTATACACTGTATTTTCGTGCAGATTGGACGTACATAAAACGTGTAGTCCAGACTGCAAGTTTTCTATATGAACATGTTCATAATTTTTCATGCAGAATGCCTACAGTTTGACTCGAGCGCCTCTAGCGGCAGAATGATTCACTAACGGTGATCGACCATTGCGATTTTGTGGTGAGGTGTGTCGAAGTGCGATTGTGTGATGCGATATATTGTGATAAACTTTCTTTTCCCCAATTCTTGACTTCCTATTTTTATTATCTATGCTCCTTATGGCTACCAAATAAATACCAAATAAAGATCATAACCAGAACGCACGCACAGAAATACCACCCCTGACGGTACTCGGACGGCGCAATTCAGTTTTTCTCTTTACAGTCTCTAGCGGGACTGTATGAGAATCTGCATGAAAACTACTGTGTATACAGGGCTTTATATCTTTGTGGAGTTAAAAAAGCGAAGTTAAATGGTCGCATTTTACAAGAAAATATTACAGAAAATTCTACTAACCGACGAAGATTTCTTGAGGTTTCCAAATCGAGATGAATATGTGAAGGAATGTGGTGTTAGAACTACATACTTTCTGGCATACCTGACTTACCATCAGGTAACAAATTTTGAAAAAAATCGCCTGAACGTTTAGACGATATTTCCACCATGGCGTTGACCACACGTTTTGCTGACAATCGATTTTTCGAAATCGAAGACCTAGAAAACATGACTTGTTAAGAGGAAACTATTTACCACATAGCAAAATAATTTATTCACTTTTTCTGTGGAAGTCAGTGAAAATTTTAATAAGGTAATAAAATTGTTAATTCTTAGAAACGTAAGTACATCGATATTTTTGCTCTTTTTTGGTGAGGAAATATTGTTAATGTGTTCTTTGTGATAGTAAAATCAGACAGCTGATCAATTGAATAGTTTATTTCAGAAACCCGTCAAACGCCAAAATCCTTATTTCGAGAAAAATAAGAAAAAGTGTCCTTGCGGTGTATGGTCGGTTTTTCTGATTTCAAAATATTTTTTTAGTATTAAAGCAATTGATAAATGAATAGTTTTGAAAATAAGAAAAAGTGTCCTTGCGGTGTAGGGTCGGTTTTTCTGATTTCAAAATATTTTTTTAGTATTAAAGCAATTGATAAATGAATAGTTTTCATGTAAATAATTTTCCTTCTTATCTCATTATATTTTTAAAAAAAAAGTTCAAACCCGTGCACTTGACGGGTTTTTGCAATAAATGACCAGAAATAACTTTTTTGATTTGTAACTTAAATTTTTTTACGAGGATTGATTACTTGTAGTGAAATTGTGTGTTGTTTATTGCATTAGACAAAATAATTTTAGAAAATATTTTTTTTTGCACAAAAACCTTGAAAATCAGACTTACTATTTGTGAGCAATGAGTTTTCCCACTGCAATTCGTTTTGAATTGTCATTTAAATTTTATCTCTAAATTTAGCGTTTCACACCACAAACATCAACCTGAGACCGACCAAATAAATGTCCAAATTTTCATTAAAAATATTTAATATAAAAGCTGTACTTCACATCTTTCAGATCAGGATTGTCAGTGATGAACATCTCGTGCATTTTGGAGACGTTCAGAGTAGCATGTAGATAGTTTTTCGGGTGGGATTTTTTAACTTCAAACTTCAAAATATGGTCACGGATACGAATACAAACAGCTCCCGACTCAGCATTACAACTCTTGCTCTTGTCCCTTATATCAGAAGGGGCCTTATTTTAAAGCAATAATTGACAAATCCTACTTACTCTGTCTCATGAAATGTCATGGATTTCGAGAAAAAACATTGCAAACTGGTTGTAAAGTACTGTTTATCTTTAAGTGATAAACATATGAATGATTTTTCGTATTCGATAGTGAAGGGTTATCATCATCCTCAGATTCCTCGTGACATAATTCATCTTCTGCATTCTATTTCTAACGTCTTCATCGAATTTCTTTTGTTTCTATAAAAGTTTGAATACATGTATCTTGAATGTTTTTATTCTCTAGAGAATAAAAATTATTTCACGTCTTGTTTATTACTTTTTCATTAATATATGAAGAGCATTTAATATTGCATTAACATGAAATGCCCTCCGGCTTTGTTTTTAGATCTACTTTCTTACCAGTGTACGCAAAATGCCTCGCCTTTCACCCTGGCATTGCGTATGGTACTACAAAGTGGCCAGCGAACCTGGAATCCTTGAAAACCGGGGAAAACCGGGAATTTTAAACAGCCTGGAAGAACCGAAAAAAAACAACAGGAATTTGATTTGAAAACCGGGGATTTTCGTTATTTTCAATTTTTTTTCAACATTTAGCACATTCGACATCACAAGTGCAGAATTCATCTCGAAATGACGTGCTATGGGGAAAAGTGAATTGTATGCACCTTTTCAAAATTCTGTGATCCCTATACTAAGTCATACACTACTTAAATTTTGAAGAAGAAAAAAAGCTCCCATGTAATAAAATCTATTTTCAAAGATAAGAAGGCAATAAATTTTGGTTCTTATTCATGTTGTCCTTCGGAATAATACTTCATGCCGCGACAACATGGAAACGATAATTTGAATAATTGTATTTCCCACTGAATTCTAGAAGACGTGCACAGAAAATGAAGTTACATTTATGTCCAGAAGCAAAACAAGGTGCCATCTCAGCATTTGCTCAATGGATAAGGGAAACTGGACGAAAAACCTGATCGAGATGGGGTCATTGACCCGGAGGCTGCAATACAATACTTGTTCATACTATAATGTCTTCATATTATTCAAAAACAAAATTTAAACAAAAACGGAGCCATTTCTTTGAAAATTTTGAAAATGTCCCAGGAGGTTCACGTACCCTCAAAATTAAAATAAGTTTTAAATTTAAGGGACCGTGACATCACCAGATCGATTAAGGAATACACATTTTGAAGAAATCGGGTGAATGGTTTAGCCGCTAGCATTGTTCACTGGACAGACAGACGAGCGGACGTTTTGCTATCGACCAAGTTCCTGTATCAATGACCCACAAAACATGGATTCTACACCACGTGTTAGAAGATTTTGTTCCTAAATTTAGCATCTGGATTTATCCACTTTTTCGTTTCCAGGGCCGGCAATAAGAGTTTTTCGGCCGAAAATTCGCCGCCTTTTCTCGCCATATTACGTAACTTTGTTTAGTAGTGCGGTAGAAGGTAAGAACGTGTTGTAATGTGCGGAAAAGAACCTGGAAAATTTGTATTCTCAGACCTGGAAAACCGCGAAAAAAAACTTGGAATTCCAAAAAGCCAGATTGCTGACCTCTGTGTATTACGCTGATTATTCTACTCATGAAATTTCAGCAAATAGCGTGCAAGAACTGGGACCCTACCAGCCAATTAGAGACGACTTTACCATGCATATTTATCAGTTATTGATTATCACTTCCTAGAGGTGATAAATTTTGGCTTGTTTTGCCTACAGATAGAGGTTATGTAATTTTGCTATTTTTATTCCATGGTCGGGTGTGTATCTTCTGTTCGAAATTGTTTGAGCGTAAAATGTTGCAGCAAAGGTTTGCTTCGACGTCGAATGACGAAATAGAGGAAATTATTTGTAAATCCAAACCAAATAACACACTCCACAACAGGAAATATATTTGGAATCAGTTTGAGAAATTTTGTGAGGAAAGGAAATATAATTTAACCGCGAGTAATACAAATCAGGAAATATCAAATATCTTAAGATTGGAGCATGAATATGAGAAAAGTGAATGGTGAAGAATATAAGGAATATTCCGTGAAAACTATATGGAAAGTGACTGCGAAAATGATACAAGAGAAATTTTTCTAAAAATTCAATAGAAATATTAACCCCTTTACAGTTATGGAATCTCAAGTCGCTAGAGAGTCTAGAAATGCAAAGAGAAAGTTACTACAAAACATTCCAGAGAAACGAAAGGTTAGTGCAGGAGCTCTTAAATCTCAAGAGTACCAATTAATGATTGATACGTGTGATGAAAATACGCCAGAAGGGTTGCAAATTAAGTTCTTTCTTGCCGCCTCACTAGAATAAGCGTGGCGTGGTGGAGAAGCGGCAAAATGTTTAGTCTATTATTTCCAAACGGAATTAGGTCATGATGGTAAAGAAACCGGTAGAATAGCCTATAATCCCGTATTTTCCAAGACTTGTCAAGGAGGCGATGGAAAGCTTAGAGACGAAATGGTTGACACCAAATGAAGAGTCGCCTTCTAGATTCCGGTAAGATTATACAAACTTTGGGCAGAAAAACGCACAGCTAACATTAAAACTGATCGATTTTTTGTCCCACCTAACCCTTTCTACCAAAAGTCAGGTATTTGGTACAAGAACTGCCCTGTTGGGGAAAATCAGTTGTCTATGTGGACGAAAACGTACACATAGACAACTGATTTACCGCGATGCGCACGCGCGCACACACACACACACACACACACACACACACACACACACACACACCACACCACACCACACCACACCACACCACACCACACCACACACACACACCACACACACAGAGAGAGAAAGAGAGAGAGAGAGAGAGAGAGAGAGAGAGAGAGAGAGAGAGAGAGAGAGAGAGAATGAATATATATAACTAATCATTCTTGTCGTTCAACTGCAGTTTCTGAAATGCTCCAAGTGCAAGTTGCTACAAGAGCAAGAAATAATAAAAGTTACAGGACACTCCAACACATCGTCACTCAAGACATATCTCCAAATGAATAGCTGAATTCTGTACTAAACGATGTGATTATCCTCTTAGAACAATATCCTGTTGCTAACTTGTTTTTTAAATTTTTGGCCCTTGACGGGTTTCTGAAATTAACGATTTAATTAATTAGTATGAGGGGATTTAATATTTTCTGTAAGTGGTGAGAAATTTCAAATTTTATCAGGATTATTTTTAGACCCCAGAAAATTGGGGTCAGGGAAATTTGTTCCAGATAATGGAGTGGCCACCCTGACTTTGTTTACTACGTAAATAAGTAGTAGGTGAGAAAGTAAAATTGTGCCAATTTTTTTTATAATGTTTAGCAACACTTGCTATCCCACAGTCTATTATTATTATTGTTATTATTCGTATAATACAGATAAAACATTTGAAATATTAATTGAATTGAGCTTTTTATTCAGATTGCACGAATCATTATATCCATCACATTTCAGCTTTGCTGAATATCTGGTTGATATCAAAGGTAATGATTTTCAGGACTGAGGATCTTTTAATTGCGCCCAGAAGACCCAGAGGAATGTAAGATCTCTTGCCGAAGACTGTCACTCAATTTGAATGAAGCGCCCTACGTGCGCAGTGTTGTCGAGCTGCGCGTTACCTTCCCGACCCTGGACGAAGCGCGCGAACGTCTCCCTTTGGACTGACTTAAGGCTCATAATTTTGCAAAATTCTCCCGTTTCAAACGGTAAATGTCTTTCAAATTGCGCCTATTGATTCTTCGAAATGCTAACTACCTAAGGAACAGTTTTTAAAAACAGTTTCAACAGTTAGTTTTCCCACAATTTTTAAATTTCAGATCGGATCTGTCACGTCGCCATAAGATCCCATGCTAAAACGACGAATTTCACGGTTTCATTAATCGAAAACTAGACGGTGTAAACTATTCAAACTCTACCAGAATATAGAACAACCTTTAATCTTTTAATTAAAACAAAAAACAGTCATGTTAAACATAACACTATCTCGCTCTAACCACCTTAAATAAATGTCTTTATACAAGGGAAATAGTCTAAAAATTTTGTCTGAAAAAAAAACCCAACAACAACAACAACAACAACAACAACAACAACAACAACAACACATGTTGGCCTCGGTCGAAAACGGTTTCAATTTTACGGACAATAAAATCCTACGTGAAGTGTACAAAACGAGAATACACCGCGTAACTGAAGATTATGTAGTAATTTGGTGTAATTCTGTGATAAGGTTTGTTTAGATGAAGTACAAACTGAAATATATTTCATAAATTCATTTACGGCAGGTTATCAGCAGGACCATGATCATAACCTGTCGCATGTTTTGTACTTGCAACCTTGAAAATACCTAGAGACAAAATTTAGTTTCGGATATAAAATACGTAACGTCTGTCGTATTAAACTAGTATAACAGCACATGCTTTCTCGCATTATTTTTAAGTTTTTAAGAATTAAGGATTTTCGAAAATTCAGTGTGTTATACAAAAATTAGTGCTGCGCCATTTTAAGCGTCCTTTGTTCTATCCACGAAAGAAATGGAACAGTTTTTGAGATAAAAAATGTTCATGACCTTTGTTAAGGATCTGAATTTTACTTTCTCACCTGCATAAGAAAAATATTGTAATCGGAAATCGGCGATATTTCGGCAGAAAAGCTTTTATTGCCGGGCCTTGGTAACGAAGAATTGGATAATTCTTTTTCCCCTGTACTTATATGTAATAAATTTCTTCCCCTGTCACGTTTTGCAGTCAGAATTCATGTTTTGCGAGTCCTTAATTCCGAAAATCGAATCACAGTAAAATGTCCGTGCGGGTTTATGCGGTAAACGCTAGTTGACCTTTCAGTCGTTTCAGATCGGTATGAACGAACTCGAGGCCCTGCGAGTTTAAAACGAATATTTTGAATTTGGGAGTACTTTACATGAAGCCAGAACATTTTAAAAATTATCTCAGAATTGGCTCCAATTTTTTTATTCAATTTTGTTCTCAGATAGCATTGTTTTGGTGAAATTTTGAAATGTCTTAGGGGCTTTATGTAAAGTACCCCCAACATTAAAATATTGGTTTCAAATTCAAGAGGCCGTGGCATCAGCCAGATCGATTGTGGAATATCAATTTTGGAAAAATCGGCTGAACGGTTTAGCCACTACCGTTATTCACAGATGGACGAGTCCGACGTTTTGTCGTCATTCGATTTTTCGGTTTGAAGGACCCACAAAACACGGATTCTGGCTACACGTGTTGAAGGATTTTTTCCCCCTAAATTTAGCAACTGGATTTAACCAATTTTTTCGCTACCAGGACCCTGTAAGAGTTTTTGTGTCGAAAATTCGCCATTTTTTCGGCACAGGATTACATAACTTTCTCTCTGCTACGTAAGCGGTAGCGAGGAAGTAAAATGACTAGGTGCGGTAGTATGTTCAACTAAACAGCAGGTTCGTAAACGCGACTATGTACTTTGTTCTTCCAGAATGCACTATACTTACAAGATCAATTGTGTGGACTAAACATTTTCCCCGTGTTCAATCCAGACGGAAATTCTTGCCTCAGCCCTTGTCCCATAGAGGCAATGTCGTGCGAAATGTATGGACATAACCTATCTTGCGGCCATTGTGCATAAATGTCATTAGCCATTACAGCAGGAAAATATACTAGGATATGTCTTTACTGTGATGACCGTTACTATGGCTTATAACCAAACCTAATGTGGATGAGCGTCTCTTCGAAATGCTATTGTGGAATCCCTTTTCAATCTTGAAATAGCAGACGTGAAAACAGAGTTATATTTTTTGTTTTTCGCACTTTTGTAATCGCCACCACTGAGAAGGGTAGATCATTTGCATACAGAGAGCTGTCTGCAAAAGCGATGGGGGGCCATACTCAAAAGTAGGATGGGATTCCTTGTGAGCGAGCAAAGTCTGTCGCATCCGTGAAAACTGTCGAAAATCGTGACAGGTGCCATCATTTAGTTTCTCGCACTTACTACGTAAAGAGAGAAAGCTATGAAATCGTGCTCCGGAAAACGGCGAATTTTCAGCAGAAAAGCTCTTATTGCCGGGCCCTGGTATATTTAATACCTGATACAAGTATATTTAAATCCTGTTGCTATATGTAGTAAATGACTTCCTCTATCATCTGGTGCTGCCAGAATACATGTTTTGTGGGTCCTTGATACCAAAAAATCGATTGTAGACAAAATGTCTGTCCGTGGTCAATGATCAACCGTTTAGCCGATTTTCTCCAAAATTGATATTCCGGGATCCATTAGTACGAATTCGAGGCTTTGAGAGTTTCAACCAGATATTTTGATTTTTGATGCTACGTTATATGAAGCCTCAAAAGCACGTTCAAAGTTTTATCGAAGATGGAACAATTTTTTTATTTTTTTAAATTTATTTTTATTATTACACTTTGCCCTTGGATAGCGTAGACGATGCTTAACAAAATGGTGCAGGTTTCATGTTCTTTGAAATCCCAGATTCTTCGAAAAGTGCAAAAGTGCATTTTTTTTGGGGGGGGAGGCATCTTTCTACAACTATAAAATTGAAGATAGAGATTTTTTTCTTAATGAAATCTGTTTCTTAAAGACATCTGGGAATAAGGCCATGTACGATTTTTCGAAAATATGAATAGTTTTCGCGTACTTTTGCGCAAAATATGGGTAATCTTTAAATTTATTAAACAATTTTTTTCTGTAAAACCGCACGAAATTTTTTCCTTAAATTTTCTTCTCGTTTGTATGCTAAAAAATGCTAATGGATGCTAAAAATACTAATGGATGCTAAAAAATGCTAATGGATGCTAAAAATAAGGCGCCAGTCCCATTATCTGCGCAATGTCTGTATTTTCGAAAATTGCAAATTTAGAAATAATGAAAGTGTTTGTTGTAACTCCACTAGTTTCATTTAGATTTTAAACGCAGCCTCTGCTTTCACAGGAAGACAAAACACGACTGTGTTTTCGTGTTGTCCAGGCTTGAAGGTATGTTTCCAGCATGATCGAGATCGGTGCCAGGGGGGAAAAGCCAAAATAATGACCTAGAGGTTAGGAAAGGGCAAAATGGCAAAAACCGGCATCAGAAGCTAAAATAGACAAAAAAAGTTAAATGAAAATTTACTCTACTCAACACAACTCCCAAATGTACAATAAGTGATTCCTATTGTTAAGTCATAAAATAGTAACATTAACAAAAAGGCATTTTGCCAAACTTCCGGACTGAGGATACGAGTAATTATGGAATGAGAGGTAGAGGAAGCTTGCTGCGAACCCGTTTTCGCCACGCGAATTCTACGTGCATCGACTGGAATTTGGAACCCGGTACCTCAGGCGGCAGACGAGCTCTCCGATTCCTTCACTATACCCTCACTATACCTTCACTTACCCACAACAGGAAAATATCCACATTCTTTCAAATGATTTCATTTTCTTATGGTATGTTAAACTTGCGCTCGTACCTCCATCTGTCGAGCAAATTACCGAGGCAGCGGTGGAATCAATGCATGTTCCTTAAAATTGATGCGAATGTTGACCGGCCGACTGTTCAAACAGGAAAGTGCAAGTGGTGGGGTGTTGTACGACAGCCCTCTTCGTCCGCCGCCGCCGCCGCCGCCACTGCCACTGCATGTGGCCGCACTTTCCCACGTTTTGGCGAGATAGACAAGCTTCTGGAATCCAAAGATCGTGAAAAGGGATAGTATACCACTGCTCAAGGCAAAAGCTCTCGAAAAGGTGGCTGGTTTTCTTCAAGGAGTGTCCATGGCAGTGCTAGAGTCCCTCTTTATTACCTGTACCTAAGGTCTTTCTCTCTGTATATAGGTTTCTAGGCAGTAGCTCACAGACGTGTCATTTTATAGAAGAAAATGTAACTGACAGTAGATAGCTCTGGGCGCTGGAAGAGGCTATGTCAATACTAAAGAGCAATACAGCTGTTTTACAGCACCAGCCGCTTTCGGGTATAGTATGTACACATGAACGGAATCTCTTTACTATCTCCAGAATTACACAAATTTAACATGCGCATTATAATAAATAATTAAATGGGATATAAAGGATATAAAACTATGAACTTAATATACGTGGTTTTCTTGGCGAATCGTAATTTTCGTGACCCTTCGTGTGTAATATGTTTTTAAATACATTTTTTTTAAAAATATGTCTGCAGCGCAAATAAATGCAATCTTGTTTTGAAACTTTGCTACAGGTTATGCATTTGTTACTTTATAAGCCAAACACAATAAAATTAATGAAAATCGATATTTCCAGTAATGTTTATAGGAGTTTGAAATTGTAAAATGGGGATGGGTGGGTTAATCCTTTTACGCACCATATTGTGTATACTTGGAAGCACTGAAAGTATTTCAGTTTTACTGTTCAAATGATGAAAATCAGGATTTTATGTGAACTCAAAAGAAGTGATGATGATGATAATATTCCCAATAAAATCCCCAAATTACCCACCATGTCTTTTCAGTGTCGGATGATATCCTAACTAGTTCAATCGTCATTTTAATATTGAGTCATCGAAAATTTGAGAATGATGTGCCATACCTTCTTAAGTATTTATTCAGGATAACACAATTTTTTTACTCAAATAAAATAAAACAATATCCTTGAATTTCTTAATTGAGGTATTGTACACGTGCACATTTAATGATAAATAATTCTTATTTGCCTTCATGTTTTCGCATTTTCAGCTTAACCAAGCTTAAACTATGTGTATCGGAGGTTTAGCGATTGACATAGAAGCTACACTTTATTTATTTCATCGAATTATTCCACGATTATTGGTAGCAGTTTTTGGTATACGTGGCTTATATCCAGATTAAAGTTTACACATTTATTGATAAGTCTGAGACGATTTATTTCATTCTTTTAAATTTAACTTTTACTATTTTCTGAGCATTGGACAATCTGTGTGTACACAGTAATTTTCTCAAAAATATGAAACTTCTCACTGAAAAATTTAAATTGACACCATACATCTTGTAACTGTAGGTTTCACAATACAATCTTATAAACACTCTTAATGAATCAGCTTTTTCAAAGAGAAAATAAAACAAAAATTATAACTTTGTGGATTATCTGAAGTTATTCCCAGTGGAAGGAAAAGTGCATCTTTAATAATAATAATAATAATAATAATAATAATAAAAAAAACAAAAAAAAAACAATGAGTGTTGAAATAATTCATTCTGCCTCAATCACTCATAGTAGTGTTAATGCTGTGGACATCCTGCTTCATGGACACTATACTTATTGTTGAAATGTGTGATGTGATGGCAGAGAAGTTCGTTAACCTCATGGGCCACTTCCTGGACAGTGAAAGCTACTAAAGTCCACAAACAGGCTGGATGTATGTATTGCAGGGCCCCACAAAATCCCCGAAAAACGGTCTGTCTTTAGTGAATAAAAAACTTTTTGTACAAATAAAAATGAAAACTAATACTTTTTTTTATAAAATTTTACATACATTATGTAGTTATTTACATTAAATATGTTACAAAGTATGTTATGCATATTTTTCTGAAGTGTGGAGTCCTTCATGGATGGGGAGACCCCAAGCAACTGCTTGTTTTACTTATAGGTAAATCTGGCCCTGTTCACAAATCTATTGGTGTTGCCACTGTTATCTGACGGACACATTCTGGGGCCTTAGGATTAAAATGGAAAGTGGTTCGTTTGTATCTCATCAGTTGTTTTACAATGTGAACTGAAATTCCCAATGTTATAAAAAATAATTTTTGACTTTGAAATGCATGAAAAGGATGTAATCAAATTTGTCTATTCCAAATGTCTGAAAATGTATAGTAAATTGTAACAAAATGTACTTTATTCTCATTGTCGATCATCTCATTCCAATGCCACCTGTAAGATTGCCACAGGTGTATGGGAATATCTGGTGCTAGGTTTAGTTATAAAATAGCATCTTTGTTTGTTTGTTTTGTTGTTTGTTTTTTTACTTTTGAGTTGTTCATTGACAAAATTAAGAAATTGTAATTATTTCTTTGTTCATGCCAAACTATCGAAATGCCAAATGGTAAAGATGAAAGGATACTTGTGCACAATTGTGAGCCAATGATACATTAATGTTTGAAGAAGAGGAGGACTTCTTTTGTCTATGTGTTTTTAAATTTTGTTTTTTATTTTCTATTAACTTTCAGAACTTAAGAATTGGTACATTTGGTTGTTGAATTCTGTTTTAGGAATTTGAAAACTTGATAACAAACAATAAATTTCTATAAAATAGGAATTTTCAGTTCACATTAAATAAAAATCTGCGCTCTGCAAACAAATGGTTTGTAGATTTGTATTCAGCACATCAGACATCCATTCAATACCACAGAAAACATTAATTTTGCAGACCTATGTAAGGTCGCCAAACTTTTGCTTCTTTTAACCTCTTCCTAAAATAAGATGATATTCCGTAGATTTTTTTTGCACAACTGAAAATGTAGAAATACGCATGTTAATTTTGTCGGTTTGTGACTTACGTAGTTAAAATTAGTTAAGAAAATTTCTCATATGAAAACATTGATAATTATGTATTTGTGTGCAATAGTATAAGCTAATTTATTGTGGTCTGTGTGTGATTCGCTTGTTCAATTAAGTCTATTTCTTTAAAGGCATTATTACAAGCACGACTTGGAGCTTATATGTCCGATGAGGATGCGGAAGAGAAAGAAGAAAAACAAGATCCAGAAGTTATTAATTGGGTCGTCGCACAGATCGAAGAAAACGAAAACACAGTAGGTAGGTTCCAATTAATCTGCTTTCCATTTCCTAGAATTGGTCATGGACTGAATGAGAATTCACAGTTTCCTCTTTGCAGTTTTGAATTGTCGTGAGCAGGAGATTGTAAACTGTGAAAGGATTATTAATTTATTGCCAGAAAAATTTACTAATTTTTTATGTTGTGTTTTTTTGTATTATATTCAACATAAAAATGTAGCTTAATTCAATTTTTAAATGGCATTTATATGATAGAATTAAATGGAATTGTGTGTTACCCTAATTACAAATTATAATAAAAATTGGGATTGTTCTTGAGAAAATCTTGTTTACAAATTTGTGAAATATTGTCACAATTTACTTGAATTGAGGCAAAAACTACTGAATGGTGTTTGGAGTTCTGTTAGGGGCTTGGAGTTGAAAGGACTATTGTGAGTTCCAGGGGTAATAGATATAGCCAAACATTCTAGTATTAACTGATTACCATGTTGTGTGTTGTAAACACTTCAGCCATGTCCACAAAAATTGTCTTGTGCTGATCCTGAATAATGTAGTGAAACCATATTAACAAAATAGGTTTGGAAAAGGTGGCGAGTCATTAAGGACATAAAATTGAACTAATTCTTTCAAAGGATTTCCACCAAGCCCTAGCCTCCATTGCACTTTATTGTTATTGTTAGTGAACATGGTATTGTTAATTTCAAAGTAACAATCCTTTGTGAAATAGAACTCTTGGAAAATACCAAAGTATACTGGTTGAATGTTAGTTATTCTGAAAAACTGTGAAACACTGGAAAGTCAGGCTATTGAAAATTTATGGAAAAGTCTTAGAAAAAAGAATAGTTAGATGCAAAATGGAGAGGAACATTTTGTAATAATTAAAGTTGTATCTTTGATTTAAGCAAGTCAAAAACAACAGCGAAAACAACAAATGGAGGTTTGTCTTCTTGTTTGCTTATTAGTGTTAATGGATGAAAACCAAAACAATACCACCACCACCTAACAAGATCTGAAATTTTTTGAGCTAAATCACTAAAAAAATATTTTCATTAACACAATCAGCTTGTATCTTCCAAATTTTTGTTGCAATGTTTCTGTACGTGAATTATACGTACTTGGTGTGTTTTTGAAATTATTGTAAATTTACGTTCATTTCACGTAATATGTGATGTAAATATACATCACATCTCAAAATAAGGTCCTGTTCAATTTTTTAAAAATATGAATAGTTTTTGTGTAATTTTGTGGAAAATATAGGCAAGTTAAACATTGTTTTAAACATCCCCCCCCTAAAAACAGCTCCAGGTTTTTTCTTTAAATTTTCGCATTTGTATCAAGGGACAGTAAAAGATAAAGTGCTGGTCCAATTTTCAACGAACTCTTGTATTTTCAAAAATTGGAGAAGGTTATTTCAAAAATAACAAAATTGAAGATATAAATTTTCTCTTGGACGAAGTCTGTTGTAAAAATTCAGCTCTTTAAAAAAGGTCATATACAATGTTTTGGAAAAGATGAGTAGATTTCACGTTATTGGTGCCAGAAATTTATGCAATTTGTAAAAAACTTATTTTCTCAAAAACACTCCAAATTTTTTCATTAAATTTGATCCTCATATGTAACAAAGGGCAGTAAAAAAATATGATACTAATCTCATTTTCGGCAAACTATCTATATTTATGAAAATTGCAAAAAGTAACATTTCAAAACTACAAGCCTGAGTTCGATAGCAGGTAAGGCTCGTGCTAAATTTACTCTTTTAATTTTTTAAAATTATTTTTTTTTTTTTTTTTTTTTTTCTCCTGATTTATGTGGTAGGATAATATTACAGAGCAGTTAGAAATAATGCAAGAAAGTATGTGCTGTTGTAGCACCCCTTGTTTGTTGTTTGACTTGCTGACGTGGAAGATTAAAACTTTAAATACATATCACTGAAGTGTATTTTTTGGAAAGCCAAACACATTCGATTCTCTAGAAAACTTTTTGGTAGCAAACTATCAATAATGAACCTCGCTCATTAAAGAATTCTGAAAGACTGATAATTTAAATTTGTTAGTAGAAAATAGTGGCATGTGTCGCTTCTCTGAATTATAATGTAAGTTGCTCAATGATATTTGGGACTGTTTCAGAAGCAGAAGCAAGAGGGAGCGTATTGAAGGTAAAGCACTTACTCCGGAGAGAGAAAAGAAAGAGGACGGGATAAGAGGAGAACCTCTCCTCTGGAAAGATCACGTGATTTGCGTGATGCTAAGAGGAGTAGAGAAAGTGATTTAGACCACGGGGAGTCCAGAAAAGTATACGAATGAGAAAAGAACGTGATAGCAGGAGGCAGCACACGTCAAGGGAACATGAAATCTCCAGAAGAAGATCCAGCAGAAGTCGTTCACCAGTGGGTAAGTGAATAAATTATTAATTTTATAACTGCTTGTACATGTAAGGTTTCATTTACTCTTAGTTTCAAGAGGGAATTTATTCTGTAGTTCTTTTAAAAAGTTATTCAATATATTGGATTGATTGTGTATTGGGTGTCCTTAAAGTTTGGTTTTGTTTCTTTTGATCTATTCTTGTGTGATTTAGGTCATTCAAGGTCATACAGTCGAAGTCGTGATCTCAGAAATGATAGAGAGAGAGAACGTGACAGAGATAGAGAAAGATCTCGTTTGGAAAGGAGAGAGAAGAGACGGAAAGGTTTTCAAGTTCTCGAAGTAGAGAGAGAGAAAGAGAAAGGGAAAGAGAACGAGACAGAGATCGGGACAGAGACTATCATCGCTCGAGACATTCCAGGTAAATATTTGTAGTTGATTAGTTGCATTGTAATTAGTTTTTTGAAAACTTTCCATCTTTGTAAATATTATATTGCATGTTGTAGCTATTTTCTATTGTATTACTTTTCTCATACTGCATAGCGTTCATTAATAAAACCAGATAAATTAATTTGCTTCTGCCTTTGTAGAATAAAAATTAACGTTTCATTCAATTATTTACTCAAAATAATAATGCAGCAGCAGTGGTGATTCAGTAAAAGTCAGAAGGTTGAGGAAAAACAAATTAGTTCTGTAATTTAATGAATTGTTGAGATTATATTATTAATTATAATCTGTGACTGAATTAATATTCTGCGACAAGAAGGTGAAATTTGTTGAATGTCCTCTTCCCCTCGTTTATCAGTCAGCAGTTTCAAGTAGCAGGTAGCCACTCATATGTTGTGTGTAGAGTTTAGAACAACACAACTTCTTTCTTATAAACATGGCTTAAAATTATCCAGGTGTTGCAACTGCTATACTATTTGTTATTCTTGTGAAAATGCCCTAATATAATTTTTCCCATGTGACAAAGGCTTAACTTCCCACATACCAGTCATAATGCTGTAAAATATAACATGGAAACCTGCCATCTTGGACAAAAATCTCAGAACAAATAAATTGTATGCGTGAAAATGACCTCTAATAGCCGAAAACCTGTTTAACACAGATACAGAAGGTTTTTAGAGAACGTTAATAGATTATTATATGCTTAAGATGTAAATTTATTTTTAAATTTCCAGCACTATCTTTGGAATGGATAGTGCAAAGGATCACATGCTGAGAAAACAGTAAATGATGAGTTATTCATCTTCTGCTTGCTGACAGGGAATCTTTGGTGAACAAGGCAGCTGTTTTGCTGCAACTTTCTCACGTTTTAGTGTGATTATTAAGGTCTCAACAAGTGCGACTTCATCGCTGTCATTCCAAAAACCTAAACGTTGGTCGTCCACAGCTTGTTCAATTTTTAAAAGTTTCACCACGTTTCCATCAGTCAACAATGGAATTCTGGGAAGGTTGTCTCATCGTCCTACCGTAGCAGTCGTAGGAATCATAATATGTTGACCACACAGTTTAGTGACGTCTCGCAGAACAGTGTAAGAAAGCTGTGCGCTAGTGTGTCAAAGTGTTTTTGAAGTGTACATGCAAAACCCTTCCACTACAGAAGAAAATAGAGGTGATTGATGAACACTAGAAGAAAAAACTTACTTCAAAAGACCTTATTACAAAATTCAAAGTGAGTAATTTTATAACATTTTACAAGTTAAAGACAAAATTCAAAACAAAAGGTTAAAAGGACAAAATTATATCAAAAATACTGTACTTACGTTGTATGGTGAATTTTTGACAACCCTCAATAAGCTGGAAACCTGCCGAGATGGACATTTTTTGAAAGAACTGAGAGGCTCCATCTTAGACAGGTTTTACTGTATTTAAGAAAAATTGTATTCAAAATTTGAGGTTGGCTTACAGAGATCTGTGTCTTGTTTTGCCTTGCCTTCATTCTCAATCTTGTTACTAAATTTTCAAACCATGTGGTGTAAGAATTTGTGCTGATTGTTATACACATTGTTACTTTTGTCGCTCCACCTAGTGAATACTTATTTATAATCATAACGCCTCTTAAAATATTTCTTCATTTCTTCTGAGGTTTTTAAAGGATAATTCTCCCACCGTTTATGTATCACTTTGTATCTCAGTATATTGTATCCGAGTTGGTTAAAATTATTATCTGGAAATGCTGTGTAGCTTCAAGAGTCTGACACATTCCAACATTTGACAGATACTTATGATCCAAACAGTAAATGGTTTCCCTAAACAGCATTTGACATTTCACAGGAGAAGTGAAACTTGAAATCAGTCACAGATTCCACAAATTGTTTGTAATTTACAGCCAAATCTAATCTGCTTCCCTTGAATGAACTGTTTAAGGTGTGTTTTACTCCTACTACTTTTCAATCATTGTAATTAATAATGGAAACTTTTTGACACTGGCATACCAATGTCATACCTGTACTCAAAGAACATCCGTGGAGATGTGTGTCATGTGAGAACTAATTCTTCAATAGATTACAATCATTTTCTGCAAGTTTATGTTCAAATGTTTTTGGTTTTTGAGGTATGGCAAGGTTTTATGTATATTTTTACAATATTTTGTACTGTGATCCTTTCCGCTGGGACAGATACATTTTTAATTTAATTTTTTTTTTTTTTTTAATAAACCACCATTCACTGTATTGTTTCAAATGTGCAACTATTTTTATGAGCAGGCCTGACTCGAAGAGAATCAATATTTCCTCGAAGTAATTACAAGTGACCAGTTTCAAATTGTTTTTTAAATACCAAAATTGAAAGACAAAACCTAACTCTTAGCCCGGTTTGCTTTCTTTTAAATTGTGAATGCACACATGCACTGTGGTTTCTTTAAAGTTCAAAAGTGACCTTGTGCATGTGCATGTTCACTAGAACTCCAAAATTGTTCATGGAAAGGAAGCATGTCAATCACGTCTTAAGATTAAGAAAGGTTCTGATAATAAATGTCCTTAACCACAAAACCGTAACTCTCTACCCAAACAAAGATGGGGTGGGAGCTTGCTGAAGTATGTCGTTGACCTCTCCCCCGTCATGTGCATGTGACTGGAAACTCCTTTCTGGTGGAAGGATCAATGTATTATCTCAGATATCTGATTTTGAATACAATTTGGGGAAATATATAAAAAAGTTGTCGTTAATTTTCCGGATTTTCAAAATGTAACAGCAACATTTGTGCATGATAAATGTTTCTTCAGTTTTCTATTGGTCATGGTTCAATAGAAAATGTTTTCCTAGACAATTAGTGTGCCGCAGACATTAGTAATGGTGCGATTGAAGGTGAAGGATCCTCTCAGAAAACATTAATCATATTGGTGCTGACAGTTAAAGTTTATATTATAAAACACAAAAAGCAAAATTAAAGAAAAAATTACAATAAACTGAATAAATGAATAAACATCTATTTAAAATTTATAACCTGATAAATAAATTTAAAAAAAAAAAAAAAAAATTGCCACTGCTGTGATTTGAACATGTAACAGAGTCGGGATTTCTGAAGACATGCACTGCCAGACAACTGGACAGGGGCTGCTCAGTCAGGTGACAAAGATTTTTTGTGAGTTTCTTTGTAGATATCTCCATATAAAAATGATGTTATGATGTGTTCAATGCATGGAAGTAATTTTAACAATATGTATTTGCGTATTTTATGTGTGAAATATTTAATTTTACCTCGTATGAAATCTTATTTTGTACCTACTTGCGAGTATCCGAGGTTATTGGGTCTGAGATTACCTCTGATATGAAAATTGATAATCCATAGTTAAGTTGATAAGGATCCATACAATATTTAGTAACAGTTTGTCTAAACTGTCAACATAAATTACATCAAATATATATGAGTACAAATATTGTAAATGTAATAATCATGTTTACCACTTAAATAGGGAGACAACTAAAACTGAAGTGGCAATGAACATATTACACACTCAATGATTGACAAGTGAATGCAATGATTAGAGAATTGGTGAAAGCCCTATTATTGCTCGTTTTTTCAGATGTTTTGGACATGAAAGTATTGCAGCAAAAGTTTATTATGAAATTGTCAAATTTCAGCAAAAACAGTGTTGAGTGAATGTTCTTCCGGAGATGTGGAATGAAGTTAACGAGGTCTCAAACAGGTCATAACTGGTGAAGAAACAGAAGTGTTCAGGTATGAAATCAAAGTCGTCCAAATGGTAGCTTCTGAATGAGCCAAGACCGAAAACAGCATGTTAAATTTGATCAAATTTGAAGATTCTGCTCATGGTTTTCATGGATTTCAACAAGGTAGAGCATCATGAGTTCTTGGCATCAGGTCGTAGAGTCACTAAGAAGTAAAACTTCATATCTGGGCATGAAGCACTTCAAAGATAACACCTGAAATTATGGTGAAACGATTCATGGCAGTGGCGTCATGTTGAAGCCATTATTCAAACTTCATTGCTTATTTGTTAATTTTTACCCAAAAAGTCTTCTGTTATGATTAAGCTGTGAAGTTTTGCCTAGTGGTATAGCTTAGTGATGGTACTTCAGCCTCTGTATTCACTAGAAATGGCCCCTGTAACTTCATCCTATTCTCAAAGATTAGAAATCCTTGTTAGGAAGAGTTTTTGCCAATAGTGGAGAAAATAGGCAGAATTGTTGAAGGAGCTAAACGATGTACTGAAAACTGAGTCAGAAGTAATTAGAGGACTAGAAAAGCGCTGGCACAAATGAATTGTATCTCGAGGGATCTATTTTAGAGGACAAAGTCAATATTCAGTTAATAAAATTGTTTGGAGAAGAACTTAAGTTTATACGTACTTATTGATTGTAAAATAAGATTTGATAGTAGAGAAGGCTGGGGATTATCCGAGTCGTGATTATTCGAGGCAGTCTGAAGGAAAAGTAACAGAATAATTCATTGCAAAACAGTCAATGTCGTTATGGATTTTAGAAATATTTGGGCTTTCCTCGATTCCGTAATCATTTGATCCCCTTGTCAATCATTGGGTTTCCTTGGTCAATGATACTCTGTTTCAGTTGCCTCTCAATGTACGTGGTAAACGTGATTATTCAATTTACAATATTTGTGCTTGTATTTTTTTAATGTAATTTAGTATATGTTGACAGTGTACACAAACCTTTTCCAAATTCTTGTATGTGATCCCTATCAAATGGACTATGGATTATCAGTTTTTGTACCAGAGATAACCTGGGATACTCATGTAAGTATGCACCAATCAAGATTTTATTAGATGTAAAATGTTCAGTTTTTTTTGGACAAAATTTGCAAATACATATTGTTGATTAATGGTGAACAAAAATAAAATTACTTCCATGCATTGAACATTATTTTTATATGAGATATATCTACAAAAGAAGCTTGTAAAGAACAACAAGAACTTTTCAAGCATATAACTTTAAAAAGGGTTAATTTTACAAAAAAAACCTTATAGGAACTTTTTTGTCAGAAATGTTATGTTTTGATTTTGTATAGAGCATAAGTTTTGGTAAGATTGATCATTACAGAGATATACAATAGACCCCCCCACACACACACACACTTTTTAGGATTTTTATTGTAATGTGTGATAGTTACCAAGAAACAATCATACCAAGTTTCAAAACTCCGGAATGTTCTTCCTTCGATTACCGGTTTTTGGTCCAATTTGACTGGGCTATGATGATATTTTGACTGCTTCTAACTTCATTGTTAATGACTTAATGTCTGGAAAGACAGGAACCTCCAGGAAGAAATGAAATTGGAACAAGTGTTTTAAAATATTTTATTTTTGCAAAGAAATGGATATAATGTTCTTAGGCTTTGGTGTGCAAGTATGCAAATTAGCAAGTAAACTCTTGCTTATTGATTGTGATTGTAATTCAGTGATTTGAAGTATGCATCTCAATTTGCTGTCAGTTAAAATAATGTCTGGTACTAATATTGTAATCGAATCAACAAAATCTGACAGTTAAAGGTGGCTTAAAACCAGTTGAACAATATTTGGGAAATAGACTTTGATTCTCTCATTTTCATAGTATCATACTATTGCATGATGTGTGTAATTGCATGTTATATGGAGTTTTTTGGTTTATGCCCAGTCTCAGTAGACAAAATAATTGTATGATAATTTTTTTTTTTTTTTTTCTAGAGAAGTTTTTTCTGCTTCAAACCTTTTATTTTTGTCTCAATGCAAATATAATCCTGAAACCTGTATATCACTAAGTTTTCCCGAAGGTTTAAGTCATTATATAAGAAGTTCAGATATAAACTTCATCATTAGTATTGAAATGAATATAAATTATTATTTTGATTAAAACAATAAAAATTTTCCTGTATTTTATTTCCAATTAATAAGGTTTTTAATTCATAATATGGTTTATTAACTAGAATATTTAATGTTACTAAACTTTGATTTGGAATTAATCAGAATGACAATAACAGAATTAATAAATCTATTAGGGTTCTTAATTGGGTTAATAAAATATTGAAGTTCATTCTCCGACATCCTCATTCATCAACTACTTACAGAAGATTTGAGAAAGAACTGGAGAATGATGGCTTGCCTCATTTACAAGTTTTGAAGATCTCTGTCCATCATCAGTAAATCATAAAACATAGTTGAAATTGACAAAATCATTTTGGCATAAACATCAAAGAAGAAAGAATAAATAAAGAAGTGTCCTGAGGTATACAGTTGCATCCAGCTGGCCTTCAGAATGCATTGTGTTGACATGTGTTAAAGTGAATATATCTAGATTTGATATCTGATTGTGCAAATCTTTAGACACAATATATCCAAAATTGAAAATTACCCATTTTTTTACGAGGTGTAGAAAGAAAATAATATGCAAAATATAATTAAAATCAAAATGCTGTGCTAATCATATCTGCAGATTTATAATAGGCCTCTTAGGGTTCTTCCTCTCCCGTAACACATCCATGCTCTTGAAAAGTTTTGTGCATGTTTAGAGTAGGGCTTTTTATTTTCTCATGTTTTGTAGTGTAATGAAAGTATTGAAGTGCTAAGTTTTCGACAAAAGCTAATTTTGGGTGTTCCTAATACTAAAATATGTATTTTTCTTGCTACTGTTTGTAGGAAATTATTTTCTCAATACATAGTGTTGTCACTTTAGACATTCTGTTGGTTCTTAATACTGGGAAAGTATTTTTTCTCAAAATGTATCTTCAGCGTTGACCATTTTCAACAGAAAAACTTGTTTTGTGGGTCCTTGACACTGTAATTTCTTATTTTCTTGCTCCTGTATGTAGGAAATTACTTTTTCAAGTATGTAGAAAATTACGTTCTCAAGTATGTAGAAAATTATGTTTTCAAGTATGTGGGGAAATTACGTTCTCACATACGTAGTATAGTCTGAATCTACATTTTGTCAGTCATATTGTAAATTAATTTTTATCAAAATATCTGACTTCCTGTTCTTTCATCTGTGAGCAACACTAGTGCCTAAACTGTGCATGAGATTTTCACCAATATTGATATTCTCTAATCTACCTGGCCGATGGCATGGCACCCTCAAATTTGAAATTATATTTTAATTTTGGGGGCTACTTTACTTGAAGCCCTCAATAGCATTTCCCCTAAAAATGGCCCCAAATTTTGTTAAAGACTGAAAATAAAGGCAAGAGATCCCAATTGATGTGTGGTAATAAATGGTACACATAATATAACATGAAAATATAAAAAAGTGAAATTGTACAAAACAGAGGCAATGTGTATTTAATTATTAATATTCCTAGAAAGATATGCAAAAGCAGTCCACAGTATCAGTTCACTTATCTGAATGTTTGCAGTGACACCCTTAAACCCATTTAGAGTTTTGCATTGCATATAATTAAAACGAGCCTTCATTTAATGCATATAACTTACAATTTACATTTCGTATATTTAAATAAAGTGTTACTATTATGTGATTGAATGCACTTATTTAGAAAAGTTCTTATGTAGATAGAAGTGAATGAGCATTTAAAATTTTGTTTTTTATGAGAGTAATATTTTTTTCTTTCCCTTGGCTGTTATCTTATTTGGTTTACTACCTTACTTTATGTGAAGTTGGCAAATAATCATAGTTTTTTTTTGTTGCTAGGCATGGTAGAGATAGGCGTGATAAATCAGATAGATTTAAGGACAGTTTATCGGAGGGCCTAGGAGCTGATAAATCATCATCTGAAGAAGAGTAAGTACTTTCAGCTTTTCAGAAAGAAAATGTAATTTGAGAAACAATGATAAACTAGAAACTTGCGATTTACATTTGATATTTAAATTTTATGTTTTATTTACAGTTTAGAAGACATTGATATTGAGGAAGATGAAGATGAGGAACAAATAATTCAAAAGCGTAGAAAGCAAAGAGAAGAACTTCTCAGGGTATGTTTTTTTGACTTTTTTTTATGGTTTCACAATTTTGTGGCACAAAATAAAATAATTAATGTACGTCATGTTTTAATATTTGATTTATTAGATACACTGCATTATTCCAGTTGTATTGTTTACATTTTTAGCGGCACTGTTTATTCTATTAATTATAAAGTTATCAATGTTTGAGTTATCTTTAGTAAAAAAGGATACATACTACATATAAATATTAAACCAATATTCCCTTGAATTAGTAATTGTATTTAAGAACATAAAATAACCATTGGATGTTGCCGATCTAGAAAATGGAAATCTAAATAATCTTTGAAAAAACTTCAGGAATAAATACATTTTAGCTTAACAATAATAGGAAAAAAAGAGTCTTGGAACTCTACAAAATCAGATACCTACAAATGAAGTTCAAACTGAGGTATGTCACGTAGCAGTGATGAAAAGGCTGTTGCTGAATGTTACAAGTTGGAAGTGGGGGTAAGAAATAGGGAATGACATTTATGTGGGACATTTGGGTCAAATGTTTATTATCAATTGTTGACAAAGTTTAAAATTAAGAGTATTTGCATTGTAAGCGTTTTGTACAATGCTAATAGTAACATATGGCATTCTGAACATGTTTTTTATATATCATATTTACCCAAATATAAGACAAGTTTTTTTACAGAACATGAAAAGATTGAGTCATTACTAATTTTTCGTTAGATGGTACTTGATGAGGTCGAGGATTGGCTTGGCTGTGCAAACTCGCAAGTTTGACATTTGGCAGTGCAAATGTGTGTTTTGTGAGAGTTAAAACTGAAAAAAATTCACATTGGTGGAGTTCTATGATCTGTGTGAGGTGGTGTACTATGGAACATTCTATGTTCAACTACTGCCACAAAATTATTAAAAAGATATTGGTTTCAGCACTTGTGCATGGAAACTGGTACTTGCCTTGATTGTTTGTTTGGAAGGTGTTACTTTGTGGTACATGTAGGGCAAAATGGACTTGGCCATTTCAATACCGCATAGATGTCACAGGGCCATATGAAAGTACAGCAAAGTAAAGAAAACTTTTGACATAACATGAATCACCATGGCTACCACCTCCCTTATTGAGAATGATCCAAGAATTTCCTTTTAATGTTTCAAGAATTCATACTAAAAAAAATGTTTGAAACTCATATAAAAGAATCTTGGCCTTCTTATTTCAAAGCACTGGTCTTGGTTCCTATGTTATCTCGTCCATCATAATTTCATTCATATGCCAAAGACTTGCATAGCTACATTCAGGATTTCATTATCAATGTTTGTGCATAGTATTTCTCAAAGTTCATTCTGGTAATGTTCTTGTATCATATTGTTTCAGCGATTGGGTGCTGCAAGTGAAGATTCCAATCTTTCTAATGTCAACAATGCTTCAGGAGTTAGTAGTCCTGAACGTCCACCACCTTCAGACGAGAATAGCTTAAATGGGCATGGAGATATCATACCACCAAAAGATGTGGATGAGAGCAATCCTACTATAATCGAAGACACATCAAAGAGTCTGGCATTGAATCATAATCAGACGGATAATGATTCTGCTAGCAATGAAGCTCTCATACCTTTGCCAGGGGAAGATAAGCCATTGAAACGAGCTTCAAGGTTCACTTCTTATGATCCCAATGAAAGTGACAAGACTGATAAACGCGACCGCAAAGATGGAAAGAAGAATGAATGGGATATGTTTGCTGAGGCTGATCATTTAGAAACATACAATGTATGTGAAATATATTTCATACAAAATACTTAAACAGTTCAATGTATTCTACACAATTTGGAATCTGTATTGTTTGAAAAATTGAATATATTATTTTATCTTTCAGAGCCCTGGAACAGTTGACAAAACACAAGGTGGTCCTGAGAATCCTAGCTTAACAGACAATTGGGATGATGCTGAAGGTTACTACAGAGTAAGAATTGGTGAAATAATGGATGGACGCTATGTTGTTTATGGTTATACTGGTCAAGGTGTATTTTCAAATGTAATTAGAGCCAGAGATAGTGCACGTAGTAATTTGGATGTGGCAGTCAAGATAATTCGTAACAATGAAATAATGTAAGTGAAATATTGTTGTAAGCAGTAATTAATTCATTGTAAACTAATACATGGTGTGAAAAGATTAATGCTAATGTAAAATAATGGTTTATGCAAAAGTGTGTGATATAGTGATACATTATGACACTTGAAGTATGTTAGAAGTACCATAGCTCTTTTCTTGAATATTAAGTAGTAACTTTGGAGTATATTAGCTCCAACATTAAAATTCTCTGGGGATAATGATCGTTTTAGAATAGTTTTGAAGTTCTTAAAATCTACAATGTGCTTACTCTTTTGTAACTGATGCAAATAATTGTTGTTGTTTTTCAATTAAAAAAATTGTGTTTATTGAAATTAAATTAATTTTATTTTTAAGTATGCCTAGATATGCTGTCCCCTAAGTGCTAATGAGCCTCTCTTCTTGCCTAGTCTTCATGTAACATAAGTGTCATGTCACTTTTGGGTGTTTCAGAGGTTCAGAAGAACCTTGTTCTGTTGTGAAGTACTAGTTTGTTAGAGGGAACAGGGAACTTTACTCTGCCTTCTGAAATATTTTGGCAATGGCTTAGAACAATCTGAGAAAACCATTTTTGCTATCTCTTACTTACAATATTTCTTCATTTGAGGCTTGTTTAAGCGTTAAAGTCCAGGGGAATATTTTTTAGCAGGTTAATCAACAACTACTTTTAATTCATCTTCATAGTTTCTTTTAGTCTGAAAGAATTCATGAAAATTTCTGTTTTTATAGGCACAAAACTGGCTTAAAAGAACTAGAAGTATTGAGGCGTTTGAATGATGCTGATCCGGATGACAGGTTTCACTGTTTGAGACTTTTTAGACATTTCTTCCATAAAAATCATTTATGCATGGTGTTTGAACCGCTGAGCATGAATCTCCGTGAAGTAAGTTAAATATTTTGTATTATTAAAAATTTTGCCTTTTGTTGTGACACTTGTATTAACAGATGATGAAATTAATTTAATAGGTACTTAAAAAATATGGTAAAGATGTTGGACTGCATGTAAAAGCAGTACGTTCATATAGTCAGCAATTATTTTTAGCTTTGAAACTATTGAAAAAAGCTAATATTCTTCATGCTGACATAAAGCCCGATAACATATTGGTAAGTTTGATAACATTTAATTTAACAAGTTAGACATTCTTCATCACTCATATTGTGTCTCTTGCCATTATTTCCTTTACAGCAGTTATTAATTATGATTTCTTTAATTAAATTATTCAAGATAATTTTAACATTCTGAAAATCTCCAGGTAAGCTGGGATGTGTTGTAAGGGAGCGCGTTTCAGGGTAAAAATTTACTGTGCCCTCTTGTTAGTTCATGTTCTATAGATCCTGGAGGGAGCTTTTGTAAAAATGAGTCGACATTTCCGTGTTCCTTCATTCATCATGCGGAATGGGATGCTGTAGAAGGTGTGGTGAAAGGAATTTACCCACTCAGGAAGTGCCCTTACACATGTAAGACATGGTATTTTCTGAGCACCCTATCCCAAGGCTTGTATTCTAATAGGAAGAGTTAAATTTAGGTTGCAAACAGCAGAATTGTTTTGTGTCCATCAAAAAATCTTTATCTTTTGTTGGGGGAGTTCATACCGAGAAACCCTTCTACGTTTTAATTTTGAGTTCTTAGATAGGAGTGTTTAGAATGCACATTTATGAAGTAGTTATATTACCTGATTATTATTTGAACTGGCAACTTCATTTCTGATGATTCAAAAGAACGTCAGATGCAGTTGCCAATCTTTCAAGAAAATAAATCACTCTTTGACACGCACTTTATATGTCAGAAATTTGTTGTTGTTCATAATTTATGTACCATCAACAGTTCATCATATTGGAAGTATATTTTGTTGAAATCTGCTAATTGTTTTAGAGAGTATTATTCTTTCCATTTGTTTGTTAACTTGTAGGTAAGTGAGAGCAAATTAGTTTTGAAGCTGTGTGATTTCGGATCAGCCTCTCATGTTGCTGAAAATGAAATTACTCCTTACCTTGTGAGTCGTTTCTACCGTGCTCCAGAAATAAGTAAGTGTTTTTAAATGCTATTGGTACCTACTTTATGTACAAGTTATTCTTAGCAAACTGTGAACTAAAAATATATTACAGTTTTAGGCATTCCGTATGATTTTGGTATTGATATGTGGTCAGCAGGTTGTACAATATATGAATTGTACACTGGCAAAATCATGTTCTCAGGGAAAACCAACAATCAGGCAAGTTTTATACATAGTGTAGATGAATATATTCATATGTTTCTTTTCTTTTTATTAAGGTAATTATTATTACAGATGTTGAAGTTTTTTATGGACCTTAAAGGCAAAATGCCTAATAAATTAATCCGAAAAGGACAATTCAAGGAGCAGCACTTCGATTCTAACTGCAATTTCCTATATCATGAAGTGGACAAAGTGACAGAGAGGGTAAGTCTTTGTTTTTCAATGTAATTTGAGTTTTTGAGTTGTTTATATTTTGTCCGTGGTCAAAGTTTCTCACAATTTTAAACTTGTAAGAATTTATTAGTTTGCATAAGGTAAATTGATTCCGCAATATCAATCAATATTTTTGTTCACAATCCTCGCAAAAAATTCTCATTTCTTTGTATATTCAAAATTCAAGTAGTATATGGCTTAGGGTAGGGATTACAGAATTATGAAAATGTACACAGAATTCACTGCACCCCATACCACGTCACACACATTTTTTAACTGTTTTTGATGTAATATTAATTAAATAAATAAATAAATAAATAAATAAATACTGAAGTATCCGAATTGAACATTAACAATTAAATTTTTTTGACGATATAATTTTGTTTTTTGAAAGTAACGTGATGTCTTAATTTTCAAATGAAAGAGCCCATTATTGTAGATTTGCATTTGAGCACTATTAAAGTACTGAATACTGCTATTAAAGTACTAAATATTGCTGAATCTCTCTAATGATTCTTGGTAAATATGTCAAGGCAAAGCAAAGGAGTGACATTTTAGGTGGGATTGAAAGATCTACAATGTGTTCTAGATGATTGTTCAACAAAGACAGTCTTTTTTTATCGGAATTATTGATATCCTCAAAAAAAAAAAAAAGTATTTATCAATTCTTAATGTAAATGTAAATTTTAAACTCGCTCATATTATTCTTTCGGTATCAGTACTGTACTCTCATTGTACTCAATACTGTATGAGTTTCGCTAATCTGCGGCTCTTATTGTATTCAAGTCGTCTGCTGATGATTTTTAAATATTTCTAATAGAGCAAATACACAAGCTTTGTTTTTTAATTCTTTGGGATGTTGAGATTTTTGTCAAAAAAAGTAGAAATAAATTTACACACAAAAAGAGAATAGTATTTTTCTCCCCCATCAAAATTGTTCTGTAGTTAGCCACTGTTAAAATAATTGTTTTCATGTCCTTAACTATCAATATAATATCATATGAAAAAAGTCAATTACAATAGAATCCTGATTTAACTTGAAATCAATTTAATCTTTTTCCGCATTTAACGTTAATTTCCAAAAGTCCCAATGATGCCTACATGTAATTAATGCAATTATATTTCCGACTTAATGTCATCAGTTTTGAAGCACAAGGTGCATTTAATTAAAAAATTTTGGATTTTTATGTTATTTTTCCTCCATGAATTGGGAAGCGCTGCCAATTAGGTCATCTGATGTCATCTGTCATGCAATGCAGCTAATTGTAGTGTATGAAATCATTAATCACTGCAACGACATCTGTATTGTGGTGTTATAATAAGTTTGCTGCTTTCAATCTTATTGTGACGTTGCAGGAGAGTTCCTCATCCATATAAATTCCGCTCTCACAGATGGAACTTACATGATAATTGTGATTTAATTATGTATGGGACTGTTCATAAACTACATAATTACAGAATTTTGATTACACCCCTCCTGTAACAACTGTAGCGCATGCTTGAACTCCTTAAAACATAATGCTTGCAACAAGACCCCCCCCCCCCTTTACAGTAAATAAAAATACATTATAAAGTAGGAACAACTTATATTAATTTTATTTGTTATAAATATAATAAAATTTATGATAATTAAAGAATTAGTTTGTGATGCCGACTGCACCTAATAATAAAATTGGGGACAATTTTTGAAGGAAGGAAGGGTGCTTTGCTGAGAATATAAATCGTATACACGCCATCATTGAGGACAATGCATGGGCCATGAGGCCAATGTGTCAATTTAATTGGATTAGAAAATAACAATAATAAATAAAATAAAAATTCTTTGTAATCTAACAGACTCAATGAAAATGAAAAAATATTTTCATTGTAACAATTTATACATCATATCTTAATTTATTCATATTTTTTCATTTAATTTGTTAATATTTTAATGGTTTAGTGCAAGACTAAATAAAAGGTTGCCTTAAACTGCCTACCTCCTCTCTAGTGTTACATAATTTATGGATGACACCTATGATAAAAATCAAGCATTTAAAAAAAATAAAATCGATAATTCTTGGTTTATTTAAACTTGTTTCTTCAAAGAATACCCCATTGGGTGTTAACCCTCATTTAACGTAAGAATTTCAGGCCTCCCTGAGGTGATGTTAAATAAGGTTTCTACGGCATGTCAATAATTTGACACTGTCAAGTTAAATTGGGAATTTTTTATGTTAATAAAATTTTTTATTTGAAAGGAGTACTATGAAATGTCATAGCATGCAATTGCTTTATTTAATTATTTGCTTCTGTTTATTTCAGTTATACACTACTACTTCTAATCCTCTGATAACATTGTACTTTTGTTGCATATGTTATTGAGGGTGGTGGTTTTACTCACTAGGAAAACTATCAAAACTATGAATTATGTTTTTCTATTAATGCAGAAGGGATCTTTCTGTTATTACAGATATTTTAAAGTTACTCTTAAGTGATCTTTAGTGGTAATTTCTTAATTCAAACTGCTTTATAATAAGTAGTATGTACATAATTATTACCTTTTATTTTCACCTTAAACAATTTTTGTTTGCACTCTGCTAGTTCATAATAAAAAGAAATTTGAAACATAATAAAGTTGACTGGATTTGTCCATATCAGACATCAAGAAGTATTGATATAAATATTTTTCCTTCAATTTTTTTGTTTCAGTATAAAAATTTTTTTAATGGTCAGTCTAATTAATCAAACTGTAATAATACATGGTTTGCTGGAAGGGTAGTAATAATTCACTCTCTTTTGCACTGTTGCTCTCTCTCTCTCTCTCTCTCGCTCACTGCCTCCCCCGCAGTGCACATCATGAAGGTGCATATGAGCACACACATATTTTAAATTATTTACAGATAGGTAAAACCCCTGTGATTTAATAACTGATTACAAAATTGATGGTTGTAGATAAAAGGGATTGAATATTAGAACTCTTGTGCTCTAATGAAATGTTATGAAACTGATCTTGATTTCATCAAATTTTGCTGTGTATATTCAAAGTGAATAAAATGGGTTATTCAGTATTACAAGATTATAACAAAAATTATGACTTCAGTTGTTCAACTTCATCAAATTGCAGTTGTAAAGTCAGCAAAATAATAATAATAATATGCCTGAGGGAAAGTTCGCAACTCTTCGGATCTGCTTTTGCAGTTTAGATTACGCAGTGATATGTGAATTTCTTTTCTCTTTAGGAGAAAGTGGTGGTGATGTCAACATTGAACCCTTCACGAGATTTACTGGCAGAGTTAATAGGCAATCAAAATCTTCCAGAAGATCAGATGAGGAAAGTCAACCAACTCAAGGATTTACTAGAGAAAATCCTAATGTTGGATTCATCAAAGCGAGCTGCTATCAACCAAGCTCTTACACACCCCTTTATTCAAGAGAAGATTTGAACTAATTAATGCAAGAAGTGAAGTGTGTTTGCAAGGTAAGTGAAAATTCTGTATGTGTATGAAGGGCCCAGTAGAACAAGGGGCTATCTTACAATGACATAGTTCTGAGATAGTGAGGATTTTACCTGAACTTTCCTAATATAACTCTGTACATTTTAAAACTTTTACACATGCATAAAAGTCCTTTCTGTAGTTAAATAAGATATTACACTAAAAGAATATTATTTGAAGTTTTATATAGTACTAATAACACAATTTCACAAAAAAATTGAATAGCTTCTTGTTCTTCTGAGCCCTTCATATCATGGGATAGGTTACTGTGAATTATTTATATCCATCTAGTATATTTCAGTATCTTTCTTCATTAAATTGGAAGGGAAGTTCTTTAGTAATGTACTATATTTAACAGGCTGTAAAAGGACACTGGGACACAAACATTGCTTATGTGTTAATACATGGCATTTATGTTGCTTTGTATTTGTCAGTGTAAAGGAGATACATTTACATTACTGTATAAAATGAAGATTTGAAGCAGTAGATTGAAATGATTTAATCATCTTTATAAATAATCATTTCAGAAACTAGGTGGAAACTAGGTGCCAAATTCATAGTGAACACTTCAACTGTGTTGACTAAACCATGAATGACTAATTCTTATTCAGAAACAACCCTTATTATCAACTGAATGGGGAATGAGTGATCACTTCGTATGGGGAAAGACACCTGCTTCTTTTAGTGTCTCTCATTCAATCTTCTCTTTACTGGTTTAGGGTGTGGTGTTACATGACACTCACTTGTACTATGGAAAATGTTAAAAAAAGAATTTTGCAGAATGTTTTGAGTCCAATAAGGAATGCATTATGTGTATTACGAAAATATCATTATAATAATGGATAATCCATTGGAAGGATACAATTACAAAAGGTCTCAAAAGCACACAAGTTAAATTGGAGATTCTTTATATGTAAAAATATTGAGCATATACGCTTTGTAACTTCTTGACCATGAGATGGCTGGCATAAGTATCACATTTGCCACATCACCATGAAAAGCATTTATGAAATGTAGACCTCTATAAGTGGCTTCTTATTGCTTAAGGATTCCTTTATTCCACAAGGAACTATGTGGACTATGAATTTGGCCCTAGTTCTCTCATATAGTCAAGAGATGTTGCTTTTCGTCGTCAGTTAGTGTATTTCAAAACTTAAAGAGAGTATCTTAGATATATTTGCACTATTAACCATTTATAGATTGGATATAAAATTGGAAACACTAGTAGATCTATTTCTTAATTTTAAACAAGTGACTTGGCAAAATATTTTACCCTTTGGAATGAAGATATTTCAAATTTTACATTGTAGAATCAAGGAAGATTAGCAATAAGGTGGGCATGTTTGTCACAGATTTGGTTCCTCCTTTCGTACGTCATCTTGGGAAAAATTGAATATTTTATTCTCAATTTATTTCGTGTTTCAAATGCTTTGTTATTTCTATATTTTGAATGTTGATATTGTTTGATTTTAATTCAGCTTTCCTTCATATAAGTTTTTCTGCTAACATTCCTGAACCTCATACTCTTGAAAAGCTTCTCAATTGTGATCCATTTTATTTTGTTCATATTTTAAGAAAATGTCCGATTAGATAATATATTTAATTAACTTGGCGAAGTATAAAGAAATAAACTCTAATTTTTGTTGAGTGTTTTTCTATGAATTTAATTTTTAATGTTGAAGTGAAATTTGTAGTTAAAGACGGTTATATTACTTGTATTACGTATGATTTCTTCACCAATCAGCTATTTCATACAAGAGCAATGATAAATGTAATTGTGAACTAATGTTACGAATGATTCTAGGTAATTGAGAAGAAAATTCTTTTGAAATAGTGTTTGTGTTCTCAATTGGTTTTTTTTTTTGCAGACATGCAGTAAATTTTTTAAAGTATTCTTCAAGAACAGTGGCCCTGGTAAAGGGCAGGTTTTTCAGGAAATCATTCACTCGTCTTCATTGAGTAGTAGAAATCATACAAATGCCAAATTTGCAAAACAAAGTGTTTTGTTTGGGTGCTCAGTTGCGAAGCTTTTTAGCAGTAAATGGTGAATAAATGGAGTGTGATAATTTAATAATGCTGACTATAAAGGGCAAATGTTTGTTTGTTACAGGAAAGGGGTGTGTTATTGGCTGAATCCTCTTCAAAATTGGCTGTGTTTTTGTAAGGAATTAAATTATTCTGCAGGACCCATTGGAAATTAATTTTTTGAAGTATATGAAGATGAACGTGTTGTGAACATGAATGGACGTCATTGAAGTTGTTTGGCTGCTTGGTTTGCCAGAAATTTGGAGGATCCACAGAGAACAAGAGTGGGGTGAATGATTGTTCTTAGAGGTAACTGCCTCGGAGAGAAAGAATTTATGGAAATTGAAGTGCCACCAATAGGTGGTGTTATTTTATATTGAAGTTTATGTAAACAGCAAAGCTGCTATAGGGTTGTAACTTGGAACACTTATTTCACAAAATTGAATATTGACAGACATAATGTCAGACTTTGTAAAATCAATTGCATTTATGGAGTGAAAAATAAAATATGGGATGCCATTCTGAAAAGGCTCTTAATATATATATATATAAATGATGTATTTAGTATGTTTTTAGTTTGAATAGATCCATATAAATATTGCATTGTGATAAACTCCAAGGAATTTAATGAATTTTTGTAGGACTTGTACTAATGGATATATTTGTTTCAAATGTTAATAATGAATCATGACAAGTGTTGTATATCAGTTGTTAGTGTTAATTATGTATATTGTGTAGTATAAGATGAAAAAATCTTGAGGAATTACTTGATTGGAGGAGTGCTCGCGAAAGCGGAACCACACAATACCTGGTGTATGTATTTGTCAAATAAGCCTTTATTACACATTTAATTGTTACACGCACAGACAGCTGGGCGTTGTTTCACTACATCCCATGTAATGGTGGATGATAAAAAATAAGAGGCATGATACTAAAGGTTTTCTTAAATCTGCCTCATAATTGAGAATTAATGAAATTCTATCTATTTAATTAGCACTATGACAGATGAAGTGTAAGTGAAGAATACAATGTACTGTCTTGTATTCAAATTCAGAACAACAGTCTGTTGGCTATTAGGTCCTGTTTTGTGTCTGAAATATTCATTCATAAATGAAATTTTTAGTTACTCTGTTGTAGATTATCTGTTTTTATTTATTTAAGTTAAGCTCTGGATTGCATGCATGTGATTTTTACATTTTCTAAAACCATGCAAGTTTGTTTTCAAATGTTATGAGTGATACTTGTGTACAAAGAGATATTGAATTATACACCATAAATTTCTCAACTTGAGTGATTCATTCTAATGCATCTTAATGTTCTGCATTCTGAGAGGTCAGATGATCTTATTCAACATTGAAATGATACCTTAAATGCTTCACACAAATCAGTTTCTTTTGTTTTAGCCTCCTTTTTTCTTCCCCCTCCACTTTCCGGGCTCAGTATACATATGCATTTTTCGTTCATCGTGTATCGATCAATAAAGGCAGCAGTTAGTTTTCATTTATAAATGTGAAAGTAATATTTCTGGTACAATTAATAATTGCAAGTTGTACTACAAATATTACTGTGATCTATAAATTATTCAGTTTGCTGTGTTGTAAGTGATGTGGGATACTCCATCACATAAATGTACAATTTTGAGGTTCTGATCCTTTTTGTAAATTGACATATTTCTCCTTGTATTTTTAAAAATGCAAATAATTCATGTAATGATGAATTGTGTTTCCTCATACAGCTTCTTCATAATGTCTTGGGCGCCCGGCCAGCTCTCCTGTTCCCAGACAATGGACAAGACATCATAGCAGCCCAGACATGTTGAAGGAGCTGTAAGCAATAACACTTTTTTAGGATCTTACTCATTACTGCAGTATATTGTGTTTTGAATTTATATTTACATAAGACACTAGTGGTTCGATGTTTGATTTGACTTCAGTTAGCCCACCCCCAACTAGCTTCACCAAACTTATACTAAAGTAGCTGCTGCATGTTGCTCAGTCACCTTATTTCTATAATGAACTTTACTACTTTTATTATTTCATGCAATCGTACCGAAGGCCTTACTGTTCAGCTAATTGTATACTTAAAAGTATTGTTACGAAACATTTTCAGCGTAAAGGATTGTATCTCTTTGGGATTCTACTGAAGTTTGTTTGGTTGCATGCAATTAGTTCTTTAATGCAATTCATGTTTAACTACATAACAATTGCCCTATTTGCTTGGGTGGTAGCGGTATATGGGGTTGTGTAATTTGGATATAGCTGTAAGTGCTATTATCCTATATGTATACCTACAGGTCTCGTTGCTGTTATTACATGCTCTGTATGGAGTTGAGTTCAGCTTCAATACCTCGTGTGTTTTGTACAGAGCATGTGATAATTGAAATTTACTTCCTTAGGGAAGGAGGGGGTGTGACAGGCAGTATGTTTCTTCATTGTGGGCATGAGACTGTTATTCTGGCTATTCTTGTTCCAGACAGTGTGATGGAGCTCCATATGTCTTCAGTTGCTGTGGTGCTACCATCAGTTGTAGCTGTTGAAAGGTATTTCTGATTGCAGCAGCCAAAATGTTAACCACTGTATTGTATTATTATTAGTCTTGAATAATTTTTGGAAAAATAGCTTCCTTAAAATGTGCATGCAATGAAAAGGTGTTTTTACATTGTGGATAGGTGCTTCTTTCAGGCATAAAAGAAAGAAAAAATTCAGCAAAAATTTTCTTTCCTTTTTTTCTTTCTTTCCTTTATTCATTTACTTTTTAAAATTTGTTTTTATTTTTTATCATTTGATATCTGAGAACTACAAAATATCTGAATATTTGACTTCGGTGTTTACAGTGGAACCTGTTCATAGAATTTGTTAGCATTGCATTTCACTAAAATCGTTCTTTAGATTTCGCAACAGTGTACTCCTTGAGCTGTGTCCAGAATTAGCCCTACTACTCTGGTCTTAACTGGTTTTAGGAAGAAAGTACATTACTGTAAATGAGTGCCTTAATGCGCAGGAAGACTTTACTTGAATATTGAAACGTTTTTGTAATCTGTGGGAGTGATTTTAAGTTGGCAAAATTTTTAAATGTATTAAAATTCATAGTGAAGTGTATATTTCAAGTTGAATATTACTCTTAGTTTGAATTCATATGTTGCCTGAAAATTGATTATGGTCTTGTGAAAATAATATATATTAATAATGCAAATAGTGGCAGGTTGTACAACACTTTCTACACAGAGCATTCAAAAAAGCACTATGCAGTGGCTGTTTCCCCACTACTTCACTTTATGGCATAAATGGCAACATTGCATGGCATTGAGTCAAATTCTTTGAATTTTATTATTCTCACAAGCATGCTACAAGCAAGCTGTTCAATTTAAAATGTGATTCTGATGAGTGATGTGTTTAGTTTGACTATGCATCAGTAGTTTGTAGCAAGTTAAATCGCAATTGTTGAATGCTGTCACTGGAAGTATTTTTGGTGGAACATGTGTTTCGTACAAATAAGAATATGGGTGATGTAAACCAAATGTTTATGGCAAAATTGCAAGAATCTGAAATGCATCATTGTAATATTGAATGCTATTTAATAGAAACATTTTGACAAAAACTGTAGCAGATGCGCTGACAGGTGTTATATGACATCATGTTTTATCGGAGGATAAACGTCTTGAATATGATAAAACGTTACAAAGCCCCATGAACCAATAAGGAGGTTAAATGGCTTTCTCATAGGCAATGAACACACTGCTGAAGCGAAAAAACAGAGTCTGCTTCCTTGCAAAATAATGGAAGTGCAAGATTTATAGGTCAAGGATCTGTAGAAGTGTGTTCATTATTGAGGGGTTTCCAAACTTAGTAAGCAAAGGCATCAATGTCCTGGTCATGATTTTTGCAGATGAGGCTTCGTTTCATCATTTGGGATTCATAGATTCTCAGAATGGTTGAATACAGACGTCAGAGAATTCTCTCATAATTTATGAAGAACCATAGCATTACTAGAAAATAGGAATATGGATTGCCATATCTAGAGCAGAAATTGTTGGTCCCATTTTCTTCCATGACACAATAATTGCAGAGAGATATTATTCCCACAGTCTGTATCCCATCATTGAGCAGCTGAAAGAGAATGAAATTATGAATTGAATGTGTATTTCCAGCAAGATGGTACCGTAGCATTTACCACTAAATGTACGGATCTACTGGAAGATGAGTTGGGAACCGCATAATTTCGAAAGGGCTATGGCCACCAAGCCCTCAAGCTCTTATAGCTGAATTGTTTTTCTGGGAAACAGCTAAGGGATATGTCTATAAAACTTGTCCCTAGATCACACAGGATTTGAAAGACTCAACATCCTTTATGTAATGTTTATACCTCCAGAAACCCCGAAGAGAGTTTTTGACAAAAAAATTAAATGAGTAACTTTTTGACCTTCAAACTGGGGTTAAACATTTTCAACACATGGTATAATAGTTACAAAAAGTTAAAAGAATATATTGTTTATTTTATATGCTTTTCTATAAAGTTTTTGTTTTAGTGTCACTATTTTTGTATATTTCATTGCATTTCATGTTTCACATAATGCTCCTTCATTGTAGTAATATAACAGTGTAGGGCAAAAGCACTGTCGCACTGATTAATTTTGCAACATTGCCATTTTTGCATAAAAGTGAGTGGAGTGGGCAATCAGCCACTGTGGAGACACATTTTGAACTTCTTAAAAATGATAATCAATTTTTTACTATTGTTAAAATTATAATGTATTTCTTATGGTTAATGTATCTATATACAATGTTTCAGAAAAGTTTTGTTTCCATTGTCAGTTACTGCACAGAACAAAAGGTATAATATATGATTTTTACATGTTTCATACATGTACTTGGTTTATAAAGTATAAGTTACTAGAGATCAAAGTACAAGGTAGAAGAAAGTAAATGATGTAGATAAAACTTGGTTATATCATGAAAATGAACAGTCAAAGAAACTATAGAAAACAAATTATCAAAAGAATAAAGCTGAGAAAACTTACCAGGAAAATGGTTAAAATTCTCACATCTTAAATTGTATATATGTAAGAGATTGCCATGACTGCCATTGAAACAGTCTACTGATCTATTAGGCTGAGGGACTCAAGGACAGAGGCCTCCCAAGCAAATCAATGAAGCAAGGGAAGTGGGTATGTGTAGAAAACAAAGGATGAGGGAAGGTGGTTTGGCAGGGTAACTGTTGGAAGAGATCAGCCAATGCGAAAATTAAAGGCAGGTAGAGACAGAATGGAAGTCATTGTTTATCTTTACTAAGACTATCTTGAATTTTGTAAGTTGTCATACTTATTTGTAAAAACATTTGATTCTACAGTGCTAAAATCATTGTGTTATGCAGTTAGATTTGTAATTGCTCAGAAACAAGTCAAGAGTACATTTGCTGATCTGTCTGACACATCTTTGGGCGTTTTCGAAATATCATTTTGTGGGATAAATCAAGTCGATGCCAAGATTATTGTGAATATTGTGTTGGGGTAGGCAATTTTATGTTTCTGTTACTGTATTCCTTCATTCTACTTTTTTTTTCCGCCAATTAATTAAGGAACTACTTTTCATTATTTCGTTTTGTAAGTTTTTATATTCTTTATGAGGTTGACTATTGAGTAAAGTGTTTCTAACAGTTATGTTGTGATTAGACTGATGTGATGTTTTCTTGAACCTGTTTATTATTTTAGGAACAACAAGCAAAACTATGTTCATAAGAAGTTCTTGGTCTTCATTGTTCCTGTTCCATATATTTTATGATAGATTAGTTTCATTGTTTTATTTCATGTAATCTTGTCTGTAATATGTTGGTTTATAATTTCTGCAACAATGTGAGTTAGACACACTAACCATAAGAAATAAATTGTCGGTTTAACAGGTCACAAAATTTATTGTTAATAAAAAGGAAGAAGGAAAATAATTACAAAATACTCAAAACAATCATTTAAGAGATTTTTTCATTAAAAGTATTCATTACCTAAAATGAGAGACTTTATTAAAATTTGTCTTAATATAAGAGTATTGCAATGCAAATGTCTGGAGGAATACTGGTATGCAATGTATATGTGAAACTCGCTGAGACCATTTTTTTTTGTTATTTGCATCGTTGAGTCATTTTTTTTCTATTCTGGTTTATGAAATCTTGGAAATCCTTGCTTTTGGGTGTACTATATTATCAATTATTTCTTTTTTTAACTAATTCACTGAACAGTGATGATCATGGAATGGATTTCTATGTAAGTTTCCATATTTTGGGTTTTGGTACATATTTGAATAAAAGTTCATATGTGTTCCAAATTTCTTCTTCATATGTCAGTCCATATAGCATATTAAGCGTAACAGTGAAATTTCATTAAATATTAAAATTGCATCTCGACAAAAAAAGAGCTTAACAATTTTCAGTAATTCCTTAAATTAGAATTTTTTTTTTTAGTCCATATAAATCCGCTCCATGGTGATGATTTCAGTAGACTCATTATTAAGCTAAATATTGGGATTTGTGAAGAGAGAGAAATTAGTGAAATTTGAAAAATTTTTTCATTTCAACAAAAATTGTGTTAACCTTGCATCTCGTTATTTCATGGCTTTTTGAGAAAGAGGAAGCTTTCAAATTTCATTTTTATGGAATTTTTTAGCATGTTTTGAGAGTTTGTTACTGAATAATAAATGAGATTTAATGTTGCTTTGATGTTAAATGGCATGTTCAACTTTTAAAATATTAAAATCGTTTATTTACAAAATTTTGTGTAGAAGACAATTATGAGCTTACATTTGAAGTTTCTGCATGGATATAAGAATTCTCGGTTTTTAAATATCATGACTGGTTCCACTGAGTTTTTTTTCTTTTTTTTTTTTTTTTAATTTTAATTTAAGTCGGGTTTTTGTTGTTTTTTTACAGAAATATTTATGTGGCATGTGAATTTGAAATAATGATATTTGAGGCACTTTGCATGCCTGTGGAGCACCTATTGAATTACGGCTAACTGCCTGTTATTGATGTGTTCTATACCAGTTGAATTTATTTTTGACAACGTTAAGAAAACTTGCTTTTAGAGATATTTGAAAGTGGACTTCCTTACAAATACTAATAATAATGTTCTTGTTGTAACCAATTTCTCCAGAAATCTTGAAAAATCAAACACTTAATTGATTTTCTTGAATAATGGGCAGATAAGCCATACCAGTGTGTATTGTATGTGGTACATGTGGTTACTTGCCTATCTGTGATGGAAATCTGCCAACTGTTTGAATGAAGTCTTGCAATGGTGTCTTTTCAATTCTTGTTCTGTGAACAGTTATCAAAATTACTTTTAAATTTCTCTTGTAAATTGTTTTTGTTTCTATCACAGATATTTATGTTCATACTAGACTATCTCAATTGTTCTTCCAGAAAAATTGCGGTTATGAAAATTTAATTTCCTTCCCAAGAGTACAGGCACTTTTGGACTTGTGCATTTAGTAGTATCATGACTACTGAAAGCACTCATTAGGATTTTAGTGAAATTACATGGAATGGTGCCACGGTATCGTGAAATATGGAATGATGCAAAATTAGCATTTTCTTTAGGAAGTGGTTCCTGGTTTTATTAGATTTATTGTTTTGGGGATATTCTTCTAATGACATATTCATTAATTTTTGTTGTTCTGCCAGAAACAGAACAAAGTTTTGTCATATTGTAGTTAATTATGGTTTGCTGCGATCAAAATCATTGAGTAAATGTGCTGATTTTATCCATGCTAAAGGTTGTCACATTCACAGCTGTTCTCACACTGTCACAATCACAGCAATTCTTCCTCTTAACATATTTCCAACATTGTCAGTAAGCAAGTGAAACTCATCTGAGTCCATCTGAACTCATCTTAACTAATCTGAACTCATTTGAGTTATTTGCATTGTAAAACTATATTTTTTCTTTTCTTTTAATTAGTAAAATATTGGAATTCCTGGTGTTTGGCTGTACTAAATTCTCAATTATTTTCTTTATAAACTAAGATATGAAGATGATAAGAAGAATTTGATCTATGGACCTAATTTTTTGTTTTTTAAAACAATAATACATATTAATGTTGGTTAAAAAAGAATGTAGGTTTGATTTCCAATCTAGAAAAACTATACCAGTAGACGTACTTAACAGAATCTTCAACACTTATTTATCTCAAAACTGTTGGACTTGGTAAGTTTCACTTATAAACTGATATCAAATATTTGAAAGCAAAATATATTTAGAGAAATTGTGAATATGTCAGTTGGTCCTGTATTGTGCAATGTGACTGACAATCTTATTTAGTGCACAAAATAAAATTTTTCCAACAATCTAATAAAGTGAAATTTTTTAGAGTAAACTGTAGGATGCAACAAAAAATCATATTTTAGTATATTATCTGTCACTGAATCTTTCTAAACTGTGCTTTTCACAGTGTTTCCTTTCAACCACTTTCTTCTGTGATTCAAAACATGATTTTAATATCTTCACTTGAGATTGCTGTTCATTTACAAGAAGTGCCTGAACTTGATCATTCTTGTTAATCCAGTATTTGGGAACTGGTTTTTGTGTCTTATTGTGTGAAGGATGCTGTCTCTTTATAAGATTTTTCGTAGAACATTGTCTTGTGCAACTGTTACGCTTAGCGGTATTGATTTATATCTTATGTTATCTTTTCATAATTCTATCAGAAAGGAGTTTTAATGATGATATCTTGGCATTGATTCATTGTTCTCTTTTTTAGCTCTTCTCCTGAATGGGTAAATCTCTCATTCATTCTACCGCATTGTGAGCTAGAATTTGATTACTGTGTAAACAGGATGGTAATATTCAGGTAAGTGGGAAACAATGCTTTTAAGCAGCTCGGTCTTTATAAATCTTTATATGAATAATATTTTTTATACGTTCCACTTACTTATTTCAAGAGAGTGAAAATTAGTTAAATTCTTTTGTTTTAATTTGTCACACATTTGTTCTCATAATTGTTTATCAATAGTTCTTCCTTTAAATTTTTATTTCTTTTTGTGTTACGACCTTTTGTGTCAATTTCTGGTATTGTGATTTGTTTGGCTGCAAATGGAAAATGTATAGGCCAACATGAATCTCTTTTTGGGGAATGGTGAGTTTGAGCGGAATATTTGAAAAGTTGTATTTGCAGGTAACTTGCAAGATGAAAATCCATCTATTACTTAAAGTAATTTAATAATCTTGTAATATCATTTATTTGACATGAGTATTTTCTGTTATAGATTTTCAGTGAAGTGATGCCTTTAATGTTAATATAATGAGTGAAAATTCATGGACATTTTCAGGAAATCAATAAAACCTTTTGAAAACTTCACTTGTTTCATTTCTCAATCCTAATAACTGTAATACTTATTTTTCAGTTTTCATTACAGGAAAATACAATCTTTTGTAATGTAGTTAAAGTATATTTATGTTTATTAATACAGTATTACAGTTGAAAGATAAGTATATTACAGTGATTATACATAGGTCCCTCTTAATTGCACTGATGCCTTAAAAGCTAATTTCACATTTGAGTAAGGCATATGGTAAAGTTCTCAGCCTTAAGTGTAGGCACTTATATTGTTTTTGAATTGTGGATTGCTAGACAACGTGTGTTGTTGAAATAGGCCAATGGAGAAACTTGCATTGAGGCCTCTGAAAATAAATTAAAAAAAAAAAAAAAATTAATGTGCAGATTGTCAAGATCACTTAATGCATATGTTTTGTAATTTGATTAATTGTGATATATTTTTAATTATGAAATTCTGATGAGTCGATTTCTCCTGAAATACTTAAAAAACTTAAATATTTTGTGCAGGGTACAAAAAGTGTTGGTATTCAAATGATAAGAAAATTTATGGATTGAAACCAACACAGCCAGATCAATTATATTTACCATTGAGCATCATATCTCTTATGCAGATATAATGAGAATAATATTGTGTAATTTCCTGCTTATTTTTAATATGGGGCCACCCTGTTTAATTTGGAAGTCATGTGACCAGCAGAGATGGCTTAGTGGCAGCATTTCTATACATCTGAAGTGTTCTGGCAGCTAGGGTATAAGCTTTCGAGTCCTGATGGTAGCAGACTTTTAACATGAGCTACATAGCTAAGTTCAGCCACTGTATGGTAAAGAATTTCAATGTAGTTTTTTATAGTTTCTCCACTCAATATCAGGAGAATGCCAAATTGGAACTTTAACAAACAGGCCACAGACAGTGTGCAATCATCCCTCCCTCTCTTCTCCTTTTGTACATACACTTACATGCCCTACCCTACCACTCGCATTGGGAGCTTAGAGCTTTTCCTGGCTGAGATGATGACCTGCTGGGGGAGATCCATATCTGGAAGAGGGTTTGGAGGGCAAAAACTCGCCAAGCCAATGTGGGTCAGCATTGGGTCTCTTGTTCCAGCTGGAAAGGAACACCACCATATTCTAGGATATAACACATGCTGCACTTTCACTAATAACCATAATTAAGTACACCCGTAAACAGAAAATTATCAGTCGACTAATTGGAAATGATGTCACTTCTGGGGAGAAATGGGCCAACTTTTGAAACATGGTTCTTTATACATGAATTGTACAAAAGTAATAAAATGAAATGAGAAGCTCAAGGTAATAATGTCAGATCCCAGTCAACCTCGCATTATCAGTTAGAAGTATGACGGTAAACTCCTGCCATATACCTACTATATGCTAAAATATCAAATTAATTGGTATATGGCAAAACCCTCAAATTCCACCTTCAAAAATGTGTCTGTGGCGAAAATAAACAAAAAGTCATTTTTCTCAAATTGAACTTCTGTTGGGATCTGCTGTCATTATTTTGAGCACCTCAAATATTCCAGGTAGACTGAATTTGCACTATGTCTGTGCAACTGAAGTTCTTTTCAGGAGTGTGGAATGTCAAATAGTTTTATTTTTTAAATCTTAGGAACAAGTTGTTTCCTGGAATTTTTGTTTACTTCCTGTGGGAGTCTTGTTTATATTCCTCTTTGTTCTTTAGGAAGTTACAGAAAATGCTGATAATCCAAACTAAACACAGATTGGACTGGTTCAGATTTGCAAAAGTTTGGATGATTGGATGAAGCTCAAGAATTAATTAAAATGAGAGATTGGGGGGGGGGGGATCGAGTTAAATTCCTGAAATTAAATTTAGCAATCAAAAGGTATTCTTCTTTGGTCCTATTCTTCCAAACATGGAAGTTAGATGACACATCTAGATGGCTCCACATTATTATCTCAATTGGTTTTCTTGGGAAGATATAATCAGGGTTTGTCCTCCTGATGGTTGTTGTTGTTGTTGTTATTATTATTATTATTATTATTATTATTATTATTAATGTTGATGGTGGGAGGTGATTGTGGCAGTTTTGAACAATCCCATTTATGACCAAAAGAAACCATAAAAACCTTGGTCAAGATGGCTGGCCAGAGGATTGAACCTGGACCTCCCAATTGCGAAGTCAGCGCGCTATGGACTGAGCCACTTTGCTCGGTGTAAGATGTAGTATGTACAGGAGAAACCACAAATTAAATTGCTTGAGCAAAATTCAGATAATAGCAGTTTTACACTACTCAATTCTTTACTTATTTAATACTTAACAGGTCAGAAAAAAGATCATACTCCTATTTTTTGTGAATTTATGTTCCTCATAATTTTTACTGGAATTGAGAATACATTAAATCATATGAGATTGTATCTAGAACAATTATTAATTTACAAAATGGAGATAAATAAGTGTTAGGAACTTGTTTAGAAAAAGGTATTCCGTGTGTTTTTGTTTTGTTAATTGTAGACTTCAATATGGTGCAACAAGGCCGAACACTGTAGATATTGCAGTTGATTATGCAGACATTTTTTTGGCTATAATTACTGAAACTCTTCTTGGAAGACACTGGCAAAGATGGCTCAGGGCATCATCTGATGTCTCTTCAATACCTCTGACTGGAGGCCCTAGGGCTCAAGCCCCGACAGTGGCAGGATTTTTGACACTAGGTAGATAGTTCAAATTCAGCCAATGTCTAGTAGAGAATTCTAGTGCCAACTTCTGCGATCACTAGTTTATCCATGGTTTTCCTCTGAACAACACTAGATGAATGCCAGTGAAGTACCTTTAACAAACGGGCCATTTACCACATGTGATCTTTCCTTTCTCTTCCATGTCCTATGCTTAGCCCCTTACATGTACTCTTTCAGGCACTACACTGCCACACATGTCAGGAGCTTAGAGCTTGTCCCAGATGGGGTGGTGCCCTGCTGCTAGGAGATGCGTTCCTGGTTGGAGAAAACCATGCTAGCAGACATGTAGGTCAGAACCAGGCCTTTGCCCAGCGGGGGAAGATAACCACCACCTTTTGAGGAAAAACATGCACTACACTTATGTGACTAATGGTCTTAGCAGTTGTCACATCCGGAAACAGAAAATAATCATAATTCTTGAAGATCACTTTGCAGTCAAGAAGTACCACTATTAAACAGAAAAATGGACAGCGTGTTTGGTGACTGATAATCTGCTTATCAAACCATTGTGTCAATAAATACATGATGTTGATGTTTGTAAGTTTTTCTTTATTGTGGTTGGATTTGTGAGGAAATATCACAAGAGCTGCAGTTCTGATGCTCTTGGCTTTTGCAGATGCAAGCTTAGTCTCTCCAGCATTGTGATGCAATGAGGCATTAAGGCATATGGGAAAGTGGAGGGAAGATTGTTACATGCCTGCATTGTCTGGTTGGATGTGTTTATCATTGTTATATTGTTATTGATTTCAGACTTGATTTGGAAAGTGAAGGGAGAACAGAGATTAAATTTTGATCTTCTGAACATTTGTTCTCTTAAAATACCTATATTCTTTCTTAATTGTTTTAACAATAATATGATGGTGTAATGGGTGAAAATATCTTCAGCATGAAGGTGAAGGATGTAATTGAAAATAATTTGAACTTTTGTAATTTTCAAAATTCTAAGAGGGCATAATGATAAATTGAACCTATACTACATTATGAAGCAAACATGGCTCGATTTGAGGGCAATTAGAAGAAAAAGATTTGGGTTTCTGAAAAAATCCTATTTTGTTTTATTTATCATCATTTCACTGAGAATTGTGTGAAAATTACCCCTTTATTTTAAAAATAAATTTACATGACATTAATGAAAGATATAATTTTGAAGAATTTGCAAAAAAGAAAAAAGTATCTTTAATAATGTACTTGTAAAAGGGGCTCCAAAAAATGTTTTAACACTTACAATTTTTGAAAATTCCAAGATTTCAATGAAAATCAGACATGCACAATATTTATAGGCATATATTCCTCTATTCAAGCCAACAATTTAAAGAAAAAATTTGGAGTCATTTTTGAGATTTTGAAAATGTTGGAGTTGTAAAGTACCTCTAAAAATTAAAATATCCATTTTCAATTCAAGTGGCAGTGACTTCAGCCAGGCAGAAGTAGTAGTGTCAATTTTAATGCAATCCTATTTGTAAGTTACAAACATTTTGTGAAGAAAACATTTCATTGGAGAGCCCCAAAATGTGTATTTCCATCAAAATCTCAACATCAAGTTTTTGCAGCAATGCATAGCTTTCTGTTTACATGTAAATGAGTGTGTCAAAACTCAGCTAACTTGTATTGAGAGTATTAGCCATTGCAAGTGACATAATCTGCGTAAAAATAGTATATGTTGTACTTAAAGTGTGTTCATGTTTTGCACACTTTCAATCAAAAGTCAGTAATGTGGTTGCCCTTTGTTGGTAATCAAATCATCTAAACTAAACCTGGAGAATCCTTAATGGCATAAACATTATTCTGAAGTCAGGTTAACGGAGCTTGCTGTGCATATAAACCAAGTTGCAAAAATAGATCATAACACACAGCTCCTGTAGTTAACATTTATTTAGTGAATTTGGATATTTGAACAATTCAAAGCTTCCGTGCATCTCTCACTTTCTTAAAAACATAAGAAAAAATTATCTGAGTATTCCCAACAGTTCCACACACAAAACTAGAAGTAGAGACAAACAAATAAATCCAAAGTCTTCACTCACTCATGGAAAGTGAAACATATATAATAAACTATGACACCCATTAATACCAGTAGAGAGTTGTTCAAATTCAGTACTTAACTAGTTAGTACCTAACCCAAGCAGTTTTTATACTGTTAATGAATATTTGAACAATATAAGATTTTGCCAAATTTTGTAATGTATGAAATATATAATGTTAATATTTTTCTTTTGTTGTTGTATGCCATGTTGTATAAGATCAGTAGATTGTGGATATTGCTTAGAGAAAGTTAACAGTAGTGAAATGTGCAATTTATTAGTTCAAGTATTTATATTTCATCCAATAAGTATGTTTATTTTCCTATGCTATAACTCAAAATGTGTGAGATAGTTGCCTAGGATGAGCATCATTTTTTCATATCATTGTAATGTTTTGTTTTTTTTGTTCTTATTTTTTATATTGGATGGTCCTTGCCTCCCCCTCGATTGAATTAATGTAAAAGATACCACTGAATTTCCAATCCAGTGGTACTCCAATATTACCACAGTACCACATTTTATAAAAATTCATATAATATAAAAGGTGAAACAGTCAGTATAATTACATTACAGTAAAATCTGTCTAAGCCAGAAGCGTTCTGGCAAAAACAATTTCCAGTTTAGTGAGGTTCCCGTTTTATGCAGGGTCATCTATTTTATGATACTAGTGATATTGTAGTAATTAAAGTTAAATAAAAATTTCCGAACGTAATTTTATTATTATTAAAATACATTTTCATATAGCGTATTTATGAAAGAAATCAACAATGAATCAATATTAAACATTCATTAACAGCTTCTGAGTTTGTCTTGCTTCTATAAGTTTAAACTTTTCATCAAGGTTAGTGTTTTGGTTATTTTCCAACCGTTGTTAAACTGGTTGTGAAACTCATAAAAATATACATCACTTCACTGCCTAGAGGCACCAGGAGAGCTCAGTGTGTCAACTGATGTCACTGCAGTGCCTCTGACTGGGAGGTCCTAGGTTCGAATCCCAACGGTGACGGGATTTTCGACACTAGCTTTTCAGCTAGGTCAAATTCATTCACAGTTTGGAGGAGAATTATAGCAGGCGACTACTCTGATTGGTAGTTTTCCATGGTTTCTCCGATCAACAGTGAGTGAATGCCAGAGCAATACCCTAATAATGGGGCCACAGACCTTGCGCGATCTTTCCTTCCTCTTCCTCGATCTAGTCTCACCCCTTACCCACACATTTACACTACCCGGCACTACACTTCTACACATGCTGGGAGACCAGTCAGGGGCTTAGAGCTTGTCCTGGCTGGAGCGGTGCCCCGATGGTCGGAGATACCTTTTTTGACGAAAACCCTGCTACTTGCCCTGAACCGGTAGGTCGGCGCCGATCACACCATCCAGTGGGGGAAGATCACTGCCACTTCCCCATCCCACCTTCTCGACTTACAGAAATAGTGACCTCAGTACTTGACGTGCCCCAAATCACTAACTATTAATCAATCAACCTAGAGGCTGGAGCCGGTCTGTTCGCTGACCCTTTCAGTGCACATTCTGTCACAGCCCAGAGTACCAGCTTTCTGATACCCTCGCTTGGTCTTGAGCAACATGTCTCAGGCCAAGGGGTTACAATTTTCAACATGGGATAAGGAGACTTGCAAATAGAAGCCATGCCCCTACACCTTCCCATGCTTGGTGAGTTAGGAAGGAATTTCCCAATGGCCTACACCATCACAGACAAGTGACCCTAAGGTGGAATTCTACACTGACAGCTGAAGCTTCTCATGTTCACAGTGCGTCTGCAACAGATGAATTGTTTGTCACAGGGACAGATTAATTCATTTTATTGAGAATATCTAGTGTCTCTCTGCCAATTGCATTAAATTCATAGGAATTCCATTTTATAAAGATTTTTCCCTCCTGTAGGACATGAAAAACCATTCCATTTCCACGTTGGACAGATTCCGTTTTATGCTATGTAAAATGCCATATAACTTCATGGGCTGGAGATATTTTCCAGTTAGGGTAGGTTCCAGTTTAGGCAGATTTTACTATATCTACTGTTTTGAGAAATCCTAAGAATACATATTGCGTTTTGAATTATCACAGCCAGCTGTCCTCGTGTTCATTGAATGAGTTCACATTACGAGGATGAGCTTATTTGACAGTGACTAGCCTGTTAGTGAGAAAAGATTAAAATATCCATGGGTGTTATTGGTATAACCAAAAATTCAAAATTACTCCAAAAATAGTTATCTGACATTATGAATATCATTGGCTTTGTCATGATAACTTAAAATATTTGTATAGATCATTTTGAAAAAATGAATTTGACCTCCTTATCACATTCAGAAAAGTTATAAATGAGTGGTGAGTGGAGTTGTGAATGAAATTACACTACAACAGTACATACTTTCTCTTAGTATTGACAACGGTTACATAATATAATATTACAACTCATATCCTACAAATGCTTCAGCTGTTTGTGGAAAAGCTCTTAATGAAACAAAGCACTAGAGGGTCTGTAAGAAATACATCAGTAATGTTTGAAATTTCGACAGTTCTGATGAAAATTACCCTTCCCGCATTGAATTCAGTGTATTGTGATCTATCAATACAAAAAGTTTTTAAAGAAAATAAAAAAATTAAATTATTTGCTTTGATAAGGATTTAAACCCCAAACCTTTGGCTTGCGAATCACATGCCTTCACCATTTGTTCACATGTTTTTCTACTGTCTGCATACAGACCAATAACACATTCTTAAAATACCAGTGGTTATTGATCATTACAATTCTCATGGTGTACATCAAAATTACTTCAAATTTCTAATATTTTGAAAAGAGGGTAGGTAGGGTAGGGTAGGTTCACTGGGGTAGTATCAAATTTAATATTTTAGAATTCACAATGAACTCATCAGCCACAGAACTCCAAAACATAATGAGGCTACTTTTGACATTAAAAGTTTACAGAATGGACAACGAGGGTACTGCCTTTGTGTATTGTCTCATTGACAGTTGAAACGGCGTCAAAGTTTTTCACTTAATGTTAAATTTGTTTCTGACAGATTAGAATTGAATTAGTTTTTCTGCTAAGTAATGAGAATTATTATAAGTAGAAAATGCTTTGAAAATGGTCCCATTCATATTGTACTATTGTTGAAAATTGGATTGGTTCCACAAACCCCCAAGTTTCTAATTGTTGGGGTAAGTGTAGCAGGATAACAAGTGCACACTATGTTTCACTTACCTCAGTGCAGCTGGAGAGAAGTTATCATTCTAAAAAAGAAACTAGATTGCCCAGAACAAGAAATAAAGGAGGTCAAGAACCATATTGCATTCTAATATCAATGATAAGAAGTGCAATATTCTGCTACAAGAATCCGATATTGAAATAATGAATTGGATGAACCTATCATCAACTTATTTAGTGGAGGAATCACATTGTGATGTAAAACCTAAGGATTTTATTTTAATCAAATTTCGTGTGGAAGAATGAAGGACCAGTGACATACATTATGTTGGCCAAAACCTATGGTGCATTGATAATGAAGTTGAGGAGATCTCTCTTCACAAGAGAACCAAAAGTTAAAGAGCAATTTTTACTTTCTACCAATTGCAGTGGCACCAGTTAAAATGAAGAGCCAAATTGTGTTTGTCTTGCCCAAACTCCGGTTACCAGACAGTAGTTTCTTATTTTGTATTTCATTGCGTTGGATGATATAAGTAATCCCTGAAATATTGATTTAATTCTTGAATTATGACTAAAAATATATTTGTGTGAATTTAAACATCTTGTTTCATTTCCACTTGCCCTGATTTTGAAACCAGCTACTTACATTTTACTTTCTCAACATTCGGCATACATAAAGAGAGATTATCTTATGCTGTGGCAGAAATTCGTAATTTTTTGACAGCAAAACATGCAGTGTCGGGTGCTGGTAAAGAAAAAGTGGATAAATCTTTATCCATCATGTAGTAAATTACTTCCTCTATTAAGTGGTGTTTTGAGAATCCATGTTTTGTGGGTCCTTGAAATAAAAAAAATTGAGTTGTCTGTTCGTTTGTGTTCAATGCTAGTGCCCAAACCATACAGACAAAAATCTCTCAAAAAAAAAAATTGATATTCTGTAACCGAAGTGAACAAACTCAAGATCCTGAGCATTTGAAAGGGATATTTTGATTTTTTGGCGGTACTGCTCATGAAGCTTCTACATTATTTTCAAAATTTACTAAAAGATAGCTCCAAAATTTTTGATTGAACTTTGTCCTCGGTAAAAGATGCTTCAGAAAATGGTGTAGGTCTCATTTTCGCAGAACTCTCTGAATTTTTGAAAAGTAAAGTTATTTATATGCTAAAATTAATCTTTCATTTCTGTAATTGCCCTGATGTTTTGTACATGAAATTATTTGAAGTTCAAATAGTGGAGAATAGATTGCACTAAAGCGGAAATCTCTAGCTTCATTATTGTTTATCTAGGAAAGTTTTGAAAGATGAGGAAATAAAAGAAACGGTGGAAATTTGAGGAATTTCAGGGGTTTTAATGAAAATTGGATGTATTAACTGGAAATTACTGTAACTACAATTGGAAAGACTAGTTGTTTTGAAACAATGTGTGTAATATCATTGCAAGATAGAATTTTGAAGAATAAGTTTTATTTTATAAATCATTTCAATAATATATTTATAGCAGGGTGTCCAAAAACGTTTGAACTGCTGCAATTTATGTGATTGAATAAAAATTTGAACTGTACCTGTTTGAAATATTCATCATGCTCTCCCCCCCCCCTTCCCCCGTAAATGTTACTAGTGTGCTTCTTTGTATTCAATCAAAAAATTTAAAAAACATTTTGGGGGGACTTTATGTGAAGTACCCTTCAAAATTAACCCTTATTGCATGATTTTTTATTTTTACTTACAATAATTATTTTTCATTAAATTTATTTATTTATTTATTTAAGGGAAAAATAATAATAAATTCAGAATTAATATTTGCTTGAAAAAAGCACAAAATTAAATTGTTCTACTCCTCCAAGAAAATGTGCTTTATTTTGCAATTTAATAAAATATTTATGTTTCAAATTGTTTATGTGATAAAATAAGTATCAAGCAAGTCAATGAAATAAGTATCATTCGTATTTTAGTTTAATTATTTTCCTAAAAGCGTTTTGTTTCTGATATATGGAAACAGTGTGTGTTTTGACGAAGTTCCAATTCACGACACCACTAGATTACCGCGTTTACCGCCTAACAATGCATTGGGTGACATAAACACATGATGTACATTATGTGTAATATAAAATAGTTCATAATTGAATTGTTAGAATGCGTGTATGACCTGAAAAACAGTATGTTAGAGCCGAGTTACACTTTGCAATAAAGGGTTAAGTTGTTTCTAATTGGTGAGATGATTGCCATGAATTTGACAAAATTGATCAGAGATTCTCCATTAGGAAGCTAATCCTGTGAACAGTTTGAGTACTAATGGAGGTTTGTTTTGTTTTCTTCTTTCCAGTATCGGGAACTTCCTAAAACGCATTTCCATCAGAATTTCAACAGAATTTTTGCATTACAAAACTTTCTGTATATTACACATGTACCCTGTAAAAACGAGAATGTTAAATGAACTAAATACTTGTATTTATTCCCCCCCCCACACACACGCACTTGTATGAAAATTGCATTGCAATATTTTCAATAGTGCAAAAGTGCCAAGAGGTGATGAAGTTATGTGATCCAGCTTGTACATAGTTTACTTTTCCATAGATAATTGCCAAACTGATTTTCAAAAAATAGGTGTCGATATCTGATTTAACAAGCTGTTAATTAAAGCGTAAGTTTTTTAACTAATTTGACAAATAATATGCTCATGAGATAGTACAGCTTGAAAAAAGATTGTGAAAAAAAATCCTAGGAAATTTTTTCTGTTAAACCTGTTTGTTTACAAATTGAATTCACTTCATCAAGAAGTTATCAACTCCCAAGATGAAACATAGAAACTGAAATAGCTACTTCAACATACAATTAGTACAATGTGCTAATTTATATTTATTGTATGTAATTACTCAATTTAATTAATTATGTGAAGCTACAAACTGCAATTGAAAATCAGTTGTAATTGACTACAATAAACAACATTGTGTTCCTGGCATAAACAAACCAAGAACCCCATCAAACCTGTCACACGTGCAATATCTGTGGTCAAGTTAGAGAAAAACATCATACATAATTTCAACAACAACAACAACAACAACAACAACAAAAAAAAAAAAACAGTTCCATTATAATTTTTATTAAATATAAGAATCCCAAGCTTATTTAATAATTAAATGTATTTATTTGAATTAAATGAACAGTTTGTAAGATTTAGTATCATGTTTCAGATTGTTGCAGTTGTTATAGTTGAAGTTAAGGAAAACAAGATAATGTTTACTTCAAAATGTGTGGGGAAAAAAACAAAACACATTCTATACAGAAATGTATTACTTTGTGTTCTTGTTGGGACTATTTTGATTCACTTGTTTTTTCCAACTTTTTTTTTTCCAAAGCGTGACAAACTTGCGACCCTTTGGGCCGAGATCACTATGACACTACTGCCTTAGTGATTTCGGCCACCAGGCCGACTTTTTCCAACTTTACTAATCATTATTTTACTGAGTTTTATTCTAATATCCCTTGTGCTATTCCTGTATGCTACAATCTCATGAATTTATTTTTATTGGTTCCCATTGCTGAAACTAACTCGTATTATTTATTCACCAGAATGAAAAAAGTGTCAAAAGTACACATTGTTATTAATGCAAAAGGTATTAATTTATTTTGTTCCATTTACCATTTTGAAAACTATGAAAAACCCAACGATCAAGAGTAACAAGAACCATAAAGTTCTTGCATTTATGAAGGTAAAGATGTCAAGAAACAGAAAAGTGTAATGTAATATTGGAAATTATCAATATTTCATTATCACATTTTTTGGTTCATTCTAAGCAATTGTTGAGTTTTTTAATTGATAAATTTAAATGCAAATTAATGCATTCAATTGAATTCAATTCAATTAATGGAATTCATTTAATTGATTTCAATTACTGCACAATTTTTACTCGAATTCATAAAATCAGCCAAAATTTTTATTTACAAAGGAACTTTACTGTGAAAATAGTGTTTACATTTTTCAACAACTGCATTGTTTCAATAGAATTTTGGCAATTAACTGCATTAGCAATTTTTTAAATTTATTTATTTTTAAAATTTGAATATTAAATATTCTGATAAGGTACATTTAATTGCTCAAAATAAACCTACAAATATTTATATTAATTTCTGTTAATTGTGTGTTTCCGGCTTCAATAAAACAAACTCACTAATTCCAAACTGACAAGTAAGTTTATTAAAGGAAAATTACAAGAAAGAACTGCAGGAAATGTGCAAAGTATAACATATTTTCAAGTGAAATGTATTTTGCAGTTTCTGTTTATCATAGGTTTCAGATTACCCACGATGGCAAATTCAGAAATATAAATCTTGAAATTGTACTCTCAACAATTTTAAATTAGTATAAATTACAGTCGGTGAAAAAGTGAATGGACACTTGTTCTCTACACTCAATAACAGATACGAGCATTAGGCATCGGAAAATTAAGAGAAAAAAAAAATTATTGTATCAACAATGCTCTCATTTCTCAAAAGCTTTTTTGAAATCTCAAAAATAGGGACGTAAGTGAAAGCAAGAGTAACAAGAATGTCATTGGTAGCGGACGCAAAAAAATCTTCCGGGATAAAACGTCAGCAAAACTTTAGTGTCCGAAAATGCGTTACTGCCTAGCTTTCAACCGTTCTTTCTATCGTTCCAACAGCTACTCTACCTTTTCCCTGATCTCAGTTTTAATTAGAGCTCTGCGTCGTCAACATCGATTGTGAAATGGGGCCTAGGAGGAAATTCACTGTCCATGAACGTCAGCTAATAATCGAGTCGTGCCATCGATGCAAAACCATTACATTTTACCAGACATTTTAGACTGACCGGAGTTCCAAAACCTACGGTTCACGTGGTCGTAAACCGTTTTGGAGAGAGAGACTTAGGAAAACAAACCGCGTAGTGGTCGCCATAGAGTGTTGGCGGTTCAAGACGAACGGCGGTCAATTCAGAGAAAACCAAGAGTGAGTGCCCCGACCTTGGCAGCGGACCTTCTGGAGATCGGGAAGCGCATTTCTCCAAGCTCCGTAGGGAACGTGTTGCGACGAATTGTAATTGTATAACACGGGCGACCAGAACGGAAGAAATTGTGGGTAAGTTCAACAAACAGGAAGAAGCGTCTGAAATTTGCCAAAAACATGCAATTTTGTTGCTGAATTTTGGCGGAAAGTCATCTTTTCAGATGAGAGCGTGTTCTCCGTTTTTGGAACGAATGGTCGGCGTCTAGTGTGGCGGAAAAAGAACACAAGAGTTCGAGTCGCAGAATTTTATTCCGACCGCAAAACACGAATGTGGTTAGTGTTTAGTATGGGGGTGTATGAGTGCTAGTGGAGTTGGGAATTTGCACTTCATTGACGATCTAATGAACCAGTATGTCTACATTGATATTTTAAGGAATAATCTGAGAGCCAGTGCAATGAATTTATGCAAATTGCAATGAAATGAAAACAAAACCAAATTTGTCAACAGGACAATGATCCTAAGCACACTTCTTTAAATACGAAACTTTAGGAATTTTATAATATACCAAAACAGCACTCTCCTCAGTCCCCATATCTACATCCGATAGAGCATTTATGGAGTTCCCTTAAAGAAATAATAGAAAAAATTGCAAACAAAGCAGAATTGAAGACAGCTTTACGAGAATAATGGTGTAAGATTTCTCCTCAGATTGTGCAAAATCGTGTGAATTCCATGCCACAGGGATTTATAGCTGCGATTCGTGCTAAGGGAAATTCCACAAAATATTAACATGTCTTTTTGTTAGCAAATATGTTCATTAGAACTGTAAGTGTCCAAAGACTTCTGACGCTCCATTTCGACGCAGTATTTCTTGTTTTCAACAGTAAAATTGTATTTGTTTGGCTTTGCGAAACTATTTTTGTGAAAATATAGGAAGAACTTATTTGTTGTCAAGACTGATTTATCTTATTTATATTAATCCCTGTACATAGTTTCCACAGACCCAAAATACAAAGATTACATACGTATTCACTCACTTTTTTCACTACTAGGCCCATATTTCTTGTGTGGTTTTTTCATTCAGCAGCAAATATTTCATGTTCGCATAAAGCAATTTGTGAAGCAGATACTTTTATATCTTTAGAGTTATCACGACAATAGGTTGCTGACTTCACATGCCATGATCGTGAAAAACTGTATTCATGGATGGCCAAATCTCTTGGAAGACACCCTCGTAAGTCGAATGCATGTCGATACAAAAGCGTCGAACTTCTGACTCAAATCAGGACAGATCTTCCCAGAAACTGATGGTTTTATACCGACCATTCAGGACCAAATTATCCCGACATAAAGATGGAAGTGTGGCGAATGAGTACTGTCGATATGATTGCCCAGCAGTAGAATTAATCCAACATATTACTTCGGGATGACCACATTTCTCTGGTACTGAAAATAAACATCGGCATGATGCAGTGGCCAAGATTTTGCACCAAACGTTGGCTGAGAAATTTTAACTTCAAATTGATGATAAAGTGCCATATTTTGAAAACCAACGTGTAAGTGTGCTGGAAAACGAAGAATGACGTTTATATTGGAATAGAACTATTTCAACAGATCGGACAGTAATGAACAACAGACCAGATCTTGTTGCGATTAACAGGAGAAAGATATGTCGTGCTGATTGATATTTCTATCGTAAATACGACAAAAAATTAACAAGTACTCAGAACTCAATGAACCCATAAAGAAACAATGGCGTGTTGAATGAGTTCCAGTAATTCTCTCAAGCACAGGTGTCATTCCTGGAAATCTGATGAGGGGTCTGAAATATCTGGGTGTGAAAATGGACATAAAAGATGCCATCAAAAAGTAGCATGACTGATTTTCAGCAGGGCAGACAAAGCCACGGAGGGGAGTCGGACTTGTTGGGCGTAGTGGCGGGGTCGTTCACGAACAGAACACGACCTTCCGCAGTAGCCTGTATGCCTTTGGAGAGTAGACTACGTGCCTTTGGACACTGTTAAGAAGTGTCACGTTCAGCATGGAACGGAATCTCGAGCTGCGCTACGGCGTGAAGTTTTGCTTCAAACTTCGAAAAACCGCCATGGAAACCTTCCATATGATCAAGCAGACCTACGGGGATGCTCCTATGAGCCACTTGAGGGTTTTTAAGAGACACAAGTTGTTGAGGGTGGGGAAGGAAGCTCCTTGAGGATGACGAACCCGCCGGTCACCCGTCAACATCACGGGTCGACGAAAATGTGACAAAAGTAAAACAACTTCTGGACTCTGATCGCTTCTGGTGTTTTTTGATCATCGTGATGTCATCCACAAGGAGTTTATAGCCCCTGGGCGAACCATGAATGCAGAGTTTTACGCGGGAGTGCTCGATCGGTTGCGAAAACGAGTCAACCACGTGCGACCAGATATCGCCCGCTCCTGGAAGATTCACCGTGTCACACCGCTCCGAGCCACATAGCGCTATTGGAGCGGAAGCGGCGGACTAAGGCGTTGTCACGTTGCCTCACCCCCCCTGCAACCCAGCCATAGCTCCGCCTGACATTTTACTATCTTGTATACATACGTTTATACGGGAGTAATATACGTAGTATAGAGAAAGTGATGTAATGCTGCGGAAAATCGATTTCGAGATTTCAGCGGAAATACACGTTTTGGGGTCCCCTTATCCCGAAAAAGTGTTTTTTCAAAACGTCCGTCTGTTCGTCTGTCTGTCGTATGTGAACAAACCTTGCGCCTAAATCACATGTACGATCTTTCCCAAATGAAGAAACCCCAGTCCATCTTGGCTGTAGTTGAAGCTTTGAAATTTTGAAAAACATTCTTAAAAATTTGGCGGTACTTTACATGAAGCCTTCTGGGCATTTTCAAAATTTTCTCAAAAACAGCTCCAAATATTTTCTTTAAATTTCTTGTAAGAATAGAGTAAAATACACTTATAAAAGTGGCGTAGGTCCTATTTTTACGGTTTCCTCTGAATTTTCGAAAATTGGAAAAGTTTGAATTTTATTCGGTGTTCCTTCAACGAAATTGAAGTCAGAGATTTTTCTTTCAAATGAAAATTATTGTCCATAAATAGTTCTTTCATTAGGGTATGTAGACTTTTTTGAAAACTTTAGTAGTTTTTGTGCAATAGAGTGCAATATTTGCAACTTTAAAAAAATTACAAAAACATGAATTTCTCAAAAACGGCTCCAAATTTTTAAAATCCTTTTTTTTTGTATGGACAGTGCTAAATGCTGTATAAGATGACATAAACACAATATTCTATTCTTTTGTTTTTTTAATTACAAAAATGTATTTTTTTTACTTGTCTCTCACGTCGGTAATATTTACCTATGGAGGGCAATTACTTTACACTATTAGATTTATGAGTACATGTGTTTTAAATAATGCCAAATAAAGTTTCTCGAAAACTCAACAGTTTCCTGTAAAAATTAGCTCAAAATTCCGAATTTTCAGAAACGCTCAAACGCCATTTTCTCAAAAATGGCTCCAATTTTTTTCTTCAAAATTTTCCAATGATAGTGTTAATTGCACTGTTTAATATGACGTAAAGTTCATTTTTTGTATTCTCTTGTTTTTTTTTTTAAATTACACAAATGTATTTGTTTTGAAATGTGTCTCACGCCGGTAATATGCACATTTCCATCGATTTGTATACATTTCATTTGTGGGTGGAAGTTCTTGAAAGGACTTAAATTAAGTTTTCGAAAACTCAATAGATTCCTGTGAAAAAGAACTTCAAATTTCGCATTTACAGAAATGCTTAATCGCCATTTTCCTAAAAACAGCTTCAAATTTTTCAATGAAAATTACTATTTAGGATGACGTTATAACCTTCTTTAATATAATTAAAATATATTTGGAAAATATATCTCCTATTTGGAAAGCGAAAAGTTGCGAATATTAAAAAAAAAAAAAAAAAAACAACTTTCTTTGGGCCGCAATAGATGAAAGCAGGCGAGGAGGGACACGAGTATACAGTACCAGTCCACACCAAGGAAATTAGAATACTTTACTACGAGAAAGTTTGTGCCATTCTGTAGCATCTCTAGTTCCTCTTCTCCTCTAGAAGCGGCCTATGAATGCTCAACGTTTCGACTATATCGAATACGTCCAAGCGGCTGCAGCGAGGACCCTCAACAGCATTCCGGCCAGTGACTTCCAGAAGGCGTTCGCAGATTGGCAGACTCGTTATATTCGGTGTGTCGATACACAAGGGTCCTACTTCGAAGGATTTGTACAGATATGTGCAAGGAACTATTTTTAATTAAATCAGTCCTACTTTTTGATCGTACCTTGTACACAAACCTATGCAGAAGACAGTGGTGATAGCAACAACAAGAATAGTGCACAAATTTATGAGAAATGATTTAATAATAATGTATATTAATTGAAGTTTGATTTTGTTAATTTGTACAATTAATAATATAATGTGCCAAAAATTGAAAAAAACAAAGGTTATAATAACAATAACGACACGATCATCAGAAAGGTCCTGCACAGCCAGAAAGTCCTTAGGATAACGTTAGAGGATTTATTGAACAATTTAAACAATATGAAAGGAAAAGACTGGGGATTTACTCCTCACTTTAGACCCCAAATTTCAACGCAACACAAGTAAAAAAAAATCGTAACCTTCACTAAATTAACAAATGAATATATACTTGTCAAAGAAATTAGACAAATTTCGACGTATAAACAACTTGATTTACTCATCTATTGTATAACGCTAACAATCGTAATATTAAGTGGTGGAAATATTCTTGAAACCGGAGCGCTGTGTCATCAGTAGGCAACGGAATTTGTCATAAAAAATACAAAATATGTACATATATATGTACTTTTTTTTTTTCAAAAAATACAAGAAAAAATGAAAATGTGTAAAATAAAAATTCATTATTGTGTTTAAAATTGTTCTCTACAAGCATTTTCCGACAATAGAATGTCGTCGACCAGTTCTTAACAAGGATTTGGAGTGTAGTAAGCTGTAGAAGGAAAAAAGACAATCGTGATTTTTTCAAAGATCAGATGTTCCTTATGAATCTGAGAAGCTCAAACAAGAAAGTTGCCATAGAAATCGGCAGTAGAAAATCAATGAACCGAAGTATAGTCAGGAGAGTCATTTCCAATTCTATGCGTTCTTGCTGAGAGAAAGGTCGAACATCTCAAGCAAGATCAAAGAAATGCAAGTTTCCGGTGTATCAATGGATGTTCTAAAAGCAGCCATTTACTAATTATTGAATTGGAAATGCCGTGGTCCAGATGGGCTTCCTAATTTCTGGATTAAAAGAATGTCTTCTGATTCTCATAAATCATTATCTGAAATATCCTGAAGTATTATCAACGACTCTCTTCGAGGGTATCACTTTCATGAAACCAAAAACAAGTTGTGCCACAGACTCGGGACAATTTCGATTAACCACATGCCTCAATGCGTTATATAAATTTATAATACTAGTTGTTTAAAATTAGTCATAGAATAACATTGCGAACAAAACAATATTATCCCAAAGGGCTAATGCAAGAAAGGCTTTTGCAAGGTTTCGTTGGAATGCAAAGAGCTGCCTGTGGTTGACAGTATTATAATGTCTCAGGTGACATTATAATGGGTCTTACAATAAAACAATATATTACAATAAAACTTCTCTAAGATCCCATGTTAATGCGTCTCCGTAAGTATGTCGGCATCTGAACAAAGCTATCAGCTTTGCAGCAAGCTATCACTTTACAGTCTTTGTCGCATAAGGCGCATGCCGGGATGGTCCTTTGCTTGCAGTCCCAGGAATAAAGGTAGAATAAATCGTTGACTTACATGTGAGAAATGTTGGGTCGGGTTTTCGGGTCTTGGGTATACTCTAAACGGTAAAAATTTCCTAAATTCTTAAAATTTTCCAATTTGCTAGTTTGTCGAATGTTTTAACTGTTAACATTATCATAAAAATAAATTGATTAATCCACATTTTTATTTAACTTTATTTAAGAACCAAATAGTTTTACGACACTTTATCATATAATAATTATTATTGTTAATATGAAATATACGCAAAATCATTTACCATTATCTCTCAATGTTTTCAGTTTCTCTCAGGGCTTGAACTCTTGACTTGATGTGTCTTCGCTTGTATGCTGACGAGATTCCCTCTCTTTCTAGTTTTTCTAGGGGTAATTCAAAAAATACGTTCTTAATTTTAGCTTCTTCAAAACCTCCATGAACCAATTAGCAGAACTTATTAACATTTCACTGATTTTTTTCTCCTTTTCGTTCCTTTCTCTCTACCGTTCCATTCTTTCCCGATTTCCTATCAAGCTCGTCCTCCCTCGCTTTCACTCCTGTCATCCATGTGAAAATCTTCATCCAAATTGCGTGCGTATTTTTCATTGAATGACTTCCTTTATTATGTACTATTGTAATATAAATTCTGAAAGTGGTCAGGCGGAAGAGCAGGCAAAATGGCCTGAGACTCACCACCAATTTATGGCCTGAGCCTCACCACCAATTTATTTATTTATTTTATTTATTTATTTATTTATTTATTTATTTATTTATTTATTTATTTATTTATTTATTTATTTATTTATTTATTTATTTATTTATTTATTTATTTATTTATTTATTTATTTATTTATTTATTTATTTATTTATTTATTTATTGATTGATTGATTGATTGATTGATTGATTGATTGATTGTCGGAACCTTCAAAGACATGATTAGGCATTAAGTGCATATTAATTCGAGAACCAGAGAGAAAAATCTTGATTAGACTTCATTGAGGACTTTAGTGACTCAAATTCCTGTAACTGTAATTCATTGGTACAGATAAACACAACTTGTATGATACAGTGTGTTTCAGTTTTTATTTTAACAAAACAAATATTTCTTAAAAGAAGAAGGGTACAGAATAATACAAAGTACAACGAAAAATCTTTAAACTATCTTTATCTAATTTCAAACACAAACTTATATTTTACAAATACTAATATGAACCTGTTCCAACTTAAACGTAAATCGAATTCGTGTGTCATGAGAGTTGATGTCATGTTTCAAGTGTTTGAAAATGGTTCTATGTGCATGAATTTTGATTGACTATATCAAAATTTTGGCGATAATGCATTTCCTCGGATATATCCAAGTGCTCCTATAAATATGGAATAAGTCCGATTTCTTCAAAACCGGGAGAATTCCAAAAATTACAAATTCGACCTTCCCGTTTTCCCCTTCGCGGCCCGTTCCACTATCCAAGCCGAGCGTCGTTCTTGTTGTCCCGTCTCGACCTGCCCCTCTATTTCTTGTCCCGCCCCGCCTCGCCCTTCCTCCCAGAGCCCTGCCTCGCCTGGCCCACCTCTGCTCGCTCCATTGAATCGCAATACATACATGAAGTGCGGGTTGCTTTAAACCTAGAAGGGCATCCTTTATTTCTAGGCACATTAACCATACCCAGCGATTCTGATGGCCCCAAAAATGAAAACAAACTTAATTGAACAACCGTAGATAAATCAAAACTAATTGAACAATAGTAGTTACTAGTTAACATCATCTGTTTAAAACCACAAGCAATTTTACATGAGATTTTGAAATGTCGCTATAAAAGAAAACTAGACGTAGGTACTACAAAAACACATACTTTCTCGCATTATTTTTAACTGCTCTGCTATATTATACTACTTGACAAATAATTTTAAATAGAATATAACATTTGTATAACGAGGTACGATACGAGGAATTGCAAGTTTTTTGACTTAATTGTGCAGAAAAATGGATTTGATAATATTCGAAAACAAAATGGGAGCTCGGAATTGGGCACTCTACCATTTTGAGGTTCTTTCCTTGTCATGAACTGAAAAGGAACTGACAAGAATTATTATCTATATATTTAAAAAAAGTAAGGTATTCTGCCATGGCTTCGTTTAGAGCTTCTACTGAACCGATTGTAGTATTTTTTCCTTTAAATGAAAGAATGTGATCGCTAGATGTGTTATCAGATATTGTTTGTGTTGATTCACCAACATTTACGATGTCAATTAATTAATTAAATCATTCTTTAATAGTACGCTTATCAATAGTCAATTGTTTTCTTCCAAAGGTGTCTGTTTCAAATTCGATAAATGTGAGTCCACGCTGCTTCTGGTGGCACTGCTGATGTTTTGTTTTGATTGTTGAGATTTGTTTACAATTCGTCAAGGTTTTGTTTCAGTGTAATAATTGCATTGTGGCGTTGACAGTTTGCATGTATTTGCTTTTGTGATGTATTTTGTAGAGAACATTTGGACAGTGGGTTTTGCTCGGTTGAACTGAAGTACTAGTGAAGTTGTTCACAGGTGTTCACAGGTTATGTCGAATTCCGAATCGTTGCCCACGCGCCCCAAAAGACACAAATGTAGATTAAGTGGACGTAGGGAAAGAGAAAGTCAACGTATGTGTCGTGTTAGTGAGGTCATTTCGTTTTCTGTTGGGTCGTTGTCTATGAAATGTCAGTTTTGTTCTGCTTTGTACTTCCTATGTGAGAGAAATTCTGTAAACGAGTTTACTCTGTATTGCTTAAATGGGAAAATAAGTTTACCTTCGAGCAATATACCAGAAGAAATTAAAGTGGTTTATAGGAGATGATGACACATCAAAAAACTTTAGAAATAATATTCGTCAGTATAACAGTGCTCTTTCTTTTGTATTTCTTGGTGTCGATATTGCATTGTCACCTGGTCATGGGCCATACGTGTTAAAAATTTTGGGAACTACACAACACAATATCTTCATTATACCCTGAAGATCCAAACAATATAACATATTGTGAACATTATTCTGGGCACAGTAGTTTACATTTATCTCAGATCTCACTGTCAAATTTTGACGGGTTCTCGCTAGTTATTATTAATAATAGTAAATTTCATGGAATTTAATTAATAATATGCATTAATTAACTTAATAATAACAATCTTAACTTAATAATATATAATACATTTCATTTCAGTTCTTATTAATATGCACCAGCTGTGACCAAGGGTGTCGGTGTCGACTTTCTCCAGATTCGGATTCAGCCCGTCAAAATACATAGAGAAACATGTGTCAAGTCTTTGGGTCTGTCAACATTTTTTGTGTGTCCCTGTGTTATATATGCTGTATTTTCTAAAGAAAAATGTATGTGGTTAGACAAAGCACAAAATTCTTTTAAAAGGGATGAAGAAGAAAACAATAAATTCAACAACGGAAGAAAAAGGTTGAGAATCCGTGATCTAGACACACAAGTACCGGGGCAATGATGAGGTACAAACTATGTTGGAGGAAAATAATAAGTTAACATAAAATAGAGATGAAATGGTAAGAAGAAGTGCGAGGGAAGACATTACTGAGTGAAAAGCCCCAATGCATATAATTTTGCACGTCACAAGGTTTTTGGGGCTGAATTTAAATTTTTGCCCCAAGAAATGTAAAAACGGACTCGTGCTGTGCGTATCGCTCCAGACCATTCCGAAGTATTCTTTCATTTCCAAAAAATTAAAGAATTTTTTGTGACGTTTTTGGCAAATCAATCATAAAAAGAGGCGACCCATGGTGCATCCATCGCGCTGGGACCTGGGTTCGTTCCCCATCTGGACCAAGAGAAATTTATGGTGGCCAAAGTGGGTTCGTAGAAGGTCTGATGGGAGTTCACCCGTTTTCCTTTCCTCTCAATGCATCGATTATCATCATCATCATCATCATCATCATCATCATTTACAACACTTTGCCAGATGACATTAAAAGATTAAATGCAATAGAAAAGTTTAAATCCCAAGTGAAATCGTTTCTGCTGCATAACTGTTTCTATACAATTAGAGACTATACTGAGCATCACAAGAAAAGTAACATTAATTTTAACAATGATACATAATGCATTATTTACCATTTGGACTGTATAAATGAATATAAACAACCTGTAACAACTATTGTACTACAGCTTCCGGATCAATGACCCCCATCTTGATCAGGTTTTTCGTCCAGTTTTACTGATCCATTGAGCAACTGCTGAGATGGCCCCTTGTTTTGCTTCTGGACATAAATGTAACTTCATTTTCTGTGCACGTCTTCTAGAATTCAGTGGGAAATACAATTATTCAAATTATCGTTTCCATGTTGTCGCGACAGGAAGTAATAAGAGCCAAAATTTATTACTTATTTATCCTTGAAAATAGATTTTATTACATGGGAGTTTTTTGTTTTTTTTCTTCCTTTCAAAATTCAAAATTTATTGCTTATTTATCCTTGAAAATAGATTTTATTACATGGGAGTTTTTTTTCTCCCTTTCAAAATTCAAAATTTAAGTAGTATATGACTTAGTGTTGGGATCACAGAATTTTGAAAATGTGCACACAATTCACTTTTCCCCATAGCACGTCATACGCAGTTTTTTAATTTTTTTTGACGTAAAATAAATAAATAAATCATCATCATCATCATCATCATCATCATCATCATCGCATCTCAACAACGGAAATGCTTTATCAGCGCCACGCTATGACGGCCATATGGATAAATAGAGTAAGCCCTCGTTTGCACGAAGTGGCTTAACACGAAAATTCGCCATAACGTGAACAAAATATGGATCTCGGTATGGAATCATAGTTATACGGATATACATAATAATTATATAATACTAATTTTTATAATAGAAACATCAAGTATTTTGGTCCCTCGGAATTCGTGCCTACAAAGTTTTACTGTAAATTATGAAATATAAATCGGGAATTTCGAGAGATCAATTTTACACCTTAGTTTTTTTCTGTACTTTGGTTAAATTACATGTTACGTGCACCTGCGGCTATAAAGACAATGTAGTTGACGTTCAATTCTAAAAGTTTCATTAGTTTATTTCATCAAAAAATATTTGTTTTATTTGTGAAAATAGGGGTTGAAAAAAGCTGAGGACTTTGCTCTTGGACACAAATTTCTGCACTATTTCATAACTTAAGACAGAATATTTATAAGAAGCAAGGACATTTCAAAACCTAATACACATTACAATCTACGCATAATTTAGTCTCATAGTTACGAATGACTTGTGTCTCCATACTCTCCTTCAACGAGCTGAGTAAAAATTAGCGTGTCTGGTGTACCAGCTCCACTTTTCGCCAAGAAAACAAGCGAAATAGTCCTACTAAACAACAGAAAGCGCCAGGGCATGCCAACAGAGCCCTGGTGCCGCCGAGCCGGTGTCACGAGGGCGTTCCCCTACGCTGCGACCCCATTGTCTTCGAATGCGGCCCCCATTCCTAGGGGAAGCGGTCGCAAATAGAAACCACCGGGCTAAATGCGGACATACAGGTGCAACGAGTACTGTGACTTCGCTTCCCCATTCAATGATCGATTCGGATGAAGGAGTTCATCTGATATTCGAGAATGAGGTGGAGTATGGAAGGGCTCATGGTATCATTTCCTTAAAAATGGATGTTAGTATCTGCAAACACTGCTCAGTAAAGAGTCAGTTTAAATTATCAAGATTAATTATTACTTAAAAAATTAATACGCATAAAATATCCTATTGACAAAACGGTAGTAATTATAGGTAACATGGCTCTCTACGAACATACAATGAAGATAGATACGTTTTTAAAATATTGATATTTAGGAAGGGAAAGTATCAGCAATCAAAAGATTTTCTGTCATGTATATCAGCTCACTACAAATTGTGAAATAAATGAAGAGAAAAATGGGCAATTTCATTTCCTAATTTGTTTGAAAGTACTGCAAGCTCTCAGTTGATCCATAATGTTCCGTGCATTTACAATAAATAACATATTTTTGAATTTAATGATGATGTATGTCCGGATAAGTTTTTAACCCTTGTATGTTATCCTCACAATTGATTAATTCAATGAATGGCATATATAATATAGATATTTCTTTCATATAAGCAATATTTTCTGAATGTAGTGAAATTTGTAAATCATGCAAAATTGTATTAAAAATGCTACAATTCAACGACGAACATTCCTCTGAAATGGTGGTTTCAACTATCGAACACTTCGCCTTAAAAATATTGCAAATGCGTCATAGATCTAACCATAGTGCAAGTGCTTCATGGAAATACCTATTTATGGTTAAAGGGTGAGGAAGAGTCTGGAGCTCAAGAAAACGTGCAGATTGTACTTCTCCCCCATACGTGACATACACTTTTTACTGTTTTTGACAAAATAAATCAAATAAAATTAAATCAAATTGACAATGGAGAAATAAACGGACAGATGGTGATCTAAATTGCTACTTGAATGCAAGCTTAAGTTGTAATGTGTTTAGCTTAAAACGCTAGATAAATACGTGAGCAGCAGATTGATGCAATCAAAAGCTGAGTTACGCTTGAAGAAGCAAATAAACAACTTTCATCAGAGAACATTGGCCTGTACAGCAGAGGTTTATTCTCACCCTGGCAAATCCGTCGGCATGATCGCAAAGCTGGCTGCAGTTCAAAGTGTTTGTTGGTGACGTGTAAGTGTAATATGTTATCTCACTCCGAAATTCTTAATCCTCAATTGAACTCATTAGCCACGTACGTATTATATTAAAGCAGTTTTTAAAAATGTATTTAAAAACTTATTTTTATTCTTCGTCGAAATGCCTTTACTCATAAATTACATTTATTTATGAAATACGTTTATGTCATAAATATGCATATGAAGTCGAATTCTATGGATCTGTCGAAATATTCATTTTCGATTTTGCAGAATACATATACTACATTTCAGATTTATGATCTTCCATTCCACGTGTGCATTCATTTGTATCGTAGTGTTTGGCAGGATTTGTTTGAGATTAATACGTTATTATGGATAATATATTGTACAGTGTTATAATACAATATTCTGATTTGATATATTGCATTCGTTTATAAAAATAATATACATATTTGTTCGTATATTTTATAATTTTCCTGAAGACGTTCAAGATTTCAGCGAGGGTATCTTAAGATGTTCCTACATTGAGAAAATAAAGATAATGCAGATATGATTTAGCTTTAAAGAGATGTCTAAGAATTCTGTGCCTTGAGACAATGCAATGGTAAGCGTCCCTCAGGCCATTTTCTAGATCACACGATCACATTCTTCCCGTATTCGAGTATCAATCGACGTACTCAATTTTATCTGTCATATACATGAAACTAACAACCAGCTGAAAAAACAACTCCGATTGCAGTAGAGAAAGCATTAAGAAACTGGTAAGCGCCATTCTCATTTTGAAAGTGGCTGCGGGAAAGAAGATATTGGTGTTTAGTGGTGGAGTTGTGTAATTAAATGATCCTACCAAGCAGAGGCGACTAGTGCCCTTCAAAAATGGGAGTTGCATCCCCATCGAATGTAGGGAATGTAGTTCCCAAAATTATAATAAAACTTTAACTTGAAAATTCATTAAAACTAAGTTTAATAAAAGTTTATTCAAACATTCCATACTTAATTTTATGAGTAGAATGCATGTCAGGTATACTCACTTCCACTGATTCTGGCTTTGATTTCCAGTAAAACTCTCGAGTTTTTGTATTAGTTAGGCATCGAGAGAATTGTAGGTAATTGAATTCATACAAAATCAAAACAGACTAGGATTCCGAAATACGGTGATCACGCTCAAGCACTGTGATTTGGCCACGTTTTACGCTAGTTGATTGATTGATTGAATTTTTCGTGTTTCCGGGCGCGTCAACTGCTCTGGTCATTAGTCCCGTTAGTGTAGTGCATGTTTTCCCCTCTGGAGACTGCGATTATCTTCGCTGGATGGCGAGATCCGGCGCCGACCTACCGCCGGATAGCGGGGTTTCCCTCTAACTAGGACTCTCCCATCAGTGGGGCATCGCCCCAGCCGGGACAAGCTCTAAGTTCCCGACCGATCTCCCGGAATATGTGGTAGTGTAGTGCATGTTAGAGCAAGTGTATGTGTAAGGGGAGAGAATAGGACAAGGAAGAGGAAGGACAGATCGCGCTCGGTCCGTGGCCCGTTTGATAGGGTACTGCTCCAGCATTCGCCTGGTGCTGTTCGGAGAAATCACGGAAAACTACCGATCAGAGCAGCCGGCCGCTAGAGTTCTCCTTTAGACAGCGACTGAATTCGACCTAGCTGGAAAGCTAGTGTCGAAAATCCTGCCGCCGTCAGGACTCAAACTTAGGATCTCCCGGTCAGAGGCTCTGCAGTGACATCAGTTGATGCTCTGAGCTACCTCTCCCAGTTTACGCTAGTTCATTCCATGATTTTTATTGTTATTCTGCTATGGTTTGTGATGATGGAATTAAATGATTTTATTTCGAAAAATTTCACTAGCCTAGTATCGTTTGCAATAATGAAAGAAAGTAATATTTTAAGGAATGTATGCTCCGTTATTGTGAAATTGTTAGCGTATTCCTAACTTTACTTCTTAAATCAATATACAGAAATAAGTTTTTTAAGCTTCTCACCCTTTTTTCGTAAAAAGAGAAAGTATTTTAATTGTGCACCAGAGAACGGGGAATTCTCGAGAGAAAAACTCTTATTGCCGGGCCATGGTAAAGAAGAAGTGAATAAATCTTGTTCCTGTATGTACATATTTTAGTTTATTTGATTTATTTAGTCAAGAAACAGTAAAACACTCTATGTAACGTATGGGTGAGAAATACCATCTGTGCACGATTCCTTGAAATTCAAACTTCTTTTATAGGAAGTTTTGGGTATGTGCTGGAAGAAGAAAACAACATGCAACTTATAAAACTAGAAGATGAAATTTATATTTTGCTAGAGAAATGGAATTAAAAATATATTTCACCAGCTGAAAAGTGCCCAAACTTTGCTTTGGAGACTACATAAGTTTATTTTAAAGGTCAATATTATGTTGGCATTAATAAAATGTCGGAATTGTTTGAGAGATTTAGAATTTAATTAAGTAAAACTAATAGTTGTGAAACAAATTATTATTTTAAAACATTTAATATTTATTGAGTATTATCGAAAAATAATATAAATAAAATATGAAAGAATTATAGAGCTGAATTAATTATACTAACCAAATTCGATTCCCCTTGAATATACAATCTTCTCTGGATGCGCCCTTGGTAAAGATGTATAGTCTTTTTCCATTTGAATCATTTTGGAATAAATAAATATTCGCGAGCATTCATCCACCAGAAATAACATTTTCCAAATTACATTTTCTTGACCTACTCAAGAGCAGTAATGAAAATGACCTCGATGAATATGTTGTGAAATTATCATCGATGCGAATCGCATTTTGCGGAGAGGACATGGTTGCAGTTTGCCTATAGAGACTTAAAAGTCGGTTCGTCGAAACGAAAGCCACCCCGGAAGGAGACAGGATGGCCGCAGTCCAAGAAGACAGTCAGGTGCGAACCGATGGGTGACATCATCTCCTCCTCCACGGAGCCGGAGCGATCGCCACGATCTGACCTCTAGAAGACGATGCCAGCGGTTGGCCGGCCTCGCCCCGATTTCCAACAAACTATCCTGAAATAGTTTTTGACACAATTTTCCAAAATCGACTATTACAAGCACACTCGAAAGTTTCATAAAAGCCAAGATTTGTCATTACAGTTTGAGAGTGAAGCAAGTGAAAGTATTGAATTGTAACTGAAGGGAGGAAGGTTATTAGCATGGCTACTAGTAGTGCCATAGGTCAATACATGCGGTCAGGATAGGCAAACAAAAACGAGGAAATGGAGACAGAAAAAAAACAGGAAGTAGGCGAACCGATGAGAATGATGATAGTGAGGAAGATGAGACAGAAGGGTTGAAAAAAGCAAAGGGTGTAAAAATACCAAATTTTAGTCGTAGCACAGTTCTCATGTTCGAGAGATGCAGGTTATTTTTGTGCAATAAATGGAATGTCTCTTTTCACTGTGGTTGATAGAAATCTTTTTTTACATTTTAAACATGTTTCTGCAATAAAACTGAAATAGCTACGCATTGATGTCACAATGCTGAACCAACACCAGGAAATTGATCCCTTACGCACTCAAAAGCAAGCATGTTCGCTTTCAGCCTTTGAAAGAGCGAGTTACTTCAGAGATCGCGTAAGAAAGAAAATCCGTGGGGAAGAAATATTAATGGACATGTATGAATGAGCGCCAGCGAAAGTAAACTTTTGAAGCGTGGTGTATGTCACGGGCATGTGGGAGAATTCTCCCAAGCCCTGGGGCCTGGCCGGTAGCCGTGAGCCCCAACGTAACGTAACGACGGAGGCGGTGACGGTGGCGGGGGCGGGGGCGCAGGCGGAGGGGGCCGCGCGCAGCCCGCACGCACTCACGCAGGCGGGAGGGTGGGACGGCGTAGGCCGCAGCGGCCGGGGGAGGGGGCCGGCGCTGCGCGGCGCGGAAGGGGGCGGGGCGCGCGGGGGGAAACGGGCGGAGGGGGCGGAGCGGCCGAGCTGCGGGGTGCGAAATGAAGAGCTTTTAGTCGGCGCGTCCTCCCTCACGGCTCGGCAACGCGGCGCCAGCGGAGCGCTCCGGCCCAGACACAGCCAGCAGCAGCCCGCAGTCGCCCGCGACACCAGCCACCAGCCACCGGCCACCGGCAGCACCACCCACCACCACCCGCACCCGCACCGGCGCGTCCACGCCCGCACCAGCCAGCGGCCAGCCGGCGCCCAGTCATCGAACTCCCCGCACGAGGTGAGAGGCTCGCGCGGCGCGACCACCGCCTGCCAAACGCCGCCGCCGCCACGCCGATCGCCTGCCCGCGCTCGCGCGCCCTGGCGCCCGCCGCCCGGGAACCCCCGCCCAAGCCCACCGCTTCCCCTTCCGCCTTGGGCGACGACAGGTCGCGTCAGCGGGGCGCCGGCCGGGGCACGCGCGGCGCCACACGCCCATATTCCCCATCGCCCCGCTGCCGCGCCGAGCCCAAGCCCGAGTCCGAGACCGGGAGCGAGGCCGAGGGCGAGGGCGGCGCCGTGGGCTCGCTCGCCGGGGAAGCGGACACTCGAGACTTCTTCGGCTCGTTCCTAAATATAGCCGTCTCGTCTGCCAGAGAACGTCGGGACTATATTGAGACACCTTACAAACACGTTCGCAATTTGCAATGCGTTAGAAGCGGCGGCTCCGTTCCGCCGATGCCAAGGGGCGAGAAGTCGACGACACGGCCACTATGCAGCGGGCGGGGCGCGGGCGGGGCGCGGGCGGGCGCTGGGCGGGGTCGAAGCGCCCACCGAGTGCACCGGCAGAGAGCGGCGGGGCGGAGCCGGGCGACACCCGGAGGGGGGGGGCGAGGGTGCGAAAGACGGGGAGGGCGGGACAGGGCTCCGGCTGGAAAAACTTCATTGGCCAGCCGCCGCCCCGCACGAGGGCTGGGCCCTCCCCCACGCGCCAGTTCTATGCCAAAATCTCGCCGTCTCCAAACAAATGTGTTTGTTAGAAATTCTTTTCCTGTGCTGATCTAAATTTGTGATTCGAAAACCCTTGTGACTAACAGGAACAAATGGACGGGAAAAACAAAAAAGGAGAACAGATTAAACGTCTTGTCTTAAACACAGGAAATACTCTTACGAAAATCACAAAAAAATCTTAGAGTATTCGTTCTGTTGGCACTACTGATTGAAATACTGATGGCGGCCAAGACTCATATGGAAGTCGTGGATCATGTTTCTTCCGAAAAATGGCGATCATTTGTTTGATCAAATAAACGCTTACTTGTAAGAATTCATCAATATCAACAACATGATTTACCAGTCAGTCGAGTTCATAAAACACGTAAATTTAAGTATTGCAACTGCACAAAATCCAGGTGAAATAAATATAGCATTGGGCGGCTTACGTCACTTCCTTTGTCGTAATCTGCAAAATCAGTAGCCGTTTCTCTCACGTGTCCACTAGTGGCAGTGCAAAGTATCTTGACACCCAGAATATCTGTGTCATCTATAATTATAATTAATTTGTAAACAGGAATGTATGACTAGACATTTAATTTTAAATGAAAGAGAGACATGGAAATAATTTTTGAGAATGAAATATATTTCAATTAAATTCGAATACTCATAATTATTAATATCATTGGTTTAAAAAAAAAAAATTTTTAAGTAAGAAAGCTAAATAATGCACGTTGCGGCGATAAAATGAAAGTGATAAGACAACAGTAATAAAAAATTATATGGATAAAACTCATTCGTCTGGACCGCTGGAATTCTTGAATCTCATTGATAAATAATTCGTGAGTGAAATAATCACTGTAATTTCTAGTGTCATTTCCGCATCTCATGTAGTTTTCATGAATTTGTGTTCTGTAAAATTTGTGTTTATATGGAACAAATCGCGGGATTTTGCATTTCAATTAACAACGATTTCGCATCGAGTTCGAAATGTTTCTCTGTAAACAGAGTTGAATTCGATAATAAAAATCGTTGCAGTGATAATAAAAATCGGTCATAAACTGTCATAACTAAATGACTCATAATTTCAAGCAGTAAAATCCTAGGGAACGGGTTTCATTTTCTTATATGTTGAAACGTTATTTCTCTTTATCTTTTGGCAAGAGAGTCATCATATCATTAAATATTTTCTACATGTCTAATAATTCTTTACTTCAGAGCCAATCCTGATTCATTTTCCACTGTTTTCGAATAAAGGATTTTGTGGAATAATAGAAATAACACTCTGACTTTCCTTCCTTGAAACAATAGAAGATTTACACATATGATCTCATTTTTGTGCTACCCTAAATCGTCATTATAATGCATGGACACACATTCGAGGGATCAATGCCCATGAGAGTTATACACGTCGGAAGGTCATGAAGACTTCGAACCCATGGCGCGCTTGATCAATGTCGGTACTGCAGCAATGGTAAAAGTATTTTCACTCACTAGTTACACCAAGTCCTCGGTAAGAACGGTTTGTATGAGGGCAGTTCGGTTCGAAACAAACTAAAATTAACGGTGCTACTATATTTAAACGAGCCGAAAGCGATGTTGTGGAGAGGCCGCCCTTGTTCTTGGACACATCCGGTGTTTCTGAGGGCAAGCACTTCTCCACATTGAGGGCTTTTCTGAGGGTAAGCACTTGAGATTTTCGGGCAAATCGGGTTTCGAGATCAACAGAATTTCTGCAAATGTTATTAAAAAGTGTTTAGAATATGTGAATGTGCCAAGAAATAGCGTTGTAATACTCTCGCCATCCTTCGCTTCCGTGTCCGAAAGACGTTTTCTGAAATTTCAATTCTTTGCGAAGCCGTAATACATTTGTGTTTAACGTTATCAGTGAAGACGTGGTTAATAGAGTCCATTATTTGACGTGGATTTATTTTAGAAATCATAGCAACGGCAGAACACATCTCATCCAAAATCACTGCTCAACGTCCCAGAAAATATGCCATTTAGCACCAAGAAGGAAGCTGAAATCATATACGACTTCTAAAATGAGAAATGACACTTATGTGAAGAATTTTGTATGAAGCAACGATTTTTGAACATTGAATGAGTAAGAAGGATAAAAGAGAATCATCAGAAAGCAAAACGAAGAGAATGGCTGCTTGTAATTATATAGTCATCCTGAAGTATGTATGAATTTCCTGGTTCCGGACTTGGGTGGGGGATGGTGGGGATGAGTTTAAGATTAACTCCCGTACCCAATGAAATCTCACGCTCTTTTCGCATCTGATTTTATGCCGCTTGTAAGCAAATTTATTGCTAATCACACGCTCTTTTCACGGGTTTAGTTTGTCTCGGTTTTGAACTTGACATCTAAAAGTGGACATGACAAAACTTCACGGACATGAAGTATATTCGTGTTTACACTGGTAGCGCGCACTTGGCAAGAAACGAAGTACCTTATTTTTTAGGGTTCATTTGAGCTATTGCGTTGGACAATGACGCAAATATTGAGTTGAGATTGTGAGGCTATAAAACTATTTTCAAAGCGGTTATGTAACATAATTTAATAGGTTCCAGAAATTACGCAAGGGTACCGACCGCTAGGAGGAAACTGTCAGAAATATTGAGGAAAATATACGTAGATGAAACAGAGTTATATTTCAATGTTTCACCACTTCGTCCTACATTTGTTCTATCCTCATCTGCGTTTTCATTAATTTTAATCCTTTAATATACGCTTGCTGCCATCACTCGGATGTTAACTACTTCAAACACACTTTGTATTTCTATTTATCACTCTTCTTTACTTATTACACTGTAATACGTTTGCCTGGAATAAGTACTTTATAATTCGGGTATTATTTCATTGTATAAAACTAGCGCACCTGTGCAAGAACTTTCGCGTATGGGATGAAGCAAAGCGGTATCGAATTTTGAGTATTCGATTATGTCCAGCATTTCCTGTCCTTTCACGTACATTTCTTTCTTATGTTTTTCGTACGTATCATATTAAAAACACTATTTACGGCGTACAAGTATTTACTACGCTTTCAATTACATCAATGAATGGCAACTTCGGCGAAGTACGTCCTCAAAGGTGCAGTCAACTTCCGACGCACACACGCGTGGCGCTTGTAGAGCCACTCAACTGCTTGGGTTTCCGCAGCCAGTCCTTGGCAAAGGCCCCTTTTGAAAGAGGTGACTTCGTTTGAAGAGGGACATGAAAGACCCGAAATGCTGGACGGCGTTGCGCCGTGCTCTCGTAAACGAACAACCCGTACTACCGCCGCGCGGGTCGCGACACGCCGGTGCATAGCCCCTTCTCTGGAAGAAGCGAGTATTTATGGTTTCCGGGCGCGTCTTCTTCTTAGGAAATGAGGAAGTACAGAGCGTGTTATATTCCGAATGTTCGAGGAGTTCTCCCCCCACCCTCGCTGGAACTTGAGCTCCTGGGCCGAACTACACGTCGGTTTGTGGGGTTCTTCCTTAAGGTATCTCCCTCCAGCAAGGACAACGTGTCAGCTGCGGCACGATCTAAGATTCCGACTGACTTCTCGATATTTGAGAATGTGTAGTGCGTGTATGTGTGTGTGTGTGTAGGAGAGAGTAGGGGACGAGGATGAGGAAGGAAAGATCACGAGCAGTCCGTGGTCCGTTTGTTAGAGTACTGCTCCATCCTAGTGTGTTTGAGAGAAACCCAGAAAAAGTACACAGGAGAGCATGAGGCAGCTATTGTTCTCATACAGACAGTGGTTGAATCCAACCTAGTTATATAGCTAGTATCGAAAATCCGCCACTGTCGGGATTCTCGCTAATAGGACAGCTTAAGTTAGCGACAGTTCCAGGGGAGCCGTTGGTTTGCTTCATAGACTCCGTTTTCTCTGTAATATACAGCACGCAACATTGGAAAAATATATAGTTTTCAGAAACAAATCAGATTTTTATTGCATAAAAGTTCGATTTTTAGTCAAGTGAATGCTGTGAAATATCAAAAAAGGAGCAAGCGTTTAATTTATTAATAGATGAAAAAATATAATAGAAACAACAAATATCAGAAAAGGGATAAATATCAACTTTAATATTTTTGTAAAAGATGCTATCTTGATTTCAGCGATCAGTCGCCGCTGCATAATAGACTCTAGACTTACAATCGTCCCCAATTGACCTCCTTTAAAATATCGTTGACCACTATCGGATCGATACCAACCCCATTGAGGTAGGCATGCTCTATATAGTCCTATGGCACTGAGTTCATTCTGAGAATATACGAGATGTTTCAAATCGACGCACCTCGCCCGAGTAAATAAATGTTTTTACGTGGAACACCGTCATTTGTTTCACCAGCATTAAAACGCTGTTCGTTGGTAAAGAGATTAATTATGACCTACCTTTTTATTTCAATATATTTACCTCGTACGTTCTGTTTACAAATAACTTTACCACAATACTTTAACAGAGATACGATGGGGGCCCCGAGTTTCTCAGCATTCAATTTCACCCTCAGGAGCCCTAATGGAATTGAAGTATTCTCGTGTGATATTTGTGTTCATATCATCATATTCATCGAGCCGCAAATGAAATGTCTTGAACACTTCCGAATATTGAAACATTATTGAATATTTTGCTAACAATTCCTTTATCAAATGTGTTCAGAGAAAGATTATATTCAGTTTTAAAGTAAAGAAAGCAAGAGAAAATCCGGAAAAATATCATTTTTAGTTTTAAGTGAAGTAAGAGTAAAACATATTTAAGAAATACATTGGGAGAAGAAAGAGCAACTTGGCTATTTTGTATATAGAGCAGAAAATTGTAATTGCGTTATGACTGTCAAAATAATTTATAATTTTCTAAAATATATAGAAAAATTCATGTAAATATTTTAAAATGCATTTATTAATGAGTACATTTTTTACTGTCATTTTTGGTAATAAATTCATAAGAGTTTTCTTGCAACTTCTATTTCTAAGTTTGAGAGCTCAAACATTTTTACTGCTTGTGGCCTTCACTTGACTTGACCCGTACTAGGTGTGCCAAGATGAAAATGATGTGTAAATGTGATCACAAACACACAGCAAGCGGCACGGCGCGGTGAAATTTGGAACAGCCTGATTTGTTTTTTCCAAGGGAATACACAAGACCAGCACGATAGATTGGGAACTTCAGACCAATGAAATGTTTTCTAGACCCCCGATTTGTCAGTCTAAACCTTTGAAAGGTGCCATTAACAAAATGTAGGAAGAGGTAGCACAGTAATGTAATGGATTCAACAAGTAAGGAGAAATTTATTTTACTATTAGTTCGAAAGGTTTCTAGCCTGAAAATCTACTCGCATCACAAACACTTTAAACTTGTCTATCAAAATTTGGATTCTAATAAAGAATCAACACAAGTTGTTTCGACAACACGTTTCTACTTTATCCTATACGAGTATTTTGTACCCAGTATACAGAAAGTTATTAAAAGCAGCAAAAAACTGATGTTGAGATACTACGGAAATACACCATTTTCTGCTGCTGGCTGTGATGGAAATACCCATTTTGGGGGTGTATTCATCTAAACAATATTTTTCTCGAAAACGCCTAATGTTTGTCCGTATCTGAACATCACTTACGTACGTGAACATCCAAATCATCCATAATATTTCTAAAAATGGATATTCCCGAAACGATCTGACCAAAATACAGGCCTTGTGAATTTGAATCTCTTAATGTTTGGAAGTAATTTACGTGAACCTCAAATACCTTTGTAACTTTCCTCAAAAATAGCTCAAAATATATTTTTTTACACATTTTAGTCGAATAGATTGAAGTGTCATTTATTCTGTTGCTTCGAATAATATATAAATTGCACAGGTCCAATTTTCATAAAAATTTATGAAATTAAAAAAATTCAGAAGTTCAACGAACCTGACCTACACCTCCAGCATTTTTGGTGGAGATTCCTTTCTTAAGGCAATGTTTTTTCAACATTAGATATTTAAATCATTTCATGTATATTTTTTTGAAATATGAATAGTTTTCGCAAAAGGTACCGCTTAGGTACCAGTCACAGAAAAGTAGCTTGTGTCCTATCCTGGACATGAATTTTTTTTGACTGGCTGGAAATAGTCTTAGAGGCGTTGAATCAATGATGCGATTGCCAAGTGATGTAATCCGTCGTTGGCCGCGGAAACATATGCAATGTGTATGCATACGCAATGTGAGTTGAAATGTAGGAAATTTATGCACAGAATCAGCTAGTGTTAAATCACGTCATCCATTACAAATAACAAGAGAAAGTGCTTGCTCAGCACCGTTAGATTTAGCTTGTCGCGCCGCTTGGCGACGTGTCATGTGTGTTCTGTGGTGCTTGCTGACCCTGCCGTGCCGCGTCGCGGTGTGTCATGTCTGCTTGCCCCTTCAATGGGTGTTCCGGGCGAACGACAGGTTTCCGTAATTCCCTGTCCTCCGGTTTGGTCAGAGTTGGTACGCCCTGCGCGCCGCTCCGCTTGTGCAGCTGCGAGCCGCCGGAGGGCGTGCGGTGGGCGGGCAGTGGGCGGACGGAGGGCGGCTTGGCCGCGAAGGAGCGCGCGCCGTGGCTATGAATAGCCCTCGCCGGCAAGGCGAGTGGGGGGGCGGGGATGCGGTGGAGGGGGGAGGGAAGGCGGGCGGGAGGCGTTCCGCTGCGGCCCGCTGCTTTCCGGGCGGAGGGACTTCCCTTCCAGCCCTCGCAAATACCCAGCGTGTGCCGCCTCCAAGGCCACGGCACACTGTGCACGTTGGCAGCCGTTCATCACGGACAGGGAACGCGGTCCACTGGCCGATAGGAACGCTGGTTTTCCTCCAATCTTCTATTGTTCACAAGGTAGCTCAGTTGTTGAACCCGAACTGCTTCCGTGATGCGCCTATTTGTATCGTGAACATTGACCTCATCACAAAAACGAGAAATCAATAAATAAAATAATCTCAATATTATATTAATAAAATATAAGGTGTATTGCTGAACAATTATATTTTTATTTATCGAAGGTAACAAATTTCATTTACGTGGTGCTATTTTTTGACGTTTTACGAAATGCAGTATATTTTATTAGAAAGGATTATTCACTGAAGTCAAGTTTTATGATGCGCCTTATGTCGAAAATATGATCTTATTGAAAAAAAAAATATTGATCGAAAATTGTCTTTTACAAAACCTTTTAATATTATTGAAGAAATCACTTGCAGTGATAATAAATTTGTGGTATGGTACTTGATACAAGTATATGAAACTGTTATCACAATGTAAAACATCGATTCACGTGCTATATCTGTTTATGGTAAGTTTGATTTTAATAAACTTGCTCATTCAACTACTTATATATAATATTATATATGATTGTGTTATTTCTGCAAAATAAAACAAACTCGTCAACTCAATATTCAAAAGAATTCTTCCAAATTTTACAATTGAACTAGTGGCTTGCGGAAGCAAAATCACAGAAAATTGTTTTCCATGTGGAATGCACTCTGTTCAAGAACAACATAAAATACTCTTGTTTAACACTACTATATTTTAAATATTTAAACAAAAAACGTTTTCACGAATACTACTATAACAGTATAATATACTGATACACAGGTAAACGGTTATAAAAATGTTGCTATTCCAGAACACATCGCGCAAATATTTAATGGCGGGCGGCCTCTTTAGAGTTTTGCTGTTGCATGACGTCAGCTGTGGCGTAAGCAGAGGCCAGAGACCTAGAAAGTCCTCTCCGTGTCTGTCAGTGGCGCGTTGAGTATGATAATTCATTGGTATGCGTGATACGAGAATAGATGGAATAATACAATACAATATTTATATTTTCAGTCAACATTGCTTTTTGTTTCATTGTTTTGTTGTTTTTTTTCCTTTTCGATTTCTTGGATATCTAATAAAATCATAGACACCCCTCACGTGGCGGGAGGCTGTATCCATTTTTTCAATTTCTGCGCGCATGGAAAATAAGTGATATATTAAATGCTTTTGTATTTTTCCCCGAGTTTCTGGGTATTTGACAAAACAATAGGCTTCTGTCACATTGCTGGGGGCTGCTTAATACCAGTATAGTAGAATTTATTTTGTCCGTAATACATTTCGTCTTTTGTACTCCTGACATGAAAAATCAGAATTTGTTCTTTGACCTTTCGAATGATTTAATCATTTTAAGTATTCTGTTCATTGGAAGACATGTATGGACACTTTCTCTGTTTTGATAATAAGGCGTTGTAAGAACGCATATTAATATACAAAATAAACAACATATTAAGAATTGAATCTCATCGACTGTTATGATCATTAGCAACCACACACTTTTACGGTAGTTAATAGTAGTTTATGCAATTAGTTTATAATGTTAAGCTTTATTGCATGAGTACATGTTTTGAAAACGAGCGACGTTAGGAGCGAGTTTTCAAATTTGTACGAATGCAATAAAGCAACATTATAAACGAGTTGCATACGCTATTTTTTTGTATAACAGCATTATAAATTTACAAGAGAATCAAACTTAATTTCGCGAAACAACTTTCTTCTGACGTCTCGGGTGCTTGACATCCAACGCCCTCTGGAAATCAAATTCAAGATGGCATTGTTGACATCCGTGCGAGAAAACGGTGGTCGGCTGTTCCGTCTTCTTCTACCTCCCCACGATTCTCTCGCTACTATTGGCTGAATGTGTGATGACGTCATGTCGCGTTTAATAATGTTGATGACGTCATGTAGCGTGCGATAAAATACTGGATTATGCACGATTCGGGGTATCGAAAAGGGTCGTTTATAATGATGGTATACAAAAAATACATTTAAATTCGCGTATTAAAATAATCACGCACATTGTCAGGACATTTAGGTACGCTTTATTTGTAATACTATGTGTAATAATTAAAATACTCTTGGTTTTGTAATACAATGCATTTCAGTGCATTGCATGTATAACAATTACTTGTAAATCATTTTATTTTGAATTATTATAGCATTGCATTTCAAAATCAAAATAAATTGCAATACATTCTATTTCTATACAATAGCACTTCGACTGCTAACAAAATACAAACATATTTTACTTATTATTCATTAAATACATCAATCGACTTGTTTTATTTTACCCTTTGGTCTTAATAATTCTTTTCAGCAATGATTTAAGAACAATATTGTGTTCGATAAATTGGTCCGTAATATGATAAATGTATGATATCAAAATTATGCTGCGGATGATATGTGAGCAAATATTGCACTAAGAACAGTCTCGAATTCACATTTTTTCGTCCTGTCCAAGATCTTCACAACTGTCTCATGTGAAACTGCCTCGTGCAGGAGTAAATATATTTTGACTGAAAGATTTATGACAAGTGAGACCTGCCGTGCGTATTACGATCTTTCTTGCTCCCTCCTGGTTCTAAACTAAGCTCCTCGGAAACCTAGGAGCTGGCAAAAGAGGGGAAGATGGAAAGGAACTGGCAATCGTTCCTGGAGATAGTTTCATGGATTTTTCTCGAGTTCGTGGTATCTAACGCAACACCATATACCTCTCACATAACGAGTGACTGCATAGTTTTCCTACAATATCTGCAGTCATTAGAAATTAGTAACATAGATTTACGGTACATTTGGAACTCTTATGTCCCTCGGCGCATGGACCGGCTTTAATGCTAGAATACTAGGTTGAAATAGATGGTGCTAATCGCAGAAAAAGGATAAAAGGAGGCCTGTTGCTTCGTACACTACAATTCTCAAAATAATTTCATGACCTAGGGATGGGAATTAGGGGAAGGATGCGGGTTCAGAGGTACATGGTACAGTGAGAATGAACACCTTGCCACAACACAACAAAAATCCATGCCTGACGCGCATAGCAAATCCACATTCTGGGTGTAACACGCACTTGCGCACACGTGCCCTAAATTCCTAGACCCACCAGGACGATAATTAAATAAGTTTTAAAAATACTCATTATGATATTTGTCTTCTGCGTAATGATTTTAATTACTGGAATTTTGGCTGTATTCCACGATCGCGGTCGGAAAAACACGGCTCTTTAACGAGTCATACACCCGATCTTCATCTACGGGGAATTTCAGGAGTACAGGAGGAAACCTCATTTTATATTCCTGTCGTAGCGCTTTTAAAGTAAGGGGAAAATGCCGAAAAAATGTGAAGTTTGCAGACGCAATGCATTTTTCCGGATCGTTTTCCACAAACATCAGTTGATGCCATAAGGTTTCGGGAGGTTTCATGTTGCATCGCTGATTAAGGGGAAACATCAAGCTAAGGTCTTGCTCGTTTTAGCTGGCCCCATTTCACGGCGCCGTGAGAAGCCCTACATTCTCGTGGTTAGTTGGCGGGTTGCCGAAATCAGTTCATTGTTCACGAAACGACTGGTCTTACTATAGAACGTGCGCTCTAAAAACAAAGACCTCCCCAGTACTGGCTCAAATGCACGGTGAGACTTGCGGAAGTGAACTGGCCTATTTTTTCTCTGCTTACTTTCCGTGATGTGGTGGGAGGGACGAGGCTTTGATGGTATAATGCCTCGTGTATTTGGATTTCATATAAAATGTCGTGGGGTCTAACCTGGAGGAAGCTGTGGATTTTTATCCTTTGTTTGCCTCCTTTGGAGGGAAGTTAAATAGGTTGTTTCATGTCACAGGTATGTGGCAAGTAAAATAAATTAAACACACCCAAATATGAGCAAAATTCTATAACGTAACCTCTTGAGATGGCTCAGTGATAATCTCCTTGCCCCTGCAGCGCCTCTGACCGCGAGGTTCTTAGGTTCGAGACTGAGGTAGCAAATTTTCGACAGTAGCTACGTTACCTGACATACCTAACAAACGGGCCACGGACTGCGCGCGAAATTCCCTTCCTCATTCTTGCTTTCTCCTCTCCCCTTATACCCACTCTTAGGAAACCAATCGAAAGCTTCCAGATACTCCAAAATGGGCGGAGGTGCTGGAGAAAAAACCTGGAGGAAAAAAAACCGCAAAGTAACTTGTAGTTCGGCACCAGATTTCACGGTCCAGCGGGGGAGGAACACCGCCACTTCCTGGGTTATACCATCAACTACACTTATGGGGCTAGTAACCGTCGTAGTTGAGACTCCTGGAAGCATTGAACGCTGTCCCTATAAATGTGCATAGAAATATCTTTCGCTTACTGCAGTGACAAGTGCGCCTCCTGTCATATAGTTACTTATTCTGAGAAAGGAATGCAAATTAATTCTTAGCAAAAAGAAAAACTATTAAATCTCGAGCAATAAACGGCATCGGATGTAGGACGCTGTTGAAAAACAGTCTGAGCTGATCATGCGAATTTTTTTGTTTCAACGTTTCTGGAGATCTCTGAATTTTCGAAGCGGTTTGTAACTGTGCGCAATATAAAAACAGAAATATTTAATTATCAGACCAGAATCCCTTTAAAACTCTACTGAGTGTCTTAAATATAGCACTGATCTAAAGGTATTGGCGAAGTTTTGAAATATGACTTCAAAGGTTGAATTGAAGGGGTATAAAGAATGACGAATGAAGAAGATCTTAAAAGAGAAAATGGTAGATCTGCCCTGAAACACATTAACAGGATATTACGGTGTTTGTAATGTGTTGAATGTACTCAGTATTATTATTAAGAGGAACTGCCTGACAAAAATTAAGAAATAGTGGCAGAACTCTCAAAGAATGTAGACGCAGGGTATGTGGTGTTTTCTGATGGGTATGGCGTATCGAAAAGGCTATGGAGAGACGTTAAAGGGAGCCGTTCAAAAATATTTATTTATTTTTATTTAAATATTTAATTTTTAATTTTTTAAATTTATTTTACGTCAAGAAACAGTTGAAACTGCGTATGACGTGCTAAGGGGAGAAGTGAATTCTGTGCACATTTTCAAAATTCTGTGATCCCTACATTGAAGTATATACTACATAAATTTTGAAAATTAAAAAAGAAAAGAAGAAAGCTCTCATGTAATAAAATCTATTTTCAAGGATAAATAAGCAATACATTTTGGGCTCTTATCCATGATGTCCTTGGATAAGCAGCATGACAGATAGTGTTCTGCTGAATCCTACCAGCGTATATATCTGTTTTTTTATCACGATTAATATTTATTTTTCCATTATTCTAGCATAATTCAATCGGAGCAAATTGGAAAGGAGGCAAACACAAAAAATTAAATAATGTTTGCAATATATTCCATCATGAAAACAGAGCCTTTTTGTTCCAGAAAATATGCAACGAGCCGTAAAAGACTGCAAGGCAACGTATTAAGGAATCGTAGAAATACGAGTATAATGCTATTGTTGAACCAACAAAATAGGAAGAAAGGTCAGCAAGAAAAAAATGAAATAATAATGGTTAAAATTCGTTTATCGTTTGAAATACGTTTATGGAATAAATGTTTATTTTTTCTTATTATAATATTATAGGTTATTAACAGCCAATGTAAGAAAAAATAAACATTTCTTTTAAATATGTTCTGTTTTTCCGACTTCATTGAAGCACGTTTGATTATCAACGCTTTAGAACTTACTAATGTATTTATCAGTCAGCCGATGCATCATGACATCTTAACAGCATTTGCGGTTTCTACCCTCTGTTTTAATTTAGTGGTAGTTCGAATGATTTACTTCATCTGATTTGGTATATTCAACTCCCCATATAAGTTTTTTAGAAATGAATAATCTCTTTTTGACTTCTAAATGGTAAACAAAATCTTTGGAAATTAACCATCTTGAGACTTATGTGTGCCATTGGCAGATATCAAGGTGGGAATCACTAAACATGCCCCTAGAATAGCTATTAATTATGAAGGAGAGTAGTAGATTCTGTAGGATGGTTAGTGTCTCAGGAGAGCGCGGAAGTTCAGAGATTTATTTTACCTAAAATAGGCAGCAAAAAACGCATTTATTTTCTCGAAAATAGACATGAAATGGCATTTATTCTTGCTAAAGTAGGAGTGCAGATAGGCATATAAAAATGAAAAATCATATTTAAAAGGCATTAGTGTAAAAAATTGATAATTAATATTATTCAAACTTTATCATATCTCTAAATATAACGTGTATGGAAACGATATTTTCTTTGTAATCTTGATTCCATGGACCATTGAGTATTATGGGTACGAATTTGTTTCACTCACGACGCTGTCTCTTCGAAACTATATTGTGGTCTCCGTTTTGAATCCTGAAATGCCATCAGTGAAAACGGAATTATATTTTTCGAATATATTGGATAATATGAAACAAAAATGTGAGCTATTAAATGAAATTTTTTTTAAATCGGAGGTATTTTTACTTGCATTCACTACAAGAAACGCGCGTTCTTCCATCGCGTAAAACAAATGTGACGCGAGTAAATAACGCTCAGCTGCAGGAGACGCTGCTACATCTTCGTCAGTTCGCAGTAGTGAAGTGGAGGGAGATTCCTCCAGTTGGCAGGAGCAAATAATAACCTTCCTCCGATCGCACTCCTCCCACAAACAACAAAAAAATGACTCAACACCACGTGCGCATAGAGAAGCTACGTTTATCGCACAACCCGCCCAAAGTAGGCAATCCGTCAAACGAAGCAAATCAAAACGCGCGTTGTTATCAGTGCGTCCTTCTAGTGATCAGGTGCAATATCTTTCCGTTTCCTGTCGCCACTTGGGCGTGCGACAGGGGTTGCATACTCTGGCGGGTTGCAAGATAAACGTGTGCTCACTAAGCAGACGTTTTGTTGAGCTCGCTTTTTCTTAGTCGCGAGAGGATTAGGATCGAGGGATGGTAGATATTTTGTCAGCAGTGCTATGATATAAAATGGTACTTCTTTTGGAAGTGAAAATGCGTTTTCTATTCCTCGAGAACGAAAATTTCTAGTTTTCAAATAATGTCAACCACGATTATTGGTACCTTTTGTTCATAAATCAGCTATGTGTGAGTTAGGAACGTATAAGCTCCATAAATCGTGCCCAGAAAATTGTTGCAGGACGTATTTGCACATCTTATACTGTGATATTGCAGTTTTCGTAAAGAGTGTTTTTGTGAAAATATTTAATTTATTGTGGCGTTATACGAGAGTATTATGTGTCATGAAGCAGCAGTCTGTGTGCTGCTTCATGGAAAACCATTTTGTGTGTTTTGTTCAGCAGCACGTTTGCTGTAGCAAGTCACTAGTAAACAATTAAATTCTTCGTATATACTATTTGCTACGTGCATGCTGTTTGCTACGTTGTGCCGGAGCACATTATGCATGATGAAAATTGTCCTAACGCTATTTCTAAAAATTAGTATTGTGCAAAGGAAAACAACACAAAAGTTTATACATTACGTTTGTGATAAACTTGATTCTGAATGTTTTTTGCACTCGCCCCCCTCGAAGTCAGGAACAGGTACCTGGAAAATGGAGTCGTCGAAGTTTCCCGTACAGTTATATAGGTATGGTTGCGGCCGGGCGCTGGGGACTTGCGGCGATGAGGATGAGGCGACAGTGTATTTCTGCGGTAGTGAACCTACAGCCCAAGCATGTGGCACCAGCTGACGGTCCAAATAATGTTCAATGTGAGTCAACGCGCTCAGTGACCCGGCCTATAAGCTGCCGTTGTGTTGAAAACTGTACTGTTGCACCGCGGGAGACAAATTCGCGGCCGCTGCAGCCTGATGCACCTGTTAGGGCTGTAAGGTGCTCGAAAGTGTGCGTGTGACGAATTTAAAACATTCCAGTATGGTGTAAGCTGTTGGGTAGTCTGTAGACCTAATTAGTTAATAAAATTAACGCCGTTTTGGTGATAAGAATAATAGAGCTCTGTATCATGGTGCTACGCAAATATCGTCCGCAAGTGTAGAGCACAAGTCAGAACCCAAGATGAACATGAATGGAAAGAGCGTGACGAAAGACTGCGAATCGGGAGCGGATTTTGAAGACCTAAACATCACAAAAAATGATAAATAAAATGCTCTTAAAATGTCTTTAAAATGCTCTAAAAGCAAAGAAAAATGATCTAAAAATTTGATGAATACTAGTTCAGATGAACAACTCAAGCTATTGGATATGTTACTGATGTCGTCGAGGTTTCTTCCCTTTCGTTCAAGTAAATTCAGTTTGCAAACTTTTGATTTGGACTGTTCTTTACCAGGTAATATCCGTCTTTAGTTATCCTGAAATCGGTCGACCTGACAAAGGCGCTGATAGGCGCCACAGAAACGTCAGATTACAAACTCACTTGGCTAACATTACAATTTCTAAGCGAAGAAATCGAAAAGGTTAGTCAATAATTCTGTAGAGAACATTTGTTGCATCCTGTAAATATTATGTGAAGAAAGTACCAGTAAAATAATATTAAAATCGATTAAATCAGCAAAAAATGCTTTAAAAATGACGCAAAAATGTAGAAAAATGACTTATTAGTCAAAATCGACGAAAAACCAAAAATGACATAAATATCGGCAATTTTCTTTTGAAAATTGATATAAAGTGAAAAGGAAAAAGACATTTATTAAAATCCCCGTATGAACGGAGTGCGCGAAACGCGGCGAATTTCTCAGGAAATAGATTCCCGCCTCTTCAGCGCCGCAGTGCCGGTGCCAGGGCGACTCCTGGGGCGCTCAGGAAGGGGTGCTCACATGGAGGGGGAATGAGGGGGGCACACTCGGAAGTCCTGTGAGACTGTCTTCCCCAAACCACGAAGGCAAAGAGAGTGGGAACACGCGGTGGCGACATGCTGTCGGGCGGTCGCGGATGGATTGGGCAGCCTCAGTGAGGATGGCGGAGAGGAAAAGATTCTTCCTAGGGCCGCGCGAATGAAGGTCACAAACGTGCGCTGCGTTGAACTTGAATCGAGTTCTCGGCGTCATGAGTGCTCGTGCTCGGAACAGAATGCCCCACCCCCGGGGGGACGTCAGCGGTCGAACTGCGGCGGAAAAATCAAAGGAAGACACCCTAAAGAAAGGCTCGTTGTGGTCATAGAGGTATGATTTGTATTACGTATCTGTACCTGTTTAACTTTATTTTATATCCCTTTCTTAATATTTATTTTGTTTGAGGCTTTTAAATCAATAAGATCCACTATGGCCTTGGACCAGGTCAGAAATCGGGAGAAAAAATGACCTGGATAGGGATGCGGTGACCCGGAGGGGGAGGGGTCAGTCGGTGAAGGATGGCCAAATATGTGCGTAAACTAGTTTCCAACACTTTTGCAGCGGGATTATTTTAGGGCGTGTCCCGTGGATAGCCGCGTTCGGAGTAGCCTGGCCGTAACACAACCTGATGCCCCGGATATGGTACTGGACTGCCTCACTCTGCGCGTCGGAGGTAATGAATTGCACAAGAGCGACTGAAGTACTTGTTCAGACAAATCTACACATATACCATTGAATTCGTTGTCAGAATATTAAAACGATTTTTATCAAGTAAAAGAATTCAACGATCCCATTTACAGGATTTTCGACACTAGCTTTTCAGCTAGGTGGAATTCAGTCGCTGTCTGGAGGAGAATTCTAGCGGCCGGCTGCTCTGATCGGTAGTTTTCCGTGGTTTCTCCGATCAACACCGGGCGAATGCCGGAGCAGTACCCTAACAAACGGGCCATGGACCGCGCGCAATCTTTCCTTCCTCTTCCTTGTCCTATCCTTTCCCATTACACACACACACACACACACACACACACACACTTACACTAACATGCAGTGTACTACCACATATTCCGGGAGGCCGGTCGGGAGCTTAGAACTTGTCCCGACTAGGGCGGTGCCCCGCTGATGGGAGAGTCCTGGTTAGGGGGAACTCCACTAGCCGACGGTAGGTCGGAGCCGGATTCCAGTAGGGAAAGATCTTCGTGCATCTCCCGAGAAAAAACATGCACTACACTAACGGGACTAATGACCAGAGCAGTTGACGTGCCCGGAAACACGAAAAAACCAAATCAATTAAATCAACGATCCCATTTAAAAATCCCTGAAATATGACCACAACGAAAGTGTTGAAAACCAGTCAATTACCCCGATTTTGAGTCCCTTATACTGATCTATACATGCTCGTGATATTCATAATATTCTTATCAATGACTTACGTAGCAAATATACAATATGTGACAGGATGTACAGAAAAAACGTATATTTTTTAAACGAACAGAATGAAAGCAAAACATTCTATAGTTTGGAATATTGGGCATAATTTGGCGTTTATTCGATTTTGCCTCGTCTGTTCCTTACTTTAATTTCAGATTATGCTAACGGCCGTGCATGATCTCCAGCAGGTGTTGCATGAAAAGAATATACTATTTGTATTATTGTAACGTTGTTAGAAACATTAGTAGTAGGACAAACAAAGATTTGTCCAGAGCACATGGTGGATTGGATTTCTTCTTCCAGTTGTGACATTTCCGTGCGTTATGTTGTATCTCATTCTTTAATATTTATTTTCTTTGTGTCTTTGAAGTCAATAAAATCCACTATGGCCTTGGACCAGATCAGAAATAGCACGAAAAAAATAAAATTTTTATCGCAATATTTTTATGTATAAAAGAGATTAAATCTGACATTTATGAGTGGAAGGAAAGTCACTTTCAAGTACAGTTCTTTCTTTGTTTTATAGCCATTTTATTGGTGGCGTTCAGCATAAAATACAATTCTAAAGTTAAATTTAAAGGCGTATGTTGCAACGTTCTAAACAATCATATCAATTAAGTGTCTTTTTAACTGATTTTGTCTTTGAAATTGGTAGCCTTTTTTCCTATCAAAAGCTTCTTTGACCAGAGCAATCTGTCTCAGGATGAATTTTAATTGAGCTCAAGATTATATTGGCACGAGTTATAGCAATGCCCGGAATTAACGCGCATTTATTAGTTACTGACGCAATAGTCGGTTATCTATCACATTAATTGCAATAATTAGTTACTTTAGTAAGTTATATCAAACGAATTTCAAATCTCTTCTGAGATATAGATTATAATTAGAAAACACTCAAATATGTCTGGACATAACTGTTTTTCGAGGTAAATAAATCTATCAGGTGAGTGGCGACTTCTGTCACTGAGTAATTAAACTTTGCCCCAATGTAATATCAGTAAAATGCTTTCATATATCATTAAAACGTGTATATGGATTCAATGATCATGAAGAGCTCAATTTAAACAAATGCTGCTTTCCAAGTGAAAAGAGAAAGATATCAAATATTACGCTAAATTTCTTTAAATTATTTAATTTGTTTATTGTTCACTTTTATCTCACGTACCTATTCAACTAGTTAATTTTGAGCTTTTACTCACATGTGTGTAGTACTATTGATTGCAGAATGAACGCGATATAATCTCGCGGAAACCTACGAAACATTTTCTTCCTAAAGGAAAACATTATCGAGTGTAAATACTGGTTGCCTACTAGTATGTTTATGAATAATATACTTTCAATTTTTTCATAGACAGCTGAGGTACAAATCATGCAAGGGAGTAAAATGACGGGAGACATGTATTCAGGAGTGATTAATTAATTCACATGTCCATTCTTTCAAGAAATTCATTCATTAATTTTGAGAGGGGAACATCGTATGCTTTCCCTTTATCTTAACTATAACGACTTCTTTTGTATGGATACGAACGTTAAGCAAGCAAAAAGTATCGCTCATATATAAAGTTGACATCTTGCTAAGACACTAGCGAGTAGCAGTGTCTTTACATCAACCAAGTTACGACAGGCTTTTGAAGGCCCCCTCGTGAATGTCTGACAGCCATTGCCTGTCCCCGCGTAGAGCAATGTGTTTGTATTGGCTCCAACTACTGCTCACGTAACTTCGGTTGACTTCTTGGTAGTTCCCCAAACACAAATCCGCCTGTCCTTCACTCTTAGCCCACATTCACCGAAGCGACTGCATTGGCACGCTCAAAACCACGCTTGGAAACGCCAATGAGAGACACTTGGCAGCAGACCACGGAAGACGTAAATCATTGATATTGATTTATGATATGGAGACCTGCAATGAAGTTGCAACTTTGGAGACATTTTATCGTCAAAAATAAGAAACAACCACTCCTAGTTCGTATTTTCAAAATTTGGAAAATGATTGATTCCTACTTTCACTCAGAGGCGGCATGTGCCAATTGTAACATTTGTGCATTAGTCAAAAGTTTTCGCTTTTTACCTTCTCGTACACTACTTACATAGTACAGAGAAAGTATTATAATGAAAAAAGACGATTTTTTGACAGAAAAACTCGTATTTCGGGTTCATGATACCGAAAAAGTGGATAATCTTCCGACACAGTATATGATGACCTCTAGCACGTTTCATCTCATAATACACGTTTTGTTGGTCATTGATACCAACAAAACTTATATTAGCAAGTCTATTTACTTCCATTCAAAAATTGCTACAATAATTAAAAAATAATGAGGTTAATCTAGGTAAAGTACGTAATGTTCATTGTTCTTCAGATTTATACACATTTCAATTACTTTCAGATTTGAGCTTATATTAAGAACATAGTATGTATCATTTAACTACATCAATCAGTAAATAAAGTAATTAAGCTTTCAAGTAGCGTCGTGTTGTGGTGTTTTCAATCTTCTGTGTTGCAGAGTTGTTATTTTTCCACCGAACAATTCATTCATCGCTAGTTGTGTGTGTTAAGAAAAAACATGGCGATGTACAAATCATCAGATCCAAACAATTCTGAATAAAAGTAACTCATTAGTTTTGGGGATAATTATTGTTAATTGTAATATTAATAGTACAGTTAAAAATACAGAAATTAGGTAAATTAAACTCATTTTCGGCATCCCAGCAAATGAAACTCTTCTCTGGTAATCATATTTTCTGGCGATGTGAAGGTGTCGCCACTGGAAGTCAGTGTGTGCTCACCGAACATCGTTTCTTTAAGTATCTTTCGATTCAGGAAAATTATTTGCATTCATCTTTCTTGAACTACTGTATACGAATATTATTTAAATTGATATATCACAAGGAACATCCCACAATACCGTACTAACGTGCCGCAGCAACAGAATTAATTTGTTTACTATCGTAATAGTGCCGTTAATTTTACTAGTATTACTAGGTATGTTAATAGCTATTAAATGTTTTCAGTCTATCGAAATATTTTGGTTTATTACGGAAAACATCGTAAGGTGAACGCTCATCCAGTCAGAAGGTGAACACACTCACGGGCAACGACTTGTTGGGTTGAAGCGTTTGAAAGTACCGAATTTTATTTAATGAATCAGAAATGAATGTTACAGCAAAATAAATTGTCTAAGATTACACATTTTTGTTTACCGTGAGGTTTGTTGAGGAGAGCTGAAGCCATGAATCTATTTTTTAAGACAAGTAAATAGATACACCAAATAAGCACCCCCTCCCAAACGATAGTTTCTGTCACAGTATATTTTGTACCACACACTAGGTGACTGGTCTGAATCTTGTGAGGTCCAATCGTCATTACGAATGCAAAAAATTGAATGACATGCTGTGTGTCTGTACGATCAAAAATACTTCTATGAAGGCATATGTTTTTGCAATTACCATAATGACAAATGTGACATAATGACCATAATGACAAATGTCAATAGCGCATATGGCGAACTAAGCGGTATGAACACTACGGAAATATTGTAACGTCGTAAAAATTTAAAAAGTTTCAGCTTTGGAAAACAAGTAAGTAACGGCAATGCCTACGTATATTGCATATAATATTGGATTTTGTCCTTAACTTCTATATCTGTAAAACAAATTGATAAAGTAAAGTCTTTGAAACATATGTTTCCCAACCCGTTTCGTGGTCCGGCACGATCTTACATTTTATTACGTTGAACGTAGGTACTTCAACACTACGTATTTCTCCTAACAAATTTTATTCCTTTATTGCTTGGTCCCCCGAATTCCGTGTGATGCATCTCAAGATCAAAGCCGTCCTTTCGTTTTTCTCTGTTACATTCGTAACAACGTTTACTTGTAACAGCCACCTACTGCCGAGACACTCTTTTAGGAGTAATCCTCTTTTAATTTTTAGTCATCGTCAGTCGCAATCAGTCATTTCGACTCACACTCTCCTTTGTTCTGTCGACAGGTTCCTGAAACCCCAGCACGATGTCCCTGCGTCCGCAACGCACACGTCGTACCAAAGTGTACGACTGCAACTATGACATCGGCCAGCGCTACTACAAGCCCGTGGTGGACGACCCTGGACCGAAGGGCCGCGCCGACTCCCCGGGCAGCGGCCTGGGCCGCCCTGGAGGAGGCCGAGCAGCCTGGGCGCCAGCAGCGCGCGCCGCGCCGCGCGCGAGGCCTCCGCCGAGGAGCTGGAAGAATCGGTGGGTGGCAGGCGCAGGGCCTCGCTAGCCCGCACTTCATTAGAGGCCTCGTGCACACACATTTCGACAAAATATCCAACAAATTGGCGGCGGCGATGGTGTAGCGGTTAGCGTATCGGACTGCTATACCCAAGTTTGCGGGTTCAAACCCGATCGAAGCCGTGGATTTTTAAGGGCGAAAAATCCTTCGTACGCCTTCCTTCGGAGAGGAAGTAAAGCCGGCTGTCCCATGTTAGTAGATTGACTGCATGTAAAAGATCCTCAAGCCTAAATGACGCCTCTGAGCTAAATTCAAATCGCCTGTTTCGTCGCCCAAGTAATACCTTCTTTCTCCCATGATAGGTGAAAGGAGTGTAACGAAATTTGCGTGGTCAGACGGAAGAGCAGGCCTCATTTTACGTGGCCTGAGTCTCAGGCTACGTAAAATAAGGCAAATTCAATTCAATTCAAATTTCGAGTGTCTCAGAATAAATGTTACAAACTTCTAGGTTAGGAAGGTGGGTCGATGATAATTTTTTTGTCAATGAACATGTGGCGAGAAATCTCATATAATGAAATTATACATATGACTTTTGTCCCTGATGGCTAGGCAACATAAACTATGGCGTAGCAGGTACCATTTTGACTCAGTCAAATATATTTCGTATACCCGCCAAACACCTGTGTAGGACGTGTTTGCCTACCAGAAAGGGGCCAAATCACTTGTGTAACTTCGTTTCATGAGATTTCCGAGCATGTATTCATTGGCAAAACTGATCATTATCGATCGCTCTTTGAGGACTAGAAGTTTGAAATATTTTTCTGAAACACCTGTACCTTTGTAACTGTGAAATAATTGTTAATCAGATAGTAAATTTCACGTTATAATTTTATTATATTAGAATTAGTGTTTTTAGTGAATCAGGATTATTCCCAGAGGAGGGTCCCAACACAATACTGTTCTTGAGTACCCCCAGTATCTAAATCAGGTTTTGAACAGGTAGCAGGTGACGCCCTAGTTCTTTCAAGGGGCGAAAACATGAGAGCTATGTCCAAACCCTAACGAATTTTGTAATTTTATCAATTTTTTAAAATCACCATATTTTGCGTCATATCCAAAGGATTATTTCCGTTATGAATATAAGGGCATGAAAAAAATTGTTATAAATTTTAGTGCGTGGAGAAAGGGCAGAAGATTATTACTTTTTGTTATTGAAAATGGTGGCAAATTTAATATAAGGCATTTGCACATGTGACATTTTCCCCTGACTTGCAGGCAACTCTTCGTGAATTGTTGAATGGCGAGTACGTGAAACTTCTGAATGAGAACGAGACCCGCCAACTAGAAAAAACAAACGTAATGATGATTTGCTTTCTAGTCAGGGGCAAACTTCACGTAATCCCTTCTTTATATGAAATTTCATGCCCCATGCTCAGTGTCAGAAGTTTATTATCTTCGACACCGCACTTGCCTTAGAAGTTTGTTACATTTGTTCTGAGATACCTCCATTTTTTAAAAATATTTTTTACACTAAGAACTAATGTTTCAAACAATTTAGGGAACATTGTGAACTGAATTTGCCCTGCCCCGGAATTCTTTGTGGATTGGATTTGGCCCCTTATTCGCCGCCAGAGCATCGGGGGCGTGGGAGTGTGGCGTGATCCTCTGTGATGTGGAGCTTGGGGAGCATAAGTCTCAGCTCTGAGATATTTGATCTCGGACTTGAACCGACTGGGGACTAGAACCGGCGACTGTAGTTTGGATTCTAAGTTGGGGAATCTAGATTGGGAGTATGAGGTATGGTATCATTAATTGAAGTCTAGGTTTTGTAGGTTGGAATTGGAGTTCAGAGTACTGGATACACTGCCTGTGGGTCTTGTTTCTTGTAACAACGTTCTATAACCACGTACTGGCATTGAACCAGGAGTAACCTCCGTCCATGAGGAATCACAGGTTTAACATCTTTGATTTGAGACCTGGACGGTGAAATCGAGCGCGGGAGAATGGGGTTGGACAGAGGCATTGATAAGGAAGGGTTAAGGAAGAGACGCCACGGGTGGCATATATTTTTGGGGGCGGCATTGTACAAAGATAATGGTTATGTTAGGGATCAACATTTCACATATTACGTATATAGCGAACGAGTACTTAATCCGTAAGTCTCATTGATATCATTGAAAAGTACTAAAACTACTTTAAATAACGACTTATCATACTGTATTTGCTACCGCTATTACCACAACCTAGTCTTATATCCACAGCTACTGCGATATAAACTTTCACCACCTACCGTCCCTCGACGTCTTTGCAAGCATAAATCAATTTGCTTCCTGCTGACTAGCGCAATCTTCCACTGATATAATATTTCTGCTGAATCGTCGCTGCGAGTTTTCAATAGCAGCTGACTCCTAAATCTCCCCCCTCCGTGACACACGTTGTACATCTACCATTGGGACTGAAGTCCAAGCTATTGTCTCAAGCCTGGCGGGTGGGTCAAAGTTCTGCAACATATTTGGAGTCTGAAACATTAAAACGGAGACTTAAGATCTGTGATCGCAAGACTAGACTTGAGGCCTAGGTGTAGGTCCTAGGATTTGGAGACTGGGTCTTATAGTCTCAGTAGCTTCAAAGGTTTGATTCAGGGTACCCTAAACGCAAGGACATCTATAAAATTGTGGATTTTATTAAATTATATAATTTTGTGTCTGTGGCTTGCTTGAGAGGGAAATGTTTCTATTTCGAACTGCAATCATAATGAAATCTTAATTAAAGTTTTAAGCTGTAAAATGAACTATAAATATCCATGTTTTCAAGTTAAACTTTCTTTTCTCTTTTTGATTTTGTCCTTTTACATTTTTTCTCTTTTGTTCTCATAGATTTTTTTAATTTTCTCTTTTTGTTCTCATAGATTTATCATCTCATTTTTTCAATTTGTCGAAGAAAAGGAAGAAAACCTTCGACAAATTAAAAAATATATGAAATGATAAATTTTAGTTGAATGGAATTTCTTATCAGGCAAATCATGCGACGCGAAGTTGGCACATTTATGATGAACATGCCTTCGTTATGTCTGACGGTTCATTAACTTTGACTCATGAACCATGCCTCACAAGAGAAGGGGAATGACGACATGAAAGTTCCACGCGGACTTAATTAGAGAAGATATAAAGTGATCATATCGTGTAGATTTATGGCACGCGCAGGTGCTCTTCAATATATGCTCTGTTGTCGGCAAAATTTTAACTCTCATAACTACCAGTTACTTATTTTGTATTAAATCAAAAAACTCTCCTAACTCATTACCGCGTTATAAGATATTTACAGTTACACTGGTTAAAGAAGACGAATTAGCAAATCTCCGTTAACTAAATTCCTTACTCAGGCATTATTCAACATTCCTCAGCTCGAAAAATACGAATTTTGAGTTCTGACCATAATTGTGTTACATTTTATGGTAATTATTAATCGAAATCTTATAAAGCTTTTTAGTAATGCTTATTCAGTGATCCATTTCAGTTTAATCTATCTGTGTGTGATAACTTTCAACCGTTTGGTGAAAACATTAAACGCAGATATCTAAAAACGTAATTTTTTCATATTGCCAATATTGAAGCTCATGAATGATTTATGTTTTTTTTATCGGAAATATCCTAAATACTCTCTATTTTCTACCATTTACTTTTCACTACCGTACCTGGGCGAACAGTGTTTAAAGTTTTAGCATGCATTTTCTAAAATATCATTACCCCTGAAAAAAATCAGTTTTTCTTAGGTAATAACGTAAAAGCGTAATTATAAAATTGATTGAACCAAGTGATAAAAGTATCATGTAATTCTCGTTCGGAGTGTACCTGTTCGTTGTACATACATGTGTTTTTATTTTTTTTGAAATGTGATTTGCCCTTCTAGCACGTTGGCATGCCCAGAATGTTGATATACCTGCTCCCCCCTAAACAATCCAGTTTATTGATGGGTTTTGGGAACGAGAAATATCAAATCGTTTCTGATCTTCTATCACTTGTCTTAACGTTCTAAATTTTGTATTTACGAAACTTGATAAGAATATGAAGTGACAGATTTGAGACATTGTTCTGTTACCGAGAGGTAGTGGTCTCTGTTTCACTGAAGTGAAGTGATGGTCAAGTAGATATTACACGCGCATGTTTTCTTGAGCCACGGAATACCTCCCCCAACTCCTTTGCCAACATCAGTTGAATTAAGAATAAATGATACGAACGAACGTTGTAGAAAAACATCTGATAACCAGAAATGTTTGCTCCCGTGTAATATATTATATTTTGAATCGAAAACAAAACAACGCATTTGATATAATATTTATTTTGTGAAAATAACCCAACTCCCCACTCCTCTCGCAACCAGCGAAGCGAGGGCTCAAGAAAACGTGCGCGGATAATACTAACTCCTGGCGAGGAGGCTCGCGCTCTGCCGCGCATGACAAGTGTGCGTGCTGGTGGCAGGTGTCCTCCCGCCGCCGCCCGCTGTCCTCCCTCATGGACGACTTCGACAACATCTTCGAGAGCCGCGGGTCGCGCGCCACCGGCGCCTCGAGCTCGTCACGCTCCGCCCTCGCGGCCATCGAGGACGGCGACGAGGAGTCCACGCCCAGCAGCCGGCTGCGCGCCGCGCGCGCCCGCGCCCAGGCCATCGAGGACGAATTCTCCAGCAGCATGTCCAGCAGCCTGTCCAGCAGGAAGGCCAAGGCCGGCCTCGACTACTCCGAAAAGGTCTCACTATAAAATGCATGTTGGCGTCAAGGTAGCATGTTCCTCTCGTGCCACGACTCATCCCCGGTTTGGTTCTTTCAGGACATTCTGGAGTTCTAAGAGTCCCCACACATCCTCCTCTCAGATGTACTAAGCGCGCGGGTTCCTTCTGTGTGTCCTATAACACACGTAGTAACGTCTCTCTAGGTGTTTTCAAAGAAGTCGCATGGTTGTAACCACCCCCACGTGTATGTGTGTATCTGATCCACGTCGTCCGGCCCTCCGGCGTGCCGGCGTGCGCCGTGCCACGTAAACCGTAACAAGCATGTGATCGGGAGGCCGGGAGTCGCCTCCGCTCGTCCGCACGGCCACGCCCACGCCCACGCCCACGCCCACGCCCGCCCTGCGCCCCCGCCCGAGGGACGGCCGTCGCCGAGGGGAGCATCGCATGACGCCATCCACACTAACCCTGCACGAGCGGCCCCACCGGCTCACGGCCCTGTTGCTCTGCCAGCAGGTGCTGGATACCGTCGGCCTCAAGAACTCCGACATCACGCGCGCCCGTCAGGCCCTCGCCGAGGACTCCTTCGGCAGCAGCAGCACGGTGACCAAGCGCTCGCTCAAGGTGTCCGCCTCGCAGCCCGACGGCGGCGACTTCGCCAAGTGGACGAAGCTGTCGGAGGCGGACCTGGGCGTGGGCCAGGACGACGACTTCGACTCGGGCGCGGCGGCGGTCCGCGCGCGCAAGAAGGCCAAGGCGCGCCTGGCGGAGATCGAGGCGGAGCTGGGCACCGACTTCGCGGCCGGCGCGGCCGCCGACCGCGCCCGCAAGTCGCGCGCGCGCCTCGCCGACCTCGAGGCCGAGATGGAGGCCGTGGCGGACCGGTCGGCCCTTCATGTAGTCCTAGCCAATGAAATCTCCGATTTTCTTCTAGAGTGCCAGTCCTTCGTTTCTTCCATCTCTGTCCACCGCCGGCGGCCCCCGGGCCGCGCCGCGCGCTGCGTGGCTGCCGCCGCCGCCGCAGCCGGCCCCCAGCGCCCGGCGCCTCCCGGCCGCCGCCCGCGCTCGGCGCTCGAGCCGACTCTACGACACGACGTTTGCCACGTGACTTTTGTGAGCTGTTATTGGTTTGCATAAATCTTTGTAATAATAAATGTTGTTAATGACTGTTGCACGGCCGTTTTATTGCCTGATGGACGGGTGAAGGGCGGGGCGGGACGAGGGCGGAGAGGGGGCGGGGCCACCAGCGGCTCCTTCCCCCACCTCCTCCCGCCCCGCTCTCACCGGTTTATTCCTGTACGGGAGAGGGTGAATCGCGCTGGCGACCGCTCCACCAGACATTAGATATTTGCCGCGTGAGTGTACGCAGACGGCGATAGCGCCTCGACCAAGGTAACGGACGGAACAATCGTTCGGACTTTCAGTGGCGACTGCTCTAAAAATACGTCCTCCTGGATGATGCCTTTGTGTTACTTGTACGCCTGCCAAAAAGCTAGCCGCCATCGTCCGCGCCGAGCACTAAATCGGAGCACGGAGCGTGTAGGTGACCGCCGGGTCGCCGATCGGTCGGGAGCAGACCGACTTGTCCGGCTGCGCGGGGAGGAGGGGCATGAAGGGAGAAGGGGGGCGCGCGGGAGAGGCGTCGGAGCGTCGCGGAGGGTCGCTGGCAAGGAGCAGCGGCGCGGAGTGGGGCTGCGGGGGTGGGAGGCTGCTTTCGGAGCAACGGCGGTGGCCGCGTTGGCTGCCGGTGGCCACCCGGCGCCTTTGACCGTAGCCAGACGGAAGCGGTCGCCCCATGATTCAGGCCAGTAGGCAAACTGGCTCCACATTTACGAAATTTCAGCTACCTGTTCCAGATACTCAACTCAGGACTACTTCGCGTAATGTAGCATCAAAGATGCCTCGGGGCATCAAAGATGCCTCACATCGTAAAACCTTTAGTAAGAAAAGACATATTTACCATTCAGCAATTAATTCTATTAATTCCCAAATATACTTAAATTAGCCGGTTTAATGATTTCTTGACATCCGAAATTTTGTTATTTTTAATACGTCTGCATTCACATATTTGTTAGCAACTGAATGTTAAATAATGCAAACAACAACAGCAAAGTAATTGCTACTATAATTACAAATAGAAACCCGCATTAGCTACCATTTGCTGTGTGAGATCTGTAGTTTTGATATTTCACATCCACTTATTTGAAAATACATACAATGTTCAGTACTTGAGAAAAATGTATGCATATGTTTTAATAGTAGTACATCAAGCACGGATATGTAGTTCCATTTAATTATCAGGATTTCCCTTGATAAATACGCATAGAAGGTCATTTAATAAATCATGCTGGAAAGATAAACTTGATTGCCTTTCCAGCATTCAGAAAAATCATAGACATATTGTGCTAAATGAATTTTAAAAAATGCGCGATTCTTTAGCGGGGATAGAATAAAACATCTTTTAGAAAATGTGAATAAAACATGCCTTTAGCTTCTTCGTCTGCTTGGAGTTGGTTTATTTTAATTGCCAATTAAAAAAGTGAATTCCAGAAGTAATGAGTATTTGGAAACGACGTATAATTTCATGATCAGAAAACGAACTTGTGTCGGATGCTTACTTCATTTAATTGAATATTCATGGAGATGTAAACATTTGAGAAACTTTACCTTAGAATAGAGCCACTTAAGTAAATTTCTTGTTTTCGTGACTGTATACATTATTCTCTTATTTCATTCTTTTAATTACTTATTCTCGAATTCAGCATTTTTTAGAGTAATATTAAGGCAAAATTATCTGAATCAGATTGAATGTAAGTTTTCTAAAGAGACTAGACTTTCAGTTGATTGGAAGTAGCGGTCCCACAATTTTTCGGTATATATGGGGAAATTGTGTACATTTAGTACATGTACAATTTGTGACACGTTAAAGAAATTATAATTTATTGTAATTGCAAGGCCCGAATAATTATTGCAATTTGATTCTTTTAAATAGTTGTAGATAATAGAGTATAAACAAGAATTATTATGGCAATTGATCTCAGGTAAGTGACGCAAAGTGTAAGTCAATCAATAATACATCTTCAGCTTCTTCAAATTTTGTCTCCATATCATTTGTTAATCTAAATAGTTCCAAAATTAACACACACGTTTATCAAAAATACAACATTAGAGAATGTTTATGTAATGAATTTAAATACAATTCAGCTTTCTTTAATTACGTTATACACATAAAATGCACAAATATTAACTACATTTTGGTTCAATTTTTTTAAAAACCTCATCAGGGGTGAAGGTTTTTTGAAAACCTGATCAGACCTCACTAGTGGTCTGAAGCAGCCAAAATGCTGCTGAAAGTATTACCCAAAACGTTTTCTGAAACTTAGCACGCACACTGTTCAAGATCAGCAAATAAAATAATCTCGTACAACACTCAATATCTACTTTCTCGCCCGTCCGAAGGTACTTTGTAAGAAGAGAGAGTTATGTAGTCATGCACCGAAAAACTGCGAATTTTAGGCAGAAAAACACGTCGGTCCCTGGTAATGAAAAACTGGATAAATTCTGTTTCTATATATAGTAAATTACTGCACGTCCGTGTGTGTGGTCAACGCCAGCGCCGTTCAGTGGATTTTATCCAAAAATGATATTCCTCGATTGAAGGAACTCGAGGCTTTGTCAATATGTCGCGTTTCAAGGCAATATTTGACCTTGCATGTTTATTTAAGAATCTTCAGTATTTCACGAAACTGATTTACTTAATGATGGGAACATATTTTCATTTAATACTGATATTTATAGTTAAAACACGACGTAGAAATCGTGTTCATCAAGTGTCAGTATCAACAGCTCACTACAATAAATCCACACACAATACATGTACTTTACTTTACAACGCAGATGAAATTAAAAATTAAAATTAGTACACAAATTTAATTTAAAAGTAAAATCTTTTCTGATGCAAAACGGTTTCTATACAATTAGAGACTATACTGTTCGTCAAAAAGACAAATAATGTTCACTTTAACAAAACAATGCTATAGTATAATGAGTTCGTTTACATTTGCATTGTATAATTTAAAAAAATGATTTAAATGCCTGAAACAAGTCGTTTACTTCAGCATCCAGGTCAATGACCTCCCTGTCGATCGGGTTTTTGTCCAGTTTCCCTGATCCATTGAGCAAATGCTGAGATGGCCCCTTGATTGGCTTCTGGACGTAAATGTAGCTTCACTGTGCGCACGTTTTGTTGAGCTTTCCTTTTGCTTGTAGTGGTAGTAGAGCTTAGGGTGGGTTTTTAAGGCCGTGGATTTTTAAGGGCGAAATAATTTACAAATAAGTTTTCTTTAATTCGGAAACGAGAATATCTAGTTTTTGAAATGTTAATCTCTCGGTTTTTTAAATTTATTATTATTATTATTACTATTATTTTTTCAACTATTAATAGTTAAGTAATAGGGAAGGGATTCTGAAGCTCAAGAAAGCAGATGATTTTCTCCCCCATACGTCACATACAGTTTTTGACTAAATAAATAAATAAATATGGTGTTACATCGATTATGTACCAAACTCAATTGGAATATCCTTGATGGAAATAAATGGGTCGTCTCTTGCGCATCCGTCTTCAGCCAATGATCTTCAGGCCCCAGTTTCCGCCATAATATTATCGGGAATTTTAAATGCCCCAATTATCACTTGCAAATCATTGAAAAAGAAGCAGATAAACACTTTTTAAAAATATTACGTGATTTATCCTTCAATCGTGTTATTTTTGGTTAGTCACCGTGAAAAATTGTCACTTTATGCCACCATGGTTCGTGACGGAAACTGGTGCTCCGCAGAACGAGCAAAAATCGGTGCACCGGAGGCGCCCACCCATCTCTTTCTGCCATGGGAATATCGAGAGTGAAACGATATTATTGTGAACGTAGGAACGGAAGGGGCACCCTGGCATACTGCTGCCATATAGCTGCGATCATTTGTTATTTGGCACACGATCGTTACTTTGTGAAAATTGTTAAATAGAAATTAAAAAAAACAAAACAGAAAGTTTGAGCAGACTGTTTATAAATGAACGCGTGATACCAGTTATTGAAAAAGACAGTGACAATTATTAATTGTCTATGACTGTCTAATTGTCAATTATTAATAAATCTAGATGTGAGAACATATGATATATATTATAAACACACATGATTAATATACCTTTTATTTATATTAGAAACAAAGCATAAATCTAAAAACAAAAGGAGATTGATATTATTTCGATAACTTTCCACATAAAAAGAACATTTGTCAGCAAAATATTGTAAATCACCTGGTAGGTTAGACCTTTCAATCATTTTAATGTAACTTGTTTAAACATTGGAGGAAACTTTCTTCCACTCACATTTTTGCGCGCGTTTCAAATTTTTAAACTGATAAAATTTTTTAAAATCAGTTTCACTGTCGTCCACATTGTTTAAAAATCTGAAAAATATATGGTATAGAATGTTATAACTAGGGAAAGGATTTTAAGGTGCGGCACCTTTTTAAAAATACAACTATTTTCATACAGATAGTTTAATATATGTATTTGGGGGGATGAAATGAAGCGAAATAAAGACAATTTGCTGAACTCTTTTGCACCTTTTCGTGAAGTTACTACATTTTGCCATTTTCCCCTCTTTTTTCTGCTTCAGCACTTTTTACTCCACTTTCTCTGCGTTTATAAACGAATGGGCACAAAAAATGTATTTTCTCACTTCTTGGACAGTTTTTTAAAATCTCATTTAATCACAAGTCAACAATATTAAGTAATTTACCAGTAATTTATATCTGAACAACAATAGTCAATTTGCAGCTGTAAAGAAAAATTTAAATTTCAACAGTGTTGTTGCAACAGTTTAATCCTTTCCCGCTGGATTTAAAGTGCCGCCGAGACAGGCAAATCAGAACATCTTAGTCATAGGTGTACAGAAATCGACTTGTCTGTGATCTGAGGAAAATGTTTACTCTAGTGTCACCGCCAATACTAAACGAGCACTAGCTGCGCTTGAATATTTGGTGGGGAAAGGAGAGGGGAGCCAGGGGAAGTTGCCTGTGCCCGCAAGAGCACCGAGATTCCCGCGCGGGCAAGTGCTCGTGCGGGCGCAGTTTGACGCGCCTGCGAAGTACGTTCTACCAGGCGACCCGCGGGAAAAATAAATTCAGTCCGTACTCGCAATTGTTTAACAGTTTTCTATCTACTGTGGTTTTGAATAATGTACTGTGAATCACCTCTTACGGACTCTATAGAGGAGAAACAATTGGTGGAAAATTATACTATATGCTAGAAACTGAGTTCATGAAACTGGTTTAAACCTTAATACAGTTGTTTCAGCAGTAAATTGTTTGCACTTTTTTGTATGCATTTACAGGACCCTTTTTCCCTCTTTTACGACCATAAATTGTGCCTCAAAATCCTTTCCCTAGTTGTAAGACACATTCTAAGGAAAACAATACGTCAACGTTATAAAGTCGAAAATAAATTTCAGAAAATTATTTATTTTTTTCTATGTGAATTTGGCGTCAAAATTGGTTGACAACAATACATTCAAATTCAACTATTTTCCTCGTTTTAGCAATTTTTCTCAGCCTGATACACGAAAAAAAATCCGAGAAAAAATAAAACACGAAAAACACGTTTCTCGTTGTATCTCTGCAACAGATTGTCCTAGGAGGCTGATTTTTTGTGAATCTACGGCATTTTTCATTCTCTTTCATATGAGCATGGCTATTATCGATTTCCTTTTGGGGAAATTTTCACCGCCTTATTCGACTATACTCTGAGTGAAATACGGGTAATTTTAAAATTTATCAAAAAAACAGTTTTCTCATAAACGACTCCAATTTTATACTCTATACTTTTATAGGAATAGGGTAGATGCACTATTTACAATAAACGATATTTTGCTGTATTCTTTGTTGTTATTTTTAAATTATACATTTTTTATAACTCTCGTGCGTCGAAACTATACGTTAGGGTATTTGTGAAAATGAGTGCTTCAAAACTTATAAACTATCTCGAAAATTTAAAAGTTCTACGAAAATGAGTTCGGAAATCCACATTGTCACAAACATTCCAATGCTATTTTCTCCAAAACGGCTCCAATGCTTACTTTCTAGCCCTTACGAAAGAACTTTGTAAGAAGGGAATGTTATGTAATCGTAGGCCGAAAAACTGCGATATTTTGACAGAAAAACTCTTATTGCCGGGTTTTGGTAACGAAAAAGGGGAGAAATCCTGTTGCTAAATATAGAAAAAATTCCCTAACACATATTGTAGCCAGAATCCATGTTTTGTGGGTCTTCGAAATCAAAAATCGATTGACTGCAGAACGTCTCTGGCTGGCTAGCTGTAACGTGGTCAACGACACGTTTCAGCCGTTCAACCATTAAGCCGCACAACATTTAAGCCGTTCGGCCGATTTTCTTCAAAATTGATATTCCTCAATCGATCAGAATGAACTCGAGACTTTGGGAGGTTCAATCGGATATTTTGATTTTTTAGTGTACTTTTTAGGAAGCCTCAAAAAGTTTTTCAAAATTTTCTCAAAAATGGCACTACATTTTTTGATCAAACTTTGTCTTTGAATAATATAAATGACGCTCAAGTGAATAGTGCAGGTTTCATGTTCGTTGAATCACATTTTTGAAAATAGAAAAGTATATTTTTTAACGTCTTCCTAAAACTGGAGTCTTCCTAATATTGGAGGAAGAGACTTTTTTCTTTATGAAATCTATTCCATAATAGTGCAGGTTTCATGTTCGTTGAATCACATTTTTTCATAAAGACGGAAATATAGGCTAAATATAGACAAAATATAGGCAATAATAAAGTCTAACATTATCGATCTCTAGTATTAGCGATGAAACGATCAGTATGTCTATGGTCCATGTTAGCGTTAGCGTCAGGCTTTTGAACAGCGAAATATATATATATATATATATATATATATATATATATATATATATATATATATATATACATACACACATATATGTATATACACCGGTGTTTTTCTTTATCTTTCGCCGAAGATGACGCGCCGCTTGCCTCAGCGATCGAGCCCTCGGTTGCCCGGCGATTTGTCAACAAGGCCCCCGTTCATCCGGCGCGTTCGTCGCTCGGCGCAACCGGCCGATACACCAGTGCCCCTAGAGCAGTCAACTGTGCAACATGAAATTTTCTTTGAAGCAGAGAATATTTCTTTATGACACCTTCGTTCGAGTTAAATCTGCCCGTAAGTGCCGCAAGCGTTTTATTAACAAATTTCCGGGCGTGACTATTCCACATCGGTCAACAATTTTGAAGATTGTTAAGAAACTTCGCACCCAGGGAATTTTAATAGACAAACGAAAGTGTCGAAAGCGCCATGTCCTGACAGAAGAGAAGGTGAGGGAAATTTCTGCCAGGTTACAACAATCCCCAAGAAAATCTTTGAGGCGTCTTGGACAACAGGCACGTGTATCCACAAGCTCAGCCAGAACAGCCACTAAGCTTTTAAAGCTTCGACCATACAATACCACTGTTGTTCATGCGTTGCAGCCTCGTGACCCAGAACCCCGAGTACGTTTTGCAGAATATTTTTTGCAGAGCGTACATGACGGTGATCTTGATCCTGCTTTGACTTTCTTTTCTGATGAATCTTGGTTTCATCTGAGTGTATACGTTAACAGCCAGAACAACCGCTATTGGAGTGCAGAAAACCCTCGCCTTTCATGAAGAACCACTTCACGACGTAAAGATAGGAGTGTGGTGTGCGTTGAGTTCCACAAGAATTATCGGACCTATTTTTTTCAACACCACCGTTACTGCTGATGTTTACATTCATCAGATATTGACATTATCCTTCGAACAATTGACACCAGAATAAAGGTTCTATGGTTACTTTCAACAGGATTCGGCAACAGCTCACACTGCTGGTCGATCCATGAACTTCTTAAATAATGATTATAGTGATGATAGAATAATTAGTCGTGGGTTACGGCCTCCTAGATCACCTGATTTGACACCTAGTGATATTTTCCTTTGGGGGTTCTCGAAAGATCAGATATATGCAGGAAACCCGCATTCGGAGGTAGAGCTCCGGCGCTCTATTAAAAAGAAAATCGCAGCAATTCCTCGAGATTTACTTCAAAGGGTTAATCATACTTTTTGGAGGTGCCAAGAATGCATTCGAGCCGAAGGACACCACTTTCAGCATCTTCTTTAAGGTAAGTTACGCGGTAGCGATAGTTCTCGTATGGCAGAACGGGCAGTGAATCAGCATTTCTCCCGGCGAGTGAGCCCTCGATTGCCCGGGCGACGTGGTCCGCGAACGATAAAAAAGCACTCATATATATATATATATATATATATATATATATATATATATATATATATATATATGAGTATATGCATTGTGTGTATATATATATATATATATATATATATATATATATATATATATATATATATATTACAAATTAATTAATAATTTAATGAAAATAGTTGTATATTTAGAATATAATTTAATTATTATTCCCGAGGTACCGGAGGTGTGGACTACCTGGATGCCGTTGCATCGCGTTCCGCCAGATATCAAGTTCTATATCTGAGGATCGTCTAGTATCTGGGTAGGAGACGCCGAAAATTGGAAAATAAGCTCTTATGAAATTTTAAGCATTTTTGTCCATTATACTACTTGGATATTCTGAATGACTGACTGACCGCGAGGTCCTAGGTTCGAGTCCTGATGGTGGCAGGATTTTCGGGACTAGCTTGTCAGTTAGGTTGAATACAGTTGCTCTCTAGAGAAGCTCTGATCGGTAGTTTAACGTGGTTTCTCCGATCAACACCAGGTGAATGCCGGTGCAGTACCCTAACGATCGGGCCACGGACCGCGCGCGATCTTCCTACCTCTTCCTTGTCCTATCCTCACCCTTACACACCCACACACACACACTAACATGCACTACACTACCATACCAAACATGCCGGGAGACCAGACGGGCGCTTAGAACTTGTCTTGACTGGGGCGGTGCCCGCTGTTGGGGCATACTGGTTGGGAAAACCTCGCTAGCCGACGGTAGGTCGCCGCCAGATCTCGCTTTCCAGCGGGAGAACACCGCAGCAACCTCCCGAGCAAAAAACACGCATAACACTTACGGGACGAATGACCATAGTAGTTTACGCGCCCGGAATCACTAACAATCGACCAATCAATGAATCAATCTGAATGGATGAGCCACAACAAGCACTCAAAAGTTGGTTTGAAATAATGCGATTTTCAAAATGCCTCACCATTCAAAATGACCACGTCAAATACCATGGAAGATTCGAGGGGGTGCGAGATTTAGAGAAGAAGAATCGGAAAATGGCATAGTTGTCGTGGAAGAGTACCCCAATCACTTGATTTTAGAGAGTGGCGTAAGAGGAGGAAATTCTTAAACCGCTTTTTGGTTATCTTTCCGTGCCTAGCTAACACTTGAGGTAAAGTGGTGCTGGCTACAGAATACGTGCGGAAATCAGTCTTCAGTAGGATATAAGGACGTTACAAAAAGCTACAATCTGCTCGAAAACGAAGGTAATTTACTGTATTTAAACTATGAATAATCCAAATAACGAATCATACCAGTTATAGAAGAAACAAAATTGAAACGATTAACATAAGTAATGAAATGTAAGGAAGATAAAAGGTGAAAATCATGTGAAAGATGTAATTTTATGCAGAGTTTTGTCTGTTTTCTTTACACCTTTAATCTATTGTCTTAATATTTTTTATATTCTGATATTGGAATAGTCTAATATCCACAATATTATCAATATCCGTCAAATTTTATTCTTTAAACAAAAGTACTAAGTTACTGAGTTGAGTATAGTGTGGGATCTAGAAATTATCTTTTCTAGGCGGCAGATTGCATTTTTCTGACATCCGAGAAGAATGGAACTGCAGCATATACTTTCTCGTAATATGTGTAATGATTAAGTAATATCATCTGAAGTCGTGCAAAAATTTCGCACGTATGAACTCTGTTGCTTACTTGTTTGAGGCCAGTCATGAGTTGTATCACTTGAGGGTCACCTCGTTGCCTCTGCAAATGTTCCCAACCTACAAAAACCTTTCACGCGGGCTGAGATTTGAACTTGGGCACGTAGGTTTCGGCGGTCAACATGCTATCCACGATGTTGCCACAGCTATATGAGAAAATCTTGTTTATGTTTTATAAAAAATATTGTCCCATTTCACTCAAAATTACGCGAAAAGTATTAATATTTTTAAAGCACCGAACACACACACACACACACACACACACGCACACACGCACACACGCACACACGCACACACGCACACCCACACACACAAGAATGCTCGAAAGAGCATTCTTTCCGACGACTGCCACGGTAGGTGGTGGTGTTAGTATATATATATAAGATTAATAATGAAGAATAAATTGCTTCAAGAAAACAAATTTATTTATTTATTTATTTTACGTCAACAAAAAAACAGTTAAAAACTGCGTATGACGTGCTATGGGGCAAAGTGAATTGTGTGCACACTTTCAAAATTCTGTGATGCCTACACTAAGTCATATACTACTTAAATTTTGAATTTTGAAAGGGAGAAAAAAAGAAAAAACTCCCATGTAATAAAATATATTTTCAATGCTAAATAAGCAATAAATTTTGAATTTTTGAAAGGGAGAAAAAAACAAACAAAAAAACTCCCATGTAATAAATCTATTTTCAAGGATAAATAGCAATAAATTTTGAAAAAAACTCCCATGTAATAAAATATATTTTCAAGGATAAATAAGCAATAAATTTTGGCTCTTATTACTTCCTGCCGCGACAACATGGAAACGATAATTTGAATAATTGTGTTTCCCACTGAATTCTAGAAGACCTGCACAGAAAATGAAGTTACATTTATGTCCAGAAGCAAAACAAGGGGCCATCTCAGCATTTGCTCAATGGATCAGGGAAACTGGACGAAAAACTTGATCGAGATGGGTCGACAGGAGTTCATATTCATGACAAGTAACGGCGCGTGGTTTCGTAGTAAGAGCTTTTCAAATGCAAGTAATAACGTAAAACGGAACGATTCTACTGCATCGAAAGAACGACACAGCAATACAATTCGTAGTTTTGGAGTTGAAAGAAGGTCAGCGAGGCAGAGACGGAGGAAAGGTGCGATACTAGAGACAGCGCTGTAACGGAAGTTACTGAATGGGGATATATTTTAAAAAACTTAAATACAGTAGTATTTCTATGCCTTTTTTGCGAGTAGAATGATGCAATATATATATATTTGCAAAAAAGGCATACTGTATTTAACTCCACCACCTACCGTGGCAGTCGTCGGAAAGAATGCTCTTTCGAGCCTTGAATATCTCAGGGGGCAGGATCTTTAGGGTGTGAGAAAGACACACCCAGACCCAGAATAAATCAAACCCTTTACACTGTCACAAAATAAGAGAACAAAAAGATACCCAATTGTTAACTGCGCGCTATGACGCATGCAAATCCACTACTGGTAATATCTATAAGAAAAATTTTAAAAAAATTACTTATGGTTTCACTCTTCGCCTAGCTAGCCATAATTTTCCTTATAACAACCGTGCACGGAGTTCTTGTTTAACCAATATTAGTTAATGAAATTTAATTTTTCCTACACTTCCTGAATTAATTTACCATTATACATTATTACAGGTCTTACTGCTATTCACATACCAATTTTCCTCGTCAACAATTACATTCACAAAATGAGGAACACAAATTAATTATCTTTACTACAGCTTCGGAATGAAATGTACAACCGGCGTACGAGGTTATGAAATACTTCGCCGTTATTCAATTTTAAGGCGAACATGTAAAAATTAGTATTCTGGTTTCTGGTGCTAACACTACCTTTCTAGTTCCTGTCTCCCACTTCAGTTTTATGCAAATTTGGAAGTCCAACCGTGCCGCCACTCGCGTTCCTGCAACATAGCCCGCTTCGACACGAGTACGCGTATTGCCCAGTCTCTCCGCGTGTGCTAGTTAGCGTGTCGTCTCACTAATGCTTTACAAAAACATAGTTCCGCAACCGCAGCCACTATTCTGCTTCGTTTTAAATTTCACAGTTCTTACAACCGTCTCTTATAGTGTTCTCCTTACGTCACGTAGCCTCGCTACTCTGTCACTTCTCCCACTTCCTAACACCTCAAGAACTACCGCTTCTCTCCAACTACCCCGCTACCTTACTCGACTTCTCACCTTGGCGTGTCACACAAGAAGGGGCCTTTTCCTCGTTGCTACGCCGTTTAAATGGTGCAGTGACGTCACGATACAACCCTACCGCGCTGCCCATATTGCGGAAGTGCACCGCCGCCGCGCTTCAGGCCGCAACTAATAGATAGCGCCTTTTGCGATCTGTAATCGGCGTTCTATTATTCCTTCGCTCTCCACGTCTCCGCCGATGCTGTGTGGACGTTGTGGGGTTTGTGGCGATACCTCAAATGTGACAATATATATATTTCTTAGTGTACCAGTGTATATTTCTGTATTGTATTATAAAGAAAATGAAAATAAAAAAGTTATTTGTTCACCATCGCCCGTGACTTATACAAATTTTTCTTACCCACTTCTGATGATTGAGAACTACGTATTCACTAATAACTAGTTGTTAACTTGACTTAGTTTATGATATCTTGATTCTCTTCTGTCTTCATATTTCCTTCCCATAATTCTCTTACAAAATTTGCTCTGTATGAGAACATGTAGCGTCATGTAGCATTATGTTTTCATATTTCTCTCGTAACCACCATCTTCTCGATTCAGGTAAGTTATGCAGTGTATATTGAGCTCCGTATCAAAAAGAATAACAAACAATAACATGTCAGTAAAAAATAAATAATTTAACTGATAATATAATTCAATTAATGAGAAATTTGACAAATGATTTCAATAACAATAAAATGAATAAATTATATTGTGAATTTAAATATGTTGAAAATAATAGGGATTTAAGTTTGGAGTAAGAGTAAGTAATTTCTTGTAAGAAAAGAGATGAGTATCAAGTTAAGAAGATACAGAAGATCAAGTTAATTCATAATAATGACAAAACTATAAATTGTTAATATGTAATATGATAATAGTAAACATGCATATGTAATATAAAATTGTAAATAAGTGTTTCCATGTTTCAGTAGTAGAGTAGCCGGGTCCCCGTATCAAGGACGGTATCACCCAATATTATCTAGATCCGGCTAAGAGGTGGTAAAATAAGTAGTTGACTGAATCTTCAGTTGATGACTTGGCTCTAAATCCATATTGCGCACTGGACTCCTCTCGATCTGATCTATTTTTGAAGTCTACCTAAAGCATGTTTCTCTAAAATCTTTCCAAGAATTGGCAGACATTTGGGCCTGTAAGACTTAGAATCAGTAGGTGGCCTATCTGACTTCTTCTACAATAACGCGACTTTGGCCAACTTCCACTGCTTTGGAAAGCATCCCATGGCAAGACATCTGTTATAAATATTAAGTTCCCTCGCCCCTATATAGGGGAATGCCGATTTGACCATTTCGGCGTAGATCCAGGCTAGAAGCTCTTCCATTCTCAATCTTGCGACTGTATCTTTAAGCTAATTTATAGTGAAATTTCCTCAGATGTCCTCCACATACTCCAAACTAATTTGTTTTCGTACGTATTGTCGCAGATCGTTTTCATTAAAACAGTCATCCGGCGGCAGAAGTGGATTTAAGAGGTCTTGACAGGTGTCTTCCCATTCCAGCGAACAGCTACCTTCAACTTCAATGGTTGACAGCGCCTCAGAAACTCTCATTTTGCCTGCAGCTATTTTATATGGCACCCCTCACGGTTCCCTCTCAGTAGCCTCAATAATGTATTTTGCCAAGACTCATGCCTAGCATCTCTTATCTTAGGATAGTAGTGAACCCCATGTAGTCTACAACTACAAGTCCCCGGGGTGGGCACCTGTGGCATTTTGCCTTCTATCCGCCCCCGCCGACGCGCAAGCACGCCGACAGGCTGATGCTCGGATACAGCCGGAACCCAGTTTACCGTCACGGCAACCTCCCCATACAATGCCTGGGTAGGGGCCACCCTGATAGCTCAGAGCTCCTAGCTATCCAGGCCAGTACCGGAGTTTCGACAATGCGCCACTCACATGCGCCGGGAAAGAGTTTCCTCCTCTTTGCCCAGAGTATCGGGCCACTGCCACGACGAAATCGAGAGACCAACTGGGGTCCACCTGGACTAAGGCCCAGGCGGCTCGGAGCCTACATCCCGTCTCCCCAATGCTTACCGCGAGATCACGACGTGGGTAACGCCGGTCCTGGAGCAACCTGATGGGGGGGTAACAAGTTTCCCGCCAGATTTTAAAGTGGAATCCAGAGAACTCCGAAAAGCATCCTTCGCCCAATCCTGCTCCAAGGTCGACACGCCATAGGCCCAACTGGTGGGTGGCCGGTTGCCCGGCCACCAGGAGCTTCGCATCGCCTTCTCACAGCCTGCACCTTCAAGCTAACGACGTGAGCGGTGTCGCTGACTCAGGGTCCGGGTGGTCGTCTACGACACTCCACCAGAGACCAGCCTATGCCATCGCGATCACCCCCTGCGGGGAGGGTAACTTAGTAGTTCAAAGTCCGTACACATTAACATACAATACAATTTCCTACTAGCGACATCACTGCTACAAAGTCTGATTACGAGAGAGGGGGGCGCCGGCGCTGGACGGTTCCTTAAACGGTCGCCCCCTCCGTCGGGGAGGGGTGGCTGCTCTATGCCCCCTCCTGCTGGCGGGGTTTCTTCTGTGTTGCCCGGCCGCTCAAGCGTCGCGTCGCAGCTCGTTCTTGCTTCCCTCTGGCGGCAGTCCGGACTACGATATGGACCGTGGCGCCGTCGGCGGTTTCTTTGAAGTGCCCGCACTGGCGAACATTACAATAATTGAATTCAGAAGAAAATGAAAATATCTAACGCAATTAAGAATTCCAAAGAAAATGAAAATGAAATAGCTATAAATATAAATAACATGTCATCATCCACAAATGTTAAGAAAGCAACTCTTTCACAAACGAATTTTAATAATTGTGGTACAATACAGAATATGTACATTTCAAGACATTTGTAAATAGTAAATAAGATTAAATAAATGTTATCTACAAAGTTCAATTTCTTTATTTTCAGTATTCAAAGAAAACAAGTTGTTTTCAATGAGTTGTCTTTTGGTTAATGGAAATAGTATATTCCTTTAGTAAGTTAAAACTTAACTTTTGTACTCCCTCGCAGGCGTACTGGTAAAGTCTCAATGTAAAAGTTTAACTTATAAAAGTGATCATAAGTCTTAGAAAAAGTACCATATGAAACTTGATGTAACACACTCGGGTAAAGTTTGTGATACCAGCTCGTTCCTTTTGCGATTCGTAATATCACACTCGTGTTAATTCGTAATATCACACTCGTGTTAATACCTATCGTCACATCATCGTTTCTTAATGTACTATTGAGCTTGTCCATGTCGAAGGTCATTCTCGAATAAAACTCGCGTCCTTCACCGGACAAGAGAACAGATATCTGCTTTTCATTAACATTGATTCAAGTCCTATATTGTTTTCAACGATATGAAGGTAAGATTAAATTAAAAGTTGCATTGTATATTAACGAATTAATAATTAAAGAATAGTAATCAGGATAAAATTACGCTTAATATATCATTGTGTCCATCAAAATCTTTCTAAAACGTAGTATAGGTACCTCTTTTCCATGTGTAGATTCTCTCTGGCAAAATTTGCTAACATTTTGATTTGTATGCCTAATTCATTTTCAAAGAGTGAAAGGACAGTTAGTTTAAGTTATGATCTTATAAGAAACATTTTTAAGCCATAAATATCTCTTTTCATTCATCGAACTCGATGCATCGTCCCAGGAAGATGTATTTTTTTAGTTTTATTTTCAACGTGAGCTCCCGAAAATATTAGGGAGAGCTCTGAGTTCACAATAATCACCTCTCTGTGTTGGCTTATCTAATTACTAAAGAAATGTATTTTCATAAACGTCCAACACATTTATTTTCAGTCTCATAAACAATTATCATTTTCAAATTCAATGCAAGAAAGGCATTTTCATTTCAACATTTGACTTTTCAAATAATTGAAGATATGAACTTTTCCAGACCTTCGTCACCGTTCGTTCCGGACCGACGTCATAAGATTAGAATCTTTTCAAGTTGCTACTTGGCTGTTCGGGAGACGCTGCATCCTACGCACAGATGCCAACGTTTCGGCCGCCATAATGCAACCTTCCTCAGGGCGAAATGCAAAGCAGAATGGCGACCGAAACGTTGGCACCTGTGCCTAGGACACGGCGTCTCACGGAAAGCCTCGTAACAACTGACTCCGGCCGCGGAAGCCTACGTTTTCAAGTTTTCAATGATCTAATACATCGCTATAATTTTCTCTGTTGAGAGTGTACGCCGAGGTTACGCTAGATAACAAGTTCACTTGCAAAAGTGCATCATATTACTGATGGCTGAAGTGATATTATAAAAAGTAAATATATATTTGAGTTGTTGATTATAATGAAGGTTTTATATTTTATTTACGTTATTTATGGTTGTACAAATAAAGAAAGTTTGTTAAAAGCTTTTACCATGGCTAATGATGCAAATACGAATAACTATTATTTTATTATTTATAATTTATGATGTTTGAAAATAAAAGAAACGTTACGTAAGCAAGATTGAGTGTTCTGTGTCCTAAAAAATATGCTTTTGTTGACGTAGGATGTTTTTAAAGAGAACTCTTGTATTGCGTGGAATGCTTATTTGCGTCATCAGTGTCGTTCGATCTTTCCCACCCACTCGTAACGTTCGCATAAACTTGGCAGAGATCTGCCTGGCGTTCATAGACCGCGTTTCAGGGAGTGTAAAGATGGGTTTCCATGGTGTTTCTTTTTACTCGACCTTGCATCGAAGCATCAAGATAATTTTTCAATGACTGCCCAACATCAGTTTACAATTTAGATAACATCCTTGCTATGGGAATGGGATGAACTGAAATCAGAAAGAGCTGACATTCATGCTAAATTAGTCACTGTATATTTTATATATATATATATATATATATATATATATATATATATATATATATATAGAGAGAGAGAGAGAGAGAGAGATAGTCAGATGCTGTTTATAAAAAACGCAAACCACGAAATACGATAACGAATTTGATTGCAAAATGGCATCTTCAGAAAATTTCAAGAAATACGTTTTTGAGAAGATTAAGGTGTAATTCAATGATAATATGAGCCACATCAAGCCTAAGTGGTGTAACACATTTTTATTGTTCTTCGGCATTTAATGTTTTACTATAGTTGTCATACCGGTCTCCCGAAATATGTCCTAGTGTAGTGCGTGTAAGTGTGTGTGTGTGTGTGTAAGGGGAGAGGTTAGGACAAGGAAGAGGAAGGAAAGATCGCACGTGGTCCGTGGCCCGGTACTGTTCTGGCATTCGCATATAGGGTACTGCTCTGGCATTCGCCTGGTGTTGATCGGAGAAACCACGGACAACTACCGATCAGAGCAGCCGGCCGCGTGAAATATCCTCCAGACAGCGACTGAATTCGACCTAGCTGAATCGCTAGTGTCGAAAATCCTGCCGTCGTCAGGACTCGAACCTAGGACCTCCCAGTCAGAGGCGCTGTAGTGACATCAGTTGATGCACTGAGCTACCGCTCCCGGTAGTAGCGGTGGTAGTGGCAGTGGCAGTGGTAGTGGTAATAGTGCTATAGTAGGAGTGGGAGTAGTAAAATTGGAAGTAGCAGTGACTGTGGCATTCATAGTGGTAGTGGTAGAGTGGTTGAGTGGAGTGGAGTGAGTAGTGGTATAGTGGTGTAGTAGTGGTGTAGTAGTGGTAGTAGTAGTGGTGTAGTAGTGGTGTAGTAGTGGTAGTAGTAGTGGTAGTAGTAGTGGCGTAGTAGTAGAGAGCAGTAGCAGTAGCAGCGTAGCAGGGGAGTCGCAGTCGCAGTCGCAGTCGCAGTCGCAGTCGCAGTCGCAGTCGCAGTCGCAGTCGCAGTCGCAGTCGCAGTCGCAGTCGCAGTCGCAGTCGCAGTCGCAGTCGCAGTCGCAGTCGCAGTCGCAGTCGCAGTAGTATAATACAGCGAAGCAGTTATAAATAAGCGGGAAAGTATGTGCTGTTGTAGTTTCACTAGTTTTCTTCCTTCCACAGATGTCTTCCTTAAAGTAAATGGAAATCGTTTTTCTGTCACATATGGTTTTTGCGATTTGTAATGGAAATTAAAGTAAATTGAGTTCCTATTTGTATTTTTTCGGCGTTTTTGAAACCAAAGTGACTGTGTGACTACAAAGAGAGTTGCATGTGGGTCTGTGTCTGCACTCTGGTGCATTTTCATTAATCGCTGGCGCCAAATTAAGACGTAGAATTGAGTATCGTGAAAGTTTCGCTGAGAAAACGGCGATATAAATGTGATGTCAGATAATAGGGTTCGTTTACACCCACAACGTGGCACGAACTGGTACAGTCTCACGACTCAGAGAGAATTTAGAAACTTCTACCCTACGACCGTCATGGATCGCTCAACGACGTCAAATGTTATCTCGGTAGATGAGAACTGCGACAAGCCGCTGGATGTCTGCCAGCTGTGTTCGACTACGTCTCCTGGAAAGAAGAGCGACTGTCTGTGAACCTTTGCTAAGAATCCTATTGGGGCGTCAACCATCAATGCCTGCGACTACAGAAAGACCTTGAAACAAGTAATTTCTCTATGTGTGGTCGAAGTGTTTGGCATTCTCGCTTTTTTTTTGTAATAGCTACATGATATTATACTACTTTATGAATCTGCAAAAGTGTGTTCAATCAGATTTTTTTTCTCCGCGTGGAGATTCGAACACTCGCCACGCGCTTTACCACAACGACTGGCAATCGTTCTACGGAGCTCATTGGGCTGACTCTTAAAACCAGTGATATTTCTATTTGTAGAAAAAATTCCGAGAACAACTTTGGAACCGTCTTTGAGAAAATGTTTTTTTTTATAAATTGTATTACCTTCAAGCAGAAATTACGCGAAAACAACGCTTTTTTCCCAAAAAAGAACATAAAACCTTTTTTATAATCTGAATTTGTCCTTTACATACAAGCAAAAATAAACAAAAACTTGAAGTCGTTTTTGAGAAATGACTGTTTAGAAATTGGATATATTTCATACAAAATTTTGCGAAAACTGCTCATATTTTTGAAAACGGAACATTGAGAATAATTGGAAATGTGATTGCATTAAGAAGTATTGAAAATAAGCGTAAACGGCTGTATAAAACCTGGTGCGCAAGTTGTTAATAATCCGAAAACCCATCTAAACCAGAGGAATATTTATTTTTACTCTCTTGCCCTTACTTCTTATGAAGAGATAGTATTGTGCACGGAAAACAATAAATTTTCGACAGAAAAGCTCTTATTGCTGGGCCTTGGTAACGAAAATGGATAAATGGCCAAAAAAAAATTAAAATGTCTGTCATTCTGTCCCCGTTTTTTCAACGTTTGGTAAATTAATTTAATCTCGAAAATTGATATTCTCCGATCGATGTAAAGGAACTTGTGGCTCTTTGTGTTTGAAAGGGATTTTTTTTATTTTGGGGGTACTTCAAATGAAGCCTCAACATTTTCAAAATTTTTTCAATTAGGCTTCAAATTTTTATGATTAAACACTGTCCTCGTTTAACATAAAGGAATCTTAAGAGAATGGTGCAGCTCTCATTGAAAACCCTGATTTTTTAAAAATTGCAAACGGTCAAATTTTTTGACTTCTTCCTACTACTAGAAAAGTGAAGGCAGACTTTTTTCCTTAATGAAATCTGTTCCATGAAGACATATATTATATAAATAATTTTATGTGAAATATAGGCAATTTCTAGGTTAAAAAAATTATTCTGAAAAAACGGCTCAAATTTATTCTTTAAAATATTTCGTCGTATCTGTAAAAAGACGGCAAAAAAGTGATGCGAGTCCCATTTTTGGCGAATTCTCTATTTTAGGATATTGCAAAAATTAATATTTCAAAACTACCAAGTTGAAGATAGACACTTTTGTGTTTAAAAGAACTGTTCTTAAAATCGCTCTTTATAACAATCACGTACAATGTTTTGAAAAAATCTAGTAGTTTTTGCGTAATTTGTGCGTGATATTCATGCAATTTATACAAAAAAAATTTCGCAACAATTTTTTAAAAATTTTTTTGTCTTAAAATTTTAAAGCGTGAATCAAATTTGTAAAATGTGCAAAAATGTGGGGTAAATCTTATTAAAAATAAATAATCAAACAACAAATAAATAATTATATGAACAGTTGTTATTTATTTACAGGTTTATATAGGTTTATTATTGTTTTGTTCATCAAAATACAAGATTTTTATTTGTGAATTACTTTGAGTTCAGACATAAATTTTCTGATGCAATTTACTTCCAGCGAATTCTCAGGTATTTTGGCGGAAAACCTTTCAATTCAAAAGTAGAGAAATTCAAGAACCAAACGCCAAGAATAACACCCTTTTTAAAACGACGTTTGACGTGATCGACACGAATAGACAAGGCTATTGCGCCTCGCACGTGGAAGCCCGTCAGGAGCGAGCGTGGAAGAAACCTAGGATACTCTCCAGAGTGCCTTACACGAATCGTTCAGAATAACGATGTTTGAGAACAGGGATTCTTCAGAAACACTGTTATTTTAGAGAAATTTACTTTAGAGAAAAATACGTTTTCTGTGTTCCTTTTACCATCATCCCGTTCGTTGGGAAATTGAAAATTTGATCTTGTGACATTTTTTTTTATTTACAACTTCACATTGAGAACACATTTTTACTCAAATCAATAACCAGTATTAGGTTTAATATGTAACATTCACGAAGAATTACAGTAGTGATCAATACAACAAAAATATTTGTTTTTCTTAAAAAAATGCAGGCTTTGTTGATCTAATGCCCCAGGCTCTTTTCATCTCTGGGCGCATCTGTTTCCAGACACTGGAACGCATTAACACGACCTTCTAGATTAACACAATTTTGAATGAGAAAAATATCGTTCCTCGTGTTCCTAACAACATGTAGAATTGTGGAATATGAGGAATTAATGATGTCATTTAATTCTGTCTTTTTACTTTTTCGCACTAACTTTGTAAGAATACAAAGTATTGAAATCATGCACCGGAAGACGGCGAATTTTCGGCAGAAAAACTCTTATTCCGGGCCATGGTAACGAAAAAGTGGGTACTTCAATATAAAACTTCATAAAGTTTAGTGCCTCTTCTAGTATCTTGTCCCTTCTGTATTTCATATTTCCATTAGAATTCCTTGTGCGTAGCATCCCATATTTTCCATTGTTTTATTCTTTATTAGTTTCTCACCCCTACCAACGTATTTCATAAGGAAAGAAATATACCGGGAACGGTGGCTCAGTGCATCATCTGATGTCTGCGTTGACTGATGCATTTGGCCAGGAGGTCCTAGGTTCGAGTCCTGACGGCGGCGGGATTTTTTGACACTAACTTGTGAGCTAGGTTGAATTCAGTCACTGTCTGGAGGAAAATTCTAGCGGCCGGCTGCTCTGCTTTCCGTTAATTCTCCGATCAACTCCAGGCGAATGTCGGAGCGAGTACCCTAACAGACGGGCCACGCACGCGCGTGATTTTTTCTTCTACCTCCTTCTCCTATCTTCGCCCTCTCTCTCTCTCTCTCTCTCTCTCACACACACACACTAACACGCACTATACTGCCACATATGCCGGGCGACCGGTCGGGACCTTAAGAGTTTTTCCCGACTGGAGCGGTACTCCGTTGGTGGGTGATACCTGCTTGAAGAAAATTCCGCTAGCCGACGGTAGGTCAGCGTCGGATCTCGTCATCCTGAATATCACTGCCACCTACCGAGGAAAAAACATGCTCTACACTTATGGCACTAATGATCTTAAAAGTTGACGCGCCCGGAATCACTAACAATCAATCAATCCATTCTGTAATCCTTCAAGTCTTTTCTATCCTCTTTGTAATCTTGTTCAACGTTTCGTATTCTCCTTTCTTCTCTTTCCAATGTGTCTGGGTGTTTTGGAGAATTTATTTCTATTAATCGTTTTATAGTTTCTTTAGTATGGTTTTTACTTTCTCGCACTTTCTTCGTACGAAGAGAAAGTTATGTAATCGTGCGCTGGAAACGGCGAATATTGTCAGAAAAACTCTTATTGCTAGGCTCTGGTAACGAAAAAGTGGATAAATCCTGTTCCCATACATAGTAAATTACGACCTCCAGCACGTGGTGTAGCCAGAATCCATGTTTTGTGGGTCCTTGATATCGAATAATCAATCGATTGACGGCCGAATGTCTATCTGTCCGAGGTCAACGCTAGCGCCCAAAGCGTTCAGCCGATTTTCTCCAAAATTGATATTCCCCGATCTATGAAAGAACTTCAGGCTTCGGGACTTTCAAACGGATATTTTGATTTTTGAGGGTACTTTTACCAGTAAACCTCAAAAACATTTTCAAAAATTTTCTCAAAAAGGCAACATTTTTTTACTACCTTAATCTTCGGATACCGTAAAAGACTCAAGAGTGCAGGTCTCATGTTTGATTGATTGATTGATTTTTTCGTGTTTCCGGGCGCGTCAACTGCTTTGGTCATTAGTCCCGTTAGTGTAGTGCATGTTTTTTTCGCGGAAGCTGGCGGTGATCTTCCCCGCTGGATGGCGAGATCCGGTGCCGACCTACCGTCGGCTAGTTGGGTTTCCCCCTAACTAGAACTCCCCATCAGCGGGGCACCGCCCCAACCGGGACAAGCTCTAAGTTCCCGACCGATCTCCCGGAATATGTGGTAGTGTAGTGCATGTTAGTGTGTGTGTGGAAGGGGAAAGGATAGGACAAGGAAGAGGAAGGACAGATCGCGCGCGGTCCGTGGCCCGTTTGGTAAGGTACTGCTCCGGCATTCGCCTGGTGTTGATCGGAGAAACCACGGAAAACTACCGATCAGAGCAGCCGGCCGCTAGAATTCTCCTCCAGATTCTCCTCTCCTCCTGTATTATCTTGAGTTTTTATTCGTATTCAAATGAAATTAATGTTATTCCCCTTTCATTTCCTTTTTCATATCCATCTGCGTCTACGGCAATATCCCAGGGTCCCTGTTAGTTGCCAACTTTACTATTAAAATCTCTAATCAAAATTGTAATACTAGATCAATGGGTATTAAATGTTATAACGAGATCATTATGGAATTCAATTTCGTCTTTGGAACTATTTTTGATGGTGGTATATATCTGGACTATAGTGATAACTTCTTTTCAAGACAATTATATAACAGGTATCCTCTCATACGTACAATCTTTCAAAAGATTTCATAATTGAGATATTTCATCTCAATGATGTTATAATGTGACGTACTAGGATGAAAAACACAGACGACTGCTCTGATTGATATTTACAATATATTTACAGTATATTTACAGTTAATGTACAAAGATTACAATACAAAAACTAACCCTTGGCAACCTTTCAGTTCTCTTAGCCGCGAAACCCCGCGACCGTCCCTAGGCCTCGCCCAGAACCACTGCTTCGAAAGCAGCAAAAAGCAACGCGAGGTGCGAAGCTGTCGGACATAGAGTCCCGTAACTATACCAGTTACATGGCCTGTCGCCAAACCGATCTTCGACCCGAAGATCACGTGCAATGAATGCACTGGAGATACCTCTCGTCTTTCGACACCCAGCGTATCCCACGAGGCGCCTGTCGGTGCGGCCTTATATATCCGTTGGCTCGCCCCCACCCTACAAGCAGCGGGCGTCATACGGCTCGCTGGCCAGCCCTTCCAGGGCTGCAACCGACATCTCTTAGCCTCGCATCCGCGCGCGTCCCGGCGCGCCGGCGCGGCCCGATGCCGCGGCGCCGAACCACGCGACGCTACAATAATCAAAATATTTCTTTATCAAAAACTCTGTCTTTTTGTATGGTGTATGTGCTTACGTAATAGAAGATGTCTCCATTTCTTTTATTTTCTCGTTCTTACTTTCTAAAAAGAGAAAGTGTTGTAATTGTGCACCGGAAAACGAAGAAAATTCGACAAAAAAGCTCTTATCGCTGGGCCTTTGTAACGATAAAAGTGGATACAACTTGTCTATATACCTCGTAAACTACTTTATCTATGTAGTAAGAATGATTTGTGGGTCCTTGTTACCGAAAAATCAATTGACGGCAAATTGTCTGTCCGTCTTCCCGAAGGAAAGCGCCGAAACCGTTCAGCCGATTTTCTCCAAAATTGATATTCCGCTATTAATTTAAAGGAGCTCCAGGACCTTCGTATTTGAAACGGATATTTTAATTTTTGGAGGGATGAACTCTCAACATTTTCAAAAATTTCTTAAAAATAGCTCGATTTTTTACTAAACTTTCTCTTCCGATAGTATAAACGACGCTTAAAAGAATGGCGCAGGTCTCATTATCGTTGAAATCTCTGATTTTTTAAAAATTCCGTAAGTTCAATTTTTTTGGCGTCTTCCTACTACTACAATATTGAAGAGAGATTTTTTCCTTAATCAATTTATCAAATTATTGATAGAACAAATAAGGTCAATACAATTTTTCGAAAAAAAATAGCTGTTTTAAGCGTCTTTTCCAAGGAAGTTTAACCACAAATTTCAAGCCATTTTTCTAACATTTTGAAAATTGAGATTTCATGTAAGGTACCCCCAAAATCAAAATATCCATTTCAAACTCGCAGGGCTTTCCCAGTTTCGAAAACTGCAATTTTAGAAATAATGCGACATTGCTGCTATTGAATAATATGTTCTATTGAAACCCAACTAATTTCTTATGAATTCAACATAATTTTATTTAAACTCGCTACGAACAGTTTTCAAAGCAAACGCATTTCATCTGGAGCCATAGAGCTATTTAGGAGAACTTTACTGCATATAACGCACTGTGTATTCCCATTATTGTTCATAAATCCTAACGATATAACCTTCAACATATATCCAAAGCTTTTTAGTAATTGCCCTGGCTTGATTACTTTTAGCAATATCTGGCGTTACTTGTTTTGAAGAGATTTATTTGTAACACTCTCATTACAACAATTGTTATTTATAGGAAAAGAGCTCATTGTTGAGTCCGAAACAGAAGAGTCAAGTTGTGCAGTAAAACGCATTAGGTTGCCTTTTTTCCTGCAGCAAATATTTGAAAATGGTTTTGATGATACCTGTTAAGGCGTATTGAAGTTTATATGGATACTAACGATGGTATGATTAATAGCGAAATATAACAAGCACACACTATTAATACCATTGCTGGGTTTTAAAAATTCAAATATAGAACCAAAACAATTTACCAATAAGTAAACACTTAAAATAAAGAAAACTAAAATATTATACATATCGACAAGTACATTCGTTACCAATGTAACCGAATTTTACTAATTTCCGGCATAAGACATTAATTAAATTCTTAACTATCACAGGTGGAAACTTTTAACCGCAAATTAAATATTTTCAAAATCTTGAGCTCTATTTCACAAAGTACAGACTACAGATATAGGTCTATTGCCTAGTGAACTTTACGCCCTTTCACGGGCGATAGTTCAAGCCAACCAAGCAAAACCTTTTAAAAGAATATAAAAAGTAATAAAACTAAAATAAAACAAACTAAAGCAGGTCGGAAGCTGCTTCAGTCTAGGCAATTTCCGCCTACAGTAGGGGCTGAAAGAGCTTTGCAGTATTTTTATACCATGCCTGTGAAAACGTTCCGTCAAAGCGATTGTCGATGATGTTTTTATTTTCAGGTTGTGTCGAACGCAAAGACAGTACTAATACTTATTTTTGCAGCGCTAATTTTATGTTCTTCGTACAGTATCCTCAATAATGTAAGGCAAGCAAGTAAATTTTGCGGAACCCTTGAGAGAGCGTCATGGAATCCCGGGGTTCCGCGGTATTCTATTTAAGAAATGCTGTGTTCAATTATTTACTTCGAGGTAAACTTACTTCGAAGTTTACTTCATGTAGGAACAAGATTTATCCACTTTTGCAACAGCACGGTCCCATAATACGAGTTTTTCTTAAAAAAATCACCTTTTTCTGGCGAGCATTATAATACTTTCTCTTTGCTACAATACACATTACGGCAAGGAAGAAAATAACTATTATGCTAAAGTATGAAACACATAATTCTTGTGACAAATGAAGGGAAAAGGTAACTTGTCTGCGCTTGTATCACTGTCCAACGCACTCTGGCGGTGTATGCCAATCCATTTCAGCGTCATGATTGAGCTTGGAGAACGCGCCTAATTCAATTATACAAATACATTTATACCTAATTGAAAGTAAGTTCCTCTTATCGGTTTACTTGTAAATTTTTCAATATAATATTTAAGGTTTATTCATGAATATTTTATGTAGATATGCTCAGCATCTTAGCTTCTCCTGACGCCGCGCCACTGCTGACTGACATCTGGATGATTGCCTTCCATGACGAACAATTCAATTGTTAGAGCAGTCATTTACATTGTAGGTGACTGCTGACTGACATCTGACGGGAAAAGGGATTGAAATTATCGGTTAGCATTATATGTTTCAGGTACTGTAACTCTTAATACTGTGTATCATTTTTTGCGTTTCTTTACAGAAACATTTAATTTTCATTCATGTATTTCTTTCACTGAATAACATTCATGTGTAGTTGGAAATGGCTAAAGAACCTGCCTCCAAGAAACGACGATTATATTTGAACATCGAATTAATGGAGGGACAAGGTTTTGAAGAATCTGTAAAGATCTTCAATAACCCAAATCTTCTTTCTGTTGAGATGCAATTTATAATTTCTCTGTATGTGCTGATTGATAGCATCATCAAACAGAAATGGAATTGGAGTGCTCTCCTGAACTTCTTTGGTGAGCAAAATATTTGAGTGAAATTACTCTTCACAAAGTGAAACTGCTGTGGGAATGAAATATTAATTAATTTTGATTTTTTTTTCAAAAGAAGGAAAATTGCAAAATCGAAAATAAAACATGCTTTCTTAATAAAAAATGTTATAAAGGGAGTGTAGAAGTTTAAGTACAATAAGAACTCTAATTTAGTTACTATTTTGTGTATCTCAAAGTTCATGTACTATGTGCTCAAAATAAAAAAAATAGCAGACATCTAAATATAGTAATGAGGCTTGTAGCAAATGGATGGGATAGAAATAAGAATAACTGCAACTTTCTGGTGTACGTTTCATATATGTGTTCTTGTATAAATTGTCAAATTATAATATTAACTTTCTCCCTTCAACAGAAAAGCACAGAATTATGTCATCAAGAGCATTGAAATATGATAAATCCACTTTGAATAATATTGTGTCATCTACTGAAATAGGTATGTTTCTCAAGGGAAAAAAAGAGGTATTATTTGCAGTTCATTTGTATTTCATATTTATTTAATGTCCAAATGGGAAAAATTAAATGTTGTTTGGGAGAACGAAAATCTATGGATTTTAAGGCAGGCCTTTTGACTTTACACCACCTGGGAACAGTAAATTAATTCTATCTGTTGAACAATGTAATAAATAAAAAATAATGAATTGGAAGGATTGTTGTAATACTTTGGGGTCACTATTACATTCCTTATGACAAACCAATCTGAAATCAGAATTTTATCTTGAAGTAGTGTATCCAGAAAGGGGGTAGCGGATTAAAATAAGCAAATCTGCCCCCAGGAGATAACAATTTTTTGTGTTGAAAATGGTAATTGAAGTGAAAAAAAAAAGGTTTTCGTCGGATTTACATCAATTTACCCGGAGTACTTTCTACAAATGAAAAAATGTTTTTTATCTTCTTATACGTGTTTTAATTTTTTTAACCACATTATGCCTATGAATATTGACTTTAATTATTCTTGCAATTTTTTATAGATAAAAATATTTCAAGAATTTTTTCAGGCATTAATGTCTGATTTTGACCTTTACAATCAACATAAAAGAAGAGAAAAAAAAATTTTTTTCCTTCGTTTTTTAAGAATATCTCATGCTCTGACAGAGATAATAAACATTACTAAATATGATTTTTAGCCCTGTAAATTCTCTACAATTTCCTAAAATTTCAGCCTTGTGTCTTATAACTTGCACCCAACAGCTCAATATAAATAAAACAGTAATTTAATAATTTCTTATTTATTTTCTTAAAATGAGGTTTTGTTTTATTCACTATCATTGTTTTTCAATTTTATTTTTATTAGAAAAGATAAATAACGAAAACAAAATCTAAGAATAATATTATAACCTGTTGTAATATGAATATTGAACAAATTAAGATTTTAACTAAAAATAATGAGTTTTTATACTTTACCCACGTTACCAGAATATTTTCATTACTTTGATTATTTAATAATAATGCTAACTCTTGTTTCTTTACATGACAAATGTATGAAAATGTTCGGGAATTATGCAAATGTTCAATAAACAATAGTTTTTGAATTGTGTACCATAGCTGAGATATCCTTTATAAAAATGTGTGTCCCTACAAAAACGAATACAAGCTTCAGAAGGAACATTAATTAGTTCAGTGTTTGAAAAGCACAATGAACAATATTTTTATGTAGCATAGGTTCTCTGAAAAGGCATTTCAATTAATTTCTATTTTCACATCTCTTTTGCCTGTACTGTGTAAGATGGATCATCATAACTTGATTGGGTTTGTATTGATAGAAATTCTGACAGTTTCAACAGGCATTTCTGCTTTATAGAGCTTTCTGAATCTTGCTATATGGAAGTAGATGATAAACAATCAATGCCCCTCAATGTGTCTGAGGAAGATGTGATGTCTGTGACATTCTGTCAAAAAAGTGAATGGCATTCTTTTTGCATCGGGTAATAAATTACCGTGCTCGTGGCACATAGCGAAGTCGCTAGCCTTTCACCACTGAGGTCTGGGTTCAATTCCCGGCGAATCTCATGTGAAATTTGTTCCAACAAAATGAGTTTGGCTGCTTCACAATGGCTAGACCAACCCCTGTGAAGTGTTCTAAACCCCACCCCTATCCTTATTCCTTCCCAATTCTGGTCGCTGGGTAGTGACGCAGGAGCTCGTAGTAAGAGGCACGAACGTGGAGATGCTATCTGATGGTCCTCTTGACAACTGACTGCGACATGATGTGACATGACTTAAAGGTAATAAAGGATTACTCCTGCGCGAGTTAATAGAGGATTACTCCCCATTGCAAAGCGCTCAACACCCTTTCAGGGGTTTGGAGACATGTTGCGTCAATTTGTAAGATGCAACAAATTTAGAAAAAAAAAAAAAAAAAATCAGATGACGCGAGTATCAATTATTGTGCCTTACAGGTTAACAGTAAATCTGCACATTGTAATGTAGAACCAAATGGCTAGTTTACAAATTCTGCTGCTTAAATCAACAACATGGGTGAGTACATCATGTAGTGACAACTTAACATATATTTTAACAACACTACAAATAATATTTAATGTTATTTAAAATATTGTTTTGTTTATAATCTCATATTTTTATTTAAAATCTTAATTCATTCAGTATTCAAATTACAATAGGTTTTAATATTATTCTACAACATAGTTTTTCATTGTTTATCTTCCTTAATACACCTCAAACAGAAAAACTACTGTTTTATTTATTTTGAACTGTTGGGTGGAAATTGTAAGATGAAAGGTTGAAATTTTGGGAAACTGTAGAGAATTTACAGGGCTAAAATTTGTATTTAGTCATTTTCATTATCACTGTCAGAACTTGAGGTATTCTTAAAAAACAAATAATTTTTTTTTCTATTTTTCTTTTCTTTGTTGATTGTAAGGATCAAAAACAGCCCAAAAAAATCTTGAAATATCTTTATCATCAATAGAAAGTCACAAGGATAATAGTCATAGACATTATATAAAATTAAAAAGTCATAAGTCAATATCCATTGATGTTATGCGGTTAAAAGAATTAAAACTCATAACAGACTAAAAAAATGTTTCTCCTTTTCCCCCCTTTCTACCCATTTTCTCCTCCCTTCTCCCCCTCCTCCCTCCTTCTCCCCTTTCTCCTCCCTTTCCCCCTTTTCCCGTTTTTCCCATTTCTACCTTTTCCCCATTTCTTCGATTTTTCGTCTTTTCCCCCTTTCCCCTTCTTCCCCTTTTCTCATTTTCCCCTTTTCTCTTTCACCTTTCCCCCTTTCTCTTTTCGTCATTCCCCTTACCCTTTTCTTCCCCCTTTTCCCTTTTCTCCTTCTCCCCTCTTCCCCGTTTCCCATTTTCCCTTTTCCCCTTTTCCCTTCTCCCCCTCTGCCCCCTCACCCCTCTCCTCACTCTCCCTTATATCTTCAGTCTTCCCTTTCTTGTATACTTACGTATATACGGAGTAATATACGTAGTATAGAGAAAGTGATGTAATGCTGCGGAAAATCGATTTCGAGATTTCAACGGAAATACTCTTTTCGGGGTCCCCTGATACCGAAAATGTGTTTTTTTGAACGTCCGTCCGTCCGTCCGTCTGCGAACACTACTAGCGTCTAAACCACTTGTACGATCTTTTCCAAGTTGAAGAAACCCGTATCCATCTGACTCTAGTTGAAGCTTTGAATTTTTGAAAAACATTCTATAAAATTTGGGGGTACTTTACATGAAGCCCCTCGGACATTTTCAAAATTTTCTCAAAAACGGCTCCAAATTTTTTCTTTAAATTTCTTGTAAGAATAGAGTAAAATCAACTTATAATGGTGGTATAGGTCTGATTTTTTGCAGTTGACTCTGAGTTTTCAAAAATTGCAAAGTTAAAATTTTTTCGGCATCTTCCTACTACTATAAAATTGAAGGCACAGATTTTTCCTTCAAATGAAATTTGTTGTCCATAAATAGTTCTTTCATAAAGGTTGTGTACATTTTTTTGAAAATTTTAGTAGTTTTTGTTCTTTTAAAAAGGCCCCAAATTTTTTTTTAAATTTTTGGGGAGTAAAAAACCCTATGCAATGACATTAACGTCATATTACTCTATTCTTTTGTTTTTGCAAACATGACAAAAAAATTTTTTTTTTTACATGTCTCTCATATCTTTAGTGGCGATTTCTTCACGTTATTATATTTACGAGTACATGTGTTTTAAATAATATCATATAAAGTTTCTGAAAAACACAACAATTTTTAGTGAAAATGAGCTCAAAATGTTGTCTTTTCAGAAGCGTTCAAACGCCATTTTCTCATACATGGCTCCAAATTGTTTCTAAAACTTTTTCCAACGGAAAGTGGGAATGGCACTGTTTAATATGATGTAAAATTCATTTTGGTATATTCTTTTGTTTTTCAAAAATTACACAGATGTATTTTTTTTTACATCTCTCATGTTGTTAATGTGCACATTTCCATCAATTTGTAAACATTATTACATTTTTGAGTGGAAGTCCTTAAAATGATTTCAAATGAAGTTTTTCGAAAACTCAATTGATTCCTGTGAAAAAGAGTTTCAAATTTTGCATTTATAGTAATGCTTAGTCGCCATTTTCTTAATAATGGCTTCATATTTTTCAATGAAAATTTCTATTTAGGACGTTTTTACTCCTCTTTAATATTCTTAAAGTGATATTTTGCTTCTACCGTAAGAAACCGAAAAGTTGAGAAAATGTCAAAAAAATGTACTTTGGGCGAGGCACCTGGCCAGAGAATGGAACAAGACCTTAAAGCCAATTTTAAAGACCTTAAAGCACACCAAAGAAATTATAAAAAATACTTGTTCTGTACTTAATACCAAGACTTTTTATAGATTTAAAATCAGTATGGATGTTTGTGAGTAACATAAGGTGAGTCCTATTTAGGTTTGCACTTAAATGTAGCTCCCTTTATAATTGTGTGGTATTTTCTAAACAGCTGCTTGTGATTTTGTTGAGTTCATTTTGTGATATGTGCCAACATAAGAGCACAATGTCAACTGTGTACATAGTAAGTTATCTTTTCTAATAAACTTAAACGATTCAAGTACACAGTATACATGAAGGACCCTAATCGTCTGTGTGTGCCTCCTTGAATTTCTACAGTATTGCATCTGAAGCCATTGGACAAGGGTGAGGCATGGCAGTTTTGTGCAGTCTTCACAAAGATGTGTCCAATGTCTTTCCAAAGTGATGCACACTGGTTTCAACTGCTGAAAACTGGACCAAAATATGGAGATTTGGCTTCATTTTCTTGAAATTTTGTTTATATATATTGTACATTTATTGTACATATATTATGTTATATATATTATATATAGTGTACATATATTATATATTGTACATTTACATTCTTAATCAGTGACCTCTTGAAGCATTGCATACACATTTTCAAGCAAATTGAGCCAAATATTTGTATTTTGACCAGGTGTTTGGCAGTTGGGACCAGTGTTCAGAAAGACACTGGGCAGGTCTAGAGATGACCGAGCAAAACTGCCACACCTTGCCTCTGCCATTAGATGTGATTACTGTCTCTGTCTATTGCATACGAATGATACGAACTACGAACGATTTCCTGAGATCCACTACTAGTTAGTTAATACGTGGCGAGACTCGGGCCATCAGACCCGCTCTTCCGTCTAACTATGTAAATTTCGCTACACTCCTTTCACCACCTAGCGGAGAGAGGAGGTATTTTCTTAGGCGACGAAACAGGCGGATCGCAATTTTGCTCAGAGGCTTCTTTTAGGCTTGAGGATCTTTTACATGCAGTAAATCTACTTCATGGGACAGCCAGCTTTACTTCCCCTTCAAAAGAAGGCGTACAAAAGATTTTTTCACCCTTAAAAATCCACGGCTTCAATCGGGTTTGAACCCGCAAACTTGGGTACAACAGTCTGATATGCTGATCGTTATACCACCGAAACGCACTACTACCACCTTTATTTTCCATAATTTCTTATTTGTTTAACAATATAATATGATTTACACTGTCAAATTCATTTGACATGCCCATAAATAGTGCTGATAGTTTAAATTCACCATCCAGCATACCTGATGGTGTGTTGAAGAGTTGAGAGACTTCTGTTAAAGATGATAGTCTTTTTCTAAACCCAGTTGACTCTCTGAAAGGATGTTATTCCATGGGAAGAATTTAACAATTCTAGATATAGGAATTAGAGCTATTGGCCTGTAATTTGATATAAGTGTTTGTCTTCTTGTTTATAAAGGGGTTTAATTACTGTCTGTTTTCGTGTGACAGGAAATATTCCACTGTTTAGTGTTTTATCAGAGAACCCAATTATGCTAATATTGTATTAATACATTTTTTGAGTAAAATGCTGGTTCATCCCAGCCCAATGATTTTTGTTTTTCATTTGCATTACAATATGTCTGAATTCTTTGTTTTTTGTGAGGTATAGATCAACTAAATGGATTATTTGTGATTTATCTACATTAATGGGTTTCTTTCCTAATTTATTGTTTGACTCTTATATCAATGGAAAACAAATTAAACTCTTCACTTACTTTGAGTGGCCTTAATATGATGTTATTATCTTTGTATTTCAGCTTGATACTTGAGTTTGAGTCCATGGATTTGTTTCTTGTTGTAAGTTTCCACAGCTCTTTATTAACAAGTAAGTTCAGTTCACTGGGTCCGTGAGGTGTCTGGGCCACCCTCTACTGTTCTATTTAAAGTTCAAGAAAACATTTTATATTGTGAACATGGCATCACAGATGAGAGGAAAGTTTCAAAACAATTGCCCATTGCACTCTTGCTCATCTTACATTCAAGTAACATTCATCATGAGTTTTAGCATTGTTGTGTTCTTTTACAACTACCAGACCAATATCCTCCTTTAACTGTTGGTAACTTAACTTTTCAATATATCTGAACTGTGGTTACCCAAATCACTTTGAGAAATGTTGTAGAAGGGATTGATTTGGTGATTGGTAAAACCAATTCAACCCTAGTTTTTAAGGTATGGCCCAGGTAGTACCCCATTAGATCATTGTCAGAGTTGGGTGACTGGGACCTTTTGGGTGATTGTAGGGCCCAGTTCCTTAAGGACTCTAGGGTGGCATTCTCTCCAGAAAAAACAACGTCAGAAAGTGTTGCAGAAAGTATTAAACTTACAATAAATTCACTAGATTAATTTATACATACCACTAGACTATTTTTAAGGACAAATATAGTTCAAGAACTATTGCAAGTCTGCCTGTAGCTAGTGCATGCGAGGCAATGGAAGTTTGAGAAAGAGTGGAGGTACTGGGAGTTGGGTGGGGGCAGTATGCTGCTATAGGGTTTTCTTTGGCAGAGTCCGTACTTAACTAACCTGAGATACCAACCCTTTCATCTGATTTCATAAGTTACTGTTTTGTTTGCTGAAAATATTAAAAAAAAAAATCACTTATTTTCGTCTGAGCATAATTGTATCTTCCATTATCAATGTAAAAATTTTCTTTGATAAGGATTAAAATCTCAATGTGTGCAAATTGGTTGTCCACTACATGCTATTCTGAGTCCTCATTCAAAAAACATTTTGAAAAAGTAAAATGTAAGTGGTAGTTTGGACATACGTGTCACCCCACCTAATTCACAACCCACTGGCCACCATTGGGGCTATCCTGTGGTTCATAAAACCTGATAATTGTATGTGTGTAACAAGAATGGTCTTAAAGTGAATTATGTGCACATTTCTTACATATTTATTTATTTCTGAACATTGCTGAGAAATAACTCAAGATGCACAACAAAAGGAGTTGATCAGGAATCATACTCATGAGAGGTTTTTGGTTAGACAATTAAAAATGTTAAAACTGGAAATTAAGGCATTTGGGCTGCTGCTTTGAACTACTGTATTGCCAGAGGCGTTCTCTGCCACTATGTGAATGGGATAAGAGGTATGGGAATTGTTTCCCAGAATTGCATGGAAGAAGAAAGAAAACTTCAACTTCTGCTTACTTTTGACAACCAACTGGCAAATTATCTTTGAATCATGGAATAGTGGGTTTGGCAGGGAGGATGTGAGGGACTTAGAACAATGTTTTGTGAAAGTAAATTATCTAAAAACTAAGTTTAGGAATAGGAAACCTGGATTGAAATGATTCATTAATTTACAAAACGGGCACCGCCTTTCCCTAAAGAAGCCTCAGGGAGTGAAGTGAGTGAAGTATTTTTTAAAATTGATCTTTTCATAAATACTCTGTAAAAATTACTGAAGTGCGATATGGAAATTGAGGAAGGTGGTTCCAGTTACTCTAGGGGAATGGTATAACTGGGTCCACACAACTCCAACATATAAATTACAAATGCATTTATCGTTTATATTGAAAAACTGAATTACTACCCTAGACCCATATCTCTCTGAGTCCATAATATACTAACAAGAATCTACCCTAATACTCCCCCAATATATCTATTTAAACTCCCCTATGATCCCTTAGAACTCCTCAAAATGCTGACAATAGACATATCATATGCTACTATTGTGTCATTCTGTATTGTAGATTTCAATCCCAAGGGTGTTATTAATTCTAATTAAGATTGTTTTGCTGGGTTGTTTCCAGTGTTGACAATGTTAAGATCTCTTAATACAGTAAGTTCTGGTGCTTCAACTTAAAAATATTTTTCTGCATCAAACCAAGCACACATTTTGTTTGGTTATATGTACTTTGTTGTTTTGAATGTATCTTCTTATATCTTTGTTGCATCTACACCACCACCTTTGATTTGCTTTGCTTTTTTTGTCAAAGAACAGTAAAAACTGTAGTATGTGACATGTGGGGAAGAAGTACTAGCTATGCACATTTTCTTCAGCCTCAGCATCTTTCCCCAACTTTTAACTGTAAATAGTTGAATGATGAATGAAAATTTCAACAAAGTGAGGTTAGCAACATTTGAAAACTAGACATTTTTGCACCCAAGTTATACAAAGCATATTACTTGTTACAGGCATACAGGCCTGAGGCTTTTAAAAAATATATAATACAAACTAACGCATTATGCTCTATGTCATCATATCTTAACACTTGATAAATATAAATAACATCACTTGATAGTAATTCCAAGCTGATCTGAGGTCTGCTTCTAGAAGAAGATGGACATTACTTGCAAAAATCAGTAAAGCTAGTAATTTTGAGCAATTTGTCTCCTGAATGACGATTCAGACTCTTTCTTCTTCCATTCTGTACAGCTGTCTGTTATTATGAATGGATGCATCAATGAAAAAAATGAATACTGACCACCATCACTTTTTAGATCTTACTGAGGTTCTGTAATCTGCTATATTTTCATCTGCGATCTACCCTACATATACTATATGTATTGTATTGTGCCACTGTGTTAGGTTGTGGTAGAGGAATCTTTCTTTTTTCACTTGATACCCACCTGCCTATGTACCATATAGATTCAACTGAGTCACAAGTGGAAATCAGGTGAACAATACGGTTATCATACCACTTTAATATCAAACAATTTCTAGTCTTATCAGCTAAGTAATCAAAACGACGTTTTTTTCCTTTCTCTAGAGGTTTAGTTCTTTAATGGATAATATCCTGTGTGATTTATTGTTATTGTGCTTATATGCCCAAAGCCCATCTGTAAGAGTTTATCTGCTTAAGACAGTGAACAAAACCATCTCTCACCATATATTTTGAAGTTACCATTGGATGGACTGCACCTTCAAAATCATATTTCCTATAACTTTTTTCAGATGTATTAGTACACACTATTAAAAAGAAAAGAAAATGTAAATGGTAAAACATAATTACAGCAAATAGATACAAAGGTACAGTGATATACTCTTATCCCTAAAATGTCTCAAATTAAATTATTTTCCATAATTTCCACCACAATATATACATCCAAAACATCTTCTAATTATGTGATTGGAATCTGTGTCTTTTATCACTGAAAGAATCGTATCAGTAGAAGATGATCTTTCTATTTCTACACTTGTTATCGGTGCATATTATAATTTTGGACATAATTGGGAATGAACTAACTGTATCTTCTTCAGAGGTTTCACCAGTTTGATATTTTGATGCAGAGCAAAGCCACAATAATCCTGTAAGATGCAAATTGGCGTAATGGGTCATTAGATTTTGTGGTACCTCAGATCAAGGTTATTAAAAATGTCTAACTCGAGAAGAATTTATGAATGAATTTAATGAATATATTTTATAATAAAATGATGAATGATAATGATAATGATAAGGATGATAAAATGATAGTGAATAAATTTTATATATAAAAATGATCTGCAAAAATCTATATTCCTCTTAAACCAGATATGTGAGCACTATGATTTTAAAATATCTATTAAGAAGACGAAAGTTATGGCTTTTAAAGGGAAATACCCTATTCGCTCCAAAATTGTTATAAACATTATTTACTTATGACCAAGCCCCGTTAACCTGCCTTCCAATATTTCATCAATTGGTCGTTAAGAATTCTTCATGAAACGAACAGGTGTCACATTTTAATTTCTTGGGCTGCAACATCAGCTATGAAAGGGAAAATGATATGCAAAATAAGCTAAATAAATATCAAATGATGTGTGGAACTATTCATAGAACTTTAAAAAATAAAACAATGAAAGAAACTAGAATTAAATTTTAAAATCTGGAGTTAACAGAAAAGAGAACAAAGAATACAAACAGCAGAAATGAAAATCCTCAGGAGAAAAGGTTTTTTAGAAAAAAGATTAGAAAATAAAAGTTATATACCTTTAGGAAGAAGAGACATAGGGCGTCCAAGGAGAACATGGTTGGAGTGAAGATGGAACAGGCTATTAGCCTAATCCTTGATAGTGAAGAAGAAGAAGAAAATATTTTATAATATATAAAATGTATGAATATATTTTATGAAGTAATCTAGTCAAGTATGCTTGATTGTAATTTGAGGCAATCACTAACCATAAGAAACATTGTAACTACTTGCAAACATGTTCTGAAAACAGAATTCTCTCCTTAAGATGACTTGAAAATGTGCAAAAAACTTGTAAATAGCCAACATAATTTTTAAAAATCTCAAAATGAACTAATGATGAACAGATGAATAGGAATTGTTTTGCTCCAACACTAGGCATTTAGGTGCTATAAATGTAGTTCCTGAAGCTTCAAAAAGTCATGGAATGTGTATATAATTAATTAAATTTGAATGTCTTCATTGATATTTCATTAGTTTTTCATTATCTTCAAATTTGAGACAATCACTGGAATAACAATCAAAATGGAACCAGTCAATTAAATTTCATAAATTTTTAATGTTAAAAATGTTTTATATATTACAGTTACAGTCTCTTGCAAACTATTTATTCACATCTTCAGGTACAATATTGTTTATCCATTCTTGAAAAAGATGTTGAGTGAATGATGGATGAATTTTGATGAATGTTGATGAAGTTCCAGTTGTAGAAGTTGAGAGAACAATTGTTTTGCACTGTGACACTTTATTATATCATGTATTAATCATATTGATTGTCTGTTGATAGGATTCATTAGTTTCTCAGTATCTTCAAAGTTGAGACAATCATTGAAATAAAAATCGAAATGGATCCAGTCAATTAAATTTCATAATATTTCATAAATATATTCATTCATTCCATTAACCTTTGGTCATGTTAGATGATGGTATATAAAAGAACAATGCTATTCAGAAATGGGATTCAGGGGGCAAGGGGGTCGACTGCCCCCCCAATGTTGGGACAAATTTTTTTTAAACATTTCATTTCGAGGATCTTCCAATTTATATCATAAACGATTTACTTTTTTCTGTATTTTGAGAACTAATTGTAACTTGTATAATAATAATAATTAAGCAAAAATCACGAGTCATAACACTCGAATTAACATCATTACGTTATGATTAAATGAACTCTTTCCATTACAAACTTTTTAGAGTTCTTAAATATTTTCAATGCCAAAATGTAGGTGCTTCTCATGAAACTACATTTCGTGGGTCCACAGTGTGATAAAAATCTTTTCAGCATTCCTTGTAATCTATGGAAGCATTGTTGGCAAACTGAAAATTTTAGGCCATTGTCCATGTGGTAAAATGATTTTATTTAACAGATCTTCAAAAAAATAAGAAATTTGTCAACGGTGTAAAACATACAGATTGAAAAAAAAGCACTGACTGACTAACTTGCCTGTGATCTGGCAGTTCTAGCGTGAACATACAGTGTGTTAGAGACCAAAAACTGTCGTTTACAATTTTTAAAAAAGTGAGAAAGTGAAAATACATGAATGATGTTGAGTAAAACAGTTTATTTTATTATATATTGTAAGTATGTTTTCCCATTACAATGTATGATAAGTAAATTTATAAAGTAATTCAGTTTCTCAGTTTCCTAATGGTAGAACCAAAATATTACTTTAAGAATATTAAAGAAGAGTAACATTGTCCTATAAGGAAATTTTTGTTGAAAACTTTGGAGCAGTTTTTAAGAAAATAGCATTTCAGTGTTACTGTAAATGCTAAATTTGAAACTCTTTTTCACAGAAATCTTTAGTTTTCAAAAATCTCCATTGGAAGTTATTCAAATGCACCACTCACAAATGCAATATTGTACACAAATCAGGAAAAATATGCAAATTAAAGACGTGAGTGATATTTAAAAAAAAATACATTTGTGTAATTAAAAAAAAAAAAAAGTACAGCAAAATGACTTTTATGTAATTTTAAACAGTGCATTTAGCACTTTTTGTGTCAAGAGTTTGAAGACAAAATTGGAGTAGTTTTTGAGAAAATGGCATTTGAACATTTCTGAAAGTGCGGAATTTTGAGCAGGTTTTCAAAGAAAATTTTTGAGTTTTCAAAAAACCTTATATCACATCATTTAAAGCACATTAACTCATAATTATAATAATGTGAACAAATCACCGCTAATGAAAATATCGATGTGAGAGACAAGTTAAAGAATTACATTTTTGTAATTTTTGAAAAAAACAAAAAAATAGAGCAATATGGCGTTTATGTTATCTCATAGAGTACACATAGCACTATCCCTACCAAAAGTTTTAAGAAAAAATTTGGAGCTGTTTTTGAGAACATTTTGTTTAGTTATTTTTTTTAATTGCCTGCACGTATTGCATTTTTGAAAACTACTAAAAGTTCCAAAAAAATGTTCATGATTTTATTGAAAGAACTAATTAAGTTAATGAAAAAACTAACTAATGATTGAACTACTAACAAATTTCATTTGAAGGAAAAATCTTCATCTTCAATTTTGTACAAGTAGGAAGTCACCGAAACATTCAAACTTTGCAATTGTCGAAAATTCAGAATTAACAGTGAAAATAGGACCTATGCCACCTTTATAAGTGTATTTTACTCTATTTTTACAAGAAATAAAAAAAAAGGAGTCATTTTTGAGAAAATTTTAAAAATGTGGCAGGGACAAGTACCCCTAAAAATTATTGAATATTTTTCAAAACCGTAGAGATTTGACTCAGGCCCGATAGGCTGGGGTTTCTTCAATTTGGGAAAAATTCTATGTATGGTTTGGGTGCAAGTGTTTTTCACATAGTATCCCAAACTGTCAATTGATATTTGGTATCAAGGACCCACACAACATGAATTCTGGCTGTCCCATGTGTTAGACGATTTTTTTTCTAAGAACTACATTTATTCACTTTTTTTATTAGTGCCATGCAATAAGTTTTTCTGCCGAAATTTCATGTTTTTTCTCGCAGAGTTACATATTTTTCTCTCAACTGCGTAAGTGGTAGCGAGAAAGTAAAAATGTTCTTTTGATATCATAAATTATTTTCTTATTTTTCATATTTATTCAGTTAGATAAAGTAATGTTAAGTTGAGGAACAAAATTAAAATAAAAAACAACAACACATTTTGTGCTGTAGAGGGTGTGGGTGGTGGGACAGAGGCCACGAAAACTTTCAAAAATCTTATTTCAATGTTAGTTATAGTGTTATTACTCATATGTCATTCGGTTTAGGACAACTTTTTACTCTTATTTGGGGGGACCCTTTGTCTCCCCAATAAAAGATCTGAAATTCCACCTCTGATGCTATATGATGCTATGCTTGGATTGTGATTGAGCATAGTAGCTGTGACTGTTAAGAACGTCTGAATTTAAAAACTTTAGATCTTATGATAATTTAAGAGATCCAAATGGTTCATACCATGCGTTGGCTCTTACCTGTAAATAATTTTTTGAATGTAACTTGGCAATCCTTGATTCAACGTTTCACTTTTATTGCTGCTTTTTCCTTTCTGTATTTCACATGTCATCTCATTCAGATTACTCTGCAATGCACAAGGAAAGGATTCGTAGAATCTTAACACATTGGTAGATTGTGTCTGATTATTTGAAAATATCTAACCCTTGGATTTCAAATATACCTTAGGTGAATGCTATATATGTATTTGTCACATTTTGTTTGAGGTAAATTAATATATTTTAAATGTTTTATTATGGATAGCAGGTTAATTTTTTTCTTTTCTTTATTCCCTTGTGATTACTTTGCTTCTAATATTGCATTTTTTTATTCTGTCAATAAGAGGGGGCTTCAAGGAGTCTACATACACTTGAAGGAGATTTTTGTCATGTATGCATTACTTGAATAATCCTTCTCTTGACCTTGATAATTATTTATATTTAGATAATACTCATCTATTAAATTACTTATAATTCTTGATTAATATTCTTATAATTCTTTATTACTTTAATTCTTGCTTTAATTATAATTAATTAATTATAATAAATAAATAAATAAATAAATAAATAAATAAATAAATAAATAAATAAATAAATAAATAAATAAATAAATAAATAAATAAATAAATAAATAAATAAATAAATAAATAAATAAATAAATAAATAAATAAATAAATAAATAAATAAATAAATAAATAAATAAATAAATAAATAAATAAATAAATAAATAAATAAATAAATAAATAAATAAATAAATAAATAAATAAATAAATAAATAAATAAATAAATAAATAAATAAATAAATAAATAAATAAATAAATAAATAAATAAATAAATAAATAAATTATAATACATAAATAAATTAATTATAATTAATTAATTATAATTCTTGATTTTTTTGTATTGGTGATGAATGTTTTGTACAACTGCTGATAAGTAATAAGTTAGGAAAGGTTATTCAAAATATAATTGAGTTAAAAAATGACAATGCTTTTGGGTTCTACTACAAAAGTGAACATCACATCACCTCAAGTATCTATATTTATTTACTGGCAGAGTTTTGCTCAGAACCAGCATTGATGCTGACTCTACAGTCTCTGATTGGGAGGTCCAAGGGGAAGAGTCCCAATGGTGGTAGATTTACTGCACTAGCTACATGTAGCTAGTGTTCTATCTAGGTTGAATATGGCTGCTATGTGGAGAACAATTCTAGTGGCTTACTGCTCTGGTTGGTAGTTTTCTGTGGTTTCTCGGTTCAATACTAAGCGAATGCTGGAGCACTAATCTAACAAATGGGCCACAGACCACCCGCAATGTTTTATCCTCCTTCCTTGACCTATTCTCTCCCCTTACATACACACACACACACATGCATGCTCACACCCACTTACATGCATTGCAGTACCTGCACCTGCACTACCACATGCACTACAAGTCAGGAGACCAGTCGGAACCTTAGAGCTTGTCCTCACTGAAGCAATACCCTGGTGGGGGAGATAATGGGAGTGGAAAATTCTCCTCAAGCCAATGTGTAAGTCAACATTGAATCTCACTATCCAGAGGGGAGGGACACTGTCGCCTCACAGGGATAAAACATTCTCTACACTAATGGGACTAATCAATAAATCAAACAATCACTCAATCTCTATTTATAATAATCTTCATGAATATAGTATAAGGTTACGAAGCCTGTTCCGTTTATTGAGTCAATATTCCCTTAGTCACTTCCAAGGTTATCCTGGTCTTCCCAATATTTTCTTGGTCTGCCTAGGCTTTTCCTTCCTCTTGGCTTGAATTTGAATACCCCTCATGGGAAATGTTCTATCTGCATTCTTTTGTGTTGTTTTGTCATTTCTTTTGATATTTCTTGATTTCTGAAACAATATTTTTAGCTTTAATTTTTTTTAATCTCTTCATTCCTTAACTTGTCTAACCATTTTTTCAAAATGGACTTAAGATATTTTATTTAGATGGCTTTCTTTCTTCTTTGTTCCTTTGTTTTAATCTTCATGTTTCACTACAATGTAACAAAGTGAGTTTTGCAACAGTATTCTGTAGTCTAATCTTTCTCTGAATGTTCACATTTTGAAAGTGTTTGCATAAATTTTTTTTTAATTTTTTTTTAATTCATACCTTTCTGAATTACTGATTTTTATTTTTTTTTACTTGCATTTCTTTTTTCTTGTTTTGTTCTGCTGTATTCTTTATCTATTAATTCCATTGACATTGTCTTTGTGAGCAATGTTTCCATTATATTTTGTGATTTTTTCCTTTATTTCCTTTTCTTTGAATATTTTCCAAAGCAATTTTCTGTTTGCCCTGTCCTATGCATTTTCATAGTCTATGAATAGAATGTAGAGTGATAGGTTCTGTTCATTTCTTTTATCTAATCTAACTTAAATATTGCATCAATAGTTCCTTTCCCTAGATTCAAGCCACATTGTTGCTTTCCCATTATGTGTTCAATAAATTCTATTAATTTATTTTTTAGGGTACTTGTCTAATCTTTACAGCTGACTGTTGTTTTGTAGTTCCTGTGTAATCAGAGCAGTTGTTTTGGTCCTCTTTTGTTATCTTTTGTTTCATTACCAATTCTGTTTTACATTCGGCTGGAATTCTTTTTCCCATCCATATTTCATTCATTTTTTTTCTTCTTCCTGGTCATAGGATAACGTCATCTATTCATTTTGTGGTATTAGGTTAGTGTGTAAAATATCTGTTTTTTCCATTTTTAGCTTTTTGTGAATTTTGAACTTTTTCTTTGTGACTTTGTTATATCATTTTAGTAATTTTTTCCAAGTCTGCTCTTCTTGTTGTCCTTGTTCTGTTGTTATTTATGATTGCAACATAAATATGCAATATTCAACTGTATTTTGTAGAGAAAGTTGTAACTGAATTTTCAATATCAAATACTTTAATGTAATTCAGTTAAATAATATTATCATTCATCATTTTTAATATATTATTCAGTAAGGACCTGTACAATCATATGGCTAATATTTCTCATACATTTTTAAAGGTATTATAATTACAACAACAACCTAGAAGAATTTTGATTTTGAAAAATTTTATGAGCACTTTAAAGATGATATTTTTTCTAGAGATTTATAATTTTGAAAAATAATTGTCTGTGTGAAGATTAGTAAAATTATAGGTTCCTCTTGTTATTGACAATAAATTATATTCCTTTTTCTATCAAATTCTTTATTTCATGTTTTAGGAATGTTTCAAAGCAAGGTTACCCCAATCATCAGGCAAGTTACTAATATAATATTTAATGTGCTAGCATAAATATTGGATTTTTCATTGTGGAATATGATGATCTACATAAAATGAATTAAAATTAAGAGAATTAATTTAAATTTTAAAAAATGAACAAACTAATAAAACAAAAAAAAAAAAAATTTAGATTCACACATAAGATTTGGTTTCAAAAAACCAACAGAAATTCATGTTATTGGGTTATTTACAGTCAAAGGCGGCAGCATGACTGAACAGATTTTGCCATATAGGGCAAGAGGGAAGACATTTGGAGTTGAAGGGAGAGTATGTTTGGGATGGTGGGAGAAATTGGAGGTTAAGAAAGGAAGAAAATGTTGAAATTGCTTCTTATATTTGATTCTGGTTGAAATATTATCGTAGAAATTGGTAAAATGGTTTTTTGTATTCTATTCATAGTTTTGTTAAGCTTAATATTTATAGTCTCAGAATCAATATGAAAATGATTGGTTTCTTTATCTAGAATCTCATACTGATCAAAATTAACTTTGTGATGTAATTCAAACCAGTGACATGTTATGAACTTCCATTTGGCAAGGTTCCTAATGTTTTTCTTATGTTTATTTATTCTCATAGAAAGTTTTCTCTTGATTTGACCTATAACAAAGGTCACAACCATTATGTATCATGTTGTAAATGACATTGAGTGAATCTCTTGTCTCAAATCAAATCTTTTATGTTCTTCTTGAGATTCTGTTAATTGGTTATTTTAATTCAGATTGATACAATTTCTCATTAAATGTTTTGGTTAACCTATTGCAGATATTAAGAATATGTGTTAAGATTATATTAGGTCTATATACATTATTATCTTTTGTGTATGCTTTTTTGAAATTGATCCTTACTATCTTAATTATGTTAATTATCCTAATTATCCTTATTATCCTCATATCTTCTTCATGATTCATGTCCCTAGTGGGATGGGTTGAATCATTGAAAATAACCAATAATGGGCTCTCTTCAATATCTTCCTCCCCTGGACAATTTTAAAATGGTGTATGATTATTTCATTGACTCTAAATGATACATGGTAGTTTGTCATTTGCCTTTCTTGATTCCTTGGTTTGTTTCACATACAATGCCTTATGTAGGAGTTGATCTCACAGTCCTAGTGAAATGTGGTTACTGCCATAGCCACCTGTGTTAATCAGAACAGGCTCTAAAGTGATATGATAAAATAAATATAATGTGGCACAATGTGTTCTAGTCGATAAATGTGTCTCAAACCCCATGTGTTTCCAACTTTTATTAGAATTTTAAAAATTTGAAATGAGATGCAAAGCCGTGTGTATAATTCCCTATATCAATTTCAATTTATATTTACCTATATCAATATTTGTTTGTACCAAATTAAATAGTGAATTGATTGATATTGTTGTTTTCCAGAGATGTGCATCTTGATCATTGAGTTTTTTTATCAAAGCAAATATGTATTAGACCTATATTTAAAATTGCTTCTTGAATTAAAAGTTGTTTATATTTTACAAAAACAAAACTGAACTATACACGAAGATGTTATTGTGATTTAACAAAATTAAAAGATTGAACAAATCTTTATAGAACTTTTTTATATGTAGAATATTCCGAGAGACTACTACATCATTTCCAACCTTGGAAAAAAGACAGCAACGTTATCTCTTTTTGAATCATAATATCCTGAAACATATATAAATAGATAAATGAAGTATTTTTCATCATTTAAAATAGAACATTCAGTGTTTGATAGAAATGGAAGTATAATTTGAGGGAGTAAGTATTTGATAAAAGTTACTTATTCTACAAAAGGTGCACTGCTAATGAAAAATGTATGAATAAATTCTAGACTGTTAGATTAAGAGAGTGTAAGTCAAACTTCTACAACAACACATATGTTCTCACATTATTTCTAACTTTTGCAATTTTCAGAAATACAGTGAGTTTAACAAAAATGAGACCTGTGAAAATGAGTTATTTTAAGTGAACCTTGTTCTATTTGAGAAAAAAACGAAAGAAAAATTTGAAGAGTTTTTTGTCAAATTGTTTCTTTCCCTTTAAAATTTGCATTAAATAAGAAATTGCATGAAAACTACTCATTATTCAAAAATTTGGGCATGACCTTTTTTAAAGAGCTGATTTTTTATAACAGATTTTGTTGGCGGCAAAAATGTCTATTTTCAATTTTGTAGTTTTGAATGGTTAACTTTTTGCAATTTTTGAAAATACAGTGTTCGCCGAAAATGAGGCTAGCATCATATTTTGTACCATCCCTTGATACATGAAAGAAAACGGAGGAGAAAATGTAAGGAAAAAATTGCTGCCATTTTAGAGCAAAAATAATTAAAAATTGCCTGAATTTCACGGAAAATTATGCGAAAACTACTAGTTTTGAAAAATTGAACATGACCTTATTTCAAGACCTGACTTTAAAAAAAGATTTTATTAAGGGAAAAATGTGTATCTTCAATATTGTATAGTTGTAGGAAGACGCCAAAATATTTTCAACTTTTGCAATTTTCGAAGAATGTGGGATTTCAATAAAACCGAGACCTTCACCATTCTCTTAAGCCTTGTTACGCTATCTGAGGACGAAGTTTAATAAAAAAATTTAAAGCCATTTTTGAGAAAAGTTTGAAAATTTTCTCAAAGGGCTTTATATAAGGCAAGGGGAAAGTAAAAATGGGTATAACATGAGAAAATAGTAGGATCTATAAGATTTCATTGCTTTATTCTTCGAACTTAATGTGAACATTGGAGGTAAAATGTATTGGTCTTGTAATATCATAAAGAAACACAAATCTAAAGAAAACACATCCCTTTTTAAATATAAAAAATCAGTTCTTACTTTATGAAAACTCCAAAGACACAATGAGAATAATGAAAATAATTTGTGAAACATCAAAATATTGGGTATAGGCCTATGTTGAAACATCATGAAGACATGTTTATAGAAACATCAATGTGGTAGACTTTCGGGTGAAAGGCAAATATACAGATAGCTGATCATTTACTCGTATCTTCACACCAGGCATTTTCTTTGGGAATTTGTTCTTCATCGCTTTCAGTTAATTCGTTCTCTATGTTGAATGCAAGGCGGACTTGAGACGGTTTGCTCGCAATCTGTTTAGCGATCGTCTTGCAGCAAATATCCAGAAGATCCTTAATGTCTAAATAATTCGCTCCTTTGTTTAAGAGTTTTCCTTGGCCCAGTTCATTTCTAAATTTAGTATCTCAACTATCGAGGTTGTCTATTACACTCTCTATAGACCCGTCAATGGAACGATGTGGATGAAGATTATGAAAAACAGTAAGATTCTCGCTCCTGATATGGCGAGAAGCCCCTTTAATAAACTTCTTCAATATTTCAGAGTTAATATTCGGAATTTGAAGAACTTCGCCCTTGTCCGCATCCGTTATATTTTCTGTCAGAGGTTTGAGTATGTTGGAGTATTTAGCAATTGCGACATCTACTTTCAAAATTACTCCGTCGGAACACTGTATCTTAATGGCCGACATCTTGATTACATTATACCAAACAATTTCACAAGTCAATTCACACCCAAATTTGAAAGTTCTACAGCATCAACCAACGAAACTTCTGTTTCCTTGGCGGCGATTCGCTACTGTCTGTGCACTTCAACACCTTGTCCGCCTATGTTAAAATCTACCGATTGTTGGGAGGCGTTGCCAAAGATTAGAGGTTCCGAGATTTCATTTGTAGTTACCTACGGTCTCTTAAGGCAGCAATGATGACAAAATGATCACTCTTGTTCTTTCTAAAATGTTGACAAAGTTGATTACAATGGCAACGAGAAGTTTGAAAATTCTTAACCCAACGGTTATGAAGAATCCCTTGGAGTAAGGAAAGCAGCAAAGAATCGGATCGCGTACATTCAAAAAACAGTACAATGCCTCAGATGAAACTGGCAACATGTCTGTCAAGACCAATAGTGAACTCTGATAGTTTCTAGAATAATAATCTTCCAATATAAGTAATATTTTGAAAAAAATCTGATGTTATAAAGTTGGTCGCTGTTTTGATCCCTTTATCATAAATCAATAAATGGTTATATTGAACTGATGGATCAGTAACTCAGCTATTAAATAACTCAAATCGTAACTGCTATTAAGCACCAAATAAAATGTGTTTTTTATTATAACTGAATTCCTGAATCAGCAGGTTATTATTGACACCTATTAGACAAATAATGTGCATTGGGCATTGGTGTGAAGGGATTCAATTGTTATATTTTCCAGCTAGGTTGATATGTTTAGGCAATATGCAAAACATGTGATTTTTATTAACGATTTACTCGATAATTTGTGATGTCACAATGATTACTAATTATTTAGTTACTATTCTTATTAAGTTATGTGCAGGTCAGGTCCGCAAAGAAAGGTTTTCCCGACGTGTTGGATGCTTGGGTCAGCAGTCTTACGCCAGATGGATGCAACCTGCAATATACGCCCGTGCCAAATTTAAATTAAGTGTCCTGAGTGCTCATATCCGATAATCGGGAGTACAGCTGCCCCCTTGGTTATACTGTATATCAAGAGCCGTGTAAATACTTATTATGACTATTAAATTAATTCTAACGGCAACGAATGTTAATTATCAATGTCATTTACTGAAAATTGGCGTTTTCGGCGTAGAAATACTCTTCTTGTTTGAATTTCTACCACTTCCTGTAGATTATTTTGATTTACTAATTAGGAGAAATTGAAAGTGTTTTTACTATTTGCATCGCAAGGGAAGTGTTAAAGTTATTGGTTGGTGGGAATGTTAAGCCTGCAAGCGTCCCGACGATGGTCGAGTTTGTGTGTTATGTCAGTTATGGTATTGCGGGGCATTTTACTGAACAGAAGGATTTAATACACAATGCAAACACAATGATTATGTAAATTTTCTTTTTTCTTCCTGGTTTGCAGTTACGTTTAAGGAAGAGAAGTAGTAACAAGTTGAAGCGACGTTCCGCGTACAATACTATTTCCTTTAAAATAAAATCCCTTATTCTGAAAAAAGCTCCTAGAAACATCATGAGCGCTGGAGCTAGACCGGAGGCGCAAACCACGTCATGAGAGAGTGAGAGAGAGTGAGAGTGAGAGAGAGAAGGGGGAGAGAGAGTGAGAGAGAGAAGGGGGAGAGAGAGTGAGAGAGAGAGGGGGGGAGCACGTTGGATCCGTCGTGGACCACTCGGTGTCAAAATGCGTTGGTTCTAAAATTGCGTTTACTTTGAATCTACTTTTCGCAAAAAGTTTTAATATCGGATGTGTTACACGGCTCAAAATACATCTAATTGCATACTTTTTAAATTGTCCATACTAACGATATAAAACATAACAATGGAAATTGTAGAACACAAAGTTATTACAAGCGTTTTTCTTTATTTTCATCAGGAGCGTTTTCTGTATCAATTCTCTGTAGTGACTGTATTACTATAGTAACATGAATATTTATATCTACGGTTCGAGTTTCGACAGTGGCAGGATTTTACACCTTAGCTACAAAGCTAGGTCGAATTCAGCTGTTGTCTGGAGGAGAATTCTTTCGACCGGCTTCTCTGATCGGTAGTTCTCCAAGATGTCTCTGATCAACGCTAGGTGAATGCCGAAGCAGAACCCTGACAAACGAGCCACGAACCGCCCGCGATCTTTCCTTCATCTTCCTTGTCTCATCCGCACCCATCACTTACACATACTTACATGCACACATGCCGAGAAAACAGTTGGGTGCTTAGAGCTTTTCCAGCTGGAGCGGTGCCATGCTGGTGGGAGATATCTTGTTGAGGAAAACCTCACAAGCTGACGGGTAGGTTGGCGATATCTGGCGCCCTTCCCCGACAAAACATGCACCATGTTTACGGGACTATTGATATTAGCAGTTGACGCGCCCAGAATCACTAATCAATCAATCGGTGTTACCTGATTTGTTGTCGACTACCTCTATGGTTGTATTGTTATATTACCCCTCTACATATTATATTGCTTTCTTTTTTAGCGATATGGGAGAATAAAGGCTAAATGTTTATGGTTATTTAGGATATCAGTATCGTAACACATCTTATTACAATACAAGATTGGAAAATTATCAAACGAGGCCGTTGGGCCGAGTTTGATAACCAATCGAGTATTGTAATAGGATGTTACGATACGTATATCTTACAACGTTTTATCCACTTTTAAAAACTCAAATATCTGAAATATTGACTATTTTCTTGTGAGAAATGTGGCTAACCCATGTGACGTATTTCATTGATCGAGGTTAGTGGGAGGCTATGGATGATTTCAGCATTAAAGACAAAAGAACGAGAAAAGGAGTGGTGTAAAAAGTAAAAGATATACGCATGTGAATTATTTGTTGCTTCAGAAAATATTATTGAGATATTAATAAGCATGGATTGTCGCGGCTGTGAAACACGTTTAAAGGGCGCGCCTAAAAGCAGCGCTCAGCGGCGGTCAGGGAAGGCAGCGGAGGCGGCGGAGCGACAAGACGCCGCCCAATCCCGAAAAGCGAGCTGGTCGGAGAGCCAGCTTCGCAGCAGCGAGTCTCCAGCGCCGCCCGCTTTAAGAGCGAGCGCCGCCAGCCGAGAAGCACGGAGTAATTGGCTATTGAGTTGAGTGAGAGCGTTAGTGACCGTGCGCCCAGTGAATTCTGCGAGGAGATCGTACCGTGTGATTTCTGATTACGACATTGCTTGTTATTGGTACATCTCCCGGACTTTTGGTTTCTAGATTTTGGTTTGTGACTCGGTACGCTCTTTGGACTTTGGAATTGTAACCTTTGTACTTTCGGCAGTTAATTACAATAAATGTTTGTGTATGTAAAGCGTGCAATTATTCTGAACATAACATGGATGATGAAATTGAAAGAAGAGCAACTTATGCTCTGAATTGTTTAATACCAGAAAAGCCAAGAATGTCTTACGAGAAAGAATATAAAATTTTTGAAGAATGGCGTAGAGAAAAAAATGTTCCCGATATTTCTGAAAAAGCTATGCTGGCATATTTTACTTTTATAGCTGAAAAAGAGAAGCGCATTTCAATGTCGTGTCACTACTACGTGCTACGAAGCACCTTTTCAGTCAATAAAAATATTGATATTAGTAAGTATACGCAATTGGTCGCGCTTCTTAAGAGACAAAGAGACGGATATGTGCCCAAGAAGTCGAGAATTTTTGCAAAAGAAGATATCCATAGATTTTTACTGAAGGCAGATGACAATCATTATTTAATGATGAAGGTAATTGTTGGGATATTTGGAACATGTCGAAGAGAAGAAATGAAAAATATGACGGTAAAAGATGTGTTGACCATGATACATTTTTAAAATTATGGTTCTAAATACGAAAACTAAGAATATGAGCGAATTTGTTATCACGAGAGAAATGTGAAGGATTTAATGTTTAGAGACGTTGAAAAAATACATTAGTCTTCGTCTTTAAAAAAATCGTAATTGCTTTTTTGTAAATTACAAAAATTGGAAATGCACAATACAATCTGTTGGCATTAACACATTTGGGGCCATTCCTAAACTTATTGTTACGTATCTTGAACTAAGATGTTCTGACGTTTTAACTAGATGTTGCTTTCGAAGATCATCTTCTTCTTTCCTCGCTGACTCAGGTGCTGATATACATACGTTGAAAAGACAGGATGGAAGTCTGGTTCCGTAGCAGAAGGCACGTGGAGACGTCGCTAGAAAGAAAAAGGAAATAGCCGTAAAAATCATGGGAGAAAATACTTCAAAGGTTGAAAATAATACCCAATCTTCATCTGCGGGAATCAATTTAAATAATTGTACAAATGTTGTAATTAATGTTTATAATAAATATATATCTTTGAAGTGTTGACTTTTGTTAATAGTAGGCCTTGAAATATTACATTGAGTGCTCTAATAACTTCTATTAGGACACTCTTTTCACTCTTCAAATGTTTCACATTAGAACATCAAAGTGGATAAATTGATATTTATAACATATATTGTATACACACATACATAAATATATACATACACGCGCGCGTGTGTGTGTGTGTGGGTGCGCGGGATAGTGCTGCCGCAGTGGCGAGGAAAATAGAAGCAACGCAAATTTTGCCTAGTAGACACCCACCATTGTTTTCCAGAGCAACTGGATCGTACTAACATAATTCATCCTATAATAAGGTATACTGGAGGTTGTTTAAGATCGATGCACACCCAGGGAAAACAAGAGAACTGGGCAATAGATCCACGGGAGCCCCTACTTCCAACGAAAGTTTCCCTATATTTGTTACTTATTTCTAATTCGCATAGAAATTGTAACAAAACTATGTAGACTCCGGTCATGTGAGAGATGTCGAAAGTTTCCTTAGATATCCAGGAGATCGGAAAAAATACAAAAGCATATATTTACTCATTTTCAATGCGCGAAGAAATTGAATGAAAACTATTCACACTCTGCCGATATGAGAGGTGTCTGCGGTTTTGATAAAAATCCAAAGACGTCTGTGTAAAATCTATGAAAAAAAAAACGACATCTGTGAAATTTAACAGTTTCGATATTGAATGAGAAATGCAAATATTTAATTGCGTTATCCTACCTATCCTCATGTTCTTCCAAAAAGTGGACAAAGTTAACGAGAGAATGGCAGCGAGAAGTTTGAAAATTCTTAACGCAACAGTCTACAGTGCCAGCGTGCTGTGCGCCGGACCGTGGGGTGCAGAAGCGTGGTTTTATTACTGACACGCTCCTGCGCGCCATTCAGCGGGCGCTCAAGAACGATTCAAGTAAAATCGTCCATGTTAAGATCCCAGCAGCGTTCTAGAGCAACAAATAATAAAGACAAAAAAAGCAAATACACTCAAATTGATTAAGTTTGCAAATTGCAATTGTTAAGGTTGCCTGACATTCATCGCCGGAACCACGGAAAACTACCCACCAGTGCAGCCGGCCATAGTTGGAGAATTCTCCTCCAACTATCAAAGTGTCGAAAATCCTCCACCGACGAGACTCGAACCTTAGGATCTCCCAGTCAGAGACACTGAAGTGACAACTGTTGTTTTCCTAAAACATCTCAGCCGTTGTCTCCCATGAAAAAGAAAGAACTATTACAGAATATCGGAACAGAAGTTCATATAAAATTCTTGGTGTTCTCCTTTAGATAAACATTGGAATATTTTCGACAAATATAATTTCGCCATTTGGATTTGTAATTCTATACACTATCTAGTCTTAAAGAGCATGTTTCATCTGATTATTTATTAATTTTATCTGTACTGAAGGTATCTTTTTGACGGGATTTAAACTCTTCTTAGTAATATATTCTTTTTTGCAGTTTCAACTTTTTTCGTCCTGTTCACTTCCAATTCATCTTGCCATACATCTCATAAAAAACGATGGCATAGGGAAAGTGCACAAATCAGTGTAACTAATTGTACTACATCATTGTAACTACACGTCTTTAGAAACATTCCTGAATAGGTGTTACAGAAACCTACAGGATCTCTAACTCCAGAGAAATGAGGAGTACTACTTCACCCTTCGGTAGGGTAAGAGTTAACTGACATAACATCTAAGATATATTTTGTCAGTTTAGCGAGTTATAGACAAGGAATTACAGCTGGCGCTTTGGAAGGGTGATGCACGATGTCGTGTAGAATCAATATATAGTAAAATGTCACTTTTGAAGAGAAAAATGGCACTTAACCCCTTAATAAGATAAGCTCTTCAATTCTCACTCAGACAGGACTGAATCCGATCTACCTAAAGATCTAGTTTCGAAAATTCCCCACCGTCATCTAATTAAATGTTGGTGCAAGGTGAAATCTGACGTATTCACCCGGAGCCGTACCCTAACAAACGGTCCGCGGACCGCGCGCTCTTTTTCCTTCCTCTTCCTTGTCCTATCTCTACCCTTGCACATATACACTTACACTAACATGCACTACACTACCACATATTCCGGGAGACCGGTCGGGAGCTTAGAGATCGTCGAGGCTGAGGCGGTGCCCTGCTGGTGGGAAAGTCCCGGTTAGGGGGAAACCCCGCTAGCCGACGGTAGGTCGGCGCCGGATCTCGCCATCCAGCGGGGAAAGATCACCGCCATCTTTGGAGGGGAAAACATGCACTACACTTACGGGAGTAATGACCTAAGCTGTTGTCGCGCCCGGAATCCCTAACCAACCAACCAACCGTATTCACGGGGTCTCGCGGGCGCTATCAACGATTCGATTTCCGGGTGCAGGGCGGGCGTGTGGAGGTTGGGCGATGCGGGGGGCGTGGTTGCATGTGGGTGCGGCGGGGGAGGGAGGGGTGGGGAGTGGAGCGAGTGCGGGGGGCGGGCGCTGAGGCTCGCGTCCGCTACAGCAATAGCCGCAGCTCCCCCCGCAACGCGCTCCTGGGGGCCCGCCGCCGCTGCCGCCAGCGCCGCACCCACGCCGCCGCCGCACCGGGCGACCCATGGCGCAGCGCCGCCCAGCTCCCCTTCCTCCTCAGGGCATTAGCTTCATACCTCGGGCACTGCTAGTGGAGACTGGGAGAGGTGGCTCAGGGCATCAACGGATGGTACTGCAGTGCCTCTGTCCGGGAGGTCCGAGGCTCGAGTCCCGACGGTGGCAGGATTTTTGACACTAGCTAGATAGCTAGGTCAAGTTCAGTCGCTACCTGCAGAATTCTACTGGCCGGCTGTTCTGATCGGTAGTCTTCCGTGGTTTCTCCGATCAATAACAGGAGAATGCCGGAGCGGTACCCTAACAAACGGACCGCGCGCGAACTTTCCTTCCTCTTACATTTCCTATTCCCACCGCTCACTTACACACACACTTACGTGCACTACACTACCAGACATGCCGGGAGACCGGTCGGGAGCCTAAAGCTTATTCTGACTGGGGCGTTGGCCGCTGGTGGGAGATACCTGGTTGGGAAACACCGCTATCCGACAGGTAGTTTGACGCCGGATCTCATCATCCAGCGGGGGAAGGTCACCGCCACCTCCCGAGGAAAATCATGCACTACACCTACGGAACTAATGACCTTAGCAGTTGATGCGCCAGGAATCACGACTGTAATTCTCTGCTTGCCTTTGCGGCCTACTACCAGCGGACTATTCTCTGGAACCTACCCTGCTTGCCTTTAATCTGAGGGTATCAGTTTCATACTGTTTCATACTGTATTGCATACTGTTTGCGGAGTTTCTGGGAGGGAAGCGTTTTAGCAATAGATCGTTTGTTTTAAGGCGACCCGTGGCGTAGAGGCCAGCGTACTGTTTTTTTCTTTTGTGCTCGGGTCCTTTCTTGGTGGCGGGTCCAGTGGAGGAGACCCGCAACGCTCCTCTCCCTCAAGGCCAACAATGATTTTTAGATTTTATTCAATTTATTCGATTGATTGAGTTTAAGGGCGCTTCAACGGCTAAGGTCATTTGTGTCAATTTATTCGAAATACGTTCCTTATGTAGATCTCAACACATCGGAAACTGAATTCTCATTATTAATATACTCTTAGATTTTTTCTTCTCTGATCACTCTGGTTCCATTTGACTTTCGCTACTTCATACCCCGCGCAGTGCTTAGAAAGTGTGGGGGAAAGCGGATTGGCGGCTGGTTGCGTCTTTCTTTCAATCGTAATGTCGCGGCCAAGATTCGATTTTTAGACGGAAAAACTCGCATTGTGGAAGCCCTGATACCGAAAAAGTGGATAAATGTTGTTTGCTCTTGTGTTCGCGTTCTATTTTAGTGGCGGATCCAGAGGAAAGGAGGTTATGCTCTCCACAAAGCCCACAATTTCTTGGAATTTTACTCTGTTCAATTGATTGATTATTAGTGATTCCGAGCACGTCAACTACAGAGGTCATTAGTCCCATAAGTGTAGTGCGTATTTTTTCATCAGGAGGTGGTGGTGATCTTCCCTCACAAGATGGAGAGATCCGTCTCCGACTTACCGTCGGCTACTGGAGTTTTCCCCAACCCGGTATCTCCCACCAGCGGGGCACAGCCCCAGCCGAGACAAGTTGCAGGTCCCCAACCGTTCTCCTGGCATGTGTGGTAGTGTAGTGCATGTTAGTGTAAGTGTGTTTGTAAGGGGTGAGGATATGACAAGGAAGAGGAAGGAAAGATCGCGCCCGGTCGGTGGCCCGTTTGTTAGGGTACTGCTCCGGCTTTCGCCTGGTGTTGATGGGAGAAACCACGGGAAACTACCGATCAGAGCAGCCGGTCACTAGAATTCTCCTCCAGACAGCGACTGAATTCGTCCTAGCTGAAAAGCAAGTGTCGAAAATCCTACCGGCGTCGGGACTGGAACCTAGGACCTCCCGGTCAGAGGCACTGCACTGACATCAGTTGATGCACAGAGCCACCGCTCCCGGTGATTTGTTCGAAATAAGCTTGTTATATAGATCTCATCACATCTACAACAATATGAATATACGATCATGAATATACACATATATTGTTTTTATTTCAGCCTAACAATTTAAAAGTATTTAGAAATACGTACAGGGTATCCGAAAGAAATTGCTCAATTCCCCCTGAAATGCTCTTTGGGCCTACCCCTGCTTGCTTTCCATCTGAGCGTATCAGATTCATACCTCGCGCACTGTTAAGGGGGGGGCAGACTCGCGGCAGATGGCTTGTGTGAGGATGAACCGAGGAGCTACTTAGCGGCTAGCGTGCTAGATTTTTGCTCTTCAGTTCGGGCCCCTTTTCCACAAGTTTCTGTGGACTTTGTGGTGTGTAGAGTGGGCTGCAGATTTTCTAGGAGTTCTCTAGTTTTCCCTACCTCTCGTTCTAACATAATTCATATAATCACATATTCATATATACACATTTTATTTATCTATAAATTCATTCACCATGCCAACTTAGGTCAGGTCAAGTCACTTCAGGTCATCTCAATTTGTTTCTCAGGTCACTCCAGGTCATCACAGGCTTCTCTTCGTTCCCCGATATCTCATTGCACCGCTTGAACTATCTTCTTCCTTTTATTTTTTCTTCTTTTCTCCTTCATTCTTCGTGAAACAGCTTCCACTGGGCGCTATCCATCTATCGCGTTTCTTTCTCCTTTTTACTATCCAGAACTTTCTCGATTCATTACAATTCAAAAATATTACGTAATAGATGTTGTAGACAGAATGTCTTTTTCTTTTTTGTCCTTCTTTCTCTACCATCCATGCCAATAGTTTATAGCATTTGTTCCTCATTGTGTCAGTGGAATTTACCATTGTAATAGGGAGCGGGGACCCGACCGAATCCGCGGCAGCTTTGCAATGTGTACTTACGTTCCGCGCCCCTCCCATCTGCCCCAAGTTCGTCAACATCTCTTTCATTTTCTTGAATCCCGTACTCTTATTTTTCATGTGAGTGTGAGACAAAATTCCTGGGCCACCTCCAAAAATAAAGGAATAAAACTTCACCAACTACGTCGCCTCTGTTTGCCAGCGCAGCATGTTTGTGCAGTTGTTGCGTTTGATTAACTCGGAACCGACAACATTGATCACTATAGTTAGATGAATTCGGAATCGTACTGACGTCTGAATAACTTTTTGCTTGTATAAATATGAAAACACGAAAAAAATGAGGACTCTAAAGTTATGACTTAGATTTACCGGACAAGAGTCAATGTCACATTTACAAAGTTAATTTAGAAAGAAAATTGGAATCGACGGGGAATGTTCCCGCACTAATTGGATAAAAAATGTATTCGGGCTCGTTTAATGTAAGAGATAAAAACATTTTATCGGAATGAATTTGGAAAACACTGTCAGAAATGTCATTAAATTGAATGTACTACATTAATGTATTGTACATGAAAACAATGTAACCTTGGAAATTAAAAAGATTATATATTTGTACATTAAATTTACAGAATTAGTTAAAAAGTATAGATTTAATTTAGAGGTTTTTCCTTAATCCAATAAAAGATAAATATCATTTCTTCCAGATATGACCGTAAAGCTTTGACTCTTGCATACTAATGTATATGTGTACATTAAATTTAGTGCGCGTTCATGATAATTACTTTAATGTACATTGCATTAAAGTAATACGGAAATTTCTGACAGTGTAGAATCGCGATGAAAATTTCTAAATGATTGGTGCATACAAAACAAAAATATTGCTGCGTTTGAAATAAAGCAGCTGCGTTTGAAAAAATCAAACTTTTTTCAGACTACTAGGTCATGTAAGGGAATACAATATTAGTTCAAGGTGTAGGTGGAATTTACAGAAGAGAAGCGTGGTTGAAGATCAAGACAACGAATGTACTTTCTATTCTTTTCAATCCATGAACTTCCCCCATTATTTCAATTTTTTCTCTTTAGGAACTCCACCAAAGCACTATTATTAATTAACGTGCTAGAAATGTGGAAAACATCAGAAGACAATGAAATGTTTGCAATCATGTGTTGCTCTATAGAAAAATGTTAAAAAAATTTCATCCTAGAATGTGGGTTTAGGTACCTTTCTCTTATCTTTAGACAAATCCAGATCACAGAGACTTTCAGTCTCCGTGATTACTACGTTCCCGCGTCTCTCATCACGTCTTGATACATTCTTTTCTAATTCCTGGACCTGTGAATCATCATTTTTTGCGTCATATACTTGTACTTTTACCGTAATTTTGTTTTGTTGCCATTGCCGTCTTAAACACTTCTTTTCTTTTTGTTTCCGCCATCATCGGAAACGGAAGTGTTGTTTCCGTTTCCGTGATCGTCACCGCCGACGTAAGTAGCCGAAGTGCTTAACCACGCTCTGTGAAGTCTCGGAGCTTAAACAGCTCAAGACACTGAGGTTCCCTGGATACTAACGGCGCTAGGTCCCTGGCTGGTAGGGATAAAAGGCAATGACATGAAAATAAAATCTGTATTAATGGAAAATTACTCCATGTGACTTATGACTGACTTCATTAAAGAAGAATTACTCCATGTTCTCTGCCTAATTAAGTTTGGAGACCTTGTTATCATAGCGACACACAATCGCATCATCCACTGCAGATATCGTTTTGCTGTAATTGGTTCTCTTGTTGGTGTTTATACCACTGATTTTGTGGGTCAACTGATTTCTATCTACTCACATTCTCTTGAACTTTCGTTTTTCTAGATCCGAGAGGAGTGGCAGGTTTAGTTATGTGGGCGGCTGCTGCTAACAAAAACCAAACGATAGCTCATGGAATTAGTTTCTATTATACGGAAGTAATACTTCTTGTTTTCTAATGTTGCCAACAACTTCCAATGCTATGACTCATTTATGTCATATTTCCAATCGATAACAGCTCAATCCATTTGCGAAAATTTAACAAGAGAAGAAAAAATCTCTTCGCGTCCACACGCGGTTAGCTATGAACAGAATATAATCTTGCCACGTTATGGATGAAAATAAGCTGAATTTTGCCGATCCGGTGGCCGCGATCGTTAAAGCAGAGGCGTCGTAGCGATGTCGGATCGAAGGGTCGCGGGTTCGAGACCCGCCTCGGGCATGGTTGTATTTATGTTTGCCCTTCACCCCTTATCATCACCGTATCGTTTCATCTTCACAGTTACCATAACGTTAACTCCAGTAGTGTCGCTATTGACCTAGGTGCTGATGCGAGTTTAATTTTTTTTAAAAAGCAGAATTTAAACTATGTTTCTACGTGAGGTTAAAAGGATCCCCTAAAATTAGCAACAATTGAAAAGAAAAAGAGACATTTTGGTAAATAATAGGATGAGCAGATTTTGATAGCAAACGCCTTAATTCATCCATGTACGGTAAAAGAGCAGGAGCAGAGATTCCAGAGCTAAATATGTAAAATAGTGCGCTGATTGTTCATGTTACTAATGCCCTTGGCTAAGTTTATCGGTTCATCTTCATTAGATAACGCCCTGCTCTTTTACCATCACTTGCTCTTCAACTCCCAAACAATTCGATTATAGCGGTTTGCCTTACTACCCCCACCACCTCCTCCGCCTCCACCCCTTCCATCCTTCCCAGACTCATTTCCGCAAGCAACACTACCAGGTTCCTTTCCGCCACCTTCTCCATCTCCGTCTCCATCCCCACCCGCGCCGTTACCTTCGTGGCGCCGCCTCCGCCGCCACCGCCACCGCCGCCGCCGCTCGTGTCTGGCCCAAGGCCAAACGCGACAGGGAGGACAAGGCGTTGGAGCTCACACCAGAAATAGCGAGCGGTTGCTTCTCAGGCCCTAATCTCTCAACGCTCAATTTCTCTCGCATGAACAATATACCGCGGCGGCAGAGCGCTGGCCAGTGGCTGTTGCGAACCGCCGCCGCCGTGCCGCAGGTGTGGCCGCCCCGTCGCCGTCGCCGCCGCCGCTGCCACTGCAGAAGCTGGCTCAGGGCGCGTGCTGCCGTAACCGCCGTCTCCCTCCACGCCGTGCTCGTGTGGATTAGAGATGACGTAGGTTATACCACAAGTGCTTAGAATGGCCCCCGGCCGGTTTTCGGCAATTTTGATGTGAGGCCGGCTGCCGGCGAAAAGTACAAAGTCTGTACCGTCAAAAGTAGTTTTTATATGAAAAGGATATATTATATTTTCATTATAAAAGTTCAGTTTTATTTTCATCATTGTGTGCAAAACATATAACCTACTTTTATTAACAATTCTAATTTTTATTTACAGACACCATAGCACTATTGTATCTTAGTTTAACACCGCGTCATTTACATTCGTATTGTATGATTTGCATTATTAAATTACTACTAAAGGTAATTTCTTACCCCTCCCCGTCCGGTAAATAGAGTGATTGGCAAAACACTTCATGAATGGCGGTAATCCTACAAGTGCTTTAAATAATATAATGTATCGAAGTATCATGTATAAGTCACTGTGTCACTTGAGTAAGAATTTCAGAAACACGAGTGGAACTTCATGTGAGTATTTTGCAAATTAGTGAACTCGAATATATGAAGTAAAATAACAAAAATGATAAAAAGGAGAAAATATGCGGTTTAAACAGTGCCTTGGGCTGGAGTCAACCCGTAGCACAGCCATCAAAGAGCTGGGTTTCTATGAGTGGATACCGGGTTTCAATTCCAAATCTTAGTCATGTGAAAATTCGGACGGGCAAAGCAGGTTTGCAGTAGTTTTATAGATGTTATATTATATCTCCTGCCTTCATTCTACTATTGTTTCACTATATTTCGTATCATCATAAACACTCATTCATTGATTCATTCCAGCTATGGTTATGTAGATTAGGTACTGGAATCATAAAAAGAATAAGAAAATTGCTTTTGGTTAGTTTGTCACGTAGTCTTTCTTCAAAGAAAGAAACTTTTCTACACGTTTATTCATATGCATACATGATCTCTATTGGAGTTGAGACACCACTAAATTACTTCAGTTGAAAGATGCCATTGGGAAAATAATTCAGAATTGCTGTGATCGGTTGTATTATTGCAGTAGACTTCAGATCATTTCTAGATGGGTGTGATGGAAAAGTCATAACAACGTCCCTCGGACCGCGTATAATTGCTCTTCCTCTATCATGCTCTTTTTCGACTCTCTATGGAAACACCACATACTATATCCTACGTAATATCTTTCCCCTCGATCTATAAATAATATTTTCTGTTAAACAACGAGAACAAGTATGTAGATAACATCAGAAATAGCACATATGGTAGAAACGAGAAATGCGAAGAAAATACATATTAGTATAATGTGGTGTACCTAAGTACGTATCGAGGAGTTAAGTTCATTACGTCGAGAACTGTGGATTCAAGGCTTCAAAAGCGTCCACGTAGCATAGCATGCCTTCGTGAAGCTCATGAGTATAATTTCTTTAGTATAGCACTATCCTTAAAATTTAATTATTGGAGTCTATTACTAGACTGTGATTTGCTGTTATATCGTTCAAAACGACAAAGATATAAAGACTTTAGAATTGTCTATGCCTGTTGCCTATGCGATGAAAATATGCCGTTTAATCATAGTTCAATGAACTTGCAGCTTGCGTGTTCTCGAATATCATTTAATATTTCCAGAGTAGAAATGTATTATTATTTCCAGAGTAATTGTTGTTGAATATAAATTATTACTTCTGTGTGTTAGTAAGGCCACCATTTTCATTGAATCTGGTAAAAGTATGTAAGTTATATTGCAATTATAGTTTATGTAGAATGTCGATATTTAGGAGATAATACCTTAAAACAACACATGCAATGAAAATGAGACTTTGTTTTTGACAAGTTAATTAGCGTCTCCGGATTCACTGAAAAACCCAGCTAACCTTAGGATAAAAGTTAACGGGAGCTGCATGTTGGTTGGTTCTGACCCCCCAGAACACAACACACGGAGACAGGGAGCGACACCGCCGAGGGCAGCGTGTACTTTCAAACCACTCCACCCCGGGAGGCCAGGATAGAAAGTATTCGACTCGGAAGGTGATGCATGAGGGAAGAGGAGGAATTCCGATAGAGCGCACTGGTAAACAACCATACGTAAGCGCGACTCGAACCCGCGAGCCCTCGGACTGAGGGAGCCACTGCACGCTAGACTCGGCATACGCTGCAGTCCAGGTCGCCCGATGTGAAGTTTCATATTTTTCTTACAAATCAGGGATTCTCAACCTTTTTCTTTCATCGTCCCCTTTTAAAAGAATTGTTTCCTCCTTTGATCCCTTACATTATTCTCTATAATATGCAGCTTGCATGATCATAACACAAAAAAAGACATATAAGTTTCGTACACCAATATTTTGGTGAATATCTTGATTTGCAATAATCGAAGACGCTTCCATTTCTGAGTAGCTAAGTTTCAAATATTAAGTTTGTGCAACATTTGAGCATTTTTTAATTAGTAAGTTTTACAAAATATTGAGCGTTTTTTAATTGGCTGTAACATTTCTCCAGTACGTATTGCAGGGAGTATTTTAATTCTCGATAGAGTAACGTTGTGAATAGAGAATTATTTGTTGAGTTTTCTAAACATTCTAAGCACATGTTCGGCTAGGTTTTCGGATGCTCCGGTGCAGAAAGTAGAAATGGGGGATATCCTTTCTGCAATAAACGTGAAATTAAGAATGTTAGGCCTCATTGATACAAGAATATTTCCAGTGCAATGGAGAAAAAGTCATTGAGTGCCATTTATTTTATTCTTTGCCGATATCCGTTGGGGGGGATCCTTATTAAGGGCAATATCGTGTCGTATCCCCCTCATCGTTAGACAGGTGCGTTGCATCAGCCTAGTTACGCCCCTGATCCTTAGTAGAAACGACTGATACGAAAGAAGAGCGAATTTGCAATGTAGGTTGTGTTACTTTATGTCACAAACAATTCATTATCAAATCCATTAATATTTAATTGCAATCATCTGATCTTGATTACCTATCAATCATCTGTTCATATTCGGTTATAGACCTCAAATCGATCTCTTCAGCTTCATTGATCCCTTCAAAATTTCATTGACCCCAGGTGTCGAGTGGCAAGATTTTTGACACTAGCTTGTTAGCTGGGTCGAATGCAGTCACTGTCTGGACGAGAATTCTAGAGGCCGGCTGCTCTGATTGGCAGTTTTCCGTGATTTCTCCGATCAATACCAGGCGAATGCCGGAGCAGAACCCTACCAAACGGGCCACGGATCGCGAGAGATCTTTCCTTCCTCTTCCTTATCCTTTTTGCACCCCTTACACACACTATCATGCACTACACTACCACACATGCCGGGAGATCGGTCGAGAGCTTAAAGCTTTTCCCGTCTGGGGCGGTGCCCCGGTGGTGGGAGAGACCTGATTGTGAGAAACCACACTAGTGGACGGTAGGTGGGCACCGGACCTCGCCATCCAGTGGGGGAGGATCACAGCCACAACCATATGAAAAACACGCACTACACATAAGGGATTCATGACCTCAATAGTTTACGTGCCCGGAATCACTAACAACTAACCAACCAACCAACCCAGGGCGTCGATACCGACCCGTAAATGAGTCAGCTCGCACTCGGTAACTGATATCCCGCCCCAGTTTCCAACGCGAGCACACAGCTCTCCCCTTGTACACTTGACGGCCTGGGAGCAGACAATGCGTCGTTCCGGCGAGGGCGCCCGTCATCGGCGTGAGCGATGGGCGCCGGCGCCGGCTGCGCCAGCGGCGCGTCCCCCGGGGGCCAAGGCCCGCTCCCACGCCGCCCCTGGCGGACAGGGAAACGGAGGCGACGTCAGCGCAGCGTGAACCTTTACAGGTGGAACAGAACAAGGGCAGACGCGCGTGTTATGGTGGAGCTTGGCCGGAACTAACGGGCTCACACAATTCCCCCTGGGAGAAGAAGGGGACTATGTTTTATGTTTTACAAATGATAGATACCTTTTTGGTAGACTGTTTATCCTTATAAAATTTCCAAAAGTTCAATGTTCTGAAAATTTTATAATAAGGATAAACTGTTTATAGAAATAGGGATGTATAATTTATAAAAATGAAATCCAGAAGATTCCTTATACAGAAGCCCTCAATATTTTGGTGAATAGAGAAAAACAGACGGTGCCACAACAGCACATACTTTCTTGCAGTATGTGTAACGGCTACGCAATGTTATAATATTATATGAACCAAGGTTCAAGGCGAAAAAGTCTTGAACTGAGAGTTGAATTCACACTTTTATAGCTTATACACCAGTTACATTACTCCTATACCACTCGACACGCATAAAAACTCGCCTTTTCAGACGGTTAAAAAGAGTTAATCATTTGCATTTTAAATTTCAAAAAATTCAGAGATTTTCATTCACTCTATTTCAAGATGCAGTTTCAAAAAACATATTTTACTAAGGAAAAAAGCCTATATGATCAATATTGTAGTTATACAATGTTAATGTTTTGTTTACAATTCTTGAAAACACAGATTTCGCCGAGAATGGGACCTGCGAAATTTTTTCAGTGTCCATTGTTCTCTCCGAGGAAAACAAATTAAGGAAAAATATTGGAGTAGTTTTTGAGAAAATAATTGTTTGAAAATTGCATATATATTTCACAAAAAATACTCTTATTTTCCAAAAAAGTACACAATCGTACTTATTGATTCGTCTCTGAAGCACAGATTTCATTAAGGAGAAAAGAGTCAATGTTGCAGATGTAGGAAGAATTCGAAAACATTTTAAACTTTTTCGTTTTTCGAAAATACTGAGAGTTCAAAGAAAATAAGATCTGCGCCATCCGAGGAAATGTTTAATAAAAATATTTGGCGCCATTTTTTAAAAGGTTGACAATATTGTTTAGGTTTCATATAATGTACTCCCAAAAATCAAAATATACGTTTTAAACTCGCAGGGACTAGAGTACGCCCAGATCGATCGGTGAACATCAATTTTGGAAAAAAAATGTATGAACCATTTAGGCGCTATTGTCGACCACACACAAACGGACGGACAATAAGACATCAACCAATTTTTCGTTATCAGGGACATAAAAAACGTAAAATCTGACTAGACAATTTGTGAGAGAAAGTAGTTTATTACAAATACGAAAGGGGTTTATTATCTTTTTCTATGTCAAGGCCACATAATAATAGTTGAGTTGAGATTGATTAATGATTGAGTTTTAATGTCGATAACTCGCCGTTTTCTGCCCGAGCATTACAATACTTTTTTTTTACTGCGTAAATATCTTGCGCGAGAAAGTAAAAATTTGACTACGGAATTATGACCGAAGTCATGGCACTCTCACTGCTTTCTGTGGACCTGATATACGAAATTGTCGAGATTTGCTTATTATTATGATCACAAAATTTACGTAAAGTACTACATTTCTCATTTTGGTTGTATAGTGTAAAACGTTAAATACTTGTAAAGTATCACACATCATCATATGGTAAAAGTTTGACTACGGAATTATGACCGAAGTAAAAATTTGACTACGGAATTATGACCGAAGTCATGGCACTCTCACTGCTTTCTGTGGACCTGATATACGAAATTGTCGAGATTTGCTTATTATTATGATCACAAAATTTACGTAAAGTACTACATTTCTCATTTTGGTTGTATAGTGTAAAACGTTAAATACTTATAAAGTATCACACATCATCATATGGTAAAAGAAATGTTTATCTTCCGTAATTTCACCCCGTTGCTTCTAACCAGTTGGGAACTTAAATACATTCTGGGTACCACTCAATGACGACTTATATCCGCGAACCACATCGGGTTCACTAAACAGAGTTTTTAATAGCCTATAAATAAGTTATAGAAATAAATCCACTGGACGAGAGAGAGATGTGGGGTGGGGGTGCGAGTGGTGGTCCTGGGCGCTGACAGGGAGCTATCGCCGCCGCCACGGCCGTTGTCGTTGACCGCGGCGGTGGTGAAGGTGACGTAGGCGAGTGTGGTGAAGGGACGGTGGTGTCGTTGGTGAAGCTGACGGTGGTAACGAAGGCGGTGGGGGGGGGGGGGGGGGGCCTTCTGACGCGGCCAAAAGGGAGCGGGCGGGGCGGGGGGCGATCGCCGCTGAGGTGCCGAATTCCAAATAAGATTCCGCGCCTCCCCAGCTAATCGGCGCCGAGTCGCCAGCCCCGCCTCGCCTGCCTTATTTAACCCTGTGGGGCCTTCGGTCCTCGGTTCGCGCCCGGCAACCGGCCGGTGCCGGCGGGCAGTGGCGCTGGCGGCTGCGCCCCTCCGCCCCGCCCCCTCCAGAGATGCTTCCCTCTGCGGCTCGGCCTCCGTCGCTCGACCCTGCTCGCACGAAGTTGTCTCCTCCAGTTCCTCGCCCTTGCGCTCTCGCCTGCGCCGCGTGCTTTCGACAGCCTCTGTCCCCTCCTCCTCTGCAGTTGAAGACTTACGTTAAAACTCGTTGGTTCGCCAAACTACATTGGATCGCCGAACATAGTCATTGTCGTTGGCGGCATAAAATATTAATGGACCGTTGAAGTTCGACGAGCCGTTTTAATAGGGGGCACAGAATAATTAAGAAAATTTAAGATTCCACCCAACGTAGTTTGACAATTGAAAAGTAATATTTTGTAATAAACGCAAGAAATGGAGTATTGGACAATATGAAACTGCGTTACATTGTGCCCATAGCAAGGGTTCGTTGTCAAGATCTTACATGTCCTTCGGTGACTTTTGTAGGAAAGCGAAATTTCAAGTAACTGCTAGAGAAGAAGTTACTTCTCAAGGCATAGAACCCGTGAAGAGAAAAATTAATATCTTGTTGTAAATGTGTTTTCACTATCTGTCCTTCATTTCCTCAAATTTGATTAGGATTATTCCAAGATTTGTTTTATTGTATATCTTATTACTATAAAATATTAATACAGTAGTAAAATGAAACGTATGATTAACTCATACCTCGTTTCAATGTTATTTAAGTAGGGTACGGTAAAGTAGATTGTATTTTTGCATGTTTCTGTAAATGACATTCATTCTTTCATTTAAATTAGAACTGGTATCTTTGCCGTTACCAAAAATGTCCTTTGCAAACAAAAAACCCTGGTTGGAACGATTCAGGTGAATTAAATTTGTTGTGCAGTTGTAATTATTAGCAAGTAAAGGAAAACTGTTTGAATGTAGATTTCTAATTCAAATCAGATAATGTGATGACAATGGTATTTATACTTGCATGCAAACACACATGCAAATTTGCAATGTAAACGAAGGAAAGGCTGAGGCGAAAGAAATAGTTTTGTACTGTCAAGCTTTAAAAGGAACAAAAATACACTTTGTCCCACCATCTATGGGCCACACCTTTAACTTCTAAACGGTTCAAGATATCGAAATACATTTTTCGCCCAACAATGCGGAATGATGGGCAAGTAACATTTCGTAGATATATTGTTTGAAATGTTTAGTTTTTGAAAAATTTGTTCACCTTTGATTTTTTAAATGGAACTATACGTTTTTCTCACTACCAATGGATATATCATAAAAAGAAGAATAGAATGATGTATCATTTATTCGTTTTGCTAGTAATTTTAGTATAAAATTACACTTTTTGACATGTGATTTTAAATTAAACGGACAATATTTTCTGTAGCAGCCCTTGCAACTGTCGCATTTAGGGAAGTGACCTTTGAGTCTCCGAGACTGTAAAGGGAAGAGCGGAACACAGAAGTGAAAATGAGGAATAGGGACGTATCTGTAGCATTCCATGGTCTTTTTGGGGGGGGGGGTTACTTAAGGTCTCATCTACATGTTAGGTCATTAGCGACCACTATTGGTGTTAACGGTATGGTAACTATGAAGATGAAACGAAATGGTGATGATGGGGGTGAAAGGACGAACACAAATACAACCATGTCCCAGGCGGGACTCGAACCCGCGACCCTTCGGTCCGAGATCACTGCGACACTACAGCCCTAGCGATCTCGGCCATCGCGCCGACATTCCATGGCCTTCTCACAATGGACGCAAGAACAAAGATAAATATTAACGATCAGAAAGAAATTTCCATTGATTCATAAGAATTTCATTTTACATTTATTCAAGAATTTGATCATTAATTTCCTTTTTCCATTGATTAATAACAATTGCAATTTTCTTCTAAAGATTGAAATTCCGAAGCAACAATTTATAGCGCCACAAAACATTGCAAACAGTTCGCCGACCCTTGCTCACACGACTGCGGATGTGCATTGCTGTCGATGGGGATGCAGAGCATAAGTGTAAATAATTTATTTAGTACATACATGTATTCTGTTCTCTATGCTTCTCTTCGACTTATTTTCTTTTGGTAAATTTACGGCGAGGAGTTACATTACAGTAAATAATAACAAAAGGTCTATCTAGAATCTAAAATCCGATGAATTATCTACAGATTTCATTGTGGCTATCTTCAACTATTCATTCTTTTTCTTTGTTTTCGAAATGTTTTAAAATGCTGTCTTGTTCTTACAGCCAAGATTCTTGTTGTTTGAAAATACATTTTTTGAAAATGTGTCTTTGTTAGTATCCTCCTTATACAACCAATTTCTTTATATCGTTCATCTCAATGATTGCTAGTTCGGAATTTTAATTAGTGGATAAGTTCAATTCTGATGAATCAATGGTAAAAAAATGATAATATTTATGTTTGTTCTAGTGTTCTTCTAGTCAAGCCCAAAGATTGCTGAAATTGCGCCTGCATTCTCTTTGTCACCCTTCTCAGACTCTTCTCCACGTAATCATAAGCCCGAAGGCTACCTTATCCAAAGGCGACAGTTGCAAGAGCTAGAGGAATTTTGGTCGGTTTAATTTAAAATAACTTGTCATAAAGTATAAATTTATAATCAAATTATTATCAAAACACTCACATATGATATATCATTGAATACCTCTTTTTATGACCTATCCATTGCTAGTAAGAAAAATACCGCGTGGCCCACCTAAGATGTTCCCTTCAATTTTCTCCTGAACCGTTGCAGATACTGAGATGCGGTTTTCACTACAACTACTGTATGGAAGGGGCACATATGGTCACTCATAATATTATTCTATTGCAATTTTTATTGCAGAGATATTGACCCAACTTCTATTTTTTAAATGGAACCCTACATATTTTTTTAGCTCATCATAACAAGCGTGAAGAGACGAGCTCATAAATATGCATATCGTCATATGTTATATAACAAAGTTTTTGAGAAATTAAGTTTTAAAGACGCACGTCGACTGCTGATTTCCGTAATTTGAACGAGAAATTCCGGGTGATATGCGGCGAGGCCATTCTCTTCCGTTGCGTCGACCCTGCGGTAAATGTAGCGATGCAACGTGCAAAGGAGCTCACGAAAACCCGCGATTTACTCTTTAACACTACACCCTCTCAGTTCAGGAGACAATGTATTCACCCATAGCCATGCTCTGAGCAAATCTGTACGCCTAAAGGTACTATTTTTTAATTAATGAAATACAATATATATTGTGACGTCATGGGATTAGACAACCCCATAACGCCACCATTAGCTACGAAAAGAAGTCCACGAAGAGAGGAGTAGGGTACGCGGCGGAGCGATGGCATGTAAACGCGCCATCTACCCACAGCTTTTCGAACTCTGACGCCCGAACTAGCAAATAACGTTTTTCCGGGAGGTCACGAAAAGAGGAGAATATTCACCCTCCAAAAATTTCCCCAGGCGCGAGTACCATAAGTATCGCGGCGCGCCTCGGAGGAGCTCTGTATGATTGCAGCAGCGACGGCGACTAGACTGAGTTCTGAAGGCGATTGTAACTTGATAGCATAGGAGTTTATTTTAACTTGGTAGTTAAAGTTAGCTTGAGAAGCGTAGCAACGAAAGCGATGTAATTGAGAAGTGGAGAGCACGCACATTCTTCGCATTAACATTCACAATATTTGAGAGAGCAAGTGAAGTGATTGACTTCGAAATAATTTCTAATTTGTAAAATTCGCGCAGAAGGACATTAACTAAATCCAGCATCACATATTGCACGCTGAGACCACACACGTCCTAAGTGTGGTAGGTAGGCCGAGCATTTAAAGCATAACTTCAGCAACATTAATTATTCGAGGATAGAAGCGCGAACAAACTTGTACGAGGCGCGGCAGAAGAAGGACGACCCCAGGAAGAGCGAAGCGTAGGTGAGAAAGATTTGGACTGGAACGAGAATCATAAGAGTCCGGAGAACGGGAGAAGGGTGTGGAAATTGTGGGCGTAGCGAAGTCCAGAGTTCGAGGGAAGGAAACTGGTAACGTCGTGGGACAGCAAGCGGAGACGGGTGGCAACGCGAGGCTGCGAGTGGTAGAAAATCCCCAAGATTACAGCCTACAGGCTAGCGATGCGGAGCTGTTGAGGTAAACGAACTAGCAACTTTTATGCGGCCATCAGTTGGGGAAAGACAATAGCAGTAAATACACAATTCGTGTTAAAAGTGGGTGAAAAGTCCAGAATAGGTGGGAGAAGTATTCCGAACGATGTGAGTGTCAGTTTCAAGTTCATTTACTGCGCGTGTTATTGAATTCATTCAAAGAGGCCATACCGTGTACACTTTTACTTAAATAATTCATGATTTTCACATGTTGTACAGTTGATGTTATCTGGAAAAGTCATAGTTTATTGTATTGTGTTAAAAGTAATTGTTTTCTGTGATATGTAAAGGGGCCAGATTTAAGTAACGTGTATGTTACGTTTTATTGTTTTTTCTCTTTAAAGTTCAGTGTTATAGTGAGTGCGAAGCCCAAGGCTAGCATTTGTGAACGGGATACCTTAAAACAAATGTAAAATTCATTTTAAATGCCGCGCACGGAAAAACTAGAGAGTAGAAAGAGTAAAATAATGTGGTAGATAGAAATTCAGAAAGAGAAATGAGCAAATTGTGTATTGTAATTGGTAATAGTGTGTTCAGACAGTCGTGGTGACGCCAATTTTTTGTTTTGCCTTGTTTTCTGTTTTTTTTTTCAGTGACCAACTACTTGAAGTGCATTATCCTGTCATAAAATTGCGTCAATGTATTTTTTTCATTAAATTGCTCATTTTATTCGTAATTTATCTGATTCATTGTGTCAAGGGTTCAGACCTTTCTCATACCCAAAAGATCCTGCTTCCTGAGGAAATTGTAGCCGTTTTATAAGAGATTGAAAGAAAAATGTTATCTAGAACAATGCGTCTAGATTTCTAAGTTGTTTTATTTTCCATCATGATTGGTGTGAAGGTGGAACATTTCGCCACTTTCCTGGAAAACTGTTGTAACTCAAAAAAGAAAAAAAAGGAAAATTAAAATTTTACGGAGAAATGAACCAAAAGGGAAACTTTTTTTTGTGTGGAATAAGTCTGTATCTCTAAAACTATGCCAATTGCCACTAGGTGGCGGATACATCGCTATTTCGTGGGTAGAGATCGTCATATTCTTTGTGGATTAATGTTGCAACTCAGTCAGTAGTGAATCGTGGACGAGATAAATCTAACTTTTTTGTCGTGTTTTATTTGTATTTTATCGTTACATTTGTGGATGTTTTAAGTAACACCACTGTATTTCGAGTTGAGTTCCCCAAATGGCTACCATTCTTGTACCCAAATTACTATGATACTTTGAAAAATACTATGTCAACTGAAAAGGTTCTAAAACTCTCCAAAATAACCCGAAAATCCGATATTGAGTATATGTTAAATAAATTGATAGAAATATAAAAAATGGGGACTTGATAAATAATGAAAAATCAATCTGGGAATGATCTAGAAACAGAAATAGGTATACTTCGAGTAGTAAAAAAAATTAAATATCTTGGAGTAACTCTTAGTTCAGAAGGATCTGATGATAATGACATTATAAAAAATAAGCAAAGGAAGGGCAGTTACTATCTGGCTTCATAATATTTTATGGAGCAAGAATATTAGAAAAACCCGACGCTGAGAGGCATCAGGGGAAGAAGAAGAAGAATATTAGAAAGCAAACTAAGAGACAATGGTGGAGAGTTGTGTGACATACAGATCTGAAATTTGGGTTAAAAATATGCAATAAACTCTCGATTAAATGCTATGGAAATGAATTTTTGGAGACGATGTTGTCAGTATACCCTGTTTGATAGAATACCAAACGAAGAGATTAGACAGATAATGAAGAGAAAGAGACAAACGATCGAAAATGTAGAATCCAACTCCAATGGTATGGCCATCTAATGAGAATGCATGCTGAGAGAATACCAAAAATTGTCTTTGAGTGGATCCCTTTCAAAAGAAGAAAACTGGGAAGGCCATAGAAATCTGAGTCCGTCATCGACTCGACAATGAAGAGAAGAAGAATAGAGGAAGATGCCTGGCGGAATAAAAGACATTGGCGCGTATAGAATGCGTGAATCAGTTATTAAAACTGTAAAATACTCGCTTAATAATAATAACAACAATAATAATAATAATAATAATAATAATAATAATAATAAAAGAAGTTTTTTCACATTGCAACAGTATTACGGAAAAGCGAAGATATGCATAACATATTGCTATTTCAAGCCTTCTTGCTCAACGCGCATCTCAACCTCTTTTTGTGCTTAAGTTACTTTCTGAGACAGCACAAATCGCGGAAAACTTTGTTTAACCTTAATTGTGCGATAGTTGTCTTGTTAACATTAATTTATTCATTCGGGAAGTCATATTTTGAAGCAAGCGCTTTTTGCATGGTTTCTACAAAAATATAGAAAAGAACATTTTTTCAACTCATCTGGAAAGAAATGATGCCAAACGTCTGTTTGAAAATAGTTCTTATTTGAAATGTATTGTTTTTTGTGAAGCAAAGGTATATATTAAAAAACACTACTCTGTTGACTCTGACGATAAATGATACTGTGATTATATCATACGTGTAGAGGTAATGGAGCGGGGTAGGGAGTAGTTGCCGCCCAGTTGTACGTTCACACACATGTAGCGTGCTGTTGGCACACACAGCTCGTAAATCTTGAGGGCTACTGCTCGAAATTTTTCTACCAAGCCGCAGAGAGGAGCTCCTCTTGCTAGGCAAATGCTTAAGATGAAACGTTTCAAAACGATTATTGTTTCTCTCATCACATTTGCTGATGGATCAATCTACTGACTATCCACTATTCATTCATTACCTCTTTTGTTTACCTCCATCTGTAACACACGTCTCTTCATTGTTTACTTTCCTTGTTTTGTTCAATGTTTCTTTTGATAATTATGTAATATATTATTCTATTCTCTTCCCCTTTTAACTAATTTTTGTGCTGCGCTGCGTTCTAGACTCTACCTTAATAATTATTTTAATATTTCTTCATTTTGAGTAGGTGTTTCAATTTCGTCTATAGTTTTTCCTCCAAAGAATAAAACAATAAAAAACGATTTCCTGTATTATGTTTTGTATATGCGTAAGCTATAAAATTTGTTATTTCCCATGGAAATTAACTTTCATGGATAGGATGTTGAACGCAAAAGTTACTTTTTTATTTCTCATCCATACTTCGTAAGAAGAGGAAGTATTGTAAACGAGCTCCAAAAAACGGCAAATTGTCGACAGAAAAACTCTTTTGCCGGGCCCTGGTAATGAAAAAAGTGGATAAATATTGTTCCTCTTTATAGTAAATTACTTTCTCTAACACACTGTGCGGTTAGAATTCATGTTTTGTGGGTCCTTGGTACCGAAAAATCGATTGACAGCAAAACCGCTGTCTGTCCATCCATCTAACGAGAGACAACGACAGCGGCAAAACCATTCAGACAATTTTCTCCAAAATTGATATTCCCAGAGGAAATAGAACAAATTCAAGACCCTGCGAATTTGAAACATAGTTTGATTTTTCGGGATAATTTAACATTTTTAAAATTTTCAGAAAAATGACTCCAAATTTTTGGATTAAACTTTGTCTTCTGTTTGCGTAAAGAACTGTTAAAACAATGGTGTAGTTTAAAATTGTTTTCAGCGTCTTTCTACTACCTCAATATTGAAGATCGAGATTTTTCTTTAATGAAATATGGTTTTTAAAGACGGATTAAGGTCATAACATTTTTTTCGAAAATATGAGTAGTTTGCGCGTAATTTTGAGTGAAATATAGGCAATTTGTAAACAATTTTTGTTGTCAAAAAGTCTCCATTTTTTTCTTTATTTACTTCTCGTGTATATAATGAACGGAAAAAATTAGTGCTGGTTTCATTTTCAGCGACAATTTTCGAAAATTTGTATAAGTTGTAATTACAAAAGTATAATATTAAAGATGAAGAGTTTTATCTTTAATGAAATTTATTCTAGAAATAATTCTAATTCTTGAATTCTTACCTTTCTCTTTTTTCTAAACATAGACGAATTATGAATTAAGTGTCCGATGAGTGTTTATCAACATTTGAAAAGATGAAATTATCGGTCCCAAAAATAGAAAACATGTTTACTTCCGAAAACGAACTAATTTTATAGTATTATTGACAAACTGCCACCACTGCCACAAACTGCCACTGAATAGGGCCGGTGAGGCCCTACTCTTCTCACAACAAGAAAAAATATTATTGACAAACTGCCACCACGCCAAAACTGCACTGAATAGGGCCGGTGAGGCCCTACTCTTCTCACAACAAGAAAAAAGAGAGCTCAACAAAACTTAGTGAAGGTACTACATTTATGTCCAAAAGCAAAGCTAGGGCTCATCTTAGCATTTGATTAATGGATCAAAGGAAACGGAACGAAAGGCTTAATCGGGATGGTCATTTGCCTAAAACGCTGATCAGATACTTGTTATAAGTACTTTCAATGTTTTACAATTTTACAACACAAACTCACACATTAATATAACACATATTGTGTTAAAATATTTGACAGTATTGTTATGTAAAGAACTGTTGTACTATATATTCTACACTATGTCATTACAGTATTCATGAAAACTGATTTTGTTAAAATATTTAATTTATTGCATTGAAAATATTTTATTTGTTGTTCTTGAGCAGTGTGCATTCTACATTTTGAAAAGCCATTTGCTGGGTTTAGTTCAGCAGCCTTTTTATATATTCAGGGCATTAGTAGTCTCTAAATGTATAGAGTCTGTTAAGAAACACAAAAGACTTTTCTTGGCATTAGGTCTTGTTAGTGGATATTCATTTCTTAAGATCATCTGGCAATATGTAAAATATCGTACTACATCGTATGTACATTTTTTGTACTGTTCTGGCAGGAGTCTGGTTAGTACGTCATGGGTTATAATGATAGATATTTGTATTAGCTTAATGTATATCTCAGTGAATAAGTCGACTTTGACAAAAAACTGTTTTGTAAATGAAGCAGAAAATCAGTGGAAATTCTAGGCTCAGAAAAGGGAGATATGAAGAAATCACTTTTGTGGAATTTACTCATTATTCACACTTTTCTGTTATTCAAAAGCCTGAAAACTAGTGAACCAGTGTTTCCCCACACTGTTCGGCGAGATTGCACATTCGTAAATTCACGCAATGAACATTATGTAGACTGGCTAAATTTAAACGACATTTTAATGCGTAGTATTATAACTTTCTAAATTCAATTCTGTTATGTGGGTGTTTCATTTGAAATTTAAATGAATTGAGAGATCTAATAATTTTGATAGTTTAACATACTAATTTTTCATTTTGAATAAATACTTTAATAAGAAAACTTCTTCCGTTTCTAATCAACGAGGACATATCATTGATGTACAGAACATATTTGACATAAAATCGAACCATGTGGGACCCCATCCTCAATTGCCAATGCACTTTTATGTTTCGATATTTATACTCTTTAAAATCCAAGTTTTTCACGATATATTTAGGACAGTGCCACAAATTCCGTGTAAAGGTAGTTTTGAAGAAACATTTCGTAGTCAATGATGTTAAATACTTTGAGAAGATCTGAAAATATTAGAACGGATGCATCATTTCGATATATTGAAGTTTTAAGAAAAAAATGCATATTTAAATGAATTTTTATTTTCTAAATTCATGATGACAATGTGAAAACGCTTCGACATTTTGAGAAAATATTTCATTCGTTTAAAAATGAGTTTCTCTAATATTAAAAAAAAAGCTTACGAACGGGTACCATTTTAAAATTGTTTTATGGTCTATTTTGAAAAGAGGCTGAATTTCCGGAGTTATTTCTGTGGAAAAGATAACATTAAATATGGGTGTTGATGCATGAAAAGAGGCAGGTGCACAGGTCTTCAACAAACCTTTCGGAAAATAATCTGAAACATTTGAATATTAATGTTTTTAGTGATTATTCTGATCATTTCATTTGAAGAAATTTCGGAAACAAACCATGTTTCGACGGATTATTTACGAAAGATATGTTTGGAAATTTGTGACTTTAGACAATATGTGAGATCAACCGCAATCCTGGAAACGTGTTGGTTGTAGAGACTGGCGAATTTTGCCGAATTGCTCAACTCTGTGTCATTATCCTTCAAAACAACATTATCTACAAAGTTTCCAGTTATTGTGATGTAATTTGTACTGTATTCAACATTGCTTTATTTGTGCTATTTGCGATCGTGTTGCCATCGCGGCTTCACCCTGTAAGGAACATTGTGGCCGTGTGAAGTCACTTCGGTCCCACACACAGCGGATGGCGATACCAGCCACGTGGTGCCACAGTGGCTTCACGCATCGCGTTGATACTTACGGTTGTATCACATTATTTCTCACATCTCTCCAATAGAATTACAATACACGGCACTGTTCACGTGAGCAGTATACACTTCGATCCATGCAGTTCTCATGCTCCGTAACCAACTTCCTGAATTGGATTACCAACTGACTCCCTGGCGCCCGCAGCCCCTTTTACAGTAGATGCCACGTGACGCCTATGATCCGCCTCCAAGTTCAGCCTTAAGGTGGCTGCCTTCTAAAGACTGGCAAGCCCTGATCGCTGCTCGGCCGCGCGATTCTATTTCAAATGCCCAACACATCTAAGAGTATAACATGGCCTCCGCAGCGATCATAATGTCTTAGGTGGCAGTCAATGTTTCCTTTGAAAGCTCAATTATTTTGTTCTTCAGCTTCTACAAAAAAACAGGGCATAGAAAATTAATTTTGTACAGTAGATTATCACTCTTCAGCGGTTCTCGGAATATCTAAATGAGCATACAAGACGTGAACATTAAATTCGTCTTTTTGGAGTTCTTAATAGGAAATACAACTTCGTTTTTCACATAGTGTGTGCGTATACAGTATGTTACTTTTTAATAAATACACACTGCTACATGCAACATAATTTTTTACTTAAAACATTCTTTAATGACAAACGCTTTTAATGTTACTTTTTCCGATGTACCATTTATTTCTCAGAGTGTATGTTGAAACATAATTTGATTGTTGAGCATTGTTGTTTGTCACTTGTTTAGGTGACTAGGGTACTGTTGAGAAATTTATTTCATGTTAGACTAGAAGATAAAACGACGGAATTTGCTTCTACTCTGAAAATCCATTAAGTGAATCTCGCGTTCTTTATTTGCATGCTTGTGCATTTGACTTTCAGTTGTTTTCGCGGCTGCGAAGACGGATTCCTTACTTCGTCGTTTGGCAGTTTAGCTTTCGTGAAAATTTGTAAGGAATAATGTAATGTGTCTCGATTAACTTCCCTTTAAGTGATACTAGGAAAATACGCTTGAGTGTATACTAGATGAAAAAATGAAACACGTGTAGAAAATATACCGGTATTAACACAATCCCAGAATTGAGAATCTAGGTTTGTTGTATATACCTTTCTGCTGACATAAACCTTTTGTAAAATAGTATCAACTTGGCAAACGTATCGTGACGTTTGAAGGTTTTTACCATCTGGCAATCAGTCAATGATTTATTTAAAGGTCAATCATTTATTGTATGTTATTTATATAATCCTATTATTTGAATCGAAATTAATCATTTTCATTCATTTAACAATCAAGATCTTTGACAATAGAACAATTAAAAAATAATTTAAAGAAATTTTGTTGATTTACGTGTTTGATTTAAATTTGTCTTAAATGTATACAAACACCCTTCCACATCATGTCAAACTGCGGAATATTTTAACTAATTACGAGTGTATAAAAGAACAATGACTTTCAATAGTTAAAATTTTTGTTTATTGGATTTTAGTTAGAGTTGAATTTATCCTACGTGTACGTTTATATAATTTAACGAAGGTATTTTTGAAAATAATAAACTAGTAGCAAATCATAAACTAGTAGTGCTACAACAGCATATACTTTCTCGCAATATTACAATGTTATCGTGTGCGTCGGGAAGCCCACATACGTTTCCTTTATTTCAAACAGAAATTTCGTGAAAGCTACTTTTACAAAAGAAGAATCACGTCAATGCATCATCACGAAAAATCAATCAATACCTGAAAAGAAGACTATCCCCATATTTTTAACCGTTTTTATTACATAAATGCAGAAAAACTTTTTTTAAAAAATTGAGCGGTTTTGGAGAAAAAAAATCGTAAATTTCAAGCAAAAATTATGCAAAAATAGTCATTAAAATGTACATGACCTTTTTTAAAGAGCTAATTTTGTTTAACAGACTGAGCAAACAATTGTCTTCAATTTTGTGGGTTTATTTTTTTGAATTTTCGATAAATCGAGGATTTGACAGAAAATGACACCTGCACCATTCTTTTAAACGTTATTTGCACTATTAAAGAAAAATTTAATTAAAAAAATTGGAGCCTTTTTTTGGAAAGTTTTGAATATGTCCGTGGGCCTTCATGTAAAGTACCCCCCAAAATTAAAATACCAGATTTAAATTCTACGGACCGCGACATCTGACAGAACGATTGTGGAATATCACTTTTGGAGAAAATCTGCTAAACGGTTTATGCGCTAGCGTTGTGCACAAACGGACAGGTATACACACGTTTTGCCGTCAATCGATATTTCGGTATGAAGGACGAAAAATATATGGATTTTGGCTACTCTACGTGTTAGGGGATTTTTTTCTATCTTTAGCAACTGGATTTATCCACTTTTTCGTTTCGAGGGCCAGGCAATAAGAGTTTTCGTGTCGAAAGTTCGAAATTTTCCGGCGCACGATTACAATATTTCTTACGTTAGTAAGTGCGAAAAAGTAAAAATCGAGCTTTTCATTTTTAGACCTAGAACGTTGCTTTCGCAGCTGCATGCTTGTGAAGAAATTCCACCTCGAATGTGAAGTCGTAGGCTTCCGCGGCCGGAGTCACGCAAATGATCTTGGCTGTCCGGGTGACGCCGCGCCGCGCCGCGTCGAAGGCTGTGTTGCCGACGTTTCGACCATCTGCAGACCAGCCCTGAGGAAGACCTCGAAAAGATGGTCGAAACGTCAGCAACACAGCCTTCGACGCGGCGTCTCCCGGACAGCCAAGATCATTCACTTCCACCTCGCTTGGCGACACCGTGGTGAGCACAATCAACGTGACCCATTCAGTTCTCAGAGACATATATACCTTGATCCGTGTTGTGCAGTGGGTTGCATACCATTTAGGCGATATTCAACCTTTCGTGTATTTGATTTCCAGTACCTTCTAGAGCGAAGCTCCTAAATCGAATATTAAGGATTAAACTCGCAGTGTTTACGGACTTGTTTCACCTGGAAGGAAGGCTCAGGGAATCAACTGTCACTGCAGTGCCTCTCACCGGAGTCCTAGGATCGAGTCTCGTCGGTGGCAGGATTTTTGACACTAGCTAGATAGCAAGGTCGAGATCTGTTGATCTCTGGAGGAGAATTCTAGCGGTCGGCTGTTCTAATCGGTAGGTTTCTGCAATCAACACCAGGCCGGAGAAGCCGGAGAAGTACCCTAATAAATGGTCCACGGACCGCGCTCGATATTTCCTCCTCATTCTTATACTTTCCTCACACCTTACTTGTACACACTTACACTTATAGAATTACACTTATTAGAATGCCACACATACCAGGAGACCGTTTGGAAACTTAGACCTGATACTGGTTGGTTCGGTGCCCCGCTCATGGGAAATACCTTGTTGGGGAAAACCCAGCTAGCCGACATATCTCACCATCTAGCGGCAGAAATATCAGAGCCATTTCGCGGGAGACATGCACAGCACTTTCGGGACTAATGACCTCAGCAGTTGAGGTGCCCGGCATCACTAATAAATCTATTAATCAAAAATCGACTTGTTTTCGTAACTGATAACTATTTCCGAGAAGACAACCGAGATTATAACAATTTCCGAGAAGCTCGCTTGTGGCACATAGCGAAGTCGCCAGCCTTTCACCACTGAGGTCCGGGTTCGATTCCGGTCAAATCTCATGTGAAATTTGTTCCAACAAAACGAGTTTGGCTGCTTAACAAGGGCTAGTCCAACTCCTGTGAAGTGTCCTAAACCCTACCCCTATTCTTATTCCTTCCCAATTATGGACGCTGAGTAGTGGCGCAGGAGCGCGTAGCAGAAGGCGTGTACGCGGAGATGCTACCTGGCGGTTCTCTTGACAACTGACTGCGACGTGACGTGACGTGACATAACATAAGAAAAAGTTAATGCAGGATTTCTTCCCAGCGCACAAATGTAATGGAGGATTACTCCCCAGCGCAAAGCGCTCAACGCCTCATAAGGGGCTTGGAGACGCGTTGCGTCAAATAGTAGACGTAACAAATAAAAAAAAGATAGTGAGTTCACTCAATAACAAAAAGAAATCAACTTCATCACACAACAATCTTAAGGGACGTGTGTTATCGTCTTCGACTATTGACAGACTGGAGAATGACGCAAGATGGTAATGTTCGGTCACACGCGAAGCTATAGTGAAGTGGAAATTTCAGGCAAATCCACATGCCTCATACTCATACTCAGCAGATATGACGCCGTACAGCTTTCTTTTTTCGTGGTTAAATAAGGTTGTCAAGACTATTCATTTCACCACGGAGGACGTTTTGAATGGAAGAGTGAGATTATCGATAAAGATAAAACGATCAGCAGTTTTCATTGATGGGATGAGGGAACATTTACCGTTGGGAAATACGTGTGGCTGTAAATGGTAAATATACTGAAATAAAAATCTGTTTTTGTAGCAAGTAAAATGTAGTTTCATTTCACTATCTTGATTTAATTTATCTCGTTTCTTTGGAGAGTTTGAAGTGACTGCATTTTTCAGCCCTCTCTCTTTAATATTACAATATTATAAGAATTTATTTTTTGTCCGACTTCTATTCGGAAATGTTATGCAATTTGTCGCGTATATTATTTTTACTTTCTCGCTACGGAGTAAAGAAAAAGTTATGTAATGCTGCGCGGAAAACAGCGAATTTTCGGCAGAACATGTCTTATTACAGGCCTTGGTAACGAAAAAAGAGAAAAATTCCGTTACTAAATTTAGAAAAAAATCCTCTTTCTCGTGATGTAGTCAGAATTCATGTTTTGTGGGTCCTTGATACCAAGAAGTCCATCTGTCTGTCCGTCCGTCTGTGAACAACGCTAGCAGCTGAACCGTTCAGCCCATTATCTCCAAAATTGACATTCCCCTATCGATCTGGCTTATGTCGCGGCACCTTGAATTTGAAATGGATATTTTAATTTTTGGGGGCGTTTTACATGAACCCCCTGAGCCAATCTCCAATTTTTTAAAAAAATGGTTCCATAGTTTTCGATCAAATTTTTTTGTTGGATAGTGTGAAGGACGTGTAAGGGACTGGTGCTGATTTCATGTTCGTTGAAAACTCTGATTTGAAAATTGCAAAAGTTCAAAGTTTTTTCGGCGATTTCCTACAACTACAATTATTAAGATAGCGCTTTGTTTCCGCAAGGAAATCTTTTTGTATTAAAGATAGATTTTGAAATAAGGTCATATAGAATTTTTAAAATTTTTTAAATATTTTTTGCGTAATTTTGCGTGAAAATAGGGCGAGAAAGTACGTGCTGTTTTAGCCACACTAGTTTGTTAACCGACATCGAAAGGAAGATATTAACCGACTTCAGAGGAGGAGTTTGTTCAAATCAACGTGTTTTTTTATCCTTCAACCTTAACTTTTGCAAATGAATACCGATTTTAATAATTATTACCTTTTGATAATGGGCAGAATCTTTCGGTTTTCGGTACTGCCGATAATTGAATGCTAATATTGTACCACGGTAATTTAATGCTAATCAAAAATGGAGTCCAAAGGTAAAAAATATAGTGCTAAAACATAAAGTTTGCAAACAATACTAACACCTACATCGTCCACGGGTTTTTTTCCAAAATTAATATTCTCTGAATAATATGACTTAAGTCCATGACAATTTCAGACTTATCTTTAATTTGTTTGGTTTTATCTTAACAAAACATTTGTCATGTAAAATCACCGTGGAATCGAAAGGCTAAATGTGTGATCAACATTATTTGTTGTTTCAAGTGCAAGTCCCGTAGATGGACGTATAGTATTATGTGCCGATTGTACTGCCATTTCCATCACATGCTGATACTCACTATGCCAACATTCAATCCTACTTTTACACTGACATTATATGGTCTCACAAATGAATTAAAATAAATGTCGACAAGTGCAATGCAATTTTTTTACGCTTTGTTGACCAATCCCTCCACAATCCTTAAAATAGAAATACATTTCTCTGGTTACCACACACTGAACCAGGTAAATACTTAAGAATTATCTTAGACAAATGCTTGGCGTAGAAATCCCATATAAAATGTATGTTAGACAAAAGCTATGTAATAATAATAGTAATTACTCATTAAATGTAGAATAGGCAGTTTCACAACAAAACTCAATTATAAGACTGTCTATATGGATCTCGAGCGTGGAAAAATATAGCATCGAAGTAGCCTAGGTAAACTGCACACAATGGAAAATAGATTTCTGAGAAAAGTCGATAAAGTGCTCTGGTTCATTCCAAGTGCACAGAGTAATAGAGAGCTCAAACATCCAAATATTGTCAATAATATCTATGCCTCTAACAAATTTTATTAAATTTATAGCCGAACGTCGCGGTAGCACTTTTCCAATTTAAATAAATTTGCTCTTTATCCTCCAATTATTATGACTTGCTTTTCTAAACACATATTCAAACCATTTATAAGTCCATTAAAAACGAAGAAAAACACATTAAACCCGCTTTTCACATAATCAAGTCTTCACGAAAAAGTGTAATAAAAAATCACCGATAATCAATCAGCACTTTACTAGTTAAGAATTCCCTCTACTTATTATGGTAATCCAAAACGTTATGTAAATGAAAATGTATTAGAAACCTTGAATGCTCGAATTAGAAGATAATATCGTATTTTACCGATTTTATTTTAAATTTTATCGAAGCATAAATAGTAAAGATTTCGTAGCTACTTCACTCCCTTACATATTTCGTATTATTCTTGTTATTGAAAAACAACAGCATTCGGCATAGCATTGAAAATATTCATGTTAACATTCAATTTCTTCAAACTTATAAACGAAATTAATGCTGCAATAGAGATTATAACGGACACATTCTCCTGTGTCTCTTGTACTGGTAGAGTAGTTAATACTCGTAATAAAAGTTATTTTATTGTAACTAATACTATTATTAATTTTGTCCTCATTGTAAAAAAATATGTTTTTGCGCGTGGATAGGAGTGGGCGTGGGGCTAGAACGGAGCGAGCAATTGGCGAAGGTTTCCGCTGCGCCGAGCGCTGGAGGTCGTCGTCTGCCAGATCAGCTGGGCGCCTCCTCCAACGCGCATATTCTCAACGAAATGAAAAATGAGTCTGGGAGGGCCTGACGAGCGTACGCGCGCACGGTGGAGGTCGCGCGTGTGCCAAGGCTGCGGCCGGGGGGCGTGCGCGGCACGTGTGTGGTCGGCGCGGCGGTGGCCACGGCGGCGGTGGCGCGATGGCGCTGGCGCTTGCTGCGGCGGTGACGGGCAGTGACGGGTGGGTGCGACGGTGGTAGTGGGGGCGATGGTGGCGGCGGGTGGCGACGGGAGTGGCGGCAGTGGTTGCGGTGGCGGGGCGGCGGTGGCTGTAACGGCAGTGACGGCAGAGGCGGAGGCAGCGGCGGTGGCGGCTGCGGTGACGACGGCGGAGCTTTTTGCCGGCGCTGACGGAGACGTGCGTAGGTTGACCCCTCCTCACGCCGCCTTCTTTTGCGCCTTTTGCTGTTGGGGGCGACCCGTGGAGGAACAGTTTGCCTTCCGTTGCTCTGGTCGGGGCTTGTTCTTTGTTCGATCCAAGTGTTCCAAGCGGGTCTCCTGCAGGTTTCTTCGGATTATACGATTTCCCGCATCTTTACACCACATTGACACATTCATAATCATTATTCACATACGTCACATATTACGTCTCAACGTGAAACCCTAAACGGGGAGACCAAATGAAGACCGTGTTGAAATTTCTGGCTTTTGTACCATCTCCCCGAAAATTCAGGAGATGTCACACGAAACTAATTTCGCTAAAATTGCACATCGTTCTCTATTGGTACCGTTTGCTTAAAAGAACATATAATATTGCAACTTCTATCGTACAAACACTTCAGCCATGACCTGAAAACTTTCTAACTAAACGAAGAGCGACGGGCTCCTAAAAGATCTTATCCATGTTTTTAATGTTTGAAAATTCAAAAGTTTAAGTGAAAATGGCCTTCTTCCATTGGATTCAGTATATTGCACTCTATTCTTTCAAAAAGTTTCAAGAACAAAAAGTACCTATTTAATTACATCCGGATTCCACTTCCCGAGTGCCATACGTGAATCAAAAGATACAATCTCCGATGCTATTTTACCGCGTGTCAGAATCACTCCATTTCTAATGTTATAATATCGGCAGAGATGTCTCAGTGAGTAAAACCTTTGAATTTGCAGCGACTCTGACCGGGAGGTCTCGTGGTTCGAGTCTTGACGTCGGCGGATTTTAGACACGAAATATTTAGCAAGGTCGGATTCAATAGAGGACTTCATTCTTGGCGATTTTTCCGGCCTGCGCTCGTTCAGCTCTCTTTCTCACCAGACCACGCGCTCGACCGTCCGTGGCAGCCGGTTGCGGGCTCTCAGTCGCAGGTGGCCGGGGAGACTGCCTGGCGCTGGTTCGGTTGCCGAAAACCGGCGAACACCAGTCCGGTGAACGGCGACACGCAAGACACGACCACTACGCCGGAGTAAATATTGGATATTCTGTTCTAGGAAAAGGACGGAGTGTTAATTGGTTTTTAAAATAAACGACCTATACATTTTATTAAAAATTAATTTATAAACGAAAGATATATTAAAAATTATTTACATCCTCGACGCACGAGAGAACCTGACGTGGAACTATTGAAGTTTTATCTGAGAAATGTAAGAAAGGATAATACACATTATTAGATAAAATTTGTTCTTTGTAATGATTAGACATCGGATGTTTAGGAAGTTGCTTGCTTTATTCTAATGAACATTTTTAAAGGCTTTTGTATATACGCAAGGATAATGAAAAATTATCAATTCTGACGAATATTTATTTTGCCTTTTTTTTTTCACGTAAATGTATTTCAAAGGCCAGGCATATTTAACTTTCTCGGCATTTACTCTTGAAATTTATTGGTATTTTTTTCAAGTTTTGGTTATAATTGTCATCTTACCCATCACCTTGTTGGATGAACTTACGATCGGAGAATATGTTCCGCAGACGTACAACTATCCAAATTGTGACCATGTTACTGAGTAACAATGTATTTTAATAATTAAATTAGTTCAAAGAATTTGTTGCCCCGACCGGGAAGTTTTGGTTAAATATTTATGTTTAAATCATTTTCACAATGTGCAAATCTCAGTCGATCTGTATCGAACTTCTATTTTTTGTCTAGTTCTAGACCGAGGATGTCATTTGTGTTTGAATTCAACGTTCTGCATCATTAAGGACCAAGAGTTTGATTTCTTTCAATTATTCACTCAAAAAAAAAAAAAAGTGGGTCTTAGTTGACCGATGGGTCACGGGTGAGCGCTGGACTCAGATTCGCGATGCAAACATATCACTCGCATCTCAGGAGGGAAGTCGGTAACCCCGACTGGTGCATTGATATGTCACCATTCCAGATATTCTTCCACAAATGTGGGAAGAGGAACGGAAGGAAGCCTCTCCTAATTTAAAGAATTATATGTTAGGTCTCTTTCATATTCCAGTGATGGACATTAAAGGCAATTAGAAATTTCTTGTCATTTCTAGGTTTATTATAATACTAGGCAAAAATTACAATGTTATGCATTTTTCTATTGCCCAACAATGTTATAAATTCATTAACCTTTTCTAATTGTACGTGATGTATAACGTGTATATGATAATGAATAATGTATTTCGAATTATTGAAAATTCTACCTTTGTGTGGCGATAGGGCAAGGAGTTGAATGGGCTGATTTGCAATGGGCGCCGTGGCTTGGCCGCCGATTTCATCGACAATTTCAGAGGCCATGGCGGCTTACCTCGAGTGTTTCACAATAAATTATGGCCAATGAAGAAAATACTTTTTCTTACAAGGAAGAACAGTGCCACCTCAATTTTGTTTAACATATGCGTTTTTATTATATAATCATAAAATTAAGATATAATTTCAATTGTGTTTAATAAATACGCCTTGTATTAGGATTCGTAAGAAGCAAATGGTATTAAAATTGGTATGAAACGAATTATTTCCCCATAATACATGTTTTTGTGCATTTATATGAAAATCTGGAATGTAAGCTTTTTGCCTTAAATAGTATTTGCTTTGCTGTCTTGACAATATACTGTAGGTCTATCAGCATTATATTAGATAATGAACAACCTAATATTTCAATATTGTATAATAATGCACAATGTAAAATGAATTGATGAAAATTATTTTAGTTTTTGTATTTTATTCTCTTTTATTAATACGCCTAAAAAGTTTATTTTGAATTGCATTTTACACCCTGTGTTTGGCATTGGTTTGTCTCTCTAAAATATTTCTCATTAACTGATTAATTACTATTTCAACCAATTAATAGATTAATTAAAATTGTATTTTCTTTCGAATATAATTAATCAGTTACAGTTAATTGAAAGAGTTTTGCGATCACTACGCGAATCCCTTAGATGCGTCGAGCGCCCGAGCGGTCGGCGGGGGTCTCGCGCTGGGCGACGGTCGAGTGCCCAGCGACGCTCTACTGTTCTGCAGATAGCCAAAAGCCGAAAGGCGACCGGTCGAAATGTCCGTTAAACAGCGTTTTTCTTCCCTTCATGTAAGGTCCCCTCCTTCCGCCGAAACGTTGGCGCGGAGCTTCCCGAGACTCTGCGGGTGTTTTCGCCCGAATGCAGAGTTCTAGAATTCAACCGCTGTCTGAAATAGAATTCTAGCGGCAGGCACTTCTGATCGGCAATTTTTCATGGATTCTTCGATTAACACTAGGCGAACGCCGGAGGAGTAACCCAATGATCGAAGCCACGGATCACGCGATCTTTCTTTTCTCATTCTTGTCCTCTTCTTTCCCATTACACACACTTACACGTACATACGCTACACTACCATATAAATCGGGAGACCAGTCGAGAGTTCAAGTTTGTCTGCGCTCGAATGGGGAAGGTACCTGAAGGGGGAAGACCGTAAGCCGCCGTAAACGTCGGCGTAGGACCTCACGTTCTGGGTTCCCGAAAAACGTTTTAAACCAGAAAAAAAATTCTTCGGCATCGAGATCAAACTCAGATCCTCCTAGTTAACTCGCTGCGCGACTTACCTCAGCACAAAGCCGACCTCTCTGGCATACCAACTCGGACCGACGCGACGCGTAAAAATTTATTTGTCTCGACCAATATTTCCGACACGCAATTTTCGAAAATTCAGAGAGGTGAAAGAAAATGAGGCCTTCACCATTCTTTTGAACTTCCCTTGCTTTATCCATGGAAACAATTTATGGAAAAAATGGAGTGGTTTTGAGCAAACGTTCTTTTTATAATTTGCATTAATTTCAACTAGAAATTAGGTAAAACCTACTCGCTTTTTAAAAATAAATAGTACATGATCTTCTTTAAGGAGTAGATTTTGAAAACAGATTGTGTTTAGAGAAGATATCTCTATCTTCAAATTTGTAATTTTGAAATGTTAACTTTTTTCAATTTTCGAAAATACAAGAAGTTCGGTGGAAATGAGATTAGCACCAATTTTTTCCCGTTCTTTGATACATATGAGGAGGACATTTAAAGAAAATTGAAGCCATTTTTGAGGAAAAAGGTTTTAAAAAAATAGATTGTCTATATTTAGAGCAAAATTTCACGTAAAATTCTCATATTAAAAAATGTACATGACCTTATTTCTATATTTATCTTTAGAGAACAGATTTCATTAAAGAAAAATATTTCTATTTTCTATGTTAGTTGTATAAAGGCGCCGAGAAAATTGGAATTTTGCAATTTTCGAAAAATCAGTGATATCAACAAAAATGGGACCTGCACTATTCCCTTAAGAGTGCTTTGCGCTATTCGAGGGCTAAGTTTAATTAACAAATTTGGAGGCAATTTTTGAGAAAAGTTTGTTAAGGTTGAGGCTTCATGTAATGTATCCTGAAAAATCAAGATATCCCCTTCAAAATCTAAAAGCCTTGAGTTCGATCAGATCGATCGGAGAATATCAATTTGCAGGAGATCGGCTGATCGGTTTAGGCGCTAGTGCAGAGCACAGACGGACCGGCAGGAGACAGGCAGACGGACGGACAGACGTTTCGCTGTCACTTGAGTTTTCAGTATCAGGTACCCACGAAACGTGGATTCTGACTATAAAATGTGTTAGAGGACTTAAATTACTACACAATTTATCCCCTTTTTTCTTTTCGGGAGCCAACAATGAGTTTTTCTGTCAAAAATTTGCAGTTTTCCAGCGCACGTTTATAATCCTTTCTCTTCTTTGAAAGTAAGTGTGATAAAATAAAATGGTGCAAATTTTGTTAGGAAAAAATGTGAAAATTATAAGTGTATATATTTTTATAAACACTACAAAATTTACTGACATGACGTACAAGGACACAGAAGTCAATAACGTTTTGAAAATCCTCTCTTAAGCAAGTCCTAGACCAAATTATTATTAAAAGTCTGAAGGCCATAAAACTGTCGAAACAAATAGCTTTTAAACTTTTAATTTTTTCATGAGTCTATACCTCCGATAACTATTTAAACATTTTTATAGAGAAAAGGAACATTCACTAACAATAAATACAAGTGTGACAAATTTAATTAAACACAAGTACCCTTTTGTTTTTTGACAATCAATTAAACCTTTTATTTTATTCAATATCCTGAAAATTTTTGTCATTATTTAATTTTTAGACGCAAGGATGTAAATCATATATTTTTGTATACACGTGAAAATGCGTGTAAGTAACGCGCTAGAGACTTGTTTGAAGAAAAACATTTCATTGATTGACAAAAACAAAAGGAGTTTTTAAAACAAGTGTTTAATTATTATTGTTATTACTATTTATTGTTATTATTATTGTTGTTGTTATTAATTATTTTGTTGTTATTAATTATTATTGTTGTTATTAATTAATATTGTTATTATTATTATTATTATTATTCAAGTGGCAATCATAATTCACTCAAATTTTTATCTGTGACACATTTAGTTTGCCATTGTTAATTTAAATCATTGTTTCTTTCTCATCCATCAAAATAGCTCATGGTGCATGTTTCTCAGGATCTGCTATTTCACATTTTTTTAGATGTAAGGAAAGAGTAACCACATTAAAAGTGAATCTTGTAACTCTTGTTTACCTACTTGATCTTTGTCTTTTCCGACTGAAAAATAATTTGTTACATATTTCAAGAACCTGGGTGTAACCTTAAAATGGTTACAAATGAATACTGCACCCTTTTCCCAAATACCGCTTCTAGTGTAAACTGAGGAAGTTGGAAGAGGAAGTCTTTCCTGTTTAACTGTTACAGGAATAAAAGCGCCAAAAATGTAAAAATGACACAAAAATGGGAAGACGTTGAGAAAAGGTGTAAAAGTTCCTTGCATTAAAAAAAAGTGCAAATGAAACGAATTTAGGAGTGTTCACTTTATGTTATCCTTTTCAGACAATCTCCTCTAGGCATTCTAAAAGTTGAAAAATTAAGGAGCAAAATTCCTACTCCGAAATGTTTTTCTCTACACTACCTAAACAAGTGGTCCAAAATAAATATTACGAATTCCTAGGAATTTCTTCTAAGGAAACTACACAAGCGTTATTGACCTCTGATGTAAGCAATCATTGATGTTTGACAGGTCACATTATGACGCAGATAAAGAGTTTTCGTGAACCTGTCAAACGCCAATGCAGGATGTGTTGCCTACAAATCAGGGGTGCCATGTTAAAAATTGCGTACGTTCGTTACATATGCCTCGTTAAACGAGATCGTTACATACGCCTCGTTAAACAAGATTTCCTTCTTCTAAGACCGTTGTTTACGGATAAAGGTGGCTGGGTTCGAATCCCAGTTCGAGCATATAGTTTAGCGGGTTCGAAACACATAGTTAGTCGATTAGTTTTAAGATACATAATTTATTCGAAGCAGTCTTAGACCTTCAAATTTCATGCTAGATATAAATTTCTAAATCAAAATATTTCAGTATTAGATCTTTAAATTACCACTTTTTCAAAATAGTAGAATTTTCGAGTAATTTTGAGTTAAATTACAACGTGTAAAAGATGCTGCAACACTACTATTTTATTAAGCATTATTGATTAATAATTATTAATGATTGTTATGTGTTTGCGTGCGCGTCAATACAATGATGCCCTTAAATGCAGTGTATGTAATATCGCGGTATGTGACTATGGTCCTCCCACGCAACTTTCTATTTTTACGAAATGAGTATGAGAAAGTAAAAACTACGAACTGGTGTCAACAAACCCCGGTCTCCCTAATTCTAAGACACGAATTAGTACTCAGATTTCTCAAAATAAAAATAAAATCAATAAAGAAACATTTTTTGAAGCAGTCTTTTTCAACGGTGCCCGTCTTTGTAGATAATCGGCCAAATAATAATAATAATAATAATAATAATAATAATAATAATAACAACAAAAATTAGTCATAATTATAATAAATGATATTAATAGTTCTTTAGAGGCGTTCAGTAACGTCGGTGTAGTGTCCAGGCTGTTTGCTTTTCTGGATGTAGACGATAATATTCTAGATGCATTTGTGATGGATGAAATAAGAATTTGATGATCACAGTTAAATCGCTTCCTTTCCTGTATGAGCTATGATTATCACATCCTTCATATTAATTATCTCATTCTTTCGCTAATACGTATCAAAAAATTCATCATTTATTGATAGGATAAACCGACCATTCACGAAGAAGATAAGAGAATAGCTGAACACTTGACCAGTAGTTTAAACTCGCACTTTCTCTTGATGCAAAAATGACTAAAATGTGAATGTAAGACTGAGATAGGATCTGGGCAGCTAACAAGGATGCGCTGCATTGGTGCATTTGTATAGAGATGCAAAGAAAACACAGGGCAGAATTGGCCGCGTGTGCACTTCGCTAGACACAATCTCTGCTTACGTAACGTTTTGAAACGATTCCCAGTTACTTACATCATGATCCGTGCTGTAACATGGACTTTGTTCTTTAGCTACCTCACCAAAGGTTCAAAAAGAACAATTCGAACAATTACAGATAAAACAGAAATGAGTACGTATCATAAGTCCCTAAAACCTAACCAAATATAGAAAAACATAACAGATGAAAATGTTCAATTTCATGGTATTTTGAAAGATAATTGTTATAAACATTGTTTTGTTAAGAAACAAAATTACCTGAAAACTCATATTTAAATAGAATTATCTTAAAACACATTTTGAAAGTTTATTTCTGCGTACGTGACGCAATCTAAGGTAGACACTACAAAAAGATTTCCAAAACTGTGTTTATGTAAATCTGAAGATAAATTTATTATTTTTCTGTATCTTGAAAAACTTATATAATTCAATAATAAGGAAGTAGAGTTATAGTTTCTTTTCGAAAATCTATACGATGCCACATATATTAGCACAATTACTAATGACTTTTCATCCAAGTTACGAACATAGACACGGTCACCATTAAAAAATAATTTACTCTGATATATTCTATGTGACTCCCAATCTTAAACAATAGTAGAAGCTGCGAAGTCTTTAAGAAAAACAGATTCACCCGAACACACTGGCGCTTTCAACGCCTTTTTTTCTGGACCAAGAATGGCACAGAGCGGGTCCTGTAGAGTGCAGCTGGCATCTCCACTCAACGCCCGGATTAGTAAAATCTTGTCAAATTAGCGTCTGGGTAACAATGAAAACGTTATTAGAACCGTTCTCAGAGAATATATATCAAATTACAAATCTGTTCTCACATTATAGACTACTAAAGCCCATGATTAAATGGAAGTTATGTGCATGTTCTCTAAGTATGTGTTTCTGTTCCATTTGTACACAGCTCTTTTATACATGTGTGCAGTATTAACAACTACAAGAATCACGAGATAGAAGAATTCTCCTGAAATTACATCTTTATTAACAATATTCTACACGACCTGAAGATGTATGAAGACAGTTTATTACGTATTTACTCGTAGAAGTTTCGAAAATTATTTCATAACACAGGGCAAAGTATACCTTTAAAGTCCATTTAACACTCTAAATTAAATCAATCAAAATTTTGAAAAATATTATTCGACCAATACTACGGGGAAACTGATTTAACGAACATTAAGACTTTTGAAGAATTTTCCAATGAACTTATTTTAAAAGATGCAACATGTATATATCTGCGAACACTGACTTCAAAAATATCAAACGATTGATATTTGCGTACTACATGAAATATTATGCATCTCGTTTATTGTGTTCTACAAGTTCATCTACATGGAAGTTAGGATCCTTCGTGTAATAGAGCACATTTTCGGAAGGTTGTAACGTAAATAAAGAAATATTTTATAAAGTCAAATTTTATTTACTTACTAACTATAGCAATTATTTAACAAATTACTATCACATCACTGTTCAAAAGTAAACATCCTTGCAAATAAGAGTGTGTCTTTGTATATAAAATGGCTTGAAAAATCACAGTTGCCAAATAATTGTAATATTATGCCATTATTCCTGTGGTGACGTGTATCCGGAAAAGATGCTCCCCTTTCGAGCGGCATTTTAAAATTCTAATCAAATGATCAATTAAAAAATGGCATTAAAGAAAAAATGAAGAGGAATGAAATCTATTTACAAGATGCTTTCTTATTGTATTTGAATGTAGAATTCTAGGCAAAGGACATCGGTTGCCTAGCTAACACGTGTCGCTGATCTCCACTGAAAAACATTACTTTTTCACTCACTGGAACATGCCGCCGCTGGTCATGACTGCCCCCCCCCCACATTTTAGCCGCCTCTTCCATCTCGGCTTGATCTCTCCCATCCACCTTCGTTCTTGGCTTACTTAACTCTTTCTCAACGTTTGTCAGTAAATGATCTGTAGAGTCAACTACTGCAGCTGATGTATCAGCTATATAAGATACACCTTGTCATCATGTTCACGTAAATGTTTCGTGAAGTGTTTCGTGTTTCCGGGTGCGCAACTGCTATGGTCATTCGTCCCGTAAGAGTATTGCTTGTTATTTTTCCCGGGAGGACGCCATGATCTTCCCCTACTTGATGGTGAGATCCGGCGTCGAACTACACGTCGACTTGCGGGTTATCTCCAACCAGTTATACCCCACCTGTGGAGCACCTCCTCAGCCGGGCTCCCGACTCTTGATATGTGTGGTAATGTAATGCATATAAGAGTAAAAGTGTGTAAGGCGAGATCATAAAAAAATGAAGAGAATGGAAAGATCGCATGCCGTTCGTTGCCCGTTCGTTAGTGTACTGCTTCGGCATTCGGCTAGTGTAGTCAGGAGAAACCACGAATAACAATAACAATCGATCAGAGCAGTCGGCCGCCAGAATTCCCCTCCAGACAGCAGCTGAATTCTACCTGGATATCAGTTTATTAATTTTTATGTGTTTCTGGTGCCCTACACTAAATCCTCAATTTTGAATATTACGGTTCATTATTAAATTTCACCACGTAAAAATGAGTAATGTTTCTGGAAATGCTTCTTAATTCTTTGCTGACTTACTTTCACGTATTTTTATAATGGGGAATTGCTTATTACAGCAAATAGTTTTCATATTCTCATAACTTGCTAAATTAACTTTTGAAATGAATACACTGCAGTTAAATCTTCAAAGCGTTAATTCCAGCAGGGGAAATTCAGGCTCATCACTTCTAAAAATATGCACCACATGAACAATAATTGGATGAGAGGGCTCCTGCATTCTTTTATACTGGAATATGAAAACACTTTTTACACATTTAAAACACGAATTTGTGTAATTATTTGTGTTATCATGTTATGACGAACCTCACTAATGGTTTGAAATAAAATTGTATGTCGGCCTCGTCGCAGTGAAAGGGCATTCCCATCACCGCGTTCTCTCTCTCTCTCTCTCTCTCTCTCTCTCTCTCTCTCTCTCTCTCTCTCTCTCTCTCTCTTTTCTTTATTTTTCTGCCTAGAATTGTTATCCCATCTGGAGGAGATTCAAACCTACTCATTGTGCTCAAATTCGGCTCAAAACATAGGAAAAATTATTATTTAAATTTCAGTATATTTGTGACTAGTTTTTAAAGACTGAAAAACCAAGTAAGAATAATGCGTTCGCATATAATTCTAAGTCAGTTTTTTCTTATGAAAGTGATAATACTCATTAAATAGAGGGAGTAACTTTACTTTTTTAAAGAACTTTTCAAATGAAAGTTATGATGGCTCTTGCTGAGATTTAAAACTTTGAAAAATAGATTCATGTTCAACAATTCCAACTTTAAAGAATACTCATTTTCGTGTCCAATCATCAGAATTAAGACTTCTCAAAAAGACTCTGTTCTATGTTAAATTACGTTTAAATTTCATCCCCTAGATGACCCTGCTTATTATTACCTAAATCGGTTGACATTTTGAACAGCACAATTTTTGCATTCTGAAGCGATCTAAAGGAGGGGAGAGCAAAAATATTTGCTTTTTACTTTCTCGTATACGTACGCATATACAGACATGTACGTAGTAAAGAGAAAGTTATGTAATGCCCCGCGAGAAAACGGGGAATTTTCGACAGAAAAAAATTCGTTGCCGGGCCCTGAAAACAAGAAAGTGGATAAATCCAGTTGCTAAATTAAGAGAAAAATCCTCTAACACGTGGTAAAACCGGAATCCCAGTTTTGTGGGTCCTTGATGCCGAAAAAACAATTGAAAGCAAAACGTTCGTCCGTCCGTCTGTGATCACTACTAGCGTCTAAACCATTCATAGGATTTTTTTCCAAATTAAAGCAGCCCCAGTCGATGTGGCTCTAAATTGAAGCATTGAAATTTTGAAAAAACATTCTTTAAAACTTGGGGGTACTTTACACGAAGCCCCCGAACATTTTCAAACTTTTCTCAAAAATGGCTCCAATTTTTTTCTGTAAATTTCTTGTAAGAATAGAGTAAAATGCAGGTGGCGTAGGTCCTATTTTCACGGTTAACGCTGAAGTTTCGAAAATTGCAAAAGTTTGAATATTTTTCGGCGTCTTTCTACAATTACAACATTGAAGATTGATTTTTTCTTCAAATGAAATTTGCTGTCCATAAATAGTTCTTTCATTAAGATCATGTAGAAGTTTTCGTGCAATAGTGCGTGCAATATTTGCAATTTTAAAAAAATTACAAACAAGATTTTCTCAAAAACGTCTCCAAATTTTTTTCATTTCATATTTGTTAGGTGTAGTACCAAGTGAAATTTATTCGATGATAGAAACACCATATTCCTGTATTCTTTCGTTTTTTTCAAAAATTACAGAAAGATAATTTTCTACTTGTCTCTCGCGTCAGTAATATTCCCATTAGGGGCGATTTCTTCACATTATTATATTTATGAGTACATGTGCTTTAAATGATATTAAGTAAAGTTTTTCGAAAACTCAACTGTTTCCTGTCAAAATAAGCTCAAAATTCTGCATTTCAGAAACGCTCAAACGGTATTTTTTTAAAAAGGTTCTCCATTTTTTTTCTTCAAATTTTTCCAATAGGTAATGCTAACTGCACTGTTTAATATGGCGTAAAGTTAATTTTGGTGTATTCTTTTGTTTTTCAAAACTTACACAAATGTAATTTTTGTAAAATACCTCCCACGTCGTTAATATGCACATTTCCGTCGATTTATATACATTATTAGATGTGTGAGTTGAAGTGCTTTAAATGACTTCAAAAGAAGATTTTTGAAAAGTCAATAGATTCCTGTGAAAAATAGCTTCAAATTTCGCATTTACAGTAACGCTTAACGCCATTTTCTTATAGACAGTCCCAAATTTTTCAATGAAAAATGCTATTTAGGACGAGGTTTTAGCCTTCTTTAATATTACTAAAATAATGTTTCGGTTCTATTATTTGGGAACAGAAACGTTGAGAAAAAAAGTACTACTTTCGTCGGCGATAGATGGCAGCCGGCAAGAAGGAAGGGCAAGACTTACAGCACCAGTTCACACCAAGAAAATTAGAAAACTTTACTACCAGAACGTCTGTGCCATTCTGTAGCACCTCTAGTTAATTTTTTAACATGCATCCTAAGCCTAGGTGTTAGTACATTGCGTATTTATTATTTTACATATTATTTGTGTTTTATGAACTTGATAGGGAAGTAAGATAAAAAATATCTCTATGGAGGATTCTTCATTGTAGACTCTTAATCTATATAATTTGACAGATTTTTATATGTGATTTGTCATTAAATTGGCTTTTTTCAAGAGTTCCGTAGACATATGAGACCTCTTGAAAACTATAAAGGCTTACACAGCGTTCGTCTGTGATTTCAATGTTTTATTGATGTGCCCTTAGGATGTTTAAGGATAATTAAACTTTACCGATAATGTTGTATGATCAGAACACTTGTGTAATTGGCAATACAGAGCACATGTGTGTAATCGAGTCAACGTGATATTTCCTTATCTAATTCTTCAAATGAAATACCTGTGTATTACGAAACCTAGACTGCTCTCCGGACAGTGAACATTTGCGTTGGATCGGCCTTCGTAAAACGCGTCGTGGGTATCTCGTGCATTCGCGAATATAGTAGATACAAACCTGCGGCCAGAACTCTGTCACGAGCAAAAGTTGAAACAAACACTAAACGTTTAACTACGGCCCGTTCAGAAGCAGCTTTGAAGGGGCTGCAACTGTTTGCTTACACCCGACGGAGAACAGCGCGTTCTTCGAATCGGGCGGCACTCGCAGGGGCGTTTCGGCACCAGCCACCAGCGACCCGAAACAAAGCGCCACGCACCGCCGAGTCCGGTGGAGCGCGGCAAGAATAAACCGGAGGGCCGCGTGGGTCACCACGTGACTGCGGCGGCGGCGGAGGCGGCGCAGAGCCCGCGGCCGCTCGCGCGTCAGCAACGCGTGTCGGGAGGTGTCGGGCGGAACGTGATGCGTCGCTCCCAGCGACCCACCGCGGACGCCCTGCCCCGCCTACCCCAACGCCCCCCCGCCCCCCCCCCCCCCCCCGCCCGCCACGCTCGCCCCCGCGGGTGGCATGCGAGGAGCGCGCCCGAGACGAGGCCGAGACTGCTGTCATTAAGCGCGGTTCGCTTGGAGGAGTTCTAGACAGCAATGAGTGCGGGAGGTGGCGCGCACAGGTGCTGAACCAGCCAGGAGTATAATTCCAAAGGTGAAACGTATGTGCGTCAATTGTATACTTCAAGTGTTTACGGCCGGCCTGATTGGTAGTGGTCTCGCCGCTCACCACCTCTGGGCACCGGAGACCCAAAAGATTCACGTAGAATTTGAGGGGGAAAAGGAGATTTTCTTGATCGATTGAGGACTTTCCGTTTCCGAGCGCGTCAACCACTGGTCGTTAGTTCCGTAAGTGTACTACAAGTTATATCTCTGGAAGTGGTGTTCCTCCTCCCCAACAAGAACGTGAGATCTGGCACCGACCTTCACGTCGAAGTTTCCCCACCTTGTCATCTCCGCCAGCAGAGCACTTCTTCAGGCGGGACAAGCTCTAAGTTCCTTACTGCTCTCCTGGTGTGTTGTAGTGTACTGCATGTAATTGTAAATGGCAGTGTAAGGGGAGAGAATGGAACGTGGGTGAGGAAAGAAACATCGCGAACAGTCCACTGCCTGTTTGATAAGGTTGTATTGCTTCGGCATTCACTTGGTAGTGAGTTGAGACTGCGCGGATTACTACCGATCAAAGCAGTCGGCAGCTAGAATTCTCCTACAGACAGCTGTACCCTAACAAATGGGTTTCCTTAATCACTCACACACACATCCTTATACGCGTTACACTGCAAAACACGTCGGGGGCCGGCTGCTCTTATCGGTAGTTTTTCGTGGTTTCTCCGATTAACACCAGGTGAATGCCGGAGCAGTACCCTAACAAACAGGCCACGGACCGCGCGCGATCTTTCTTTCCTCTTCCTTGTCCTATCCTCACCCCTTACACACACACACACACACACACAGACACGTACACTAACATGCACTACACTACTACACATGCCGGGAGACTGGTCGGGGACGTAGAACATGTCCCGGCTGGGGCGCAGCTCCGCTGGTGGGAGATACCTTGTTGGGGATACCCCGTTAGCCGACGGTAGGTCGGCGACGGATCTGGCCATCCAGCGGGAGGAGACCACCGCCACCTCCCGAGTAAAAACACGCACTACACTTGCGGGACTAATAACCATAGTAGTTGACGTGCCTGGAATCACTAACAATCAATCAACGTCGGGGGCTTAGAGCTTGTCCCGGTTGGGTGAGATACCTGGAGGGCGAAAAGTGGCAAAGGTCCGCGCGCGATCCCTCTTTCCCATCATGTCTTCTGGCCATCCTTATTGCCGAGTGAGAGACTGATTTCACAACGATTCTATCGCCCAACTACCAATGATTCCTGCAATACTCCGTGTTCATGAATGTCAGATCGTCCCGAACTAAGATCTACAGTTAATGAATAAATGAATAAGGACAGTTGCAGTAAGAATGCAGAGCTGAAATTTCTTCAGTCGAATTATATAGGTCTACTATTCAGACGTTATGGAACGAAATAGTTTGTAAAATATTGATGATGTTCAGTAACGACAGCGTGATCAAAAGTCATTGTGGAATGCTGAACTGACACTCGAAACATTGTACGTTATGCACTTCCTTTTCTAATTTCACGCTACCATTACTGGAAGATTGGCTATATAATAGTTGTACTCGCAAATATCAGAATATTGAAATTTTAAATATTTGTTTTTATTTTTTAAGCTATGTTGAATATTATGCTAGGAGTCCTTGTATATAGTTATTATACATGTTAACTACAGGTTGTGAACTGATATAATCGATATATTAAAAACGCACGTTTTTCAATCGTTGAATTTTACACTTTTCAAAAGAAAGACGATAGATTATGTTAATAAACTCCCACATGCAGAATTAACATCTATGAAATTGAATTTTAGAATATTGTATCAAAGCCCTTCTTCTATAAGACATTATTTGTTTAGGTACAAACGGATGGGTCACTCTCAATAGGTCAGATTAAGGTATTGAAATTTTCATTGAAAATTTCATGCGGGCCTGGCTCGCTAGAAAATGCTAATTAGAAATTTCGTTTTTATCGTGTTCGTGTTATTTTTCCCATAGTATGTCTCAGATGGTTTAAACGTTTTTTTAAATAAATATATAAATATCCAGTCGGCTTCAGGGGGGAAATAGCATAATATCCGTTTAGAGAATATCACTGTTACCTAGCTATATTTTTCCACAACTTTATTTTTCTCTGCCAACATGAAAAGCGCGTGAATGAAGTTTAAGAGGTATCACATGGCCAAGCGAGATTGGCTGGGGTTGTGTTGACGTATTCGGATTCGAAAACTGACTTAGTGTAGGGATCACAGAATTTTGAAAATGTGCACACAATTCACTTTTCCCCATAGCACGTCATACGCAGTTTTAACTGTTTTTTTACGTAAAATAAATAAATAAATAAAACCAACGATGTTTCGAGGTTTCCTGCTTTTGGCCTCACTTGCTCAGGGTGCTCTCACATATCTCCTGACAAGGTTAATTGCCTTACTTATTGAAAGAGTTATAGAGTTTAGGGTCCTGCTCCTTAATCGAAAGGAGACGTGTCGAGATAGTGTTCGTTTGAAGAATTTAATGGGGTCCTTTACTGTAGTTAAGCTCAAACGATAACCTTATTTCCAAGTATTCTTGTTTTATTTAGTGGACAATTTTACTTCTCAGAATGAACTCTCGTTGTGAAAGGGGAAGTTGGAGGAGCAGGACATTACCCACTATGTGGAGGCGTGTAAACACACGCGAACCCGCGCCTGGCAAACTTCCTCCTCATTTTCTTCCCAACTCCTCCGCTAACCAGCTAAGCATCAGACTATTCTAATTCCCCAGCGAAGACAAGCAAGGAAATCATGAGACGTTATAAATAACAGAACACAAAAGTGTTGTCGAAAATGAAGCAGAAAAAAACCTTAACACGAGATAAAATAAAATAGATGAAATGGAGGAGGCCGTTCCGTAGGCCCGTTCGTTTCATCCAGGGTCTCTGAGGCAGTGGGCTAGAGCAGAGAAAAGCACGCTAATTAAAAATAACATCGATCAGGCTGGCGAGGAAAGAGCTCGAAAGATGCCAAGCTAATGTCAACCTATTTCTGTGCGTGTCCAGTCGGCGCGCGGGGCGGCGGCCGCGGGGCTGAGGGGGGGGATGGGGAGGAGGCGGAGGAGGGGGCGGGGTGCGTCGGCCAGACGCGCCGCGCGACACTCCGCAGTACAGCACAACAACAAGCCTCGCCGCTCCACGCCGCGCCGCACCACGCCACGCCACTCCGCGCCGCCCCGCCCCGCGCACGCCGCCACAAATAAGCCCCTGCGGCTCGCCCGGGCGGCGAGCGGCTGCGGCTGCGGCTGCGGCGCGGAGGAGGCGGCGGGCGGCGGCGACGAGGACGGCGAGCGGCGAAGGGGGAGAGTCCGAAGACATGGGACGTCTTCAGTGGACGACAGCAGCGGGCGTCGAGAACTTAGGAAGGAGGGGGGGGAGCGGTGTGAGGCGAAAGGACATGCCAGAGCCTGAAACGTGACCACTCCTACAGGGGCAAAGGAGGAATGATGCATGCTTTTATTTATTTATTTATTTATTTATTTATTTATTTATTTATTTATTTATTTATTTATTTATTTATTTATTTATTTATTTATTTATTTATTTATTTATTTATTTATTTATTTATTTATTTATTTATTTATTTATTTATTTATTTATTTATTTATTTATTTATTTATTTATTTATTTATTTATTTATTTATTTATTTATTTATTTATTTATTTATTTATTTATTTATTTATTTATTTATTTATTTATTTGTTTGTTTGTTTATTTATTTATTTATTTATAAATTACAAAATGTGGACATTTTCTTGAGTTCCACATTCCACACCTCTCTTTTAGTGTACGTCTAGTGGAATTGTGTATGATGTAACAGAATTGGTGATTGGCAGTATTTGAAAACAACTAGTTAGTTTCGTTCCGGAGAAACGGAAAACTGTAATGGCAAGATTGCATTTATGCTGATGGTAGCGGTAATCTGAGAGGTAGTGATGGTGGACAGGGTCGTCGCCCTGACGGTGGCCAAGGAGGTGGTGGGGAAGTAGGGGTGGTTAAGATGAAGTGAATACAGACGATTGTCTGGGTTCGGTGGTTGTATTGGTAATGTAAGCTTGATGGAGGTGTGGTAAAAGCGACTATCAAACGGACTGGAAGAGGAGTTGATATAGATGAGGGAAGATGGTTTTGTTGAAAATTTAGTGAAGGGAGGATTAATGTGACAATGAGCCTTCGGCGAGGTGCAGATGTCAGAATGTGAGGTCGGTTTCACCGGCGCAAGCGGCTGTGAGCGTTGTTGTTAGATGCGTCCAGTCTACTGAAGGCAGGCGGGCGTGAGTAGCGGAGGACTCTAATTAGTAGAGGTCGTTGGCGATTATGAGCGGTGAACAAGAAGTGCTGGGCGATGCTGTGACAAAGACTTGTAACTCTTGTACTAGACAGTACGTAATCAGGAATCGTCAACTCCTGTGGGGTTGGTGAGAGGTCTGCAGATAATAGTGGAGATGAAGGGATTTATTAATCACAAAATTAAACTGAGAAAAATTAATGAGTCCGGAACGGGCTACTGCGTATGATGACGAGCTGGGATAAACGTGCGGCTATTTGTTACAGAGATAGAAGTCGATCAGCAATAATGTCGATCAGCGAGTACTGATGGAGAATCGATACTGACAAAGAAATGGAAAAGAGACAAGAGAAATAAAATTAATAGAGCAGAGCAAATTTACAAAACTAATGTTCTATTATGAAAGGAATTCGAATTTTTTGCATTGATTAGAAATGCAAGAGTATAATTAATTTGAAGATCACATCAGGTATCAATATTTTGAAGCAAATAAATATTTATATCAGATACAAAATTTTCATTCCCTCTCTCGGACAATCTTTTTCACTTCTGTTTTTGTATCCCGCACCTCCACCGATCACTTGCGTCATCATGAGGCTCTACGTCTCTTTCAAATCAGGGGCTGCTTTCCTGATTTGTTCATCCGTTTCATTTTTACCGTGACCCAGGCAATCTTACGTTTTTTTGTAAAATATAGTACAATCTTTGTCTTCGTCCCACGTTCCTCTTCTCCGTCCACGCATTCCATCCATTTACAATCACCCTGACTATATTCTCTACCCTTCCACTCTTGATGTTCCTTGCTCTCCATTTCTTTTCAACTTTCCCTAATACTTCTACTCCCTTGTGACCATTGGAGTGGGTCTCCAGCATTATTTCTAGGATCGCTCTTTCTCTGATTATGTCTTCCTTCTGACTTGCCCATCCCATCATGCGTGCTCATTCCCCTATCTTCCCTATCTGCGTTTTACATACTCCGTTCTCCTCTATCCGTTGTCTTCCAGTGCAGTTCTCCATTTCTCGTATTGCGTCCTCCGGGTCCGCTGTACGCGTCATTTGCACATTCTTCTCTCCATTCCTTGCAAGTCCCACCTTTACACGTCGGCGAGTTGTGCTTTCGCCGTTCCTCGCCGCTTCACCCGCATCGCCGCTCACGCCCCACGCCCATTGTCCACTCCCACACCGCTCGCCACACGCCCAATGCCCACTCCCACATTCCTCCCGTCACGCCCAATGCCCACTCTATTATCCCCCTAGCCACACGCCCTTACCCCATGTCCCATGAACAGTACCTACGCTCATGCTCCGTGCTCCCACGCCCACGCCCCGTGCTCACGGCACACACTGACGCTCACGCTTTCGCTATACGCCCCAAGCCCTGGTCAATATCCACTTCCTCGCTCCGCGACATACAACAACGCCCACACTCCGCGCCACACACCCACATTCCATGCCCCACGGCCACGCTCCGCGCAACACACCCACGCTTCACCCCCCACGCACCCCCCCCCCCACTCCCACCCCCCCACCCCTCCGCGCTACACCCTGCCCACGCCACGCCCCTTACCTCACGCGCACACCTCATACCTCACATCCCCGCCCATGGCCACGCCCACCCTCAGCCAGCGGCTCGTGAAATTGAACGGCAGGCTACGGAGCGTGCGCAGCCTCCGCAGTGCGGGCGCGGGCGGAAATCCATAAACGTGGAAAGTATTTTCGTGAAGTCCCTGACTCATGCATGCGGAAGTCTATTTTCGGATGTTTTTCTAAACAGTGGCCATCAGTGCTAAAAGTACCTCCGTTGTAATACAATTACCACAGAGTCGTTGCGTCTTGCAGGTACAGACGGCCTTCGTGTGCTAATGTTGCGATGCGCGATGCTTGAGAGAACTTCTTATAAGAAACTTCCTTCATGAGTAGTCCATTCGTTTTCTTCTGTTTTTCTTCTCCGAGCGAGTAACTAAGAACAATAGTAGTTAATTCTTTGCCAGAAAATTTTAGTTAACCATGTAAAATTTGCTGTTTTATGTCTGTAATACATTTGGAATTTGATTTGCCCAAATTCTGAGTTAAGATGACTACAGTACAGTGGTTTAAAATCGTAAGTGCTGACTCAAACAGAAGACTGCATAAAATCGTCAGTTCAATTGAGTTTAAATTGTATTAATCACAATACTTCTTAAGTTTGGTAAATGGAATTTCAAACACATGTTTCTCCGTGTTTTAATTTTTTTTAATTATTAAAAAAACTAGATTCTCGAAATAAAATCCAGAAGTGTTTATTAAAGTTTGTTTCTAAACATTTTAGTACTGAATAATATCTTTGAAATGTTACAGGGGTATACATATTTTATATAAGGCGAATAAGAACAGTTCTGCTAGTTAACTGCAATATTAATGTAAATTTGATTTCATATTCTCTGTAGTTTCATAACAACATATTTTTTTACTTTCCAGTACATTTTTCAACTAATTGAGCGTAAATAAATGCAGCAAATACTTATACTTTTATGATAATTTGTTTTTGCGTAAGTCTGAAAATAAAGTAGTTTAATGGCAAAAATATCTTCGGTTTAATAAGTTAATTTCATGAATTTCATTGAAATCTCGTAATGCACAAGTAAGTGTTGAAATACCTGTATAACAAGTAAGTGTTGAAATACCTGTATACGGTATCTGAGAAAGCCTGAAAATAAAATGAAACATGTAATTAATATATTTTCTCATTTGAAAAAAAAAATGTTTTGGAAGAGATATGACCAAATGAAATTTTATTTACAATCAAATTTTCTCCCAAAGAATGTTCAAGTTTTAAACTAACAAGAAGTTTCTAATATAAATACGAGTAGCGTACTCGGCGTAGAAACTAAAGTACAACATTGACTCGTTTGATGACTAATAACCTCTATATCTTTTGTATTCTACTATTATGACCTACAGCTTCAAACCCTGTTTTTTAAGATATTCAGTGATATAGGAACCGGACAATCATGAGGAAAGAAAATCTGTTGATATAAAATTCGAATCTTTTTATTAGAATCTTCTTCCATTTTCCTATTCTTTTCACATACAGTATGGACGTGGATTTTCTGGTGCTAGGTAGCGAAAAATCATCCAGATGTGTAGAATCAAGGATAACCCGAAAGCATTCCTTTTGGTGGCTGGAGCGTGAGGTGAAATGATAGTTTACCACTCGCCCCTTCATACCGTATATTCATCATCGTCATCCTAATAGATTATGATAAATAATTCTTTCACAACTGTTGGGATAATTTCTGGGTAGGTAGTGCCTTCAAAATCAGTCTGAGGTAAAGAAAGTCAAAGAAATAGCTATTGGCAAGTAATATAAAATATATCTTTTTTAGTCGATAACTATAAATAAATAAATTGTATCTATTAATTAAAATTAAATCTACTTTTAGAAGCATTTTTCACATTCAATAATGCACATAGTCTCTTATGACATAAATTGATCTCTTGAGTACGAGAAACATTTTTTCTTCGAATTCCTTCTATTAAGGTTCTGAGAAAATACAAGTGAATAACAGTACAGCTGAACAAAGAAGACCCACTATTTATAAGTTACCTTGTAACGCAAACGCGCTAAAGATACTTTGTTGAGGGTCGCATTCCACATGAATGAGAGCAAGGACAACAGCACATGTCAGCACGTCGATTTCTCGCGGTGTCATCGTATTCATATGGCAAACATGTTCAGGGAGGGTGAGAAGCGGAGCATGTTATGTGGGACTCTTCGTAATATGTGGAGGTAACGAATTGTACCTTTATCCAATAGAATATGGGATTGATATTGTGCATTGATTTATTACGTGCTGCGCTACAGAACACACATAAATAAAGAACAGGAGAAGTAGAAAAATTGACTTCGCCTATTATAACAACACGTATACACCTTTCTATTCTTAAAATGCCCCTTTCAAATAATTATTGTTATAAATAAAATATGGAAAGAATCTGAGAAATATTATGAATATTACATTTCAGTTCATGATGTTGACCTCGTTACAAGTAATGTATGTCAATTTTCATCCGCCAATTATCATTTTACGTTTTATTGTAGAAGGTTAAATGTAAACTTCATAAACGGATATAATTGTGTCATTGGAAATAACATTTTTATAATGAAATAACACTCCGAAATCGGCGATAATGAGTTCAGATTTTGCTATTTCAATTAGAGAATATAATCTATTTTTAAGAATGCTGATAAGGAAATATTTCTCATGAAGTTGATAAAAACAAATTTTTCGATATAATTACTCTTAATTTTAAGGGTATGAACGTCTTCGCAATTTTCACAATTTACTCCTAATGATAATAAATTCTGCGATGAAAATAAAAAAATGTTTCGGGCGCAAATGCAATTTTAACAAATTTTGTTTATTTTATTGTAAAATTGAAATCTGGAGATTACTGTTTATTATCACATATCACGCTGAAACTCAAAGAAACTTTTTGGAAGTACCCTTCATTAAAACATTGCAGATTTTGAATTCATCCTCCTCAAATATTTGAAAAGTCTTGCCTAAATATGTTAAAATTGATAACTGACATTATGTGTCAGTATGAAAGTCGGAAATTACTTTATGTATCATTCAAGAACTTATGTATTAATATTCAATTTCCATCAATGTCTCACTTTTTTGAAAGTCAGAGCTCGGTTAGAGCAACTGGACGTTAACCAGATGATTCGGTTTTGATTCCCAGTCGGGGTGACTAATTCTCTAAACAATCTGAATACTCAAATTAACATAATTAAAAAAGGGTCACCATCAACATTATCATTAATACACAAGCAAAAACATTACATTATTTACTTGTCGACACAAAATGCCATAAATTTGTGGGTAAAAGCCCTACGTTGGCATTTTGGAAAACTTTTATAGTTAGTACGGCAACACAATTCAGGTATCCAGGCCGTCACGGTATATTATGACCAAAATCACATATGTCGTATAAGTGTTTAAGTTGGTTGTCAGTTTAAAAACGCCGATAAAAGAATACTCCAGTGGGAAGCGACAAAAACGGAAATATAATAAATATGGAGCCACTACAAATTCTAGATCATGATGCCGTGTTAGAGAATAATTCTCTTATTTCTCTAAGAGCAGTACATTGTCGAAGGTGAGCTTTCGTTTCATTGTCATATGAAAAAGTTCTTATTCTATTTTTGATATTCTGCATGAAATATAATGTACAAAAGTTTAAGTGTCATGTTAATTTAATTAACAAATTATAGTACTGTAGTTCAGGTTAATACAGCATTGAAAATAAAGTAAACACATGAATAATTAAATTAATTTGCGTAGTGTATGGGCCAAACACCTGAATACTGACTCTAAGACACACTTCTCTCTCCTGGTTGCGTATCGAGACTCTGTTAGTTAACAGTAGATCTGCACTGCGAATCGGTGTTGCCATTCAATTATTTTATTTGGAGACCTGCGTGTGTTACACTCTTTTGTCTTGCATAGGTAACTACAATTGTTAAGTCTCATTCGTGTTCATTTGACTCTGAAGAAAAGAAAGTGAAGAAAAAGGAGAAAGATAACTAGTGGTGCTCCTGAATAGCACATACTTTCTCGCGCTAGTAAGTTTCCTAATCTCTTCAGTCTGGATTGCTTTTTGGTTTTGCTGCACCGTCTTCCTAGCTACTGTCCATCGGCGCCTAACAGGGCCTATTACTTTACCTACAGCATCTCTGGGTGTATTCCCAGTAAAGAGCAACTTTGCGCTCCCCGTACATACCATACACCTTCCTCGGTCCTCCCGTAACCCTACATATTTGTCCAAGGTACCTTTTGACCACATCTCGGTGCTTCTATCTTTTAATTTCTCGCTACAGAGTAAAGAGAAAGTTATGTAGTGCTGCGCGAAAACACGGAGAATTTTAGACAGAAAAACTCTTCTTATAGGGCCCTGGTATTGAAAAAGCGAATATATCCAGCTGCTAAACTTAGAAGAAAAATGTACTGTGGTGTACCCAGAATCCATGTTTTGTGGGTGTTTGATACCGAACAATTGAATGAGGGCAACACGTCTGTCCGTTCTCTGTTCCAACTGTATCGGCTAAACCATTCAGTCGATTTCCTCCAATATTGATATTCCGCAATTGATCTGAGTGTTGTCGCGGTCCATTGAGTTTGAATACGATATTTTAATTTTCTGGGGTACTTTACATAAAGCCCCTGGGACATTTTCAAAAAATGACTCCATCGATTTGATTAAATATTGTTGTTTTATAGTGTGAAAGACGTTTATGAGAATGGTGCAGGTCTCGTGTTCGTTAAAAACCCTGATTTTTCGAAAATTGCAATCGTTCAAACTTCTTTCGGCATCATCCTAGAACTCCGATTGTGTAGATAGAATTTTTTCCCTTAATGAAATCCGTTCCTTAAAGATAGATTTTGAAATAAGGCCATGCACAATTTTTCGAATATTTGAGTACTTTTCGCGTTATTTAGCGTGAAAATACGAGCGAGAAAGTACGTGCTGTTTTAGCACCAGTAGTTTTTTTGGGCGTAGGGACCTATTCTTCAATTGCACACAGACTGCATACACAGTTGCGTGTCAGTTCCAGAGATTAAGGAAGGATTAGGGTATACTTGTAAAACAGGAGGGCCTCGAAATACCTCAAAGTCTATAAACGCAACTGAAAACATCCGTGTATTAAGCGGCATTCGAGCCCACAGGGTCCACGTTCTTGACCTCACCTGCTCCAAGTCTTCTTGAGCTCCCTGTCTCGCTAGGCAGAATAACGGCCTTACTATTCGTAACCATGTTACGGTTATGTAATATAATAATATTACTTTCATAATACTAATGATATAACTAAATATGATCTTTTAATGCATACGCGGCGTTTAATGTGCTTCAGCATTGAATATGTATTTTAATTTCTTTGTCACCATACGTTCCTTTTTAAAGAAGAATTTTTTAAAGTTAATTAACAAAAGCTAAATGTTGTGGAATTTAAATTTACAGCACGTATAAGTTATCACAAGAGTTTAGTTTCCTTGTATGTAACATTTATATTGGGGAAACTGTGTTTTTAATCATATTTTTTTCACATTTTCTCTTCTTTTTTCACATCTTTCGGTCCCGTAATAAGAGAATGAAAATATCAATTTAAGAATGTCAAAGTAAGACCTGGTTCTTGATGCATATTTTCAATACAAAATTCAAAGCTATTTTTGAGAAAATGTTGTTTGAGCGTTGCTTAAAATGCAAAAATTTGTGCTCATTTTCACTGAAGTCTACAGCTTTCAAGAAACTTTATAAGAAGTCATTTGAAGTTCTTGTACTCACAAATACAATACACTATTAAAATACATTTAATGAGAATGTTAATGATGTGAAAGATATTAAAAAATACATTTGTCTACGTTTTGAAAAATCAAATGATAATATCCAAACGGCGTTTTATGTCATATTATTCAGTGTATGGGCGTACAAAAGTTAGAAGAAAGAATTTGGAGTCGTTTGGAAAGAAAATTGTTTTTAAATGTGTCCATATTTCACTCAGAATTACGCAGAAACTACTAATCTTTTTTTAAAAACCCACATGTCATTAATTAACGAACTAATTGTTGAGAACAAATTTTATTTAAAAACACTCGACCGTCCATAATGTCGAGAGAGTTCCAAATATTTAAAACTGTGTACTAAGATAAAGTAACTGGACTATATTTCTTGTGAAGTCTGTGGCCATGGCGACGGGCAAACAACCAACAACTATTCTTGCGAGGGAAAGCACGGAGGGAACGGCCGGGCGCGCTGATGACGCTCCGATAAGACCGTTTGGCGGGTGACCTTGAACGCGGAGGATGGCAGGGCGTGGGGCGCGGAGTTCCGTCTAGCACTGAGCGTCGCGTCGTTGGCGCTGGGCGCGGCGCGGCGCCGTCCAACCCAAACACGCGCGCGGCTCCATGGCCTGATCACCGCGCGCTCACACCCCCTGCTGCGCGTCACGGCGTGGCGCGCACTGCACAGCTGGGAGGTGGCGAACAAACAACAGGGGCCCAGAATTACTCACTGCAAATTGAGGCCAGTATATGGAATATATTGCAGTATCAGACTGAAAACAACAATACAAACCTTTAAAAATGTCAAAGCAGCCGGTTCGGGATTGGTAAGTGTAGAATTACTGAATCATGGCCCCAGTTAATTATTGGTTCTTCTTACCAACTATACAGTAGATGTTTAATGGGAGAAGAATTACCAAAACATTTCAGCAAAGGATATATTTTTAACATCTACTAGGAAGGAGAAGGAAAACGTGTTCAAAATCTACAGGTATAATTGTTCTTAGCAGCATTGGCCAGTATGTGGGAAAATACTGAGAACCTGGGTGAAAAGAGACCTTATTAATGTCAAGAAACAGAGTGGCTTTCAAGTGGGGCGCTCATGTATTGACAACATCTTTATTATTAAATAGTTAACTGACAAACGTCTCGCCTATAATTTGGAGACACACCTTGTGTTTATAGATTTGTTTTTCCAGTAAATTAATGCCTAAGACACTGTCCCATTATCTATGCTGTGGATGGCAATGGAGAAACGATATGTTAATAACGAAATGATTAGAGCTGTTAAAGATTTCTACAAAGGTAATTAGAGCCAAATAATAGTAGGGGGGAATGTTTCAGCACAATTTCCAGTAAATAAAGTTTCACGACCGGGGTGCTGTGTAGCCCTGACTTTATTTAAAATATATTTTAATGAAGCCCTGAGAAGGTGGATGAAGAAATGCAGTAATTTGGGTATTAAAATTGGTGACTATGTTTTACTCCCTTCACTTTGCCGAAGATCAAGTGAAGTTCGCTGAACATGAAGACGATGTTCTATGTAGAATGACAGAAATAATTGCGTCTATACACATTCAGCCAATGGTAGCAAGAGAATCGTGGGGTGGTAGCGGTAAACCGAACAATCGACCACTGTTTTTCTCACAGATGTCAAATACCCGTGACGTCAGAATAAAGTTATTTTCAAAATTTAACTTTGATTCTCATGTAAATGTATAATGATGTTTTACCAAAAATATCGTATGCCAATCTACCGTTTCAAAAATGCAAATTGCATATTTATACATTATGTTTTTGCATTGGTCGATATCATAAATATAATATTCGTGGTACTATTCTAAATGTTTGGCATTGAAGTATAAACATAAAGTTGCAAAAAGCATGAGAATGAATGTTTTATACAAACGACTAATTAATATTTTCATTTGGAATAATTGCTCGGCAAATACTAAATATTCTTGTCTCGACAACTTCTCTAAAACTGTTGATCATTTAAGAGGAATGAACATAATAATAGGTTGTTACAGGTTAGTTTGATGTATTAGAATGACTGAATAAAAATAACTCGTCGTTTCGCTGGCGAGAATAAAGCAATTTTCAGCTGAGATACGCTCACAAGATTCATGGTCGAGGACGTTTCAAGCGATGCGGTGAGCTAAGCATTAATTACCCTCTTTGTGAGTCAACACTTGGGGAAAAGCATTGCATTGCTGTGTGGCCACTACAGAACTAAACACAAATTTAGAGAGTATAATACATGCAGCAGAATACAAGGTATCTGAAATATATGCAACATGCGCAAGTAAAGTCCTAAAAGAGCATACAGGATGTCCGGGGAGAAAACGTCAAAAATTCGAAAAGAAGCTCTTGGGACAATTTTAAGAATATTTTGTCTAATAAACTACTTGGACATTCTGAATTGCTGAGCCGTAATTAGCACTCAAACGTTGGTTTGAAAAATTGCTTTCTAGGCAAAAATTTGTATTACAGAAGCATAAAATCACTCCAGAATCATGTAAATTGTTTATTATTTAGAAAAGAATTAATATATTTGTTGAGAAAATAATTAACCCAGAAATAAAAAACACGCACTTAATCAATTCGACTGTCCTTTTATTTCTCAGTTATTTGTTCTAGTAAATTATTGATTTATTTTGTAAATAATAAAAAATTTACGTGTTAGAGAGGTGACAACTATGCATTTTGAAGATGACACATGATGGTTAAGCGATGCGTCGCTCAGTTCAGATGTTTCAACTTGCAATGGATGTACACCGCACCCTCGAGACTTCCTTATTAGCTATCCAGATTACTTTTTAATGCAATGCAGTTCACAACCTCGTCTCGGATTGGGCGTCACCTATGATTGGAATGTGCTATGATTGTGGTCAAAACGCGTAATCCATTACATTTTCCTCGCACATATTGGTAGGCATAGGTCACATATTCCCAAATGTTTCTGAAGCGAAAATGATAAGCCTCCACTTCTCGTTGACTTCGGAGAGCTATTTTCGAGGTATTTTGAGGATATTAAAGGATATCCCCGGATAAGTTGGTAAAATGTTCCCTAAAACCAAATGACATATGAGTAGTTACACTATAACTCTAACATTAAATAAAAATATTTGAAAGGTTTCTTAGCCTCCGTCCCACCACCAACACCGTGATTTTTAATTTTAATTTTTTCTTCAACTTAACACTATTTTATCTAATTGAAAAAATGTGAAAAATAAGAGAATATTTTATACTACCGGGGAATCATTTATTGATATTTTCTCAGCGCCACTCAAACGCATTTAAAAGAAACAACAATAAATATAATTGTACTGTGTTTTAAAACCCCGGAACAGGCTTGAAAAAATTCAGAAGTTACTCTCAAAATACAAATTATTGTGAATTATTTTCAAATTTTTCCGACTTCTGGGGTGTAGTTAATAAAAGGAAAACAATTTTTAACATGTCCCGCCTTTTTTTAAAATACACTTTGAAAGTGACTGCAACAGTGTTCTGTGCATTTCTTTCAGTGTATATTATACATTTATATACATTGTTTTAGCACCCTGTAATATTTTTATCTTGTAATGTAATTATTGTTTATCATGTTTTTAAAACTTTATCATGCTTTGGATCAAGAATGTAAGTTCCATTCCGATAAAGAAAGCAAAAACATCACTTAGTAAGAAATTTTTATTGGATTGGTTGGTTAGTGATTCCAGGAGCGTCAACAGATTAGGTCATTAGTCCCGTAGTGTAGTTTTGTAAGTGCATGTTTTTTCCCTAAAGAGATGGCGGTATCCGGCGTCGACCTACCGTCGGCTAGCGGGGTTTCCTCCACCAGCGGGGCACCGCCCCAGCCGAGACAAGCTCTAAGCTCCCGACCGGTCTCTCGGAATATGTGGTAGTGTAGTGCATGTTAGTGTAAGTGTATGTGTGTGTAAGGGGAGAGGATAGGGCAAGGAAGAGGAAGGAGAGATCGCGCGCGGTCCGTGGCCCGTTTGTTATGGTACTGCTCCAGCATTCGCCTGGTGTTGATCGGAGAAAGCACGGAAAGCTACTGATCAGAGCTGCCAGCCGTTAGAATTCTCCTCCAGACAGCGACTGAATTCGACCTAGCTGAAAAGATAATGTCCAAAATCCTGCCGCCATCGGGACTCGAACCTAGGACCCCCCGGTCAGAGGCGCTACAGAGACATCAGTTGAGGCACTGACCTACCGTTCCCGGTTTTTTATTGGAATATTTACTTAGACTCACAAAATACTTCTCAACTTAGTCACCACCACTGTTCAGGAATTTATCGTTACGATGCGCCATTAAATGTATGCCCATGTCATAGGAGTCCACCGCCAACGTCTGGACCCATAAAGTCAATTCAGTCTGCACCTCAGCGTCGTTGTTGTAACATTTGAGAAACGTTCATGAAACGGAAGAGATGAAACCCACTTAATGCGTGGTCGAGGATGTAGGGTGAATGGTGGAAGACCACCCATGGAAATTGATTCAACATTTTTCTTGTGGAGTTGGCTTTACGTAGTCTTGCATTGTCATGTACAAGCGCAGTGACCCTTGTCAACATCCCACGTATATTGTTTTGGATCGCTCTCAATTTTTTCAATGTCTGACAATACCGATCAGCAGTTACGGTCTCCTCTCGCGGTAAGAACTCGCGCAGGAGGACACCACGGCGATACCAGTACTGTACACATGATTTTTCACAGAGACCGTCTGCTTCAATTTGGTCTTCACAGGTGAACTACTATGCCGCCCCATGCATGGATTGTTTTGTTTCCGGTGTGACATGTGGCACCCATGTTTCATTTCCAGTGACAACATGGTCGAGAAATTGTTCACCTTCCTCTGCGTACCACTGTAGGAATGTCAATGCTGTGGTCAGATGTTTGCTTTTGTGCCTTGAGACCCATCTTGCACCCACTTTATGAAAACTAAGCCACCAGGAGACAATTTCATGCAACAGCGACCGATTCATCTAAGGGAACTGACGAGAGAATTCAGAAATTCTGAGGTGCCGGTTCTACAAAATTTCTTGGCGTGCATTTTCCATCAGTTCTGTTGTCAAGGCCGGTCGGCCTCCGCAGTCTTCGTCTTGAATATTGCGAAATCTTACTTCTGCGAAATGCCTGCATCACTTCCTGACCATACTGCCTCTGAAAATATCGTGTCCATACAGGTGGCACAACGGCTGATGGATATCTGCTGGAGATTGATTCTGAGCGTGCAAAAATCGTATAACTGCTCGAACCTTGCAATTGGCAGGATACAATATCAGAGCAGTCATTTTATCGTAGCATTGCACGGTAACAACTGCTGTTACAAGACTTAAACCACGCTGCCTTAGTCTCACATACCTCTTCTGTACTCCTGAGAATTCGCATTCCTATCAGATTTCTCATGCCACCTCTGGGTGCGATCGGACTTTACTTTCTTGATGCACACCGTATATCATACGCTAAGGAAAGATGTTAGTTTCTGGCAGCGTATGAGAAACCATCGACACAAAACCCTGTAAAGGTGCTACTGGTGGATAGAAAATTACATTCCAGTCCTACATCAAAGAGATTTCAGAAGAAAAAAAACAGGTTTACAGATTATGACGAGATTATTGCAACGCACATTATAATCGCTCATAACTTGGAAGCGATGAGTCCTAGTTCTTTTAAACCAGGTTTACATGTCCCCTATGAACACGACTTTTTTGAGGACAGATAAAGTCTGACAGATTGCGTGTTTTGGAGAACGGGTAGATGACAGATGGTGACATTATGAGAGACAGTTTTGATGCAGGTGAAGGATTGATGGGGACAATGGGAATTTGAAGGGGATATATTGGACATGGATTATATTCTTAGGCAGTATTCTTCAAAATATACCTTTTTGAACGTTCTTTTACAATTTTGATTATTTAGTTATTTTGACTGCCCTCACCCCGTAGCATTGGTGGTTCGAAAAGTGCAGAAGCCGACATGAATTTCAAATTAAATTGAAGGAAAAATACTGAAGTTATCTTTCAAGATAAAATTGATAGGACTATTTTATATTTTGTGCATATTAATCTCAACGCTCAGCAATATTGTGATGGTTTCCTTTGCATAGTACCGGGCCTATCATGTTGAAACATTGAGTTCGGGGAATGGGCGTTCGCAGTTGGGTGCACCTTTAAATCTTTTTCCAATTTTTATACAATTGTTATTTACAAATTGCAGAGTATTCGCGCGTGCCCGAATTGTGTATACGAGACCGGACACCATGAATCACAAAAATTGGAACATTCAGGAATCCATTATATTTGAGATAAATAATTTCGTTTTATTGGTACAACTAAAATATGCGAATATTTTAACATTGTGTGGTTACAGTCACAAAATAATTAATTGCGGAGAAAATGTAAAAAATCTATTTTCAATGGATGATTCATCATGCCCCATGTCTGGGGCACCATGAGTTAGTGTCTGGGGTACAATGGATCAAAACTATTCCAGCAGAAGTACGAAGACGCACGAAGAATGAGCTAGTCTAGGTTCTCGTTTCAACGAGTGATGATTGTTGAAAAAAACATTCACGTTTTATGGAATAATTGCCTAGTCACTAGCAAGACGACATCTTTCTGGAGACCTTAGGGACAAATCTTTATTTCGTTTGAGAAATTCGGCTAACTAATAATTTCTTTTTCTAACCATGAATCTCGATATTTCACATTATTTTCAATAGCAGTTGGATAAGCGAGTTTGCGGCATTTTTTGATGGCCGTAAAACATTTTGCAGCCACCAATCGCTTCCACTTGGACATAAGTAAAAGCTTGTTTATGGCTGTAGTTTGATTTGAGTTCAACTTCTGCCCCGGAAAGTCATTTTATCTTATTGTTTCTCTGTTGACACTACATTTATCAGTTGCACTTCTTATGCTTCTACCTTCTGCAACCAAATTAATTGCCCTTTTCATTTATGTTTCCTCGCATATATCCCTTCAGTAGTTTTTCTCTTGTATGTTCTGATGATTTCTGGTAAACGTGCGAAAAAGCATTGCAGCATATGACCCATGATGCTTCATCATTACCTGACACATTTTGCATCCGTAGTTCCTCACGTTCAAAGTGGTCAGATGTGACATAAAATTAGTTACCGTTACTTACCTACAATGCAGGAGGATCTTAAAACCTTCAGAGAACTGCAATATTCAACTTCAATAGCAGTATTAAAATGTTGAAAAATTACATTAAAGCAAATACTCGTAATTTACTGTGAAAGGGAAATATCACATAACCCTTCATGTTTCCTTAGACAATGAAGTCAGATCATTGACAACTGGATAGGAAATATGGTCACACTATCATTTAATCATGATCAGTTCAGCCAGACAAAATACCCTGGATATCAGCAAAAATTTAATGACTCATCGTACCTCATGGTCCATGGTGTCCCATTCTCTCATATATAAGAATAAATACTTAGATAAAGGAAAATACAACCCTTTATCTAGTCGGAAACAACCAAAGGTGTGAGAACGTAGGCTGCCGCGGCCTGTGTTAGTACCTACTTGGCTATCTCAATGACGCCGCGTCCTAGGCACAGGTGCCAACGTTTCGGCTGCGATTTTGCAACCTTCTTCCTGGAAGAAGATGGCAGGTGCCTAGAACGCGGCGATCCGGATAGCCAATTCGTTAACTACGGATGTCTTAGTTTATATTTTTTTAATTATCGCCCACCAATTTAAAAAATTTAAAAATTTACAAAAACAAGTGTTTTGAGATTTTTTCGTCCCTGAGTGGGTATTCCAAGACAATAAAACGGTTCTTGTAAATCCAGGTTCAACTCGATCTCCTTCATTTCCCTACTTGTCCCCCATATATGCTTCACCTCTGCCCAAACGTTTTTCTCATGAACTGCCAAAATACTATCATATTTCCTTAGCATATGATATACTGATGCAAAGCGTTATAAAGATTTAAAAACGTCATAATTTGTAATTACACTGCAAGGTCAATGTATTACTTGTGTGCTACAACAATGTATACACATGTATAATAAACAGTAAAATAAATTCACTGAACAGTTGTAGACATTTTCAAAGTGTATTTAAAGACAAGGTGATTTAAAGGCTATAAAATGGTAAATATTTTTTTTACTTTATGAACTACAGCCCAGCAGTCGAAAAAATCTGTAAAAATTCACAACAATTTGTGTTTTGAGAGGAACACTTGGACATTAGTTTGGAGCATGTTCCAGAGTTCTAAGACACAATAAAAAATATTAAATATTTTATTGTATTTATATTTGTTGTGTATTTATATTATAAAATAAAAATATTTTTATTTTTTTCGAATGCATTTTTTAAATTTAGCACTGAGAAAATATCAAAAATGTTTCTGATAGTATAAGTTATTTTCTTATTTTTAATATTTTTTCAATAAGATAAAATCGTGTTAAATTGACGAAAAAAATAAAAATTACACTTTTTGGCTGTAGAAGGGTGTGGGTGGTGGGACGGTGGCTAAGAAACCTTTCAAAAAATTTATATTTATATTAGAGTTATAGTGTAACTTAAACATGTATCATTTGCTTTTTGGGAACGTTTTACCATATAATCCTTTAAATAAATTTTTCATATTCAGTATTTTACATTTTAGGAAAAGAAGTAAAGTGTTAAACCCCCTAATACATGTGCAGGAGAGAGGCAATCATTAGGAAAAATTGTGGGCAACTCACTATCGACATCAAATACTCGTGTGTATTAATATGGTATAGGTGTCTCTACATATTCTTAAGAGCGAACGGTCGAATAATCAATTCGAGGGAAGCAATGGAAGAATGTACAAGAGTTTAGTCTTAACTCAAGGTTTTCTCCGTGTTTGTTTACAGATACACTAGAGGAATGTCGCAATGCTTCACTATAAATGAATTAATGGCATGTATTATCTTATATTCGGTGAATGTCATTGTAACATTGCCCTTTCGTGTCGGGAATATGCTTTTCACTGTCCCATGTGTGCTGCACCAAGTCCTGCAGACATTTTAAGACTTCATGCCAGAATAAGAATGACTGACAATGTTTTACCAAATCCGCTCAGGTTTGGTGGTCGGGCGAGACAGACGATACCTAGATGTTAGTGTACGTAAAATTTCCAGAAATGTGGGATTACAAATATAGGCGTGCACAGCCTAAAATACGAGAGGGAGCCAACTACATTTCTGAGCCTCTTTCCATTGAATTGCTTCACTTACACAATATATATTTTGTCAGTAAATAAATAAATCACACCACAGGTAGGATTAATTTAGAATATTATTGATGCAAATATCCTGAAGTACCTCATACAGGTTACGAGGTGGTTTGGATTTGATTGATACGTGATTCCAGATGCAACTTCTATAGTCATTCTTCCCGTAAATGCAGTGCAAGTTTTTATCGCATGAGGTGGCATGGATCTTCCTCTGCTGGATGTCGAGATCCGGTGCCGACCTACGTCGGCTTGCAGGGGTTTTCCCCAACCTGACATCTCATTCCACCGCCCCAGCCGGGACAAGCTCTAAACTCCCGACTGCTCTCCCGACATGTGTGGTAGTGTAGTGCATGTGAATGTGTGTGTAGGTAAATGGTAAGAAAAGGACGAGGAAGAGAAAGGAAAGATCGTGCGCGGTCTGTGGCCCGTTTGTTAGGATACTGCTCCGGCATTCGCTCCGGCATTGATATGATAAACTACGGAAAACTACCGATCAGAGCAGCCCGCCACTGCAATTATCCTCCAGACAGCGGCTGAATTCGCCCTAGCTGACAAGTTAGTGTCGAAACTCCTGCAACCGTCGTATCTAGAACCGCAGGACTTCCCAATAAGAGAAACTACAGTGACATCTGTTGATGCCCTTAGTCACCTTTGGCGGCCGGTGGCTTGGAGATCTCTTATGTGTAACAATTACACAAATTGTCTGGTTGAATCGGAGAAAATCTGATATTGTACAAATTTACGGAGTTCTAACTGCTAACCCAATCCCGAGGAGGTGATGTGCTCGGCGGATGTTTGCTTCCTTTGAGGTGTCCAAAACTCTAAAGACGGCTCCACACATTCGGTATTCGCCGAGCAGCGAGCTAGTGCTCGCCCAATCCCAAGCAGCTGACGTGTTCGGCAAATGTTCGCTCCCTTTGATGTGTCTAAAAGACCGATACGTGGTTGGTAGGGCGAACCCCGAATATTCGTCACTCGGCAAATAGCAAGCAACTCATCCACACTACTAGGGATTCGGCGAGCGGTTGTTCTCTTTTCCCCGAATAACGAATGTGGGGAGCCGGCTTAACACGCGATGGGTAGGGCGAACACTGAACGTTCGTCGCTGAGCTTGTAGCAAACAACACACCAACGGGATTCTGCAAACGGCCCCTCGCTGTTCGCCGAATACAGAATTTGTGGAGCTACCTTAAAACAATAAGTGTGGCCATCACTGGATAGGGGGAATCCGTTATTTTCATTTTCTTTTCTTAAAACCGTACCACAATCTAAAAATTTCGTATTTTTTGCAGTTATGAAATGATCTTCGTTGACGAAAATGCACCTCACTAGTTTCATATTGCGTTTTATTTTACTAGCACCTACATCATTTTCTGAACTCTGGAGTTCTCGGACATTAAAAGTATATTCAAAACTTCGTAAGAAATATTATTACAACAAAATAAGCGACTAGTAGAATTTATTATAAGCCTCAAAATTTTGCAATACATCAAACCAGAAACGGCTAAAATATTTGAGTACTAATGGTTTTGTTCGGCGATGGAATTAATTAATTGCATTGCTTATTATACAAAACAAAGTAAAGCAAAATGATAATACTAGAAATTAAAGAAATGAATTTGAATTTTCTGTTTTCTCGGCCTCTTTCTATGCTATGTTGAAGTGAGTTGAATAAAGGTCATTAGGAATTTTGTTGTACTCATGATATATTTTCTACGCCAACGTTTCGCGTTTATTTGACCTTCACCAGGATCATTAGACAAAAGTTTTGTGAAGTATTGGATGGCGAGGGGTTCGAACTTTTCTCACATTTAAAAGATTCCTTAGTTCGTAAAAACGAATTTAAAATGCATATCAGTATTTGTCTAATACTCTGATGAATATGTCATAAATACCGAAATGTTGGGATAAAATTTCTTACGAACTATATCTTCCATCATAAAGACAAATTTATTGATTTTCATAATAATTGCTCCAAGCAGAGAAGAAGAAGGGCCACTTTTATTGGAATTACGATATCCAAAAGCTTTATACAACAAGAACAATAGTGAAATAAATAAAGCATTGGAACACATTGGAGTGGGTTTCCCTTTCTCACATCGGATATGAACACAACCTTCCTATATTTGCGATTTGTAATGCCAGTGGTGTGTAAGGCCACGATAGAGATAGCAAAAGTGGATATTGAAACTTACGACAAACAGTAAATTTCGCTACAATACAGTGATTTTTTATAATAAAAAAAGACATTTGTCAGTTACTTAGTTCGTAAAAACGAATTTAAAATGAATATCAGTTTGTAAAAATTAAAGACCAGTGTCTATTTCATTTCATTTCCTAAACTAGATTGATGTTTAAACATATAAGATTCTATTACGTGAAAACTCTTGAATTAACGACATGCGTTGTATATTGGATTTCTATTTGTTTTTCCGCGGGAATTAAACTATCCTGAGCTTTTACGAACATATAAGGACACTTATCATCCAAATTTGATATTATTACAAACTATTTCTCTCATATTTAAAATATTTCTTTTGTACAAATTTCATCATTTGCTGAAAATACGAAAACTGGCATGATAACTTTTGAGAATGGATTATTTTATATTTAGAGTAGATTATGTCTTATTTTTTAATTTGTTAGTATGTGTGCTCTTTTTAAAAATTAGACAAATTACACTCTGTTTGCTTTTCTCGTTAAAAATAATTTTATTTAATCTTAATAACCAAAAATTAAAAACATTGTATCTAAAATAATTTTAACTATTAGGTATAATTTCAACTCAGAAAAATTGTGATAATATTTAACTTCAGTAATTACTCTTTAAATTTAAACATTATTTAAAACGTAGCATAGAGGTTCTGTAACTTCTATAATACTCACCTTCTATAACCCCCATCCATACTCCTGTAAGGAAAGCCTTACAGGATATTTTGTCTCAAAGTATGAGCCAAGGGCGTACGAGAAGAGCAATAATCAAATTTCGTTTGTGCCATGACTTGCGAAAAGACACTAGAGAGAGGAAGTTAACATCCGGAGGGACAGTTAGTGGTTTCGTAAATCTGTAGGTTACGCCGACCTTAGTATATGCATGAGAAGACGGCGCATGGCCTCGTAAAAGTCAACGTCTGTGGCGATCGCTGCAAGCGCTACCACGACGGAGTTACGGTGCAACTCCGATGATTTACGTCTGCTCCTCTAATACACAGAAGTAAATGGAATAATGTGAGGTCGTAAATGAGTACGAGCAAAGAGAGGAAGAAGATACAACTACACATTTCCTAATGTGAACAAATAAATGCCATCACAAGGGAAGTATAAACCACTACACTAGCCAACAATGTTTCATTTCATATCTCCGAGATTCTTATGAAAACATACAAGTTGATTTCGAAAACTATCATAAGCATTTCCTATCACGTTTAGTTTAAAATATATTTACATGTTAAAGTAAATAAAATCTGAAGTTACATATGATTCCTTTTTACTTTTTCGCCCTTACGAATGTAAGAAAAGGAATTATTGTAAATTTGCGCCGGAAAATTTTTCGAAAGCATACACTTTCTGGGGCGCTGCAAACGAAAAAGTTGATAAATCCAGTTCCTATATACAGGATGAGTCACGTAACTTTAGCACTCCCTGCGGTTTTTGAACGGTTGAAGCTATTGATTGATTGATTTTTTCGTGTTTCTGGGCGCGTCAACTGCTTTGGTCATTAGTCTCGTTAGTGTAGTGCATGCTTTTTCTTGCGAGATGGTGATCTTCCCCCGCTGGATGGCGAGATCCGGCGCCGACCCACCGTCGGCTACTGGGGTTTCCCCCTAACCAGTACATGTTTTTTCTCTCGGTGCTTGGCGATGATCTTCCCCCGCTGGATGTTGAGATCCGGCGCCGACCACCTGTGGGCAAGCGGGTTTTCCCTAGCCAGGTACCTCCCACCAGCGGGGCACCGCCCCCGTCGGGACAAGCTCTAAGCTCCCGACCGGTCTCCCGGAATATGTGGTAGTGTAGTGCATGTTAGTGTAGGTGTGGGTGTAAGGGGAGAGGATAGGACAAGGAAGAGGAACGAAAGATCGTGCGCGGTCCGTGGCCCGTTTGTTAGGGTACTGCTCCGGCATTCGCCTGGTGTTGATCGGAGAAACCACGCTAAACTACCGATCAGAGCAGCCGGCCTCTAGAATTCTCATCCAGACAGCGACTGAATTCGACCTAGCTGAAAAGCTAGTGTCGAAAATCCTGCCGCCGTCAGAACTCGAACCTAGGACCTCTCGGTCAGAGGGACTGCAGTGACATCAGTTGATGCACTTGGTAGCTCACTACCACTCCCGATTTGAAGCGATTGCAATGCAGTTTTCACAGAAGTGCAGGAGGGCATAACGCTCCTTACTTTTTCAAATAGAATTTCTATGGATTCCTTGTTCTAAGACATGTAGGAGAGTTGAAGATGATAACTTTTCCCCAATAAATGTGTGGTGAAGAATTTCATGTAAACAAGAGACGCACGTGACTGTTACCCCTGACTGATAGGCAACTCGCCATGCATTGGGGCTTTGCACATCACGTTCTGACGCAGTTAGAGGGGTTTCGTGTACTACGCGAACATCAAATAAATAGTCTTGAAACAAGGATCTGACGAGGAATATCTTTTGATTCAGCTATCGCTCTCATGAGTATTGCTAACGGTTGTCGCCAAGAGGATTTGCATTCCGTTTCTGTAGATAATGTAGAAGATCCTGTATCCAAATTGACTGCCAGAGGAAACTGGGACTGTTTGACACCAGTTGGTAATTTTTGATTTTTTAAAACTCCGGTTTAGTTGTGACAAGTGTGATTGTATCAGATGTGAAAACTAAATTTATTAGGGTACCTTGTGGTATTTTTATACATGAATGTTTGACTGTCGGACTTTTTGAATCGTTAAAAGTCATCAAGTGAAGATGAGCTAACCTACCTAAGTGTTGAGGTTGGTTGGCACTGGTCTTCGGGTAGGTTGGCAAAAGCATGCATTATGTTGGAATACTCCTCACATGAGAGCGTGGAGTATTAAAACATTTTCAAAATGAATAATTTCCAATATTTTATTTACAAAAATAAATAAAAACTAGTTTATGGTGTTGCAGAACAGCCTCACATTGGAAACTCCAGAAATCTTGGCAGTTTAAAAATTTCTGCATTTAAATTCAGCTCTTTACAACTTTTAATACAAATACATGATGAGGAGGACTATTGAGTAGGTAAACTCATTTAATTGTTTTGAGTTTCACGCTAAGAATGCTTAAACTTCCAATAGATGAACAAGCAATAGTTGCATGTTTACTCGACAAGGAAAGGAAAATAAATCTTTAAACAGTAAATGGATAATAACTCTTTTAAAAAAATTAAACATCACCGGCTGACAAAAACCATTAGGTAAACGCTCGTGCCATCTCACAAGCAGCGAGATGGCTCCCCAGAGTGAGCCCGATGGGTCGCCGTACTGTGGGCCAAATAACAGGTTCATACCACGGCAATTAATTAGAAATATTTAAAAAAGGTTGGCACTTTTTGAAAATATATATTTATGATTTTGAAAATATGCCAGAGTTAAGATAAAATTTTATTTTATCAAAAGGATGTTTAATAGGATAACGACTACAGAAGTGGCCAATGCGTCAGCGGTGACCAATTGAAGCACATTTGAAAAGTAAATTGAAGGCGTCCCTTAATACCCGCACATGGTAGGTGTCACCATAAGCATCATATGTAGAGAGCCAATGTTGATTTTCTTGGTGGTGTCAACTCTGCAGTAACGCTGAAAATGGGGTTTAAGTGCAGGATGCATCGAGCATACACTTTACATCATTGTGTTCTAGGGCAGAACGCTCTACGCGCCGGATTATCGTTGTTACAGCGATAACGAAACACATCCTTTTAGAACGACCCTTGACACTGTCAGTGGCAATGTTGTGCTGATGTAGTATCATTTCCGAGCGAGCAACCGTGTAAATTGGAGGAGATAGAGACATTTACTATAGACGAGTTTTGTGATGGTATGTAATTGACGTTGGAGGAATGCCAGCATTGCCGTGCGGGTGTACGGCGCGCGATGTCCCACTCGCCGGTATCCGAGGTGCAACGTGTTGCAGCGCCTCGATGCGTGATACGGGCAACGCGCTTTCGCGACCAAGTACCGACGTCGGAAGGCCGCGCCGTCGTACCGGTCCTTCCGAAGTGGCAGTATGCGAGCAGCGGAGGATTAGCCCACGGGGAAAGTTTGGGACATTGGCCGAACGTTGGGCGTATCCAGGAAGATCGTGATTCGAGTTCTGCAGGAGAATGCCCAACGACCGAGAGGCGACCTTTCTAGGCGAATGGCGTACTGGGAATGGCTGCTGGACCGCGACGCAAACGAAACCGAACTCACTGCACGCGTATTGTGGACCGACGAGGCCATATTTACACGAGACGTGTTCTTCAATGCCCTCAATTGTCATTAAATAATAATAATAATAATAATAATAATAATAATGCCTTTATTGATATGGCGAGGCTCGGGCGATCCGGCCCGGTCTTCCGCCTAACCACATGTTAGATGCATACGAAGTGTTCAAAAATATATACAAATGTAAAAGTATATTTAAGTTGTAAGTAGTTAGGGAAAACCAAGAATAATTTAAAAGCAACTTATAAAAAGAGAATATAAAAGGTTAAAATAGTCACAGAAATGTCGCAAATTTTGTTTGAAAGAATTATAAGTTCATAAACGGAAATTACAAGTAATTTGAAGTTGAACAACATACGATTATTATATGCTCCAAATGTTTGCGTGCTACGCGGCAGCCTGGTATTCATTCTGCGCGACTGTAATCTTTTAACAGAGATATACACCACCTCACTGGCCGCTCGACCCTGGAAGAAAACCCGTTAGTTGGAGAAAACCCACCAGGCAGGCTGCGTCCTAATACAACAGTACACTAAGCTAAAATGAAGTAACAGGTCTTTGGGATGTTTTCCTCAGCTGCTGGCCATGCTGCACGGGATCGTCTTCTTGCTTGTCATTAGTGGGCACACGTATATCCCCGTGTCACGCGACCGCGCCGCCACCAGTTTCCGTGGAAAATACAATAAATCTCTGGGCCAGCATTCTGAGTGATCACATAATTGGAACGTATGTACTCCCGGATGATCTTGACGCCAACGCATACCTCACGCTCCTTCGGCAACGTGTCCCGGAACTGCGAAAAATGTTGCCCGTAGCGCCCCTCAGATAGTTGTGGATTCAACACGACGGTGCACCAGAGCACTGACATCATGACTTACGAGCTCACCTCGACGCGTGTGCGGAGGCCCCGCTGTCTGGCCACACGCTCTCTTGACCTCACGCCAATTGATTTCTTCTTCTGGGACTACGTCAAGGATCGTGTGTATACGACCTCGCCGGACGACCTGCAAGACCTCGTCGCACGGGTGCACGCGACCATGGCCGTACTGGCGATAGAAACTTTGGGGCGCGCGCAACAAAGCGTTGCGACACGTGCCTTGTCATATTGCCATAAACATGGGGGATATTTTGAGCATGTTCCCTAAAAATTGTATTTGAGACAGTAATAAAGGTGACGGCGATGTACCATGAGTTGTGTTATCTTACAGTCTTCCAACTTCCTTCTGGATGCCCTCACTCCGCCACGAAATTCTAAGTCACCCGTCCAGTTCCGCCGTCAGCAGTACACTCTGAGAAAGGCCACAATCTGTTGGCCGAAAGGTCAGTCACTACGACAGACATTCGGCCCGTTCCAGCTAGCCTAGACAACAACCATACGCGAGTTCGCGAGATATATCGTGAGGCATGCAGTTTTCAATTCTGTTACTCGGAAAAAAGTGTGCGCGTCAAAATGTATATTATTCGGTTTTATCGTGTTTCTAGGCCTTCCAATGAAGTACTCTCCATATGCCATATTAAGGGCACCTGTATATTTGTGTACACATGAGCGATCACTGAAAGTATGAGATTGTTAATTGAAGTAAATACCTTACATCACGACAGAAATCTTGTGTGGATCAGAATAGAATTTTAATTTTGTTGGTCTTAAGTTACGAGTATTCGTTCGTAGTAATGTTTTCGTATATTTCATATTTAGTTTCAAAAATAAGTTCAGCCTCATTGCTTGTGACGGTAACGAATAATAGTGGAATTTTCTTTGGTTCGGATGGTTCTTCAGGTAATTGTATTCTTCATTTTCTAAACGTTTAGGTTGATTGGGTTACTTCTATGATGGTTATTACCTTGCGTTGCAGCGCGTTTGCTGTCACCTTCTTCGCTAATCTCTCCAGATCTTTATGTGGCTATCAAGGAAGAATGTTATTAGAGTTGTTAAAACAAGCATGTACTTTCTCGTCCTATTTTCACGCAAAATTATGCGAAAAGTACTCAAATTTTCGAAAAATTGTAAATGATCTTATTTCGAAATATATCTTTAAGGAACAGATTTCATTAAGGAAAAATTGTTTATCTCCATAATTGTAGTTGTAGGAAGAAGCCGAAAAAGTTTGAACTTTTGAATTTTCGAAAAATCATGGTTTTCAACGAACATGAGACATGCACCATTCTCTTAAACGTTCTCTTAAACATTATCTTAAACAAAAACTTAATAAAAAAAGATGAAGCTATTTTTTGAAAACTTGGAAAATGACCCAGGAGCTTCGGGTAAAGTACCCCCCAAAATTAAAATGTCGATTTCAAATTCAGGCCGCGACATCAACCAGATCGATTGCGGGAATATTAATTTTGGAGAAAATCGACTCAACGGTTAAATCGCTATTTTTTCTTCACAGACGGGTAGACAGACTTACAGACAGACGTTTTGTCGTCAATCGATTTTTCGCTATCAAGGACCCAGAAAACATGGATTTTGGCACCACCACATATTGGAAGATTTCCCCCCTACATTTTGCAACTGGATTTAGCCACTTTTTCGTTAGCAAGGCGCACCAATAAGAGTATTTCTACCGAAAAGTCGCCGTTTTTTGCGCAGCATTACATACGTTTCTCTGTATTCCATCGCGAGAAAGTAAATATTGAAGGAAATATTGAGTGCGCCATTACTGTGAATATTTGTTAATGATTTCTGTATCTATATTTTCTATTTCAATATTCATTTGTTTATTTATATATTTTCGATCATAATTAGTTCAGTGTGCTTAAGTAATTTCCGTACTATAAAGTACCAATTTCTATACAGTTTCGAAGCGGGAAATGACAAAGCATGAAGTCATATTTTAGATTGAAAATAATCAATATCATGATCATTATTCACTTCACTTAATTGTGTATATTAATTGTGATTCACTGGGGGAACATACTACAGCACACTCATTAAGTTCTGTTTCTTTGCCTTAGTGATCGGGCGGATAGTAGTGGATTCTCATTGATAGTATTCAATGTTAGTTGTCGACCTACTCTTTTTACTTTTTCGTCCTTACGCACGCAACAAGAGAAAGTATTGTATGTAAAGTAATTGTAGGCCAGAAAAGCGGCGAATTTTCGTCACAAAACCTCTTATTGCGAGGCCTTGGTAACAAAATGTTAAATTATGTTCCTATATATAGTAAACTACTCCTTCTAGCACGTGATGTAGTCAGAATCCATGTTTGTCGTTCCTTGATACCGAAACATCGATTGACGTCAAAACGTTTGTCTGACCGTCTGTCCGTCCGTCTGAAGTCAACGCTAGCGCCTAAACCAGACCTGTACAACTCCTGCTCCCGCGGGCGTTCTGCACTTAGGAGCCAGCCGTGTGCCCGCGAGAACTACGGAAGTGCAAGTAGTGGGGAGGAGGCAGCATTGGGGGAGGGGAGAAACCGGAGCCTGGGTGTCTAGTGCAATGATTCATGCTGTGAAATAATTTTCCCACTTATTTAAATGGTCAGTCTGCCGTATATCTATCTACAAGCGCTGTATTTCACTGTTTATGTTTTTCTGTGCAGTGTTGTGTATCGACAATTTTACTTTATGCTCATTGCAACTCATAAACAATATTTGAAAGCAGTGGCCTCTTTTAAAAAATTATTATTTGATTTTAATTTACAAAAATTTACATTTTAATGATTGATTTTTCACCAGGAATGCTATAATCTCCAAATAACAACAAAACGAAGGAAATTGAGAGCAGTCTCTCACATCGAAAGGGTACCCCTAGTTATGATGGTAAAAAGTTCCCATAAACGAAATGACATATGAGTGGTTACATTATAATTATAACATAAAAATAATATTTTTGAAACGTTTCCTAGCTCCCGACTCACCACCCACACTCCTATACAGACAAAAACATGTTTTTTAATTTTATTTTTTCGGCAATTTAACACTTTTTCATCTGAATGAAAAGTACGATAAATAAGAAGACAATTTATACTACCAGAAAAATATCTTTTGATATTTTCTCAGACCCAAATTCAAACACAAAAAAATATTTTTGAAAACAAAATAACAACAATATTTTTATTGTCTTAGAAACATGGAACAAGCTTGAAAAAATATTTCGAACGTTTCTCTTAAACCACATATGATTGTGATTTTTTTCAGAATTTTTCAACAACTGGGCTGGAGTAAAAAAAATAAAAACAATTTTGCCGCCTTTAAATCACCTTGAATTTAAATATGCTTTAAATTAGAAAGGCGGGGAAAGACAGCAGAATTTGAAGGTATTTTCGTCAACGAATTTTGCCTCCATTTATTTTGACATAAATACATTTTTGAAATTCATTTTCGGCGTCATAACTTTGTAATACTGGCTCAATTTTTACTTTGTCGTATACATACGTATATACGGAGTAATATACGTAGTACTGAGAAAGTTATGTAATGCTGCGGAAAATCGATTTCGAGATTTCAACGAAAATACACGTTTTGGGGTCGCCTGATACTGAAAAAGTGGTTCTTTTCAAAACGTCCGTCCGTCTGTGAACACTACTAGAGCCTAAACCACACGTACAATCTTTTTCAATTTTTTTAAAAAAGAAACACCTATCCATCTGGCTCAAGTTGCAGCTTTGAAATTTAAAAAAAAATTAAACCAAAGACCCATTATAGGGGGAAAATTGAGACATTACTTCAACGTTACCTTGTCGAAAATGAATTTAAAGTTTTTAAATTTTTTGCTATATGAATTTGGCGTCAAAATTTGTTGACGAAAATATTTGAACTATGTTTCCCCGTTTCTGCAATTTTTTCAGTCTGATACACGCAATAGATTCTGAGAAAAAATAAAACATTCGAAACATCTTTCTCGTTGTGTCTCTGCAACAGATTGCCCTAGGAGGCTGTTTTTTTGTGAATCGTCATTTCGTATTTTTTTCATATGAGCATCACGATCATAGATTTGATTTGGGAGCAGTTTTTACCACCCTTATTCGGCTATGCCCTGTGCTATTACATCGTTGCAAAACAAATTATATTATCACCCCTACAATCAATTAGAATACTGGTATCCAAATCAAATATTTATGTCTAATTCGTTTTAGGTTCATATTTCACATTGTCGTACATCGACAACAAACATTTCCAAAATAAAAGGTACTTTTGAACTGTATTTAATGACCGTCAATTATCCCAACTGCTCTTTCAATTTACGCGCTACTGTTCGAATTGCGCATTCTTATCGGCTATCCCACTCCTAGTATGGGTCTTATCCCCACCCATCCAAGCGGCCCAGGTTTGCACTCAAGTTGCGCGCGGCTCTCGATGTCAGTCAAAGTGCAAACTGCTGTGCAGGCCTGGCCTAAACCGTTCAGCCGATTTTCTCCAAAATTGGTATTCCTCAATCGATGTGTACAAACTCGAAGCATCGAGAATTGTAAATGGATATTTTGATTTTTGAGGGTTCTTTACATAAAGCCTCAAAAATATTTTCAACATTTTGTAGAAAAGGCTCCAATTTTTTATTAAACATTGTTCTCGGATAGCGTAGAAGACGATAATTGTGCAAGTCTCATGTTCCTTGAAATCTCTGATGTTTTTCAAAATTGAAAAATTGCAATTTTTGGGGCATCTTGCTACAACTGCAATACTGAAGATAAATGTTTTTTCCTTAATGAAATCTGTTTTTGAAAAATAGTACTTGAAATAAGATTATGTTCGGTTTTTTGAAAATATGATTAGTTTTCGTGTAATTTTGCGGGTAATATGGGCAATTTAAAATGTTTAAACAATTTTTTTCTCAAAAGCCGTTCCAAATTCTTTCTTTAAATTTTATCCTCGTATGTAATAAACGACATAAAAGGTATAGTGCTAATCCCACTTTCGGTGAACTGTCCGTTTTTCCGAAAATAACAAAACGTTAATGTTTCAAAACTACAAAATTGAAGATAGAGATCTTTGCCTCACACAAAGTCTGTTGTAATAAATCAGTTCTTAGAAAACGATCATGTACAATGTTCTGAAGAAACGAGTAGATTCGCGTAATTTGTGTCTGAAATGTATGAAGTTAAAAAATTCTCAAAAATTCAAATTTTTACTTTCTCGTTTAAATACGTATATACGGTAGTAATATACGTACTACTGAGAACGTTAGGTAATGCTGCGGAAAATCGATTTCGAAATTTCAACGAAAATACACGTTTTGGGTCCCCTCATACCGAAAAAGTGTTCTTTTTTTTCAAAACGTCCGTCCGTCTGTGAACACCATTAGAGCCTAAACCACGTGTACGATCTTTCCCAAATTAAAGAATCCTCTGTCTATCTGACTCTAGTTGAAGCTCTGAAATTTTGATAAACATTCTGTAAAATTTGGGGGTCCTTTACATGAAGCCCCCGGACATTTCCAAATTTTTTCAATAATGGCTCCATATTTTTTCTTTAAATTTCTTGTAAGAATAGAGTAAAATACACTTATAAAGGTGGCATATGTCATATTTTCGCGGTTAACTCTAAATTTTCGAAAATTGCAAAAGTTTGAATTTTTCGGCATCTTCCTACAGCTATAAAATTGAAGACATATTTTTCCTTCAAATAAATTTTTTTTGCCCTTCTTTCATTAAGATCATGCAGACTTTTTTTAAAAAGTTTAGTAGTTTACGTGCAAATAGAGCGTGAATTATTTGCAATTTAAAAAAACATAAACACTATTTTTTCAAAAACAGCTCCAAATTTTTTCTTTAAATATTTGGTAGCGGTAGTACGAAATGCACCCTATCCGATGACATAATCGTTATGTATTCTTTTGTTTTTCAAAAATTACACAAATGTATTTTTTTAAATGTCTCACTCCGTTAATATGCACATTTCCATTAATTTGTGTACATTATTGTCTTTGTGAGTAGAAAAGCTTTAAATGACTTCATATGAAGTTTTTCGAAAACTCAATAAATTCCTGTGAAAAAGAGCTTCATGTTTTGCATTTACAGTAATGCATAATCGCCATTTTCTTAGAAACGGCTTGAATTTTTTTAATGAAAATGTCTATTTAGGACGAGGTTTTAGTATTCTTAAATATTCTTAAAGTAATATTTCAGTTCTACAATTAAGAAACCGAAGAGTTGAGAAAATGTTTTTAAAAAAAGTACTTTTGGCGATGATAGATGGCAACTGGCCAGAGAATGGAGCAAGACCTGAAAGTTGGCCCGCACCAATGAAATTAGAAAAATTGCTACGAGATAGTATGTGCCATTCTGTAGCACATCTAGTTTCTTTATATTTTCTCTACATATGTATCAAGGGATGGCATAAAATGTGGTACTAGTCCCATTTTCGCGGAACCCTTCGTAGTTTTGAAAATTGCGAAAAGTTAACATTTCAAAAGTACAAAATAGAAGATAGCGATTTTTCTTTTTAAACAATGTCTGTTGTTAAAATTCAACTCTTCAAAAACATTCATGTAATTTCTTGAATTTTATCAAATTCTAAAAAGTATATTTTCTCAAAAATGTACTCATTTTTTTAAAAAAAATTCTTCTCGTATGTAACAACGGTCAGTAAAAATATGACGCTAGTCTCATTTTCAGCGAACTCTCCGTGTTTTCGAAAATTGCCAAAATTGCTTGTTGGAAGTATTTTGAGAGACAAGTTTTTTAGAATATGTCTGAAACTCTTTTCAACTACAAGTTAGTGTCTCTACTGGCAGGACAACAAACGAATGTGAGTGGTTTTACCCATCAGATCCCAATAATCCTAAATCACTGTTGTTTCAAAGTACACATTTATCCATGGTACAAACCCTACATAATACAATGGAAGATAAAAAGATAAGTGTTTTTTCAGTAGATGTATATATTATCACAACTTGACTGTACATTACATTAATAACTGTTTCTTAGTGTATATTCTGTGTTATTTATTACTTTTTAGCATAACTAAGGGGATTATATTATTAATTTAAGTTGCTGCTGTGTGAAGTGTGTATTTTAATGTATTGATGATAATGTCTTTATCATCGTGTTGTAAAAAAGGAATAGCATAGGAATCAAAACTCAAGAGGGAGATGAAAGAAGAAAGAATGTTTTATTTTAATAAGAACAATAAACCTGATATCATAGTATTACCGGAAACTTAGTGGTATGCAACATTACAAATGTATCACTGAAAAATAAATTAATAAACACTAGGCGTAATGTAGTACGAAGATAGAAAAGTGTATGAGTAAAGGTAACGGTCTTGAGGCTTCCAGAGGTATCACCTTGATGCGTGTATTGATAGAACGGATTCAGACAGGTTTTAGGAGAGGTAGGGTTGTAAAAAACAACATTTATGTGTATGAGGAATATTATGGAGGGTTATGGGGGAAAAGTGGGTCAGAAAATATCTGCAAGAGTGTACAGGAGATATTTATTCAGACACAATTTTTATTCTCTTCTTCTTTTTCATTTTACATAACTTCGTATGTTACCAAGAAAATTCCTAAGTATCAATAAACATTTTACGAATGTCATTTTGTTGTATATTCCTGGAAATATTTCGTTCATCTTGAATGACCGGTTGACGTCATCCACTTCCCCTTTTACAGGAGAAAAGGGGGAGGGGTAAGGTTGCGATTCTTATCACTGTCGGAGTTAGTTTGTCTTGTTCGGTGGGTAGATGCTGTGGAGACTCTGTCGAGAATCATGGGGAGTGCAGATTATTCAACGAGCCGAGGTAAGCATATCCCGTTTATCGCATGTACGAATGTGAAGTGCAAATTGTTTACCTTCATTGAAATTGAAAAATTCCATTTTGGATCTTGAAGGTACAGTTGAGGAAAACAATCTCGTGAATGTAGAGAGGGGATTACTGTAAAATGTAGAGAGCATAAGAAGGGAACCGAATCGAATAAATTATATTACAGACATTGCCGCGGATATCATTTTCAAAAATTCTTTCAAACTACTTGTTTTATGTGCGTATTGTAAAGATCGCTGTTGAAATAATACTCATCTGGAACCGATACATCCAGAGGTTAAACAAATAAATCGGTGTTAATGGGTCATTATTTACGCCGATTCGTATTAAATTGCATAAATGCTCAAAAACTCTCATTTAAGACTTTGGAACTGTGTTCGTGCAGGTGAGAAAAGTAAGAGATAGTTAAATACTAAAATAACGAAGGGAAAATGTTTCAGCACATGGTATGAACACTGATATATTATTAATCCTAATGTGATCCAATTATTAAAATTCTTGTAAAATTTGTGTTGTATAGTTTGTTAAACTGAAACATTTTCCATCAAGTATTAACGTTTCTAATTATCATTATAATTAGATAATCGAGGCTCCTTTCTCTTTACGGAATCCGCGAACGAGTCTTCTCCTTACGCTGCGAGAGCGGACAATGAAAGACTGAAAGAATGTGGGACAGCACTTGCGGTTGAGAGTAGTTATGCGTTGAATAGTCTTGAGGCTGTTTCGTTAATAGTGGAGGTCGAAGTCCGGAGACTCATCGCCAACTGAATAACGTGAAGTGTCAAAGTATTAGATTATACTAGAATTTATTTAGTACTTACCCAATGTGCTATGTTTTGCGTTTTTTATTTTTGTTTTTTTTCGGGAGAAATTGCATAGTTATGTAAATATAACTATCCATATGAATATTACAGACTTTCAAGCTAATCTTAAATAAAAAAAAACAAACGCGCTCTTACAAGAAAGAGGAAATCCTATGTCGGATCCTCAGAGTGGATCTAAATCTGCAATTATTTCAGGAATATTTGATGTGGATATTCATTTGTAATTTCTGTTTGGTATTTTGCGTTACTGGAAAGTTTGAAAGGTGATAGGGCTGGGATTTGAGGTAGGTTATAATAAAAGTTGGTGACCAGATATGTCATGAATCGGTCTAGGGATTCTAAGTTCAATTCATTGTGGAATTGATTGTTGGTTATGTATCAAGGAGCATTAGCAACTAATCTTAGGGACTTATTCTGCAGGGCCTTGATGTTTGTGGAGGTTAGTTTTAGCAGAATTGATCTAAATTGTGTTGGTGTACAACATTATGGGTCTTAGAATTGCCTTGTAAATTGCTATGGCAGATTTATATTAGATTGGGATATTTTTGTAAATGAATGTTCGTAATTGACAATTTTATTTTAGTTGGGTCAGTTTAGCATTTTTCTCCAATTTAATTTGGTATCTAAGTATAATCCTAAGAATTTTACGGGTTTGTGAGGGGTGTACCATTCTATTGTATTATTATATAAAGTGGAGTGAAGTTGGAGGAGAAGATCTTAATGAAAATATTTTAGTGGCGGTTTAGTTAGGATTTAAATAAATTTTATGTTCAGCGGCCCAGCTGTAAATAAGATTTAAATAAAGTTGAATATGGGTTCTTAAATCGGTGAGGGCTTTACACAAGCTTGCAGGGTCATCAAATTGTGCACTTGTTTTTATTAAGTGTAGATAGATAAGCAACATAGAGGTCAAACAGGGTGGGTGATAACGGAGATCCTTGAAGACGGTTTATTTTTTTAGATTGGATAGACGATTGTTAATTTTCGACTGAAAATGTTCTGCTTAAAAAATTTGATTTGAAGTATTGTGGTGTGCCGATTTCAACGAGTTTGTAGAAGAGAGATTGGTACCATTTCGGTCGAAAACTTACACGTTTTTTTGGAAAAGAGGATGGAGTTCTGAGATTCTTATTAGAATTGATATTGCGTTGAGGTTCTTTCAACGAATGCCTGGAAATGTAATTTATTGCATACGTGTATTTTATCATTCTTTTTAATGATTTTTTTTAATATTTTGGAAAGAATAGTTAAACTAACTGGACAGAAACTGTCAGGATTTATTGGGGTTTTGTTTGCCTTTACTAAGGGATGATGGTTGCGTGTTTCCATTTATGAGGGAAATAACTTCGAGCTCGGCGAATGGCTTCGACACATGAATTAATGTTGAAGTACTTTATTGCCGGTGTTCGTATTTTTTTAATTGCTGTTGTCGTGACCTGGAGGCTTTTTACTAGGAAGATTTTTGATGATTCCCTGTTTCGCACATTCGTGTAGTCATAAAGTTTTCTTGTGATAGTGTTCATTCGTCGTCGTATTTATAATGTGCGACAAGAGCCAATGTTATTTTCCTTCCAATTTTTCTTACCTTGTACCTTTCACCACTCTCTAGTATTCGATCGGTTTTAATACTTTCAATTTTCCGTTGCAGGTCTGAAAAGAAAACGAGAAGAGGAGGAAACATCATATGGAACAAGTTATCTGCAGTTCGTTATTGAAGACGGACATGGCCAAGTCCAGGATTCTGGTATCGAAGCATCTCCGATAAAAAAAGTGAAGAAACAACTTTCCGTACACGATGCTTTCGTTTTCAATCTGATACCCGCCTCCGCGAGTTCACATCCCGTACCCGTCACGATATCATTTTCCAACCCCGCCCCATCTTCTCTGTTACCTCCCACAGCCCTTTCCGCTCGCAATTTCATGCCTCCCTTAGCTCCTGCTGGCTCCATCAAGGACTTTCTTCGTGAGTCTGGTGCTACTAGGAATTTTGTACGAGACTCGCTAGCATCTGTCGATTCTTTGTCTGCCTACTTCGAAAAAGAATTTAGCGAATTCAATCTGGTTTCCTCCACGTTATTATCTTGTACTTCAGCAAATGTTTCATGTACTTCGTTGTGGCAGACTAGTGAGCCTCCTTCGATATCGCTCAATGATTGGGATATGGACTTGTATTCGACTAAAGTGGACAAAAGTCTAAGAAGAAATATATCTTCTTCGACGTCCACATCTTTGGTGGGTCATTCAATTTCACTTTCGGACTGGGTTTATATGCGTAAGTGACTTCAATTTCCAGTAGTGTTGTTAAGTTTTCAGAAAATAGATAATTGATGTAATGTTGCTTTTGAATGACTAATTTTGCTTGCAATGCGAGGGGTGCTTAACCTATTTTGAGGTATAGGAGTGCCACAAAGTTTACATCTTCATATTCTGTTTCTTAGGGAGATGATTTCTGGTAGTTTGCTTTCGTCTTTCACTATATGAATGATAGTTGCGTTAGAAATTTATTTTATTTTACGTCTAAAAACAGTTAAACTGTGACGTGCTATGGGAAGAAGTGAATTGTGCAAGTTTTCAAAATGTGATACCTACCCTAAGCCATATACTATTCGAATTTTGAATACAGAAAGATGGTTTTCTGCAAACATTGTTAACAAAATATACTATCAAGGGTAAATCGGCAATACATTTGGGTTCTTATCCCT